>CANJKZ010000937.1:1335000-2670000 GCA_947471745.1 Closterium sp. Naga37s-1 | reverse complement strand
CCCAGCTATCCTCCGTGGGGGTGCGGTCCTTCCAGCGAACGAGGAATTCAATCCTCCGAACTCCCGTGGGGTGACGAATTCGATGGCTCAAAATCTTCTCGGGGTCAACGGTGGGCTCCGATGTAGGACGCGTCATCGAGGGTGGGCGATGGCGTGGCAATTGGCTTGTTGATCGGTACCAGTCGGCGGGTAGCAGGAGATGAGCGGTGACGGGCGTGATCGAGTGGCTGATTTGGAATGGGCCACAGTAGCACGGACAAAGTTTCGGCACGACGTACATACTTCAATTCTGAGTGTCGAGCAGCACGTAGTCTCCCGACTGGTACGTCACGGGGCGGCTGTGGCGGTCTGCGTTCCTTTTAGCGATGATGTTTGTTTTTTTAATTGCTTTTGCTGTGCGTGTTCGAGAAGCTTGCAGAATTTCAGCGAACTGTTGCGCACGTGGCGTCGGGTTGCCGGGATTCGGCGTCAAGGGAACGGTGGGGTTTTGCCCGTAATTGAGGTAGAACGGTGACTGCTGCGTTGTTGCTGACGTGGCGTTGTTGTAGGCAAACTCGATCAGCGGCAACTGTTGCTCCCAGGTCGCTGGGTCGTCACACGTGGCGCGAATCAGCTGCTCCATGGTCTGGTTCGTTCTCTCCGTTTGACCGTCGGTCTTGGGGTGGTACGATGAGCTGAACTGTAGACGGGTCCTGAACTGCTCCCACAAAAGTTTCCATAAGTTGCTGGTAAACTTTGTGTTGCGGTTGCTAATGATTGCGGCTGGTATCGCATGCACACAGCGAGATGGGCCATTCTCGTCAGTCGATCAACGACGACCATGACTGCATCGTTACCACCGGGGCTTGCAGGTAACCCCGTGACGACATCCATTGTTACTTGCTGCCAGGCGCGCTTGGGCGGCAGGATCGGCTGCAGTTGACCCGCTTTCTTTTTGCGCGAGCTTTTCATCACCTGACACGTGGGGCATGATCCCACGTGGTGATGTACAGTTTCGGCCAGTAGTAATACCGCTGCAGTTGCTGTTGCGTTTTTTCAACCCCGAAGTGACCCGAGGTAATTCCGTCGTCTGCCTCTTGCATTAGCACTTCCCGTAGCAGTGAGTATGCCAGTACCCAGATGCGGTTCGTTCGAGTTTTTACGTAATAAACTCTCTTAGCCTCTGTCAGCTGTTGCATATTACCAGTGGTGACAAATGGGTCGGTGCGGTAGTCGTGGGTGAATAGTCCAGTCAATATCGGGTTTGCCTGGGTGAGTAATATGGCATGCAGTTGGGCTGTTGGGCGGATGAGGGAGTCTGCAATTATTGATGCACCTTTTTTGTACGTTACGGAGTAGTGGAAGTTGGAATTTGTATAGTCCAACCACCGTATCTGTCGCGGGTTGAGATTTGGTTGGGCGCGAAGGTACTGTAACAAGCGATTGTCTGTCCGTACTGTCATGTCTGCTCCCGTCAGGTAGCACTGCCACACGTTGAACGCGTGCACGATCGCCAGCATCTCGCGGTCGTGTATCGGGTAGTTGCGTGCGGGAGGGTGAATTTTGCGAGATACAGATAACAATTTGTTGGGAACGATAATATATTATAGGCGAGTCTGTAGAAACTCACACATAGAAGCTTTCGTCAGTAGGCGGTTCTCAGCTAAAACCCGGAAAACTGCTTTGATGTCCTGTAAGTGTTGTGCTTTATCGGTGCTGTAAATCAGTATTTCGTCCAAGTAGACGATGACACACTTATCTAAAAGCGGGCGGAATGCCTCGTTCATCGTCGTCTGAAAAGTGGCGGGGGCGTTGGTCAGTCCGAATGGCATCACCATGTATTTGAATGAGCCGTAGCGGGTGGGAAAGCGGTTTTCGGGCAATTTTCGGGTTGACTCGGATCGGATGGTAACCTCCTCGAAGGTCAATTTTTCGAGAAGATGCGAGTTGTGCGACGTTGGTCGATGCGTTCGTCGGCTCGCGAAATGGGATAGCGTGACTTGGTCGTAACCCTGTTCAGTGCGCGATAGTCGATGCACATGCGAAATTCCTCGTCTTTTTTTCGATGTGAACAACATTGGTGAGGCGAAAGGTGACGAACTCGGACGAATGATTTTTTCTCGAGCAGGTAGCCCAGCTGCTTTCGTAGTTCGTCCAGTTCGGGTTGGGTCAGTCGGAACTGTCGCTGTACTGTTGGCTCTCGGTTCTAACTGTATGCTGTGGTCGTACGGTCGCTGAGGTGGCAGTCCCTCCGGTAGGTCGTCGGGAAAAGCCTCCCTGTACTGTTTCAACAGTGCTGCCATATCATCCGGTACGTCGGCAAGCAGTTTCTGTAAATCGCGCGGCATTATCTGCTGCCTCGGCTTCCCGAATGTCGACCGAGTACACGTCAACTCCTGCCGCTACAACTCGTTTCATCGTGATGGCGTTGACTCGAACTCCAGCGAGGTAGGGCGATGCTGTTACCGTTGACTCGCACAGTGCAGTCCCCCGTCGTCCAGTCTATCCGCGGGTTGTGTCGTCCCAACCAATCACTGTCGAGTAAAATATCGGTTCCGTCGAGAGTCGTGGCCAGCATTTCCTGGGTGTAGGTGAAGTTACCCCTGCAGCGAATCCGAACTCGGTCCATGCGTTGCAAGTGGTGTGCCGTCGACCAGTCTTGTGTCAATCTCAGGTAAGCATCGGTCCAGTTGCAATTTAAGTCTCCATGCGGTAGCAGTATTAACTAAGCTGTGGCTAGCCCTTCCGTCCACGAATATCTTAACTAACTCCGTATGGATTTTCCCGCTAAACAGTATGGGATTATCTACCCCACTACCCTCCTTGTTCAGCCGGGTGTGGTCGACCGCATGAATCGGCACTGTCACTCGGTGAGGGTCGGTTGGGTCGGGCGAGCGGCGCGACCTGTCAGTAGAGGGCCCGTCTGCTACAACTCCCAGCGTTCCCCCGCTGCTTGGTCAGTTTCTGCTGCTCGGTTCCCTCTTTTCCCTTAGCTTCCGGGCATTCGATTTTGCGTTGCCCCGGCATGTTGCACGCGAAGCAGCGCCCTTTGAACGGTGCGGCAACGGCATTCGCGGCGACGGCGCGTATCGTGGCGTGCTCATTCGTCCCACGAGTCTGGTGTCCCCAGTTGTTGTTGTTGTTGTTGTTGTTGTTGTTGTTGTTGTTGTTGTTGTTGTTGTTGTTGTTGTTGTTGTTGTTGTTGTTGTTGTTGTTGTTGTAGGACCCCGTCCTCGGTCGGCGGAGAAAATCGAGTTTCTCGGCCATGGCGAGAATTTCGTTGAATTCCGTGGCGCCGCGGAACAGGATTTTTTGCGCGATTTCGTTTTTAAGACCACCGACATAGCGATCGACGCGCTCAGGTTCGTGCATGTAGCCCACCTGCTCGCACAATGCCAGGAACTTGCTAGTGTATTCTTGGACGGAACCAAGCTGGCGCCAAGTGCGCAGCTTGTGACGCGTGGAAATCGACGCCGCGATTGGCTCGAATCTCCCGCGTAGACTCGCGCACCACGCGTCCCACGCGTGATACTGGGCGACCTCCACGAAAAACGACGGTGCTTAGGGTCCAGAAGGTCCTTCCCGTGGCGGTAGTGTCTGTGAAAATAAGCAGTAGAAGAAGGCGCCATAGCTAGGAAAGCCCTAGCTAGGCAAGAAACAGTTTAGGCAAAGAAGGAGGAGTTGCACTAGCAAGAATGAGGATACAAATAGCAAACCCTAGAAGGGTTGTACTCGCTATAGAGCACCCCACTACAGGCTAGAGCATAATATTCTGACACACCCCCATAGCCAAAGTGGGGTGTAATCAGCAGAGCAAGCAAAGCAGAACAAGCTCAGGGTGGATCACAATGTCACCACACATTCTGAGCACAAGTTCAGGAAGCAATAGTTTAAAGTTCACAATTATGAGCAAAGCTAATGGTAGTCACAACGGGCAAGTGAGGAGGAGGAGGGACAGTGAGAGGAGAGGAGATAGGAGGCGACGGCTGAAGCTGCAGACACACGGGCAACAGGAGGCACACTGGCACAGCGGCTACCGGAACAGCGCTCCGGACTACTGGAGTAACTGGCCCCGCGGCTAAAAGTAGCGGCAGACGAGCAACGGACCCACGGGCGACTGGCACAGGTGGCTACGACTGGGCTACCGGAGCAACTCCCCGGACTACAGGTGCTGCTGGCGACACGACGGCAACCTCCGTTCAACCTCCCCCAAACAGTACCACCCCCCCTGACACACACCCCCTGCTTCACCCCTAGCTCCACTCCCCCTTCACCCCCCCTTAGTACCACTCCGACGGCTCCAACAGGTCCACCCCCCTTCAGCGGCAGCTGCAGCACAGGGAGACGGAGGAGGAGGAGGAGCAGGGAACGGCACACAGAAGCTGCACCCCCATACCCCCCACCCCCAAACCCTAATCCAGGAGAACGGGCAGAAGGAGGGGTGGGGCGCCTTCAGAAGCACGGGGGACAGCGGGGAGGACAGGGGCAGCGAAGAACGGGCCGCCCACGGGCCTGGCACAGCCTCTCGAACCGCGCGCAGGCGGCCCGAGCCGCGCGCGGGCCTGGCGCAGTCCGTACGGGCCGCGCGCGGGCCTGGCGCAGCCCGTACGGGCCGCGCGCGGGCCTGGCGCAGCCCGTACGGGCCGCGCGCCGGCTGTACGGGCCGCGCGCAGGCCACGACGGGCGACGGGGGGCGACGCGCGGGTCCCCGTCGCCCGTCGTAGCGCCTCCTGGGGGCGACGCGCCGAGTGACGGGGCAGAAACCCGTCGCGCGCCTCGGGGCGCACGGCGGGCAGAAAACCGCCGCGCGCCTCGGGGCGCACGGCGGGCAGAAAACCGCCGCGCGCCTCGGGGCGCACGGCGGGCTGAAAAACCCTGATTTCAACGCCGCGCACCACTGGGCGCGCGGCGGACAGGGAGTAGCAGTAGCAGCGGAAGCAGTGAGGTGGGGCCCACAGGCCAGGAGCATATCGCTCTGATACCATGTGAAAATAGTAGGTATGGTAGGTAGAGTTAGGAGCCATAGCTAGGTAAGTCCTAGCTAGGCAAGAGAAGTTTAGGCAAAGAAGGAGGAGTTGCACTAGCAAGAATGAGGATACAAATAGCAAACCCTAGAAGGGTTGTACTCGCTATAGAGCACCCCACTACAGGCTAGAGCATAATATTCTGACAGTGTCTCGTAGTCGCTCATCTTTGTGACGATGACGCGCCGCCAATCCATGGCGGGTCCTCGCAGTAACGACATGGCGTATCGGATTCTCGCCGCGGCCGACGAGTCGTAGTTAGCGTCGAAGAAAAACGTTTAGTCTGAAGATCCACGCTTGAACCGTCGGACCACCCCGTTGACTCGGGTCTGCGGAGATCCACTCTACAACGGTGGGAGCTAGACTACGGGGTTGGCACGGGTTGTGAGTGTGATCGTAGCTTTCCTTAGCGTCCTCTAGCATTTGTGCACTCTCAGAGCAAATTGGCAAGAGTTCCACTAGCAAAACGGGAATTACAGAATGATAGCAATAGCAAAGGCAAGAATGACTACATCAAAGCCTAGCAACCTAGCAGCCAGGCAGGTCGACCGCCAGCACAGCAAGGTCGACAGCCTGCCAGCGTTGCGTAGAGGAACCGCGCCAGCGCTGCAGAAAGGCGGTCTGCCAACAGGGCAGGCCGACGACGTGCCAACGCTGCAGCAAAGCGGCAGTCCAGCGTTGCATCCGTAGATGACAGTAGCGCACACGCTCGCATGTGCTCGCTGACGATTGGCCTGACATGTACCGTCATACGTGATGTCGACTGTTGTCTATCCCGAAGTCGCCTTCGCCATCGCAACCTCGACGAAGTTCGCGTGCCTCCGCAGTGTTATGTGATGCTATCATTTGCATTCACGTCTGTCTGCCTCCCATCATATGTTCGTGTGTTGCATGCGTGGTGTGAGCGTGTGCAAGAATTTGTGTTTGGTGTTGTTTGGATTTTCTGAGTGTGTGTGTGTGAATGTTATTTGCTTGAGCAGATATCTGAAGTGACTCCTCTGCTCAAGAGCTTCCCGACGAACCGAGAATCGCTGCGATCGAAGCAAGAACGAGAAAGATATGATCGTTCGAAGTTTTGATTGAGATGCGGCGACTATAGGAATTTGCGGGTTGACTCAATATGGGGTACAGACTTTTGGGGGTTGGTAAATTCGATACCATCACTGTAGATGATGCCAAGTGGTTGGGAGAAGCCAAACCAGGTTGGCAAGTGTGGCCAAGTTGGGTGAGGTGGATGGCATGAGTTGGGAAAGTGACAAATGTCAAAGTTGGGGTGTCTATAGAGAGGGGAATTTTGTGGAATGGGGTTTCCTTGGTTGAGGACTCCCTTGGGACCTTCCCTCTCGTCCTCCTCATCCCCTCCTACCTGGTTCTATTGCTACTCTAACTTTCTTGTGTGAACTTGTGAGATAATAGTGATTGAGTTACGTTTTCTATGGCAGCATACCCCCTAGTGCGACGAAGTTCATAACTCGAGTTATACTCCATATTTTGATACTATTCAAATTGGGAAAGATAGCCACGGTCAAGGGCTACAACATACTCGAGTTTGAAAGAATTCTAACAGTGGACCTTTCGTCGACGACGTTTCTTGTGACGACGACTTTTCTGTCCAGAATTGTAGTTGACGATTTTGAGATATTTCAGCCCCTAATCTTCATAGACTCCGTCCTTAGTCTCTAACAAGTGGTATCAGAGCTAATTAAGGACTTTAAGGAGAGTCTACTGAAGTGTGAAGACCCTCCTAGACCCACCATGGCCTGTGGGCGTGCCTAAGTGGAGTTCTGGAGGTTGCATGTGACTTCCGCTAAGGGGAAACTCTGCCGAAATTTCGTTGGCGCCGACACTTGTGGAAATTGAGTGGGACTTCGGTGTGGACAGCAAGGGGGGAGCTGGAACCTGTGCTTGGGAGCAGAGGAAATGAGTCAAGGGAGTGGAGATGCAGCTGAGAAGAGGAATGAGCCGCCACCATCCAAGATCGAGGCATTGGATGGCTCCAACTATGAGGAATGGAGCGGGCGGATGCGGAGTGCATTTAAGCGCTACAAGCTGCTGAAACTTGCGATGGGAGAAGAGAAGATGCCGGAGGAAGGCGACGCCCGCGATCGGTGGATTGAGAAAAGCGCGGTGCTGTACGACCTAATCCTTCAATCGGTCAACAACGACATGTTCCAACACATCAAGGATTTGGTGGAGTTGGATGATTCCGGACCAAAGGCGTGGAAGCTACTGCGCGACGTGATTCAGCCCAACACGCTGCCAATGGTGATTGTGTTGGAGAAGGAGCTGGCTGCCCTCTCCATGCGACCGGGCGATGATGTGAAGCCGGTCCTTGACAAGATCAAGGACACCTATGCAAGGATGGCAGCGGCGGGCAGCAATGTGTCGCAGATGCAGCAGTGCACCAAGATTATCTCGGTGCTCGACAACTCATGGGACAACCTCATCCCCACCCTCAACACTCAGCAGGACCAGTGGACACCTGAGTGGCTACGGCAGCAGATTCTGCAGGAGGACTTCCGCAGGCGCCACACGGGTGGTGGTGCTGCCAACAAAACTGCTGAGGGGTATGGAGCTGCAGGAGGCAGCAGAGGAAGAGGGGGAGGGAGAGGCCGAGGCCGTGGGAGAGGCTTTGGCAGAGGGAGAGGCCGAGGTGACTACAATGAGGGGCATGGGAGCTCTGGTGGCAGGGGGAGCACCCGAATGGAGGGTGCGTGCTGGTACTGCAAGAAGGCTGGACACCCTTGGTTCAAGTGTTTCAGCCGGCCTGAGGGATGGGCGCCCCCAGGAATGAAGCCGCCAAGTGGTGAACGTGCACGAGGTGGCGGTGTGCAAGGTTCAGGTGCACAAGGTGATGGTGCACAAGGTAAAGCCAACCCTGGGATGTTCCTCATGGTTGAGGATGTGAAAGGGAGTGAGGGTGATGTGGGCTCAGTTGGGAAGGTTGTGATGCACCCCCTCACTCACTGGGTGATAGATTCAGGTTGCACAAGTCACATGACCCCACGGGCAGATTTGCTTGACGAGGTAAAGCCCCCTGGGAAGATCAAGTTTGTGGCTGCCGCTTTGCTCCCTGTGATTGCTGTTGGGAATGCTAAGGTAATGGGAGCCAATGGGGGGCTTGTGGGGCTGGGGAATGTACTACTGGTTGAAGGTTTGTCCGCTAACCTCCTCTCTGTGCGCCGGCTGCAGAAAAGCAAGGCCAAAGTGACCTTCGGCCCAACCAGCTGCCGTGCAAAGCTTGGGAAATTGCTGCTGTGGGATTTGGAGGAGAAGAGCAGCTGCATCAAGGACCTATGGCAGCTGCCCATCATCCCTTGGAATGGGAAACCACCAGCAACGGTAGCGGCAGCAGCAACGGCTAAAACAACTGCGGGAGGAGAGGAGACTGCACCAACCGATGGGGCCCTAGATGCAGTCAAGAAGGTGCAGCAGTCACAGCAGCCACATGGTGAGGTGCTTGCTGGTGTGGATGCAACCGCTGCATGGGCAAAGGCTTCATCTGGGAATGGTGATGCCGATTGGGAGACGTGGCACGAGAGGTTGTGTCACATCAACATTCCTATGCTGCAGAAGTTAGTGAAGGATGGGAGCTTGAAGGGGTTGGAGGTGAAGGGGGCAGCAAAGGAGATTGGGAGCTGCCCTACATGCCTTGAGACCAAGTTCACAAAGTTTCCGTTCAGCAGCGGCACGGGACCAGCTAAGGCCCCGCTCGCACTTGTGCACATGGATGTGGTGGGCCCTACGAGGGCCCCTTCTCTCTCGGGCAGCCGCTACTTCTTAACCATTGTGGACGACCACACGCGTGCCGTGTGGGTGTACCCTCTCAAGACTAAGGGGGAAGTGGCAGCGGCTGTTCTTAAGGAGTGGATGCCGAGAGCTCAAAGGGAGAGCGGACACAAGGTGAAGGTGATCCGCACCGACAATGGGGGAGAGTTCATTGGTGCTGATTTTGAGTCGGTGCTGAAGAAGAAGGGGATCCAGCATCAGCTCACAGTGCCCTACAACCCTCAGCAGAACGGCGTGGCTGAGCGGTTCAACCGGACCTTGCAAGAAGGTGCTCGCACTCTCCTTGGGCGTGCAGGGCTGCCGGATCCGTTTTGGGTGACTGCACTGCGGCAGGTCGCCCTTGTGAAGAACAGGGAGTTGGCGACTGTGGGGGACAAGCAATGGGTCCCCTACACCAAGTGGTATGGGAGTGCACCAGCAGTCAACATGCTGAGAGCCTACGGCTGCATGGTGGTGTTTCATGTGCCTAAGGAGAAGAGGGGAAAGTTGGAGGCTTCTGGGAGATGGGGAGTACACTTGGGGCTTGCTAAGGATCATAAGGGCTGGTTGATATGGGACTTGACCAGCCAGCAGCTGACTGTGTCAAGGGATGTGAAGTTCCTTGAGTCCTTGTACTACAAAGAGTGGAAGCAGCAGCAGCAGAAGCTTCCTACTACACCGCTGATCATTGAGGCCGATGAGGTGCAGCGGCCTTCAAGGCAAGTGCAGGTCACTGTCTCAGAGGAGGAGATTTCTGGGGTGACTGAGGATGGGGGAGAACCTGAGGTGGAGGAGCAGCAGCAGCAGCAGCAAGATGCTCCACAAGGTGCCGCACGTCCGGCTGACCGTCCTAGGAGGGATGTGCGCCCTCCTAACCGGCTGACCTATCCGAGCTTTGGCAAGCCAAAGGTGGTACGGGCTGGGAGTGTGGCTGAGCAGTGTGATGAGGAAGAGATAGCACACTGCTACTGGGCAGCCGTCCCTGAGCCCGAGACGCTAGCTGAGGCCTTGAGTGGGCCCGATGCTGAGAAGTGGAAGCAGAGTGTGAAGGAGGAGTATGACTCTCTGCTGGAGAATGAAACGTGGGAGCTGTGTGAGCTGCCTCTTGGGAAGAAGGCCATTTCTTCCAAGCTGATCTTCAGGCACAAGTAGGGACCTGATGGGGAGCTGACCCGCTACAAGTCAAGGCTTGTGGCAAAGGGGTTTCAGCAGACAAAGGGGAAGGACTTTGACGAGATCTTTGCTCCTGTGGGGAAAGGGACTACACTAAGGGTGATGTTGGGAATGGCTGCAAACCGTGGATGGAGGATCAAGCAGATGGACATCACAACTGCTTTCCTCAATGGGATCATCCTAGAGGAGCTGTACATGCTGCAGCCTGAGGGGTTGGATGATGGGAGCGGCAGGGTGTGCAGGCTGAAGAAGGCCATCTATGGCCTGAAGCAGGCTCCTCGTGCATGGTACCACAAGCTGGAGGAGACACTGCTGGCTGGGGGTTTCAAGAAGAGTGAGTGTGATCACAGCTTGTTCCTGCTGCAAGAGAAGGAGCAGTTTCTCATGCTCCTGGTGTATGTGGACGACATCTTGCTCTTCTCTAAGTCGTCTGCAATGATTGAGCATGTGGAGGAGATGCTGGAGATGCAGTTTAAGTGCTCCAAGATGGGAGATGTGAAGTACTATTTGGGCATGCATGTGGAGAGGGACCTTGACAAGGGAGTGTTGAGGTTGCACCAGAGAAAGTATTGTGAGGGGCTGGCTGAGAAGTATGGGCTGCAAGATGGAGGAAAGCCAGCCACCCCACTGCCTTCAGGGTTCACTGTGGAGCCCTGTGCTGATGAGGAGGTGGTGGGTGAGAGTGACAGGAAGCTGTTTCATTCCATGGTGGGGGCACTCAATTATGCGGCTAACCACACGCGGCCTGACATTGCCTTTGCTACATCCAGGCTTGCAAGTGTGGTTTCACGCCCCAGTCATGAGCAGCTGGAAGCGGCCAAGAGGTTGGTCCGCTATGTGAGCGCTACGGCATCAGTGGGCTTGGAGTACAGTGCTGTGCGACAGAGGCTGCAGAGGGGTGCAGCTGATTTGGGCAAGGGGGAGATGCTCCTGACCTGCTACACCGACGCTAGCTTCAACTCTGTGAAGGCGGATGGCACCAGCATTGGAGGCTATGTGTGCCTGTTTGGAGGTGGTGCAGTGAGCTGGCGCAGCAAGAAGCAGAACGAGGTGGGGCAGTCCTCGTGTGAGACAGAGTACATGGCTCTGCATCATGGGGCAAAGGAGGTGGTGTGGCTGAGGCGTTTGTTGGAGGAGATCGGAGTGTGCCAGAAGGAGCCAACTGTGATTTTCTGTGACAACGAGTCGGCTGTGAAGCTTGCTAAGAACGCTTGCCTTCATGGGCTGACGAAGCACATCAGGCCTAAGTGGCATTGGGTGAGGAGGCTCCTGGACAAGGAGGTGCGGCTGGAGATTGTGAAGACCCATCAGCAGGCGGCAGACATTCTCACCAAGCGCCTGGCTGAAAATGAGCATTGGAAGGGGATGAAACTTGCTGGAATGAGTGTGCATTGAGGTTGCATGCTTGTGCTATGGAATATGGGATGATGGTAGGCAGCCAGAGGGGGAGTTTGTTATGTGATGCTATCATTTGCATTCACGTCTGTCTGCCTCCCATCATATGTTCGTGTGTTGCATGCGTGGTGTGAGCGTGTGCAAGAATTTGTGTTTGGTGTTGTTTGGATTTTCTGAGTGTGTGTGTGTGAATGTTATTTGCTTGAGCAGATATCTGAAGTGACTCCTCTGCTCAAGAGCTTCCCGACGAACCGAGAATCGCTGCGATCGAAGCAAGAACGAGAAAGATATGATCGTTCGAAGTTTTGATTGAGATGTGGCGACTATAGGAATTTGCGGGTTGACTCAATATGGGGTACAGACTTTTGGGGGTTGGTAAATTCGATACCATCACTGTAGATGATGCCAAGTGGTTGGGAGAAGCCAAACCAGGTTGGCAAGTGTGGCCAAGTTGGGTGAGGTGGATGGCATGAGTTGGGAAAGTGACAAATGTCAAAGTTGGGGTGTCTATAGAGAGGGGAATTTTGTGGAATGGGGTTTCCTTGGTTGAGGACTCCCTTGGGACCTTCCCTCTCGTCCTCCTCATCCCCTCCTACCTGGTTCTATTGCTACTCTAACTTTCTTGTGTGAACTTGTGAGATAATAGTGATTGAGTTACGTTTTCTATGGCAGCATACCCCCTAGTGCGACGAAGTTCATAACTCGAGTTATACTGCATATTTTGATACTATTCAAATTGGGAAAGATGGCCACGGTCAAGGGCTACAACATACTCGAGTTTGAAAGAATTCTAACAGTGGACTTTTCGTCGACGACGTTTCTTGTGACGACGACTTTTCTGTCCAGAATTGTAGTTGACGATTTTGAGATATTTCAGCCCCTAATCTTCATAGACTCCGTCCTTAGTCTCTAACACGCAGAACCTCTTCGAACATGTTACCTGGTCGACCGGGTCGACCACCCGGCGCCCTGGTCGACTACCTCCCTCGTCGATCACCCCTTCCGTCGAAGACAACCCTGGTCGACGGACCCTTCCGTCGACCAACATGGTCAGTCGCGGCCGTCGAACCCCCACCGTCGACAGCCTCTTCGACAGCCTCACGCAGGTCGACGATCACCTTCGTCGACCACACCCAAGGCAGGTCGACGAACCCCTTCGTCGACCACGCCAGTCGAACTCTGCCGCCAACTTCCCAACGTTGGCGGCATCGCGACAGTCTTCTGCAGGTCGACCAACTCCGCCGACCTGCAGGCGTCGACCTCTGCGGATGGTCGGCCGCACCTCCCGCGCACCTGACCACAAAGTCGGCTTCGCACACACTCTATTCCCGTCAACAAGGTCGAAGCATGGCGGTCGCTGCGGCTTGAGCGGCATCGTTGAAGGGAGTGTCGAGTCATCGATCGGCGTCGCAATGTTGACGCGACGCTGACTTCCAGCCGCATTCGTCGCTTCGGGGTGTGTCGTCCCGCGGTCGTCACAAACGTCGTTGCGTGCGACGCTCACTAGTTGCGCTCGAGGGTTGTCCCACACCCTCGTGTCAGGATGTGGATGGTGCTGCCTGTGCTGCTGTCCCTTGCGTTTGTGTCTGTGCTTGTTGCGCCCTAACAATGTCATTCTAGAGAGTCGTGCGTTTTGGTGTGAGTGCCGCGATTTATTCGCTGCGTTCACGCAGTTGGCGCGTCAGCTCATCCAGGCGCTCCCGCGTCAGGCTGGCGAGGTCGATATGTTCCGCCATTCCGAGGGACTTCTGCCAGCTTATGTGCTAGGCGCAGTCGTGGCTGCACGTGCTCGCGAGAGAGCACGAAGACATCGGCTCCTAGTACGCTAAGGGGCGTACGTCCCTTCGAGTAAAAAAAAAAAAAAAAAAAAAAAAAGTTGTTGCTGGTTGCGGAAATGCGCGGTCCGAAAGGAAAGTGGCTCTGATACCAAGTGTTATGGATCCAATGAATTGAGGTAACGAAGATTGCACTAAGTTGGCAAACGAGTACAAATGTGAGCGAAGCGAAAGGCATGAGCCAGGGCTTTTTTTATCAGAGTAAATTACTCTGTCTCTCTGAAAATCAGAGTGGTTTTTGATAGGGCACTCTGTACTTGCTGGGTATTTTTTTTTGGAGTTACCTTTTCTCTGATTTGTCAGAGTAATCTTGTAAGGGACTCTGATGCCTCAGTGTAATTTTCAGGAGATTACCGTCTTCTCTGTACAGGTACAGGCGCCCCGAGCATACCCCCCTTGTTTGCTAGTGTCAGATGGTCAGTCGAACTAACCTGAACATAGTATGACAATGCTACATGCTTTTTGTGTAGAAATAGCACACCTGTATAATCCTTTTGTGGGGACGCGAAGGTGCAGGGTTCAAAACTTGGAAAGAGCACTTAGAGTAGAGAAAATAGTTACACTGACTGTACAGGTTTTTTTTTTGGGAAGTTAAGTTTTCTCTGACAAATCAGAGTAACTCTCAGGATCAACCCTGATTTTCAGAGTTTCCAAAAACTCAACCCTGAAAATCGGAGTAGTGAAAAAGCGAAAAGAAACCCCTGGCATGAGCGAACATTTATAGCGAAACTAGCAAACAGTAACGCGATGCGTGCGAGCTAGCTAGTGTGATGCTGGTAGCGAGGTTTGGGCTAGCCCCGAAGCATAGGCCGACTCGGGCTAGTCCAGCGATGCATGGTTTGGGAACTGTGACGCGTGAAGGCGGCGAAACACCGTTAGCAGTAACGGGCGAAGAAAGGGTCGATACTGTACGCGATGTTGAGATGCGCGGTAAGGAATTATGAAAATTTCCTTATAGTCATGAACAGAAGTTAAGAACAGTACAAATGCTTCTTCCCATTCTTTATACGGGAAATATGCCACTCGTAATCAACAAGGGTCTCAATAATATGTTTGGGAAAAAAAATAACGGGTACGGTCACTGCAAAGGGTGTTTTCACGTGTTTGATAAAACGTTTCACGGAATCAGTCACAATCAACTTGGAAAATATAACGCGAATGGTCACAGATGAAACTCCCGTTCAAAAAAGATAATACCCAATGCTGCGATCAGAAATTGACCGTACCTAGGATCGTCTCAGGAAGGTTCACACACGTCTGAATAGTGGTGGTGGGCCCGTGACCTCAATAGCAGAGTGAATATAAAATGCTTGAGATGATTAAAACATGCAAGTACAAGGAATATAAATAAGAGTACAGGGGAATTCGAATCGACCTAGCTAGCCATGTACTCTAAGGGGTACATTCCCTTATTACAACAAAATCCAACCGTGTGACTTTGGGTGGTTACAAAACCGTTCGGCAGAATCCTCGCCACTGCTGCTGCCTGATGCTGTCTGCCCGACGGTCCAGATGCTTTCGTAACCGTGCGACCTTTCGTGTTGCTTCCGCCCTTTCGACTTCAGCCTCGGTAGTGCGTGCTTCGCTTGCTGCGGTGAGGAGTGCACAGTGGTGTTTCAATACTCACTATTCATAACACCCCCCTTCACTCCTGGCCGTAGCTGGTCTTGACCCGCTTGACTACTCCGCTGAGTTCGGAGCAGTGCTGGTACTGCTGACGCGGCAATTTCTTCGTAAGGAAATCTGCCGCCATGTCACCCGTCGGGCAGTAGGTTAGGTCAACCTTGCCTTTGTCAACTTCGTCCTTGACGAAGAAGTACCGCAGCGCGATGTGCTTGGTGCGGTTGACGAAACCAGGTTTGTTCGCGATTCTGGTCGCGCTCTGATTGTCGCAGTGCAGGCGGAAGTTCGCCGAGGCCGGAATTTTTGCCTCCTGCAGCAGCTCCTGAAGGTAGAGGCCTTCGCGAACGGCTGCTGTTGCTGCGATGAACTCCGCTTCTGCCGATGACAGGGCAACCAGCTCCTGCTTCTGTGAATTCCAGGAGATGGGGCCACTCGGTTCGAGGCGAAAGAGAAATCCTGTCCTGGACCGTCGATTGTCGGGGTCGGCGGCATGATCAGCGTCCACGTAGCCGATGAGGTTGAAGGATGCGGTTGGGATGGTGGAGTAGCAGAGCCCAACATTGGGCGTGGAGATGAAAAATTGGAGTGCTCGCTGAAGATCTGAGAGATTCTCAGCCGTTGGTTTGCGTGAGTACTGAGCCAGCTGACTTGCGATGTACGAGAGATCTGGCCTGCAGGTGACAGAGGCGAAGAGCAGGCATCCCAACTGCTGCTGGTAAGTCTGAAGCCCAGCTGGGGGTAGGGCTTTGGTGTCAGGCTTGTGGTTGGGTCCTGGAGTGCGGTAAGGGGTGGAGAGTGGTGCAGGTGAAATGTTGAACCGCTTGCCGAGTTCCTCTGCGTATTTGGCTGCTGAGAGATGAATGGCTTCCGGCGAGTACGTGATGTTGAGTCCGAGGAACTGCTTCACGTCGTGGTTGCAGGTGATGTCGACGCGCCCCGCGAGGTTTTTCTCGAACTGCTCGAGTAACTCGGGGCTTGACCCTGTGTAGAGGAGGTCGTCGACGCCATGAGTAGGATGTATTCGCCGCGGAAATCGCGGCGATACATCCCAGGATCGTGAGGCAACTGCTTGAACCCAATTTCAAGCAGTATGTTGTGCAGATACTGCTGCCAGAGTCTCGGCGCCTGTTTGATCCCGTAAAGGGATTTCCGCAGCTGGCAGACCCGCGAATCCCCTTCGCCGTATGTGTGCGGCTGCTCCACGTAGATCACTGCATCTACTAGCGCGTACAGGAATGCATTCTTGACATCGATCTGTCGGAGCGGCAGATGTCGTGCGGCAGCGATGGCGAGGAGTATCCTGACGGAGGTGTGACGGCTCACCGGCGCAAACGTTAGATCGAAGTCAATCCCGTGCCTCTGGTCGTAGCCGCGCACTACCCAGCGCGTTTTAAATCGTTCGATCGTTCCGTCAGATGCGGTTTTCACACGGAAGACCCATTTGCCGGAGAGAATCCTTCTTCCCTTTACTGCTGCGCGGTCGACGAGCACCCAGGTGTCGCGTGACTCGAGTGCCCTGATCTCCGCGTCCATTGCCTCGCGCCACTCCTTGCTGTGAGGTCCCGTGAGTGCTTGCCGTGGGTTTTTAGGCTCCATGATGCGCGGCGCCGTTGAAGTGGCAGCGTGAAGCCCGAGCAGTTGCATTCCGGTGACGGTGCTATCGTGGCGATGCTGCGGGACGACCTCCTGCACCTCGTCGTCGTCGCTTTCTGGCTCCGGTGGGGCTGATGGTGCTGCGCCTCCGCCGCTTCCGCTTCCTCCTGTTGCGCCTCCTGCTGCGCCCGCTTCTCCTTCTCCTGAATCATCGTCGTCGTCGTCGTCGCGACGATCGCCTCTCGTGAACTCCCCTCTAGGGTCTTGCTCCAGGATAGCCGCGGCAGCTTCGTCTTCTGGCGTGGCGTAGCTGTGCCCGTCATTGGCGTAAACACGGTTCGCATTCATCTGCTCATCTTCGCGAAACTGCTGGAGGAAGAGGCGCTCGTAGAAGATCACGTCGCGCGCGTTCTTAACTTTCTGGCTCAGGAGGTCCAGAATGATCCACGCCTTGTATTCGTGGCTGATGCCGAGGTGGATCCCCCAGCGCGCGCGGCTCTTGAACTTGCCGATGGTTGATGTTGGTGGGCGATACTGAACCATGCACCCCCACACGCGGAGCATGGAGGTGTCGCCCTTGGTCCCCGTCCACTTCACGTGCGGGGAGAGGTTGCCGGTGATTGCGGTGGTTGATAATACGTTGTGCACCCGCACGGCGTGGTGCATAGCGTACGTCCAGTAGATCGGTGGAAGCTTCGACTGCTTCATCAGCGCGCGCACTCTCGTCATGAGTGTGCGGTTGGTGCGCTCTGCTACTCCCTGCTGTTGGTGCGCATAGGGGAGAGATATGTGGTGCTCAATCCCCTTTTGCGCAAGGTAGTCCTGCAGCTCTTTGCTCCTGAACTCCGCTGCGCCATCAGACTACCAGATCTTCAACTTCTCCCCAGATTGCCGCTGCGCGTGCGCCAGCCACAGACGGAACGCTTCGTATGCTCTGCTGCGTGCTTCTACATTTACGACCCACACGTAGCGCGTTCCGGCGTCGATGAAGGTGAGTGTGTATAGCTCATCGTCGATGCCGCAGTGTCCCACGTTGAGGAAGTCGCTGTAGACTTTCTCCAGTTTGACATAGCGGTTGGTTCCTGGTTCGAGCAGGGGAAAGGGCTGGAGGCTCAGCGCGGCCTCGGGGCAGATGGTGCAGGTGCGCGGGTGTGTTCCGCCTCTTACTTCGGAGCCGTCAGGGCGCAGGAGTGCGCCGGGTGCGAATACGCGAGCCTTGATGCAGTTCTCCAGCGTAACGCGCGAAGGGTGCGCGAGGCGCTGATGCCAGAGCGCATCGTCGGCACGGAATCCAGAGGTGCGCATGTAGCACACGCGTACTGCTTCGGGATCCTCATCTGCTGCTGGAGCAGGTGCTGCCGTCTCTTCTTCCTCGTCGTCGTTTGCCGTGGTCAACATTAGAGCGAGAAATTCCCTGTCGCGAATTATGGAGTAGGGGATGTTGGTCCCGGGGATCGTGCCGAGTATGAATGTCGGTTCGCGCGGCTCGGGGTCAGGTCCGTAGACAGTACGACGTAGAGTGGATGGTTCGTTGCCCCAATCGATGGTGTCCCAAGGGTCACTTCCTGGCGGGATATCAGGTGGGGGCAATGCAGGTGCAGGGCAGCGCGGAGGACGACCAAGAGGAACAACAGGAGGTTCGGCCTCAGTGGCCTCCTCAATTTCTTCTTCTTTCCCCCTTTGGTCCTCGCGGAAGGCTCCCCAACCGCTCGTCTCGCCGCCAGATGCGGCGCCCCATCCGCCAGTGTTGCCGCCGGTGTCTGCTCCCCATCCGCTAGTGGCGCCGCCGGTTGCGGCTCCCCATCCGCCGGTATCACCACCAGTGTCGCTTGTGCCCCATCCGCCAGCGCTTCCCCACTCCCCTTCATTAGAGGCGCCCTCTTCTTCGCCCCATCTGCTCCAGGCGAATGTTCCGTGTGACTCCGCAAGGCTCCGTTGGTGGAGTTCTTCCGCTTCGCGGCGCGCCAGTTCCTCCTCTTGTGCGACGGTGAGCTTCCTCGCAGAGTCGCACTGATGAGAGTAGATCTCCAGGAATTTCTCCTGCGTGTAGGGTCGCGGGTTTCCTTCCGCATCGAAGGTCCCGACGCCAACGCCGCGCAGCATTCCGCGAAGGTGTTGTGATGCAGGTCCTGGGAGTGGAGCTTCTTCCGTTCCGAAAACGATGCGCGTAGCTGTCTCGAGCTCCAGGTGAGACAGCCCTTCTTCAGGCGGTGCTTCCCACTCTGCTTCGGCGATGGCGGCAAGGCCACGGCCGGCAATCGCGCTCGTCGAGGATGTGGGTGTGTGGCAGTCCCTGCAGACACCGTCTGGATCAGGGTTGTGTAGCGCTAGCTCGCGTGGGTGTGGGTGATGCGGCACCCATGGGCGCCCATCTGGGTGCTTCCAATCCCGGCGATGAATGTGCTCGAAGCGCAGGGGGACAAGATCAATCAACTCCTGCGAATCGCCGCTGCAGTCGGGAATATCGAAGTCGAGAACATACACTCCGTTCTCGGCGTGCGCTCGTCCGATCTGCTTACGCATGTTGTTCGGCATCGTGAAGTGGAGCAGGATGTCCCCAGTTTCGCGATTTGATCGCGTAGGCTCCGACAGCGATTCAAGTAGCTGTTGGCCTTCTCTCCTGGTGTCATTTTGGTCTCCAGTAGCTGCTGGAGCAGACGGCTCGACGACACCAAGTCCTTTGGTTGATACACACCGTTCAGGTGGCGCCAAGCGTTGAGGGCCGGAGCAGGCGAAGTTTTGTATGAGCGAATGCTCAATTGCTCTGTCGGAGACATATTCCGCAGAAGAACCCCGTACGCCATCAGGGACTCGTTGTAGTACTTAGTTCTTGCGTCGTCAGTGTCCTCCGTAGGTCCCGAGTAGCTCCCGTCAAAGTAGTGGTAAATCTGCGCGTTTTGTAGTAGCAGTGTGAAGGATAGAACGAGGAATGAATGAACTAGCAAACAGGTGGGTACAAGTAGGAAAACCTAGAAGTGTTGTACCCCATATGAACTACCCCACTACAGCCTACACAGACTATAGCATATAAGTTTGACACACCCCCATAGGCAAAATGGGGGAGAACAAGAGGTCACAAGACCAGTCAAGAAAGGCAAAGCAAGCTCAGGGTGGATCACAACGTCACCACGCATTCTGAGCACAAGCAAATGGCCACAAGGCCAGTTCACATGCAGAGTTATATAAAGGAGAACAAGCAATACAGTGATCACAACCTAGCAAGTGTAAGCATGCAGGTATATGTATAGAGATCATAGTACAAGCAGAGGCAAGAAGTAAGCAAGTGAGGCCCAGTGGGCACAAGGCCTAGAACAGTACAGAAACGCTGATGATCACAAGGCTGAAGTGCCTTGGTGAAGACATCAGCAGTGTTGGCCCGAGTGGCCACGTAAGCAAGACGAAGCTGACCACGCTGCTGCAACTCTCGAGCAAGGAAGTAGCGCAGAGCGATGTGCTTCGTTCTGTGCTCCAGTCTGTGCTCCTGACACAAGGCAATCATGGCCTTGTTGTCGACGTACAGCACTGGAGGAGAACGAGGCAGCTCTCCCAGGTCGGTCAGCAGGTAGGTGAGCCAGCGTAACTCCTGTGCAGCCATGGCCCCTGCATAGATCTCAGCCTCACAGCTGGAGCTGAGAACAGAAGACGAGCGGGTAGACCGCCAAGAAACAGAACCGGAACCAAGGCTGAAGGTGTAACCCTGTGACGACCGCTGCGTAGCCAAGTCGTCGGCCCAGGAAGCGTCTGCGTGACCAGTGAGGACAACTTGAGCCCGTCCTCCAAGCACGAGCCCCATGCCCGACGTACTGCACAAGTAGCGCAACACCCTCTTAGCGGCATCCATGTGCTCCTTCTGCACACAGGTCTGTGCACGTGTGTCTCTTCTGCAGCTCCGACTTCACGTGGGCGAGTCCCTCAGTGTCAGAAGTAGCAAAGACCAAGTCGTCGACGTACACGAGAACGTAGAACGGTGGCAGAGAGGTGTCGGTGCGTAGAAACAGCGACGGGTCAGCAGTGGAAGGAGCAAACCCAAGAGCAGCAAGACTCGTCCTCAGTGTGTCGTGCCACTCACGGGGCGCCTGGCGGAGACCGTAGGCTGGCCGCCGGAGGCTCTACTGGGTACCAGCAGGAAACGACCCAATGAAGCCAGGTGGGCGGCGCAGCCAGATCTCCTCGTGCAGGCTGCCCTGTAGGAAAGCAGTGCTGAAGTCAAGAGAGTGAAGCTCGTAGTCACGCTGAGCGGCGACGTGCAGCAGAACCCGAAGAGTGGTCATCTTCGGGGTAGGGGAGAAGGTATGGAAGAAGTCAACTCCCTCTCGCTGACTGAAGCCTCGTGCAACGTAACGCGCCTTGAAGACAGGCGGAGAACCCGGCGGCCGCTTCACCCTGAAAATCCACATGCCACTGACGATGTTCGCCCCAGGCGGGGGAACCTCGTCGACGTAGGTGCCTGTGGACTTCCAGGAAGCCATCTCTGCGTCCATGGCTGTCTGCCACTGAGAGGAGTAGGGACCCTCTATCGCCTCTGCGTAAGAGCGCGGGGTCGGGATGTCTGGTGCATCCGGGTCTCCCTCAGGTGCAAGCAGCATGGACACGAGATGAGGTAAAGCAGCGGCAAAGCACTCAAACTCCTCCTGTCTGTCCTCAAGGACGTCCGTGCCATGAGCACACTCACCCCCGACGGACGGAGGATAGACAGACTCAGACGCAGACTCAGCAACAAGACTAGCGGCGTAGTCTAGACGACAGGCGGCAGCAAAGTCAACAAGCTCAGCAACTAGAGCAGACGCAACAGTGGCCAGGAGACGCGTGACAGTAGGACTAGCAGCACGAAGGGAGTCAGACTCCGGGTCCGGACCGTCAGGAAGAGAGGACGCAGAAGGAGACGGCAGAGGGACACGCTGCGGAGCAGTGGAAGGACGAAGTGCCATCAGGTGTGTGCCGGGGACAGCAGGAGGACGCTGACGCGGAACACGACGACCAGTGCGGGCAGCACGAACAGGCGACTCAGGACGAGACTCAGGTGACGCAGGACGAGACTCAGGCGACACAGGACGAGACTCAGGCTCACGACGCTCCGTAAGACCTCTAGTCGGCCCAGAGTAAGGAGAAGGACCAGGCAGTGGAGAGGCTGGCTGTAACTGCGACTGCGACTGGTCAGGCGGTGGACGCAGTAAGGGAGGAGTAGGACCAGTAGAAGGCGGGAGGCCAAGAACCTGCAGAAGGAGCGGAACGTAGTACGGCCGCGGCCGCGCAGCGCCTCCAGAAACAGCAGAGACAGCACCAGTACCCCCAGCTCCAGGGTCTCCAGCTCCAACTCCCGCAGCACCACCAGCTCCAGCACCTCCAGCTGCTCCAGCTCCAGCAGCACCTCCAGCAGCAACAACTCCAGCACCTCCAGCTCCAGCAGCTCCAGCACCAGCAGCACCTCCAGTAGCTCCAGCTCCAGCAGCACCTCGCTGGAGTCTCCAGCGGCGAGCAAACCACACGCGCAGCTCCGGTGGAGAGAGAGGCTCCCGCCGAGACGAGGCACCTGCAGGAACTCCAGCAGACTCAGCACCCCCAGTCTCAGCAACCGCAGCCTCAGCACCCCCAGGCTCAGCACCCCCAGGCGCAGCACCCCCAGGCCCCGCACCCTCAGACTCAGCAACCCCAGGCTCAGCACCCCCAGACTCCACACGCTCAGGCTCAACACCCCCAGGCTCCACACGCTCAGGCTCAGCACCCCCAGGCTCCGCACGCTCAGGCTCAGCACCCCCAGCAGCACCACCCCCAGTAGCAGCACCAGAGTCAACCGCTACCTCGACAGCGTCTACCTGGGACACACCTGAGGGAGCAGGACCGTGAGGGGGGAGGGGGTCTACTAGAGGAGGACCTGGTGCAAGGAAGAGCGGCGGGGGGGGGGGGGGGAGAAGCAGTGCGGTAGGGGAAGAGACGGTAAAAGGGAACCGACTCGTCGAACGTGACGTCCTGAGAGGGCAGGACACGGCGCAAGGTGGGGTGGTAAAACTGCCAGCCAGGCGCGTCAGGGACAAGGCCAAGGACGACGCAGGGAATAGCACGGGCGGAGAGCTTGTCCGCGGTAGTATCGCGGACAAAGGCACGAGAACCCCAGACCCGAAACACTGACGCATCGCCAACCTTCCCCGTCCAACGCAGTGTGGGCGAGGTCTCCGGCAAGGAGAAACGGGGCCAGAGGTTGAGCTGATGCGCAGCGTATCGGACCGCAAACGGCCACAGAAAACAGGGTAACCTCCATGACCAGCTGCTCCTCCCACGCCCAGCGTACCACTCACGAAGCTGCTGAGGCGACGGTTGTCTCACGGGAACGCTGCTGCTGCTGGCGCTGGCTACCGCCGAAGCCTCCACGCTGCGCAGCTCCACCCCGACCAGCACCACCGCCGCCGCCACCTCCAGCTCCGCTACCACTGCCTCCACCACCGCCGCCGCTGCCTCCACCACCGCTGCCGCTGCCTCCACCACCTCCACCGCCACCACCGACACCCCCACCCCCGCCACCACCCTTGCCTCCACCCCCACCCCCTCCGCCTCCTCCACCGCCACCACCGCCGCCCCCGCCGTCCCCTCCACCACCCTTGCCCCCCTTGCCCTTGCCGCTGCGGCGCCTCTCACTAGGAGTAGACGCAGCCCCGACCTGCTCGGTGCCAACGAGGTCGACAGCAGCAGCAGAAGCAACTGAGGGCAGAAGGGGAACGGGGGAACACCCCTCAAAGAAAGGGGCGCGAGGGTCGCCGCGAGAAGCACCTACAGCAACTATACTCTTCTCAGCTGCAGTGAGGCACTCCTCGAGCAGGTCAACGGTGAGCTTGGTGGGGCAAAGAGAGAGAAAGTGATCCCTGACTGAGCAAAGGGAGTCAGGGAGACGAGTGACTAGGTAGAAGAGGGTGATGTACATGGGGGGGGGTTCTTGGCGCAGAACTCGGAGGGAAGGGCAGCGCGGTAGTGGGCGTCACTAGTGCGGAGGTGGGTAATGAGGTCAGCGACTGTGGCAAAGGCGGCAAGGTCAGGGAACAGGTACGGTAGCATGAGGCGGCTGAGGGCAGCAGTGGCAGGGGAGGAGTAGCGCGCCACGACAGCGTCATACAAAGACTTAGCAGTCTTGTACTGGCCAAAGTGCGCGCGCTCAGCAGAAGGCAGGTGACTACAAACAGCAAGGCGAGCAACAGCGTCACGAGTAGTCCACTGCGAGAGAACTGTACTGTCAGCGGTGGCAGCAGGTGCAGCAGAGGTGCCAGACGTGAGATCAAAAAGCGAGACTCCGTCCTTGCTATCACACTGAAGAAACAGCTGCAGATCATCTACCCAGACATTGAAGTCAACTGCACGTCCCTCAGCATCAAAGGTAAGAACCGTAGGGCTAGCCATGGCGGCAGTAGCAGGAGTGGCAGCAGTAGCAGCAGAAACAGCAGTAGCAGCAGGAGCAGCGCGGGAACGGCAGCGCAGCTCAGTAGGGCAGTGCGGCGCGGCTCGGTAGGGCGGCGCGGCTCGGCTGAGCGGCGCGACTCGGCAGAGCGGCGCGGCTCGGCTGGGCGGCGCGGCTCGGCCAGCAGGCAGGCGCAGGTAGCGCGCGTAGGGCAGGTGCTCACCAGGGGCGGGCGGGGCAGGCGCGACGGCAGGGCCGCAACGGCGGCGACGGCGGCGGCCGCAACGGTGGGGCCGCAACGGCGGCTGCAGGCGCGACGGCGGCAGGGCAGGGCCGCGACGGGTGCTGCAGGCGCGACGGCTGCTGCAGGGCAGGACCGCTACGGCGGGGCCGCGAAGGCGGCAGCAGGCGCGACGGCGGAGACGACAGGGCCGCGACTGCGGCTGCAGGTCAGGGGCCGCGTCGGCTGCTGCAGGTCAGTGGCCGCGACGGCGGCTGCAGGTCAGGGGCCGCGACGTGGGGCGGCAGGGCAGGGCCGCGACGGGCGGCAAAGCAGGGCCGCGACGGGCGGCGGATCAGGCCGCGACGGGCGGCTGAGGCAGGCTGCGACTTGGGGCGGCAGGGCAGGGCCGCGACTTAGGGCGGCAGGGCAGGGCCGCGAGGGGCGGCAAAGCAGGGCCGCGACGGGCGGCGGGTCAGGCCGCGACGGGCGGCGACAAGGCAGGGCCGCGACGGGCGGCTAGGTCAGTGCCGCGACGGGCCGTTAGGGCAGGGTCGCGACTGGCGACAGCAGGGCAGGGCGCGCGACGGCGCAGGTGAGGCAGGCGCGACAGCGCGCTTCGGGCAGGTAGGAAAATTTTCAGTGGTGGGCCCTTAAAAAAAAATCGTTCCCACTAGGGAACCTCCTCTGAAACCATGTGAAGGATAGAACGAGGAATGAATGAACTAGCAAACAGGTGGGTACAAGTAGGAAAACCTAGAAGTGTTGTATGTCAGAACATTATAGCTTATGCTGTTGTGTAGGCTATAGTGGGGTATCCCATAGGGGGTACAACCAATTAGGGTTTCATATTTGTACTCACTTCATTTCATAGTTCATTCATTCTTGTTCAAATCTTCTCATGGTATCGAGCAGGTTCCCCCTTGGGAACTGTGCTTAGGGCCCACCACATCGATTTTTTTTTTCCTGCCCGAAGCGCGCTCAGCCCGAGTCGCGCTTCGGGCCCTCACTTCGTCGAGCCGCCCTAGCGGCCCTGCACTGCGGCCCCGCCACCCGTCTCCGCGGCCCCGCCGCCCGTCTTCGCGGCCCCGCCGCCTCTCTCCTAGCGGCTCCGCCGCCCTACCTAGCGGCCCCGCCGCCCTACCTCGCGGCCTCGTCGCCCCATTGCGCGGCCCCGCCGCCCTACCTAGCGGCCCCGCCGCCCCATCGCGGCCCCGCCGCCCCATCGCGCGGCCCCGCCGCCCCATCGCGCGGCCCCGCCGCCCCATCGCGCGGCCCCGCCGCCCTTCCTCGCGGCCCCGCCACCCCATCGCGCGGCCCCGCCGCCCCATCGCGCGGCCCCGCCGCCCCATCGCGCGGCCCCGCCGCCCTACCTAGCGGTCCCGCCGCCCTTCCTCGCGGCCCCGCCACCTTACCTGCGGCCCCGCCCTTACCTGCGGCCCCGCCGCCCTCTGCTGCGGCCCCGCCACCTTACCTGCGGCCCCGCCACCTTACCTGCGGCCCCGCCACCTTACCTGCGGCCCCGCCGCCCTCTGCTGCGGCCCCGCCACCCTATCTGCGGCCCCGCCACCCTACCCGCGGCCACGCCGCCCTTACCAGCGGCCCCGCCGCCCTTACCTGCGGCCCCGTGCCCTGCAGCAGCACAGCCGAGCCGCCCAGCAGCCGAGCCGCCGAGCCGCCCAGCAGCCGAGCCGCCCAGCAGCCGAGCCGCCGAGCCGCCGAGCAGCCGAGCCGCCCCGCAGCCGAGCCGCCCAGCGGCCGCGCCGCCCAGCAGCCGAGCCGCCCAGCAGCCGAGCCGCCCAGCAGCTGAGCCGCCGAGCCGCCGGGCCGCCCAGCAGCTGAGCCGCCGAGCCGCCGCGCCGCCCTCCTTCAGGGCCGCCCGACCTGCCCAGTCTGGTGAGCACAGCGCCTTTTCACTGCACTGTCCTCACCCCACTGTTTGCGCTGCTAGTCGTCTAGGGTCATGGCTACCCCTAGTGTTCTCGCCTTTGACGCTGAGGGTAGGGCCATTGACTTTGAGGTCTGGGTAGATGACCTGCAGCTGTTCTTACAGTGCGATAGGGCAGACGGCCTCTCTCTCTTTGACCTCACCTCTGGCACCTCCACTGCCCCTGCTGCTGATGCTGACGCCACTGTTCGCTCCCAGTGGGCCACGCGCGACGCTGCTGCACGTCTTGCTGTGCGTCGCCACCTCCCTACCTCCGAGCGTGCACACTTTAGTCAGTACAAGAGTGCTCAGACCTTGTACGACGCTGTAGTTGCGCGCTACTCCTCCCCTGCCACTGCTGCACTGAGCCGTCTCATGCTACCGTACCTCTTTCCTGATCTTACTGCCTTTCCCACAGTCACTGACCTCATTACGCACCTCCGCACTAGTGACACTCGCTACCGCGCTGCACTCCCTCCTGACTTCTGCGCCAGGAACCCCCCCCCCATGTACATCACTCTTTACTACATAGTCACTCGCCTTCCTGACTCCCTTCGCGTAGTCAGGGACCACTTTCTCTCTGTCTGTCCCACCACTCTCACTGTTGACCTCCTCGAGAAGTCCCTCCTAGCGGCCGAGAAGAGCATCGTCGCTGTAGGGGCCTCTCGTGGTGACCCGCGCACCCCCATCTTTGAGGGGTGTTCCCCCTCCCCCCTTCTGCCCTCTGTTGCCTCTGCTGCTGCGGCCGACCTCCTTGTTCTTGAGTCGGTCGGTGCGGCGTCTGCCCCTAGCGGGAGACGCCGCTCTGGCAAGGGCAAGGGGGGCAAGGGCGCTGGAGGAGCGAGCGGGGGCGGTGGAGGTGGAGGTGGCGGCAGTTGGGGGAGTGGGGGTGGCGGTGGGAGTGGAGGTGGGGGTGGAGGGGTCGGTGGCGGCAGTGCAGGTGGAGGTGGCGGCGGCGGTGGCGGTGGGAGCGGAGGTGGCGGAGGTGGCGGAGGTGGAGGCGGCGGCGGAGGCGGAGGCGGCGGCAGTAGCGGAGGCGGCGGAGGCGTCGGAGGCGGCGGGGGTGGCGGTGGTGCTGGTCGCGGGTCTTCGCAGAGGAGTGGCTCCGGTGGTGGCTCGCGCCAGCAGCAGCAGCGTGGTCGTGACACCCTGTCCCCTCAGCAGCTTCGTGAGTGGTACACTGCGCGTCAGCGGGGTGGGGGTTTTGGTCCGTGCTCCTACGTCTTGCGCACTGGCGACCGTGCGGGTGAGCAGTGTGGGGGTGCCCACCCCACCCAGCGCTGCTTTGGCCGCCTGACGGACGCGTGGCGTCACCAGTTCCCGGAGGCCTCCGAGATCCCTCGCTGGGGCGAGCTGTCTAGGGCGGGTGTTGCCATCTATGATCTTGACTTTGATGCTATTCTCTCTGCCATGTATGCTGTGTCTATTAGTGATGAGGGTGACTGTTACCGGTGTTTCCCGCCCGATCCGGGCATTGAGACGGCTGCTCTAGGTCCTGGTGAGGCTGCTGCCCTAGGTGCTTGCGACACTGCTGCTCTAGGTGCTCGTGTGTCTGCGTCCTCAGGTACTGGTGAGTCTGCGCTCTCAGGTACTGCGTCGGCTTCGGCCTCCCTCACCTTCACCCTTGACTCTGGGGCGTCTCGCTCCTTCTTTCGGGACCGCACCACACTCACACCGCTGAGTCGACCGGTTGCAGTGTCTCTGGCTGACCCCTCTGGGGGTCCTGTCCTGTCTCGCTTCTCCACAGTCCTCCCGTGTCCGGCGGCTCCCTCTGGCACCCTGTCTGGTCTCTACCTCCCCTCGTTCTCTACGAACCTGGTGAGTGGTGCTGACCTACAGGATGCGGGGGTCCACCAGTTCACTCCTGCACGTCAGAGAGTGACCCACTGTACAGAGGCTGGCACAGGCCGACACCTGGCTACGTTCACCCGTCAGCCGGGGTCGAGCCTGTACACTCTGACCACTGCGTCTCCTCCAGTTGCTGAGTCTGGTAGGGTAGTTACGTCGGGTCAGGTGTTTGCTGCGGCGTCCAGGTCTGGTCCTGAGTCTGCCCCCTGTTCGTGTCGTCTCCTGTCTCACGAGACTCTCCTCTGGCACCACCGCCTTGGCCACCCCTCTCTGCTTCGGCTCAGAGGTATGGCCTCCCGTCTTCTTGTGTCCGGTCTCCCCCGGTCCCTCCCTCCCCTTCCTCAGGGCCCTGGCCCTGCCTGTGTCCCCTGTGTCGAGGGGCGCCTGCGTGCTGCCCCTCACTCCTCCCAGTTTCCTCCGACAGAGGCCCCGTTGCAGACACTTCACATGGACGTGTGGGGCCCAGCCCGCGTCCGTGGACAGGGTCACGAGCGCTACTTCCTGCTCGTTGTTGACGACTACTCGCGTTACACCACAGTCTTCCCCTTGCGCAGCAAGGGTGATGTCACTGAGGTGCTGATCGACTGGATCCGCGCAGCTCGTCTCCAGCTCAGGCAGAGCTTCGGCTCGGACTTTCCTGTTCTGCGTCTGCACTCGGACAGAGGCGGAGAGTTCTCCTCTGGCCTTCTGCATGCCTACTGTCGTGCACGGGGCATCCGTCAGACCTTCACGCTTCCGGACTCACCGCAGCAAAATGGGATTGCTGAGCGCCGCATTGGCATGGTCATGGACGTCGCTCGTACGTCTATGATGCATGCGGCTGCCCCCCATTTTCTGTGGCCGTTTGCGGTGAGGTACGCGGCGCATCAGATCAACCTCCACCCCAGGGTCTCCAGGCCGGAGACCTCCCCAGCCTTGCTGTGGACGGGGAAGGTTGGCGATGCGTCGGCGTTCCAGGTCTGGGGATCTCGGGCGTTTGTCCGCGACCTGTCTGCGGACAAACTATCCCCTCGTGCTGCTCCTTGCGTCTTCCTGGGGTTCCCCCCTGACGCGCCTGGGTGGCAGTTTTACCACCCCACCTCTCGCCGTGTTCTGTCCTCCCAGGACGTCACGTTTGACGAGTCGGTCCCCTACTACCGCCTCTTCCCCTACCGCACTCCGTCCCTCCCCCCACCCCCACTCTTCCTGGTACCAGGTCCCCCCCAGGTAGACCCCCTCCCCCCTCAGGGTCCTGCCCCTTCAGGTGTGTCCCAGGTAGACGCAGTCGAGCCTGTCGAGGTCACTGGTGACTCTGGTGCTGCTGAGGGTGCTGAGGCTGGGGGTGCTGTACCTGGGGGTGCGGAGCCTAGGGGTGCTGGGCCTGGGGGTGCTACGTCTGGGGGTGCTGAGCCTAGGGGTGCTGAGCCTGGGGGTGCTGAGCCTAGGGGTGCTGAGCCTGGGGGTGCTGAGCCTGGGGGTGCTGAGCCTAGGGGTGCTGAGCCTGGGGGTGCTGAGCCTAGGGGTGCTACGTCTGGGGGTGCTGAGCCTAGGGGTGCTACGCCTGGGGGTGCTGAGCCTGGAGGTGCTCCGCCTGGAGGTTCTCCGAGTGCTTCGTCTCGCCGGGAGCCACTTTCTCCACAGGAGCTGCGTGAGTGGTTTGCCCGGCGCTGGAGGCGTGCTGCTGGTGCTGGAGGTCCTTCGACTGCTGAGGGTGCTGCGGTCGCGGGTCCCAGAGGTGCTCGTCCTGGGTGCACTGGAGCTGGTGCTGCTGAGGGTGCTGGCACTGAGACTACCGCTGGCAGTCCTACTGGGGGTGCTCCTGGTGCTGCTGGAGGTTCTGGAGCTACTGGTGGTGCTGCTGGAGCGGGTGCTCCTGCTGAGGGTTCTGGTGCTGTCCCTGCTGCTTCTAGCGTCGCCGCGCGGCCTCGACCGTACTTCGTGCCACTCCTGCAGCAGGTTCTTGGTCTTCCACCTTCTACTGGTCCTCCTCCTCCCTTAGAGTGTCCACAGCCTGTCTCGTCCCAGCTACAGTTGCAGCCTACCTCCCCTTTGCCTGCTCCTTCTCCCTACACTGGTCCTACTGGAGGTCTGGCTGAGCGTCGTGAGCCTGCGTCTCGCCCTACGTCGCCTGTCCGTGCTGCTCGCACTAGTGGTCGCGGTTCGCGTCAGCGTCCTCCTCCTGTCCCTGGCACGCACCGGATGTCTCTGCGTCCGTCCACTGCTCCTCTGCGTGCCCCTTTGCCTTCTCCTCCTGAGTCCTCTCTTCCTGCTCTTGCCGACCCGGAGTCGGACTCTCTTCGTGCTGCCAGTCCTACTGTCACGCGTCTCCTTGCTACTGTTGTCACTGACCCTTCTTTCGAGTCTACTGCTGCGTCTGCTCTAGTTACTGAGCTCGTCGACTTTGCTGCTCGCTGTCGCTTAGACTACGCTGCTAGTCTTGTCGCTGAGTCTGAGTCTGTCTGTCCTCCGTCCGTCGGGGGTGAGTGTGCCCTTGGCACGGACGTCCTTGAGGACAGGCAGGAGGAGTTCCAGTGTCTGGCAGCTGCCTCACCTCATCTCGTGTCCGTACTGCTTACCCCTGAGGGAGACCCGGATGCACTTGACATCCCGACTCCGCGCTCTTACGCGGAGGCGATAGAGGGTCCCTACTCCTCTCAGTGGCAGGCAGCTATGGATGCAGAGATGGCTTCCTGGAAGTCCACAGGCACCTACGTTGACGCTGTCCCCCCTCCTGGGGCGAACATCGTCAGTGGCATGTGGATCTTCAGGGTGAAGCGGCCGCCGGGTTCTCCGCCTGTCTTCAAGGCGCGTTACGTGGCTCGTGGCTTCAGTCAGCGGCAGGGAGTTGACTACTTTCAGACCTTCTCCCCCACCCCGAAGATGACCACTCTTCGGGTACTGCTGCACGTTGCTGCTCACCGTGACTACGAGCTGCACTCTCTTGACTTCAGCACAGCTTTCTTGCAGGGCAGCCTGCACGAGGAGATCTGGCTGCGTCGCCCACCTGGCTTCACTGGGTCTTTCCCTTCTGGTACCCAGTGGAGTCTCCGGCGTCCAGTCTACGGTCTCCGCCAGGCGCCACGTGAGTGGCACGACACACTGAGGACTACACTTGCGGCTATTGGGTTTGCTCCTTCTACTGCCGACCCGTCGCTGTTTCTACGCACCGACACCTCTCTGCCGCCGTTCTACATCCTCGTGTACGTCGACGACTTGGTCTTTGCCACAGCTGACACTGCTGGACTCGCCTACGTGAAGTCCGAGCTGCAGAAGAGACACACGTGCACAGACCTAGGTGAACTGCGCAGCTACCTTGGCTTGCAGATCACCCGGGACAGAGCACGCCGCACCATTACCCTGACTCAGTCACACATGGTGCAGCAGGTCCTTCAGCGCTTCGGCTTCACGTACTCCTCGCCTCAGGCCACTCCTCTGTCTACTCGCCACTCGCTCTCAGCTCTGCCTTCGGATGAGTCCGTAGAGTCGAGTGGCCCGTACCCAGAGCTTGTTGGCTGCCTCATGTACCTGATGACCTGCACACGACCTGACCTTGCATACCCTCTTAGCATTCTGGCACGCTATGTTGCTCCTGGGAGACACAGACCAGAGCACATGGCTGCAGCGAAGAGGGTGTTGCGCTACTTGTGCAGTACGTCGGGCATGGGGCTAGTGCTTGGAGGGCGGAGTCCAGTGGTCCTCACTGGGCACGCGGACGCTTCTTGGGGTGACGACCAGGCTACGCAGCGGTCGTCACAGGGTTACACCTTCAGCCTTGGTTCCGGCTCTGTTTCGTGGCGGGCTACTCGCTCGTCTTCTGTTCTTGGCTCGAGTTGTGAGGCTGAGATCTACGCCGGGGCCATGGCTGCACAGGAGCTTCGCTGGCTCACCTACCTGCTGACCGACCTTGGAGAGCCGCCTCGTTCTCCTCCAGTCCTGTACGTAGACAACAAGGCCATGCTGGCCTTGTGTCGAGAGCAGCGACTGGAGCACAGAACAAAGCACATTGCTCTCTGCTACTTCCTTGCTCGTGAGCTACAGCAACGTGGTCAGTTGCGGCTTGCGTACGTGGCCTCTGAGGCCAACACTGCTGATGTCTTCACCAAGGCACTTCCACCTTGTGATCATCAGCGCTTCTGCACTCAGCTGGGTCTTGTGCCCGTCTTGCCTCACTTGCTCTCCTCTTGACCTTGCCTGTACTCTCACATATATATATACCTGCTCTTGCTTGTCTAGCTTTATATATATGTGTGTACTCTTGCATGTGAACTGGCCGTGTGGCCTTGACCCTGTGCTCGGACTGTGTGGTGACTTTGTGATCCACCCTGAGCTTGTTTTGCTTTACTTTGCTTGACTGGTCTTGTGACCCCTTGTTCTCCCCCACTTTGCCTATGGGGGTGTGTCAGAACATTATAGCTTATGCTGTTGTGTAGGCTATAGTGGGGTATCCCATAGGGGGTACAACCAATTAGGGTTTCATATTTGTACTCACTTCATTTCATAGTTCATTCATTCTTGTTCAAATCTTCTCATTGTACCCCATATGAACTACCCCACTACAGCCTACACAGACTATAGCATATGAGTTTGACAAGCAGCTCCAGCTCAAAGCTCCAAGTATAGAACTCTCTGCCGTCAAAGCACACACTTGTCTTTATTTTTTATATGCTCAAAAACCTTGATTGCGCAGAGAGAATTGCTTCATCGCTGGGACAGGGAGTCTTGGGTGTTGAGCCATTTGTGTCGAGAGAGAAGGTGTGCGGGGCGGAGTTCTGGCCATTCGAGGCCGGTTGAGTGGGTTGGGAGGATGTTCCCGCGTCGCCATTCCGTAATGTTTGGAGCCCTTGCTCCAGACTTGTGAGTCGCTGAAGCAGTTGTGCGAGGACGGCGGAGGGAATCGTCGTCGTTTCCTCGCTTGTCGCAGCCGGGTTGGGCTGCGCTTCAGGCGTCAGATTCGTCTGACCTCCAGATCCTCCGGCCATTCTCACACGTGAGCGTGTGCCGGACGCCACTTTCTGTTCGCCGAAACTTTCGGAGGTGGCAGTGTGAAGGATTCCAGAGTCGCTCTCATACCATGGTGCGATCAGAAATTGACCGTACCTAGGATCGTCTCAGGAAGGTTCACACACGTCTGAATAGTGGTGGTGGGCCCGTGACCTCAATAGCAAAGTGAATATAAAATGCTTGAGATGATTAAAACATACAAGTACAAGGAATATAAATAAGAGTACAGGGGAATTCGAATCGACCTAGCTAGCCATGTACTCTAAGGGGTACATTCCCTTATTACAGCGAAATCCAACCGTGCGACTTTGGGTGGTTACGAAACCGTTCGGGCAGAATCCTCGCCACTTCTGCTGCCTGATGCTGTCTGCCCGACGGTCCAGATGCTTTCGTAACCGTGCGACCTTTCGTGTTGCTTCCGCCCTTTCGACTTCAGCCTCGGTATTGCGTGCTTCGCTTGCTGCGGTGAGGAGTGCACAGTGGTGTTTCAATACTCACTATTCGTAACACCCAAAAGGAACCTGGATGCATTTTCGGATGAATCAACCCTAAACACAACTCGCCAGGTGTTTAGGGTTGATCCGTTCCCAAACCGCATCCGATTCCAATTGGGTTTTGGTTCTTTTAGAAGTTAGCTAATTGGTTGGGCGCGAGCGGGAATATTGTGGAGTTTCATTAACTTTTGGCGGGAGTTACATGAGTGACCATTCGCGTGATTTTTTACCTGCTGTTAGTGACTGAATCCGTGACCCCACTTACCAAACCACTCAGGAAACCCGATACAGTGACCGTACACGTTACTTTTTTATCATACACGTTACAGAGTCCCATGTTGGTAACTAGTGGCATATTTTCCCTTCTTTATAAGTGGTGGTCAAGAGTTTGAACGGGTATCCACGCCAATACTGTATTTTGCAAAATGAGAAACGGTTTACAGCAGCGAATCCAGCAAACCGCTCCGAAGTGCAGAGCATCATACTCAACCGCTTTTCCCACGCTTAAATTATACCAGCACTCCAAGCCCACACCAACTACGCCAAAACAGTTATTTCTTCCCCCTTCGTCCTCTTGGAAAAGTCTACCGTTGTCCTACGGACTATGTTGTCCTTTGAGGTGTGTACAAAGCGTGCTTGTCCGCATTTCACTCTGGCCCTTCTGTCAACCTACGCCACAAGGGCGGGATCTCTTTGGCCTTTTGCCCACTCAACGAGTCGCAGGCTATGGCTTGATTCGACAGCTTGGGTTTGGGTATCACCCAACTGCGCTGCATATCTGTCAGGTCAGGTCGTGTCGGTGATATTTTCTGTTCGTTCTGTACACTACCTTCAACCAGAGCCTACCGTAGTACTCCCGCTAAGCATCAGTGGGCAAGGTGTTGTTCTAGTGTCCCACCGAGCCTGCACCGACCTGTTTGTGGAGCTGCCACGGTGGTGCTTTGCAGGGGGTACGTACGTACCTCATTTTGCAACATGATATTCTTCTGTTTTTCACCTGCTCATTCTTCTGTTCAGTGCCCCCGCTACCCAGTGGCCCTGCTCGCCTTCCATTGATCGTTCGTTCGGATCAGAGTGGTCCTTCTCAGTTAACTTATCTCATGTCCGTTCTGTTGCTAGGACTGTAACTACAGTGTACATCACTTGATTGCTCAAATCAGGTCTGGAGCTTCTTCTGTGTTGGTTTGTGAAATTTGAGGGGACCATCCAAATCCTGAATGGTAGTGCGGCTCGGAACAGCATGTCCTTTCTCCCCTTGCTCTCTTGGGTTGGGTTGGGACCTCCGACGAGTCGGTCTAGTTCGGCCTGTTCACCTTGGTCCCAAAATCGAATCGCCTTTCTTCGTCACACACAGGCGTCGTGTGCTTGCTTGCATTGCAATTTGCAAAACGTCGCCGTAATATCGCCCGCATCGCGTCCGCCCGATGGTTGTGACGATTTAGGATAAAAGCATAGCCTCAAAGTCGCAAAACACATTCGCTCTCAGATTCCCGAGCCTCTATCCATTAGAGCCATATTATTTGTATCTCCGACCGATTTCTTGGCACCACGCTCAAGCAGTCAGCTCCGTGAGGGTGTGTGTGCTCCTAACGAGCATCTGTCATCTCTCTCGCCTCAACGTACCTTCTGCAAAAACTTCAAGCTTTTCCCTCAGAAAGTCATTTCGATTCGGAATCCCACAAAAACGTCGTTGGTATTCCTCTACTGCTTCCGGCTTTCGAAAAGCTTGATTTCTCGCGATTATCATCATCATCATTATCATCATGGAGCTGAATGCGATGATGCCCATCATCTGCGGATCCATCTTCCTCTTCTCCACGCTCGTGTCGTGCGTCGGCACGATGATCAGCGCGGGAGTGTTCGAGGAGTGCTCGCTTCCGACGGTCAGCCTGGGCCCCGTCGCGAAGCACTTCAACCCCGCGCGGCTGAGCGTTCTGTGCCCGCCCGTCATGGAGGAAATGTCGAAGCTCGCGTACCACTGACCAGCGAATGTCAACGCGAAACGTCACGGTGGTTGTCGCGAAATGTTGCGATGGTCATCGCGACACGTCACTGATGGTCGTCAACTCATGTCATCGCGGAACGTCATCGGCATTCAACCGTCTCTCGCTGCCGCTGCGGCTGCTTCTCGCGACCGCTTTCCATCGGCTCAGGGGCTTGGTGTGCATGCGCGATGACCTAAACGTGGGACATTTTGCAACAAGACGGCCCCTGGATTTGAACGAGTTCCGCTTGGACCAATCCTTCTGCCACGCTTCATCCCAGCCATCTTTTCTTTTCGGATGGGACAGATGACGTTTTCGGATTTCTTTGGGAAGGGACGTCGCGTCGGGAGTGAGTGGAACGGTGCGGAAGCCTCGAGATTAGACGAATCTGCGTTGTCGGGAACCCGCTCAAGCAGGGTTTTGCATTGCACATACGTAGGCAACTTTAGCACCGTAATTTTAGTCATCTATTCGTTATTTTTTCTTCTCCTATTGGGCCTGCGCGACACTCCTAAGACTAGGTTCGAGTTTGATCTGAACGTAACACGCAGAGAATCCAATCCGAGAAACAGCGGTGGAACAGCTACTGATTTGAATCAAATGAGTGGAGGTGGTTGGATGACGTAAACGTGCTGGTAAATCTAGGAGGCCGACAAATCGCGTACTGTGGTGTACATTCGAATAAAGTGGATATAGTTCAAATTTATTATGGTACGATGCCCAATTCAATATTGGAGATTGCAAATCACAAGACCAAAATGTACAATAATAAAATGCATCTTCATAACTCTTGATGTCAATCTCTGGTGCACTGCAGGTGCTGGCAAGCTAACCCTCTGATGAACTATCCAGCCTACCCCCTAAGTATGTCCAGTCACCTTGTCGAACCCGACCGCCAACTTATTTGAGATTTCTCTCACGGTGCAACTATCTGCCACTGTTCAACAGGGCAAGTCGAGTTGAGCGGCGGTGGCGGCCTTTCAAGACGTCTCGAAAGTTGTTCCTGGCATTATGTGACCAGCTCTCACAGTGCATGAAGCTGCCTCCCAGCCCAGCCCAGTGTTAGAGAAAGAAGTTGACTTGTGTGGAGGAGATCCGGTAAGGGGCCCAGGCTCAAGGCTCTGGAGCCATTTCTGAGTGAAAAGGGGAGGTTGAAATGGGGATTGGGAAGGGGGGGAGTGAAAGGAGGAGTCGGAAGGAGGGAAATGAAAAGGGGAGGTGAAAGAGGGAGTTGAAAGGGGAGGTTGAAAGTAATGACCAACGCCCTATTTCCCCCGAAACCTGTAACCACTAACCCCATACCTCCACAAGCCACCGATCGCCAGATGGCAATGGCGGAGCGCTGCCACACCTCCACTCCACTAACTACCAGAGGCCTAACCCATCTCTTCACCACTAGCACCATATTCTCCGAACCCCACAGTACGCCCCTCCTCCATTGAACCCTCCCCCCACCAGCCCCAGCCCCAGCAGCAAACCATACCTCCACATGCCGGATCGTCAGATGGCTGAGAAAGACTGCTGCCACACCGCACTAACCACTACAGCCCTCCCTTCTGAGAATTCTCAAAAGTGATTTTCAAACCATACCTCCACATGCCGGATCGTCAGATGGCTGAGAAAGACCACTGCCACACCGCACTAACCACTACAGCCCTCTCTACCCCCATCAGCACCTCTCCTTGCCCCCAGCACTAGCACCTTACCCATTCACCAGTCCCAGCAGCGTACCTCCGTAAGCCACGGATGGCCAGATGGCCGAGGCAGAGAGTTGCCATACCTCACACAAAGCACTATAGCACTATCCCCTCAAAACTCTTAACCACTAGAGACTCAATCTTGCCCAAAACACTTATCCACTAGACCATTGTACCCACCCAAGCCCCTTAACCACCGCCCAAGCCCCTTAATCAACGCCCAAAACCCTTAACCACCGCCCAAAACCCTTAACCACCGCCCAAAACCCTTAACCACCGCCCAAAACCCTTAACCACCGCCCAAGCCCCTTAACCACCGCCCAAAACCCTTAACCACCGCCCAAGCCCCTTAACCACCGCCCAAGCCCCTTAACCACCGCCCAAAACCCTGAACTAACCACCAGGGCATTAAAACCCGCCCAAACCCCTTAACCACTAGGGCATTAAAACCTGCCCAAACCCCTTAACCACTAGGGCAAAAAAACCCGCCCAAACCAATTAACCACCAGCCCCATACCTCCACACGCCACGGAGCGCCAGATGGCCGAGGCAGAGCGCTGCCACACCTCCATCAGCTCCTCCTCCGTCTGATGGGGGCAGGGAAGGACAGAGCAGGGCAGCACAGCGCAGCACAGGGACGCAAAGAGAACTACAATGAATCAAATCTCAAGGTGCAGTTTTGAGAATTCTTGAAGGTGTCGTTTGAATCGAATAAAGATGCAGGTGAATTGGAGTCGGTTGCAGCACTGTTGGTCGGCAGACGAGGAACCATCCATCCCCACTTGACGAGGCTTTGACGAGGCCGATTCCGTACCCATCATCACCACACTTCACCCCTGCTCACCTCGCATTGCTCCTGCAGCTGCTCCCTCTTGGGCATGGCCCAGCCCCACAGCCTCAATGCCACCTGCACTGCCCTCCGACTCCTCATATGCTGGTGCACCCACATCCCATCCCACCCTTCTCAACACATGCTCAGTGTCCACCCCATTACACCCCACCCCATCCCACCGCACTCCACTCTTCCTCACCTCGCACTGCTCCTGCAGCTGCTCCCTCTTGGGCATGGCCCAGCCCCACAGCCTCAATGCCACCTGCACTGCCCTCCGATTCCTCATATGCTGGTGCACCCACATCCCATCCCACCCCTCTCAACACATGCTCAGTGTCCACCCCATTACACCCCACCCCATCCCACCGCACTCCACTCTTCCTCACCTCGCACTGCTCCTGCAGCTGCTCCCTCTTGGGCATGGCCCAGCCCCACAGCCTCAATGCCACCTGCACTGCCCTCCGATTCCTCATATGCTGGTGCACCCACATCCCATCCCACCCCTCTCAACACATGCTCAGTGTCCACCCCATTACACCCCACCCCATCCCACCGCACTCCACTCCTCCTCACCTCGCACTGCTCCTGCAGCTGCTCCCTCTTAGGCATGGCCCAGCTCCAAAGCCTCAGAGCCACCTGCACCGCCCTGCTCTGCTGCTGAGGTGAGGGTTCACCACCTGTGATGCAGAGTGGGAGGGAGAGGGGAAGAAGTGAGGAAGGGGAGGGGAAGGGCGACACCACCCGTGCAGCAATGCCACCTGCCCCGCCCCGCTCTGCTGCTGGGGGATTGGCTCGCCACCTGTCAGAGTGGTGGTGGGTGGGAGGGGAGCGAGGGGGAAAGAGGGGGTTTGTTGGGTGAGAGGGCGTGTGGGAGGGGAAGCTCAGCAGTGGCACCGGCACCGCCCTGCTCTGCTGCTAGGAGGAGGTTGGCTCGCCGCCTGTCAGTGGAGTGGAGGTGGGTAAGGAGCAGGGGAAGAAGTGAAGGGGGGGGAGAAGTGAAGGGGGTGGGATGGGCACACACCCGTGCAGTGCAGCAGCTCTGCTCCCCGCCTGCTCTGCTGCTGGGGTGTGGGCTCCCCGCCAGCAAGTGAGGTGGTGAGCGGGAGAGGAGTGAGGGGAAGTGAGGGAGGGAGATGGGGGAGAGGACGTGAGGGAGGGGGGTCGGGAAGAGGAGTCGAGGGAGGAGGGGGAAGGAGGAGAGGAAGTGTGAGGGGGGGGAGGGAAGATGAAGCGAGGGAGGAGGGAGAAAGGGGAGAAAAGGCGAGGGCAGGGAGGGAGGGGGGAGAAAGGGGAGAAAAGGTGAGAGCAGGGAGGGAGGGGGGAGAGGAAGCGAGGGACGAGAGCAAGCCTTGCCCATTGCCTTGCCCATTGCCTTGCCCATTGCACCAACTACAAGACACGAACGAGACTCACATTCTTCTATCAGTGACAGCAGCTTGGCGACAAACCCCGCCACCCCTCCGCCGCCCTGCACGGGCCACCAGTTGCCGGTCGGCAGCGCCATCCGGGCGGCAACGGCCAGCGAGACGTCGATCCATTCGTCATCTTCTGGGTCCAGGACGTCCAGCAGCGACTGGGCGGCGTCGTCTCCGGGCGGCAGGTCCTGTAGCAGGCCGGCCAGGCCCCAGTCAAAGACAGATGAGACGGTGGCGCTGCTGCACGTGCCGTCCTCCTCCAGTTCCTGTAGTGTAAGGGAGTGGGGAGAAAGAAGAGTGGGGGCAGAGGGGGAGTGTGGGGTTGGGTGGTAAGTGGTTTGAGTCAACTCATAGCCAGGCCCCAGTCAAAGACAGACGAGACGGTGGTGCTGCTGCACGTGCCATCTTCTTCCAGTTCCTGAGGCATAAGGGGGCGGCGGAGGAGGGGAGGATGGGGAGGGGAAGAGCAGGGCGAAGCGGGAGGAATAGCTAGATGAGAGAACGCTGCTAGACAAAAGGGGGAAGGGGGGGGGGAGGGGGGGGGAAGGGGTGGGGGGTCTGGGAAATGGGAGAGGGAGGGAGTGAGATGGGAGAGGGAGGGTGGGTTGGGGTGCGAGGGTGAGAGAGGCGAGAGGGACGGGGTTGAGAAGGGAGAGGGAGTGTGAGTGAGAGACGGGAGGCAGAGATTAAACACCCATCCCACTTACCCCACCCCGCCCCATACAGCCCCACCCATCCATCCCCCATACTGAACCCATCCATCCGAATCCCACCCACCATGCCCCAACCATCCATCCCCCCTATAAGCAGCCTCACATCGTAGTTGAACCAGATGGAGAGGCTCTGCATGGCACCACCAATCTATCCCAGCTCATCGCCCACACAGGCAATAACCCAACCCTCCCTCACCTCACCCATCCATCCCCGTTACAAGCAGCCTCACATCGTAGTTGAACCAGATGGAGAGGCTCTGCATGGCACCACCAATCCATCCCAGCTCATCGCCCACACAGGCAATAACCCAACCCTCCCGCACCTCACCCATCCATCCCCGTTACAAGCAGCCTCACATCGTAGTTGAACCAGATGGAGAGGCTCTGCATGGCGCGCAGCAGGCGGGGCAGGTCGTACTGGCGCTCCACGAGGCGCCCCACGCGCACCCACATGGGCCACCCCACCTGCACCCCCGGATCGTCCATTCCCTCTATCTTGTGCACTGCCCTCTCCTCCATGTCCTCCACTTCCCCCTCGCCCAACCACTTGGTGAGCAGCACCTGCAGTGCAGGCGCGTACAGGCAGGGGAACAGGGAACAGGCACGGACGGGGAGAGGAACAGGAGCAGGTGAGAGTCATCATCATGCCACCAGCAGCAGCAGCAGCAGCAGCAGCAGCAGCAGCAGCAGCAGCAGCAGCAGGAGGCGGGGCAGGTCGTACTGGCGCTCCACGAGGCGCCCCACGCGCACCCACATGGGCCACCCCACCTGCACCCCCGGGTCGTCCATTCCCTCAATCTTGTGAACTGCCCTCTCCTCCATCTCCCCCACCTCGCCCTCGCCCAGCCACTTGGTGAGCAGCACCTGCAGGCGCGCACGGGAGCGGGAGAGGAACGGGAGAAGGGGAGACGTGTCAAAGCACGCAGGGAGAGAAGGGTCAGACGGGGGTGGGAATCTTCCATGGTGTACCTCGACTATTGATCCTGAGGAAGTTGAGCAGCAGCTCGTACGCCCACGCGTGCTGCCACGCCTTCCCAACCACCCACCCCCAGCACCAGCCCTAGCCCCACATCACACCACATCCCATCCATCACATCACACACCTGAGCGCAGAGATTCAGCTCTCTTTCCTCCATCGGCGCTCCTCGGCTATTGATCCTGAGGAAGTTGAGCAGCAGCTCATACGCCCACGCGTGCTGCCTCCGCATCACCTCGCTCCTTAACATGGCATCCACAAACTCCGCCACATACGAGTTCTGCTGAGGGCACACCATGCGATCTAGCCCCCCACACCACACCACACCCATCTACAACTACCCACCCACAGCCACAGCTACCCACCTGAGCGCAGAGGTTGAGTTCCCTCTCCTCCATGGGCGCTCCTCGGCTGTTGATCCTCAAGAAGTTGAGCAGCAGCTCGTACGCCCACGCGTGCTGCCTCCGCATCACCTCGCTCCTCAGCATGGCATCCACAAACTCCGCCACATACGAGTTCTGCTGAGGGCACACCATGCGATCTAGCCCCCCACACCACACCACACCCATCTACAACTACCCACCCACAGCCACAGCTACCCACCTGAGCGCAGAGGTTGAGTTCCCTCTCCTCCATGGGCGCTCCTCGGCTGTTGATCCTCAAGAAGTTGAGCAGCAGCTCGTACGCCCACGCGTGCTGCCTCCGCATCACCTCGCTCCTCAGCATGGCATCCACAAACTCCGCCACATACGAGTTCTGCTGAGGGCACACCATGCGATCTAGCCCCCCACACCACACCACACCCATCTACAACTACCCACCCACAGCCACAGCTACCCACCTGAGCGCAGAGGTTGAGTTCCCTCTCCTCCATGGGCGCTCCTCGGCTGTTGATCCTCAAGAAGTTGAGCAGCAGCTCGTACGCCCACGCGTGCTGCCTCCGCATCACCTCGCTCCTCAGCATGGCATCCACAAACTCCGCCACATACGAGTTCTGCTGAGAGGTGCGCGGAGTCAGGAACACCGCACTCGACTGCTTGCTATTGCTACCCGTGCCACTGCCCGTGATTTGCCCCACTCCCCCTCCTCCCATCGCCCCACTCATTCCCCCACCTAAACCTCCTGCTCCCATCGACCCGCCCAGGCCCGTGCCGGCAGCTCCCCCCCCATCCCCTGCACCACCACCACTACCAGCTCTTGGGCTCCCACGTGGGGTGGTGAAGAAACCTCCAGCCCACCCCCTCGCCCCTCCTCCTGCTGCTGCAGCATTAGCAGCAGCGGCAGCAGCAGCAGAAGGGGAAGTAAGGGCGTCACTCCCACTGATGCCTCTCCCTCCGCCCAGCCACAACGTGGGAATGTCGCTCCTGCCCCGGGTGTGCCCTGGCTTGGATCTACCTGTGCCAGATAACGCCTCCCCGTCCTCCCGCCCCTCCTCTGCTGCTCCCCCTTCGCTCAGCCACGCTCCCACCTCCCCTTCGCTCCCTCCCCGCCTCCTCCCCTCCCGTATTAGCAGTTCGACACCACTACCACCAGCACTGGAAGCAGGAGCATCAGTATGACTGCCGGCACCTGAAGAACCACCTGAAGCATCACCTGAAGGACCACCTGAGGCACCACCTGAAGAACCACCTGAAGCACCACCTGAGCCAGCACCAGCCCCAGGAGCACTTGCTCTGCTGCCAGCCGACAACAACCCACCCACCGACCCCGCCGCCGAGCCTTTTCCCGAACCTGCTGCCGCGGCTGCAGCTCCGGAACTAGCCTGGGAGGCAAGAGCAGAACCCCAGCTAGAGGCAACAGCAAAGGCAGCAGCAGCCCAGCCAGGAGCAGCGGCGGAGAGGGATGGGGAGGGGGAGGCCGAGGGAGCAGTGGAAGCAGAGAGAGCAGGAGAGGAAGTGGAAGAGGGGGATAGAGGATCGGAGGCGGCAGCTTTGGCTGCTGCTGCTGCTGCTGCTCTAGGGGAGGTAATATTTGGATCCGCTTTGGCGGCAGCATCTGAGCCTGTCCCCCCACCTCTACTACTGCTTGCTCCTGCGCTCCTCCCCCCTTGCATTGCCCCCCCAGTGCTCCTCCCCCCTGTATTAGGAGAGGAGAGGGGCGACTGGTGTGGCCCCTCTCCCGAACCAGGCCCCCCCGACCCCCAGAACTGAGCCGTTTTCACCGCAGCAGCCAGCCGAGCAAACCGCATTGTAACCGACTCAACCCCTCTGCCTGTAAACACCATTCCAATCACCCGATCGAACCCAGCAGCCTTCAGCCTCCCACTGGAAACCGCCCTCAGTGCAGCGTGAAACGCCGCCTCGTCTAACCCTAATTCCTGGGCTAGACTCGCAATTGCCATGCTGTCATCCGGGTGTATATGCTCAAGTTCCCTCATGGTCGCCGCCAGGGTCATTCCCAGCAGGCCCGGGCCGAGGCTGAGCTGCAGGTACAGCCGATCCTGCTCCTCGCACCGTTCCTCCAGGCTCGAGTGTGTGGCAGCTGCAAGCCCTTCTGCTAGTGCTACCTCCGCCATAGCTGCTAGAGACATGGGTTCCCAGACCTGGGGTCTACGCGGGGTGTGGGTGGAGGAGAGTGGGGAGTGGGAGAGTGGGGAGTGGGTGAGTGGGGAGTGGGAACGGGAGCGGGAGGGAGGGCGGTTGGGATGAGCTGGAGAGCGGTTGGAAGGGGTTGGGACTGGTGAGGTTCCTGGGATGCGGGCGGGAGGAGCGGAAGCAGCAGCACCAGAAGTAGCCACGCCAGCAGCCAGACTCGGCATGGTCCATCCCCTTCTCTGCTGCTCCTTATTCAGAGCTCTCCCACCCCTCCTCCCTCCTCGCCTCTCCATCCCTTCCTCCTCCTCCCCGCCTTCCCTCCCCTCCTCCTCACCCTCACCCTCCTCCTCCTCCTCCTCCTCCTCTGCCCCTTCCTCACCCTCCTCCAGCCGCCCCTCCCCCTCCCCTCCTTGCCAAATCATCAGCCGCTGCACAGCAGGTGTAGATGCCGCTACAGCCGCAGCGGACCGCTCGCTACAGGCGGTCAGGACGGCAGACAGGCAGGAAACTACAAACGCCCGGCAGGCCGGCAGATGCGCGCCCAGTAAAGGCGCCCATGACCTGCTGCCCCCACTGATGCTGCTGCTGCTGCTCCTGCTGGTAGTGGTGGTGGTGGTGATGGTGCCGTTGCTGCTGCTGATCGCGCTCGCAGGCTCGGAAGCCTCCGAGCCTCTGCCGGACGTGGCGCCGAAGCTCGAGCTGGGGGGTCGGTGCGAGGGGTGCAGAGCGGTGGACTTGTGAGAAAGAGGTTCGTCTGCTTCTGGGTTGAACTGGAGAAGCATCATCTGCTGCTGCTGCATTAACTGCATACTGGGCGTGCGGTTGTGACCTATAGGTGCAAAGGAGCGCGACACAGGCCCAGCAGCACGAGGTGAGCCCCTCACACTCCCCACTCCTCCCCCTGCTGCACCTGCACTCCCTCCCCTAACCGAACCTAACCTCTGATAACCCCCACTACCAGCAGCAGCGGCACCAGCAGCAGCAGAAGCACCACCACCACCACCGGCAACACCGGCAGCACTGGCAGCAACAGCTGCTACAGCTGCTGCTACAGCCTGCTCCCGCTCCAGCTGTAGCTCGAAGAAGGCGATGCGGTCGAGCAGGCGGAGGAGGATGAGGGCGGCTGTAGCGGGGCGCCACACACTCACCGCTGCAGCGAGGCCGACAAAAACGAGGATGTTGTCGTGGTGGCAGCGCGAGGCCAGGAACTGGTCCGTGTAACCTCTATCTGCTGCTGCTGCTGCTGGGGCTAGGGCTGCAAAACGTTCGGCGAAATCAACACTACCTGCATCAGCACCCGCATCGGCAGCATCACCAGCACTGGCAGAGACGGCAGCAGCAGCAGCAGCAGGGACAGACGAGAGAGCAGAGACAGAAGGTACAACACGCAGGTCAGAGCAGAGAGCCATGTTAACCAGCTGCTCCTGAATGCTTCCCTCTGGATCCCACACAAACACACGCACCGCCGCCGCTGCTGCAGGTGCTGCCAACACAGGCCGCCCCTCTGCCCCCCTCCCCGCCCCCTCCTCCCCGCCTCTGCTTCTGCCCGCCCCTCGCCCCCTCCCATCGCCTGCATAAGCCATGCGCCCACTGCCCCCCTCCACTGCTGCTGTTGTCAGCGCCTTCCCATACGCCCCCTCCTGCTCCTCCTCCTCGTCCCCCTCACGATCCCCCGCCCCTCTGCCCCTACTACCACCGCCATAGGCACCGGCAGCAACAACTGCACCAGCTTCCATGCTGAGCCACCGTTGGGGCCGGGAAGCAGGCCCTGCCAACTCACCACCGCTCTTTCCCCCATTCCCCTTCCCTTCCTCCCTCCCACTTAACATTACGCCGCTCCCCACCTCATCCCCGCCACCCGTCTCCTCCCGTCTCCCAGACCCCGGCCCCACCCCTGCCAGGATCTGAGTCGACTCAAAAGCAGACCCGGGCGCCACTCCTGCCAGCATCCCAGCAGCTTCAGCCAGATCGTCTTGAATGCGTGCGAATCCCAGCCCTGCTAGGTCTGCTATATCAGGGGCAGTAGTGGAGGAGATGGTAGAGGAGAGGCGCAGCAGCCCCCCTCCCTCCCTCATGCTCCCCCCCTCGCGGAGGCTGCTCCCTCTGCTGTTCACTCGGGCCGTTGTGAGACCGCCGCGGCTGCTAGTACGGCTGAAGGTTCGGTTGATGCTGCTGGTTCGGTTGATGCTGTTGGTTCGGTTGACGCTGTTGGTTCGGCTCACTCGCCCGAAGCTGTCTCGACGAGCCCAAGGTTCGGGCGAGCCTATCCCAGTCCTATCCTCATCAACCCAACCCAGCGACCTCTGCCTTCCTATACTTCCCCCTCCCCCTTCTCCCCCTCCTCCTCCCCCTCCCCCTCCCCTCCCTTCTCTACTCAACCAAGCACCGGAAGGGATTCTTTCCATATGCTCCTCCCCATCCCCCTCCCCCTCCTCCCCTTCCTCTCCTTCCTCTCCTTCCTCCAGCAGAACCTCCCCCTCATCCTCATCCTCCTCCTCCTCGGCCCAATCCGGAGGCCCATCCCCCCACTGCTCCCAGAACCTCAGCCACACGGCCAGTGCTACAGTAAACGCCTCGCTGACGTGGCGCTCTTTCAGCCTATCAGAGAGCTCCGTTGCGGTTCGGAATTTCTCGCAGATCCACTCAAAGTCCCGGTGTGCCGCAGCTGACGACGAGGCTCGGACCATCGACCCGAGCCTACCGCTGCTGCTGCCGAGCCTGCCGCTGCTGCCACCAAAGCTATCTGGCCGCATCCGAGCCAAACTAAACCCACCTTCCCTATACACCTCCTCTCGCCCCTCTCCCCCTTCGTCACCCTTCTTATACCCTTTATACACATCCTCAGTCACCCGCTCATCCTGACCCCCTTCCCACCGCCCCTCCTCCTCATGCCCCCACCCAACACCACCACCACCACCACCCTCCCCACCCACACATCCATCCCCAGCCGTCCGATTCACCATCAGATCCGCCTCATCGTCCACAGTCTCATCTCCAGCCGTCCGTTTGAGCATGAGATCGAGCAGATCCATGAAGAGCAGCGTCCAGTGCTCCCTGCACCGCTGGGCCCTCACCCTAGCCGCCCCTATCGGCCCAAACTCCCGGCTACCCTGCCAGTAGCCGCTGCTCCCCGCTGCACCCCCTGTTAGAACAGCACCCGGGCCACCCCCAGCAGCACCACCAGCAGCCCCATGCTCCCAGTACGGCCCATCTCTAACACCCGCACAACCACCAGCGCCGCCGCCGCCGCCGCCGCCACCGTTGCCGCCGCTGCTGCTGCTGCTGGTGCCGGTGAAGCCGAAGGGTGTGGGGGGGGCAGAGCGCTGGGAGGAGCCTGAGAAGCCTGAGAAACCCGAGGGGCCGGAGGGGCCTGGGGAGTCTGAGGGGGCTGAGAGGAGGAGCGGGCGGAACTGGAAACCAGAGCTGGTGGGGCGAGCGGTGGGCTGCTGAAGCGCATTGAGAGGTGGCAGCGCGGGATCACGTTGAGGGGCTTGGGCTTGGAGGGCGGGATTTAGATTGTCGTCGCGGCTGCCTTTCATGGGTTGGTGGCCCTGCTCACCCTGCTCCCGCTCCTCGCCCTGCTCCTCCTCCTCGCCTTGCTTTTGAGGCGCCTCACTAGTCTGCTCCTCCGCGCCACTGTGAGCACCGCTCTGCTCCTGCTCGCCCCTCACTCGGATCCTCTTGCCTCTGAACACAAGCTGCGAACCCACCCCCTCCTCCTTCCTTCCCTTCCCCTCCTCCTCCTCCTCCTCCTCCTCCTCCCCTTCCACCTCTGGCCTCCCATGCAACGTGATTCCTTCTCCTCTCCGTTCCTCCTCCCCCACCCCTCCTTCGCCCTGCTCTTCCCTTCTCTCCTCCTCCCCCCTTCGTTTCTCCTCCTTTCCCTCGCCACCTTCAAGAGGCAAATCTTGCGTGGGCCCAGACAGAGGCCCTGGGGCGGTAGAGAGAGGTTCTGAGCGGTCAGAATGGGGTGCTGCGGGGATAGATAGGGTGGGGAGCGGGGAGAGGGGTCGCACTGGGACGCGCACTGTAAGCAGAGGGCTTGAAAAGTCAAACTCGTCCGTGCCGCTGCTGACCTGTCCGCTGCTGACCTGTCCGCTGCTGACCTGTCCGCTGCTGACATGGCCTTTGCTGACCTGTGCACTGTTGACCTGCGCTGACCCTGTTGACCTTGGCGACCCTGCTAACTCTGCTGGCCCGACTGGATCTGCAAAACCCCGAGGCAAACCAGGCATAGCAGCAGCAGCAGCAGCACCCTTTTCGGCCGTCTCAAAAGCCTTGCCCAGATCTACCAGGGTAAGATCTCGAGGCAAACCGGGCATGCCAGCAGCAGCAGCAGCAGCAGCAGCAGCAGCAGCAGCACCCTGTTGAGACGTCTCAGGAGAATTGCCCAAATCCGCCATGGTGAAATCCCGAGGCAAACCGGGCAGGGCAGCAGCAGGAGGTGAAGTACCCTCTGTGAGATTTCCAAGCCGTCCAGCTTCCTCTCCTCCACCTTCAGTGGTGGCTGCCTCTGCTGCTCCCTCTCCCTCTGCTGCTCCCTCTCCCTCTGCTACACTCTCCTCCTTTGCCCCCCCCACTTTTGCTTTCTCTCTCCTTTTTCCTCTCTCTTTCTCTCTCTTCTTCTCCCACCCTTTCACGACACCTAGCTTAGTCCACTCTATCACACCTTCCGATGATTCTGCCTCTCCATCCCTCTCCTCTCCATCCCTCTCCTCCTCACCCTTATCCTCTTGAATCCTATCCTGTTCGATTCTGCCCTCTTCAATCATACCCTCTTCTTTCCCTCTTTTCTCCTCTTCCATTCTCTCCACTTCCTCCCTCTTCTCCTTCCCCTTTGCATCCTTCCCCTTCCCGTCCCTCCTCCCCTCCCTCTTCTCCCCTTCCTTCCTCCCTTCCTTCCTCCCATCTTTCTTTCTCCTAGAAGACACCTCACCGCCTCCCTCCTCCTCCCTCCCTCCAGCAACCCCATTCCGCCTGCTACTGCTCTTCCCCAACCGTCTCCCATCACTACTGCTTGGGCTCACAATCTGCCCCGTGCCCCTGCTACTGCTCTTCCCTATCCTCCTCCCACCACTGTCGCTTGGGCTCACAATCTGGCCCGTTCCCCTACTGCCGCCCTCCCTCCTGCTACCACCAACCTCCCTCCTACTACTGCCAAGCTCCCGCCCACTAGAGCCACCCTCCTTCCTCCAGCTACTGCTAGGGCTTTCCATAGGGCTGATGCTGCCACAAGTCCCTGTATCGAAGCTTGTACTCGCATTGCTCTCTGTCCTCGTTACAGAGCTCTCTGTCCTCGTTATAGAGCTTGCTGCGTTACTGTCAGTCCTCTCTACAGACCTTGATGCGTTGCTGCTAGGGCTTATAGCAGCAGCAGCATCACCACTGGTGCTCTTCCTTCCCTTGTGCTTCTTTTCAGTCTTTTCTGTCTTCTCTCTCTGCTCTCTCCTCTCTGTCTTGACCTTAACCACACTCTGCTCACCCTTCATGCTCCTGCTCTTCCTTAGAGCTTTGCTGCTGCTTCTCATGCTATCACTTCTCATACTATCACTTCTCATGCTATCCCGTCTCATAGTATCACTTCTCATAGTGTCAGTTCTTAGAATATCGTCACCTCTCATAGTATCACTTCTCATACTGTCACTTATCACACTGCCGCTCCCCACACTATCACTTCTACCACTTAATACACGCACCGCCGCACTCCTGTCCCCGTCCCTCTCCGTTTCCCCTCCCACCAATCTCCCCTCTCCCTCCCTCACTCCCCCCACTTGCTGTCCTGCTCCTCCCTCGTCCCCTCGAATCCCTGCAGTCACAGCTTCCTTATCAACCCTCTTCTCTCCGTCTTCATCTCTCCTTTCTTTCCTCTCCTTCTCCCTCCTCTCCCTCCTCTCCCTCCTCTCTCTTCTCTCCCTACTCTTTTCATCCTCTTCCTCCTCCACAACCCCTTGCCTCTCGCTGCCTCCCTCTCTGCTTCCACTCGCGCTCCCCTCACACGCAGCCGACGACTTGTGAGGCGCCTCATAAGAAGTCCCTTCTCGTCCTCCACTAGCACTCCCCTCACAAGCAGCAGGCGCACGCTCTGCACAAATCCCCTCTTCCTCTTGCAGATTCCCCCCTTCAACTTGCAAGCTCCCCCCTCCCCCTTGCAAACTCCCAGCACCATGACTTTCCGCCCTTTCAGGCAAACTCTGATTCGCCTCGAGACACGCATTGGCAGCATCTACAGCAACCAACACTGCTCCCCCTGGTGGCCTTCGAACCTCTTCCCCCTCCCTAACCTTTTGGGTCAACTCACAAATCGCATCTGCATTGGCAGCATCTGCAAAAAGTAACACTGCTCCCCCTGGTGGCCTTCGAACCTCCTCCTCCCCAACCCCCGCACCTCCTGCCTTACCCTCCCTCACTCCAACCCCTCTCTCTCTAACCGCCCTCTCTCCAATCCCTCTCACGCCGATCCCACTCGCCCTTTCCCACTCTTCAAGCTCCAATCGCCCTTCCCACTCCGAATCCTCCCCCTCTCCATCCCCACCTCCCATGCCGCCACCCAAGCCACCACCACCACCAACACCACCATCACCGCCCCCTCTCCTCTCCCCTCCCCCACTCGCCAGCATCCTTTCAAAATCCAACGCTGCTAAACTCTTCCCTCTCATAGAACTTGATCCAGCCTGTCTTCTCTTAGCCTGCAGCAAGGGGCTGTTAGCACCCATTGCCCCACCCCCACCTGCTACAGCCGCTGCCGCCGCTGCAGCAGCTGCTGCCATCGCAGCACCGGCCGAACCTCCTCGGAAGGACCGGGAGTGCAAAACCGAGCCTCGGAGCCCCGAGCCTCCCCCTGCCGAACCTGCTCCTGCCGAACCTCCCGAGGCTCCGAGCCCAAAATCGTCTCCTGCTGCAGCAGCAGCTTCCCTCCACCCCCCTTTGCTCCCTGGGACTCTGGGAACCCTCTTTACAGTCGCCATGGGATCGAGACTTGCACCTGCCCCATCAAAAAGTGACTTGGAATGATGGTGGTGCTGCTGCTGCTGCTGCTGCTGCTGCTGCTGCTGCTGCTGCTGCTGCTGCTGCTGCTGCTGCTGCTGCTGCTGCTGCTGCTGTTGTTGCTGTGTAACGGAAGGACCAAGGTGGAAGCGGGAGGAAGGAGGGGAGGCGTGTGAGGTGGTGGCGGGTGCCCAAGAGTGGGCGGCAGGGGGGAGATCAAATCCAGACTTTGACATGGGGATGTTTGGCGAGGGGTGGGACGGCATGGCTGCGAGGAGGCGAGATGGGGACATGGATGGTGACAACGATGCCGATGCTGACGCTGATGCCGATGCTGATGCCGATGCTGATGCTGAGGTTGGGAACGCCTTCGATTGGCCATGGGTATCTGGGGGGAGCGCATGCGGAGGTGAGGAAGCAGCAGCAGCAGCAACATCAGCAGCAACAGCAGCAGCGGCAGCAGGGCTGCCTGCGCTACTATCTGGTTTCACCTCCAGTCTCCCTTCTGACAGGGATGATGACCGAGAGGGGCGAGGAGGGCGGAGAGGTGATCGGGCAGGAGTCAGGGAAGGTGAGTGCCCAGGTGAAAACGCAGGAGTTGGCGAAGCCGGGTGCCCAGGTGAAAACGCAGACGACACGCCAGGAGATCTGCCAGGTGAAAAGCCACCCAGCTCAGCTCCTTCGCTCCCTCCTCTCCCCCGCATGTGCCCTGCTGTCGGCATGTCTGGGAACCGCCCTCCTGCAATACGCCCTGCCCCAGCTCGCACCTGCCCTTCCGCCCCTTCCGCCCCTCCCGCCCCTTCCACCCCTTCCGTCCCTTTCAAACCCACCTGCCCTTCCATTTCCATGCCTTCCTGTCCTTCCTTATCTCCCGTGATTACTCCCAGGCTCATGCGTGCCGAATCATTCGCCACTGCAAACTCGTTAGTGTCAGATGCGCTACTTGCAGCAGGGTGGCTGGAAAAGACATATCGAGAATGAGTGGAAAGAGCTGTGCTACAATCAGCAGTGTCTCCCTCAACTTCCTCTATGCTACACAGACTGCTCCTCACACTCCCACTGCCGCTCTTGCTCCTCCTCCTCTCACACACCATCCCCTCACCATGCCCCCCCCTTTCCTTCTCCCTCCCTCCCTCCCTTCCCCATACCTCCTCTCGGCCCCCCTCAGCCACACCCTCCCCATTTCGCTCCCCTCCGTGATTTCCCAAGCCCTGAATCGCATTTCCCCTTGCCTCACGCCCATCCCTCTCCCCGTTACCTCCCCCACTCTCTCCTTCCATCCCCTCTCCTCCCCTCTCGCCGTCGTCAACCCTCCCTGCGTCCTCTCCATCCCTTACTCGCTGCAGGGACCGCCTGATCGCAATGGCTTCCATCAACGAGCTCGGCTCGCGGATTTCATCGTCTAACGCCATGCCCTCGTCGCTGCCTTGGTCATCCTCGTTATCAGCCTCCGCGCTATTCGGATCTCCACCGCCAACAGCTCTTCCCTGCTCTTTCCTGTCTGCTTCGTCCTTGTTGCCTTGTCTTACTCCCCCCTTCCGCGGCGATTTCCCGGAGCTTTCCCCAGCTTCCCCGCTCCCCAGTTCCCCTTGCGCATCTTCCGCCCCTTCCTCCGCCGTCCCCCCTTCCCCTGCCCCCTTCATCCGCCTGCTCCGCAGGCGGTGAATGCGCTCCGCGCGCTCCGCCATGTCCTCGGGGTCCCAGTCACCCGCCACCATTCCGCTGTGCGGAAAGAAGCACGCGCGGAAGCTCCCCGCGCCCATCGTCGCTCGGCGTAACGAGCGCGCCTTGCTCTTACTCTTGCGCGCCCGCGTGGAAACCCCGCTCGCGGAACTCTCGCTGGCCGTTGCGCTGACGGCAGCGCCGCTATTCACGGCGCTGATTGCGGCGCTGCCAGCTGTCGAGCCGGCGTAACTGCTGGGGATGCTGCTGCTGCCGCTGCTGGCGACGCCGTCGCTGAAAAAAGCCGCGGGAAAAAAGGAGTGCACATGCTGACTGCTGCTGCTGCTGCTGTTGATGCTGTTGACTTCGCTAGATGCAGACCGGGAACTCGCAGACTTGCTAAAAAGCCACCGACGATCTTTCGGTCGGCCTTTATTCGCTGCTGCTGCTCCAGCAGCAGCAGCAGCGGCGTCGGCGGGCCCGTTATTAGCATCTACCGATACAGGAACGCTCGGAGTACCATCGCGAGAGCCTCTTAACGAGAGCATGAAGCGGCGGCTTCGTGATTTAGTTGGAGACGTTAGGCTCGCCGTACGGGGAACCGGACTTTGCGGACCAAATGAGGGTTTACTAACCATTAAGCTGCCGCTTCTAACGGGGATACTTGCGGAATGTTGGCCGGCGTTTACCGAGTACTCTGGAGACAGGCTTATATCGGAGCCCTGGTGAGAAATCTTCAAATCTGCCATCCTTGTTAGATGCACCTGCTTGTCTACTTTTACACCGCCTGTACCGACGCCGCTGCAGGCGCTTAGTAGTGCAATCTAGACTTCATCAATAGTCACAACCTAAACAGTACCAGCACCTAACTTGCTTGCTGGTCAACAAACAAATGAGTAGACCTAGCTGTTTGTAGCTGCATAGGCTTGTTGTATGGGTAAAACGCTGGATATGCGTTGGTTGGATTGGGGGAGACCACATGGTAAGCGAGGGAACGTCATAAAAAGGCAGGCAGGGAGATAATCGAGAGATACAGTGGGGTGACACGGCACAGCACCAGACATACAGACATATAGAACTGTATCAATGGACGCGCCAACATGGGGAGATGCTGCGGTGCGTTTTCCAAACGCAACAAATGTTCCCGAGGGACCTATTCCGCCGGCGATAGACTCTCGGGCTCATTCCAGCCTCGGTCGGAATGACCCTAGGTTCTGTCGCGAAGTTCGTGATGATCCCTACATTGCGTCGCGTTTCATTTGGTCCGTCATTCCAGATGAAACCAGGGTTCGCTATGCTTTACAAATTTCGAAGGACGGGGGTGTGGTGTGTCAGCGCTGTTTCACATGGCCTGCTAATAACGGATGAACAGTATTATTTTTGCAATACAAAATACGCCTTACAAATCCCTTAATCAGTGAGCAAGTAGGTCAACCAGCGAATCTCCTGCGCAGCCATGGCACAGGCGTAGATCTCTGCCTCAGCGCTGGACGAATCCACAGACGACGACCGGGTAGACCTCCACGACACACCTCCAGAGCCCAAGCTGGTGCGGTAACAATGAGTAGACCTGCGGGTCTCCACGTCGTCGGCGTAGGACGGGTCGCAGTGGCCGGTCAGTACAACTTGCTGGGTCCCTCCAAGCACAAGCCACATGCCTGATCTAGTCGCCATGTACTTCGCTACCCTCGCAGCCGCCGCCCAGTGAACATGACGGTGTTGTAAGGAACCTTTTCCTTACCGGGGTTGACTGCTACGCGTACAACCCCGACATTCCGGACTTCGCACGTTCGGCCGACACCCACGATGCCGAGGCTCCCCCGCGTCGCCTTCGGCTTTCCATTCGCCAAACCTGCACCCAACCTCGTTTCCCCGAGGTTCCCTCCTAGCTAGGGTAGTCACTATATAATCGCGTGCCTTCATTGTATTGTTATTCGTTATTCCGCGCACTCTCTTCAACAACTCATAACACCTGGTATCAGAGCTACTTGTCAGAATGTTATGCTGTGTAGGCTGTAGTGGGGTACTCAACAGTGAGTACAACCCTGTTAGGGTTTCCTATTTGTATCCCACCTGCCTGCTAGTGCAACCCCCCTTCTTCTGTTTACATTCTCGTTTATTCTTCTGACATGCTATCAGAGCAGGTCGACCCTCCCTGGTCGATCCTGTGGATGGGCCCACCCTATTGCTTCCGCTGCTGTTCTGTTAGTCGCGCGCCCCGGGCGCGCGACATTTTTCAGCCCGCCGCGCGCCCCGTGGTGCGCGGCGGTTTTCTGCCCGCCGCGCGCCCCGGGGCGCGCGGCGGTTTTCTGCTCGGCGCGTCGCCCCGTGGAGCCAAGCGCGGCCCCCGTGCACCCGCGCGCCGCCCCCGTGGACCCGCGCGCCGCCCCGTCGACCAGCGCGCCGCCCCCGGGGACCCACGCGCCGCCCCCGTCGACCAGCGCGCCGCCCCCGGGGACCCGCGCGCCGCCCCCGTCGACCCGCGCGCCGCCCCGTCGACCAGCGCGCCGCCCCCGGGGACCCGCGCGCCGCCCCGTGGGACCCGCACGCCGCCCTGTGGGACCCGCGCGCCGCCCCCGTCGACCCGCGCGCCGCCCCCGGGGACCCGCGCGCCGCCCCGTGGGACCCGCGCGCCGCCCCCCGTGGACCAGCGCGCCGTCCCCGTGCCCCCCGACGCGCCGCCCTTGCCCTCGTGCGCCTCGGGGCCGCTGTGGGTGCCCTGTGGCTTCTTCCCCGCCCCCCCTTTCTCCTTCCTCTCCCTCCTACGCGTGCAGCTGTGGGGGGAGGGCATTGGGGTGGCGAATATGGGGGTGACGGGAGTGCGTACGCAGCTGCTCCTCCTCCTCCTTTCTCTCCCATTGCTGCAGCTGCCGCTGAGGGGGGGATGGTGTGGGAGCTGAGGGAGTGGTGCTAGGGTTGCAGAGGGGGATGTGAAAAGGGGGTTTGGGGCAATGGGGGGAGGTTGAACGGAGGTAGCCGACGTGAAGCCAGCAGCGCCAGTAGTCCGGATGCCCTTGCTCCGGTAGCACGTGAGCCCGTCGCTCCAGTCGCCAGTGGGTCAGTTGCTCCAGCCGCTCGTCTAGCTGCGGAGCCAGTTACTCCAGCAGTCCGGATGCCCTTGCTCCGGTAGCCAGTGTGCCAGTTGCTCCAGTTGCCCGAGTGCCAGCAGCTTCAGCCGCCGCCTCCTATCTCCTCTCCTCTCATAGTCCCTCCTCCTCCTCACTTGCCCTCTGTTTCTGCCACTAGCGTTTGCTTATGCACTTGTCCTGCGATTGCTTGTTGTGTTGACTATACCCCACTTTGCCTATGGGGGTGTGTCAGAATGTTATGCTGTGTAGGCTGTAGTGGGGTACTCAACAGTGAGTACAACCCTGTTAGGGTTTCCTATTTGTATCCCACCTTCCTGCTAGTGCAACCCCCCTTCTTCTGTTTACATTCTTGTTTATTCTTCTGACACTACTTTCCTAGTTCACCCCGCTTTTCACGGGTTGGCTGGTACAGTGGACTGCAAAACGGTTGGTTGCAAGGTTCGTTAATTCTAACCTGCCCAACTCCGATAGTTTTTGCTTTCCACTCGCCTGAAGGCCACGGATACCCCTCTGCCCACCAGACGAAGCGTGCGACTCATGGACCAGGAGACATTGAACAGGATGCTGGCGCAAATGGCAGAGCTACAGGCAACGGTGAAGAATTTATTGGCAGAAGTGACAACTCTACGTGAGGAAAACACCGAGCTACGCCAGACGCGAGGTGAAGCGTGTCAGGAGTCGTCCGATGAAGAAGGCCAGGGCAACAGTCAAGCGGTGAGCAACCCGTTGGACGCGCTCACACGTGACTTCGAAGAAGAAGATAGACAGCGAGCGGCAGCGACGCCAATTGCAGTTACGCCGATCAAGATTAAACCTGCGAGCCCGCCCCCGTTCAACCCTACGGACAAGAATACTACAGTGAAGGGGTGGCTCTTCGGTGTTGAAGTCTTCTTCACTGCAGCGAACGTCAACGACGATGCCACACGTATTAATTACGCGGTCTCTCTTCTGCGAGGTGCAGCGCTTGAATGGTGGCGTCGAACCTTGGACACGGGGACCCCGACAGGTGTGACACATGCGGCAGACGGGACCTCGACATCGGCTAATCAAGTGGCAACATCGATCTTCGGCATGACCAAGATACGCACGTGGAAGGAGTGGGGCGCAGCCTTACGAGATCGCTTCGAGCACGTATCCGCCTCGGAGCAAGCTCGCATGAAGCTCCGTGCCTGGTCGCAGCTGGCTTCTATTCAAGACTACACTGCGTCATTCATGGCTCTCGCCGACCAAGTGGACGACATGGCGGAATGGGAGCGGTTGGACAAGTACGTCAGCTGCCTGAAATACGAGATACAGTACGAGGTCCGCCGACACCGCACGACCACGTTTATGGAAGCTGTACAGTTGGCAGAGTCCACGGATGCGCTGATGCAGTGGGCGAGGGTGGGTTCCCGGGAGGGAAACTGTTTCTGCGGCCAGACCCGGCGGGCCACAATCAACGGAGTCCATGCACCAGACCGCCCTTTTACAGAGTTGTGTTATAAGTGCGGGAAGCCGAGTCACATCATGAGAGACTGCCCCGAGAAAACGCCGGCAAAGAGAAACGACGGGAAGGAGCAGGGAAATGGGAAGAGTCAGTAATTACCGGACCCCTTACTGACTGTGCTCCGTCGCCCGAACACCAACATCCCCACCGAGTCGTCGTTCCGATTCATGCAATCGATCGCACTCGACCGAATAACGGGAATAACCATGTGGATCACCCAAAAAAAAAAAATCTGAAAATGTTCATCGATGGCGGGGCTAGCCATAGCCTCTTCAACTTGGCGACAGCAAAAAAATGCAAGCTGCAACTTGACAGGTGTCTGCCCGGAATCGACGCTCGCCTCGTGGATGGGACGCCTCTGCCGATACTGGAAGAAACACGGACGGTGTGGATCGAATGCGGCGAAGATTTCGGCTTCAGCATGAAGTTTCTCGCGACAACGCTGGACGGCTGCGACGTGCTGCTGGGACGTGATTGGCTGCGACGGCACAACCCCATCATCGATTGGACGACGGGATCGTGCAGCATCAACAAGCACGAGGGGCTAATTAAGTTGCCTGCATGGACACCTGACTACATCCAAGCCCCGTGAGTCAAAGCTATCACCATGGCTCGCCACTTCAACCGAGGCCCGCAACTGCTCGCTGTGTTCTTGCGCGAGTTGGCAACCGACACCGACGGACAAGACATCGAGAAGCTGTGTGCAGCTGTACCGCCTGATTTAGCGGAGCTGATTCGACAGTACCCCGACATCTTCCCCGACGATCTGCCACTGGGGCTGCCACCCTAACGCCCAGAGGACCACAAAATCCAACTGGAGCCTGGCGCGCAGCCGACTGTTCGTACACAGTGGCGGTTGACCCACCGGAACTCGAGGAGCTGCGAAGCCAAATTGATGGCCTGTTGGAGAAGGGGTTTATTCGACCCAGTAAATCTCCCTTCGCAGCCCCGATTCTGTTCACGCCGAAAAAATACGGCGGTCTTCGCATGTGCATCGAATATCGCGCGCTCAATCGGGTTACAATCAAGTCTCGCTACCCCATCCCACGCACTGACGACCTCCTCGATCAACTTCGCGGCGCTCGCTACTTCTCGAAAATCGACTTGCGTCACGGTTACCACCAGATTCGTGTTGATTTCATGGCCGAACGACCATGGCAACAAGTGACGATGGACTTCGGTTCAGCCAACAAAGCGAGCCACGACGCTGAGAGGATAAGCGAGGTCCGGACAAGTACAGGTCATCAGGTATATGAGGCAACCCACATGCTCTGCGTAGGGACCACTGGACTCAAAAGGCTCGTCTGGGAGGGGAGTAGTGAGTCTGTGGTTAACGGCAAGAGGAGTGGGCTGTGTGGCAAGGGGAGAACTGAAGATCGAACCGCTGAAGGACCTGCTACAACATATGTGACTGAGTCAGTGTGATGGTGCGAGCGGCTCTGTCCCTGGTGATCTGCACGCCAAGGTAGCGGTGCAGTACACTATGGTCAGTGCACGTGTGTCTATTTTGCAGTTCGGACTTCACCTCAGCCAGAGAAATTATGTCTGCTGTGGCGAAGATCAAGTCGTCGACGTAGACGAGGACGAAGAAAGGGGTGGGCCCAGAACGAACGAACAGTGACGGGTCAGCGAAAGAAGGGCAAAACCCGAGGGAAGCACGAGTGGTGTGCATGGTGTTGTGCCACTCACGAGGTGCCTGGCGCAGTCCGTAGACTGGTCGTCTTAGGCTCCACTGGGTCCAGGCGGGATAGTGCTAGTGAAGCCAGGAGGACAGCGTAGCCAGTTATCCTCGTGCAGGCTGATCGGGAGGAAGGCAGTGGAGAAGTCCAGTGAGTGTAGCTCGTAGTCTCGCTTTGCTGCTACGTGAAGTAACACCCGAAGAGTAGTCATATTCGAGGTTGGGGAGAAGGTATGGAAGAAGTCAACTCCCTCACGCTGACTTAAGCCTTTAGCCACGTAGCGTGCCTTGAAGACAGGCGGCGATCCAGGTGGCTGCTTCATCTTGAAGATCCACATGCCATCGACTACGTTCGCTATAGGAGGGGGAACTGCGTCGACGTAGGTGCCTGTGGATTTCCAAGATGCCATCTCTGAGTCCATGGCCGCTATCCACTGAGAGGAGCACTGCCCTGACACTGTCTCACGGTAAGTGCGAGGAGTCGGTATCTCAAGGGCGTCAGGGTCTACCTCAGGGACTAACACCATGGCATAGAGATGGGGAGAAGTAGCTGCCAAGAAGTTCAGCTCAAACTGCCTGTCCTCTAGGATGTCACAGCCAAGGGCAGACTCACCCCCGGCGGACAGAGGACGGGTAGGAGGAGCATCCACCACCCGGGTGGCGTAGTCAAGGCGGCGTGTGGCGGCAAAGTCAGAGACAGCGGGCAACAAGAGCCGAGACAGACGACGACGAGGCAGTGGTGTGCGTGACAAGAGAGGCGAGATCACGTGCGACGACAGGACGAGCAGTGCGGTAGTAGTCAGCGATATGGTGAGAGGATGCTATAAGAGAGAAAAGACTAAGGCAGAGAACGAGGAGGACTAGAACGAAACAAGACAGAACGGAGGTCCTGAACAGGAGACGAGGCACGAGCACGGGGGGGACAACGAGTGGTCCAAGTCCTACTCATGATACCATCTTAGAAGTATACTTGGCGGAATGGTGATGCACTAGGGATAGGGGGGTACAACTGTGAGAGTCGAGAGACATTAGGTACCCACTAAGATGTACCCCATTACATCCTAGTAAAGATGTTATATTTTGACACGAACGCCCACCGAGGACAGCTGGGTCTCCCTGGACAAAATCGAAAACCACCCCGTCTGTGAGAGTACGACGTCCGTTCTTACCTTAACTTACTTATCCTTAGTTTCTATTATCATTTTTTTGCTTACCTCCTAAGTTTTGTTGATTTACTATATCTATTATGGTTTTAGCACCGAAATATGTTGCGTGCACCGAATTCATGTTTTCTAGTGCGTGATTATCACCAAATTTACTATGCCGGATTCGGGAAGGTTCCGTTCCCGACGGTTCCCAATGTATGGAGTAACACCTTGGTGTAAGGAAAATTATTGTTCCTTACTTTGCGCCCCTGCTTACCGCGTACACGACCGCTCCCGCCAACAGCACCCAACAGTAAAACCTTACCACTCGCGACACTTGCCTCGACTACTGTTCCCGCCACGATTCCTATCGCACCCCAACCTCACGGTTTGGTTGGTAACCCGCGCTCCGGTCCTCCGCCTCGACAATTCCCAACCTCGCCAGGCCCGTCGCACACCCCACTTTTCGCGCGTTACCGTTACCACGCTAGTTCGCCATACAAAATTCGCTCATTCCTTCGCTCAATGTACTGTTTTTGCTTCAATAGTGCAATCTTCGTTCGCTCACTCAATTGCACTCGTAACACCAGGTTACCTGCCTTATATCGTGCCTATATATTGAAAATACTGAACTCGAGACTCGATCCTCACATTGTCCTCACCGAATATATGCGCAGCCAAAACTTCCGCGACATACACGCGCTTTCATAAGGGGCCTCCTTTGGGGAGGGGGGTAGTGTAGGGAAACACCTTTTCCTTACGTAGTGTCACACAACATACCGCGTACAAGACTGTTCCCACCACTGTACAACCAACAATAGCCCGTTACCACCTCGTGACACTCGCATCGACGATGTTCCGCCACTACGACTCTCCCGCCCCCAACCACCCGGCTCGGTTGGTAACCCGCGCCCCGGCCCTACGCCCTGAGTCCCCGACGATCCCCTACCTCGTCAGCAGGCCCGTAGGCAGGGCCCAAAATTGGTTTTGGGCCACCCTGGCTAATCAGGGTCCCGGGCAAACCAGCCCTGATATTTGGGGTGATTTTTTTCATAGCCTGACAAAAACAGCTTAAATTTTTTCAAACACTGAATCGTCAGGGTAAAAAAATCGGTACACTTTTACCCTGCTGTAAATCCACTACACTTGTTTCAAAGGATTACACTGGCCCAGTGAACAATCTACCCACTAGTAGGCACACTTGCCTCTACAACAACATAAATGGGTGGATTTTGCGCAAAATAGAGACCTGGTGGGGGTCCGTAACCAATTCAATGCACCTGGTTCACATGTAATTTGTTTTTGGACCCTGTAAAGTCAAGGGAAAAAAGGGTAATTAAACGCTTACACTGCCGGCAAAAGGGTAGGTGTTAAAAAGCAGCCTGTAGAAAGGGTAGAAAGGGCATCTTACCCTGATATTTTGGGCCCTGCCCGCAGGGCTGACGTTTCAAATAAAACTAGTCAGATTTTTTTGGGGTAATGTTCTTTTTAATCTGAGGCATATTATCCAAAGAAAGACTACTCTGATTTTTCAGGTTTCAAAATCAAGCAAGTATGAGTGCTCAGGTTTCACATGGCAAAATCAGAATTCAAGCGCAATGCAGGCACACTAACTACATACCTACCTAGTAACTATATACATACACTACACAATAGAACTCAAGCACTGCCATCTCAATCTTTTCATCATATGCATCTCCCTCGTCGTCAGAGAGAAAAGGGTTGTATATGGCATCAATCATGCCCTCCTCACCGTCATCATCTGACTCTCTCTGCTCCCAGTCAAAGCCGTGCACCTCCTTCTCTTGTGTCTCCTCATCAACGACGGCCTTCCCTTTGCGCTTCCCTCTCTGCTGATGCAAAGACAGGGGACTTGGCAGGGCGCCTGGGCTTCTCTCCCCATTCGGCAAGAGCAGCTGTCCAGTCAATATCGTAGTCCAGTAGCGAAATGGCCATCAGCTCTGGCAGTCGTGCGTTGCCGAAAGCGCCCCTCACTTAAGACTTAATCACATTCTGTCGCAAAAAAACACGCTCGCACTCGACTTGACAAGGGCATCACTGAATTAATTTGCCACAACCGCATGATGTTCGGCCACCGCCTGAAAACCCAACACAAAAAAAGGGGGAAGCAGAGGAGAGGAGTGAGAACATGCATCAGCAGCAGAGACGAGCAACAGGAGTGGTAAACGCACCTGGTAGCCTCAGCGGTGTTCATGAAGTTACGCAGGCCCTGAAAGAACCCCCTTCTCGCCCGCACTCAAGTCGAAGCCGAGGAGCTTGTGGTCAAAGATCGCACTGCATCCGTGGAGGTACTCCCGCACCTTCTGGTCGCGAGCCTGCCGTTGCTTGGACCAGTTGCTCGTGCGGAACAGCTTCGTCGGCGCCAGCTTCCTGGGGTCTCCAAGAAGTTGAGCCTGTTTACACACTCATGTGCAAACTTGGTGCACTGCTTCTCGCACTCCTTGTAGGAGCTGTCGTACACGTGCCCGTCCAGCTGCCGCTCGTGTAGCTTGTAGACATGAGACACGGGTTGTCCGTCAGTGTCGACTCCTTGCACCCTCACTTTCTTCCCCCCACCCCTCCGGTACAGCGCCAAGAATTCGGACAGCACTGGGCTTTCGCCGGCTCATATCTCGTCCTCGCACTCAAGGTAGCGCTGCCGCAGGTCCATCGTAGCCTCGTCAATGTCCTTGGCTATCTCTGTCACGTCAACCTGCAGTAGGAGAAGACATGGTTTGGACAACATGTTAGGGGTCTAGGGGGTTTATGGAGACAACAAGCATACTATAGTAGTGAGGGCCTCACTGTCTCTCTTTTCAGGAACTTGAGGTTGAGCTCGTTCATGATGCCCAGAACGTCTGCAAGAAAGAACAGACGGAACTGAAACTTGTACGAGATTGATTGTCTCGTACAACTTGTGGTTGTTCTCATAAAGCAGCACGATGGAGGCGCCACGCACCCTGCACAAGCGACGCACTGCCTCGCCGCGTGACAATCACCTCAAGGTGTGGATGCATTGGACTTCGAGATTTGTCTTGTGTATGATCTTCTGCAGGTATTGAAATCGCTGAATTGAGTTGCTTGAGCTGGACAACAAAGCAGCCAGGGTCCGGATGACCTTGTCCACCATCTCCATGTCAGGACATGCCGTGGCAGCATCACGAACCGCTAGCGCTTCTCTGCACTCAAGACGAATAACAAGGGAGTACAGAATTAGACAAGGTGTGACATACACCCTCAAATGTCAACGGCCACTACGCACCTGTGCGCGATACAGTGTGGAGACACCAGGTGAGGGATGTGCTCGCGAAGACATGCGACCAGCCCGGTGTCACAGCCAATCATCACGCTGGGGCCGTCGGTGCTCATCGCACAGATGCGATGCATGTCCACTCCCGCAGTCTGCAAATGGCTTTGAATAACAGAAAGGAGAGAAGCAACGTCACACTTCTCGACTGGGAGCTGCGCAAAGAATTCAGTGACAGGGCGGTTATAGCGAAGGAAGGTTAGATATACGATGAGGTGCTTCCCCCGCGTGTGATCGGTGCTCTCGTTGCAGCTGATGCCCAAGAACGGTAAAGACTGTATGTGTCGCATCTGCGAAGACTGCAGCAGAGAAGCGAGACAGTGCGCCTTTCTTGGAAACCGTACCTGTCAAAACAGTAACATTGAACGAAAAGTTAGATTAAGTAGACTTCAAAACACGGTTACATCATTAAGTATGCTAGTAAGCCACCAAATACTCACCAGGTAAGGTACACGCCGTACGACTGCTTTGGAATGTCTGGCGTGTCGTGCTCAGACGTAAATTGCACGAGACGCCCAAACATGGAGATGGGTGCATCCACCTTACAGATGAACTCTGTTGCCCGCAGGATTCGAATCACTCCGCGGTCCTCCACGTCCCTCGACTGGAAATCGCCCAGGCGCATTTGCTTGCCATCAAGTGCTTCAGCGATCTCCATCAGCCGGTCCACCGCTTCCTTGTGGACGGTCGAATGCTCGTGATTACGCATGATCAGCGTTTGCAAGTCGCGAGCACCGTCACCGCTTGGCGAGTACTTGGTCGTCCCCTTGCCATATGATCGGCAAATGGTGCATTTGAGAGTGGGGTGCCCATCCTTGGCTCGGACAAGGAGAAGCCATGAGAACAACGGCAGCCATTTAGACTTATAATTGGCCTCCGCCAGCAGGTAATTCTGCTCTACCTTTTCCTTCGCCGTCAACTTCATCGGGGATTGCTCATCAGGAGTGGATACAGTCGTTGACGGCGGTGGGGGTGGTCTCTTGAACCTACCGCCGCTAATCATGGTGCTCTGCAGCCATATCTGGGTTCGTTGTTTTTTCGCTGTAGACTTGGTAGTGGTAGAAGGCACGGTGTAACGCATGGTAGTGGCCGTTTTCAGGGTCTGTGGGAGCAACGGTCCCTTGCTAGATGATGCTACGGCGGGAGGTAGCTGATATTGCGCTACTGGAGGCTCAGCAATCGGCGTGGGCGGCGGTGGGGAACGAGTTTGTTTCTGGTTCTAACTGTCGTGATGCTGTTGGGACGACTGTCACGGGGCGTAGATAGTCCAGGCCTGACCTAACAACGGCAGGGTTAGCCTCCTTCGTGCGAGGCTTGTCCGCATCAGCGGACCCTAGACCGTCTACGCCTTGGTCTGTCATGTCTCAGGAGTGAACCGGGTAGAACAGAATGTCGCCCACACACTGAGTTAAGATAGCCGAGCAAAGCAGTACGGGCTTCCGAAGGAAGCCTTGGAAAAGAAGACCCCAACCAACCCACCACTGTATGCTAATCCGAACAACTTATTGTGATGGGTGGTGGTGTCGCACTGTTGGATGCACGTCATTCTGAGTGCATGTCATCCTAACGTCCTGCCGAGTGCTCGTGCTATTCATGCGTGCATTGTTTGCATGAGCATATGTCATTGTGCATGGCTGTTGGATATTATCATCTCTGTGTTTTCTCCAAGTTTAAATGCTTGATCATGCAGGAGAAATCCAGAGCTTTCCAACGATACCAAGATCGCCTTATTCCGACCAAGATCGCCCAAGTTACAAGATTTCCAAGCTTTGGGAATTCTATCTCTTTTTTAGATATTATCTACATTGGGCGATTATTGGGACATGACTATAAAGGGATCTTTGGTTGGATGGTTAGGAAGCCAACTTTGACTTTTGGATTGGGGTGGCTAGAAGTTTCTAGCATGGGTTGCAAATGTTGCAACACCTAGGCAAAATCCAACTAGATTGGATTTTGCATGTGACACCTCAAGGACCTCATGATGAGGGTTGCATCCTTGCTGCTAGGAAGGTTCTTACCATCCTTCCCTAGCTCTTGGAGAACCTCTCCCCTCTCATGGTTCTCTTGGAGTCCCCAACTCCAACTTCCTATGCCTACATGCTTGTACTTCCTCCACCATTCTAGTCATGCGGCTGCTGGACGTTTTTACTTAGTTCTCACTCTATAGACCATCTTAACAACTGATTCAACTTGGAGATGGTAGCTAAGCCTAAGGCGCAACTTCCTACCGAGCGGATTTGCGTTTAGTTGAGAAATGAGTTCGTCGTAAGCTCTCAAAGTGACGGATCCTGAACAACAAGTGGTATCAGAGCGGGTAGTCGACTTTGAGACGACGAATCGCAGTCAATTCTCAACCAATGTTGACGAGTGAGACCAGTTTCTAGTAGCTCGGCTTGCGAACTTTCGATTGGTGGTCGAACCGCGTTCTATTTCGTAGTATCCAGTCCGCGACGGCGTTTTTCGTAAAGTCGAAATTTCTGGCCGAATTCTCTCCAAACGATTTCTCAAGTTTCCACCGTTCATAAGGCCTCAATATGACGGGTACGGACTCCGGAGGTGCTAATGGCGAGATGGCTAGAGGTAGAGAGGCTGGAGAGCAGGGGGGAGTTGCTGGTGGAGGAGTGGGGACTCACCAACCAGCCAACCCTACGCTACCCTCAACTTCTACACCATCTCCTACAACCGTGGATCCTGTGAAGGCTTTCTCTATTGAGAAATTCATGGGGGAGGACTACGAGCACTGGAGTTTCCACATGAGGCTGATGTACACCCAATACAAGCTATTGGATCTGGTGGAGGGGAAGGAGAAGATGCCGGAAGCCGCGGAGCTGAAAGGAGCGTGGATGAAGCGATCGTTCGACGCGTACAAGCTCATGGTGCAAGCGGTTGGTGGACGACAACTTGACCACATCAAGGACCTCTTGGGTGATCCAGAGTGTGGCCCCAAGGCTTGGAGGAAGCTTCTGGATGTGCATTCACCGACACATGCTACCGGCATCGTGCTACTCGCGCGGCGGCTGCGCGACATCAAGTTTGTTGATGGAGAGCCGATGCAACCGGTGTTGGATGAGATGCGGGACATCTTCACGAAGCTCCAAGGCGGCGGTGTGGTGTACCCGGAGCTCGTGCAATGCGTGGAGATCGTGATACGGCTGCCGGAGTCGTGGTCTGCCCTAGCGATCAACCTCAACTCTCAACAGCCCAGTGGAGCGTGGATTACATTCGCGCGCGCATCCTTGAGGAGGACTTGCGGCGGCGGAGTGTGGAGCGCTCGGAGGAGGGGGCTGGCTATGGAGTTGGAGGTGGAAAGAGTGGCTTCAAGAAGAAGTGGAAGGGCAAGAACAAGGACAACCCTAAGGAGGATGGCGGCGGGGGTCAAGGGGAGGTGTGCTTCTACTGCAAGAAGCGCGGACATCGTTGGCGGAAGTGCTACCAACGACCCAAGGATTGGACCCCGCCTTCATCAAGCAACCAGCGTGGTGGCACGAGGGGTGGGGGAGTCATGGGAGCTAGTGGAGAGGAGAAGGATGAGGAGAAAGGCGGCAAATCTGAGGAGCGGAAGGCCGGGTTCTTCTTCTTCGTGAATGAAGGCGCAACCGACCTCGCTATGGCTGCCAAGGTTCTCCTACACCCCCTCACCCATTGGGTGATTGACTCCGGGAGCTCTTGGCACATGACTCCTCGTGCGGACCTACTCGATGAGATTCAGCCCGCACCCATCTCTACAGTCACATCCGCGACGGGCGCCAAGGCCGAGGTCATGGGCATGGGATGCGCCAAGTTCATGGGAGCGGATGGAGAGCTCGTGGGGCTGAAGAACGTGCTGTGGGTGCCGGACTTGTGCGCGAACCTGATTTCTACCGGCCGGTTGGGAGATGCGGGTGTGAACACCGAGACGATTGGCTCGGAGCGCTATCATGCCTACAACGACGAGCGGCTGATTTGGGACCTGCAATGGAAAGGGGATGTCCACAAGCGGATGTGGCAGATCCCGGTCCTCCCTTGGCGGAAATCGGGCAAGGCGGCAGCGGCGGCATCTATGGAGGAGAGTGTCACAGAGGAGGAGCAGCAAGGTGTGCAAGGAGAGGAGCTGATTGGAGGAAGCGCGGCGGTGAAGGCGTCGGCTACCTCGGGCCAAGCGGATTGGGAGACTTGGCATCGGCGGCTCGCACACGTGGCTGTTTCCACATTGGAGGTGATGCACAAGGAGAAGTGCGTGCATGGGCTGCAACTGCAAGGAGATGGCGCTCACTATGGCAGCTGCGAGGCGTGCATGCAAAACAAGTTTGCGCGGTTCCCGTTTCCACGTGCGTAGGGATCGGCGAAGGCACCCTTGGAGGTGGTGCACATGGACCTGGTGGGTCCTATGAGGACTGAGGGGACTGGGGGAGTGCTGTACTTCCTCACCATGGTGGATGAATGGAGCCGTTTCACATGGGCACGTCCCTTGTCCAAGAAGAGCGATGCTGCAGCGGCGATCAAGGAGGATTGGTTGCCGATGGTGGAGCGGCAAGCGATGCAGCTGGTGAAGGTGCTGAGGAGCGACCGTGGTGGAGAGTTCCTTGGATTGGAATTTTACCAAGTTTCTCAAGAGGAACGGCATTCGACACCAGCTGACCTGCCCAGGAACACCGCAGCAGAACGGCATTGCTGAGCGTGCCAACCGGACCATTGGCGAGGCGGCTAAGACCTTGTTGGGGGCTGCTGGGATGCCTTACAAGTTCTGGCCTGAAGCTGTTCGCCATATCATCACGGTCAAGAACAGGGTCTTGACGCATGTTGGCAACAAGCACTGGGTGCCGTACGAGCGTTGGCTTGGGAAGAAGCCATCCATTGACATGCTGCGGGTGTGGGGCTGCATGGGGCTTGTGATGGTGCCTAAGGAGCAGAGGCACAAGCTAGAAGTTGCTGCTGTGTGGGCTGTCCATCTTGGGATGGCTCCTGACTCGAAGGGATGGCTGATGTGGGACCCCAAGGGCAAGAGGACGCTGGTCAGCCGCGACGTCAAGTTTGTGGAGGACGTCATGTACAAGGACTGGCAGCAGCAGCAGCAGGTGCAGATCGGCTTGCGTCTGCAGGACATTGAGCGGTCTGCAGTGGAGGAGGTTCAGCTGCACCTTGATGAACTCCATGGGTCAGAGCTGACCAGTGACCACAGTGGCGGTGGTGAGCAGCAAGTTTCTGGTCCTGCTGGAGAGGAGGGGTTGGAGGATGAGTCGGCACGTGTGGACTCACCATCTCAGCCCGAGCCTGCTGCAACCGCCAAGGTCACCAAGAGGAGTGTGCAGAGAGGAGCTTCACCACATGGGCAGCAGATTGCAACCCGCGAGAAGAGAGTGGCAGCAGCACCTTCAAGGCCGAAGTATAGCCATTTGGGAGGACCCAAGCAAGGTGCCATGGCGGTTCAGGCGGATGAGGGAGATGATGAGGAGATGGCGTTCTGTTTCTTCACACCTCTGCCTGGAGAACCAGCCACATTGGAGGAGGCACTGAGTGGACCCCAGAAGGAGGAGTGGAAGGCTGCCATGGATGCGGAGTTCAACAGTCTCATTGAGAATGGGACTTGGGAGCTTGTTGTTACCCGAGGGGCGACGGCCGATCAGCAGCAAGTGGGTCTTCAAGGTGAAGAGTGGTGCTGATGGTGCATTGGAGCGGTTCAAGAGCCGTTTGGTCGCCAAGGGGTTTCAGCAGAAAGAGAAGGTCGACTTTGGGGAGATCTTCGCTCCCGTTGCTAAGCCAGTGACACTGAGGACTTTGATGGCTGGCGCAGCTGTGAAGGGATGGCACGTGAAGCAGATGGATATCACCACTGCGTTCCTCAATGGAGTGCTGCTGGAGGATATCTACATGGCGCAGCCCGACGGCTATGAGGATGGGACCAGCTGGGTGTGCAAGCTTAAGAAGGCCATCTATGGCCTTAAGCAAGCGCCCAGGTGTTGGTACGAGAAGCTGGAGGAGGTGCTGCTGGGTGGAGGCTTCAAGACGTCCCAGGCGGATCACAGCTTGTTTCTGCTTGGAGAGGGGGAGCAGTTGCTTTTGCTGCTGGTGTATGTCGATGACATACTGCTGTTCTCACCTTCCATGGAGCAGATTGAGAGGACACAGAAGCTGCTGATGGACAACTTCAAGTGCAAGATGCTGGGGGATGTCCACTACTACTTGGGGCTGCAGATTGAGAGGGATGTTGAGAGGAGGTGGCTGAAGGTGCATCAGTCACACTACATCTCTGGTGTCATGGAGCGGTATGGTGTGACTGGGGGTCGCACTGTGATGACACCGTTCCCTGCGGGCTTCAAACTGAAGAAGGCAGCTGAGGAGGATGATGTACTCGAGGATGAGCAGCAGAACGAGTACCAGTCACTCATTGGGAACGTCCTGCCGAGTGCTCGTGCTATTCATGCGTGCATTGTTTGCATGAGCATATGTCATTGTGCATGGCTGTTGGATATTACCATCTCTGTGTTTTCTCCAAGTTTAAATGCTTGATCATGCAGGAGAATTCCAGAGCTTTCCAACAATACCAAGATCGCCTTATTCCGACCAAGATCGCCTAAGTTACAAGATTTCCAAGCTTTGGGAATTCTATCTCTTTTTGAGATATTATCTACATTGGGCGATTATTGGGACATGACTATAAAGGGATCTTTGGTTGGATGGTTAGGAAGCCAACTTTGACTTTTGGATTGGGGTGGCTAGAAGTTTCTAGCATGGGTTGCAAATGTTGCAACACCTAGGCAAAATCCAACTAGATTGGATTTTGCATGTGACACCTCAAGGACCTCATGATGAGGGTTGCATCCTTGCTGCTAGGAAGGTTCTTACCATCCTTCCCTAGCTCTTGGAGAACCTCTCCCCTCTCATGGTTCTCTTGGAGTCCCCAACTCCAACTTCCTATGCCTACATGCTTGTACTTCCTCCACCATTCTAGTCATGCGACTGCTGGACGTTTTTACTTAGTTCTCACTCTATAGACCATCTTAACAACTGATTCAACTTGGAGATGGTAGCTAAGCCTAAGGCGCAACTTCCTACCGAGCGGATTTGCGTTTAGTTGAGAAATGAGTTCGTCGTAAGCTCTCAAAGTGACGGATCCTGAACAACACGCACTGCCATGCCTGTCACCCATCATTGCTTCACAGCACTGCCACTTCTGCACCATGCACGTCGCAGCGCGAAGGGACTTGACTGCTCCAACACACAGTTTTTCCCATGGTGACACCGCGTGGCTGCAGCCATTTTGCCACGATTTTTATACAGCTCGCCAAATTGGCCGCATCTCGTAGGAAAATGGGCGGCAAAAAAATACATGTGCAGGTTTTGCATGTGACAGAGTGGTGGGTGTTTTTGTACTATGGCAACATATGACGTACACGAAACTTCGTAGAATCCCGAGATTCGCATTTCAAGGTTTGTAGTCTGAGGACCCATTATCCCCTTACTCGGTACTATGATTTTCTCAGTCATTACTCTGATTTTCTCAGTACTTAGAAAATCATAAGTCTGAAGTCATCATGTTTGAAAATCATGCAACTCTGAAAATTCAGGAACACTATGAAAATACTCTGAGATTTCAGACAATCAGACTATTTTAGTCTGATAAAGTAAGCTCTGTCAGATAGTCCTTAGTAAGGTTAGGACTTAGGAGCTAGGCAAGAGAGGGTCAAGAGGAACATGTCGAGAGTGCTTGGCGAAAGATGGCTTGGTATTAGGAAAGAGGCGAGATATACAATGCAAGAACAATGCAGGAGGTACACCACCCAGACAGAATGAAATAAGCTTCACCATTTTTTGCTATAGGCAGTTACTAACAACACATATAAATATGTTGTTTAACACTCCCCCGTAACTGCCTGCAGCTAACAGCAAGTAGAAGCATGAAGACCACAGAGAGAGGGCAGCGGAAGAAGCAGTGGAAACAGCATCAAACCTCAGCCACGACAGATGCAGCAGCGGCGGGTCCAGGCAATGGCAGGTGGGCGAGAGAGCAGGCGCTGTGGCTGCAACGAGCGGCAGGACAGCATGGCTCAGCACCTCCGGGGGCGAGCCAGCAGCAGGCAGCAGTTGCACTGATGGCAAATGGAGCTGCAGTAACCACAGCCACGGCAGATGCTGCAGCGGCGGGTACAGGCGACGGCAGATGGGCGAGAGAGCAGGTGCTGTGGCTGCAACGAGCAGCAGGACAGCACGGCTCAGCACCGCCAGGGGCGAGCCACCAGCAGGCACGGCAGATGCAGCAGCGGCGGGTGCAGGCGACGGCAGGTGGGCGAGAGAGCAGGTGCTGTGGCTGCAACGAGCAGCAGGACAGCACGGCTCAGCACCTCCGGGGGCGAGCCAGCAGCAGGCAGCGGCTGCAGATGCCCGGCTGACACCCGCCACACCCTCACCCTTCCCCCCACAGCACCACGGGCGGTAGTGAGAGGAGGGGCGGCTGCTGGTGTGGCATAATCTCTCCTGCCACCTCCTCACCCTCCCCCCCTTCCCCCACAGCGACAGGCACTGCGGGGAGAGAGAGGAGAGAGGTGGGCGGCGTCTGGTTCCTGCGGGTACACTCCCGCTACCTCCTCCCCACAGCAGGCGTGAATGCTGCTGGCACTGGCGGGATCGCGGGTGGGCTGCGACGAGCGGGGCGAGGGGGCGTAATGGGGGGTGCGACGAGCGCCCTCGCGCAGCTCGCCTTCGCTAGCGCGGTAGCAGCGGGACGTCGAGCAGGAGAGAGACGGACGGGGCTCGACATCTGGTCCGTCGCGGACGTCACGCTGAGCGCCGTGACGAGCGCCGCGACTTGCGCCATGATGGAAGCTATATGCGGTGAGCCCATAGAAAAATAAGTCTAGGAGCTTAGCTGCTCTGAAACCATGTCAAATAGTCCTTAGTAGGGTTAGGACTTAGGAGCCAGACCAGAGAGGGTCGAGAGGAACATGTCTTGGCCAACGATGGCTTGGTATTAGGAAAGAGGCGAGATATACAATGCAAGAACAATGCAGGAAGTACACCACCCAGACAGAATGTAATAAACCACACCAACTATTTGCTACAAGCAGGTACTAACAACACATATAAATATATTGTTTAACAAGCCGTGCCTGCCCGTATGGCACATTTTCGCGATCGCATAACCGTTCCGAAAACAATTCGCTATGTTACAATATGAAACTTAATGAGAAGTCATTCATGTACGCTGCAAGAGCCGAATCTACCGAGTACGAAGTCGAAGAGTCAGAAGAGTCGAAGCAACACCAGCAACCGTTAGATCAAGACCGATGCAGGCAGAAACATTAGTAAAAAGAGCGGGAACAGGTTTGAAACGGGTTCCCGCGCCGTACGGTTTAAACTTCGCTGCAATAAGGGAATGTACCCCTTAGAGTACATGGCTAGTCTAGGTCGTTTCGCATTCCTCTGTATCTCCTATATAAACCCGATCTATGCATACTTGTATCATCTCAGTCATTTATATTCACTCTGACCTGAGGTCAACACTTCCGCTGCAACAAAGTACATGCGATAAACCCTGAGACGATCCTTCGCTAAGTCCTGTTTGGGATTGTAACATGGTATGAGAGCTACTCTGGGATTCTTCGCAATCACACTTCCGTAAAATTCGCCAAACCAAAACCTGGCGAGCGACACACGCTCCAAGACCAAGATGGCCAGAGGATCCGGAGGCCAAACAAATATAATGGCTGAAGGACAGGCCAACCCAGCTACGACAAATGAGGCGACAACTATGATCAGCACTGCCGCACTCGAGCAGCTCTTTCAACGATGATCAACTATGGAGAAATACCTCCAAGCATTACGGAAAGGCGACGCGGGAACCTCCTCGCAACTAGCAAAACCTGCTCAACCGGCCACAAACAGCCGTGATACCGCCCCGCACACCTTCTCCCCCGACATAGACAAATCAACATCAAGAACCCCCCGTCCAAGTGATGAAGCAATTAATTATGCGCAAGCATGCTTTCTTAGCGTCTCAAAGATCAAGACAACTACCGCCTTCAACGGCAAGGATTTCTACACATGGAGTTTGAGAAGAATGAAGAACGAGGATGAATGAACTATGAATGAGGTGAGTACATATAGAAAACCCTAATTGGGTTGTACCCCCTATGGGATACCCCACTATAGCCTACACAACAGCATAAGCTATATATGTTCTGACACACCCCCATAGGCAAAGTGGGGGAGAACAAGGGGTCACAAGACCAGTCAAGCAAAGCAGAGCAAGCTCAGGGTGGATCACAACGTCACCACACAGTCCGAGCACAACGACAAGGCCACAAGGCCAGTTCACATGCAGGAGTACACATATATATATAGAGCTAGACAAGCAAGAGCAGGTATATATATGTGACAGTACAAGTAAGGTCAAGAGGAGAGCAAGTGAGGCAAGACAGGTACAAGACCCAGCTGAGTGCAGAAGCGCTGATGGTCACAAGGCGCAAGTGCCTTGGTGAACACATCAGCAGTGTTGGCCTGAGAGGCCACGTACGCAAGTCGCAACTGACCACGCTGCTGCAGCTCACGAGCAAGAAAGTAACGGAGAGCAATGTGCTTCGTTCTGTGCTCCAAGCGCTGCTCTCGACACAAGGCCAGCATGGCCTTGTTGTCTACGTACAGCACTGGAGGAGAACGAGGCGGCTCTCCAAGGTCAGTCAGCAGGTAGGTGAGCCAGCGAAGCTCCTGTGCAGCCATGGCCCCGGCGTAGATCTCAGCCTCACAACTGGAGCCGAGAACAGAGGACGAGCGAGTAGCTCGCCACGAGACAGAGCCGGAACCAAGACTGAAGGTGTAACCCTGCGACGACCGCTGCGTAGCCTGGTCGTCAGCCCAAGAAGCGTCCGCATGCCCAGTGAGGACCACTGGACTCCGCCCTCCAAGCACTAGTCCCATGCCCGACGTACTGCACAAGTATCGCAACACCCTCTTCGCTGCAGCCATGTGCTCTGGTCGGTGTCTCCCAGGAGCAACATAGCGTGCAAGAATGCTAAGAGGGTATGCAAGGTCAGGTCGTGTGCAGGTCATCAGGTACATGAGGCAGCCAACAAGCTCTGGATACGGGCCACTCGACTCTACGGACTCATCCGAAGGCAGAGCTGAGAGTGAGTGGCGAGTAGGCAGAGGAGTGGCCTGAGGCGAGGAGTACGTGAAGCCGAAGCGCTGAAGGACCTGCTGCACCATGTGTGACTGAGTCAGGGTAATGGTGCGGCGTGCTCTGTCCCGGTTGATCTGCAAGCCAAGGTAGCTGCGCAGTTCACCCAGGTCTGTGCACGTGTGTCTCTTCTGCAGCTCGGACTTCACGTGGGCGAGTCCAGCAGTGTCAGCTGTGGCAAAGACCAAGTCGTCGACGTACACGAGGATTGTTATAGTCACAATAGGCTTGAATGTGCCTAAAACGAAAGATAGAGAGCACAGACGGATTTCTGCACAGCGGTTTCAAACGTTGATAGCGTTCTGCTCACAGCTGCAAATGACTTGATTCAAATTGGATCTGGAGCGTCTTCACGTCGTCTACAATTAGCAATTTAGATTGCACGATTTGATAAAGAATTGACGACACAGCGTCGGTTTGAACGAACGGTACTATGGCAGCCACTATAGTCTTAGAACACAAGATAGGAAGAGTTACGAGTTGGGAATGACTCCCAGCTCCTACAAACCCCAAGAGCCGAGGTACAGTGATGTGGAACAGTGCCACACTGTCCCCAACCACGAAGGGTCTCGAAACTACCCTTCACTAGGGCCTACACCAAGTGAAATGTTACACTACACAAAGTAATGTAACTATCTTCAATATCTTGAGGTGTACCCTTTTGGCAAGCTTCGAAATCACTTGAGGCTTGACACCAAGGCTCGGGCTCTTCATCACAAACTCATCCTTGAGTTCTTGATGGGTCTACTGCACACACCTGCGACACGCCGAACGTTCGACACAGGACAAAATAGAAACCGCGCACGACAAAATAGAAACCGCGCGCGAGACACAAACGACCGCGTAACACGCGTCTAGCGATAACTCGCTATTGACTCGACACACACACTCGACATCATGACTCAACATTCACACACAATTATAAGCATGAAATATATATTATCCCATGCCCTCATACCATTCCATACACACACACATTCACGCACACGGACAACAAGCCGAGTGCAAACCGTAGGGTTGCACCAACAAACTCCCCCTCGGATTGTTGGCCTTAGGATATGTTGCTCTCTCAGTTCAGAGCCATCCCAGCCAGCTTGCAACACTTCCAATGCTGCTGCTCCACCAGCCTCTTGGTCATCATGTCAGCCGGCTGCCCCGTGGTCTTCACGTAGCGCAACTCAACTTCACCCGCGGTTACCATGCTCCTCGTCCAATGCCACTTCACCCTCATGTGCTTCGTGAGTCCATGCAACACAGGGTTCTTAGCAAGAGCAATGGCACCCTGGCTGTCACAGTACAGTGGGGTAGGTCCTTGCTGCTCCTCCCCTAATTCAGCCAACAAACGCCGCTGCCACACAATCTCCCGTACGGCACGGAAGAGTGCCATGTACTCGGACTCCACCGAGCTCAAAGCTTGGTCAACCTGCTTCTTGCTCTCCCAAGCAGTTGGGCCTCCACCAACACAGCATATGAAGCCTCCCACGCTTGTCATGTCCTCTGGTTCTGATGCATATGAAGCATCCGAGTAGGCAGTGAGGAACAAACGCTCGGGTTCAACACCATCCGCGCCCTTTTGGCGCCTTTGTGCCGCCGCCGAGTATTGCAGCCCAACGGTCGGTGTTTGGCCAAGATACTTGGCCACCCTCATTCCAGCTGCTACCTGCTCCTCATTAGGGCATTGCACAACCCTAGCCAGCTGCCCGGTAGCAAACGCGACGTCCGGTCGGGTGTTTACCGCCGCATACATGAGGCTGCCTACCAACGAGTGAAATCGGCGCCTCTCCTCTTCACCAACGCTCTCCTCCTCTGGTCCCTTCACACACTTGAACCCAGAGGGAAAGGGTGTAGCCACATGGCCTTCACTCTGCCCAAAGTTGGCAGCCAATGCCTCCAGGTACTTTCGTTGATGCACCCGCATGCACCGCTTCTCCACATCTCGTTCGATGTGGAGCCCAAGGTAGAAGCTCACGTCACCAAGGGCCTTGCACTTGAACTTGTCTTGAAGCTTCAGCATCACCTCCTTCACAAGGTCAGAAGAGGGTGAGAAAATGAGGATGTCATCCACATAAACCACCATGAAACTCCTCTGCTCCCCCTCGCCAAGCATGAACAAGGAGTGATCGGCCGTTGAGGGAGTGAAGCCGATCCCCTCCAACACTTCGCGCAGCTTCATGTACCATTGCCTAGGGGCCTGCTTCAGCCCATAGAGGGCCTTCTTCAGCTTCCACACTCTGCCACTACCATCATCAAACCCCTCTGGCTGCGCCATAAAAATCTCCTCCTCAAGGATGCCGTTAAGGAGTGCCGTTACGATGTCCATTTGCTTTACTACCCATCCTTTGATGGCGGCTCCCGCGAATAGGGTTCGCAGCGTCGTCGGCTTCACCACAGGGGCAAACAGCTCCTTGAAGTCCACCTTCTCCTTCTGCTGGTACCCCTTGGCTACAAGCCTAGACTTGTAGCGCTCGATCTTGCCGTCGGCATCCGACTTGATTTTGAAGAGCCACTTGGACGTTATCGCCGTACGCCCCTCCGGTAGCTCCACCAATTCAAACGTGTCATTTTCCTCGATGCTCTTCAGCTCACTCTGCATGGCCTTCTTCCACTCCTCAGCATCACTACTCTCCAAAGCCTCCTTGAGAGTTGCTGGTTCTCCCGGCATCTCCACCGGAGAGAAGAACGCGAAGGCACACTCCTCGTAGTCACTCTCCTCGTCGTCTCCGACCATCATTGCCGCTCCGGCCAGGGCTGTCTTGCCCTGCTTTCCCGGCGCATCATAGGTCAGCCTATTAGGGGGTTGAACTCTCCTCTTCCCCCTTCCTTCCTCCTCAGCTGCAGGGACTTGAGGGCCTTGGCGTTGCTGCAGTGTGGCTCGAATCCGTGGAGCACTCGTAGTACGGGAAGGGAGTGACGGTGCACGCTCGCTCACTTGCTGCACCTCCTCCTCTTCTTCCTCTGCATCATTGGCCTCCTCTCCCCCATTCACAAGGGAGGATTGCCTTGTGGTTGTGCTGCCGCTGCTCAGCTCCAAAGGCAGCTCCACATGCTCCAAACCGGAACTCTTCACCTCCCCAAACCGCACGCCTATCTTCGCCTCATTCTCCGCCTTCCAATCCTTGTACATGAAGTTCTCCATGAACTTGCAGTCCCTGCTCACCAAGAACTTCTTGGTGAATGGGTCCCAAAGAAGCCATCCCTTGCTGTTTTGAGCCATGCCCAAGTGCACGGCCCACACCGCCTTGGCACCAAGCTTGTTGTGCCGAAGATGCTTAGGCACGAGCGCCATGCACATGCACCCGAACACCCGAAGCATATCCACCTTTGGCTTCCTTCCTAGCCACTCCACATAGGGCACCCATTTGTCTGCTCCCACATGAGTCAAGGCTCTGTTCTTGGCCACACACGCGCTCCGCACCGCATCAGGCCAGAAATAGTCGGGTAGCCCGGCTTCAATGAGCAACCCGCGTGCCGCCTCCGTGATTGTGCGGTTCGCTCGCTCGGCGATGCCGTTCATTGCAGGGGAGTATGGCATGGTGAGGGAGTGCCGAATACCATTCTTCTTCAGCCACAACCCAAACTCCTTGCTCAGGAACTCTCCCCCTCGATCGGTGCGGATTGACTTGACTAGACGGTCTTGTTGCCGCTCCACCATCGGGAACCAATCCGTCTTCAACGTTTCAGCCACGTCGCTCTTCTTGGCCAGCACGTACACCCAAGTCATGCGGGTGTAGACGTCGACAATGGTGAGAAAATACTCAGCTCCAGCAGCTCCAAGCTTCAGGGGGCCCACCACGTCCATCACCACCTCATCAAGCGGTGCCTTTGCCGTTGCCTCCGAACTAGGGAACGGAAACCGGGTGAACTTGGCTTGAATGCACGTCGGGCAGCCAAGCACCTCATCGGGCTCCCCCTTCACACGTATGCCAGCAACCATCTCATTCTTCACTAGCTGCTGCAAGATGGGCAGGGCCACATGCCCCATGCGCCGATGCAAGGTGAGCCAATCACACTCCCCCGTAGCCGAAGTTGGATTGGAGAATGCCGCGCTCGCAATAGCGCCCCACATACTCTCTCCGTAGTCCTCCTCCGCTGCTGCCTCTGGGTTCTCCTCACCCTTTTGCTGCTCCTTGGTTGCTGCACCACTCTCCTTAGGTTCACTGAACTTGCTGGTCCCTCCAGGTTTGCTCTTCTTGAGCTCATTCTCCTTAGCGCGACCGTTCGCGCCATCGTCGCTACCGACCGCTCCATCCTTGGTGCTGATGCTTGCTGCCACTTGCCTCTCCTTAGGCATAGGGACCACTGGGATCTGCCACATCTCGTTGTAGACATCCCTGTCCTCATGAAGGTCCCAAAGAATTCGATCGCCAAGCCTTGCGGTGTAGGTCTTGGCTCCCTTCGAGTTCGTGTCCATGCCGGCCTTTGCCAACCGCCGCACGGAAATCAGGTTTGCAGCAAGGCTGGGCACCCAAAGCACGTTCTTGAGGCCCACCATCTTCCCATCAGCACCCTTGAACATGGCCTTGCCCATGCCTTTCACCTCTGCTCGCTGCCCCAAAGCCGATGTGACATGCTTCACCGGTGACGGCTCGAGTTCGGTGAGCAAGTCCGGGCGAGGTGTCATGCTATAGGTAGCGCCACTATCAATCACCCAATAGTCCAGGGGGTGTAGGGTCACCTTCCCCACAGCTGCTGGCTCCTCAAAGCCTTCATCCTTCTCTGGACCAGCCGGTACTTGCGTCGACACGAAGTAGAATAGACCCGGGTATCGATCGTCGCTCGGGTCCTTGTCGTTGTCTCCGCTCTTCATGTTTGCAGCTCCGCCACCGCGACCGCCACGGCCTCCACGGCCTCGTCCTCTCCCTCCTCCTGCTCCTCTACCCTCTTGGCCTTGAGCAGGGGTCCAACCATCAGGGAGTTTGTAGCAGTCGCGCCACATGTGTCCGCTCTTGTGGCAATAGTGACACTCGCCGTCGAATCGGCCGCGACCGCGTCCGTAGCTCTTGTCGTCGCTGCCGTAACCGCCACTCCTGGGGCCTCCGCCGAAGTTGCTGCCACCAAACCTTCCTCCCCCTCGTCCTCTGCCTCTTCCTCGACCATATCCACGGCCGATGCTCGCTGCCCCAGCGCCATCCGCACTCGCCAACTCACGGCGGCGGAAATCCTCTTGAAGGATAGCTCGCTTCACGTCTTCAAGCGAGAGGCGGGGCAAGTCGCGATTAAGGTTGATGATGAGCGAGGACCATGACTCTGGGAGTAAGGCCAGCAACTTGGTCTTCTTTTGGAGCTCACTGTAGTTCAAATCAGCTCCCTCAAGCCGCGTCAACAAGTCGAAGAATTTCTGCACCCCTTCTTCAACCGCTTCGTCTTCTTCAATTCGTAGTGCCGCCATTTGCCGTTCCAACACCACCGCTACCGCCGCTGTTGCAGGAGCATGTACACCCTTGAGAGCAGCCCATGCCTTTGGTCCTTTCTCTGGTTCACGCTGGAATGGCTTGATGTGACGGATCTGACTGCTCCCCAACGCTTGCCCAAGTAAGAGATAGCCTTGTGCGCTCTTCCGCACCCACGGGCTCTTCTCCGGGTCGTTCTCGGGGCGCTTCTCCGTTCCTTCCATCACCTCCAGCAGGTCATAGTGGTCAAAGATGTTCTCCATCTTGAAGGACCATTCAGCAAAGTTGTCACCGTTGAACTTGTCAAGCCCAAACACCCTAGGCTCATCCCTAGGTGGGCCAAGACTTGGTTGCATGGGCGCCATGGCTGAATCACGGGGTTGGCCTTGAGCTTGAGCTTCTCCACTGCCACCAGCACCTATGCCACCCCTTTCCTCAGGTCCAGACATTGTCGAAACTGCTCCAAGGGGCTCTGATACCACTTGTTATAGTCACAATAGGCTTGAATGTGCCTAAAACGAAAGATAGAGAGCACAGACGGATTTCTGCACAGCGGTTTCAAACGTTGATAGCGTTCTGCTCACAGCTGCAAATGACTTGATTCAAATTGGATCTGGAGCGTCTTCACGTCGTCTACAATTAGCAATTTAGATTGCACGATTTGATAAAGAATTGACGACACAGCGTCGGTTTGAACGAACGGTACTATGGCAGCCACTATAGTCTTAGAACACAAGATAGGAAGAGTTACGAGTTGGGAATGACTCCCAGCTCCTACAAACCCCAAGAGCCGAGGTACAGTGATGTGGAACAGTGCCACACTGTCCCCAACCACGAAGGGTCTCGAAACTACCCTTCACTAGGGCCTACACCAAGTGAAATGTTACACTACACAAAGTAATGTAACTATCTTCAATATCTTGAGGTGTACCCTTTTGGCAAGCTTCGAAATCACTTGAGGCTTGACACCAAGGCTCGGGCTCTTCATCACAAACTCATCCTTGAGTTCTTGATGGGTTTACTGCACACACCTGCGACACGCCGAACGTTCGACACAGGACAAAATAGAAACCGCGCACGACAAAATAGAAACCGCGCGCGAGACACAAACGACCGCGTAACACGCGTCTAGCGATAACTCGCTATTGACTCGACACACACACTCGACATCATGACTCAACATTCACACACAATTATAAGCATGAAATATATATTATCCCATGCCCTCATACCATTCCATACACACACACATTCACGCACACGGACAACAAGCCGAGTGCAAACCGTAGGGTTGCACCAACAAGGATGTAGAACGGCGGCAGAGAGGTGTCGGTGCGTAGAAACAGCGACGGGTCGGCAGTAGAAGGAGCAAACCCAAGAGCCGCAAGCGTAGTCCTCAGTGTGTCGTGCCACTCACGTGGCGCCTGGCGGAGACCGTAGACTGGACGCCGGAGACTCCACTGGGTACCAGGAGGGAAAGACCCAGTGAAGCCAAGTGGGCGGCGCAGCCAGATCTCCTCGTGCAGGCTGCCCTGCAAGAAAGCAGTGCTGAAGTCGAGAGAGTGCAGCTCGTAGTCACGGTGAGCAGCAACGTGTAGCAGCACCCGAAGAGTGGTCATCTTCGGGGTGGGGGAGAAGGTCTGAAAGTAGTCAACTCCCTGTCGCTGACTGAAGCCACGAGCCACGTAACGTGCCTTGAAGACAGGCGGAGAACCCGGCGGCCGCTTCACCCTGAAGATCCACATGCCACTGACGATGTTCGCCCCAAGAGGGGGGACAGCGTCAACGTAGGTGCCTGTGGACTTCCAGGAAGCCATCTCTGCATCCATAGCTGCCTGCCACTGAGAGGAGTAGGGACCCTCTATCGCCTCCGCGTAAGAGCGCGGAGTCGGGATGTCAAGTGCATCCGGGTCTCCCTCAGGGGTAAGCAGTACGGACACGAGATGAGGTGAAGCAGCTGTCAGACACTGGAACTCCTCCTGCCTGTCCTCAAGGACGTCCGTGCCAAGGGCACACTCACCCCCGACTGACGGAGGACAGGCAGACCCAGACTCAGCGACAAGACTAGCAGCGTAGTCTAGGCGACAGCGAGCAGCAAAGTCGACGAGCTCAGTAACTAGGGCAGACGCAGCAGTAGACTCGAAGGAAGGGTCAGTGACGACAGTAGCAAGGAGACGCGTGACAGTAGGACTGGCAGCACGAAGAGAGTCCGACTCCGGGTCGGGAAGAGCAGGAAGAGAGGACTCAGGAGGAGAAGGCAAAGGGGCACGCAGAGGAGCAGTAGACGGACGCAGAGACATCCTGTGCGTGCCAGGGACAGGAGGAGGACGCTGACGCGAACCACGACCACTAGCGCGAGCAGCACGGACAGGCGACGCAGGGCGAGACGCAGGCTCACGACGCTCAGTAAGACCTCCAGTAGGACCAGTGTAGGGAGAAGGAGCAGGCAAAGGGGAGGTAGGCTGTAGCAGTGACCGCGACGGGACAGGCTGTGGACCCTCCAAGAGAGGAGGAGGAGGACCAGGAGAGGGCGGAAGACCAAGAACCTGCTGCAGGAGTGGAACGAAGTACGGTCGAGGCCGCGTAGCTACGCCAGAAACAGCAGGGACAGCACCAGTACCCCCAGCAGGAGCACCCGCTCCAGCAGCACCTCCAGTAGCTCCAGAACCTCGAGCAACACCAGGAGCACCCCCAGCAGGACCGCCAGTGGTAGTCTCAGCGCCAACACCCTCAGCAGCACCAGCTCCAGTCGAACCCGCAGGCCCAGCAGCTCCAGTACTCCCAGTACGAGCACCTCCGGGACCCGCAACAGCAGCACCCTCAGTAGCCGACGAACCTCCAGCACCAGCAGCACGGCTCCAGCGCCGGGCAAACCACTCGCGCAGCTCCTGTGGAGAGAGTGGCTCCCGGCGAGACAAAGCACGCGTAGAAACTCGAGGCGGAGGACCTCCAGGCGCAGCACTCCCAGGTCCAGCACCCCCAGGCAAAGCACCCCCAGGCGTAGCACCCCCACACTCAGCACCCAGCTCAGCACCCCCAGGCTCAGCACCCCCAGGCTCAGCACCCCCAGGCTCAGCACCCCCAGGCTCAGCACCCCCAGACTCAGCACCCCCAGACTCAGCACCCCCAGGCTCAGCACCCCCAGGCCCAGCACCCCCAGGCTCAGTACCCCCAGCAGCACCAGAGTCACCAGTGACCTCGACAGGCTCGACTGCGTCTACCTGGGACACACCTGAAGGGGCAGGACCCTGAGGGGGGAGGGGGTCTACCGGGGGGGGACCTGGTACAAGGAAGAGCGGGGGCGGGGGGGGGGACGGAGTGCGGTAGGGGAAGAGGCGGTAGTAGGGTACCGACTCGTCGAACGTGACGTCCTGAGAGGACAGAACACGGCGAGAGGTGGGGTGGTAGAACTGCCACCCAGGCGCGTCTGGGGGGAACCCCAGGAAGACGCAAGGAGCAGCACGAGGGGACAGTTTGTCCGCAGACAAGTCGCGGACAAACGCCCGAGATCCCCAGACCCGGAACGCCGACGCATCGCCCACCTTCCCGGTCCACAGCAAGGCTGGGGAGGTCTCCGGCCTGGAGACCCTGGGGTGAAGGTTGATCTGACGTGCCGCGTACCTCACCGCAAACGGCCACAGAAAATGGGGGGCAGCCGCATGCATCATAGACGTACGAGCGACGTCCATGACCATGCCAATGCGGCGCTCAGCAATCCCATTTTGCTGCGGAGAGTCCGGGAGCGTGAAGGTCTGACGGATGCCTCGTGCACGACAGTAGGCTCGCAGAAGGCCAGAGGAGAACTCTCCGCCTCTGTCCGAGTGCAGACGCAGAACAGGAAAGTCGGAGCCAAAGCTCTGCCTGAGCTGGAGACGAGCTGCGCGGATCCAGTCGATCAGCACCTCAGTGACATCACCCTTGCCGCGCAAGGGGAAGACTGCGGTGTAACGCGAGTAGTCGTCAACAACGAGCAGGAAGTAGCGCTCGTGACCCTGCCCACGGACGCGGGCTGGGCCCCACACGTCCATGTGGAGCGTCTGCAACGGGGCCTCTGTCGGAGGAAACTGGGAGGAGTGAGGGGCAGCACGCTGGCGCCCCTCGACACAGGGGACACAGGTAGGGCCAGGGCCCTGAGGAAGGGGAGGGAGGGACCGGGGGAGACCAGACACTAGAAGACGGGAGGCCATGCCTCTGAGCCGAAGCAGAGAGGGGTGACCAAGACGGTGGTGCCAGAGAAGAGTCTCGTGAGACAGGAGACGACAAGAACAGGGGGCAGACTCAGGACCAGACCTGGACGCAGCAGCAAACACCTGACCCGACGAAGCGACTCTACCAGACTCAGTAACGGGAGGAGACGCAGTGGTCAGTGTGTACAGGCTCGACCCCTGCTGACGGGTAAACGTAGCCAGGTGTCGGCCTGTGCGAGCCTCTGTACAGTGCGTCACCCGCTGACGCGCAGGAGTGAACTGGTGTACACCCGCATCCTGTAGGTCAGCACCACTCACCAGGTTTGTAGAGAACGAGGGGAGGTAGAGACCAGACAGGGTGCCAGAGGGAGCCGCCGGACACGGGAGGACTGTGGAGAAGCGAGACAGGACAGGACCCCCAGAGGGGTCAGCCAGAGACACTGCAACCGGTCGACTCAGCGGTGTGAGTGTGGTGCGGTCCCTAAAGAAGGAGCGAGACGCCCCAGAGTCAAGGGTGAAGGTGAGGGAGGCCGAAGCCGACGTAGTACCTGAGAGCGCAGACTCACCAGTACCTGAGGACGCAGACACACGAGCACCTAGGGCAGCAGCGTCGCAAGCACCTAGGGCAGCAGCCTCACCAGGACCTAGAGCAGCAGTCTCAATACCCGGATCGGGCGGGAAACACCGGTAACAGTCACCCTCATCACTAATAGACACAGCATACATGGCAGAGAGAATAGCATCAAAGTCAAGATCATAGATGGCAACACCCGCCCTGGACAGGTCACCCCAACGAGGGATCTCTGAGGCCTCCGGGAACTGGTGACGCCACGCGTCCGTCAGGCGGCCAAAGCAGCGCTGAGTGGGGTGGGGACCCCCACACTGCTCACCCGCACGGTCGCCGGTGCGCAAAACGTAGGAGCACGGACCAAAACCCCCACCTCGCTGACGCGCAGTGTACCACTCACGAAGCTGCTGAGGGGACAAGGTGTCACGACCACGCTGCTGCTGCTGGCGCGAGCCACCACCGGAGCCACTCCTCTGCGAAGACCCGCGACCAGCACCACCTCCACCCCCGCCGCCTCCTCCGCCTCCGCCGCCTCCGCTACTGCCGCCGCCTCCACCTCCGCCTCCGCCGCCGCCACCTCCGCCACCCCCGCTCCCACTGCCACCGCCGCCGACACCTCCGCCTCCACTGCCGCCACCGACTCCTCCACCCCCACCTCCACTCCCACCGCCACCCCCACTCCCCCCACTGCCGCCACCTCCACCTCCACCGCCCCCGCTCGCTCCTCCAGCGCCCTTGCCCCCCTTGCCCTTGCCAGAGCGGCGTCTCCCACTAGGGACAGACGCCACACCGACCGACTCAAGACCAAGGAGGTCGGCCGCAGCAGCAGAGGCAACAGAGGGCAGAAGGGGGGAGGGGGAACACCCCTCAAAGATGGGGGTGCGCGGGTCACCACGAGAGGCCCCTACAGCGACTATGCTCTTCTCGGCCGCTAGGAGGGACTTCTCGAGGAGGTCAACAGTGAGAGTGGTGGGACAGACAGAGAGAAAGTGGTCCCTGACTACACGAAGGGAGTCAGGAAGGCGAGTGACTATGTAGTAAAGAGTGATGTACATGGGGGGGGGGTTCTTGGCGCAGAAGTCAGCAGGGAGTGCAGCGCGGTAGCGAGTGTCACTAGTGCGGAGGTGCGTAATGAGGTCAGCGACTGTGGGAAAGGCAGCAAGGTCAGGAAAGAGGTACGGTAGCATGAGACGGCTCAGTGCAGCAGTGGCAGGGGAGGAGTAGCGCGCAACTACAGCGTCGTACAAGGTCTGAGCACTCTTGTACTGACTAAAGTGTGCACGCTCGGAGGTAGGGAGGTGGCGACGCACAGCAAGACGTGCAGCAGCGTCGCGCGTGGCCCACTGGGAGCGAACAGTGGCGTCGGCGTCAGCAGCAGGGGCAGTGGAGGCGCCAGAGGTGAGGTCAAAGAGAGAGAGACCATCTGCCCTATCGCACTGTAAGAACAGCTGCAGGTCATCCACCCAGACCTCAAAGTCAATGGCCCGACCCTCAGCGTCAAAGACTAGAACACTAGGGGTAGCCATGACCCTAGACGACTGGCAGCGCAAACAGTAGGGTGAGGGCAGTGCAGTGAAAGGGCGCTGTGCTCACCAGACTGGACAGGTCGGGCGGCCCGGAAGGAGGGCGGCGCGGCGGCTCGGCGGCTCGGCTGCCGGGCGGCTCGGCGGCTCGGCGGCTCCGCTGCTGGGCGGCACGGCTGCTGGGCGGCTCGGCTGCTGGGCGGCTCGGCTGTTGAGCGGCTCGGCTGCTGGGCGGCTCGGCTGCTCTGCTGTCGGGCGGCTCGGTTGTGCTGCTGAGGGGCAGCACGGCTCGGGCTGCTCGGGCGGTGCGGGCGGCTCGGGCGGCTCGGGCGGCTCAGCTCCTCAGCGGCACAGGCGGCGTGGGGACCGAGACGGCGGCGCGCGGCTGGGACGGGCGGCGCACGGGCGGCGTGGGGCCGGGACTGCGGTGCGCGGCCGGGACGGTCGGCTCACGGGCGGCGTGGGGCCGGGACGGGCGGCGCGCGGGCGTCGAGGGGCCGGGACGGGCGGCGCGCGGGCGTCGAGGGGCCGGGACGGGCGGCGCGCGGGCGTCTAGGGGTCGGGCCGGGTGGCGCGCGGGCGTCTAGGGGCCGGGACGGGCGGCGCGTGGGCGTCGAGGGGCCGGGACGGGCGGCGCGCGGGCGTCTAGGGGCCGGGACGGGCGGCGCGCGGGCGTCTAGGGGCCGGGACGGGCGGCTCACGGGCGGCGAGGGGCCGGGACGGGCGGCGCGCGGGCGTCGAGGGGCCGGGACGGGCGGCGCGCGGGCGTCGAGGGGCCGGGACGGGCGGCGCGCGGGCGTCTAGGGGCCGGGACGGGCGGCGCGCGGGCGTCTAGGGGCCGGGACGGGCGGCGCGCGGGCGTCTAGGGGCCGGGCCGGGTGGCGCACGGGCGTCTAGGGGCCGGGACGGGCGGCGCGCGGGCGTCTAAGGGGCCGGGACGGGCGGCGCGCGGGCGTCTAAGGGCCGTGACGGGCGGCTAAAGGGGCCACTAGGGGCCAAGAGAGAGGGGAGCGCGACTCGGGTAGGGGCAGAGTGCGCTCCGGGCAGGAAAAAAAAACGGTGGGCCCTAGGAACAGTTCCCACGAGGGAACCTGCTCGATACCATGAGAAGAATGAAGAACGAGGATGAATGAACTATGAATGAGGTGAGTACATATAGAAAACCCTAATTGGGTTGTACCCCCTATGGGATACCCCACTATAGCCTACACAACAGCATAAGCTATATATGTTCTGACAGAGTTTTGAGCTAGAGCTCCTCCTACAGACAGCGCAGATCTACCACTACTTCGACGGCTCCTATCCTAAACCGGTGGAAGACACCGAAGACGCTCGGGCTCGATACTACAGTGAGTCCCTCATGGCGTACATTGTGCTGCTAAGAAATATGACGCCCGCGGAGCAACTCGGCATCCGCTCCTACAAAGAGAGCGCCGCTCCAGCCATGGAGGCCTAGAAGCACCTCGTCGAGGTATATCAGCCGAAGGACGCAGTCACCTCCAGCAGGCTGCTGCAGCAATTTATGGAGACAAAGATGGGGAACGGGGAGAAAGTGAATTCGTACATCAATCGCTGTCGGAACATCCGTGATCAAATCACGAAGCATGGATGCGCAATTTCGGAGGAAATCTTCGTCAACATAGTCCTCCAAGGACTCGGGCCTGAGTGGAAGCCCTGCAAAGTGCTGATCCGACAAAGGGGAACAATTTCAGAAGCCGCCCTATGCGCCGCTCTTCTGACAGAACAACAAGACATGGACTCAAGTAAGACAAACTCCACGCCACGACGGAACCATCTCGCCTTCTACGCCGACAACCAAGAAGAGCGACGACCGCGTCGCCACTACTGCAAAATTTGCAAGGTATTTGGACACTCAACGGACCGATGCAAGTACCGATTCAACAATCGCCCCCAAAATTCCACTCACCAAAACAACTGGGTCAGCCAGCAGGATGCTCGTCAACAACCGCAGCAACCTCAACATCAAGCTCCCCGTCCGCCTGCTCAACAACAACAACAACAACACCAGGGACAGACAACTCAGACAGGAGGAGCAAGAAACATAATGGCGAATATGGCAACACGCCGCCGCCCGTGAGTTACTACGCCCGACGGAGACGAAGAGCCCGCTAGAGAAATGATTCAACCTGAAGAAGGCTATAATAATCCCTTCACCGACAAACACTACTACGAAGAAGATGAAGACGACCAAGAATGGCACCTACCAATCCAGCTGCGAGAAAGCCCACCTCATCGTCATGACCAGCGACCGGTTCCTCTGGGGTGGCAAGAAGAACAAGACTTCCTCACAGTCGATAAGGCGACCATCGTCACGGCACGACTGGCGCTGCTCCTGCGCAACAACAACACGACCCACAACAACTGGTACCTGGACAGCTGCTGCGGACAACACATGGTGGGATCATCGCGCTACATCTCCAACGTCAGCCGCAACCCCATCGATACTTACGTCACTGTTGCCGACAACGGCCAACTACGAGCAAACGCGCAAGGTATCGTCGTGCTGCAAGCACGAGACAGAAACACTCACATCACCTTCAATGATGTCCTCTATGTACCGGACCTGCGCTTCAACCTACTGTCTGCAGGCCAACCTACGCGATCTCATCCTCAACTACGCTCCCCCTGACACACCCGTCGAATCCCATAGTATCTCGGGAGAGCGCGCTCCATCAACGGAGTCTACGTACTCGACTTCGACATCCCCGACTGCAGAGCAACGTTGGACAAACTCGTGGACCTTGTTTCTCTGGACTTCGCCTTCAAACCAGAAAATTCGTGGAAACACCCTGATGGAAGACCATGGATCAGACGTAGCCGACACCCACGCGAAATCAATCTGCACCAACCAGGACCTGATGGGCGCTGCACCAGCTGCTTCACGCCTACGGCAAGCCGCACTGAAGAAGTTGAAAGGGAATTGGTGGCAATCGAAGAAGCGGAGAGCGCTGAGGCGCCAACAGAAGGCATGACGGAGCTAGAGCTAGCAACTACCTCCCATCGCATCTTCGGAACAGATGTTGAAGAACTCGGCGTGGCAGCACTGGAACGGCCCGCCCCTGCAGCTGAAACTCTCCGCTGGATCTTGGAAGAAGCAACAATTGGGACGCTTGATGAGGAGAATTGGCCACTTACTTATACCCGCGACATCCATCGCCAGCTGAACAAGGAGTGGAAAGACCCCGATAAATCGGAAGAACTCATCGTCAAGGAGGAAGAAGATAAGACAAAGGCAGAAGAAAGGGAACGCCTTTACCAGGAGCGGCTCGCAGCTGGCTGGGACGAAGAATCAGCAAGGACTGGAGGCTGGGGAAACGAAGATAAAGAGGCAACATGGGGATCAGCAACTGGAGCTTCTGGCACCGTAACCGGGTGGGGCACTAGAGGAGGCAACGGCGGAGGAGGCTGGGGCAACGTCGGAGCATGGGGTGTAGCTGAAGGGGAACTCACCCGAGAAGAACTAGAGGAGGCAGAGAGAGAAATCGCTGCCGAATGGACCCCGCCAAGAGTTTAGTTCCCCTTGGGCGCCCTCCGCGGAACTTACCATCTCCTCCTGAATCACCACTGAACTGGAGGTCCACCTGGACAGGACTTGACCGCGGAAATGAGCCCTTAACACCTCCGCACGACTCACAAGGACCCCTCTCGCCCCCAGATCCCTTCGCCCGCTTCATTGAAGGCACAACTATTTCCCTCAACATCATCCCCGACCGCAACTTCCTCGCGCTCTACCTGACAACTGCGCCGGCAGAAGGAGAAACATCAGCAGAACCAGAAGCAGAGGAGGAAGCAGAAGAAGCAGAACCAGGAGAAGAAGAAGGACCCGTACTCAGTATTCCCTACGAAAAAGAAGAGGAAGAAGCCGCACATCACGCACGATACCTGCGCACCCCCAAAGTCCGCGCAGAAGATGATCTCTGGCACCAGCGACTCTGCCACCCTTCACGCCAGACGTTCAATAACTGTCTCACCGCCAAGGTATTCCTGCCAGTAGCACTGCTGCACCCTGGCGACACGGAACCACGATGCACCACACAGCCACAAACATGCACTGTCTGCCCCACAGCTGCCCTCACACACCAAGCTTACCCCTCACTGGAGCCGAGCACCAACCGCTACAAGAAGCTGCAAAAGGTCTACAGCGACTTCATCGTTATTAACTACGGGAGAGTCAATGATGAAAACAATACTCTTACCTTCATCGATGCGTACTCTCGCCACGTCTGGGTCGCTAACGTGGACTTCCGCTCCAAGGCCCCATAAGTCTTTCGCATCTAGCTGGCACACGCGCAACGGGAATCGGGGAAGAAGCTGAAGATTTGGCAGACAGACGGCGCCAAAGAATTCCGCAGCAACGAACTGCAAGCGTTTCTCATGGAGAAGGGGATAAAGCATCACATCTCACTCCCCTGTGTTCACCAGCAGCAAGGCGTCGCCGAGCGCGTCAATCGCACCCTCATGACGAAGGTTCGCGCCCTCATGAATCAACCCGGCCTACCCAAGAAGTTCTGGCCTTACGCCATGAATCACGCCGTGCGGCTTCACAACCTTCTGTCAACAACAGCGAACAGGGGGAATCTCTCACCGCACATGAAGTGGACCGGGACAAGGGGGGACACCTCGATGCTGAGGGTTTGGGGGTGCATGGTGCGGTACAGGCCGACATCAGCCACCGTCGGCAAATTCACTGAGCGCACACGCTGGGGAGTTCATTTAGGCCTCAGCTACGAGTACAAGGGCTGGTTGATTCTAGACATTGATAGCAACAAGATCGTATCCGCACGAGATATTATTTTCTACGAACGACTCACCTTGAAGCAGTGGACCGAGGACCAGCACGGTAACGTAGCACAAGCCTACGCCAACAACGGGCGAAGCTTCGCATCACCAGAGGATGAGGTAGCTGCAGCTCACCTCGACCGCTATCCCGCCGACGAACATCCCGGCGTACCTCTTCGCCCGATGACGACGACGACGATGATGATGACGCTCCCGCGCCAGGACCATCACGACGCCATGTCACCTCAAGCAGCTCGTCGCCAGCACACGAGAGCGACGACGACGACGTGGTCGAGGTAACCACTCAGGAAACCGAATGCACAGCTAACGTCACATGCCTTCAATTACTCGACCTGCACACCGCTACCACTACCCCTCCACACATCACCGAGCCCAAGAATCCATGGGAGGCCCTCACGAGCCCACATGCCAAGGAATGGCGAGCGGCGATGAACGCGGAACTGAAAGCACTGGAGTCACGCGACACGTGGGTCCTCGTCGATCGTGCAGCAGTGAAGGGGAGGAGGGTGCTAAGAGGAAAATGGGTCTTTCGCTTCAAGACCGCTGCTGACGGAACTATCGAAAGCTTCAAAGCACAATGGGTTGTACGTGGCTACGATCAGCGCCATGGCATTAACTTCGACCAAACTTTCGCCCCCGTAAGCCGCCACACCTCTGTCCGAATTCTACTCACCATCGCAGCTGCTAAACACCTAACACTGCGGCAGATCGACGTCAAGAACGCATTTTTATACACGTTGGTCGACGCAACCATCTTCGTGGAACATCCACATACCTACGGGGAAGGAGATCCTATGGTCTGTCAGCTGAAGAAATCCCTCTACAGGATCAAGCAGGCGCCGCGTCTCTAGCAGCAGCATCTGCACAAAATACTCCTCGAGATCAGCTTCAGGTAGTTGCCGCACGACCCGGGAATGTACCGCCTCCATTTCAACGGCGACTACATCCTTCTGACAGTCTGCGTCGATGACCTGTTGTACACCGGCACCTGCAACAAGCTTCTCAACCACAAAGTCACGCAGTTCTTGGGGTTGAACATCACTTACGCGCCAGAAGCAATTCATATGTTGGCTTCCAAGTATGCAGAACAGCTGGGGGAACGCTTCAAAAATTTGCCCGCACCACTCTCAACTCCCTATCACACCCCCAGCGCCAACTACAAATCGGACAGCAAACCTTTGTCGCCCGCAGGACTCCACCTTTACCAACAGCAACTGGGGTGCCTGCTGTTCGCCTCCGTCACCTGCCGACCCGACCTCTCGTACATCGCCAGCCAACTGGCACAGTATTCCCGCAAGCCAGTAGCGGAGAACCACCTGGACCTGGAGCGCGCCCTTCAGTACTTCATATCCACACCTGACGTCGGGCTCTCCTACTCCACACTGACAACTACATCGTTCAACCTCACCGGCTACGTGGACGCAGATCACGCTGCTGACCCCGCCAATCGACGGTCACCGCTTTGTCTTCCGCCTAGAACCAACAGGCCCAATCTCCTGGAACTCGCAGAAGAAGGAACTGGTTGCCCTGTCATCAGCCAAAGCAGAGTACATCGCCGCTACGGCTGCACTTCGCGAAGGTCTTTACCTGCAAGAGCTACTACAGGAGGCGAAAATCCCAACTTCGCCTACTTCTCGTCTTCACTGCGACAACCAGAGTGCCATCAAGATCGCGAAAAAGCCGGGGTTCGTCAACCGAACGAAGCACATCGCGCTCCGGTATTTTTTCGTCAAGGACGAAATTGACCAGGGCAAGTTTGACCTCGCATACCGCCCCACTACCGAGATGGCAGCTGACTTCCTCACCAAACGACTGCCACGTCAGTACCAGCACTGCTCCAACCTGACCGGAGTAGTCAAGCGAGTCAGCCCCCGACACGTGCAGGAATGAAAGGGCGTGTTACAATATGAAACTTAATGAGAAGGCATTCCTGTACGCTGCAGGAGCCGACTCTACTGAGTACGAAGTCGAGGTTTCCGAAGAGTCGAAGCGACACCAGCAACCGCCAGAACAAGACTGATGCAGGTAGAAACATTTGAAGTGAAAAGAGGGGGAACAGTTTTGAAACGGGTTCCCGCGCCGCACGGTTTGAACTTCGCTGCAATAAGGGAAAGTACCCCTTAGAGTACATGGCTAGTCTAGGTCGTTTTGCATTCCTCTGTATTTCCTATATAAACCCGATGTATGCATGCTTTTATCATCTCAGTCATGTACATTCACTCTGACATGAGGTCAACACTTCCGCTGCAACAAAGTACCTGTGATCAACCCTGAGACGATCCTTCGCTAAGTCCTGTTTGGGATTGTAACACGGTATATCAAAATTCTCTCATTCCTTCGTCTTTGTATTTTTTTTTTTATTGCCTCGATAGTGCAATCTTCGTTCACTCACTCGATTGCACTCATAACAGGATGATGCACGTGATAGCTAATTTAGCTATTTTCACATGGACACGATACCCCTAGAATGTGCACCACGTGCTGAGCAACCATTGGGTGCGTGCCTGTAATATCGCAATCTCTTTCCTTGGGATTCTACTCTCATGCGCACTTGTGCCAACCAAGCACCACCATGCATTTGATAGGCGCGATATTTCAAATGTGTAGGTGCTCCACTGCTGTCTTTGGAAATCCGCTTTCCCAAGGAAATAAACGAGTGAACACATCATTGACAACACACGTTGTATCAACGCAATGCAAGAGGTTGCTTGAGTGGGTGAGGCAGATTTGTCGCCGAGCCATCTGCTACCAATCGCCACCGCGATGGCGAACAACGAGAACATCAGGCACTCGCGTACTACGCGACGCGACACCTTTCTGGGATTTGTAAGAGATACGAAAACATCACCCATGCCCCCAAAAGATCATTGTTAGGTGCGTCTCAGAAACCTCGGACAAAGCGGGTATCGTGCAAATCCAGAAGTCGTCTTTTCGCCATGTCCTACTTTGGTTTAGGTTGCGCACACGTCAGCCATTTGCATCGCGGGAACATCGCGCTCACGTTTCGAAACGTGTCGAAACCAAAATGCGAGATGACTGCGTAGTAGTAGTGTATGTTGCGCGTCGCGTGTTGTGAAAACGAGCGCAGCAACCTTTGATAGTTGACCAAGTATTGTGACTACGGCGAACGATTCAGGGGTAAAACATCCCCCCAGAAAACATGATCATATCAGTGCACGCACAGATTTGTGACTATTACGAAGCACGGATTGAAAAAGGTACCCTCAAGAACATATACAAAATAGTACAACAGAAACGAGCCGATGGAAAGGTTGTGAGAAGCAACCACAGCAACTCGCTGGATGCCCGGCGATGACGTCCATCGTGTGACGTCCCGATGACAGGACCCGCTGGTCAGTGGTACGCGAGCTTCGTCATTTCCTCCATAACGGGCGGACAGAGCACGTTCAGCCGCGCGGGGTTGAAGTGTTTCGCAACGGGGCCCTGACTGACTGATGGAAGCGCGCATTCCTCGAACACGCCCGCGCTGATCATCGTGCCGACGCACGACACGAGCGTGAAGAAGAGGAAGATGGACCCGCAGAAGATCGGCATCATTGCGTTCAGCTCCATGATGAACGAAGATCGCGCGAAGCAAGCTTTCGCAATATCGCGAAAGTGCAAGGCTCGAAAAGCTGCGGAAAAGCAACTTTAAAGTTGCTTTTCCGCAATTAGGTGTTCGCAAGAAAAAAGTCTAGGTCAAAAGCTTTTGTGGCGGGGTGACTTCGAAGTTGCGGAAAAGTGACGAACAAATGTCGTGGCAATTTTGAATTGCCACAAAAAGGTCACATGGAACCGAACTGATAAGTGACATGAGAAGTGACATATGTGTCACTTATCAGTGACATATGCCACGTGGCCATTTGAATGCCACGTGTGTATATATTTTTTGCCAGCTGTCAAGGTAAACTGTGGACACACATACGACATGTGGGCCAAATTTCAATTTTGAATTTCGTTTTTGACTTTGCTAAATCATGTTGGTGGTGAGAATTTGGATATTTTTTAAATAATGTACTGCATACATGAAACACAAGTACAATCACTAATATATTGCTAAGAATACTAGTTTCCAAGCTAGCATAGCTGCCCTTTCAGCCACTTGAATGCTGAGTCCTGAAATGGAGACAAAAACAGGAACATCAAACCTCAACAATGGCATGTTGTTAGTGAACCTATTGGTGGTACCTCCAAAAACTTACGTTAGCGTTAAGAGACGTTAACCTAACAAGCACGAAGTATTAGTATATATTAAGAAAACAGCATTAAGAGCTCACAAGTTGGAAACGTGGCAACTTTTTAAAGGTCGGCCACTTACTTGTCAGCCATGGTACGTGTGAGAGTACGACGGCTTATGCTTGCATATTATGCTATATCTAGCTTGGGTTTATTTTATCATGCATAGATATGCTTGATTTCCTAGGTTAGGTGCATTCCTATATGTTATTATAGTTATAGCACCGAACCAGGTTACGTGTACCGAACTCAAGCCTATTCGGTTTCCACCGAATTGCTTTCTACTGAGTTCGGGAAGGTTCTGTTCGGGACGCTTCGCGACCCTCAGAACATTCGCGTAACACCTGAGTTACCTGCCTTGTGTCGAGCCTATATATAGCCTCGTATTGTACCCAGGTGGATCATTCAATTCAAACCCACTTTTCTGAGCTCGATCCTAGATCCTCACAGTACGCGTCTTCGTTTAACGCCTATTAAAAAAACTGGGCATGAACAGAAGACACGAGAATACCTACTTTGGTGACCGCGATGAGGAACGCACCTCATGAGAGACAATAAAGAATCTGCACACGAGGCTGCCAAAGAACGACCAGGAGAATACGGACATATAGTGCGCACATATAATACGCACATATACGCATCCTACTAGGTTAGACAGTTAAGGCTAGTTCGAAATACTCGTCGGAAATGAAAAACACGATACTACTGCCACATACAGGAAAATGTGAAACGACGTCCCCTCGGTGGAGTGCGCCACCCGTTGGAGCACGACGCCGGATCTTCTTGGTGGACATTCACTAATGAATCGTACCCGAAGCCAACACATCAACACCACAAAGAACGGGAACAACACATAATAATTATCAAAGAGGTGAGACTCCAGAAGTATAGCAAGATACCTTAAACACACTAAGGCGCCATTCTATTAGGGCTAGGGCTATGTGTGGGAGATGGATCTGGATTCTGGACGTGACGTGAAAAATAAACTGATCGAAAGTCTTGAGAAGAAACGAGGAATGAAATGACTAAGTGAAAGTTGGGTACAAAAAGCAAACCCTAGAAAACTGTACCCCATATGTGCCACCCCACTATAGCCTACAATAGCTATGTCATATAAATCTGACACACCCCCATAGGCAAAGTGGGGGAGAACAAGGGGTCACAGGACCAGTCAAGCACAGCAAAACAAGCTCAGGGTGGATCACAAAGTCACCACACATTCCGAGCACAAGTTCAAGGCCACAAGGCCAGTTCACATGCAGGATTACATATATATATAAGGCTAGACAAGCAAGAGCAGGAGTATATATATATATGCATCAGTACAAACAAGGTCAAGGGGTGAGCAAGTGAGGCAAGGTGGGCACAAGACCCAGCTGAGTACAGAAGCGCTGATGATCACAAGGCGCAAGTGCCTTGGTGAAGATATCAGCAGTGTTGGCCTGAGAGGCCACGTACGCAAGCCGCAGCTGACCACGCTGCTGTAGCTCACGAGCAAGGAAGTAGCGGAGAGCAATGTGCTTCGTTCTGTGCTCCAGTCTCTGCTCTCGACACAAGGCCAGCATGGCCTTGTTGTCTACGTACAGCACTGGAGGAGAACGAGGCGGCTCTCCGAGGTCAGTCAGCAGGTAGGTGAGCCAGCGAAGCTCCTGTGCAGCCATGGCCCCGGCGTAGATCTCAGCCTCACAACTGGAGCCGAGAACAGAAGACGAGCGGGTAGCCCGCCACGAAACAGAGCCGGAACCAAGGCTGAAGGTGTAACCCTGTGACGACCGCTGCGTAGCCTGGTCGTCAGCCCAAGAAGCGTCTGCGTGCCCAGTGAGGACCACTGGACTCTGCCCTCCAAGCACAAGCCCCATGCCCGACGTACTGCACAAGTAACGCAACACCCTCTTCGCTGCAGCCATGTGCTCCGGTCTGTGTCTCCCAGGAGCAACATAGCGTGCGAGAATGCTAAGAGGGTATGCGAGGTCAGGTCGAGTGCAGGTCATCAGGTACATGAGGCAGCCAACAAGCTCTGGGTACGGGCCAATCGACTCTACGGACTCATCCGAAGGCAGAGCTGAGAGCGAGTGGCGAGTAGGCAGAGGAGTGGCCTGAGGCGAGGAGTACGTGAAGCCGAAGCGCTGAAGGACCTGCTGCACCATGTGTGACTGAGTCAGGGTAATGGTGCGGCGTGCTCTGTCCCGGGTGATCTGCAAGCCAAGGTAGCTGCGCAGTTCACCCAGGTCTGTGCACGTGTGTCTCTTCTGCAGCTCGGACTTCACGTGGGCGAGTCCAGCAGTGTCAGCTGTGGCAAAGACCAAGTCGTTGACGTACACGAGGATGTAGAACGGCGGCAAAGAAGTGTCGGTGCGCAGAAACAGCGACGGGTCGGCAGTAGAGGGAGCAAACCCAAGAGCCGCAAGTGTAGTCCTCAGTGTGTCGTGCCACTCACGCGGTGCCTGGCGGAGACCGTAGACTGGCCGCCGGAGGCTCCACTGGGTGCCAAGAGGAAAAGACCCAGTGAAGCCAGGTGGGCGACGCAGCCAGATCTCCTCGTGCAGGCTGCCCTGCAAGAAAGCAGTGCTGAAGTCAAGAGAGTGCAGCTCGTAGTCGCGGTGAGCAGCTATGTGCAGCAGTACCCGAAGAGTGGTCATCTTCGGGGTGGGAGAGAAGGTCTGAAAGTAGTCAACTCCCTGCCGCTGACTGAAGCCACGAGCCACGTAACGCGCCTTGAAGACAGGCGGAGAACCCGGCGGCCGCTTCACCCTGAAAATCCACATGCCACTGACGATGTTCGCCCCAGGCGGGGGAACCTCGTCAACGTAGGTACCTGTGGACTTCCAGGAAGCCATCTCTGTGTCCATAGCTGCCTGCCACTGAGAGGAGTAGGGACCCTCTATCGCCTCCACGTAAGAGCGCGGAGTCGGGATGTCAAGTGCATCCGGGTCTCCCTCAGGGGTAAGCAGTACGGACACGAGATGAGGTGAAGCAGCAGCCAAACACTGGAACTCCTCCTGCCTGTCCTCAAGGACGTCCGTGCCAAGGGCACACTCACCCCCGACGGACGGAGGACAGACAGACTCAGACTCAGCGACAAGACAAGCAGTGTAGTCTAGACGACAGCGAGCAGCAAAGTCGACGAGCTCAGCAACTAGGGCAGACGTAGCAGTGGACGCAAAGGAAGGGTCAGTGACGACTGTAGCAAGGAGACGCGTGACAGTAGGACTGGCAGCACGAAGAGAGTCCGACTCCGGGTCGGGAAGAGCAGGAAGAGAGGACTCAGGAGGAGAAGGCAAAGGGGCACGCAGAGGAGCAGTGGACGGACGCAGAGACATCCGGTGCGTGCCAGGGACAGGAGGAGGACGCTGACGCGAACCACGACCACTAGCGTGAGCAGTACGGACAGGCGACGCAGGACGCGACGCAGGCTCACGACGCTCAGCAAGACCTCCAGTAGGACCAGTGTAGGGAGAAGGAGCGGGCAGTGGGGAGGCCGGCTGTAACTGTAACTGTGACAGGACAGGCTGTGGACTCTCTAAGGGAGGAGGAGGGCCAGTAGAAGGCGGGAGACCAAGAACCTGCTGAAGGAGCGGAACGAAGTACGGCCGAGGCCGCGCGGCGACTCCAGACACAGCAGGGACAGCACCAGTACCCCAAGCGGCAGCACCAGCGTCAGCAGCAACTCCAGCTCCAGTACCTCCAGCAGCACCAGTAGCACCCCCAGCAGGCCCGCCTCCAGGACCGACAGCAGTAGCCTCAGCGTCAACACCCTCAGCAGCTCCAGCTCCAGTCGTACCCGCAGGCCCAGCAGCTCCAGTACTCCCAGTACGAGCACCTCCGGGACCCGCGGCACCAGCACCCTCAGTAGCCGAAGAACCTCCAGCTCCAGCAGCACGCCTCCAGCGCCGGGCAAACCACTCGCGCAGCTCCTGTGGAGAGAGTGGCTCCCGCCGAGACGAAGCACCCGGAGAACCTCCAGGCTCAGCACCGCCAGACGCCACACAAGCAGGCCCAGCTCCCTCAGGCTCCACACCCCCAGGCCCAGCACCTCCAGGCGTAGCACCCCCAGGCTCAGCACCCCCAGGCTCAGCACCCCCAGGCTCAGCACCCCCAGTAGTAGCACCCTCAGGCTCAGCACCCCCAGGCGTAGCACCCACACGCTCAGCACCCCCAGAGTCAGCACCCCCAGGCTCAGCACCCTCAGCAGCACCAGAGTCACCAGTAACCTCGACAGGCTCGACTGCGTCTACCTGGGACACACCTGAAGGGGCAGGACCCTGAGGGGGGAGGGGGTCTACCGGGGGGGGACCTGGCACAAGGAAGAGCGGTGGTGGGGGGAGGGACGGAGTGCGGTAGGGGAAGAGGCGGTAGTAGGGGACCGACTCGTCAAACGTGACGTCCTGGGAGGACAGAACACGGCGAGAGGTGGGGTGGTAGAACTGCCACCCTGGCGCGTCAGGGGGGAAGCCAAGGAAGACGCAAGGAGCAGCACGAGGGGACAGCTTGTCCGCAGACAAGTCGCGGACAAACGCCCGAGATCCCCAGACACGGAACGCAGACGCATCGCCAACCTTCCCCGTCCACAGCAAAGCAGGGGAGGTCTCCGGTCTGGAGACCCTAGGGTGAAGGTTGATCTGATGCGCCGCGTACCGAACCGCAAACGGCCACAGAAAATGGGGGGCAGCCGCATGCATCATGGACGTACGGGCGACGTCCATGACCATGCCAATGCGGCGCTCAGCAATCCCATTTTGCTGTGGAGAGTCCGGAAGCGTGAAGGTCTGGCGGATGCCTCGTGCTCGACAGTAGGCTCGCAGAAGGCCAGAGGAGAACTCTCCACCTCTGTCAGAGTGCAGACGCAGAACAGGAAAGTCCGAACCGAAGCTCTGCCTGAGCTGGAGACGAGCTGCGCGGATCCAGTCGATCAACACCTCAGTGACATCACCCTTGCTGCGCAAGGGGAAGACTGTGGTGTAACGCGAGTAGTCGTCAACCACCAGCAGGAAGTAGCGCTCGTGACCCTGTCCACGGACGCGGGCCGGGCCCCACACGTCCATGTGAAGCGTCTGCAGTGGGGCCTCTGTCGGAGGAAACTGGGAGGAGTGAGGGGCAGCCCGCTGCCGCCCCTCGACACAGGGGACGCAGGTAGGGCCAGGCCCCGGAGGAAGGGGAGGGAGGGACCGGGGAAGACCAGAGACAAGGACACGGGAGGCCATGCCTCGGAGACGAAGCAGGGAGGGGTGACCAAGGCGGTGGTGCCAGAGGAGAGTCTCGTGAGACAGGAGGCGACACGAACAGGGGGCAGACTCAGGACCAGACCTGGACGCTGCAGCAAACACCTGACCTGACGCAGCTACCTGACCAGACGCAGTGACTGGAGGAGACGCAGTGGTCAGGGTGTACAGGCTCGACCCCGGCCGACGGGTAAACGTGGCCAGGTGTCGGCCAGTCCGAGCGTCCGTGCAGTGGGTCACCCGCTGACTCCCAGGAGTGAACTGGTGAACCCCCGCATCCTGTAGGTCAGCACCACTCACCAAGTTCGTAGAGAACGAGGGGAGGTAAAGACCAGACAGGGTGCCAGAGGGGGCCGCCGGACACGGGAGGACAGTGGAGAAGTGAGCAAGGATAGGACCCCCAGAGGGGTCTGCCAGAGAGACCGCAACTGGCCGGCCAAGCGGCGTGAGTGTGGTGCGGTCTCGAAAGAAGGAGCGAGAAGCCCCCGAGTCAAGGGTGAAGGTGTGGGAGGCCGAGGCCGACACAGAACCTGAGAGAGCAGACTCACCAGCACCTGAGGGAGCAGACGCACCTAGAGCAGCAGCCTCGCTAGCACCTAGAGCAGCAGCCTCACCAGTACCTAGAGCAGCAGTCTCAATGCCCGGGTCGGGCGGAAAACACCGGTAACAGTCACCCTCATCACTAATAGTCACAGTATACATGGCAGCAAGAATAGCATCAAATTCAAGGTCAAAGACAGCCACACCCGCCCTAGACAGCTCACCCCAGCGGGGGATCTCAGTGGCCTCAGGGAACTGGTGACGCCAAGCGTCCGTCAGGCGGCCAAAGCAGCGCTGGGTGGAGTGCGCACCCCCGCACTGCTCACCCGCGCGGTCGCCGGTGCGGAGGACGTAGGTGCACGGACCAGTACCCCCACCCCTCTGGCGTGCAGCGTACCACTCACGGAGCTGCTGAGGGGAGGGGATGTCACGAGTGCGCTGCTGCTGCTGCTGCTGCTGCTGCTGGCGCTGACCACCACCAGAGCCGACTCTCTGCGCAGCGCCACCCCGACCAGCTCCACCTCCTCCGCCGCCTCCTCCTCCACCGCCGCCACCTCCGCTCCCACCGCCACCGCCGCCGCCGCCTCCGCCTCCACTGCCACCACCGACACCTCCACCCCCGCCACCACCCCCATCGCCACCCCCACCCCCTCCACCGCCTCCACCGCCGCCTCCACCGCCCCCGCTAGCTCCTCCAGTGCCCCTGCCCCCCTTGCCCTTGCCAGGGCGGCGTCTCCCGCTAGGGGTAGACGCCGCACCGACCGACTCAAGCCCAACGAGGTCGGCCGCAGCAGCAGAGGCAACAGAGGGCAAAAGGGGGGAGGGGGAACACCCCTCAAAGATGGGGGTGCGAGGGTCACCACGAGAGGCTCCTACAGCTACTATGCTCTTCTCTGCTGCTAGGAGGGACTTCTCGAGGAGGTCAACGGTGAGAGTGGTGGGGCAAACAGAGAGGAAGTGGTCCCTCACTACGCGAAGGGAGTCAGGGAGCCGGGTGACTATGTAGTAGAGGGTGATGTACATGGGGGGGGGGTTCTTGGCGCAGAACTGTGCAGGAAGCGCAGCGCGGTAGCGAGTGTCACTAGTGCGGAGGTGCGTAATGAGGTCAGCGACTGTGGGAAAGGCAGCAAGGTCAGGGAAGAGGTACGGTAGCATGAGGCGGCTAAGTGCAGCAGTGGCAGGGGAGGAGTAGCGCGCAACTACAGCGTCGTACAAGGTCTGAGCACTCTTGTACTGGCTAAAGTGCGCACGCTCAGAGGTAGGTAGGTGGCGACGCACAGCAAGACGTGCAGCAGCATCGCGCGTGGCCCACTGGGAGCGAACAGTGGCGTCAGCAGCAGCAGCGGGGGCAGGAGAGGCACCAGAAGTGAGGTCAAAGAGTGAGAGGCCGTCTGCCCTGTCGCACTGTAAGAAAAGCTGCAGGTCATCTATCCAGACGTCAAAGTCAATGGCCCGACCCTCAGCGTCAAAAGCGAGGACACTAGGGGTAGCCATGACAGTAGTAGACTAGCAGCGCAAACAGTAGGGTGAGGGCAGTGCTGTGAAAGGGGCGCTACTCTTACCGGACAGGGCGGCTCGGGTGGCTCGGCTGTAGGGCGGCTCGGCGGCTCGGTTGCTGGGCGGCTCGGCGGCTCGGCTGCTGGGCGGCTCGGCGGCTCGGCTGCTGGGCGGCTCGGCGGCTCGGCTGCTGGGCGGCTCGGCGGCTGGGCGGCTTGGCTGCTGAGCGGCTCGGCGGGGCCGCTGAGAGGGCGGCGTCCGGGGCCGCTGGGAGGAGGCGGCGGGGCCGCTGAGAGGAGGCGGCGGGGCCGCAAAGGTAGGTGGCGGGGCCGCAGGTAGGTGGCGGGGCCGCTAGTAGGTGGCGGGGCCGCATGTAGGTGGCGGGGCCGCTGGTAGATGGCGGGGCCGCACAGGCAAGTGGCGGGGCCGCGGAGGTAGGTGGCGGGGCCACACAGGTAGGTGGCGGGGCCGCGGAGGTAGGTGGCGGGGCCGCACAGTGAGGTGGCGGGGCCGCGAAGGTAGGTGGCGGGGCCGCACAGGTAGGTGGCGGGGCCGCGGAGGTAGGTGGCGGGGCCGCACAGGTAGGTGGCGGGGCCGCGAAGGTAGGTGGCGGGGCCGCACAGGTAGGTGGCGGGGCCGCGGAGGTAGGTGGCGGGGCCGCACAGTTAGGTGGCGGGGCCGCGAAGGTAGGTGGCGGGGCCGCACAGGTAGGTGGCGGGGCCGCGGAGGTAGGTGGCGGGGCCGCGAAGGTAGGTGGCGGGGCCGCGTAAGGTGGCGATGGGCGCGACGGGCGCGACGGGCGCGACGGGCGCGACGGGCGCGACGGGCGCGACGGGCGCGACAGGCGCGACGGGCGCGACGGGCCGAAAGGGCGGCGCGAAGGGCCGTAGGGGCGGCGCGACTCGGGCCGGCGCAAAACGCGCTCTGGGCAGGAAAAAAAAAAATCGTGGTGGTGGGCCCTAGGAATCGTTCCCACTAGGGAACCTGCTCGATACCATGAGAAGAAACGAGGAATGAAATGACTAAGTGAAAGTTGGGTACAAAAAGCTAACCCTAGAAAACTGTACCCCATATGTGCCACCCCACTATAGCCTACAATAGCTATGTCATATAAATCTGACAAGTCTGGGAGAAGGTAGAAGAAGGTAGAAGAAGGTAGAACTAGGGTTGGGAGCACATTCGAGAGGTTATAGGTGAGGAGATTACGTGGAGATAAGGAATGATGGTGATTGGTGGAACATTTTTTGCTTCCTACGTCGATTGGTTAAAACTCTTCGAGAGTTGGTGTTGATGAAACATATTTGGCAGTTAGTGATTGGCGACGTCAAGCGAAGTACGCAAATCTCGTTGGCATGAAAGTTTCGCGCTACTTGTGGATTGGATGTTTGAACCCCACATTTTCGAAATTTCGGTCAGACAGTAACATTTCGTCAGTTTTCGCGAAGTGGGCAGGGACATTGGAGGGGCGCAAGTGTCATTTCTGTAGCCTTTTTGTTGCGAGAAAGTGAGTGGCCATATGTTACGTCAAAGTCACTTTGGGACTTTGTGCTTTCCCTGAGTGCGCCGAAGCTTTTCCGAAGCTTTTTTCGCAAGAAAAGCTTATGTGTACATTTTGTGTTTTCCAATTTTTTCGTGATTAAAGAGTAGTGGTAACGAGGTTGTGGGGTTCGAGATATCTTTCCGAGGGAAAAAGCTTGCGGGTGGAGGTTTCCTTTTCTGCAAAAAGGCGAAAAAAGAAACGTCGGTTGGTTGATAGGAGCTCACACGCCCTCACGGAGCTGACTGCTTTGAGCGGAGTGCAAACACAAATCTGAATCTACTACTGCTATGGAGGCTCTACTAGCACCAGAAAATCGTTAGCACAAATGTGGTTTGCGGCTTCCAAGCTATGCTTTTATCCAAAATCGTTGTATCAAGCATTGCACCACTGTGATGGGTTCACTCCACTCCACTCCTCTTGATTCCACTATACCGAGCAGACGCGATGCGGACGACATTACCGCAACGTGCGGCAACGCAACAAGCACAGACGAAGAAAACAATTCGTTTTTTTGAACTGGTTAACGAGTGTACAGTGCACCACAGACCACCGACATGACCCATTCTCACCCGCCAAGTGTGGGAGTGTAAAGACGTGATACCATCGCAAGCCCCGGCGGTTTGTGACAGCCCAAAATCCGTCTGGTTACAACTCACGTCCATATTCTACTATGGCCCTCATTTCACTGGCCCACCGACCAGTGTGCATTGTTCGGCAATCTTCGCGCACCCACTGGATCCTGACATTGATCACGATCCGGACGTGCCAGGCACGATCGATCGTGGCATGCGAAGCACATACTTTCGTGACACTCGGGCCCGCGACTCGCAAGTTCGTCAGAGCGACTCGTGTCAGGCTGGAGACTCATACGTCGCGATAATCGTTTCCATTCGCGACGTAGCGGGTGTGCTGTTACATTCCTTGAAACGGGAGACTGAGTGTCAGTTTGCTACCTCAGGCTCATTTGCCCTGCCCATCCTCGATGGGTCTATCAATCAATCCTCTTGAGGGTCGGATGAGACAGTGTGCGCCCTTGGTGTGCTGAAATGATCACGTCCTCACCATAAGCAAGCGGTGAGGACGTGTATTGTTCCGAGCCGCACTGCCATTCAGGATTTGGAAGGTCCCCCCAAATTTCACAAACCAACACAGAATAGCGCTGGGAGCAAAATTTCTGTAGCAACAGTTCCCAACGATAGCAGCGTGCACATCCGGAATTTCATCAGCATTCCCGATGATTCCGCCTGATTTCTGGATTTGCGTTGGCAGAGAAGAGACCGTGGACTCCTTTCGAAACAGTTACAGTGCCATTAAAATCCTTGCGCCGGAATCGAGTATGTCGAGTTGTTCAATGCAACAGTGGGTTGAGTGTGTAGTTTGAATAGATGGAAGTCCCCGTATCGAGGACTTCTTTATCCCTGCGCTCTCGGTTAACTCTTATTTAGACCCGGGATGCGGAGTATGATACTAAAACATCTCTCGTACTAAGGGTATGTACTAATAGAATACGGATTGAAAAGAGTAAACATTGCTTCAATCCTGTCTGGAGGGACCTGGAGCCGGAGGCATCCGAATTCCTACAGTACGGAGATGACCAGTCCGAACGATCAACGGAAGGAGAGCACCCAGCACAGAGCAAGGAAAGTTCGAAACAGCAAAATATCAAGTGAAATATGGGGTACGTACGGACACCTGCACCAGAAACAGGAGAGGCTGGAGGGAAGGACCACTCGGAGTGACACCGAAACGAAAATATAGAAACCATGTTGTGCTTAAAACTGGTCCTTAGCGGGAGTGGTTGTGTGGTGAAAACAAAAAAAAGTGGTCGTTTCTAGGGTTGAAGGTTCAATGATACAGGCTGCGACTCGTTGACTGGGCAAATGGTCAAATGGATCCCCGCTCTAAGGGCGGGGTACGTATGTTCGTTTGCGATTGACTTCAAAAGGTTCATTCTGGTGCGCAACGGTCTAGAGTGGTGAAGGTAGCAAACCGCTCTCGAACGTTGTTGACCGTACGAAACCGCGTCAAACCGCCCTCCTTGACACTGGGGTGAACGACAGACAAGCACGCTCTGTACACACGTCAAAGTACAAATTAGTCAGCAAGATCAGGGTAGAATTTTCGAAGAGGACGAAGGGAGAGGGAATACACCTGTTTCTCTTTATTTTTACCGCGTAATACATCAGAATTCCTACTGTTTATGTTTATCCAGGGCTGGTAAATATTTGCCCATTACTTTCACCACAAATATCTAGCAAGCATGGCAGTCTGCAAAAGTTCATCGTCACTCTTTTGTATGTCAATTGCGTCCATGTATCCACGACAAATGCCTGATACAAACTTTGACGTGTTATTATTAAAAGGGGTATGTTGAATGCGAACCCCTCTCATCCCAAGAGGAGACTCTATAGGTACATTGTGAACACCAATGGTATAATATGTACATATATAGTACGTGCATAGTATCTAAGCCAAATAGATAGTCTGGTCAAACGAACAATGATTGTTTGCCGCCCGTCGAACGTGGCAACAAAACACCCATCCACCGATCAAACGAGCATGACCCAACAACAATTTGAGTCAAACGGAAGTGGTATGAGATTAGCACAAACGAGGCACTCACGGAGCACAGGAGGGCGGGGCAGTGCTGTTGTCCTGCCTGGGCACATCAGTGGGAGAGGAGTATGTTGACGGAAAATAGTCCCGCCCTCGCTTGGGCGAAGCCGACTTCGCAGTCGGGTGCGCGGGAGGTGCAGCAGGCTGCTGCCAGTGGTCGACGCTGACTTGGGAGAGGGAGTCGACAGACTTGGTCGACTTCCGCGGCACCGCTGTGAAGCCGCCGACGAGGGTAGTCGCCGGCCGACTTCGGTTTGGGCGGTCGACGAAAAAGTTTGTCAACCTACGGGCGCCAACAAGGTGGCACTGTGGACATTACCTGGTCGACTTAGTAACCAGGGCGACGAAGTTGTGCGGGGGTGCGCGGACGTCGCCACAGTGGTTTTGGCGAAGTCGACCTGTGGGCTGGTATCACGAGGTCGATGTGGCTCATCAGGCGCAACCGTCGGCACGTGTGCGACTTGGCACCTGCGCAATGTTCGGGGCGGTGTACGACGTGCTCAACCACCCAGCTGCACCTACGAAGAGGGTGTGCGTGTGCACTATAGTCACTTGCGGTTGCAACGCTGGCAGGCCGCACTGCTGCTGCGTTGGCAAGCTGCCTTGGTGCAGCGCTGGCAGACCGCCGACCTGCAACGTTGGCAAGCCGCCTCCCGACTGCGCTGGCACGGTGTCGACTTGCAGTGCTGGCAAGCCGCCCCCGTGCTGCGCTGGAGGTCGACCTGCCTTTGTGCTAGGTTGCTATGCCACTGATATAGTCATTGTTGCCATTGCCTTTTGCATCATTGTGTAATACCTTTGCCCAATGAATGCGCAAGTAGAGAGAACACGAGCAAACGCTATGATCACTCGTACCACCCCTGCCTTCACTGTAGTTCAGCTCCCACCGTTGTAGAGTGACTCTGTGCATGGTGGAGTGAGCATGGACGACACCGCAAGATACCTTCAGATAGTAGCGGACTTACCGCTTACCTAAGTTGTTGTTAGGCTGGCAGACCGTGTAGACCATGGTTCCCACCCCGGGAAGCGGCATGTGTGGAGGAGGCCTTGGAGGCACGAGAGGGTGATATTCGGCAACGCCACGATGCTGGCGTGTTCCGAAGTTTAAACAAGGGAAGAAGATAAACGGAGAAGGGTTGGGAAAAGAGACGAGTCAGTAGCAGACGGGCGCCCTACTGACGAGACACTGTCGCCCGGCAATCAATATCCACATCGAGTTGTGGTACCCGTCAGGGAAATTGACCCCAATCGGATGAATAAGGTGGATGATCACGTGGATCACCTTGTGGATCACCTTGTGTTGGTCTTGGGGAGGGTTAACGGTTATAAAATAAAAATATTTGTTGATGGCGGGGCTAGTCACAGCCTCATCAATCGGCCATATATAAATCGGGGTTCGGTTAAACAGGTGTATGCCGGAGATTGACGCGCGGCTCGTGGACGGAACACTGCTGGCGGCACGAGGCGCGCAAAATTCGGATGGAGTGTGGCGAAAATTTCGGGTTCAGCATGAAGATGTTGGCAACTACACTGGACGGCTGCGACGTGCTGCTGGGACGAGATTGGCTGCAGGGATTTAATCGGACGATCGACTAGACGACGGGAGCATGCACAGTACTCGGCAACCACGAACGGGTGACACTTCCAAAATGGACGGGGCCGGAGCCAGTGACAACGCGTGTCAACGCCATAACAATGAAGCGAGCGATAAAAAGGGGAGCGGAAGGCTACGCAGTACTGTATGAGGTGGCAGCCTTCGAGAAAATTGCCGATATTGACATGCTCTGCGCTGCGGTATCTGAGGACCTGGCGAATGTAATTGAAAAGGTATCCAAAAATTTCGCGGATGACCTCCCCGACGGCTTGCCGCCTTAGCGCCCAGAAGACCACAGAATCCAGGTGGAGCCCGGCGCACAACCGACAGTACAGACGCAGTGGCGGCTAAACCAACCGGAGCTTGACAAATTGAGTAGCCAGCTGGATTACCTCCTCGCCAAAGGTTTTCTCCGGCCCAGCACGTCTCCGTTTGCAACCCCGATATTGTTCACGCCGAAAAAGGACGGAGGCATGCGCATGTGTATTGACTATCGAGCACTGAAATTGGGTCACACTCAAGTCGCGTTACCCGATTCCAGGAGCGGACGACCTGCTGGATCAGCTTCGCGTGCCTCGCTTCTTCTCAAAAATCGATATGCGAGGTGGCTACCACCAACTTCGAGTGTTTGCTGACCACTGGTCGAAGACTGTTTTTTGCACACACTACGGCATTTACAAGTATACAGTGATGCCGTTTGGACTGACAAACGCGCCTCCGACGTTCCAGCTCACCATGAACGGGGTGTTTCGGGATCTGCTCGACAAAAAGGTTATTGTTTATCAGGACGATTTTCTGGTGTTCAGCAAGACCCGGGAAGAGCTTTTTCTGGATCAAGAAGAAGTGTTTCGGCGTTTGCAGCAGAACCCACTGATTACGAAGGGTTCTAAGTGCGAGTTTTTAAAGTCAAAGCTGGAGTTCCTGGGGCACGTGGTTTCAGGGGAGGGCATTGAAATTGACCCTCGTAAGGTGGAGGCAACTGCTAAGTGGAAGCAGCCGACAAATATCACGGAGATGCAGAGTTTCCTCGGTTTCGTAAACTATGTCTGCCAGTTTCTACCGAATATGGTGGGGTTTACCAAGCCATTAACCGATCTTCTGCACAAGGACGTCCTTTTTTCGTGGGGGGGAGAAACAGTCGGCCTTCGACGAGCTCAAAAATATTTTGAGTTCACCCCCGGTACTTCGGCTCGCGGACCCATCTCGACTGTTCGAAGTTATAACTGACGCTAGCGATTTCGCCATTGTCGTCGTCCTTCTTCTTTCTGCAAAGGACTGCAACCGATTGCGTACGAGTCATGCAAAATGTAGCCGCCCAAGCGCAACCACCCGCTTCACGACAAGGAAATGATGGCGATTGTCCACGCTTTCCGTTCCTGGCGCTGATACCTGACGGGAGCCGACGTGACAATACGAACAGACCACAAATCGCTATAGTACCTGCGAGCCCAACCACAACTCAATCCGCGACGAATCAGGTGGTTGGATTTTATGGAGTCCAATCATCACGTACAAAAAGGGCGCCAACAACATCGCCGACTCCCTGACCCGACCATCCATGCAGACCGCCGCAGTACTTATCGCCCAATCCAACCCGCTGTTATCGGGACTATTCACCCACGGCTACAGAACTGATCGCTTATTTAAGCGAAATCAAAACCACCGGGCCACAACACAACACGACAAGTATTACCTAAAAGCCAGTACGAACCAGATTTGGGTCCCGTCCTATCGGCCCTTACGAGCGTTTGCTTACGCAGGATGTTTACGAATCTAACCTCTCCGGGCATTTCAGCATCGATAAAACCCTCAAGTTACTACAGCGCTATAATTATTGGCCCGACATGCTGTCGCACGTGCAGCGCTATGTGACAACCTGCCCGACCTGCGAAGCCATGAAATCGTCGCGACAACGACCAGCTGGACTGCTGCAGCCCCTCGAGCCACCCAAATGACCGTGGCAACAAGTAACGATGGATTTTGTTACGGGCCTGCCTGCTAGCGCAAGCGGCAACGATTCGGTGTTGGTCGTCGTTGACCGTAACGAAAATGGTGCACTTCGCACCATGCCGCACGACGATCACTGCCGAAGAAACAGCGAAGTTGTTCATCTCAACTGACGTACGCCTATACGAGTTACCTTCGACGATCATCGACGATCGAGATCCAAAATCCACGGCGAAGATCTGGCAGGAAACGTGGGCATAGTACGGAACCCGCCTGCAGTTTTCGTCGTCTTACCACCCGCAAACTGACGGCCAGACAGAAAGGACAAATCAAATCATGGAGCAGCTGATTCAAACCAGCTCTCCCGACCTGTCCAAGTGGGAAGATTCCCTCCCAATGCTGGAATTTGCGTTTAACAACGCACCTTCCGCGACGACTAATCAATCCCCGTTCTACCTTCATTGTAGGATATATCCGGTGGTACCCTCATCTACGAATCCTGTCAATCCGGTACCACGCTCCCAGCAGTTCGTCACAGAACTTCAAGCTGCCCGCGACCAAGCTGCGAAATTTATCCGCAAGGTGAATACGGTCGCTAGCCGTAATGCTGACGAGCACCAAAGGGGAAAATGGTCCTCTTAGACACGAAAAATCTACGTCTGCCCCAACCGGCAAAACTTCGTCCCCGCTACGTGGGACCGTTGCGCATTTTCAAAATGTTGACAACTGTCACGGCGAAGCTGCTGCTGCCGGACGAGTGGCGCATTAACGACGCATTCCACGTCAGTCTGCTCCGACATTACGCTGCATTACACTCATCCGATATATCGCGTCCCGGCATCACGCCAAGTGTTCAACATGTGGCAGATCCGACATTGCAACCATGAAAGATTTTAAATCACCGCGTGCCACGTGACACCGACTGGACTGGATCACACGAGCGATGATGACACGTGGGTCATGCCCGACTCGCTTCAAGGCCACTCAATACTAGGGGACTACCTCGCCCGCCGCCGCGTCCATGATATTGACCACCTTTCTTATAGGGGGGGTAGTGTAAGAGATTTTTCCAATTCCTTACTGGGTCACTCCGTACGCGTGCAACCCCAACTTTTCGAAGTTCTAGGCTCGGTCTGACGACCTCGCTCTTTGAACGTACCTCACGTCACCTTCGGGTTTTGGCAACCCCGAACCAGCACCCAACCATCGACTCCGGGGCCTTCGCCTAGCTATGATTTCGCTATATCTGTGCTATGCCCCGTCATTAATTCAGTTGTTGTAATCAGTTCCGCGTTATTACATATCTGCGCATTCTTCATTGTACAACTCATAACAGCACCAATAGTTTGTAACAAACACCACCACCTGCTGTCATAATTTACATCTGTTAGGTTGTAGGCGCACTCTAGAGGTTACAACCCAATTAGGGTTTACTGCTTGTATCTCCATTCTGTTAGTCAACTTCATCCCGCTGCTCACTCTTCTTGACACCTGCAGACCGAAGACACTGGCAAGTTGTGTTTTGACAGTTGCAGCAGCAGCCAATCCAATCTACCACAAGCTGGCCCAAAAGATCAGGTTCAACACCGCCATAGATCCCTACCGCTAGGTTAGGTCCGTACCTACCGCTTGTTACCCGTGCCTGTTCGACGCACTGCTGCCCCTCGTGCACTTTGCCCGCACGCTGTCCCGCGCCGTCGTGCTGCCCTGCCCCTGCGCCGTCGCGCTGCCCAGCCTCGCGCCGTCGCGCTGCCCTGCCCCTGACCCCGCGCCGTCGCGCTGCCCTGCCCTGACCCGCGCTGCCCTGCCCCGTGCCGTCGCGCTGCCCTGCCCCTGCGCCGTGGCGCTTCCTTGCCCCGCACCGTCGCGCTGCCCTGACCCTCGCCGTCGCGCTGCCCTGACCTGCGCCGTCGCGTTGCCCTGACCCGCGCCGTCGCGCTGCCCTGACCCGCGCCGTCGCGCTGAACTGCCTACGCCGTTGCGCTGCCCTGCCCCTGCGCCGTCGCGCTGCCCTGCCCCTGCGCCGTCGCGTTGCCCTGCCCCGCGCGTCGGCGCTGACCTGCCCCGCGCCCTTGCGCTGCCACCGCTGACAGCAACTGCAGCCGCAGCCTCTGCCCGTGCACTGCTGCCACCCAGGCGCCACACCGCAGCCGCTACCGCCCGTGCTTTGCACCACCGTTGCTGCTGCCCTTACGCCGCTACTGCTTGTGTGCCACTGCTTCACACAAGCTGGACTAGATCCCGAGCCGCCGTCTGTGCCTAGATCTGTAGCTTGCCCTAGTTCCTGTCATGGCCACTATCACTGTCCTAGCGGTTGACGCAGACGGGCGCCCTTTCGAGTTAGAGTCGTGGCTCGAGCACCTGCGCCTTTATCTCTAGCGTTTCATTAGAGATGGCGTCTCCCTGTTCGAGCACACGTCGGGGTCCCTTCAGGCCGTCACGACTCCCACTGAGCCTGAGAGGACGTGCAGTGGCGGTATTGGGCGGACCGCGTTACCTGCACACAGTGGACGGAGCGCGACGCTGTCGCCCAGCTTGCTGTCCGCGCTCACCTGTCGTTCGACCAGAGGGCCCACATTCGCCAGGTGACGTCGGCCCAGACTTTCTACGACGCTGTGGTTAGGCACTACTCCTCCCTCTCTCTTGCCAGGAGCCGCAGCAGCGGCGGCGTCCGTTGTTCTGGGAGTGGCAGCAGCTGGTCGAGGAGGCGAGTGTAGGTGCCCGTGAGTCTGCTCGCACAGGTAGTGCAGCTGGTGGAGGCAGAGGTTCTGGGGGTGGGCGGCAACGGCAGCAGTGTCAGCAGGAGACCCTCTTGCCGCAGCAGCTTCGTGAGTAGGTGGCCCTGCGCCGAGCTGACTCTGGAGGTGCTGGTTCTGGGGGTGCTGAGCCTGGGGGTGCTGACTCTGGGGGTGCTGAGCCTGGGGGTGCTGACACTGGAGGTGCTGAGCCTGGGGTTGCTGTCTCTGGAGCTCGAGGTGCTGGCGCTGGAGGTACTGGAGCTGGAGGTCCTCGAGCTGGAGGTGCTGGTGGTACTAGTGTTGGAGGTGCTGGAGGTACTGGAGCTGGAGGTGCTTGAGGTACTAGAGCTGGAGGTACTGGAGGCACTGGAGCTGGAGGTACTGGAGGTACTGGAGCTGGAGGTACTAGAGGTAATAGAGCTGGAGGTACTGGACGTACTGAAGCCGGAGGTACTGGAGGTACTGGAGCTAGAGGTGCTACAGCAGCGACCGTTTTTCTCGCCACAGCCGCAGTCGTCGCTACCACCGCCTGGCTCAGCGCTTCGCGAGGTACTAAGTCTTCCTTCTTCTACTTGCACTACTCCTCCTCTACTATGTCCACCGCCTGACCCGTTCCAGACACAGTTACGACCTGACTCCCCACTGCCTGCTCCTTCTCCTTAAACTGAGTTGCCAGCCTACCATACCGAGTGTCGACAGCCTGAGTCTCGTCCTGCCACACATGTTCGTACTCGTCGTGCTCCCCGTGTTCGTCCGCCACCTGTCCCCGGCACTCACACTATGGCACTTCGTCCTTCCTCTGTTCCACAGCGTGTTCCCCTGCCGTCTCCTCCAGCATCCTCTCTTCCTGACGTTCCTGACCCTGAGTCTAACCTTACTCGTGCTGCTAGTCTGATTGTCACTCGTTGTCTGGCCACACTTGTCACTGACCCTACCTTTGAGTCTGCTGCTGCGTCTGCCTTTGTCACTGAGCTCGTTGAATTAGCTGCTGCCTGTTGCTTGAGTACCTCACAAGTCTTGTTTCTGAGTCTGACTGTCCTCCGTCCGTTGGGGGTGAGCTTGTCCTTGGCTGTGACGTCCTTGAGGACAGGCAGTTTGAGCTCGAGTGCTTTGCGACTGCTGTACCTCATCTCGCTGCCATGCTGCTAGTCCCTGAGGGAGACGCGGATGCAATGGACATCCCGACTCCGCGCTCTTGCGCAGAGGCTATATCGGGGCAGTACTCCGCTCAGTGGCAGACAACCATGGACGCAGAGATGGCATTCTGTAAGTCCACATGCACCTACGTCGACGCAGTTCCCCCTCCTGGGGCGAACATAGTCGATGGCATGTGGATTTTCAGGGTGAAGCGGCCGCCGGGTTCTCCGCCTGTCTTCAAGATGCGTTACGTTGCACGAGGCTTCAGTCAACATCAGGGGGTTGACGTCTTCCAGACCTTCTCCCCCACCCCGAAGATAACCACTCTTCGAGTGTTACTGCAGGTTGCAGCACAACGTGACTACGAGCTGCACTCTCTCGACTTCTTGACAGCTTTCTTGTAGGGCAGCCTTCGCAAGGAGATCTGGATGCGCCGCCCACAAAGCTTCACTGGGTCGTTTCCTGAACGGTACCCAGTTGAGCCTCCCGCGGCCAGTCTACGGTCTCTGCCAGGCGCCCCGCAAGTGGCACGACACACTGAGGACGACACTTGCGGCTCTTGGGTTTGCTCCTTCGACTTCTGACACGTCGCTGTTTCTGCGCACCGACGTTTCTCTGCCGCCGTTCTACGTCCTCGTGTACGTCGACGACTTCGTTTTTGCTACTGCTGACACTGAGGCACTGGCCCTTTTGAAGGCGGAGTTGCAGAAGAGACACACCTGCACTGACCTGGGTGAGCTGCGCAGCAATCTTGGCTTGCAGATCACCCGGGACAGAGCAGCGAGCACCATCACTCTGACTCAGTCACACATGGTGCAGCAGGTCCTGACGCGCTTCCGCTTTCGATTCTCCTCGCCACAACCCACTCCTCTACCTACAGGCCAGTCGCTCTCAGCTCCACCTTCGGACGAGTTCGTAGAGCTGAGTGGTCCGTATCCAGAGCTTGTGGGCTGCCTCATGTACCTGACGACGTGCACTCGACCTGACCTCGCGTACCCTCCCAGCATCCTGGCGCGCTACGTTGCGCCCGAGAGACACTGCCCTGAGCACTACCGGTCGGCACATAGGGTACTGCGTTACTTGTGCAGTACATCGGGCATGGGGCTTGTGCTTGGAGGACGGGGTCGAGTAGTGCCCACTGGCCACTCTGACGTTTTTTGGGCCGACGACCAGGAGACCCAGCGGTCTTCACAGGGTTACACTTTCAGTCTTGGAGCTGGTTCTGTTTCCTGGAGGTCCATCCGCTCGTCTTCTATACTTAGTTCCAGCTGTGAGGCAGAGATCCACTGGAGTTACGCTGGCTGACCTACTTGTTGACTGACCTACTTGCTAACTGACTTGGGTGAGCGGCCTCGTTCTCCTCTGGTTCTGTACGTTGACAACAAGTCCATGATCGCCTTGTGTCGGGAGCAGAGACTGGAGCACATTGCTCTTTGTTACTTTCTCGCACGAGAGTTGCAGTAGCGTGGTCAGCTGCGCCTTGCTTACGTGGCCTCACAGGCCAACACTGGTGATATGTTCACCAAACCCCTAGGGTATGGTGATCATCAGCGTTTCTGCACTGCTCTTGAGCTTGTGCCCACTCTGCCTCACTTGCTTCTCTTGACTCTACCTTGTACTCTGATATACATATATACCTGCATGTTTCCTCTTGCTAGGTTGTGATCACTGTACTGCTTGTGCTCTTATATTATTGCATGTGAACTGGCCTTGTGGTTGCTTGCGTGTGCTCGGACTGTGTGGTGTGGTGATCTTGAGATCCACCCTGAGTTTTGTTTTGTTTCTTCTCTTGAATTGTCTTGTGACCATTTGTGACAGTTTGCCTATGGGGGTGTGTCACAATAATACATTTGTTAGGTTGTAGGCTACAGTGAGATGCACTCTAGGGGGTACAACCCAATTAGGGTTTACTAACTGTATCTCCATTCTGTTAGTCAACTTCATCCCGCTGTTCACTCTTCTTGACACATGCAGACCGAAGACACTGGCAGTTGCAGCAGCAGCCAATCCAATCTGCCACAAGCTGGCCCGGAAGATCAGGTGTAACGCCGCCATAGATCCCTTCGAAGCTAAGATGAAACGTCTTGTTTACTGGTCTGCCCTTGAATCAGATACACAAATTGGCTGTTGCAAGCTCAGACTAAGCTGCGCACACACTGAGGGACGCAAGAGGACGGGAGGAAAGAATAACGGGCTCAATTGGGTTGCGATGCCAGCAGGGCAGACACCAAGTACCGTAGGCACAAGATGAAAGAGAAAGGGGTGGCGTGATGTGAGAAAGACTGCTGTCGGCACGAAGCAAATGCAGAGGCGCTGGGGAAACTAGATGTTGGGGAAGTGGGGCTACTAACACTTAGAGTGGTTGGATGAGAGAAAGCAGGGCTCGGTGGTTGAATCAGAGGAAATAGGGCACGGCGGCGCGCGGCGCCATCATGGTGTTGTTCTCCTCAGTCTCCGTGAAGAACTTCACATCCCGCTCCTGGTGGCGCCATGGGGGCATCATGGGGCATCATGGGGCATCATGGGGCATCATGGGGCATCATGGGGCATCATGGGTCATCATGGGGCATCATGGGGCATCATGGGGCATCATGGGGCATCATGGGGCATCATGGGTCATCATGGGGCATCATGGGGCATCATGGGTCATCATGGGGCATCATGGGGCATCATGGGTCATGGGGCATCATGGGGCATCATGGGGCATCATGGGTCATCATGGGTCATCATGGGTCATGGGGCATCATGGGGCACCATGGGGCATCATGGGTCATGGGGCATCATGGGGCATCATGGCACAATGGGTGTGAAGTGGATGATGCAGAACAATGAGTGTGAAGTGGATGATGCAGAACAATGAGTGTGAAGTGGATGATGCAGAACAATGAGTGTGAAGTGGATGATGCAGAACAATGAGTGTGAAGTGGATGATGCAGGAACAGTGACTACCCGAGGAATGGAGGAACCCAAAAGCTTCACATGCGGCTATGCGAGCTTATGTGACAGGCAGCCCATGCGAGCCCAGGCAGCCCATGCGAGCCTAGGCAGCCCATGCGAGCCCATGTGACAGGCATGGGACAGGAAGGACTTCTCAGCGCCAAGTTACCAGCCACCCACCATGTGCCCCAGCCACCCACCATGTGGCCCAGAAACCCTAAACCTAAAACCCTAAGCCCCAGGCACCCACCATGTGCTCATCGAAACTGAGGATGGAGGCGACGTTGCCACAGCGATAGCAGTAGTTGGGCGCTGACCACACCTGGTGCCATGCCATGCCATGCCATGCCATGCCATGCCATGCCATGCCATGCCATGCACACCCGCGCACACATGGCATTGCAGGGGAGACAGACACGCACGCAGACACACACAAGCAGGCACGCACAAACAGACACGCGCAGGCAGACACATGCAGGCAGACACACGCAGGCAGACACACGCAGGCAGACACACGCAGGCAGACACACGCAGGCAGACACACGCAGGCAGACACGCGCAGGCAGACACACGCAGGCAGACACACGCAGGTAGACACACGCAGGCAGACACGCGCAGGCAGACACGCGCAGGCAGACACGCGCAGGCAGACACACGCAGGCAGACATACGCAGGCAGACACACGCAGGCAGACACACGCAGGCAGACACACACAGGCAGACACGCGCAGGCAGACACAGAAACACACGCACAGGTCGAGTTATGTAACGCAGGTCTAAAAGAACGATGAGTGAAGATGTTACAAGAGAAAAGTGGCATGGCGAAAGAAGTTATCTCTGAGAGGCAGCATCACAGCCTGAGAGGCAGCAACACAGCCTGAGAGGCAACATCAGAGCATGAGAGGCAGCATCAGAGCATGAGAGGCAGCATCAGAGCATGAGAGGCAGCATCAGAGCATGAGAGGCAGCATCAGAGCATGATAGGCAGCATCACAGCCCCAGGTGAAGAGGTAGGAGAGTGGAAGATGCGTTACCGTGACAAGGCTTCTGTCAGGAAACATGTACTTGAGCCCCTCCTGCACCAGCTGGTGCGCTCTACACACCAGCTCCAACCCGTTGATCTGATTGAACTGCGGCCGGGCAGCATTGACAGGGAGGGCAGGCAGAGCAGCGAGGGGGGCACAGCACAGCACAAAGAGAAAGGAGGGAGAAAGAAGATTGAGGCGCCAGAGGGATCAACAACTACGCTGGTCCTCCCTAAACCGCCGTACATCCATGGCCGTACCATGCCATAACATCAATCCATGGCCGTACCATGCCGTAACATCAACCCATGGCCGTACCATGCCGTAACATCAACCCATGGCCGTACCATGCCGTAACATCAATCCAAGGCCGTATCGTGCCGTAACATCAAGCAAGCCATGGCTCCTGTTTGGGGCTCGATCAGATGCGAGGGAGAGGAGGAATTGGGGGATGGGAGAGAAGCACATGCGAGGGGGAGAGGAGACGCGAGAGGAAGAGGTACCTGGGTGGGGAGGAGGTACCTGGGTGGGGAGGAGGTACCTGGGTGGGGAAGAGGTACCTGGGTGGGGAAGAGGTACCTGGGTGGGGGAGAGGAGAGGTACCTCGGTGGTGACTCGGGCTCCGAAGAGCCATCCCGCTCCTCGGGGGCTGACGGCCCACGTCTCTATGTCCTCTGGATCGCTCCACATCAGATCTGCCCCGCATGATGTGGCGTGGCGTGGTGTGTGCGAAAGCGAGGTTCGAGGAGAAGCAAGAGTGGGAATGTGAGGAGGACATAGCAGCGAGGAAAGCATGGGGCGAGGAGTTGGATGGTTTTGTAAGAGGTGGATGGTGTTGTGAGAGGGAAGAGGAGAGAGGGGTTGATGGGGGGGCGGGCGGGGGGGTGGAAGAGGGGGTGAATAAAGTGTGCGGGGGAGCAAAACCTTCCATCCGCATGCAAAGCACCACCTACGTGAGTCATGGGCAGTGCTGCCAGTCAAAGTTCAAACCAAGGGCGAAGGAGGAATTTGAGAGTTATGGCACAGAGAGACTGCCATTAGAGAGGGGTGGGCATAGAGGTGGGAGCAGGGAGCAGGGAGCGGGGAGCAGGGAGCAGGGAGCAGGGAGCAGGGAGCAGGGAGCAGGGAGCAGGGAGCAGGGAGCAGGGAGCAATGAAGGTGGCAGGTTACCGCAGAAGGGGCCCTCATGTGGAATCTCGCACTGCCGCTCCACCACCCGGATCTGAGCAGAACACACAGGCACACAGAGGCGCACACAGGCGCACACAGGGGCACACAGGGGCACACAGGCGCACACAGGGGCACACAGGCGCACACAGGGGCACACAGGCGCACACAGGGGCACACAGGGGCACACAGGGGCACACAGGCGCACACAGGGGCACACAGGCGCACACAGGGGCACACAGGCACACACAGGCACACACAGGCACACAAAGGCACACACAGGCACACGCAGGCACACGCAGGCACACACAGGCACACGCAGGCACACGCAGGCACACGCAGGCACACGCAGGCACAGACAGGCACAGACAGGCACACACAGGCACACACAGGCACACACAGGCACACAGGCGCACAGGCGCACACAGGCACACACAGGCACACACAGGCACACAGGGGCACACAGGGGCACACAGGGGCACACAGGGGCACACACAGGCACACAGGGGCACACAGGGGCACACAGGGGCACACAGGGGCACACACAGGCACAGACAGGCACACGCGCACACAGGCACACACAGGCACACACAGGCACAGACAGGCACACACAGGCACACACAGGCACACACAGGCACAGACAGGCATACACAGGTACAGACAGGCACACACAGACACACACAGGCACAGACGATTGCGCATGAGATGCAGCAACAACGAGACTAGTAGAGGAAAGTGAAGGATGGTACAAGAGAACGAGAGGAGTGGCGGAACGACAGAGGCAGAAGGAGGGCCGGGAGCAGGGCAGCAGCGGGCACCTGGTCCAGTGTTCGGACGTCTGGTGAGAGGCCCCCGTGCACACACAGCACCTGATGTGATGGCATGGTGGAGTGGAGAGTAGACGGGGGAATGGTGGACGCTCGTGATGAACAGTGACAGTACAGCATGCATAACTATACTAAGTGGCAGAGGAGTGGAATGCAGCGCATGAGATAGTGCATCCACGAGATCATGCAAGGGTGCATCGGAGGGTGGGGTGCATGCGAGGGTGCACACGAGAGTGCATTGGTGGAAAGCGCATATGCCGCCACCACCCCTGTGACCACGAGTGGGTGGGTGGGTGGGCGGGCATGGAAGGCAACGCACGCGGCCGTCAATGATGGCGGAGATGCCGAGAAAGTCAAAGACATCCGTGAAGTAGCATGGGATAGAGCATGGGAGAGCGCATGGGAGAGAGCACATTGTTGGCAGCAGCACAAGAGGGGGGCGGGCATGGAAGGCAACGCACGCGGCCGTCGATGATGGCGGAGATGCCGAGAAAGTCAAAGACATCCGTGCAGTAGCGCCACGCGTTGGCGTTGCCGTACTTGCGCTGGCACTCGTCGTAGAACCCGTACACCTGGTGCGGTGCGGTGCGGTGCGGTGGGGTGGGGTGGGGTGGGGTAGGGTGGGGTGGGGTGGGTGAGGTGGGGTGGGGTGGGGTGGGGTGGGGTGGGGTGGGATGGGGTGGGTGGGGTGGGGTGGGGTGGGGTGGGGTGGGGTGGGGTGGGGTGGGGTGGGGTGGGGTGGGGTGGGGTGGGGTTGGGTGGGGTGGGGTGGGGTGGGATGGGGTGGGGTGAGGTGGGTGGTAGAACCTGTACACCTGGTGGGATGCCCTGTGAGGCCACGGCAGCACACGCAGGGAGCCATGGTGCTCACATGGTGAGGCGTGATCCATCGATATGAGGGGTGCATGTGAGATGAGGGGTGCATGTGAGATGAGGGAGGGGTGCATGTGAGATGAGGGAGGGGTGCATGTGAGATGAGGGTGCATGTGAGATGAGGGGTGCATGTGAGATGAGGGGTGCATGTGAGATGAGGGGTGCATGCGAGATGAGGGGTGCGTGTGCGATGAGGGGTGCATGCGAGATGAGGGGTGCGTGTGCGATGAGGGGTGCGTGTGAGATGAGGGGTGCGTGTGAGATGAGGGTGCATGGGGCGTGTGAGGCACATGTGATACGAGGAATGGATGTGATGAGAGTAGAGCTGAGACGCAAGGGGCAACAAGCGGTGGAGAATACATGCTGACAGACACGACTGGAGCATGTGGTGCTGAACCGCATTGGACAGCAGGCGGTGGTCGTACAGCTGAGCAAGTGGTCTGACGCAATAGACAGCTGAGCAAGTGGTCTGACGCAATAGACTGTACGACCACCGGCTGCTGTCCAATGCGTGCCAGAAGCTTGCCGACCAAGAGGCGTGTGGCGGAGTGTGGAGATTGAACGGGAGAGACAGGGCGGGGCGGGCATTACATCCCCGGGCGTCACCTGTGTGATTTGGCGGCTCTCATGGTTGCCTCGTAGCAGCGTCATGTGTGCTGGGTACCTGTGGTGGCACATGGGCGAGTGGGTCGTGAGGCACGAGGCGTCTAGGGAAGCACAAGAGAGCGAAGAACCCAGAGTGAAGAGAGGAGACAGCAGAATCACGGAAGGCAGCAGGCCAGAGGATAGCATGACACTGCAATGCAAGCCACGACCAAACACTATAGCCCATTGCAGCCGCCGGCCTCGAGTTTACGTTATCAGTCCTGCACCCTTCCCTGAGAACCCTGCCCCAGCTATCTGCACCTTCACACCACCTGCCCATTCACCTGCATATTCAATTCACCTGCCCTTGCACCTGGGCCTTGGCCACACATGCACTTCACGTGCCGCTCACACCACCTGCCCCTGAGCGCACCTGGCCCTGAGCGCACCTGGCCCTGAGCGCACCTGGCCCTGAGCGCACCTGGCCCTGAGCGCACCTGGCCTTGAGCACACCTGGCCTTGAGCGCACCTGGCCTTGAGCAGCATGAGGACGGTGAAGACCTCGAGGCTGTTGTACCCGCGATCCACAAAGTCGCCCTGCCATCCCCAGTGCGCGGGAGGGCACACGGCAGCGAGGCGAGATGCGAGGGCACACGTCAGCGAGGCGAGATGCGAGATGCAAGGGCAGAACAGCACACGAATTACCAACAGAGGACCAAAGGGAAGGACGAACGGAGGGGGCCAAAGGGAAGGAGCAGATGACTAGTAAGGCTTGAATAAGGCAGTGAGCGGGAAGAACACACCATGAAGATGTAGTTGGTGGAGGGTACGGGGCCGCCGGTGTCGAAGAGCTTCATGAGGTCGTGGAACTGGCCGTGGATGTCGCCGCACACCGTCACGGGGCTGTTCACCGCCTGCACGTTCGACTCCTCCACCAGAATCTCCTTCACCTGCTCGCCCGCGCGCCGCCGCGGACCAATGTAAAAGCGGGAGGAATAGGCTTAGGGTAGGAAATCAGGACATGAAGAAACAACGGTCGCAATGCTTTACACGAAAAAGTATCTAGAGGCACCAGCCATTCGCAGAGCTGCTTGAGCTTACGTATTCGCAGAGCTGCTTGAGCTTACGTATTCGCAGAGCTGCTTGAGCTTACGTATTCGCAGAGCTGCTTGAGCTTACGTATTCGCAGAGCTGCTTGAGCTTACGTATTCGCAGAGCTGCTTGAGCTTACGTATTCGCAGAGCTGCTTGAGCTTACGTATTCGCAGAGCTGCTTGAGCTTACGTATTCGCAGAGCTGCTTGAGCTTACGTATTCGCAGAGCTGCTTGAGCTTACGTATTCGCAGAGCTGCTTGAGCTTACGTATTCGCAGAGCTGCTTGAGCTTACGTATTCGCAGAGCTGCTTGAGCTTACGTATTCGCAGAGCTGCTTGAGCTCGTCCTCCATGAGGTACTCGCATCGCTTCACCTTCTCTATCCACGCGTCCAGATCCAGCCCCATTTTAAACACGCTGTGCGATCGCCTCAAGAGCAAGAGCGCGACGCGGAGTGGTCTATGCTAACTAAAGCCGTTGCCTCGTCGAGCTGGCCGGAGTCCTGTGACACGAGCACGAACCGACAGAAACCTGCTAAACGCGGAGAACGATGGATATTTGTGCTCACAACAGTTCAAAACAGAGACTAGGAAGAAATGGTGGGAGAAAGAAAGGGTTACCGTTTTGGTTTGGAAGGCGGGCGTTCGAAGCTTGAGGGTGCGGTTCACAATTGTTTAAGAGGCGTTCAGGACTTGAACATGTCAAGAATTTCCGAGTTACCCGATCAGTTACATTATTACACTGCAGAGATATACAGGTCAAGGCTGCTCGCAAGTCGTGATCACTGCAACACATGATTTGTGCAGAATCTTGAACTGCACGCTCTACTGGTACAGTACCAGACACTGATCATGAATGGTCGACGATTTTCCACGCGGGAAATTTTTCAGTTCCGTAACCCTGACCTTCGACGGATGCTTTCGTTGACATTTCAAACCTGTCCTTTTGTTCCGAGAAACTTGTCTATGCGAACAGACAATGCATACGGCGAAGGGTTCAGAATGGGAGTTTACCGTGTTACCCATGACGTCGCAAATGAATTCGTGATGGACAAAGTGCTGTGCATCCTGAACGGGAGTCATGTCCCTGGTGTTACAGGCTACAGACCGTATCAAGAAGGCCTTTTTCTTGGTCAATCCGCCTAAACACCGTTCAAGCTTGTTTGAAAACGGTATTCGTCATTCCCGTCTTGAACGACTCTTGAACGGTTTTGAGCCGCGCCCTAAGGACGCAGATGCAGCGTGAAGGAAGCCTGCGGCAATCACAACGGTACCCCCGCGCGTGTGGTAGAAAAGAAGGTAGTGTTTCTGGGATGAGGACTTGGCCAACGGATCCTTTCAAGGCTTCGGTTCAGATGGGTCTTGAAAGTACACTGTCTTTCAGTGGTACAAGCGGTAGGGGACTATATTCTCCACTCCAGAGCGGTTTTCTCACTTCCAACATTCTAACCCTCAAATCACCTGCCCTTATGCTTGATTATGCAAGCTTGCAATATATTATATCTTTCAAAGAAAAAATGTGAACTCGAATGAAGCGATAAAGATGCCTCCAAAAAGATGGGCCCGGACCGAAAACAAAGGCGGGTGTTACGGGTGCAATGAATCGAGTAAGCGATGATTGCACTAAGTTGACAAATGAGTACAAATGTGACCGAAGGCATGAGCGAAAATTTATAGCGAAAAAAAACAAATGGTAACGCGGTGCGTGCGAACTAGCTAGTGCGATGCTGGTAGCGAGGTTCGGGCTAGTCCCGAAGCATAGGCCGATCCGGGCCTGTCCAGCATTGGGTGGTTCGGGAACTGTGACGCGCGAATGCGGCGAAACACTGTTTGTAGTAACGGGTGAAGAGACGGTTGGTCTTGTGCGCGATGTTGAGATGCGCGGTAAGAAATGTCGAAAAAAATCCTTACACTATCCCCCTTCCCAAGAAGCCCATCCGCTACGTTAGTGTGTGTATATCGCGGAATCCTCAGCTTCGCAGGTGCACTTGGAGTGTTACAATCCTAAACAGGACTTAGCGAAGGATCGTCTTAGGGTTGATCGCAGGTTGAGTTGTTGCAGCGGAAGTTTTGACCTCAGGTCAGAGTGAATGTACATGACTGAGATGATTAAAAACATGCATACATCGGGTTTATATATAAAATACAAGGGATACGAAACGACCTAGACTAGCCATGTACTCTAAGGGGTACATTCCCTTATTACAGCGAAGTTTAACCGTGCGGCGCGGGAACCCGTTTCGAGCCTGTTCCCGCTCTTTTCACTTCAAATGCTTCTGCCTGCATCGGTCTTGATCTGACGGTTATTGGTGTCGCTTCGACTCTTCTGACTCCTCGACTTCGTACTCGGTAGAGTCGGCTCCCGCAGCATACAGGAATGCCTTTTTTTTTTTCATATCGTAACACTCCCCTTCATTCCTGGACGCGAAGAGGGCTGACTCGCTTGACTACTCCCGTGAGGTCGGAGCAGTGCTTGTACTGCTGACGTGGCAGTCGCTTGGTGAGGAAATCAGCTGCCATCTCGGTGGTAGGGCAGTACGTGAGGTCAACCTTGCCATGGTCAATTTCGTCATTGACGAAAAAAAGTATCGAAGCGCGATGTGCTTCGTGCGGTTGACGAACCCTGGCTTGTTCGCGATTTTAATGGCGCTCTGGTTGTCGAAGTGGAGGCGAAAGGTGGGAGAAGTTGAAAATTTCGCCTCCTGCAGCAGTTCTTGCAGGTAAAGTCCTTCGCGAACTGCGGCTGTCGCGGCGATGTACTCTGCTTCGACCGATGACAGGGCAACCAGTTCCTGCTTTTGCGAGTTCCAGGAGATTGGTCCTGCTGGCTTCAGGCGAAAGACGAAGCCGGTTCGTGATCATCAATTGGTGGGGTCAGCAGCGTGATCTGCGTCCACGTAGCCATTGAGGTTGAATGATGTTGTTGTCAGTGTGGAGTAGGAGAGCCCGATGTCAGGTGTGGATATGAAGTACTGTAGGGCGCGCCCCAGGTCCAGGTGGTTATCTGCTACTGGCTTGCGGGAATACTGTGCCAGTTGGCTGGCGATGTACGAGAGGTCGGGTTGGCAGGTGACGGAGGCGAACAGCTGGCACCCCAGTTGCTGTTGATAAAGGTGGAGTCCTGCGGGTGACAGAGTTTTGTTGTCCGGTTTGTAGATGACGCTGGGGGTGCGATAGGGAGTTGAGAGTGGTGCGGGCGAGATTTTGAAGCGTTCCCCCAGCTGTTCTGCATACTTGGAAGCTGATAGATGAATTGCTTCTGGCGTGTAAGTGATGTTCAGCCTTAGGAACTGCGTGACTTTGTGGTTGATGGTGATGTCAACGCGCTACGCCGGATTTGCTTCGAACTGGTCCAGAAGCTTGTTGCAGGTGCCGGTGTACAGCATGTCATCGACGTAGACTGTCAGGAGGATGTAATCGCCGTTGAAGTGAAGGCGGTACATACCTGGGTCGTGCGGTAGCTGCCTAAAGCCGATCTCCAGAAGTATCTTGTGCAGGTGCTGCTGCCAGAGACGCGTCGCCTGCTTTATCCCGTACATGGACTTTTTCAGTTGGCAGACCCTGGTGTCTCCTTCCCCGTAAGTGTGAGGTTGCTCCACGAAGATGGTTGCATCGACCAACGCATATAGGAACGCATTCTTGACGTCGATCTGCCGTAGTGGTAGGTGCTTAGCTGCAGCGATGGCGAGTAGGATCCTCACAGAGGTATGGCGGCTGACGGGGGCGAAGGTCTGGTCGAAGTCGATGCCGTGTCGATGGTCGTAACCGCGTACGACCCAGCACGCCTTGAAGCGCTCGATAGTGCCGTCAGCGGCGGTTTTGTGACAGTAGACCCATTTTCCGCTTAGCACCCTCCTCCCCTTCACTGCTGCACGGTCGACTAGAACCCAGGTGTCGCGTGACTCCAGCGCTTTCAGCTCCGCATCCATGGCTGCACGCCACTCCTTGGCGTGTGGTCCTGTGAGGGCCTGTCGCGGGCTCTTAGGCTCGACGATGCGGGGGGCGGCGGTGACTGCTGTGTGCAGGCCGAGAAGTTGAAGGCCTTGGATGCACCTTCGGCTTCCTGAGCGGTGACTTCCACTACGTCGTCATCATCGCTTTCGTGGGCGGGCGAGGTTTTGCTTGGCGGAGCATGGCAACGTGATGGTTCGGGCCCGGGAGCGTCGTCGCTGTCATCGTCGTCGTCGTCGTCGTCGCGTGGACGTGGAGGTACGCCAGGATGTTTGTCTGTGAGGTCGCGATCAAGCGCTGCTGCTGCAGCCTCATCTTCCGGCTAGCGAAGCTGCGGCCGTGGTTAGCGTAAGCTTGCGCGACGTTGCTGCGCTGATCCTCGATCCACGGCTCCAAGGTGAGTCGTTCGTAGAAGAGGATGTCACGCGCCGGCACGATTATGTTGGAGTCGATGTCGAGGACCAGCCAACCCGTGTACTCGTGGCTGAGTCCCAAGTGAATTCCCCATCGTGCGCGCTGGGTGAACTTGCCGATGGTCGCGGACGTCGGCCGGTACTGTACCACACACCCCCAAACCCTCAGCATGGAGGTATCTCCCCTTGTCCCGGTCCACTTCATGTGCGGGGAAAGATTTTCCCTGTTCGCCGTGGTGGAGAGAAGGTTGTGCAGGCGCACGGCGTGGTTCATGGCGTACGGCCCGTACTTCTTGGGTAGGCCTGACTGGTTCATGAGGGCGCGGACCTTTGTCATGAGGGTGCGGTTGACTCTCTCTGCAACGCCCTGTTGATGGTGAGTGTAGGGGAGTGAGATGTGATGCTTGATCCCCTTTTCCGCGAGAAGCTTCCAGCTCATTGCTGCGAAATTCCTTGGCGCCGTCGGTCTGCCAAATTTTCAGCTTCTTTCCTGATTGCCGTTGCGCGTGTGCGAGCCAGATGCGAGAAATCTCAGGAGCCTTGGAGCGGACGCCGACGTTGGCGACCCAGACGTGCCGTGATTACGCGTCCACAAAGGTGAGGGTGTTGTTCTCACCGTTGATTCCTTCGTAGGTGAGCACAATGTAGTCGCTGTAGACCTTCTGCAGCTTCTTGTAGCGGTTGGTGCTCGGCTCCAGTGAGGGGTAGGCTTGGTGCGTGAGAGCAGCAGTGGGGCAGACGGTGCAGGTGGTTGGGTGTGATGTGCTGAGTGGTTCCGTGCCGTTAGGGCGTAGCAGGGCTCGTGGCAGGAAAACTTTGGTGCGGAGGCAGTTGTTGAACGTCTGGAGCGAGGGGTGGCCGAGTCGCTGGTGCCAGAGATCATCTTCTGCGCGGACTCCGGGAGTGCGCAGGTAACGTGCGTGATATGTGACTGCCTCTGCTTCTGTTTCATGCGAGATTTCAAGAACGGGTCCATCTTCCTCTCTTGGTTCTGCTTCGTCTTCCTCCTCCTCTGCTTCTAGTTCTGCTGCTGTCTCTCCATCTGCAGGTGCTGTTGTGAGATAGAGCGCGAGGAAGTTACGATCGGTGATAATGTTGAGCGGAGTCCTAGTGCCCTCGATGAAGCGGGTGAATGGATCTGGGCGCGAGATTGGTCCAAGCGCGTCGCGAGGCGGGGTTGATGGTACGTTCCCCTCCTCAATCGTAGACCAGGTCCAATTCCAGTTGTAAGGTGATTGCGGTGGGAATGGGCGTTTGCGTGAGGGTCGTCCGAGAGGGACTACGACCCGTGGGGGTGGTTGCTCTGCTGCGCGCTCGGCAGCAATTTCTCTCCCTATCTCCTCCAGTTATTCTCGGGTAGGCGGCGCATCCGAGTAGTTGTCGTTGCTCCATCCGGTGCTGGTGCCCCAGCCTCCTCCGCCAGTTGCTCCACCAGTACCCTAGCTGCTTGTGGTGCCAGAAGCACCAGTTACTGATCCCCACTTTCCTCCGGTGTCTGCCCAACCTCCTCTTCGTGCAGATTCCGGGCTCCATCCTGCAGCAAGTCGCTCTTGGTACAGGCGTTCCTTCTCTTCTGCTTCTGCTTTCTCTTCCTCTTCCTTGACGCTAAGCTCCTCGGGCTTGTCAGAATCTTTCCACTCCTTGTCGATGGTGCGGCAGCCGTCACGGGGGTAAGTGCGCGGCCGATTCTCCTCATCGAACGTTTCGACCGTGGCTTCCTCCAGGATCCAACGGAGAGTTTCCGCTGCGGGTGTTGGCCGCCTCTGCTCCTCCATGCCGAGCTCTTCATTCTTGGTGCCGAAACCCGGTGAGTGGTGACAGCCAGCTCCATTTCTGTCATGCCTTCAGGTTCGGTTTCGGTGCCTTCTGCTTCTTAGATTGCCGCGAGATCTCTCTCAACTTAGTTTCCGGTGCGTGTGTAGTTTCCGGTCCAGGCGTCTCAGAGGTTCTTAGTGGAGAGCTGCAGCTACCACTAGTCTAGTACCAGCCTTAGTCACTGGCTCGGGTGCGACCTCAACGACTGCACAGCTTTCCTTCACCCTAGACTCTGGAGCGTCCAGCTGTTTCTTTTGCGACTGCACCGACCTCACGCCACTGCACACTCCAGTCACTGTCGCCTTGGCTGACCCCTCCGTGGGACCTGTAGTTGCCCTCTGGGTTCCTCATAGGTTACCACACCCCCTCGATCTCTAGGAACTTGGTGGGTCTCAGTCACCTCCACGACCTCGGAGTTGTCACCACTTTCCCTCTGGACGAGCCTGTTGCCTCCTGCACAGACGGTGCCACTGGGGCGCCACTGGCCAATTGTCACAGGGCGCCAGGCTCTGGTATGTACTCGTTACATACTGGGTCAGGTCAGGTCAGGTCATGTCAGATCAGGTCAGGTCAGGTAGCTGCTGTGTCGTGCGACTGTCGGTCACTCACCCACCCATCGGTACTCTGGCACCACCGTCTAGGGCACCCGTCCTTCCCGTGTCTTAGTAGGATGGTACGCCACCGTCTGGTCTCAGGTCTCTCAGAGTCGCTAGCCTCGCTCCCCCGCTCGCCTGCACCGCCGTGCACTCCTTGCGTCGAGGGTCGGCAGTGTGCTGCCCCTCACTCCTCCTCGTTCCCCCCCACCTCGAGGTTTCTACATCTTTCGAGGTTGGGGACTGTTTGGCACTGTTCCAGCTCCCTGGAACTCGGCTCTTGGGGTTTGTAGAGGCTGGGAGTCATTCCCAACTCGTCACTTCTTCCTAAGTTGTGCTCTAAGACTATAGTTGCTGCTAGACCACCGTTCGCTCAAACTACTCTCACGTCGTCATTTCTGTGTTAAATCAAGCGATTCAACTTGCTAAGTGTAGGCGACGTTCAGACGCTCCAGATCCAATTTATAGCACCTCATTTGGTGATTTTACAAAAACGTTATCAGCGTTTAAAGCCGCCCTGCCGAAATCCGTCTGTGCACTCTATCTTTCGTTTTAGGCACATTCAAGCATATTGTGACTATTACAGTATCTAACAACAATGTGGGTGACCTCGGTGCTGCGGTGCTCTGAAATTGACAGCCTTCGAGTTTGAGCGAGCAACTCTGTTTCTGCTAGGAGACTCCCTTCGCCTTTTGGACTCAGCTCTGCGGTGCTTGCCGCTGTCATCTCCGTGAGCATTTGTCACGCGGCTCCGCCAAGAACGCTGGTGCTTCCACTTGGCAGATCACCCATGCTGTGCCTCCGATGCGGCGCCGTAAACGGTTCTCTGGTCGCAGCGTTTCCCTGTGCAGGGGCCTGGTCTCTCGCCCCCGTTCCTCCAGCTTCTCCGGCTCTCCATCACGGAGTTGCCGTCGTCGTCACTTCTTCCGGCTGCTCGTAAATTCTGCCCAATCTCAACTACATCCACCATCACCTTAAGCGTGTGAGACTTCCTTTGTCGAATGTCAAGAAATCTCACTAACCCATAATCTTCCAACTAGATGGCTTCCGCCTAGTGACTGCCTGTGTTTGGTTAAATAAGATTTGTTATCAGAAATCAGAAAACATTCGACGAAGCAAGAGAGGCCAGACCTAGACTATATCTATGTACAGATGAGGTTGGCTAGCAATAGTCTCTATTGCTGAGCAGAATAGACAAGCACTCATCATATTGTAGCGAGGTTTGGGGGTGATGAAGCTATGTACAAATCGCCAGCGGCTTGTTCTTGCATGAGCACTTGCTTGAGTCATATGGCCAGCTGTTGGGGTAACCGTATGCTCGTGTGTAGTTATTCGCCAGCTGTCGAGATGCTTCTCCCATCCTTGTTAACAACTCCTCGGTTTGCAGAATGCACATCCGAAAGAAACAAGCACACCACACAACATTCCCCCAAGCATTCCCCGCATTTCGAGTCCTTTGCCACAAGCAAACTCCATACCACATCCGAGTTGTACAGTATATTTCACGCCACTCTCCATCCTTATGGTACATTGAGTGCTCCTTTATTCATGCCATAGCCCTTCTTACTGCTGGAGATTACTTGCTGGCTCAGGAGTACGTTGCCCTTATTGATGTTGCTGGTGGTCAACGTAAATCCGTGACAATGCCCATAGCCTTAACAAAATAGCATTTTTTTCTAGTTACAGCTGCAATAAAACACTTGGAAACTAATAGTTCGACCAAATCAATTAAGCCAAATCCCACTTATAACCTTCACATTCCATTACATTCAATGAAGTTTAGAAATAAACTTCGATGATTGTGGCAGCATCCACTTGTGTAATATAAACATAAATGTGACGGGATAGTTTTGTCAGAAGAATGAACAGGAATGAATGAACTAGCAGCAATGTGGGTACAAGTAGGAAACCCTAATTCGGGTTGTACCCCATATGGGCTACCCCACTACAGCCTACACAAGCTATAGCATATAAGTTTGACACACCCCCATAGGCAAAGTGGGGGAGAACAAGAGGTCACAAGACCAGTCAAGAAAGGCAAAGCAAGCTCAGGGTGGATCACGACGTCACCACGCATTCTGAGCACAAGCAAATGGCCACAAGGCCAGTTCACATGCAGAGTTATATAAAGGAGAACAAGCAATATAGTGATCACAACCTAGCAAGTGATAGCATGCAGGTATATGTATAGAGATCACAGTACAAGTAAAGTCAAGAAGTGAGCAAGTGAGGCCAAGTGGGCACAAGGCCTAGAACAGTACAGAAACGCTGATGATCACAAGGCTGAAGTGCCTTGGTGAAGATATCAGCAGTGTTGGCCTGAGAGGCCACGTAAACAAGACGAAGCTGACCACGCTGCTGCAACTCTCGAGCAAGGAAGTAACGCAGAGCGATGTGCTTCGTTCTGTGCTCTAGTCTGTGCTCCCGACACAAGGCAATCATGGCCTTGTTTCGACGTACAGAACTGGAGGAGAACGAGGCGGCTCTCCCAAGTCGGTCAGCAGGTAGGTGAGCCAGCGTAACTCCTGTGCAGCCATGGCCCCTGCGTAGATCTCAGCCTCACAACTGGAACCGAGAACAGAAGACGAGCGGGTAGACCGCCACGAAACAGAGCCGGAGCCAAGGCTGAAGGTGTAACCCTGTGACGACCGCTGCGTAGCCAAGTCGTCAACCCAAGAAGCGTCTGCGTGACCAGTGAGGACAACTGGAGCCCGACCTCCAAGCACGAGCCCCATGCCCGACGTACTGCACAAGTAGCGCATCACCCTCTTAGCGGCCTTCCAGTGCTCTGGTCGGTGTCTCCCGGGCGCAACGTAGCGAGCCAGGATGCTAAGAGGGTAAGCAAGGTCAGGTCGAGTGCAGGTCATCAGGTACATGAGGCAGCCCACAAGCTCTAGATACGGGCCACTCGGCTCTACGGACTCATCCGAAGGCAGAGCTGAGAGCGAGTGACCGGTAGGCAGAGGAGTGGACTGTGGCGAGGAGTACTCGAAGCGGAAGCGCTGAAGAACCTGCTGCACCATGTGTGACTGAGTCAATGTAATGGTGCGCCGTGCTCTGTCCCGGGTGATCTGCAAGCCAAGATAGCTGCGCAGCTCACCCAAGTCTGTGCACGTGTGTCTCTTCTGCAGCTCCGACTTCACGTGGGCCAGTCCAGCAGTGTCAGCAGTGGCAAAGACCAAGTCGTCGACGTACACGAGGATGTAGAACGGCGGCAGCGAAGTGTTGGTGCGTAGAAACAGCGACGGGTCAGCAGTGGAAGGAGCAAACCCAAGAGCCGCAAGAGTCGTCCTCAGTGTGTCGTGCCACTCGCGAGGCGCCTGGCGGAGACCGTAGACTGGCCGCCGGAGACTCCACTAGGTACCTGCAGGAAACGACCCAGTGAAGCCAGGTGGGAGGCGCAGCCAGATCTCCTCGTGCAGGCTGCCCTGTAGGAAAGCAGTGCTGAAGTCAAGAGAGTGAAGCTCGTAGTCACGCTGAGCAACGACGTGCAGCAGTACCCGAAGAGTGGTCATCTTCGGGGTAGGGGAGAAGGTCTGGAAGAAGTCAACTCCCTGTCGCTGACTGAAGCCTCGTGCAACGTAACGCGCCTTGAAGACAGGCGGAGAACCCGGCGGCCGCTTCACCCTGAAAATCCACATGCCACTGACGATGTTCGCCCCAGGCGGGGGGACCTCGTCGACGTAGGTGCCTGTGGACTTCCAGGAAGCCATCTCTGCGTCCATGGCTGTCTGCCACTGAGAGGAGTAGGGACCCTCTATCGCCTCTGCGTAAGAGCGCGGGGTCGGGATGTCTGGTGCATCCGGGTCTCCCTCAGGGGCAATCAGCATGGACACGAGATGAGGTAAAGCAGCGGCAAAGCACTCAAAGTCCTCCTGTCTGTCCTCAAGGACGTCCGTGCCAAGAGCACACTCACCCCTGACGGACAGAGGACAGACAGACTCAGACTCAGACTCAGCAACAACACTAGCGGCGTAGTCTAGACGACAGGCGACAGCAAAGTCAACAAGCTCAGCAACTAGGGCAGACGCAGCAGTGGACTCAAACGAAGGGTCAGTGACAACAGTAGCGAGAAGACGCGTGCCAGTAGGACTAGCAGCACGAAGGGAGTCAGACTCCGGGTCAGGACCGTCAGCAAGGGAGGACGCAGGAGGAGACGGCAGAGGGACACGCTGTGGAGCAGTGGAAGGACGAAGCGCCATCCGGTGCGTGCCTGGGATAGCAGGAGGACGCGGACGCGGAACACGACTACCAGTGCGACCAGCGCGAACAGGCGACGCAGGACGAGACTCAGGCAACGCAGGACGAGACTCAGGCGACGCAGGACGAGACTCAGGCTCACGACGCTCCGTAAGACCTCGAGTCGGCCCAGAGAAGAACCAGGCAGTGGAGAGGCTGGCTGTAACTGCGACTGCAGGCGGTGGACACAGTTAGGGAGGAGGAGGACCGGTAGAAGGCGGGAGACCAAGAACCTGCTGAAGGAGTGGAACGAAGTACGGCCGCGGCCGCGTTGCGCCTCCAGAACCAGCAGAGACAGCACCAGTACCCCCAGCTCCAAGGTCTCCAGCTCCAACTCCTGCAGCACCACCAGCTCCAGCGCCTCCAGGTCCAGCAGCTCCAGTACCTCCAATACGAGCACCTCCGGGACCAGCGGCTCCAGCACCTCCAGCAGCTCCAGCACCAGCAGTACCTCCAGCTCCAGCAGCACCTCCAGCTCCAGCAGCTACAGTACCCCCAGTACGAGCACCTCCGGGACCAGCGACTCCAGCACCTCCAGCAGCTCCAGCACCAGCAGTACCTCCAGCAGCTCCAGCTCCAGTAGCACCTCGCTGGAGTCTCCAGCGGCGAGCAAACCACTCTCGCAGCTGCGGTGGAGAGAGAGGCTCCCGCCGAGACGAGGTATCTGCAGGAACTCCAGCAGACTCAGCACCCCCAGTCTCAGCAACCGCAGGCTCCGCACCCTCAGACTCAGCAACGCCAGGCTCAGCACCCCCAGACTCCACACGCGCAGGCTCAGCACCCCCAGGCTCCGCACGCTCAGGCTCAGCACCCCCAGGCTTCGCACGTTCAGGCTCAGCACCCCCAGGCTCCGCACGCTCAGGCTCAGCACCCCCAGGCTCCGCACGCTCAGGCTCAGCACCCCCAGGCTCCGCACGCTCAGGCTCAGCACCCCCAGTAGCAGCACCAGAGTCAACCGCTACCTCAACAGGCTCGACCGTGTCTACCTGAGACACACCTGAGGGAGCAGGACCCTGAGGGGGGAGGGGGTGTACCGGAGGAGGACCTGGTGCAAGGAAGAGCGGCGAGGGGGGAAGCGGTGCAGTGCGGTAGGGGAAGAGACGGTAAAAGGGAACCGACTCGTCAAACGTGACGTCCTGAGAGAGCAGGACCCGGCGCGAGATGGGGTGGTAAAACTGCCAGCCAGGCGCGTCAGGGACAAAGCCAAGGAAGACGCAAGGAACAGCACGGGAGGAGAGCTTGTCCGCGGACGTATCGCAGACAAAGGCTCGACATCCCCAGACCCGGAACACTGACGCATCGCCAACCTCCCCCGTCCAACGCAGTGTGGGCGAGGTCTCCGGCAAGGAGACACGGGGCCAGAGGTTGAGCTGATGTGCAGCGTACTGGACTGCAAACGGCCACAGAAAAAGGGGGGCAGCCGCATGGATCATGGAGGTACGAGCGACCTCCATGACTAAGCCAATGCGGCGCTCAGCAACCCCATTCTGCTGCGGAGAGCCGGAAGCGTGAACGTCTGGCGAATACCCTCCGCACGACAAAAGGCCCTCAATAGGTCGGAGGAAAACTCACCACCTCTGTCAGAGTGCAGACGCAGGACGGGAAGGTCCGTCTCGAACCGCTCGCGGAGCTGGAGACGAACAGCGCGGATCCAAGGGATCAGAACATCAGGGACCTCCCCCTTGCGGCGCAAGGGGAAGACCGTGGTGTAACGCGTGTAGTCGTCGACAACCAGCAGAAAGTACCGCTCGTGGCCCTGTCCACGGACGCGGGCTGGGCCCCACACGTCCAGGTGGAGAGTCTGCAGAGGAGCCTCTGTCGGGGGGAACGAGGAGGAGTGAGGAGTGGCGGGCTTCCGCCCCTCGACACAGGGAAGGCAGGGAGGGGCAGGCGAGGATGGGAGGGGAGGCAGAGACCTGGGGAGACCAGAGACAAGGAGACGGGAGTGCATGCCATGGAGGCGTGCTACAGAGGGGTGACCAAGGCGGTGGTGCCAAAGGAGCGTCTGGTGCGACAGGGCGCGACACGAGCAGGGGGCCCCAAGCTGACCCGATGCAGACGCAGACGCAGCTACCTGAGAAGGTGTAATAGTCAGTGTGTACAGACTCGACCCAGGCCGACGGGTGAACGTGGCCAGGTGGCGGCCGGTCCGGGAGCACGTACAGATCGCCACACGCTGTCGTCCAGGGGTGAAGGTGTCAACCCCCGCATCCTGGAGGACAGCAGTGCTCACCAAGTTCGTAGAGAACGAGGGATGGTGGAGACCTGACAGTGACCCAGACGGAACCGCCGGACAAGGCAGAACAGTGGAGGAACGTGCAAGGACTGGGCCCCCAGAGGGGTCAGCCAAAGAAACAGCAACAGGTGCAGAGAGCGGTGTGACAGTGGTACTGTCGCGAAAGAAACAGCGGGAAGCACCTGAGTCAAGCGTGAACGTGTGCAGGGCCGCAGCAGACGCAGTACCAGAGAGAGCAGACTCACCAGCACCTAGGGCAGCAGACTCACTAGCACCTAGAGCAGCAGCCTCTATACCTGGGTCCGGCGGCATACACAGGTAACAGTCACCCTCAACACTAACAGTCAATGCATACATGGCAGTTAGGATAGCATCAAAGTTTAGAGCAAAGATATCAACATTCTGCTTAAGCAGCGCCGCCCAGTCGGGGAGCTCAGGTGCATCTGGAAACTCTGCGCGAAAGGCGTCGGTAAGGCGGTAGAAGCAGCGGTGCTGAGTGTGAGACCTCCCGCATGTCTGACTAGTGCGGTCACCTGTGCGAATGACATACGGGCAGGGACCACTACCCCCAGCCGCCCCACGCTGAGCAAACCACTCACAGAGCTCCTGAGACAAAAGAGGCTGACGATGCTGCTGCCGCTGGCCACCTCCAAGGCCTCCCCTCTGGCTGGTGCCACCACTGCCGCCCCCACTGCCGCCGCCTCCACCCCCACTGCTGCCACTACCGCCGCCACCACCGCTGCCGCCACCACCCCCGCTGCCGCCACCACTGCCACCATCTGCCCCGCCGCCCCCACCACCACTACCTCATCCACCGCCGCCCCCTCCACCGCCTCCACCGCCCCCACCACCGCCTCCACCTCTGCCACCCCCACCGCTCCTGCCTCCCCTGCCTCCTCTGCCGCTGCGGCGCCTCCCACTAGGGGCAGACGCAACTCCTACCTCCTCAGCATGAAGGTAGTCAACAGCTGAGGCTACTGAGGGGAGAAGGGGGGAGGGCGAACACCCCTCAAAGAAGGGGGTGCGAGGAGTGCCACGAGAAGCGCCTACAGTGACTATGCTAGTCTCAGCTGCTAGGAGGTGCTTCTCGAGCAGGTCTACAGTGAGGTCGGTGGGGTCAAGTGCTAGGAGGAGGTCTCTACCTGTAGTAAGAGAGTCAGGGAGGCGGGTGACTATGAAGTAGAGCGTGATGTACATGGGTGGGGGGGTTCTTGGCGAAAACTCGGCGGGGAGCGCAGCACGGTAGCGAGTGTCACTAGTGCGGAGGTGAGTGACTAGGTCGGCTACCGTGGCAAAGGCCGACAGGTCTTGGAACAGGTAGGGCAGGAGAAGGCGGCCTAGAGCAGCAGTGGCCGGGGAGGAGTAACGAGCGACTACAGCGTCGTACAGTGATTTTGCTGTCTTATGCTGGCCAAAGTGGGCGCGTTCGGCTAACGGCAGGTGGTTGCGAACGGCTAGGCGAGCAGCAGCGTCACGAGTAAGCCACTGTGAGCGGGTCGCACTGTCAGCTGTGGCGGCAGGGGCGAGCGAGGCGCCAGAAGTGAGGTCAAACAGTGAAGTACCGTCCTTAGAGTCTGTCAGCAGGAACAGCTGTAAGTCGTCTAGCCATGCATTGAACTCTATCGGGCGGCCCTCCGAATCGAAGGTGAGAACGTTGAGATTGGCCATAGCAGGCAGAGCAGTCGGGTGCGCTAGCAGCAGAGCAGCACGCTAGCAGCAGTGCAGCAGGGAGCGCGCTAGCAGCAGTACAGCAGTAGGGCAGGGTGCGCACTGCAGGGCAGGGCGCACGGCAGGGCAGGGCGCGGCGCTCAGGTGCGGCGCGCGGGCAGGGCAGGGCGCGTGGCGGCGCGGCGCGCGAGCAGGGCAGGGCGCGCGGCGCGGCGCACGGGCAGGGCAGAGGCGCGCGGCGTGGGCAGGGCAGAGGAGCGCACGCGGGCAGGGCAGAGGCGCGCGTGCAAGTAGGGCAGAGGCGCGCGGCGTGGGCAGGGCAAAGGCGCGCGCGCGGGCAGGGCAGAGGCGTGCGCGCGGGCAGAGCAGAGGCGCGCGGCGGCGCGGCGGGCAGGGCGACGCGGCGACGCGACGCGCGGGCAGGGCGCGCGGCAGGCAGGGCAGGGCACGCGGCGGCGCGGCGGGCAGGGCGACGCGGCGACGCGACGCGCGGGCAGGGCGCGCGGACAGGGCGCGCGGCGCGACGTGCGGGCAGGGCGACGCGACGGGCAGGGCGACGCGGCGACGCGACGCGCAAGCAGGGCAGGGCGCGCTGCAGCAGGCGGCGCGTGACTCAGTAGGGCGCGCTGCAGCAGTCGGCGCGCAGGCAAAGCAGTGCGCGCTGCAGCAGGCAGCGCAGGGCAGGGCAGTGCAGGGCAGGGCAGTACGACGTGATCACACTAGCGCGACGGGTGGGGTAGCGCTACTCAGTGGGCCCTAAGAGATCGGTCCTAGGCTAGGACCTGCTCTGAAACCATGTCAGAAGAATGAACAGGAATGAATGAACTAGCAGCAATGTGGGTACAAGTAGGAAACCCTAATTCGGGTTGTACCCCATATGGGCTACCCCACTACAGCCTACACAAGCTATAGCATATAAGTTTGACAAGTTTTGAGTGGTTTGGCGTGAGTGCTTAAAAGTAATCTTGCCGAAACATGTGTTAAGATGGTTTGCTGCAAAGGGTGACGCCCTAGTATGGATGCTAATCAGCAGTTCCTGACATGAAGCATAGTATAACCACACTTAGAAAGAGAGTAGAAATTGTATGGCCATACATGGGCTTGTAGTACGTCATATAAAATAGATATGGACTCTTTACGATGTACTCCAAAACACAAAAATATTGGTGGGGTATATTGTGATACCAGTGTTTTTCTAGTAATGATAACAATTGTCAACTGGTTAAACCAGACATGCTCGTATCACTAAAACTCACAGATATGAATGAGCACGTGAGTTTGAAGAAGACGTGAGTTTGAGCATGTATGGTGAAGACAATCTGCATTAGTTGTGAATATTCCATGTGCGAATGCTAAAATGCTAAATTTTCATACCTCACACCATATAAAAATTGCAAATGCAGAATCAAACAACCTAGAAAGCATAAAATATACGGTCACGACAAAAATCAGTACTAGACAGCAAGCCCCTCTACACCCACCTAGCATCATGAAACAGACTTGCTGTAGAATCCCACAATATGGGTTGCTGTCATCCTTTGGGCTGGCTGCCATGGCAGCCCATGCATGGCCTTGTCATATTCAACTAGATTTTTTCAACGATATATGTATTCAAATAAATCTATGCAACTAGATATCCGACACAGGGCACTTACCATGTACGGGCGATACAATGTGTATACAGTTGCACCCGGCAATTATTCCAAAGGTGGTATGAGGTGTAGGAAGCACTTTTTGAGTAAACTCAGAAGGAGATGTACTGCATCCGTCGATTAACTCCAGATGTGGCCGTTACTCCAGGAAGGAGGTGTGGGAAGCGTGAAATCGCACCATGTATGTTATCACCTGAGCAGACACACCTTTTGAGGCACCTCAATAGTGGCATGAGGAATCAAAACGGTGTGAGCGCACGATGTGCGGCCTTAGACTACACCTTTTCAGCAACTCCTGGCTGACAATCAGCATTGGCGGCCTGAGCGGGCTTGTACTGGTCTCGTACAGAGTATGCTCCAACGGTTGGAAATCCTGTTGCTTCAGTGGAAGGGGGATCTTCCACCTCAATGGCTGAAAATTAACATGAAAACAGGTGAAATGGGTTGTTTATACAAGAGCTTGAAGGAGAGAGGCGGATTAATGGGGAAAAAGCATGAATGATTGAAGGAAGGCGTCTTGTTAGTTTGAGGAAACGAGGCAACCATCGTTGAGAATCTATGTTGATAAGAGATTCCATGAGTTTTTACGCTGTCTTGGATTGTGAATGAGGGGAAAATAGAGGGAAAGCGGGGTAACAGAAAGCGAGAAAAATAAAAACAGGGGGAGGGGGAGGGGGGAGAAGGGGTTGACAGAGAAACACGCAAGGGCTTGAACGAAATAGTGTTTTCTTGGAAACATGGAGGCCTGGGGATATTGTTCAATGATATGCTCACCTTTCGTCTTCTTGCAGCACTGAATAATGATGAACGCGACAGCAATGACGCCACTGACCACCACAATCATCCCCACCGCAATCCCCACGATCGCTCCAGTGGACATGTTAGAGGAGGAAGAAGAGGGCGTGATGTTGCCAGAGGAAGAAGAAGAGGGCGTGCTGTTGCGAGAGGAGGAAGACAAGTCAGTGCTGTTGCGAGAGGAGGAAGACAAGTTAGTGTTGTTGCTAGAGGAGGAGCTCTGCACACTGTTGTCGATGGTGTTGGTGGTGCTGGTGGTACTATTACCTCGGGATGTGGGGCCGGATGTGTTAGAGGTCCCATTGCCAGGAGGAAGAATAAAGGGAGGGGGGAGGGAAGGAGGTGCAATGGAGGGGGGAATGTACCGAATATCATAATCGTGGTTTGGGGGGGATTCGGATGGAGCTGCAGTAGATGGTGCTGCAGAAGATGGTTCTGCAGTAGACGGTGCTGCAGTAGACGGTGCTGCAGTAGACGGTGCTGCACTAGACGGTGCTGCACTAGACGGTGCTGCAGTAGACGGTGCTGCTGTAGACGGTGCTGCAGTAGACGGTGCTGCAGTAGACGGTGCTGCAGTAGACGGTGCTGCAGTAGACGGTGCTGCAGTAGACGGTGCTGCAGTAGACGGTGCTGCAGTAGACGGTGCTGCAGTAGACGGTGCTGCTGTAGACGGTGCTGCTGTAGACGGTGCTGCTGTAGACAGTGCTGCTGTAGACGGTGCTGCAGTAGTCGGTGCTGCTGTAGACGGTGCTGCTGTAGACGGTGCTGCTGTAGACGGTGCTGCAGTAGACGGTGCTGCAGAAGACGGTGCTGCAGAAGATTGTTCTGGAGAAGATGGTGATGCACACCAAGAACACAGGAAGAGGGGGGAGTATTCTCATTAAACACCGTTCTCAAACACGGGGATTCAGTTTTAAGATGAGATTTTAACATAAGGCCATTCGATCTATGCAGTCCAATTACATATGTTAAACATATTCCAGCTTTCCCCAGGTTGAATTGAAGCATAGCTTATATGGACCGATCAACTTTGCATCAAATGTAACGTTCAGTAGGATATGGTGTAAGAGTGGCAGCAAGACAGCTCACCTGCAGGTGGAGGGATGCAGGACTGGCAGAAGGAGGGGCAGGCAATGCAGAACTGGCTCTCCAATGACTGTTGCACCTCACAGTCCGTGCTGTTAGGGCACATCACTGTCATGTCATATTCACTGGTGGGCATGTGGGGTGGAGGAGGAAGGGGAGGTGTGTGAAGCAACAGTTGATCTGACTAGGACTATCAATGGAGCAGTGCAGAAGTGGCTCTTTATTGGCTGCTGTATTGCACAGTCATTGCTCTTGGGGCACAGCACTGTGGAGTATGCAAGGAGGACTTTGAAATTTACCATTTTGACAGATAGAACATGCTAAGGTGTGAGGTGGGTCAAATGCGGAGTAGCTGTTTACTCAGAATGATCTATGGTGCTGGCATGCTTGATCTGGTCCATCTGATGCTGGCAGCAATGGCAGAACAATGAGAGCAGCAGTAACTCTGGAGATGCATATGGCCAGCACTAGAGAGCAAGTCATGTAGATGTGCTGCAAGCCATATAGGTGTGCCGTTTGCTTGATCGGAGCAGGTTGGTAGTGTATGCAATGTGTGGTCCGTTTTTTACATGGTGCTTGCATCATGAGCGCTGAGATGGTTTCTTATAGATCACTTTTGAGTCAACTCAAAATTCACCTCCTTCATGCACGAGCGCTAAAAACTCTTCTTACAGTTTAGTGAGGTCAACTGCGCCAAGGGTGGCTGGCAGGTAGCCCTTAAGGTAGTTTCCTTTGATTCCACTGGAGTGGTGGGTGCACGGCATGTGGATGCCATGCGGATGGCATGTGGAAGTTATGTGAATCTCATGCGGCCATGGATGGCAAGTGGATGGCGGTAAATATCCAATTTGGATGCCATGTGGATGGCATGTGGATGCCATGTGGATGTCATGTGAATGGGGATGTGAATATATGTGGCTGAAATGTGGATGGCACGTGGGTAGAATGGGTGGCGGTGTGATTGTGCCAGATTCAAGCCTAGAACAATGGCCCAATATATATGACTAGCGTGGGGTAGCAACAATTATGCGTGTTACAAGGGACGTGAGTGTTACAATCGACATGCATACAGCCATATGCATGCATACATTCAGCCATGTGCGTGCATAGCTCAGCGTTGTGCATGCATATATTCAGCCATATGCATACACACCTTTCAGCCATATGCATGCATACATCCAGCCGTGTGCATGCATATTTAAGCCATATGCATGTACACGCACAGATAGGTAAGGAGAGGGAGCTCCCCCAAGAAGGCCGGCACTGACCCCACCAGGTTGTTGTACCCAATGTTCCTGTTCGCTCGCAAGCAGTTGGTAAACATGTGATTGTAAGGAAGGGACGGTTATGAAAGGTCATGCCATTTGATTTGAAAGAAGCAAATGGGAAGGAGCTCCTCCAGTAAGGCTGGCACCTTACTTCCAGGTTGTTGTATATAAGGCTTCTGTTCGCTCGCATGTCAGCACAAGGTAGGGCAAGCCATGGATGGTCAGGTCATTGCTCATCCATGTAATGCCAAGGTCATGAGTTGCTGAGGGAAGGCGGAATCCCCTTGAGGCATGATAGGTGCAAATATTCAGCATCCATAGACCACCTCCGCGCAATAATATAAAAATGCCATTTGGAAATCAGGTAGCACGTGGAACTCACAGCAGTTGAAGCCCTGTGAGAGTACTCATCCCTGAAGGAATGGAGCCATTGATATGTGAATTGTTGAAGCTTCTGATGCCAGGGAGTCATGCCATCATAGAAGGGGTGTACATGGGTGAGGAGGGCCACACTCATGGATTGAAAGAGGTAAGGGGCATGGGCCACTTACAGGACGACACATGGGTGAAGGTGCGATCAATGAGGTATGATGCTCGGGGGCAAAAGAGGAAAGGCCACTAGAAGGCATATTTGAGGCGCCTCAACAGAGAGAGCATGGCTGATAATAGGCTTACAGCTCTACGAGGTTGGTGAGAGCACAGATGGTGCTGGGGATGGTGTTGCCCGTGCGTTTGTTGCTTCTCAACCTCCTGGTCAGGGGTATGGGGATGGGGGATAGATCAAAGTAGTGGGAGGATTGGGAGGGGCATACACATGCAAAGGGTGCGAATGTCAGGGGTGTGCATGGCAGCGGGGTGTGCATGGCAGCGGGGTGTGCATGGCAGCGGGGTGTGCATGGCAGGTGATAACAACCATGCAGGGCAGGATTTGTGTATAATGCTGGTTGCCTTTGTTTGTTGAGGGGGGAGGTCTTGCCAAATATTTTACAAGCACTGCAGCACATGTACCATCACACATAGCGTATCATCACATGCAGCATACCATCACACGCAGCATACCATCACATGCAGCGTATCATCACATGCATCGTACCATCACATGCAGCATACCATCACATGCAGCGGACCATCATATGCATCGTAACATCACATGCAGCATACCATCACATGCAGCATACCATCACATGCAGCGTACCATCATATGCAGCATACCATCACATGCATCGTACCATCACATGCAGCGTACCATCAAATGCAGCATACCATCGCATGCAACATACCATCACATGCAGCGTACCATCACATGCATCGTAACATCACATGCATCGTAACATCACATGCAGCGTACCATCACATGCAGCATACCATCACATGCACCGTACCATCACATGCAGCGTACCATCATATGCAGCATACCATCACATGCATCGAACCATCACATGCAGCGTACCATCAAATGCAGCATACCATCGCATGCAACATACCATCACATGCATCGTACCATCACATGCATCGTAACATCACATGCACCGTACCATCACATGCAGCGTACCATCACATGCAGCGTACCATCACATGCAGCGTACCATCACATGCAGCATATGCAGACGCAGGCTTCCATCATTTGTATGAACCGACGGTTCGTAATTTGAGATATCTCGAAAGCTACTTCCTTCCACTGCTGGTATGAATGCTTACAAGATCCGAAGGTTCGTTAGCTTCCCAATGCTATCTTTCAGTGGCGAAATGGCGTTGCCATACAGCGCCCTGCAGGGGGTGTGGTTGGCATAGAGTGATGTTTGTTTGGCACAAACCGGTGTGCAGTTGGCATGGTAACTCTGAGAATTCCCAGAAATACCCTTCGAAGGTTGTGTGGCTCAAAGAAGTTACTTTCAGACCGCCGAGGAAGTTTATCAAGTTTTTTCTTATGCACATCAAGAGTAGATTGCTTACAGCTCAGTGAGGTTGTTGAGTTTGGATAAGGAGTCAGGGATAGACCCAGTGAGCTTGTAGTCCACACCATCCCCAATTACGATCCTGGATTAGAAGAGGAGGAGGAAGCGGAGAACAGTGTTAATGAGGCTCCTAAGGAGAGGGAGCTGGGAGTAAGGGGAGGTGCTAGGAGGCGGGTAGATGTAGAGAGGTGTATTTGCATGTTCAATTCTCTGCCCTCTGTTGACCGTCTTGCTTGTACCAATCACCGCATTAATACAAAGGACCGTTTTAGAGAAGCATGCATGTGTGCTTAATATATGAGAGTGCCTCACAGGTACTGCCGGCATGAGAGTGCCTCACAGGTATTGTAGGCTGGACATGTTGCCAAACGAATCGGGAATGCTCCCACTCTCCACTCTACCAATCTTCCTGTGGGCATAGTGGCGTGGCGAGTGGGGAATGCCGTGGCGGGTGGGAGAGCGCACATGGAGGAGCAGTGAGGTTACAATGGCATTGAGGATAAAGATTAATGGCCTTGAACGAGTGGCAAGCATGCAGGAATGGTGCAAATAGCTCAGCAGTGAGCATGCAAGTGAAGCGAATGGAGAAAAACGTGCATGCATGAGACACACATATATGAGAGGCACAAGCGTTCGAGCGAGATAAAAGGAGCAGGATGTTAAAACGAGAGGAAACGTACAGCCCATGCAGATTGACAAGGCTGCCCAAGCCAGAAGGGAGACTGCCTCCAACATTGATGGAGCTAAGTTCCCTGCCACCAACATGGACAAGTTTTTTAAGTCCTCGGTTTCTCACAAGTCCGTCATTGCAAAGAAGTTTGTGATAGATCCACATTTGAGAATTCTTACAAGTAACAAGGTCATGACAAAACCGAGTTTCTTTTACAACCGGTTTTTCCCCTCGTCCCCCTTCACATCCCCCTCTCGCTGCCAATCAGGGCCTGCCTCTCACTGCTTTTCATCCTCCCTACCTCTCACCCAATCTCGTGGTCTCCCTATCTTACTTCTCATCCACTCTCCCTCTCACCAACTCGCATCCTCTCTCCCATTCACCCCATCTCATCCTCTCTTTCTCTTTCTCATTCTCATATTCTCTCCCTCTCACCGATTCCTCTCCCCATCTTGCTCCTTCTCATCCTCTCTCTCTCTCACCCCTTCTATTCCGCTCTCACTCTCTCTCAACCCCTCTCATCCTCTCTCCCTCTCACCTCCTCTCATCCTTAATCCCCCTCACCCAATCTTCTCCTCTCTCCCTCTCACCTACTCCCCTCCTCTTTTCCTCTCAGACATGCTCATCCTCCGCCTTACAGACTTCTGAGGTTATGCCAGCAGAATTGCGAGGGCCATCAGTGTGTGGTGTCTCAGTACCCGCCACCTTCTAAGTCAATGCAGAAGTCTCTCATCTTTCCTCCCTCCTCACCTCCTCTCATCCACCCTACCCACCCATTTCTCCATATCCTCCTTACAGTCTTGTGAGCCGAGATAAGCCACTGATGGCGTTCAGAATGGTGGTGAAATGTGTGTTAAGAGCCGTGGGCCTGTGTCAGGACATTGGGGAGAGAGAGGAAAGGAGGAGCAAAGAGAGAGGGGGGAGGGAGAGAAAGGAGAAATAAGATCCGTAACTTTCAAATGACTCTCAAAAGGAATCTTCTCTTCAAGATGTCACTGGTTTTATCTGGGATGCTGCCCTTAACTGTTTTAAACCTAGGACTTGATTGTGTAAAGCATGAGCAATTACTGCAATCAGTGGTGCTTACACAGGAATTGAAAGGCACAAAAATACAGACATACACATACACACACACACACACACACACACACACACACACACATACACACACACACACACACACATACACACACACACACACACACACACACACACACAAACACACTAAAAAACGCACCTGCTTTCAAGATTACCTTGCAACCTATGCTAACATGAAAAACTCAAGTGGTGGAAGGGTGGGTTGAAAGGGACGAGCAATATTTGCAGCACAGAAGAACATGTTTTTCTTAGTATTGTATATCTTCGAGTTAATACCACGTACTCTATGTTGGTGATGTAACAGTCTGCATCGCACTCCCTGACGACCTGATATGTCTGGTTTGACGCGCAATCCCTGTCCTGAATCAGGCTCATGCCCCATGCCTTTTCCAGTACCTCCAACGCAGGGACTGGTTAAGTGGGTTGTAGAAAGGCAGGGGGGAGCTTTTGAGAAGTCTCAATATCCATCCCAATCGCACGTGCTCCTGGCTTGATGCGCGCAGACCCTGTCCAGAACCAACCACATGCCCGCCTCCAGTGCCTTCAAGGTGAGTGGTTTGGTAAGGCAGGGTGGGTGTGGGAGGATGATGGTAGTTTGTGTTGCCTTAAGAAATTCAAGTCACGTCTTGTGCATGGGTTGGGAGAAACGAGGAGTAGTAGGTGAGCGGGCTGGGGAGAATTCCACAAGAATTAAGTAAAAAGGTGCAGTAAATGGGATAAAAATGTTGGACATAAAGGTGAAATACATGAGGCGCATCAGGCGGAGTCAAAACAAGCTTATTCAAATACAATGATGTTCGCGACTCCATCTTTCAAGAAGTATTGAGTGCATAGTCTCATATGGAAATGCAAATCGCCTGAAACCAGCTCACTCTGTGACGAGTCTATGTACGGCAGCGCTGTTACCATCCGGGTTTGGAGTTGGAGTGAGAAGAGGAGCAGGCGACGAATCGTTTCTGACATGATGGCCATCATCGCAGTTGCGTTCACGTGAACGAATTCTGGTGTAGTACTAGAAGAAGATAATATTTGTACTGTGGCGTTCCTGATTTGGCGAAGGGCGATTCTACCAGCGTTGAAGATTTCAAGAAACGGCTGTGCTGGAAATCGGAAGGTGGGTTACAAGAAGGTGTGCTGGGGTGAGGAGGGATACGAGAAGCTGATACTCGTAGTGCTGGCGGCGATGACCATATGAAATCCGCAAGGTCATGAGGCATTTGCTAAAGTCTGCGACACGGAGCAAAGGTCGCGCGTCAACAGAATCAGAATCGATGACGTGGCGCCTTTCGAGTGCCATGATGCTGTGTCATGCTGGGCTGGGTGAGAGTCATCGAAGTCCCTTAGTCAACGCACTGTAGCCATCCCTCAACCTGGTCTTGTCAGTGAGGACCAGTCAACTCGGATTCAGATTCTGCCTTATCATCCCACATCCAGATTCTCGCTATCGGTTCTCCCCCTTAGCAAAGCGAGTCTGTACATGTGAACACAATGAGCTTTCCCAAGGTAAGTATATAATGGTTATATTTGGTATACGGTATTCCCCCATAGAAAGGCCCCTAGGGCCTTTTTTTTTTTTTTTTTTTTTCCTTTTGGAAGGAGAGGCGAAGAGGGGGGGGGGGGGGGTAGAGGGGGGGGGGGGGGGGGGGATAGAGGGGGGGGGGGGGGGGGTATTCGAAAAACCTTTGTTATAGCCCCGGGACTTATCACAAAAACATTATTTGCCCCATCATGAGAATAAAATCACACTTTGATTGTGTTTTTTCAATAGCGAGGATCTCCACAAATTGGGTAGGGGCTAGTAAATGAAGAATTCCTTATCACCCCTTTTGCTTATGTTTAGCCCCGGGGCTAAAAAAACGGCGGGGCTTATAACTGGGCGAATACGGTACGCGTACATTCTCGTATATTTACAACATTGAGTCAAAAGTATAAAATGTTAAAGTTTAAAAGAAAGAAGAGAAGAAGGAGAGGATTGCACTAGCAAGAATGGGGATACAAATAGGAAACCCTAGAAGGGTTGTACTCGCTATAGAGCACCCCACTACAGGCTAGAGCATAAGATAACATTCTGACACACCCCCATAGCCAAAGTGGGGTGTAATCAGCAGAGGAAGCAAAGGAGTACAAGCTCAGGGTGGATCACAATGTCACCACACATTCTGAGCACAAGTTCAAGAAGCAATAGTTTAAGTTCACAATTATGAGCAAAGCTAGTGGTAGTCACAACGGGCAAGCGAGGAGGAGGAGAGAGAGTGAGGGGAGAGGAGATAGGAGGCGACGGCTGAAGCTGCAGACACACGGGCAACAGGAGGCAGAATGGCACAGCAGCTACCGGACTAAGCGCCCGGACTACAGGAGTAACAGGCCCCGCGGCTAAAGTAGCGGCAGACGAGCAACGGACCCACGGGCGGCTGGCGTAGAAGTCTACGACTGGGCTACCGGACGAAGTCCCCGGACTACAGGTGCTGCTGGCGACACGACGGCAACCTCCGTGCAACTTCCCCAAACAGTCTCACCCCCCCGACACACACCCGCTGCTACACCGCTAGCTCCACTCCCACGCACCCCCCTTAAACCCTAAACCCCAGTCTCCCACACAACCACCCCCCTCAGCGACAGCTGCAGCAGTGGGAGACTAAGGAGGAGGAGGAGCAAAGGGAGGAATGCACACCGGCCACCCCCATACCCGCCACCCCACAGGCCCCCGAAGGAGCCGCGACGGGCGACGGGAAAAGGGGAAACCCGAAGGAGGGGGGGGGGGGGGGGGGGGGGGGGGAGGCGGGGCCGGGGCCGGGGCCGCGACAGGTAGGGCGACGGGCCGCACGTAGGGCGGCGAGACGACGGGGCCGCGGCCAGAGGTGGCGGGGCCGTGAAGGAAAGCGGCGGGGCCGCGATGGTGGGGCGGCGGGGCCACGATCGGAGGTGGCGGGGCCGCGAAGGAAAACGGCGGGGCCGCGAGAGTGGGGCGGCGGGGCCGCGACGGGTCCCCGTCGCCCGTCGCGGCGTCTCCAGAGGGCGACGCGACGAACGACGGGGCAGAAGCCCGTCGCGCGCCTCGGGGCGCACAGCGGGCAGAGAACCGCCGCGCGCCTCGGGGCGCACGGCGGGCAGAAAACCGCCGCGCGCCTCGGGGCGCACGGCGGGCAGAAAACCGCCGCGCGCCTCGGGGCGCACGGCGGGCAGAAAACCGCCGCGCGCCTCGGGGCGCACGGCGGGCAAAAAACCGCCGCGCGCCTCGGGGCGCACGGCGGGAAGAAAAACTGCCGCACGCCACGGGGCGTGCGGCACAGAGAGTAGCAGTAGCAGTTGCAGCGGAAGCAACAAGGTGGTGAGCCCACCCACAGGATCGATCCAAGGGGATCGACCTGCTCTGATACCATGTTAAAGTTTAAAAGAAAGAAGAGAAGAAGGAGAGGATTGCACTAGCAAGAATGGGGATACAAATAGGAAACCCTAGAAGGGTTGTACTCGCTATAGAGCACCCCACTACAGGCTAGAGCATAAGATAACATTCTGACATAAAACTGATCCGCACCATCTTCCATGAAAACACGCGAGGAATTAAGAGGGTCGCTTTCATTAAACTGGTCACATCAGTTCATGAACAAACTGACAGAATGATGAGGCAGGAATGACTTCACTAGCATGAATGATAAATGACAAGTACAAGTAGGCAACCCTAAAAGGGTTGTACCGTATATGGGCAAAGTGGGGGATAGCAAGAACAACCAACGGTCACAAGACCAGTCAAGCACAGGAACAAAGCAAGCTCAGGATGGATCTCAAGATCACCACGCAGTCTGAGCACAAGCAAGCGGCCACAAGGCCAGTTCACATGCAGAGTTATGGAAGCACAAGCAGTACTGTGATCACAACCTATGAAGAGTAAGCATGCATATATATATTTAGAGCACAGTACAAGGCAAAGTCAAGCAGTAAGCAAGTGAGGCAGAGTAGGCACCAGGCCTAGAGCAGTGCAGAAGCGCTAATGATCACCAGACACAAGTGCCCTGGTGAAAATATCAGCAGTGTTGGCCCGTGAGGCCACGTAGGTAAGGCGGAGCTGACCACGCTGCTGTAGTTCTCGACCGAGGAAGTAACGAAGAGCAACGTGCTTCGTTCTGTGCTCTAGTCTCTGCTCCCGACACAAGGCAATCGTGGCCTTGTTGTCGACGTACAGAACCGGAGGAGAACGAGGCCGCTCACCCAAGTCTGTCAGCACGTAGGTCAGCCAGCGTAAGAGTCGTGGGGTCGGGATGTCTAGAGCATCCGGGTCTCCCTCAGGGCAAAGCAGCATGGAAGCGAGATGAGGTACAGCAGCCACGAGGCACTCGAGCTCAGACTGCGTGTCCTCAAGGAAGTCACAGCCAAGGGCAAGCTCACCCCCGACGGACGGAGGACAGTCAGACTCAGACTCAGTAACAAGACTCGTGAAGTAGTCTAGACGACAGGTAGCAGCAAAGTCAACGAGCTCAGTGAATAAGGCAGACGCAGCAGTAGACTCAATGGAAGGGTCAGTGACAAGGGTGGCCAGGATGTCAACATGTATTTTATATGTTTATTTTATGTTAGTCTAGGTGTAACATTTCCATTCCTAGGGTTTGCTATATCTTGTTGTATAGACATGGTATAGAGCTAGATGATTCTATTGGCCCACCGCCATCTAGCCCGTAGCGCCTTAATGCCCGAAGCGCCTCGTCACCTCACTAGCTCGCGCGTCACCCGAACGGTCCCGAGCGCGTTACCCGTTTTGCCCGGCGCGCGTCACCCGTTTTGCCTCGCGCATCACCCGTTTTTTGCCCCGCGCCACACCCGTTTTCTGCCCCGTGTGTAGCTCACCAGCCCGCTAGCGCGCAGCAGACGCATGCGCACGCGTAGTCGTAGCCGCACGTGCAACCGCGCGCACGCGCAGTCGTAGCCGCACGTGCAACCGCGCGCACGCGCAGCCATAGCTGCACGCACGCTCAGCTTGTTAGCTGCACCCGCCACCCGTTTTCCCACCGTCAACAGCAGCCCCGCCCCACCCGTCCTCGCAGCCCCACCCATAACCAACAGTCCCACCTGTACCCACCGCCTCGCTCGTTCCCATAGCCCCACCTGTAACCAGCCGCCCCATCCTCGTACCCGCAGCCCCACCTGGTGCCCGCTGTCCCACCCGTTCCAGTCACCTCACCCAGAATCAGCCACCCCACCCAGTACTCTCCACCGTGCAGAATCGCACAGAACCGCACGAAACTGCGCAGAGCTGCACGGAACCGCACAGAACCGCACCCGCTGCCCCACCCGTACCAGCCCGAGCTGCTGCCACACCCGTTCCAGTCACCTCACCCGGAATCAGCCGCCCCACCCGGTACTCTCCACCGCGCAGAACCGCACAGAACAGCACAGAACCGCACAGAACCGTGCAAAACCACACGAAACCGTACAGAACCGCACCCGCTGCCCCACCCGTTCCAGTCACCTCACCCGGAATCAGCCGCCCCACCCGGTACTCATCACCGCACAAAACCGCGCAGAACCGCACTCCACCTCACTGCACCACCCAGTACCTCACTTAACCGCACTAGACTCCACCCGAGCGTGCCCAATCACTCCTCTCGCACCAGAGCCTCTAGCGATGGTTACTTCTCGTGTTCTCACGTTCGATCCTGAGGGTAGGCCGGTAGAATTCGCAGGATGGCTCCGCAAGCTCAAGCTTTTCCTAGGGAGTCGGATTGAGAACGACATCCGCCTGCTGGACCATGCCACGGGCAAGCTCGTCGCCCCGAAAGAGCCCGACCCCCTAGGTTCCTCCCCGTCGGACGAGGAGGAAGCTCGCATTGAGAAGCTGCATCTTGCGGCCAGTCGGTGGGCGGCGCGGGACGACGCTACCGTGCTCGCTATCACCGACCTCCTGCCCCTGACAGAGCAGCAGCACTTCGAGCAGGAGGTGACGGCCAAGGGCCTGTTTGATGATGCCCCTGATGATGCCCCTGATGATGCCCTACTTGCCGCCACCCCCCCCCCCATTGAACTCTTTGAGAAGAGGCTCACTACTGTTGAGGACCTTACCCGTTCCCTTGCTGCTGCCTCCGGTACTACCCCCCCCCCCCATCTTTGAGGGGTGTGCCCCGTCCTTCTTAGCTTCCCCTGTCGACTCGGCGTCCGTTGCCACTGCACTAGAGGTGGCAGCCGTTGCCCTTGGCAACAAAGGGGGCAAGAAGGGGAGTAAGAAGGGAGGAGGTGGTGGCAGTGGTGGGGGTGGCGGAGGGGGCGGTGGTGGGGGTGGCGGAGGGGGCGGTGGTGGAGGTGGCGGAGGGGGCGGTGGTGGAGGAGGTGGAGGGGGTGGGAGTGGTGGCGGAGGCGGAGGAGGAGGCAGTGGAGGTGGAGGCAGTGGGGCTCCCCAGCAGCAGCAGCCTCACAAGCAGCAACCCCAGCCGCAGCAGCCCCAGCAGCAGCAGCAGCCACAGCAGCAGCGGCAGCAGCAGTTCCAGGGCCAGCGTCAGCAGACGCAGTAGCAGCAGTGGAGGTCGCCTGGACCAGGGAGCTCTGTCAGCAGCAGCGGCCCGCCCAGCTAGACGTCGCGTGGCCCGGCCCAGCACCCCCCCTGCCAGTATCAGGTGCAGACTGGGCCGCGTGGCGGCTACCCCTGTGGCCGCTTCCACCCCCCGGGTCAGTGCTTTGCGCAGCTCACTGACCGCTACCGTGCGCAGTTTGGCACCACCCGCACTGTCCCCGATTGGGCCTCACTGGCTCGTTCTGTTGGTCCGCAGTTGTATAGCATGATTGCATCTGAGTTAGATGAGGCTGTGCATTCTGTATCTGTGATGTATGCTGATGACTCTAGTGATGATGCTTTTTGCGTACTACTCTTGTTTCTCTAGCTTAAGTGTTGTAGAGGTTGCCAGTGCTTTCCCTGCTAGCGTAGCTTGTCCAGGTCCGACCACCGAGGCTGCGTCCCTGTCGTTCATACTCGACTCTGGGGCGTCCAGCTATTTCTTTCATGACCGCACCGACCTCACGCCACTACGCACTCCCGTCATTGTCGCCTTGGCTGACCCCTCTATGGGACCGGTGGTTGCTCACAGCACCACCACTCTCCCGTGTCCGGCGGCTCCCTCTGGTGTCCTTACAGGTTACTACACCCCCTCGTTCTCTAGGAACCTGGTGGGTGTCAGCCACCTCCACGACCTCGGAGTAGTCACCACTTTTCCCGTAAAGGAGTCAGTTGCCTCCTGCATAGTTGGTGCCACTGGGCGCCTCTGACCACTTTCCATAGGGAGTCGGGCTCTGGTCTGTACTCACTACATATTGGGTCCCACCACACTGGGTCAGGTCAGGTAGCTGCAGTGTCGTGCGACTGTCGGTCACTCACCCACCCATCGGTCCTCTGGCACCACTATCTAGGTCACCTGTCCTTCCCGCATCTCAGTAGGATGGTACGTCACCGTCTGGTCTCAGGTCTTCCAGAGTCGCTTGCCCTGCTTCCCCGCTCGCCTGCGCCGCCGTGCACTCCTTGCGTCGAGGGTCGGCAGCGCGTTGCCCCTCACTCCTCCTCGTTTCCCCCCACCACGGCTCCCTTACAGACCCTGCACTTAGACGTCTGGGGCCCCTCCCCGGTCCTTGGCCCACGTCAGGAGCGCTTCTTCCTGATTGTGGTGGACGACCTCTCACGCTTCACAACGGTGTTTCCCTTGCGACGGAAGGCCGGTGTGCCTACCGTCCTAGAGCCGTGGCCACTAGCGAGGGGTGGCGTCCAGGGCCTGTGTGGGCTCCGCCTGCACTCGGACCATGGTGGTGAGCTTTCTTCCACTCGCCTGGAGACGTTCTATCAGGGTCAGGGGATCATCCAGTCTTACACGCTACCAGCTCGCCGCAGCAGAACGGGGTAGCCGAGCGACGCATTGGGCTGGTCATGGAGGTTGCCCGGACCTCCATATGCCATGCCGGTGCCCCCCAGTACACGAGTGCCGGACTGGCAGTGCCCGAGTGGGTATGTGAAAAGACGACTGCTGTGGGACATTTCAGAACAATCTTAGATTCAGGAAGACAGCTCACCTGCAGGCGGGGAGATGCAGGACTGGCAGAAGAAATAGCAGGCGATGCAGAACTGACTCTCCAACGACTGCTGCACCACACAGTCGGTGCCAGTGGGACATTGCACTGTGAAGTCATACTCCCTGGAGGGGCATGCAGGGCGTGAGAAATGTTACAATATTGACAAGTAGAACATGTAAATGGACTTAAATGGAGTGAGATGGGTCGGGTTTAGAGCAGCTGTTTATTCAGAATGCACGGAGCAACATAACTCCTGACTATATCTATGGTGCAGCCATGCTTGGTCTGGTTGGTCTGATGCTGGCAGCAATGGCAGAACAATGAGAGCAACAGTAACTTCAGAGATGCACATGGTCAGCACTAGAGAGCAAGCTATGTAGGTGTGCATGATCGTATCAGGTTGGCAACGTATGCACAAATGTGAGGTCCGTTTCTTACAGAATGCTTCATGCTTTGGTTAGCCTACTCCCTTAGGCGATTCCCTTTAAGCATGAGCGCTGAGATAGTTTCTTACAGCTCACTTTTGAGTCGACACGAAAGTCACCTTCTTCAAGCATGAACGCTAGAATAGTTGCTTACAGTTCATCGAGGTTAACTGCGCCAAGGGTGGCCGGCAGAGAGCCCGTGAGGTAGTTTCCTTTGATGCTACTGCAATGGTGGGCGGATGTCATGTGGATGGCATGTGGAAGGAACGTGGATGATGTGGATGGCATGGCATGTGGATGGCCTGTGGACGCCATGTGAATGGCCTATGGATGCCATGTGAATGGGATGTAAATATACGTGGTTGAAATGTGGATGGCACGTGGGTAGGGTGGCTGTGTAATTGTGTCAGATTCATGTCTAGAAGAATGGCCTGATATATATGATGGGCATTGAGTTGCAACAATTGTGAGTGTTACAAGGGTTGTGAGTGTTACAATCGACATGCACACATTCAGCCATGTGCATGGATGAAACAGCCATGTGCTTGCATTCATTCAGCCATATGCATGTAAAGAACCCTAAACACTCAGCCATGTACATGTATACGCACAGATAGGTAAGGAGAGGGAGCTCCCCCAAGAAGGCCGGCACGGAACCCACCAAATTGTTGTAGGTAAGGCTCCTATGAGTGAGAAAGAGCGAGTGGCTTGCAGAAGACTTACAGCTCTACGAGATTGGTGAGAGCAGAGATGATGCTGGTTTCGTCAGGGTTCAAGCAAAAGAGAATGAGAGAATGAGAGAACGAGAGAGAAAGAATTTTTGCAGAAGGCTTACAGTGCAACGAGGTTGGTGAGAGCAGAGATGGTGCTGGGGATGGTGTTGCCTGTGCGGTTGTTGCTTTTCAAGTTCCTGGTTGGGGGTGAGGGGGTGGGGGGAGATCAGAGGAAGTGGGAGAACTGGGAGGGACATACACATGCAGGTGATGTGCATGAGACGGGGTTTGCATGGCAGGGGGTGTGCATAGCAGGTGATGCCAGCCATGCTGGGTGTGGATTGTGTATGATGCTGGTTGCCCTTGTTTGTGCAGGAGAAGGTGTTGTCACGAATTTTACAAGCACTGCGGCACATGCAGCATACCATGACACACAGAGTACCATCATATGCAGTGTGCCATGTCATGTCATGCATTGTACCAACAAGTGCCACTTACCATGATATACAGATCACGCAATCCTTTCTTCGTAGGAATGCTTACAAGCTTCGAAGATTCGTCAGCTTCCCAATGCTGTCTGTCAGCGGCCCAATCGCGTTACCCTCCAGCGTCCTGCAGGGGGTGTGGTTGGAAAAGAGTGGTGTTTTTCGGCATAAACTAACCTGTGGTTGGCACAAGGCTGTGCCTCAACAGGTGCTTTCCATACAACCGAGGGAGTCTAGAAAGCCCTTTTTTCGGCACATCAAACGCATATTGATTACGTCTCAGTGAGATAGTTGAGTCTGGATAAGGATTCAATGATGGACCCAGTAAGTTGAAAAAAACGTGGTGTGTGGTTGGGGCGAAGGGTGCGTGTCAAGAACGGATGCTTACAGCTCCGTGAGATTGTTCAGTTTGGATAAGGAGTCAGGGATGGACCCAGTGAGCTTGTAGTCGACTCCATCCCCAGATATGATCCTGGATCAAAAGAGGAGGAGGAACAGTTGCAATGAGTCTCATGAGGAGAGGTAGCTGGAGAAAGCGAGACAGTGAGAGGGAGAGGGGTAGAGAGGGAGAGAGAGGGATAGAGGGGGAGAGAGGGAGGGAGAGAGAGAGCTAAAGCTACCACTAAGCTGTTTTCACCCCTGGATCAATTAACCCTGAGCGCAATTTTTAGCAACAGCATCCAAGGGCCTATTAGAGTGCCTCACAGATAATGCCAGCATGAGAGTGCCTCACAGGTACTGCCGGCATGAGAGTGCCTCACAGGTACTGCCGGCATGAGAGTGCCTCACAGGTACTGCAGGCTTGACATGTTGCCAAAGGACTCGGGAATGCTGCCATTCTCTATTTTATCAATCTTCCTGTGAAGGTAGTGGCGTGGCAGGTGGGGAGTGGCACGGGGGGAGTGGCATGGAAGAACAGAGAGCATCAAAGGGCAGGGCCGATAAAAGGGCAGAACTAAGCATGAAGGAGCGGCATGCATGAAGCAACAGTGAGCATGAAAGTGAAGAAAAATAAGAGAATTATACACGGATGAGAGATGAAAATCAAAGAGAAACAGGGAACAGAAACATACAGCCCTTGCAGGTTTACAAGACTGCCCATGCCAGAAGGGAGACTGCCTCCAACATCCACAGCGCCAAGTTCCCTGCCACCACGACAAACGAGCTTTTGAGACCTCGGTTTCTCAGAAGTCCGTCATGAAGATCGGCCATGGAGTAGAAGAGGATGAAACGAAGAGGATGAAACGACGAGGTTGAAATGACGTTGAAATGAAGAGGTTGAAACGAAGAGGATGAAACAAAATTGCCTCTTTGCTCTCTCCCTTAATCAATATTTCCTATCCCTCTTTCTTTTCTTCATCCTCAATCGACCCCTTCCCCCCTCTTGTCGACTCCCTCTGTACCGGTCTCCCTCTCTCCCCCTCTCATCCTCTCTCTCCCTCTCAAGCACTCTCAACCTCTTCCTTACAGGCTTGTGAGCCGAGAGAGGCCACTGATGGCGTTCGGAATGGTGGGAATGCCGAGCGTTGGAGACCTGTATCAGGGTATTTGGAAGGGGGGGGAGCAAGGGGTCAGTGGGGAGGTGGAGAGAAGGGTGAAGAATACTCCTCTTTTTCAGACGACTCCAAGACCATGTCTGGGATAATGCTGCATCGAAAGCAGGACTGAGTGACGGAGTCACGTGCGAGCCACTGTTATGTGGTGAACGAAGGTTGTGCAACACGAAATAAATGTTCAAATTATGTTGTGCAACTTTAAGCTGCTGCTTACTGTAGGAAGATTATGTATCCCTCAGCATCACACTCCCGAAGTGAGCTTGTGGCGCAGTCCCGGTCGAAAATGAGAGTCACGTCCCATGCCGTCTCTAATGCCTCCAAAGGAGGGACTGGTTGAGTGGGTTGTGAGAAGGCGGGGGATTGGGGGTGAAGGGGAAGAGATTTTTGGGTCGTGCACATGTAGTGCGAGCATGATGCTCTGCACGCAATATGTCAGCAATTTACATGGTATTATGTACTTTGTTTTCTCTGCAGGTTACCTGAAAATGACTCGTTCAACGAGTCATTTTTCTTGTTGTAGGTGATGGCCGCATGCTATGTGGTCAATAAAACTCACTTATGCAACGCCAGTGGCGTTAAATTACTACTAGTGGTAGTACTCACTCTGCGACGGGTGTATGAACGGCAGCGCTGCTACAAGCCGTTGGTCGTAGGAGTGGAGAAGGAAAAGGAAGAGGAGAAGAAGACCAGAGGCTTCGAGAGTGGTTTTAGGTAACATGGCCATCGCACGTGCGCCCAACATAGAATTTGAAGCGCCTACTACTATGAATATAAATGCCAGTGGCGGACTTGATTGGCGAGATATCTGGTAAGCGATGAGCTATAATGTACTTTAGTAGGCGACGAGTTTCTTTGAATCCTTGACCAGCCTGAGGGTGTTGCTAGTCGAAGTTATACATTCAGTTTTTCAAGAACTGTGGGGGTGAAGGCATGTGAGATTCGCGCCTCGTTCACCGTGGTCTTGGTGGTTGTGATACACGAGATTTCGCCCGCTCATGTGGCATTTTTTGGGTCTGCGAGCGACAGCGAGGAAAAGTGTACGCATCAGCAAAAGCTGAATCAATGACGCGGCCTTGGCTTGCAGGCGTGGTCAACGCGCTCCAGCCCTTCCTCTTCGGTAAGTCAAAGATAGTCATCATCGTGTTTCGCATTGGTCTTCCTGGGTCCTTGTGGCATCTGACACGAGGTTACCCAGTGGTTCCACTCGAAACGTGCGGGGAACCATGCCAGACGCGAATGTCGTCAGACTAGGCGTGGAACCTGAAATTCGTTATTCGTGATGCATCACGAACGAAATTAGAGTAACTATTTTCGCAAAGCTAGTCAACGCTATGGCAGGTTGTCTCCAATTCACAAGAAATTCGGGATAAGGGCGCTTAACCTTTTTTTTTTTAATCGAACGGACGTTAAACAAACGTTAATCGAACGGTTTCATATCGCCTAATGTTTTCCTGACAAACCGTGTTTCTAAGAAGTTCCATTTGGTTCCGTTTCGTGTGCGACGTCGCACGGTTATGTCAAGAATAGAACTAGGAATGGTGGGTTGAACTAGGCAAGAGGTGAGTACAAGTAGGGGAAACCTAACCCTAAAGTGTTGTACTCACTAAGGAGTGACCCTACTGTAGCCTAGAGATACAATTGTAATCTGACACACCCCCATAGGCAAAGTAGGGGACAGCAAACAAAACAAGCGGTCACAAGACCAGTCTGCAGAAGAGAACACAGCTCAGGGTGGATCACAAAGTCACCACGCATTCTGAGCACAAGCAAGTGGCCACAAGGCCAGTTCACATGCAGAGGTATATAATAGCAATGCAGTACACTGATCACAACCTAGCAAGAGAAAACATGCAGGTATAAAGATATATAGCAGTGTACAGCAAGAGCAAGTCAAGCAACCAACAGGTGAGGCGGAGTGGGCACAAGCCCAAGAGAAGTGCAGAAACGGTGATGATTACCAGCCCCAAGGGCCTTGGTGAAGACATCAGCAGTGTTGGCCCGAGAGGCCACGTAAGCAAGGCGCAGCTGACCACGCTGCTGCAGCTCACGCGCAAGGAAGTAGCGAAGAGCAATGTGCTTCGTTCTGTGCTCCAGTCTCTGCTCGCGACACAAGGCAAGCATTTCCTTGTTGTCGACGTACAGAACTGGAGGAGAACGAGGCCGCTCCCCCAAGTCGGTCAGCAGGTAGGTCAGCCAGCGTAGCTCCTGTGCAGCCATGGCCCCAGCGTAGATCTCGGCCTCACAGCTGGAACCAAGCACAGAAGAAGAACGAGTGGACCTCCACGAGACAGAACCAGAGCCAAGACTGAAGGTGTAACCCTGTGACGAACGCTGAGTCGTCTGGTCGTCGGCCCAAGAAGCGTCAGAGTGTCCTGTGAGGACCACCGAACCCCGTCCTCCAAGCACGAGCCCCATGCCCGATGTGCTGCACAAGTAACGCAGTACCCTCTTCGCAGCATCAAAGTGCACCTTTCGGTGTCGACCAGGTGCCACGTAGCGAGCCAGGAGGCTGAGAGGGTAGGCGAGGTCAGGTCGTGTGCACGTCATCAGGTACATGAGGCAACCCACAAGCTCTGGGTACGGACCACTCGGCTCTACGGACTCGTCCGAAGGTGGAGCTGAGAGCGAGTGGCCGGTAGACAGAGGAGTGGGCTGTGGCGAGGACCAAGTGAAGCGGAAGCGCTGAAGGACCTGGTACACCATGTGTGACTGAGTGAGGGTGATGGTGCGCCGTGGTCTGTCCCGAGTGATCAGCAAGCCAAGATAGCTCCGCAGCTCACCCAGGTCAGTGCAGGTGTGTCTCTCCTGCAGCTCTGCCTTCACTAGGGCCAGTGCCTCAGTGTCAGCAGTAGAAAAAACCAAGTCGTCGACGTACACGAGGATGTAGAACGGCGGCAGAGTAGTGTCGGTGCGTAGAACCAGCGACGGGTCAGCAGTCGAAGGAGCAAACCCAAGAGCCGCAAGTGTCGTCCTCAGTGTGTCGTGCCACTCACGGGGCGCCTGACGCAGGCCGTACACTGGTCGTCGTAGGCTCCACTGGGTACCCTCAGGAAACGACCCAGTGAAGCCCTGTGGACGGCGCAACCAGATGGCCTCGTGAAGGCTATACTGCAAGAATGCTGTCGAGAAGTCGAGGCAGTGCAGTTCGTAGTCACGCTGAGCTGCAACGTGTAGCAACACCCGAAGAGTGGTCATCTTCGGGGTGGGAGAGAAGGTCTGAAAGAAGTCGACCCCCTCACGCTGACTGAAGCCTCGAGCAACGTAACGTACCTTGAAGGCAGGCGGAGAACCCGGCGGCCGCTTCACCCTGAAAATCTCCCTCAGGGGCAAGCAGCATGGTCGCGTGATGGGGTGAAGCGGCAGCAAGGCACTCCAGCTCCTCCTGTCTGTCCTCAAGAACGTCACAGCCAAGGGCAGTACAGCCAAGAGCAGTCTCACCCCCGACGGACGGAGGACAGGCAGGGACAGGGTCAGAGACAAGACTCGCAAGGTAGTCTAGGCGGTACACAGCAGCAAAGTCAACAAGCTCAGCTACTAGGGCAGATGCAGCAGGAGACGAGAACGTAGGGTCCGTCACAACCGTAGCAAGAAGGCGAGTAACAGTCGGACTGGACGCACGAGCAAGGTCAGACGGAGGGTCAGCATTGTCAGGCAGAGAGGACGAAGGAGGTAACGGTAGTACAACACGCTGAGGAACAGAGGAAGGACGGAGTGTCATATCGTGAGTGCCGGGGACAGCCGGAGCATGTGGACGACGAACACGAGGAACACGAGCACGGACAGCAGCTCTAGGCTCAGGCTCAAGGTCAACGCTAGACTCAGGCTCTCGACGCTCAGGGGTGGAAGCACGAGTCTCAGGCTCTCGACGCTCAGTCAGGGACTCTGACACCGCAGTGTAAGGAGCAGGAGCAGGTAGTGGGGAGTGTGGTAGCAGCGGTGGCTGTGACTGGTCCGCTGGCGGACACAGCAACGGAGGAGTAGTACCTGCCACAGGGAAGCCAGTAGCACCTGGCGGAAGACTGAGAAGGTGGCGAAGAGCACCAGTAGCTCCCGTACCTCCAACACGAGCAGCTCCTCCAGTACCCCCAGCAACACCTCCAGCACCAGTAGCACCAGCACCTCCAGCACCACGAGCTCCGACAGCGCCAGCACCTCGAGCACCAGTAGTACCTCCAGCACCTCCAGTGCCTCCAGCTCCAGCTCCAGCGCCTCCAGCACCAGTAGTACCTCCAGTACCTCCTATGTCAGCAGCTCCAGTAGCACCTCCTGAACCTCCAGCACCAGCAGTACCACCTGCTCCCTCAGCTCCAGCACCTCCAGTACGAGCACCTCCGGGACCAGTAGCTCCAGCAATTCCAGTACCTCCAGCTCCAACGCCTCCAGCACCAGCAGTACCAGCACCTCCAGGGTCAGCAGCTCCCGTAGCTCCAGCACCAGGAGCACCAGCACCTCCAGTGCCACCAGCTCCAGTACCTCCAGCACCGGCAGCAGCTCCAGTACCCCCAGCATCAGCAGCTCCAGTACCTCCTGCACCAGCAGCACCTCTAGTACCTCCAGTAGTACCTCCAGCACCTCCAGCACCAGCAGCACCTTCTGGACTAGTAGCTCCAGCACCAGCAGGACCGTACCCTCCACCACCAGGACTGCCTCGCAGAACGACCCACGCACGAATCGCCTGCGGCAAGAGCGTCTCAAGTAGAGCAGGCTGCGGTGGCTGTCCAGCTCCAGTACCTCCAGTAGTGGTAGCTCTAGCACCTCCAGCACCAGAAGCACCTCTAGTACCTCCAGCTCCAGCACCTCCAGCACCAGCAGCAGCTCCAGTACCTCCAGCACCAGTAGTACCTCTAGTACCTCCAGTAGGACCTCCAGGCCTAGTATCTCCAGTACCTCCAGCTCCAGGACCTTCAGAAGGACTCGCAGCACCCCTAGAGTCAGCACCCGAAGTCTCAGCACCCCCAGAGTCAGCACCCAAAGTCTCAGTACCCTCAGTCCCAGCACCCTCAGGCTCAGCACCCTCAGGCTCAGTACCCTCAGTCCCAGCACCCTCAGTCTCTGCTCCAGTGTCCACAGCAGTAGGCTGCAGAGGCGGCGAAGACGGCAGAGGTGGGAACCCGGGGGGGGTAGCCAGACGAGGAGAGCGGGCACCCCCAGACTCACCACCCCCAGCCCCAGCTCCAGTAGTCTCAGCTCCAGAGTCCACAGCAGCAGGCTGCGGAGGCGGCGAAGACGGCCGTGGCGGGAAACCCGAGGGGGTCGCCAAGCGAGGAGTGTGGCGAGTGGTCGCCGTGTCGTCGGTGACGGCGTCACCCCCCTCAGGTGAGTCAGAGGAGTCAGAAGAGATCTCAACTGGCTCATCCAAGGGGGGTGGGTCTACCTGGGACACACATGAGGGAGCAGGACCCTGTGGGGGGAGGGGGTCTACCGGGGGGGGGACTGGTACCAGGAAGAGGGGTGCAAGGGGGACCGGGTGGGACGCGTGCGGGTGAAGTCGGTAGTAACAGACCGACTCGTCGAAGGTGACGTCCTGAGAGGACAAAACACGACGCGAGGCAGGGTGGTAGAACTGCCAGGGTGGAGCATCGGTGGGGAAGCCCAGGAAGACACAGCGGAGAGTGCGAGGAGAGAGCTTGCTCGCTTTGGTATTGCGAACAAGGGAGACCGCGCCCCAGACCCGAAACGACAACACATCACCAGGCTGTCCCGTCCAACGAAGTGTGGGCGAGGTCTCTGGAGCAGAGACACGGGGCCAGAGGTTGAGCTGATGCGCGGCGTATCGGACCGCAAACGGCCACAGGAAATGGGGAGTAGCCGCATGGATCATGGAGGTACGAGCAACCTCCATGATCAGGCCAATGCGACGCTCAGCGATCCCATTTTGCTGCGGAGAGGCCGGAAGCGTGAACGACTGGGCGATGCCCTCATCCTGGCAGAACGTCTCAAGGACGCCAGAAGAGAACTCACCACCCCTGTCAAAGTGCAGACGCAGGACTGGGAAGTCCTGATGAAAGCGCTCGTGTAGCTGGAGACGAGTAGCACGGATCCGGGGGATTAAAACACCGCTGACGTCCGCCTTGCGACGCAAGGGGAAGACTGTGGTGTAGCGTGTGTAGTTGTCAACAACCAGCGGGAAGTAGCGCTCCTGGTCCGTCCCACCGACGGGGGCCGGGCCCCACACGTCCAGGTGGAGAGTCTGCAGAGGAGCAGTGGTCGGAGGAAACTCGGAGGAGTGAGGAGCGGCGCGCTGCCGCCCCTCGACGCAAGGAAGGCACGGCGGCGCAAGTGAGCGCGGGAGGGGGGGCAGGGTCTCAGGGAGGCCAGAGACCAGGAGCCGGGAGTGCATGCCGCGCAGACGCTGTAGGGAGGGGTGACCAAGACGGTGGTGCCAGCGCTGAGTCTCATGAGTGAGTACTCTGCACGAGCAAGACGCAGCTAACAGCCTTGACGTAGACGCTCGACTCGACGCAGCTACCTGACCTGACTCAGCCACCTGTGCAGACGCAGTGGTCAGTGTGTACAGACTAGACCCAGGCTGACGAGTGAACGTAGCCAGGTGACGGCGAGTCCGGGAGCACGTACAGATCACCACACGCTGCCCTCCAGGAATAAAGGTATCAACCCAGACATCCTGAATGGCAGCGTTGCTCACCAAGTTCGTCGAGAACGTGGGGAGGTGGAGACCTGACAAAGAACCGGAGGGGACTGCTGGACAAGGGAGGACCGTGGAGGCTCTCGCAACCACTGGGCCCCCAGAGGGGTCAGCCAGTGAGACTGGGACAGGTGCTGTGAGTGGTGTGACTGTGGTGCAATCACGGAAGAAGCAACGTGACGCGCCTGAGTCAAGCGTGAAAGTGTGCAAGACCTCAGCTGAGGCAGGACCTGTGGTAGTAGACGCACTAGCACTTAGAGCGTCGGTAGACTCACGGGCATCTAGAGCTGCAGCAGACTCACTAGCACCTGGAGCGGCAGCAGACTCACTAACACCAAGAGCAGCAGTCCTAACAGAACGATAACCTCCACCACCAGGACGACCTCGCTGAATAACCCACTCACGAAGCTGCCGAGGGGTGGGGTCGTCCGGGAGAAGCAGTGCCCGCTGCTGTCCACCCCTGGCCGCAGCAGCTGCCGCGGAAGTGGCCATGACAGACAGTGACGATCAAGAGTAGGTCCAGCACCTCCAGCTCCTACAGCGCCAGAAGCACCTCTTGCACTCCCAGCAGCACCTCCTCCACTCCCAGTAGCACGAGTAGCAGCAGCAGCAGTAGTAACAGCAGCAGGGCGGCGCGCGACCAGAGCAAGGCAGTAGTTCCTAGGGCAGAAGCACCTAGGGTCCTTTTTTTTTTTTTTTTTTTTTTAACAATTTAATTATATTTAGGGTATAGCAGGGCGCTGGCGCAGGGCAGGGCGCTGGCGCAGGGCAGGGCGCTAGTGCGCGCAGGGCAGGGCGCTGGCGCAGGCTGCAGGGGCAGGACGCGCAGGCTGCAGGGGCGCTGCGCTGGCTGCAAGGGCAGCTCGTACGGGCTGCAGGGGCCGCGCGGACGGGCTGCAGAGGCGGCGCGCGGGCTCCAGGGTCCGCGAGGACGGGCTGTAGAGGCGGCGCGCGGGCTCCAGGGGCGACGCGCGGGCTGCAGGGTCCGCGAGGACAGGCTGCAGAGGCGGCGCGCGGGCTCCAGGGGCGACGCGCGGGCTGCAGGGTCCGGGCTGCAGATGCGGCGCGCGGGCTCCAGGGGCGACGCGCGGGCTGCAGGGTCCGCGAGGACGGGCTGCAGAGGCGGCGCGCGGGCTCCAGGGGCGACGCGCAGGCTGCAGGGTCCGCGAGGACGGGCTGCAGAGGCGGCGCGCGGGCTCCAGGGGCGACGCGCGGCTGCAGGGGCAGCGTGAACGGGCTGCAAGGGCAGCGTGAACGGGCTGCAGGGGCAGCGTGAACGGGCTGCAGGGGCAGCGTGAACGGGCTGCAGGGGCAGCGTACGGGCTGCAGGAGCAGCGCGCGGGCCACAGGGGCAGGCGCGGCTGCAGGGGCAGCACAGTAGCAGGGGCGAGCACGACTGCAGGGGCAGCACGGTCGTAGGGGCGAGCACGGCTGCAGGGGCAGCGCGGTCGCAGGGGCAGCGCACGAGCTGCAAGGGTCGCGACAGTGAGAGCTAGGGGCGCCAGCGCGCTGGCTACTGTGTAGGGCGTGGCGCTACCACTAGGCGGAACGGTGGGCCCATGTAGGAACGGTTCCTACTCTGATAACATGTCAAGAATAGAACTAGGAATGATGGGTTGAACTAGGCAAGATGTGAGTACAAGTAGGGGAAACCTAACCCTAAAGTGTTGTACTCACTAAGGAGTGACCCTACTGTAGCCTAGAGATACAATTGTAATCTGACAGGTTATTCGCGAACTAAGTTGCGAATCTCAATGAATGCAGTAACGTCGAAATCGCACGGACGGTTCGTCAAACGAGCTGAAACCGTCAAAATGGTTACGAGCCCTAAGGGTGTCTTAAGTTGTAGTGTCCACGGCCCACGATATGGGTGTCTAAATCCCAAATTGCAGGCTGCCTGGGGCAAGATTAGTAATATTGCACACTTCTCGTTTTGTGTGCTGTATCTTGGCGAAAAAAATGGATATGGTGGGTGCGATGTAGTTTGATTGGTCGAAGCAACACTCACTGCAGAAACGCCAAGTTTCTCAACTATGCAATTTAGGATTTCAGGTCCCCAACCACAGAGCGCCCCCTGAAGTTTGCCGACTCAGCAAAACCAAAACAAGCGCAGCGAAATCATACATGCCACCCTCCCAACACCTCCTTCGATTCTGTGTTAACCACCCCCTCACTTGAAGACTCAACCTTGCGAAAGATTAGTAATCTTGTGCAATATGGACCTCGAGCTGTAAAGAGGCAATATATGGTGAGCCCAATTACACCAAGCTGTAAAGCAAGCTGTTGGTGTTGATGTAACTAAGGAATCTTAGTCGACACGATAATCCTTGCCAAATATAGTCAAGACAGCGGAAGTCTTGAATGTCATTGTTGTTGTTCAGGATCCGTCACTTTGAGAGCTTACGACGAACTCATTACTCAACTAAACGCAAATCCGCTCGGTAGGATTGTGCTGGAGGTACTGGAGCTGCTGGTGCTGGAGGTACTGGAGGTGCTGGAGCTGGAGGTGCTGGTGCTGGAGGTGCTGGAGCTGGAGGTACAGGAGCTGCTGGAGGTACTGGTGCTGGAGGTACTGGAGCTGGCGGCCCTTGTACTGTGGGTACTGCACACCGGCGACCGTTTTTCTTCCCGCAACCGCAGTCGTCACTGCCACCACCTGACTCGGCACTTCGCCAGGTTCTTAGTCTTCCGTATTCCACTGGCCTTACTCCACCTCTACTGTATCCTCCATCTGACCAGTCACAGCCGCCGTTACTGCCTCACTCCCCTCTGCCTGCTCCTTCTCCTTACCCTGAGCAGACAGACTCCGTGACAGAGCGCCGTGAGCCTGCGTCTTGTCCTGCCTTGCCTGTTCGCACTGTTAGTCGTGCTCGTCGTGTTCGACCTCCACCAATCCCCGGCACACACACTATGGCACTTCGTCCTTCCTCTGTTCCACATCGTGTTGCTCTGCCGTCTCCTTCGGAGTCCTCACTTCCTGACATTCCTGACCCCGAGTCCAACCTTGCTCGTGCTGCTAGTCCTACTGTCACGCGTCTCCTGTGTCGAGAGTTCAACGGGTGAAGAATTGACTAAGGAAAGAGAAGGTACAACAAGATATAGCAAACCCTAAGAATGGAAATGTTACACCTAGACTAACATAAGCTAAACGTATGAATTATATGTTGACACACCCCCATAGTCTAGGTGACGGTAGTCCTGTGGAAAGCAACACATATTTCAGGGTGGGTCTCAAGGACACACACAGTTTGAGAGCAAGGGCCACAGGAGCAGTCAGCAAAAACAAGCAAGGGTCACAAGACCAGTCCGCAAAAACAAGACAAATCTCAGGGTGGAGCTCAAAGTCACCACACACTCCGAGAGGAAGCAAGGGGCCACAAGGCCAGTCCACATGCAGGAATATAGCAAATATAAGGGGATGCAAGAGGACAAGACAAGCAAGACAAAGCATCTCTACGTAAGCAAGTGAGGACAGTCAGGCACAAGGCCAAGCTGGGTGCAAAAACGCTGGTGGTCACAAGGCGGCAACGCCTTGGTGAAGATATCTGCAGTGTTGGCCTCAGAGACCACATAAACAATGCGAGCCTGGCCACGCTGCTGCAACTCACGCAGAAGGAAGTAACAAAGCTGGATGTGCTTCGCCTTCCCAACCAGTCGGGGCTCCTCACACAACAGGACAGCAGACCTATTGTCAGCGAACAAGACTGGGGGGGAGCGAGGCCGCTCACAAAGGTCGGTGAGGAGGAAAGTCAGCCAGCGAAGCTCCTGGGCGGCCATGGCCGCAGCGTACACCTTGGCCTCACAGCTGGAACCACAGACGGACGACGCCCGAGTCGACCGCCATGAAACAACACCTGTCCCGAGGCTAAAGGAGTACCCCTGTGTAGACCGATGCGCATCCGCGTCGTCGGCCCACGACGAGTCCAAGTAACCTGTAAGTGTAACTGGCTGCTTCCCTCCAAGGACAAGTCCCATGCCTGATGTACTCGCCACATACTTCGCCACCCTCTTAGCAGCCAACCAGTGGGACGGACGGTCTCTCCCAGGTGCAACAAAGCGCGCAAGGACGCTAAGAGGGTAAGCTAGGTCTGGGCGAGTACAGGTCATCAGGTACATGAGACAACCCACCAGCTCAGGATATGGTCATCAGTACCCACCCATCAGGTACTGGACTCAAATGACGCGTCCGAAGGTGGAGCCGTGAGCCCATGATCCACAGCAAGAGGGGTGAGCTGTACCTTGGAGAACAGGAAGCGAAACCGCGTGAGGATCTGCTCGACCATATGCAACTGAGTCAGCGTAATGGTGCGAGCTGCCCTGTCCCTAGTGATCTGCAGGCCAAGGTAGTGTTGCAGCTCACCAAGGTCAGTGCAACAGTGTCCCCTCAGCAGTTCCTCCTTCAAGGAGGCCAGCGCGCGTCAGTCGGGAGTGGCGAAGATCAGGTCTTCAAAGAACTGGGTCGAGCCACGGCGGACGAACAGCGACGGGTCGGCAGACGACGGAAAGAAGTCAAGCACTGCAAAAATCGTACATAGCGTGTCGTGCCACTCGCGAGGAGCCTGGCACAGGCCGTAGACCGGTCGACATAGCTGCCACTGGGTCCCAGGTGGAAAAGAGCATGTGAAGCCTGGCAGGCGACGCAGCCATATGTGCTCGTGCAGGCTCCCCTGAAGGACCGCGGTGGAAAAGTCCAAGGAGTGCAACTCGTAGTCGCGCTGGGCTGCAATATGCAGCAACAACCGAAGAGTGGTCAACTTCGGGGTGGGAGCGAAAGTCTGGAAGAAGTCTACTCCCTCTCGCTGACTGAAGCCTCTCGCCACATAGCGCGCCTTGAACACTGGTGGTGATCCAGGCGGACGCTTCACCTTCTAAAGCCATCGGCCACAGACGACGTTCGTCCTAGGTGGTGGGACTGCGTTGACGCAGGTGCCGGTGGACCTATAAGACGCCATCTCTGCCTCCTCAGCTGCTATCCAGTATGAGGCCCAAGGTCCCGAGACCGCCTCAGCGTGATTGCGAGGGATCGGGATGTCAAGATCGTCTGGATCACCCTCAGGGGCAAGCAGCATGGCGCAGAGATAAGGAACAGCGGCCGCAAAGAAACCAAGCTCGAACTGCCTGTCCTCCAGGACCTCAAGGGGAAAAACAGGAACACCCCCAGAGGACGGAGAGCGAGCAGGGCCACTCACTAGGTGAGCGGCGTAGTCAAGGCGGTGGGAAGAGGCAAAGCCAGCAACAGTGGTAACAAGAGCTGTGACAGACGACAGAGGTGCAGTCGGGTGAGTGACCTGTTATAGTCACAATAGGCTTGAATGTGCCTAAAACGAAAGATAGAGAGCACAGACGGATTTCTGCACAGCGGCTTCAAACGTTGATAGCGTTCTGCTCACAGCTGCAAATGACTTGATTCAAATTGGATCTAGAGCGTCTTCACGTCGTCTACAATTAGCAATTTAGATTGCACGATTTGATAAAGAATTGACGACACAGCGTCGGTTTGAACGAACGGTACTATGGCAGCCACTGTAGTCTTAGAACACAAGATAGGAAGAGTTACGAGTTGGGAATGACTCCCAACTCCTACAAACCCCAAGAGCCGAGGTACAGTGATGTGGAACAGTGCCACACTGTCCCCAACCACGAAGGGTCTCGAAACTACCCTTCACTAGGGCCTACACCAAGTGAAATGTTACACTACACAAAGTAATGTAACTATCTTCAATATCTTGAGGTGTACCCTTTTGGCAAGCTTCGAAATCACTTGAGGCTTGACACCAAGGCTCGGGCTCTTCATCACAAACTCATCCTTGAGTTCTTGATGGGTCTGCTGCACACACATGCGACACGCCGAACGTTCGACACAGGACAAAATAGAAACCGCGCACGACAAAATAGAAACCGCGCGCGAGACACAAACGACCGCGTAACACGCGTCTAGCGATAACTCGCTATTGACTCGACACACACACTCGACATCATGACTCAACATTCACACACAATTATAAGCATGAAATATATATTATCCCATGCCCTCATACCATTCCATACACACACACATTCACGCACACGGACAACAAGCCGAGTGCAAACCGTAGGGTTGCACCAACAAACTCCCCCTCGGATTGTTGGCCTTAGGATATGTTGCTCTCTCAGTTCAGAGCCATCCCAGCCAGCTTGCAACACTTCCAATGCTGCTGCTCCACCAGCCTCTTGGTCATCATGTCAGCCGGCTGCCCCGTGGTCTTCACGTAGCGCAACTCAACTTCACCCGCGGTTACCATGCTCCTCGTCCAATGCCACTTCACCCTCATGTGCTTCGTGAGTCCATGCAACACAGGGTTCTTAGCAAGAGCAATGGCACCCTGGCTGTCACAGTACAGTGGGGTAGGTCCTTGCTGCTCCTCCCCCAATTCAGCCAACAAACGCCGCTGCCACACAATCTCCCGTACGGCACGGAAGAGTGCCATGTACTCGGACTCCACCGAGCTCAAAGCTTGGTCAACCTGCTTCTTGCTCTCCCAAGCAGTTGGGCCTCCACCAACACAGCATATGAAGCCTCCCACACTTGTCATGTCCTCTGGTTCTGATGCATATGAAGCATCCGAGTAGGCGGTGAGGAACAAACGCCCGGGTTCAACACCATCCGCGCCCTTTTGGCGCCTTTGTGCCGCCGCCGAGTATTGCAGCCCAACGGTCGGTGTTTGGCCAAGATACTTGGCCACCCTCATTCCAGCTGCTACCTGCTCCTCATTAGGGCATTGCACAACCCTAGCCAGCTGCCCGGTAGCAAACGCGACGTCCGGTCGGGTGTTTACCGCCGCATACATGAGGCTGCCCACCAACGAGTGAAATCGGCGCCTCTCCTCTTCACCAACGCTCTCCTCCTCTGGTCCCTTCACACACTTGAACCCAGAGGGAAAGGGTGTAGCCACATGGCCTTCACTCTGCCCACAGTTGGCAGCCAATGCCTCCAGGTACTTTCGTTGATGCACCCGCATGCACCGCTTCTCCACATCTCGTTCGATGTGGAGCCCAAGGTAGAAGCTCACGTCACCAAGGGCCTTGCACTTGAACTTGTCTTAAAGCTTCAGCATCACCTCCTTCACAAGGTCAGAAGAGGGTGAGAAAATGAGGATGTCATCCACATAAACCACCATGAAACTCCTCTGCTCCCCCTCGCCAAGCATGAACAAGGAGTGATCGGCCGTTGAGGGAGTGAAGCCGATCCCCTCCAACACTTCGCGCAGCTTCATGTACCATTGCCTAGGGGCCTGCTTCAGCCCATAGAGGGCCTTCTTCAGCTTCCACACTCTGCCACTACCATCATCAAACCCCTCTGGCTGCGCCATAAAAATCTCCTCCTCAAGGATGCCGTTAAGGAATGCCGTTACGATGTCCATTTGCTTTACTACCCATCCTTTGATGGCGGCTCCCGCGAATAGGGTTCGCAGCGTCGTCGGCTTCACCACAGGGGCAAACAGCTCCTTGAAGTCCACCTTCTCCTTCTGCTGGTACCCCTTGGCTACAAGCCTAGACTTGTAGCGCTCGATCTTGCCGTCGGCATCCGACTTGATTTTGAAGAGCCACTTAGACGTTATCGCCGTACGCCCCTCCGGTAGCTCCACCAATTCAAACGTGTCATTCTCCTCGATGCTCTTCAGCTCACTCTCCATGGCCTTCTTCCACTCCTCAGCATCACTACTCTCCAAAGCCTCCTTGAGAGTTGCTGGTTCTCCCGGCATCTCCACCGGAGAGAAGAACGCGAAGGCACACTCCTCGTAGTCACTCTCCTCGTCGTCTCCGACCATCATTGCCGCTCCGGCCAGGGCTGTCTTGCCCTGCTTTCCCGGCGCATCATAGGTCAGCCTATTAGGGGGTTGAACTCTCCTCTTCCCCCTTCCTTCCTCCTCAGCTGCAGGGACTTGAAGGCCTTGGCGTTGCTGCGGTGTGGCTCGAATCCGTGGAGCACTCGTAGTACGGGAAGGGAGTGACGGTGCACGCTCGCTCACTTGCTGCACCTCCTCCTCTTCTTCCTCTGCATCATTGGCCTCCTCTCCCCCATTCACAAGGGAGGATTGCCTTGTGGTTGTGCTGCCGCTGCTCAGCTCCAAAGGCAGCTCCACATGCTCCAAACCGGAACTCTTCACCTCCCCAAACCGCACGCCTATCTTCGCCTCATTCTCCGCCTTCCAATCCTTGTACATGAAGTTCTCCATGAACTTGGAGTCCCTGCTCACCAAGAACTTCTTGGTGAATGGGTCCCAAAGAAGCCATCCCTTGCTGTTTTGAGCCATGCCCAAGTGCACGGCCCACACCGCCTTGGCACCAAGCTTGTTGTGCCGAAGATGCTTAGGCACGAGCGCCATGCACATGCACCCGAACACCCGAAGCATATCCACCTTTGGCTTCCTTCCTAGCTACTCCACATAGGGCACCCATTTGTCTGCTCCCACGTGAGTCAAGGCTCTGTTCTTGGCCACACACGCGCTCCGCACCGCATCAGGCCAGAAATAGTCGGGTAGCCCGGCTTCAATGAGCAACCCGCGTGCCGCCTCCGTGATTGTGCGGTTCGCTCGCTCGGCGATGCCGTTCATTGCAGGGGAGTATGGCATGGTGAGGGAGTGCCGAACACCATTCTTCTTCAGCCACAACCCAAACTCCTTGCTCAGGAACTCTCCCCCTCGATCGGTGCGGATTGACTTGACTAGACGGTCTTGTTGCCGCTCCACCATCGGGAACCAATCCGTCTTCAACGTTTCAGCCACGTCGCTCTTCTTGGCCAGCACGTACACCCAAGTCATGCGGGTGTAGACGTCGACAATGGTGAGAAAATACTCAGCTCCAGCAGCTCCAAGCTTCAGGGGGCCCACCACGTCCATCACCACCTCATCAAGCGGTGCCTTTGCCGTTGCCTCCGAACTAGGGAACGGAAACCGGGTGAACTTGGCTTGAATGCACGTCGGGCAGCCAAGCACCTCATCGGGCTCCCCCTTCACACGTATGCCAGCAACCATCTCATTCTTCACTAGCTGCTGCAAGATGGGCAGGGCCACATGCCCCATGCGCCGATGCAAGGTGAGCCAATCACACTCCCCCGTAGCCGAAGTTGGATTGGAGAATGCCGCGCTCGCAATAGCGCCCCACATACTCTCTCCGTAGTCCTCCTCCGCTGCTGCCTCTGGGTTCTCCTCACCCTTTTGCTGCTCCTTGGTTGCTGCACCACTCTCCTTAGGTTCACTGAACTTGCTGGTCCCTCCAGGTTTGCTCTTCTTGGGCTCATTCTCCTTAGCGCTTCCGTTCGCGCCATCGTCGCTACCGACCGCTCCATCCTTGGTGCTGATGCTTGCTGCCACTTGCCTCTCCTTAGGCATAGGGACCACTGGGATCTGCCACATCTCGTTGTAGACATCCCTGTCCTCATGAAGGTCCCAAAGAATTCGATCGCCAAGCCTTGCGGTGTAGGTCTTGGCTCCCTTCGAGTTCGTGTCCATGCCGGCCTTTGCCAACCGCCGCACGGAAATCAGGTTTGCAGCAAGGCTGGGCACCCAAAGCACGTTCTTGAGGCCCACCATCTTCCCATCAGCACCCTTGAACATGGCCTTGCCCATGCCTTTCACCTCTGCTCGCTGCCCCAAAGCCGATGTGACATGCTTTACCGGTGACGGCTCGAGTTCGGTGAGCAAGTCCGGGCGAGGTGTCATGCTATAGGTAGCGCCACTATCAATCACCCAATAGTCCAGGGGGTGTAGGGTCACCTTCCCCACAGCTGCTGGCTCCTCAAAGCCTTCATCCTTCTCTGGACCAGCCGGTACTTGCGTCGACACGAAGTAGAATAGACCCGGGTATCGATCGTCGCTCGGGTCCTTGTCGTTGTCTCCGCTCTTCATGTTTGCAGCTCCGCCACCGCGACCGCCACGGCCTCCACGGCCTCGTCCTCTCCCTCCTCCTGCTCCTCTACCCTCTTGGCCTTGAGCAGGGGTCCAACCATCAGGAAGTTTGTAGCAGTCGCGCCACATGTGTCCGCTCTTGTGGCAATAGTGACACTCGCCGTCGAATCGGCCGCGACCGCGTCCGTAGCTCTTGTCGTCGCTGCCGTAACCGCCACTCCTGCGGCCTCCGCCGAAGTTGCTGCCACCAAACCTTCCTCCCCCTCGTCCTCTGCCTCTTCCTCGACCATATCCACGGCCGATGCTCGCTGCCCCAGCGCCATCCGCACTCGCCAACTCACGGCGGCGGAAATCCTCTTGAAGGATAGCTCGCTTCACGTCTTCAAGCGAGAGGCGGGGCAAGTCGTGATTAAGGTTGATGATGAGCGAGGACCATGACTCTGGGAGTAAGGCTAGCAACTTGGTCTTCTTTTGGAGCTCACTGTAGTTCAAATCAGCTCCCTCAAGCCGCGTCAACAAGTCGAAGAATTTCTGCACCCCTTCTTCAACCGCTTCGTCTTCTTCAATTCGTAGTGCCGCCATTTGCCGTTCCAACACCACCGCTACCGCCGCTGTTGCAGGAGCATGTACACCCTTGAGAGCAGCCCATGCCTTTGGTCCTTTCTCTGGTTCACGCTGGAATGGCTTGATGTGACGGATCTGACTGCTCCCCAACGCTTGCCCAAGTAAGAGATAGCCTTGTGAGCTCTTCCGCACCCACGGGCTCTTCTCCGGGTCGTTCTCGGGGCGCTTCTCCGTTCCTTCCATCACCTCCAGCAGGTCATAGTGGTCAAAGATGTTCTCCATCTTGAAGGACCATTCAGCAAAGTTGTCACCGTTGAACTTGTCAAGCCCAAACACCCTAGGCTCATCCCTAGGTGGGCCAAGACTTGTTTGCATGGGCGCCATGGCTGAATCACGGGGTTGGCCTTGAGCTTGAGCTTCTCCACTGCCACCAGCACCTCTGCCACCCCTTTCCTCAGGTCCAGACATTGTCGAAACTGCTCCAAGGGGCTCTGATACCACTTGTTATAGTCACAATAGGCTTGAATGTGCCTAAAACGAAAGATAGAGAGCACAGACGGATTTCTGCACAGCGGCTTCAAACGTTGATAGCGTTCTGCTCACAACTGCAAACGACTTGATTCAAATTGGATCTGGAGCGTCTTCACGTCGTCTACAATTAGCAATTTAGATTGCACGATTTGATAAAGAATTGACGACACAGCTTCGGTTTGAACGAACGGTACTATGGCAGCCACTATAGTCTTAGAACACAAGATAGGAAGAGTTACGAGTTGGGAATGACTCCCAGCTCCTACAAACCCCAAGAGCCGAGGTACAGTGATGTGGAACAGTGCCACACTGTCCCCAACCACGAAGGGTCTCGAAACTACCCTTCACTAGGGCCTACACCAAGTGAAATGTTACACTACACAAAGTAATGTAACTATCTTCAATATCTTGAGGTGTACCCTTTTGGCAAGCTTCGAAATCACTTGAGGCTTGACACCAAGGCTCGGGCTCTTCATCACAAACTCATCCTTGAGTTCTTGATGGGTCTGCTGCACACACCTGCGACATGCCGAACGTTCGACACAGGACAAAATAGAAACCGCGCACGACAAAATAGAAACCGCGCGCGAGACACAAACGACCGCGTAACACGCGTCTAGCGATAACTCGCTATTGACTCGACACACACACTCGACATCATGACTCAACATTCACACACAATTATAAGCATGAAATATATATTATCCCATGCCCTCATACCATTCCATACACACACACATTCACGCACACGGACAACAAGCCGAGTGCAAACCGTAGGGTTGCACCAACATGACCAACACGGACAAAACACGGGAGACGACAGGACGAGAGGCACGGAGGTAGTCGGACAATGGGTCGGGAAACACAGTGACGGACGACTCAGGAGGCTGTGGGAGGACCGGAGGAGGCGGAACACGAGAGCTGAGAACAAGGTGAATCGGGCCGTCTGCACGGTAACGAGACCGACGGGGCTCCGGAGACACTGCACGACTGAGGGGAGAACGAGCGTGACTCCTCCTCTACTCTCTCCTGCTATGGCTGCACATGCTCCGGTGGCTCCTCCTCTGCCCTCTCCTGCTGCGGCTGCAGCTGCACCTACTGCTGCGGCCGGGACTCCTGCTCTACCCTCTCCTGCTGCGAACGTGACTCCTCCTCTACTCTCTCCTGCTGTGGCTGCAACTGCACCTGCTGCTGCAGTCGCGACTCCTCCACTCTTGCTGTAGCTGTGGCTCCTCCTCTACTCTCTCCAGACGCTGTGGCTAAGACTGCGCCTGCTGCTGCTGCTGCTGCTGTTGCTGCTGCTGCTGCTGCTGCTGTCGTGCCCTCTCAAAGTGCTCCCTCTCCTCCCTCTCCAACCGGTCTAGACGCTGCACACGAGTCAGGAAACGTACAGTGCGCGGTGTAGGCGTCGCAGTGCCCGTGCCTCCAGCTCCAGCACCCCTAGAACCAAAACCTCCGCCAGCAGCCCCCTCGGTGCCTCCAGTACCTTCCGCAGTAACACCCCCAGGCTCCGCATTAACCGACCGCAGAGGCGAAGGAGGACGGAAATGTGGGACGGGCGGGAAGCCAGGGTGTGAGGCAGGGCAAGGGCGCCGACTCGAGGCAGCCGTGTCCTCCACAAGGGTGGCCTCCACGCCCACACCCCCTGCACCCCCAGAGCCGGCACCACCAGCTCCAGCAGCCCCTGTACCCTCGCCCTCCGCAGCTGCACCTCCTGCACCCCTAGACGCGACAGGGTTCGGACGCTGCGGGGGAGACGATTGCGGCATGACCTGCGACACACCTGATGGGGCAGGACGTGAAGGGGTGGGGCCTACCGGGGCGATTGGGGGGGGCACCGGGGTGAGGAACAGCGGGGGAAAAAAAGCCTCAGAACCTCGGTGGGGACGACTCTTGTAGTAACACACCGACTCGTCAAAAGTGACGTCCTGGGAACTGAAGAACTCGTAGGTGAGTGTGTCGTAGAATACCCAGCCAGAGGCGTCCAAGGGGAAACCAAGGAAGACACAGGGACGTATGCGAGCAGACAACTTGTTTGCACCAGGGGCGCGAACGTGGGCCAAGGAGCCCTACACTCCGTGGTCAGCTGCTACACCTCGAGACCATGTCCAAAGGAAGACCGGCGTCACCCGTGGCCGTGCGTCACTGGGCCACAGGTTCAGCTGGTGCGCGGCGTAGCGGACGGCCTGGGGATGCACTTGACATCCCGACTCCGCGCTCTTACGCGGAGGCGATAGAGGGTCCCTACTCCTCTCAGTGGCAGGCAGCTATGGACGCAGAGATGGCTTCCTGGAAGTCCACAGGCACCTACGTTGACGAGGTTCCCCCGCCTGGGGCGAACATCGTCAGTGGCATGTGGATTTTCAGGGTGAAGCGGCCGCCGGGTTCTCCGCCTGTCTTCAAGGCGCGTTACGTGGCTCGTGGCTTCAGTCAGCGGCAGGGAGTTGACTACTTTCAGACCTTCTCTCCCACCCCGAAGATGACCACTCTTCGGGTACTGCTGCACATAGCTGCTCACCGCGACTACGAGCTGCACTCTCTTGACTTCAGCACTGCTTTCTTGCAGGGCAGCCTGCACGAGGAGATCTGGCTGCGTCGCCCACCTGGCTTCACTGGGTCTTTTCCTCCTGGCACCCAGTGGAGCCTCCGGCGGCCAGTCTACGGTCTCCGCCAGGCACCGCGTGAGTGGCACGACACACTGGGGACTACACTTGCGGCTCTTGGGTTTGCTCCCTCTACTGCCGACCCGTCGCTGTTTCTGCGCACCGACACTTCTTTGCAGCCGTTCTACATCCTCGTGTACGTCGACGACTTGGTCTTTGCCACAGCTGACACTGCTGGACTCGCCCACGTGAAGTCCGAGCTGCAGAAGAGACACACGTGCACAGACCTGGGTGAACTGCGCAGCTACCTTGGCTTGCAGATCACCCGGGACAGAGCACGCCGCACCATTACCCTGACTCAGTCACACATGGTGCAGCAGGTCCTTCAGCGCTTCGGCTTCACGTACTCCTCGCCTCAGGCCACTCCTCTGCCTACTCGCCACTCGCTCTCAGCTCTGCCTTCGGATGAGTCCGTAGAGTCGAGTGGCCCGTACCCAGAGCTTGTTGGCTGCCTCATGTACCTGATGACCTGCACACGACCTGACCTTGCATACTCTCTTAGCATTCTTGCACGCTATGTTGCTCCTGGGAGACACAGACCGGAGCACATGGCTGCAGCGAAGAGGGTGTTGCGCTACTTGTGCAGTACGTCGGGCATGGGGCTTGTGCTTGGAGGGCAGAGTCCAGTGGTCCTCACTGGACACGCAGACGCTTCTTGGGCTGACGACCAGGCTACGCAGCGGTCGTCACAGGGTTACACCTTCAGCCTTGGTTCCGGCTCTGTTTCGTGGCGGGCTACTCGCTCGTCTTCTGTTCTCGGCTCCAGTTGTGAGGCTGAGATCTACGCCGGGGCCATGGCTGCACAGGAGCTTCGCTGGCTCACCTACCTGCTGACTGACCTCGGAGAGCCGCCTCGTTCTCCTCCAGTGCTCTACATAGACAACAAGGCCATGCTGGCCTTGTGTCGAGAGCAGAGACTGGAGCACAGAACAAAGCACATTGCTCTTCGCTACTTCCTTGCTCGTGAGCTACAGCAGCGTGGTCAGCTGCGACTTGCGTACGTGGCCTCTGAGGCCAACACTGCTGATATCTTCACCAAGGCACTTGCGCCTTGTGATCATCAGCGCTTCTGTACTCAGCTGGGTCTTGTACCTACCTTGCCTCACTTGCTCACCTCTTGACCTTGTTTGTACTGTTGCATATATATATACTCCTGCTCTTGCTTGTCTAGCCTTATATATATATGTAATCCTGCATGTGAACTGGCCTTGTGGCCTTGAACTTGTGCTCGGAATGTGTGGTGACTTTGTGATCCACCCTGAGCTTGCTTTGCTTTGCTTGACTGGTCTTGCGACCCCTTGTTCTCCCCCACTTTGCCTATGGGGGTGTGTCAGAGTTATATGACATAGCTACTGTAGGCTATAGTGGGGTAGCACATATGGGGTACAGTTGCCTAGGGTTTGCCTTTTGTACCCAACTTTCACTTAGTCATTTCATTCCTGTTTTCTTGATTCACAACGTGTAGCAACATCGATGATGGTAATGACGTAATTCAAATCTGCTCGTCCTTCTTTCCTTGGTATTACGAGAATATCACTGTAAACGTTTTCCAGTGGCTTGTATGCAAGAACACCTGGGTTGTGATGAGAAGGAAACAGTTGTCGAGGTAGATCTGCTTCAGGGCACAGCGTGCTGATGTGTCGAGGCTGGCGCATCTCCTTTCCATCGAGAAGAAGAAGGGCGTCTTCGTCAAGAACCCCCGCGCGAATTGTGTCATAAGTTGTGTTTCCACTCGGATGACCTAACCGTTTGTGCCAAATTTCCTCCTCTGAAGCTGCATGTCCCGCAGATCGACGATACAAATCGGAGTTGGCGTAGAAGGCGGCAAAGTTTGCTGGACTCCGGTGGGACTCGTCGTGTACCGTGCCGCGTCGAGTAGCAGAGGTGTCGATGACAAGAGGACCAGTTGAGTGTGATGACGTTGACGGTAAAGACGGATGCTGTAGCAGTGGTCCTCATAAGCTCTGCTACTACTTGTGATGTTCCAGGTGTGCCTGCTTTGGATGCAACCGGCGTACTATTTTCACGATGAACTCCGAGATGATCCGGTTGAGGATTAAGTTCCTTCAGGTGACAATCGGTCCAAGAACCGAAGGCGAGTATGCGGTTGCTGCCGGCAGAAGTACGAACACTCCATCTTGCTGTACTGCTTTCGCGACGTAAAAACCTCTCTTCGTAGAATATAACTTTATCTCTCTGTTCTCGCTGTCGCATTCCAGGTGTACTCCGCAGCTCATCAATTGATGAGGGTTGTAGCCGAGGTCAGGCACTATGAGGACATTGGAGAGCTGTATGACTGTGTTTGTCTCCGGCAACTGAAGAAGAACTGTGCCTTGACGTCGGGTACGTAGAGTCTGGTTGTTGGCGACCGTTACTGTGACTTCCTGATGAAGTCGTGTTTCATGTTTTACGTAGAACCCGTTGTTAACCCCTGTCGTGCACATGTGTTGTGCGCAGCAACTGTCAAGAAACCAAAGACCCGGACCGTATTCAGCAGTAGCTGCGACGCTGGCGTACTGTGGGTTGACAAGGAGATTTGTTGGAACTTCTTCCAGCACTTCATCTGGAGCAAAGGTTGGAGGTGAGCCCGTGATGCATGAGTCTGTACGAGTCATCCAGGCTTGCACGTTCCTCCCCTTTACAGGTGCTGACGTAGCCTGTTGATTATTCTATGCAGCTGATGCAGTGGCAGCTGCAACGTGAAGAGGAGCAGCGGCAGGACATTGAGGTGTTGTTTGTTGACGTCGAAGACAATGATAACATGAGTGACCAGAAGTCTTGCAATTGTGACAAAAAGGAGGTACGTAATACTGCTGCTGCTGCTGCTGCTGCTGGTGCTGCTGGTGCTGCTGCTGCTGCTGCTGCTGCTGCTGCTGCTGCTGGTGCTGCTGCTGTCGCGGCTACTGTTGTCGCTGCTTCTGCTACTGCATAAAACGTTTTTGTCGTTGCTGCTTCGGCGACTCCACTTGACTGTGTGTTATAAAGGCGATTTGATTAACCTTTTTGTTGCCTTTGCTGTCGTACAGATCCATGTCCTGCTGTTCGGCAAGGAGTGTTGCATAGAGGTGCATCTCGGAGACGTTCCCTTGAGTACGGAGAAGAGAGCGCGTCTGACGCCACTGAGGTCCAAGCCCGACGATGACAACTGTCACAAACATGGACTCATGGAAGCTCCCACCATTTTGATTAAACTGGTCACGTAGCTCTCTGCATCTGTTGATGTACTGCACCGCATGCTCTCCTGCCTTCATCTGCACGTTGTTCAACTGTAAGATAAGTCTGCTTTGTGTTACACAGTCTGTTGCTTGGTAAAGCCGCTTCGAATGTTGCCATGCTAACTTTGCTGAATTCGCAAACTCCCTGTATGATGTGATGCCTTGCTGTTCAGAATGTGTCAGGTTACGAAGAAGAATCATAAACGCCATCATCGACTGAAAGCCGAAACCACACTGTTCATCCGGTGTGCCGTTGACAGGGAATTGAATTTCCCCGGTGAAGTATTCCCAAATCTGTGCCGCTTCCATCATGAGCTCGAACTCAAAAGTCCAGGCGAAGAAATCCTTTCCGTCAAAGGGTCATGAAGTCTGAAACTTCAGGATGTTTAACATCTACGTTTGGTAATTTGTTGCGTCTCTCACCCCGAGTCCATCTCTATCATGTTGCTGTTGTTGTTGCGCAGGTGCAACTTGAGGTACAAACGCGTAGGAAGCTCGCGACTGCTGTCGAGGAGGAGCACGGTAAGAAATCGGTTGTTGTCGGATATATGATGTCCCGTCAACACTCATTGGTGCTGTTCCCATGTTAACTGTCGATGATGATTGTGATGCTTGTTGTGCTTGTGCTGATGCCATGAACGCTGACATGGCTTGAAAAACCTGTTGCTGTATCACAAGATCGAGGCCTGCTGCACCATCGCCTGCAGCGGAACCATCTCCTATTGCCACGTTAAACGCGAAGGACTGGGACGATCCTCCAGCGCCTCCTAGTCTGGTTGCAGATGCAGCTGTTGGAGCAGGGCTGACAAAGGTTGTTATGTGATGCTATCATTTGCATTCACGTCTGTCAGCCTCCCATCATATGTTCGTGCGTTGCATGCGTGGTGTGAGCGTGTGCAAGAATTTGTTTTTGGTGTGGTTTGGATTTTCCGAGTGAATGTGAATGTTATTATGCTTGAGAAGATATCTGAAATGACTTCCTTGCTCAAGAGCTTTCCGACGAACCAAGACTCGTCGCGATCGGAGCACGAACGTGAAAGTTATGATCGTTCGAAGTTATGGTTGTGGTGCGGTGACTCTGGGAATTGGTAGAGTGACTCTATATGGGGTATATACTTTTGGGGGTTGGGAAATTCGTCACTTCTACTGTAGTTGCTGCCAAGTGGTTGGCAAGTGTGGCCAAGAAGCCAAACCAGGTTGGCAAGTGTGGCCAAGTTGGGGTGAGGTGGATTGCATGGGTTGGGAAAATGACAAGGGTGAAAGTTGGGTTGCTATGGGATATGGGGTTTCCTTGATTGGGGACTCCTTGGGGACCTTCCCACTCATCCTCCTCATCCCCTCCTACCTGGTTTCTAGCTTCTCTAATTCTCTTGTGTGCATTTTGTGTGAACAATTGTTATTGAGTTAAGTTTCTGTGGCAGCATACCCCCCTAGTGCGCCGAAATTAATAACTCCAGTTTTACTTCACCTATTGATACGATTCAAATTGGGAATTGTAGCCACGATCTAGAGCTACAACATATCTGAAATTGGTGAAGCTTTAACAGTGAACGTTTCGTCGACAGCGTTTCTTGTGAAGTCGACATTTCTGTCCAGAAATATAGTCCAACGATTTTGAGATATTTCGACCCCTAATCTTCATAGACTCCGTCCTTAATCTCTAACAAAGGTCACTCCTGAAAAGCCAGAGCCAGGTAGTGGTGGTGCAGAGGGCTGCTGCGAGCCACCACCTCCACTTTGCTAGTGGGGTTTACCGTTGTTGCTATCCGTCATTATTGTAAGCTTGCCCTAATAATATAGACTTCAGTGACTGAGAATTCGTAGAAACTAGGAGACCGTAAACCCTCCTGCTCTCATACCATGTTGAACTGAGAAATGCCTTAGGATCTTTTAGAGCTTAGTCTCTGTAAAGTGTTGCAGCGGAAGACTGGAATTCCAGTGCTGGTTAAGTGTGAGAACAAGAATTGATAATAGAGAAAAGATACAAGAGATTTATAGTCTAGGAAGTACCTATTCAGTGATGCACCTATTCATGAAACGGGCTAGATATCGAATCGACTCTACAAAGGGGTAAAATCATGTGTCACGCGAACAGTCGCGAGACTGTTCGCACTACTACCTGTAACTCACGCGAAGGGACACCCGCTACAGTAACATGCGCTCATATAGCAATACTACGGTACTACTGTAGTTTTATATAATCGAACTACTGAACAAGTTAAGTCAAATTTCTTCGACCAACTGTTTCGAATCCTGGTGGGGGTGCGAATATGGTATTCAAGACAACATTCCTAGCAGGGCTAATTTTATCAGTGTAAATCACCCTGATACGCTGATTATCAGCGTGAAATTTGGTAGTCGCACGTTCACCTTTGGGTAAAACAATTATGAAGCTTTTTTTCCCTAATCTGTCAGGGTTCCCGTGTAAGGCACACTTATACTTTAGTGTAATAGTTTGCCTTAGTGAGTTTTACCCTGAAGCGAGCACTAGGCCTTTGGACCCCCCCACCCTGAAATCCTAGGTTACGGGGGTTAGGGGGGGGGGAGTGTCAGAGGTCCACTGGTGATCCCCGATTGATCCTAGGGAGGGGTTACAGGCTCGTTTTCCTGGGGGGTTATGGGCGCACTGACCCGCTACTTAAAAAGCCCTTTTATCCCAATGGTCTAGTGGTTGGGATTCTGACATGGTATCAGAGGGAAGGTCTCGGGTTCGAATCCCAGTGTGTGCACTTCGGGCATCCCAGTGCGGGGGGGTGTCAGAGGTCCACTGGTGATCCCCGATTGATCCTAGGGAGGGGTTACAGGCTCGTTTTCCTGGGGGGTTATGGGCGCACTGACCCGCTACTTAAAAAGCCCTTTTATCCCAATGGTCTAGTGGTTGGGATTCTGACAGGGAGCACTAGCAAAGTGTGGGTGGCTCTTGCATTTCGTGTCGTGCACGGTAGGCAACAACGACTCTGATGTGGGGGCACCAGCACGGTTGAGTTCTTGCCCGATACCTACACTATTGCGGGTGGCTCATTTTTCCCTTCAGCTAGTTGATTCCTTTCCGACCGCCAGCTATGGCTCCTACAATGGATGACGAGGGAGGTGATGCAGAGGACGAGCCACCATCTAGAGACCACTCACGAACAGGATTAGATTTCCTGCGTGGGTTTAATTCGGACCCTCCTCCACTGTGCAATGCATCGCCATCCATATCTAGCGGTGGATGGATGCTTCCTGTGCGTCCCAATCCTAGCACTACCACTACTCCGGAGAGTCTTCCCGCCACTGTAATCGTTCCCGACATCCCCGAGTCGTCATCGTCAGTCACGATGAAAAAACGACGTTACACGCAGTGTGTACTTCCGTTCGGCACGCCGCCTGCAATACCGGCGCCGCCACCGCTGCCCATCAAATCCCCCGTACTGCCATCCCGCGAGCTTATCAGTGCTGAGAAGGCAGAGGCAAACATTTTGAAGGCGCAAAGTCTCTACATTTTGCAATGGCTTCCCAAGTTTGATTGGTTATTGTTGGATAAGAATGATGATGGTTTGCCAATTTTGCGTTGCAGCATTTGTTCAGAGCACGGGGAAAGACGACGCAAAGTACGGGCGCAACGGAAGCGGGGGGAGAGATTTGCAACTGGGTTCCATGAGAAGCCACAAAGTCAGTGTCTGCCACGAGGAAGCGCCGAAGAAGCAAAGGATGCTCCTGGGGAAGATCGACAAGCATAAAAAGCTCGCCGACTTCGAGAAGACGGACAAGGAGGGCGCGCGGCTGACTTGGCTCATTCGGAATATCGAGTCCGTCTGCGACCATGACGCGCCAATCTCAATATACCGGAAGCTCATGGGATTCTTGGCAGAAGAGGGAGTGCCCGACATACCAAATCAATCTTACGGCATCTGCATTACACAGTGTGTGAACTACGTGTTTTGCGTGCCACGTTGCAGTTCTTGCCCGATTCACTTTTCTTGTTTATTTATAGATGTCTGTGCTTTACGCAGGTACGGTTTCAACGAGATGATCGGAGCGATGACCAAATACCAAAATGGTCAACAGATGCAGCATCTTCTCGTGTCGCCCTTCATTGGGCTTACGTGTGACGAGAGCACGGACTGCACGCGTGGCAATCACTTGATAGTGTTTGCTATTTTTTTGAAGAACCGCGTATTCGTCACCGAGTTCTTAGCACTATTGACGATCAACAAATGCGATGCGTTGTCGCTCTTCACTGTGCTTCTGAGTCATTTGGAGTCGACCGGTGTCACCTCAAGAGAGTGGCCGACATCAGCACCGACGGTGCATCTGTCATGATGGGCAATAAGGGCGTACTTGTCTTCTGGTTACAAGAGCGCATTCCTCATCTCGTCGTTTCTCAGTGCGTCGCCCATCGGTATTGTTGTTTCGTACAGATTTTGGGGTTTGTGTTTGTGTTCATTGTTGTTTGCATGTGCTCTACTGATTTGTTTTCTTACATTGCGCTGAAGGGAAGCCCTGGTGGTGAAGGACGCCACGAAGGTATTTCCTAACTTCGACATGGTCGATTCTAGTGTGCGAGCCTTGGGCGAGATTGTGGGGCTCTCATCGATGGTACGAGCGCTTTAAAAACCTGCAAGTAGATATTCACTGCACCAACCTGGAGCCTCAGGGCCTTTTGGGGCCTCTGGAGTTTTGGGGCCAGCAATTGTGGTCATCATGGAGTATCGCCACAAAATGGCGGCTACTGTGCAAACATTCAAATTCCATTTTTGTTTGAACTACTTAGCTGACATTTTGGGGGAGTTGAACTCCCTCAACACGTTTTTCCAGCATCGAACGGTAAGTGTTATGCACTTCGGGGTGATCATTATGCTAAAAGGTATAAATCTCACGTATACTAACCTTTACTCCCTGCCCACTTGAACAGGTGGCCATCACCCAAGTTTCGAAGGAAGTTGATCGGACGATCACGATCATCAAGGACATGTACATCGAATATGGTGAAACATACGAAGGGCGGGTCAGCAAGCTCCTATCACGCTTCACCGATGACCACTGGGATGGAAATCGGACGGTGGAGGTGCATGGTGTTGACGAGGATGGGCGGCCCACGTCACATCGATTCACGCTTAGCGACGAACCCATCAAGGGCACAAGTTTGGTGGATCGTTAGCCTAGTGTGTGAAGTTGTGCACGTCGTTCGCGAAAGGGATTGTGGGAAATCTCAACGTCCACATGTGGGACCTGAATCAGATGGGCGGTGCAAAGCTGTTCAAAGTGGAGTCGTGGCCAGAGAAGTTGGAGCAACGAGAGCGAAAGTGCCAGATGTGGCTGGCACAAAACGACACACTTTTAGGCGGGAAGCTACCAGGTTTGTGCAAGGTTGATATTAATGTATATGCGTGTGCACCGTTTCATCAATGTTTATGTGTCATTTCTGCACATGTACATCCCAATAAATAAGTTCCCTCCAAATTACCGCCCCATTTTGTACACACCACCCAATTTCAGGAATCAACCTTAAAGCAACAGTCTACATTTGACACCCGAAACCCTAAGCCCTGGCAAATTGTTACTGTGGAAGAAACGTGTCCGCACGAAATCCTGATTTTTGCCAGCCAACAATTTCACGCTAGCAAGCCTGGTTAAAAAAAAAAAACTTATGATCCTATGCTAGTCAAATATAGACTCTCGTTTTAAGGCCGCTGAGCTGGAGCTGAAAAGCTTCCGTCACATCTTGCCGCAACATCACGAAGACGAAGATTTCCACCAGGGGCTACAGAGCATGCTGAAAACCAAGGACTGGCCAAACAGCTTCCCCAACCTCATGACTATGTGGCAGGATCTCGCGGTTCTGCCGCTCAGCACGGTCGAGTGTGAGCGTGGATTTAGTAGGCAACATATCATCAAGAGTTGGATTCGCACCTCAATCTGCATCACATGCAACATATCACATGCCTCGAAAAGCTCATGATGCTGCACATGCTAAAGTACCCCTACATCTGGCCTGTTGTGGTGGACATCTGGCCAAAGCGGAAGACCAGACACCCAGCGAGAACACCCGCAACAGTCAGACTTACCTTGGGGAAAGGGAAAGAGAAAGCACTAGATCGTTCAGACAATAGCGACCAGGAGCACGACGAATGCAACATGTATGATGATGATTACTAAGATATAAATGAGTTTTTTGATAGCCAACAATAACATAAGTTAAAATCACGACGATATACAATGCATTAGGGTTTTGAAAAATTATACACAGTGCCTTTAGGGTAGTGATTTTGAAAACCACCAATACCCTGACGTTTAAAAGCTACGGCAATGGGTCGGACTGATAATGAGGGTTTCCAAAAAAATAGGAGTGACAATAAGAGAAGCAAAAAAATGAAAACTTAGCCCTGCTTAGTATAAACTTCCCTTCCCAGTCTCAGAATGTGCAAGCATAATAATGTTGACTAAGGGGAATGGGTACAAGTACAAATGTCGAGAAAATTATTGTACCCTATAATAACTACCCCCATACCGTAATCCCCCGTATATAGAGTCCGCCGAAATAATGCTATTATGGGTGGATTGGGGGAACAAAAAATACTACACACTATCTTTTGGGGTTCCAGGAGATCACCCCCCTTAGTAATTGCTAAAAACAAAAAAAAACACATGATTTTTGCATGGGTAAGTTTGGCGATTAACACAGAGAACACACATACACTTCTAGAGAATAAAATTAATCAGAAAACTTGGAATTGAATGGATTGTTAATGACTTCATACAGCAGGGTGTATACGCATGCAGCGAAACCCCCAAGGATGGTCACATCCCCACCAATTATTGTACCTCCAACAATGCCAACTCCAATAAAGAGCGGCAATAATTTTACCCCCAATAACTGTAAACTCCAATAATGCAGCTACTACAATAATTGTACAATTATTGTAGGGCCAGCAGAATAATAAAGGAGTGTACGATAAAATCTAACAGCAAATTATTTATCATTTACATTTATATTTCCAACACTCCCCCTTGCTGTAGAGTTTACTAAGGTTTAATTGTCTGGTGGGTGAGGCATAAGGAGTTGATTTAGGTTTGGATGTTGATTATGGCATTGATTGCGGCGGGGATTGTGGTGGTGATGCTGATCACGGAAGTGATCAAATTGATCTCGGATTGTTTACCACCACCCTAGGGTTTTGCAGGTTCCGTTGAAAAAGTATCGACGTGAACCACAGTAGCAGCAGTTATGATTTCAGCTGCACGTTCCAACTTGCGCAGGTGCATGTTTCTCTACTCATTCGGTTCCATCGAAACTGCACATGTTTCTTGTTCCTCCCTACAAATCTCGCGACCTTGTTCAGCAGGGGGTATATCAATCTCACCAATCTCGCCATTCAGTCACTTCCAGATCTGGTTTTTGAAGGCGTTTCTCCAGCAATGGCTGCCGTGATGTCCGAATCCATGGCAATATTATGGCCCAGTGCGTAGCAGTAGACGAGTTCTAGCAGCTGCTGGCGCGCGACCTAGGCAGCAAAAAATGCTCCATGTTGCGCGATTGCTGCTGCTTGTCGTGCGACACTGCTGTAGTCGTGCTTAGCAGTAGTTGCGTGACATGCAGCAGTTGCACATGACTGAAGTAGCTGCTGCATATCATGCAACCCTGCAGTAGTCATTGCGCTACTGCTGCTATTGATGCATAACATAAGCATTTTCCGCGATGACATGTATCATGGCGCGAGCTCGAGCAGCACTTTGTACAAGTGTCTGCACCTTTTGCCAAGCGATTCCAGTGGTTCGCTCCATGACGTGCGGCTGCTGCAACTGATCCGCGATGGTTGCATCTGGGGTGCAAAGGCAATAGCTCAGTGTCTTCTCAGCGACATGCACACGACTGCATCTTCTGGTGCGCGATGCTGCATGCGCGTGAATGCAGCATGGCGCGCAATTTTTGTGCGACTGCTGCGAGTGCTTCCGTAGGACTGCACCATCTGGCCGCGGCCACCTGCTCTTGCTAATCAACGACCTCAGCAGCAATGGCGGCTGGACCACGACAGCAGCAACAGCGTGCAGGTGGCGTACAGCTGTGCCGACACCATCAGCTGGTGGTGCATGGCAGCAGTAGTACTTGACGACGGGCGCCTTCAGCTTGAGTGGCGAGCTCCTGCTAGCTCGCATGGACGATGCGAGCAGCCAGTGGTGAAGTGCTTCAACACATGACGGACGGCTGCACCATCAGCTTGTGGGCGACCAGCAGCAACGCGTGCTCGCCCCCCCTGCCCGGTGCCATGACGATGAGTAACACCCTTCTTGCTCCAATTCGTTCAAGTATTGAATCCAATTCACATGATGATGCCAAGCCTGATATGAATTCACCCATGTTAATAATGCTTTTGATGCCCCCCCCCGCCCCTTCTTCACACCAGCTGGCGCATGGGAGCAGCTGCAGCTAGTCAACAGCAACTGCTGGCGGCCTGCACCAGCACTTGGCGACCTGCAGCAACACCTGGCGGCCTGGTGGCTTGCAGCAACACCTGGCGGCTTGGAGGCCTGCAGCAGCACCTGGTGGCCTGCACTAGCAACAGGTCTTCTGCCCTTGAACAAATGAGTGGCTTCTCCCCACATGACTCTGTAATCCTTTATTCACCCCTGCAGTATTGCCTTCTGATTTTCTACTCATGCTGTAATACCGCCCACTTATCTTGCTTTGTGCGATGTTCTTGGCTGATATGGACTCGTTATGTCGTGATTCGCTCCCCCTGAAACTAGCAGGCATTCGGAAACAGTGGCAGCTCGCGGGCAACAGCATCAAGAGCACTGTAGCAAGCGATGGCTGATTGCAACAGCAGTTGCCGGCGAATGACGACAGCAGTTGTTGGTGACGGCCAGCTGTAGGAATCCCTTGTCTTGTTCACTGATGATCAGTAGGTCTTCGCCTCATGATACACATGTGTTGACACACCAAAATACTCCACACCAAGATAATCCACACCCCACCCCCCCTCTCTCTCGTATGTTTGTAGCCATACACATGCGTGAGCACGCACACGGCGGGAAACACATGAGTGAGATGCGAGGAGTTAAGTGATGTTCGATTTTGCTGCACTCTTGGATGTCGCCACAAATGTGAGTGCAACACCGGCATATTCCACTTGCTGAAGATTTGCAGACGCTGCACCAGGTGGGATTGGTTGGAGGCCCACAAGAGGCTGCAGATGAGATGTTGCTTTGATGTAATGGGCTTGGTAAGTTAAACTGCTGCTTGCTGAGCTGTAGGGAAATACTCTAGCCGCATAACACCATCACAAACCGTCTTCCTCGTCCAATGCTAACGTACTTCCATGTGTTTAATGCGTTGACTCATCTGCTCCACTGTCCCAAGTGCAATTGCACTTTGGTTGTAAAAAAAAAAAAGGAAAACAGTGGGCTCCATTTGTGGAAAAACTAGGTCTTCACAGAGGCGCCACATGTGAGTAGCTCCTCTTGCCTTTCGAACATTGTAATAAACTCAACTTCAGTTGTTGATGTAGCAATGACCGTTTGCCTCTTCGTCCTCCAAATGACAGCAACTCCTTCCAAGGTAAACACGTATCCTCCCACTGAGTCACACCGTGCTTCATTTAAGTACTTGAATTCAGCTGAATTCCTAGCACAGTTGTAGCTGTTGGCTTGCTATCCCGTCGAGCCAACACACGTGTCCCATATGTAATGTCTCACCTCCCTGCTGTTGAGATGTACAGCACTAGCTGACAATCAATTTCATCGGGTGGCCCCCCCTCTGGTCCATGTTCCTTGGAGATTGGCGTCCCAACCCCAGAACGGCTGCCTTCCATCCGAGAGTTTGCCAAAACGTGTGAGGTATACTTGGTGAGTCTTAGTGAGACCGTATCAGCGTTAGCAGCGACATTGAGGCCCAAAAACTGCGTCATGGTTTTGTTGGATGAGGATGCCGTCCACATAAGTCAGTAGCCACACCGTGTCTTTGCCTTGTCTCATCCAAATGAACAACGATGGGTCAAATTCTGATTGCACCATATTCAGCTCCAGCAGCACTCCACGTAAGTGCTGATGCCACAGTTGTGGTGCTTGTTTCAGTCCATAGACGCTCCGCTTCAGTTTTCAGACCTTGTCTCCATCACGTCGTGGTTCAGGTGGCCGCACATACATGTCTCTATCGATTGGTGCGTACGAAAACGCGTTGGAGATGTCCAGCTACTCTACTGTCCGCTCCGTTGCAGATGCACCAGCAACAAACATGCGCGAGGTAGGTCGTTGGCTGACTGGGGCGTATGTGTCATCATATGTTCCCCATGTCTGTCCACATCCTTTAACCACCCAACGTGCTTTGAACCGATTTGGCTAGCCGTGCTCATCTCGTTTCACCCTCAACACGACTCCTACTGTCAACACCGGAACTCCCTTTGGTACGTTTGTTCTGTCCATCACTTCATAGGCTCCTTGCTTGTTGAAATTGGCCAATTTTGCATCCACCGCAGCTTGCCAAAGAGGTGCGTAGGGGTCCTTGACCATATCCTTGGGTGTTTTGAGTCCCTTGTAAGTCCACCATGGGCACGCCGGCTACTGCACATCCTAACACATGCTGCTGTAAGTTGGGAAGGCTACATGCTCTTTGTAAGGATTCTTTTTCAGTTCGTCTGGCTTGTCTTGCCTGCCATTTCCCTAACGGCACATCCGGTCCTGTCATGTTGTCCATCCCTTGTTCCTCACCTCCGAGCATAGCCACAGCTAGATTGAAGTGAACCCGTTGTAAAATTGCGTCATGTGCAGACAGCGGGATCCCATCAATTGGGTAGGCAAAGTCATAGAGATGACTTGCCTCATTCTCTATTTCATTGTCTTCAGCACCTTCAGGGACAGAGATGCCTACTGCAGGTAAGTCACTTGTTGCAACCTCTTCCGCGGTATCGGCTGCACTGGCAGTAGGTGAGTCTTCTTATGTTGAGTTGGCTTCTACATCTCTTGAGCTTGAGTGGATGACGTAGAGGGGGTGGGGATGCTTGAAAAAAAGTCAAACTAGGACCCAAAGCCTTCTCCACTTGGTGTCCATCTGGCAATGTGAGGTGAGACTTCATACATGATAGTGTTGGCATTCGAGCAGAGACTTGACGTTTGGTAGCATGAGGTCATCAAAGAACAGAGCTGAGCCAATGTCCGTGTCAGTGTTGCTTGCCAAGTCCTGCACGATCCATGCCTTCCGAACATTGGAGATGCCAAGAAACATTCCAGCCCGTCCTCTTTGTTCAAACTTCCCAAAGCTGCCTTGGGGAGGAAGATAATAACAGAGACAGCCAAAGGTACGTGTCCGCCAAATTCTGTAAAGCAGCCAGCGGCTTCATGGGCAACTTAATCTTCATATCTGGATGCCAAGCTGAAAAGACCGATTGCATATCGGATCGGCGTGTCAATGGCGCCACCTACAGGTAGTTGGTATAGTCGTCCTTGAGCGTTAGCACATAGCAAATTGAGGGGTGAGCATCACCCAAATCCATGATGTCGCTATGCACGAGCTCCAAAGGACGTGTTGTGCCCTTGTCATTTCCCGTGGAAAACGGGGCCTTGCTTATCTTACCTCCAAGACATGAGTCACACGGGGATTTGAGAGGCTTAGTTTTGTCAGAGATTGAGAGTCCTTGAATGTCTCTAACCAAAAAGTTGCACCCATGGAGTGTTGGTGCAACACCATGGTTCGCACTCGGCTTGTTGTCCTTGTGCGTGCGTGCTTGTTTGCATGGAATGGTATGAGAGCATGATATAATATATATCTCATGCTTATAATAGTCTGTGAGTGATGAGTCCTCATGTCGAATGTGTGTGTCGAGTCAATAGCGACTTATCACTAGTCGCGTGTCACATCGTCGTTTGCGTGTCGTGTGCGTTTTCTGTTTTGTATTGTATCAAATGTTCGGCGTGTCGCAGGTATATGCAGCAAGCATCCAAGAAACCAAGGAAGAATTTATCTTGAAGAACCAGCGCCTTGGTTTCAACATTCAAGTGATTTCAAAGCTCTCCAAAACGGTAAACACCAAGATAGTGTGAATAGATACATTGCATTGAGTAGTGTAACATAGAGGACTACGATTGTTGCTAGACCGCCCCTCGCTCAAACTAATCTTACGTCGTCATTTCTTTATAACATGAAGTGGTTCAATGTGATAATTGTAGAAGATGCTAAGATGCTCCAGATCCAATGTATAGCACCTCATTTAGTGCTGTGACGAGAACGCTATTCATGTATGAATCCACTCTGCCGAAATCCGTCTATGCAGTCTATCTTTCGTCTTAGGCACTTTTGAGCCTATTGTGACTGTAACAAGTGATATCAGAGCCCCTTGGAGCAACCGCGACAATGGCTGGACCTGAGGAAAGGGGTGGCAGAGGTGCTGGTGGCAGTGGATAGGCCCAAGCTCATGGCCATCCCCATGATCCGCTTGTGGCTCCCATGCAACCTACTTTGTTGCCGGTGAAGCACGTCACTTCAGCTTTGGGGCAGCGAGAAGAGGTGAAAGGTATGGGCAAGGCCATTTTTATGGGTGCTGATGGGAAGATGGTGGGCCTCAAGAACGTGGTTTGGTTGCCCAACCTTGTTGCTAACCTGATTTTCATGCGGCTGTTGCAAAGGCCGGCATGGACACGAGCTCAAAGGGAGCCAAGACCTACACCGCAAGGCTTGGCAAGATCATTCTTCGGGAACTTCATGAGGATAAGGATGTCTACAATGAGATGTGGCAGATCCATGTGGTCCCAAGGCCTAAGGAAAGGCAAGTGGCAGCAAGCATCAGCACCAAGGGTGAAGCGGTTGGTAGAGGCAATGGTGAGAATGTTGGCGGCAAGGAGAAAGAGTCCAAGAAGACCAATCTTGGAGAGACCAGCAAGCCGTGTGATAACAAGGAGAGTGGTGCAGCAGCCAAACAACAGCAAAAGGGTGAGCAGAACCTCAAGACATCGACGGAGGAGTACGGAGAGAGCATGTAAGGCACTATTGCAAGTGCGGCACTCTCCAACCGGACTTCGGCTGTGGGGGGAGTGTGATTGGTTGATCTTGCATCGGCGAATGGGGCATGTGGCTCTGCCTAATTTGCAGCAACTAGTGAAGAAAGAAATGGTTGCTGGCAAATGCGTGAAGGGGGAACCCACTGAGGTACTTGGCTGCCCGACAAGCATGCAAGCCAAGTTGACCCGTTTCCCATTCTCTAGCTCAGAGGCAACGGCTAAGGCACCACTAGTTATAGTCACAATAGGCTCAAATGTGCCTAAAACGAAAGATAGAGTGCACAGTCGGATTTCTGCACAGCAGCTTTAAACGTTCATAGCGTTCTGGTCACTGCTTTAAATTGGATCTGAAGCGTCTTGATGTCGCATACAATAGACAATTTAGATCGCACGATTTCATCAAGTATTGACGTCACAACGTCTGTTTGAACGAACGGCACTATGGGAGCCACTATTATTTTAGAACACAAATTAGGAAGCGTTACAAGTTGGGAATGACTCCAAGCCTCTACAAACCCCAAGAGCCGAGGTACAGTGATGTGGAACAGTGCCATACTATCCAACCACAAAGGGTCTCGAAACTACCCTCCACAAGGGCCTACACCAAGAGAAATGTTACACTACACATTGTAATGTAACTATTCTCATTATCTTGAAGTTTACCCTTTTGGCGAGCTTCGAAATCACTTGAGTCTTGAAACCAAGGCTCTGTTTCTTCATCATAAACTCATCCTTTAGTTCTTGAAAGTCTGCTGCACGCACCTGCAACACGCCGAACGTTCCACACACGACAAAGTAGAAAACGCGTACGACACACAAACGACGACGTGACACGCGAATAGCGATAACTCGCTATTGACTTGATACACACATTCGACATCATGACTCATCATTCACACACTATTATAAGCATGAAATATATATTATCTCATGCCCTCATACCATTCCATGCATACACGCATGCACGCACACTGACAACAAGCCGAGTGCAAACTGTATGGTTGCACGAACAAACTCCCCCTCGGATTGTTGGCATTAGGATCTGCTCCTCTCAGTTCAGAGCCATCCCAGCCAGCTTGCAACACTTCTAATGCTGCTGTTCCACCAGCCTTTTAGTCATCATGTCAGCTGGCTGCCCCGTCGTCTTCACGTAGTGCAACTCAACGTCACCCGCGGCCACCATGCTCCTCGTCCAATGCCATTTCACCCTCATGTGCTTGGTGAGGCCGTGCAATACAGGGTTCTTAGCAAGTGCAATGGCACCCTGGCTGTCACAGTAGAGTGGGGTAGGTCCTTGCTGCTCCTCCCCCAATTCAGCCAACAAACGCCGCTGCCACACAATCTCCCGTACGGCACGGAAGAGTGCCATGTACTCGGACTCCACTGTGCTCAATGCTTAGTCCACCTGCTTCTTGCTCTCCCAAGAAGTTGGGCCAACACCAATACAACAAATGAAGCCTCCCACACTTGTCATGTCCTACTGTTTCAATGCATAAGAGGCATCGAAGAAGGTTGTGAGGAACAAACGCCCTGGTTCAACACCATCCGCGCCCTTTTGGCGCCTTTGTACCGCCGCCGAGTATTGCAGACCAACGGTCGCCGTTTGGCCAAGATAATTGGCCACCCTCATTCCAGATGCTACCCGCTCCTCATTAGGGAATTGAACAACCCTAGCCAGCTGCCCGGTAGCAAAGGCGACGTCCGGTCGGGTGTTTACCGCCGCATACATGAGGCTGCCGGCCAACGAGTGAAATCGGCGCCTCTCCTCTTCTCCAGCGCTCTCCTCCTTTGGTCCCTTCACACACTTGAACCCAAAGGGAAAGGGAGTATCCACATAACCTTCACTCTGCCCAAAGTTGGCAGCCAATGCCTCCAGGTGCTTGCGTTGATGCACTCCCATCCAACGCTTCTCCACGTTGCGTTCGATATGAAGCCCGAGGTAGAAGTTCACGTCACCAAGGACCTTGCACTTGAAATTGTCTTGAAGCTTCACGATTGCTGCATCTTCCAACTCCTTGCAAGAGGCTACCCGCGACTCACAAGGCGGTGATTGGCCAGAATGGGGAAGCGACAGGCGGTGGGCACGAGGGAGGAGGCGAGGAGGAAGAGCACGGGCAGCAGCCGCACCAGCCCCCCCCCCCCCCCCCCCCTTCCCTAGCGCTTTCCCCCCAACTCACATGACCGTGACTTGCAGGCTGATTTGAACGTTCCATCTCACTGCTCCCCAACACTCCCCTCCCCACCACACGACTCACATGGCGGTGATTTAGCAGCATGGGGAAGCGACGGGCGGTGGGCATGAGGGAGGAGGCGAGCAGGAAGAGCACGGGCAGCAGCCGCACCAGCCCCCTCGTCCCCCCACTGTGCACCCTCGCCTGCGCCACCCACTCTCCCCCTCCACTCCCCTCGGCCCCTCCGCCTCCATCGCCGTCACCACCCTCCTCCTCCTCTGCCTCCTGTTCGTAAGGCAGCAGGTTCACCAGATGCTCGTGCACGCTCACAGGGGTGCCTGGGGGGAAGGAGATGAGCTGGAGCGAAGAGGAGACACGAAAAAGGAGTGGGTCAGGCACCTTTTGAGTCCTCCCCCCCCTGCTCGTGTTCGTAAGGCAGTAGGTTCACCACATGCTCGTGCACGCTCACAGGGGTGCCTGGGGGGGAGGAGAGCGACTGCAGTGAAGGGAAAACTGGTTATTGAGGATGGGCTGGAGAAAATAAAGCACCCTAACCACGCTCCGCATCCAACTCTCCATGCCTCCCTCCCTCACACCGTCACATCCTCACACCCTTAGCCCCTCACTCTGGACCTCCACTCACTCTCATCCGCCCCTCACCTTCTTCAGCTTCTGCGCTGGTAAATGTTGTCTCTTCCTGTCACTGCCCACGCACGCCCCATGCACTGAGAACACATGGGACGCGTTGAACACAACACCCCTGCCATCCACAAACACATCTCGCAGCAGCAACACCCCTCCCTGCCCCACCACTCCTCCCATCCCCACCTCCATCCCCTCCTCCACCTTCTCCTCCCCTTTCTCCTCTCCCCCGCGCCCAGCCTCTATAGAGTCAATCGCCTCCTGGGTGCGTCTAAATACCTCCTTAGCATCCAGCTCTAGCACCTCCTTCCCAGAAATCTCATCTTTCACTAGTCCCTGCTTCTCCTTCTGCTTCTCCCTCTGCTTCTCCATCTCCTTCCGCTGGCGCTCCTGCTCTGCCCGCAGCCCCTCCTCCATGAATTCCCGCACCTCGTCCTCGTCCACACACATCTCGCCACGTGTCACCAGGGGGCGCGGCCAGAGCCATTTCCAGTGCTGACAGTCCTGCTGCACGGCCACGCTCCTCCCACCCACTGCAGCACCGCCGTTACCACCCGCCCTACCGCTCCCCCCACCCACCGCGCCGCCTCCCCCGCTCGCCCTGTCCGCCAGAAACTGGCGCATGAACGCAGACAGCCCCGCCAGAACCGCATTGCTACTGCTCTTGCTGCTCTTGCTGACTGGAAGGGCAGCAGTGGGTGTGGGGGTATCGTCACCTGCCGTGGGGCGCCATGCGCACGCGTGGATGTGCGGGGAAAGGGCGTCAGGCGAGAAGAAGCCCCACGACTGGAAGTCCGGACACACTCCTGGTGCTGGTGTCGGTGATGCTGCTGATGCCGCGCTGCCGACGGCCTGCTGCTGCTGCGCCCATAGCTTCTGCTGCGCTCGCTGCCACTCCAGCTGTTGCGCGGATCGCGGCGCGCGAATGAGGTCGACAAGAGGCAGCACCTCGAGTGAAGATCCCTCCACCGCCGCCTCTAGCGCCGCCGCCGCCCCCGTCCGCTCCCGCTCACCCTGCGCATCCCCCTCGCGCTGATCCCCCTCGCGCTGATCCCACTGGTCCCGCAGCTCCGCCTGCTCCCCCTGTTGCGCCTGCTTGCGCCTGCCGTTCCGCCGCTGTCTTCCCCCGGTGCTGCCCGGTTCCGCTGATTCTGCGGGCTGCGGGCGGAATCGCAGCAGCGGAGCGGAATTTAGTGGAGCTCCTGGTACAACGAGATCCGCGGGCTGCGCGCGCAGGGGGAGCCGTGGAGCGGCGAAATCTACGGGCTGCACGCGCAGGGGGAGCTTCGCAGCGGAGTCTGGTCGCAACGTCCGCGCGGATCTATGCTCGCTGCTGGACGCATGCGATGCTCCGCTAAGAATGAATCCGTTTGCGCTACAGGAAAATCTCGTACAGCGCAGGGAATACTTAGAAAGCTCTGGACGATGGGGCGTGAGGAGGAGAATGACGCAGGCGAGCAGCGAAGCCTTGACCCTGCAGGTATGGCGACGGGTCGAATGCGGATATAACTTGGCCATGTTGGAAGAAAGCACGTGTGGACTATACTCGATGGGGCGTGAGGAGGAGAATGATGCAGGTGAGGAGCAAAGAGCCCTTGACGCTGCCGGGATGGCGATGACGCGGTTGTGTATGTCTCCCGGCCATGCGGAGGAGGCTGAGAATTATCTAGATGGGTCGGACCGGAAGCTACAGATAGCCTCAGTAACAGTTGCACGTCTCTTCGGAATGAAAAGACGGCTGATTTGGATGCTGAACCTGCAGTTGTCGCCATGTGATCGTCGCATTCGCATCAGGGGACGCGCTGTGCGACTGAACGGGACGGGACGGGACGGGACGGAACACAAAAAAATGGTTCAGAGAAATCGCAGGACGAGCGATGAGCAAATTGAACAACTGTAGCGTTGAAGCCAGCTTCGGGGACAGCTTCATAATCGACTGAAGGGGCTTGAGTGATGTGGGTCGACGGGTGCTCGGTATCCGCGATTGATGGATGGGGGCGGGACGGCGGAGTGAGCTTCACAACACAACAGCAGCTTGACTTCTTTCTGTAGGAAAAGGGCGGTTGAGTACGATGCTGTGTGTTATGATGTTTTCGCCGCCTTGAACCGTCCTTTACCTGCGTGAACACTGAGACGCGAAGTGGAAACCAGCTTTGCCGTTCTTGTTACGCTTTGCTGAACACTGGTTGGTTGATTGACACTGTAGTCGTCGCAACGAAAGCACCTGGGTGATACCTGTAACGGAGGAGAGGGGTGTGCGGCGCGGCGGGAGAAAATGCAAGGGCACAATCGTAGGAAACACGGCACCGCACAAAAGCACCTGGGTGGTGGTGGAAGATCACCTTCCCACTCTAATTGTCCAGAATGTACTGCGTGTTCGTGTCTTCGTTATTGTGAAAATAAATCATTACTGAACCTGGATTCAGGGATTCTATCCAGCTAACAAATTTGGAGTAAACCAATCATTATTTCCCGATTGAATGTATGCGAGACCCATGTTGGGCGTAGCATCCACTTATTATTGAGGTGGGAGCAGCCTCATTACAATATCGTAGATGAATTGGGACCATGCATCCTCTGGGTCTGGTGAGCAGTAGTGCAGGCAATCCAGTCGTGTGCCTCCCACGTCCCCCTTGTGCCCGTCTGGTCTGAAAGCAGTCATAGGGTCCACATCCATATACACTCCCCCATTCTCCTCCACTATTGATTTCACCAGCTCGTTTTGAAGCTTGAAGTTGCCCCATTTGTGGGGCAGTTGTTCCGGGCCCTGCCTCTCCTTTATAGGTCGAATGTGCTCCAAGCAGTGGAGATGGCCTGGTGCAGTGGTCCTGTATATCACAAGCTTTTCTGGGTGATTGTAACGAATGAAGCGCATCATCCGCGTCACAGATTCCACCACGTTCTCGTTCACCTTATAGTGTGCTCCACGATTGATGACCAGCACATGGGAGTTGCGAATGCAGGAACCTCCATCCAAGGGGTGCTGATCCATCTTATCCGCTCCAGCTTCTCCTCATTCACAGGAATTAGTCTCCTGTTTGCCACGTAGTGTGCACTCAAACCTGGGCACCCAGCTCCCTCAAACGTGTATTCCATACAAGTCAGGTCCACCTTTGATCCGAGAATTGTTGTCCATGTCATACACTTGCGCCTTGTTATAACGTTCGCAGGCTTTGGGATGTGCTTGACGATGTTGTTCACGAAATTCACATGCGATTCCCGAGACAGGGAATCTCTGAGAAATGCAATCCGCGGCCCTCCCTTCCTCCGCCGTGCCAGCTCACACAACCCTCGACCGTCAAACCTAGAAAATAGTTCTCCTGGGTTCAACACCTCGGAATTAGGCACGGCCAGTTGCTCTGCTCTGAAACCAGTAGCCTTTGGACACTTGTTCGTTGGGACCACCCACTCGTACTTGAGCGTATCTCGAACCTTCCAATCGGCTGCAGCTGCTGGTCCGCGTGCCGCGATCTTATCCACTTTGGTCGACGCGATTCCGCCTGGTGCTTCCCATTCCGCGTCGCACTTTTCTACTCGGTGATCCGGCCATGCCAGCACCCGCGGAGTAGCATTGAACCGCCACTCCCCCTTCTCCGCCACACACTCCGCCCACTGCCGAAATCGCGCCACCAAGCCGGAGTCTCGACCCTGGGATGAAATCGTGGAAATCTCCAAGCATGCTAACGTCAGCAGGAGGGAAAGTCACCGGCGGTAACCATGTGGCTTCGCGTAGCACGGGGTTCTTCCGCAGGGACGCGGTTACCGTTGCATAGACCTAGTCCACGTGGCACATCTTGCTGGCGTCCATGTGGTTCCTCTCGGGATCGCACACAGACAGAAGGTGATGCACACCCACCCGCTCAGAGAGCCTGTAGTGCCACGTGGCAGTGCTCTGTTGGCTGGACAACCTCCTACCGGATTTCCCATCTCCCTGGAAATTCTCAACCGTGCTCTTGCTAGACTCTAACGTGCCATTCACCACGTACGATAGGATCTCGATAACCGTCGAATTAAACGGCATGAAGATGAGATTCGAGAGTGCAGGCGACGTGGGTCCCACCAGCAGAATCGTTTGCGAGAACAACGCCTTGGCTTTTCGCAAAGGCAGATGCTCCTCGTCGACCACCACGCGCTCCTCTGAGTACAACTCGCGTAGCATCCCCGCAATCGCCTCCATCGCCTCCTCCGTGTGCCACGTCGCCGCCGTCCGCATGTTCCCGTCGCCCAGGCCCCCACCGCCGCGATCCATCACGCGCGCGCTCCACAGCAGCGACACCACCACCACCCAATCCTCCGGCAACGTCCGCCCCACCGCGAGGTGGTGCAGCGGGTGCGCGGCCGGTGGAAGGGGGTTGCGGGGAAGAGGCTGCTTGCGCAGACGCGTGGAGGCGGGGGGTCCAGGCGGAGGAGAGGATGGGGAGGCCGTCGGGGGGCAGCAGGTGGTGGCCGCGGAGGGCCAGCCAGAGGGCGTCGGGGGCGCGCGGGCGGCCGGAGGAGGAGAGGCCGCACACGCTGCTGGCATGGACGAGCTGGATGGAGGGAGAATGGGAGAGGATGGGGGAGAAGAGGGGGGGATGGGGAAGGGGGTGACTGGGAAGGAGGTTTACACGGCAATCAAATGTCAGTAAGATGAGGTGTCCGCGCAAGCACGAATGTAACAGCATGTGGCATGCGTACCATCAACAGCGTCTGCGCGTTCCATGAACAGTCTCTGCACGTACCATGATCAGTGTCTTTGCGTAGAAGTGGTGGCGATGGCCGTCGTGATGCTGCCTTTTAGCCGGTAGGTGGTGCACGGACAGCGAGGCTAGTTCCACCCCGAACATGCTGCGACCCAGATGCTCCAGCAGCTGGATTGTGAAACGAGAAGGTAGAAACGGATGGAAGGAGAATAAGTGGTTGAAAGGCATGGCACGGCTGTTCTTCCGCTATAGGTGAGTAATGGTAACAGATGGGTGCAGAGAATAAGAATAAGTTGGTAACCTGGTATAGGCGCAAGCGGGACTCACGTGTTCGATCCTCAGCAGCAGGGGGTACTGCCTCGCGGCGGGCATGAGCGCAGTTGCTACCAGGTACAGCGCGGGGAGCAGGCGCTCCAGCAGCCGCTCCTTGCCGTTGTGCAGCCGCGCCTGCGCCACCCAGTCCGTCCCCCGCAGCCCCCGCTCCGCCATCTCCGCCTCCTCCGCCTCTTCCACCTGCTGCTCCGCCTCCTCCTGCTCGTACGGCAGGAGATTCACCAGGTGCTCGTGCACGCTCACGCGGGTCCCCGACGCAAAGGAAATCGGATCTCTCAGCGTCTTCACTGCGCCGCCCTCCCGGGTCCACTGGCCCCGCCCGCACGCGTCCTTTGCGAACACGTGGCTCTCGTTAAAGGCAGTCCCGTTAGAGTTCACAAACACGTCATCAAAGCGCAGCACTCCGCATCCCCCCAGCACGCCCACTGTTATAGTCACAACAGGCCTAAAACGAAAGATAGAGTGCACAGTCGGATTTCTGCGCAGGGGCTTCAAATGTTGATAGCATTTTTTTCACAGCTCCAAATGACGTGCTATAAATTGGATCTGGAGCGTCTTGACGTCGTCTACAATAGGCAAGTTAGATCGCACGATTTCATAAAGGATTGATGACGCAACGTCAGTTTGAACGAACGGCACTATGGCAGCCACTATAGTCTTAGAACACAAATTAGGAAGAGTTACGAGTTGGGAATGACTCCCAACCTCTACAAACCCCAAGAGCCGAGGTACAGTGATGTGGAACAGTGCCACATTGTCCCCAACCAAGAAGGGTCTCGAAACTACCCTCCACAAGGGCCTAAACCAAGAGAAATGTTACACTACACTTTGTAATGTAACTATTCTCAATATCTTGAAGTTTACCATTTTGACGAGCTTCGAGATCACTTGAATCTTGGAACCAAGGCTCTGGGTTTTCACCATAAACTCATCCTTGAGTTCTTGAAGGTCTGCTGCACACACCTGCAACACGCAGAACGTTCGACACACGAAAAAAACTAGAAAACGCACACGACACACAAACGACGACGTGACACGCGACTAGCAATAACTCGATATTGACTCGACACACACCTTCGACATCATGACTCATCATTCACACTATTATAAGCATGAAATATATATTATCTCATGCCCTCATACCATTCCATGCACACACGCATTCACGCACACGGACAACAAGCCGAGTGCAAACCCTGGGGTTGCACCAACACCCCGCCTCGTTCGCCTCCAGCCGCGACCGCTGCTCCCCGGGCCGCTGCCCCAGCGCCTCGCGCACGCGCTTCATGAGCTCCGCCGCGCCCACTAGCTCCGTAATTCTTCCTCGTTATTGTCATCATCGTTAGAGTCATCGCCGTCCACTTGAAGCTCGTCCGCCTCGTCCACGCAGACCTCCCCCTCGTGACGAGCGGTCGCGGCCAGATCCAGCGACGATCGCGGCACTCGTTCTCAACTGCGCGGCCTCTCTTGTCTTCAAGGAAGCCAACCATGAACAGTCGCAGAGTGACGGACGGGGAGGAGGCGCTTGGGGGGAGGGCGGAATCTAGTCTGCGCCACTTGCACGCGAAGATGCGCGAAAGCGCGCCCCTCCAGGGTTGAAACAGCGGGCACGGCGCGTAACCATCTGCTTCCGCATGCGACTGTTTCGTGGCAGCAGCGGCACCGGGTTGAGTCTGCGCCGCGCCGCGCGGGCGGACAAGGAGCATTTCCCTGAGCGACGCGACGCTCATCGCGGCGCCGTTGAGAGGAATGCGGAGCTCGGTTGGCGCCTCTGTGCGCTCCCGCTGCGCCAACTGCGCCGTTCCGCCGCCTCTGCGCGGGGCTTGCGACCATTGAGCGGCGCGGAGAGTTGCGGCGGCATTCGGCTGTGTCTGCGAGAACTGGATTCGCCGAAACTTCGTTTTGGTATTAGGTGTCAAACATTATATGTTTAAATTGTGTAGGCTATAGTGGGTTTAGTCTTAGGGGGTACAACTTTGTTAGGGTTTCCTACTTGTATCCCCCTCCTACCTAGTTTCATCCATTCTCGTTCACCTCTACTTTACAACATGGTATCCGACGCCTAGGTCAGGACCTAGGACCGAAGTTGGTTTGGGCCCACCGTTCCACCGCGCCGTCGAGCGCCCCTTCACGCGCCGTCGAGCGCCCCTTCTTGCGCCGTCGAGCGCCCCTCCTAGCGCCGTCGAGCGCCCCTTCTAGCGCCGTCGAGCGCCCCTACTAGCGCCGTCGTGCGCCCTAGTGGCCGCCACCCGTAGGCTGCCCATCGCCCGTAGGCTGCCCGTCGCCTGCCGTCGCCTGTAGGCCGCCCTTACGCTGCCCGTACGCAGCCCGTAGGCCGCGGCCGCCCGTAGGCCGCTAGTACGACGCCCGTAGGACGCTGCCGTCCGTAGGCAGCCCGTAGGCAGCCCGTAGGCAGCCCGTAGGCCGCCCGTAGGCCGCTCACGCGCAGGCCGTGACCCGCGCGCCGCGGCTACTTCACGCCGACGCCTGCAGCCCGCCGGAGCCCGTGCGCGTCGCCCCCCCTGCCCCTTCGCGACGCCCTTACGGGACCCGCGAGTCGCCCCCGCCTCGTCGCGACGCAGCTGCGGGACCCACGCGTCGCCCCCGCCTCGTCGCGACGCAGCTGCGGGACCCGCGCGTCGCCCCCGCCTCGTCGCGACGCAGCTGCGGGACCCGCGCGTCGCCCCCGCCTCGTCGCGACGCAGCTGCGGGACCCGCGCGTCGCCCCCGCCTCGTCGCGACGCAGCTGCTGGACCCGCACGCGTCGCCCCTGCCTCGTCGCGTCGCCCCCGCGCGCGACCCGCGCGTCGCCCCTGCTCACCGTGGCGCCCTGCTCTACCCCGCGCCCGCCCTTGGGACGGCCGCCCCTGGCCTCTGGAGCAGCTGCACCTACAGCCGCCCCTGGACCCTGGAGCAGCCGCCCCTGCAGCAGCCGCCCCTGGCCACCTGGAGCAGCCACCACAGCAGGAGCCGCCCCTGGACCCTGGAGCAGCCGCCCCTGCAGCAGCCGCCCCTGGCCCCTGGAGCAGCCGCCACTGCAAGAGCCGCCCCTGGCCCCTGGAGCAGCCGCCCCTGCAGCAGCCGTCCCTGGCCCTTGGACCAGCCGCCACTGCAAGAGCCGCCCCTGGCCACTGGAGCAGCCGCCCCTGCAGCAGCCGCCCCTGACCCCTGGAGCAGCTGCCGTCGCGGCCCGGCCCCGCCCTGCAGCAGCTGCCACGGAGCTCCCTGCCGCGGCCCAGCCCCGCCCTGCAGTTGTAGCGGCCCCGCTGTCGCCACCGTCTTGCGCCTACCGCGCCGACCACTGGTGAGCATTACCATGCCCGCACTGCTACCACTACTACTGCTGCTACTGCCTCTACTGCTCCTACTGTTACTGCTATTACTGCCGCTACTGCTGCTACTGCTGCTCCTGGCGTGGCCAGATGCAGCTCCAGGGCCGTGCGCGTGAGTCCCTCACGCCCCAGCAGCTTCGTGAGTGGTACGCTAGTTGGGGCTGTCGGGGTGGCCGTAGTGGTAGTCGCTCTCGAGTGGGTCGTTCGGGAGCTCCTGGTAGTGGACAGGTGCAGCTGTCGTGTCCTCTTTCGCCCCAGCAGCTTCGTGAGTGGTACGCTAGTTGGGGCTGTCGGGGTGGCCGTAGTGGTAGTCGCTCTGGAGTGGGTCGGTCGGGAGCTTCTGGTAGTGGACAGGTGCAGCTACCGTGTCCTCTTTCGCCCCAGCAGCTTCGTGAGTGGTACGCCAGTTGGGGCTGTCGGGGTGGCCGTAGTGGTAGTCGCTCTGGAGTGCGTCGTTCGGGAGCTTCTGGTAGTGGACAGGTGCAGCTGCCGTGTCCTGTGAGTGAGGCTGCCGCTCTAGGTGCTAGTGCGTCTGTTGCCCTAGGTGCTGGTGAGGCTACCACTCCCGGTACTCGCGTGTCTGCTACCCCAGGTGCTGGTGAGGCTGCTGCTCTAGGTGCTAGTGAGTCTGCCCCCCCTGGTACTGAGTCGACTGAGGCACTGCACACCTTCACACTGGACTCAGGTGCTTCTCGCTGTTTCTTTCGTGACCGCACTACCCTTGAGCCGCTTGCTCGGCCAGTTGCTGTCTCTCTCGCTGACCCCTCTGGGGGTCCGGTCATTGCGACCTCCTCCACTGTCCTTCCTTGTCCTGCGGTCCCGTCGGGCACACTGTCAGGTCTCCACCTCCCCTCGTTCTCTACGAACTTGGTGGCAGGTTGTGCGCTCCAGGACGGGGGTGTCCACCAGTTCACCCCTGCCTACGAGCGCGTGACACACTGCACGTGTGCTCGGACGGGCCGTCACCTGGCTACCTTCACTCGGCAGCCGGGGTCGGACCTGTACACACTGACCACTGAGTCCCCTCAGGTAGCTGCGTCTGCGTCTGCGTCAGGTCAGCCGTCGGCCCCCTGCTCGTGTCGCTCTCTGGCGCACGAGACCGTCCTCTGGCACCACCGACTTGGTCACCCGTCCGTGCAGCGCCTTCGTGCCATGCACAAACGGTACCTTGTCTCTGGTCTTCCCAGGGTTCTCCCTCCCCTCCCACCCTCGCCTGCTCCTCCCTGTCTTCCCTGTGTCGAGGGGCGGCAGCGCGCCGCTCCTCACTCCTCCTCGTTTCCCCCGACGACTGCTCCCCTGCAGACGCTCCACATGGACGTGTGGGGCCCAGCCCGCGTCCGTGGTCAGGGTCAGGAGAGGTACTTCCTGATAGTTGTTGACGACTACTCGCGCTACACCACGGTCTTCCCCTTGCGCACCAAGGGTGAGGTCCCTGATGTTTTGATCCCTTGGATCCGCGCTTCTCGTCTCCAGCTCAGCGAGCGTTTCCACTCGGACTTTCCTGTCCTGCGCTTGCACTCTGACAGAGGTGGTGAGTTCTCCTCCGACCTCTTGGCAGCCTACTGTGCGAAGCACGGCATTCGCCAGTCGTTCACGCTTCCGGCCTCTCCACAGCAGAATGGGGTTGCTGAGCGCCGCATTGGCTTGGTCATGGAGGTCGCTCGTACCTCCTTGATCCATGCGGCTGCCCCCCACTTTCTGTGGCCGTTTGCGGTCCGCTACGCTGCGCATCAGCTCAACCTCTGGCCCCGTGTCTCCGTTCCGGAGACTTCGCCGACACTGCGTTGGACGGGAGAGGTTGGCGATGCGTCACGCTTTCGGGTCTAGGGATCTCGAGCTTTTGTCCGCGATACGTCTGCGGACAAGCTCTCCTCCCGCGCTGTTCCTTGTGTCTTCCTTGGCTTTGTCCCGGACGCGTCTGGTTGGCAGTTTTACCACCCCACCTCGCGCAGTGTCCTGCCTTCACAGGACGTCACGTTCGACGAGTCCGTCCCCTACTACCGCCTCTTCCCCTACCGCACTGCCCCGCTTCCCCCCCCGCCTCTCTTCCTCGCGCCAGGTGCTGCTGTGGTAGACCCCCTCCCCCCTCAGGGTGCCGCTCCCTCAAGTGTGTCCCAGGTAGACCCGGTTGAGCCTGTCGAGGTAGCTGTCGACTCTCGTCCTGCTGAGGGTGCTGAGCCTGAGCGTGCGGAGCCTAGGGGTGCGGAGCCTGGGGGTGCGGAGCCTGGGGGTGCGGAGTCTGGGGGTGCTGAGCCTGGGGGTGCGGAGCCTGCGGGTGCTGAGTCTGGGGGTGCTGAGTCTGGAGGTGCTGCGCTTGGGAGTGCTACACCTGGAGGAGCCCTCTCCTCACAGCAGCTGCGTGAGTGGTACTTACAGTACTGCAACCTCAGGAGAGGTGCTTCTGGAGCTAGGAGTACTGCTGGAGCTGGGGCTAGTGCTTCCCCTCCTAGGCGGGAGCTACCCTCTCCCCAGCGGCTCCGAGAGTGGTACGCACGGCGCTGCAGTCTCCGGAGTGGCGCTCCTAGTGTCGCGGACCCTGGAGCTGGAGGTGCTGCTGCTGCTGGCGGTGCTGCTGGTGCTAGTGGATGTGCTGCTGGTGCTGGAGCTGCTGGAGGTGCTGCTGCTGGCGGTGCTGCTGGCGCTGCTGGAGGTACTGCTGGTGCTGGAGCTGCTGGAGCTACTGGAGGTGCTGCTGCTACTGGTGGTGCTGCTGGTGCTGCTGGAGTTGCTGGAGGTGCTGCTGGTGCTGTTGCTGTTGGAGTTGCTGGAGGTACTGCTACTCCTGGAGGTGCTGCTGGTGCTGCGGACCCTGGAGTTGGAGCTGCGGCTGGTGCTGCGGACCCGGGCGTTGGAGCTGCTGCTGGTGCTGCGGACCCCGGAGTTGGAGCTGCTGCTGGTGCTGCGGACCCTGGAGTTGGAGCTGCTGCTGGTGCTGAGGACCCTGGAGTTGGTGCTGCTGCTGGTGCTGACGACCCTGGCGCTGGTGTCTCTGCTGGTTCTGGAGACGCTGCGCGGCCGCGGCCGTACTTCGTTCCGCTCCTTCAGCAGGTTCTTGGTCAGCCTCCTCCTCCTTGTCCTCCTCCCTCCTTAGAGTGTCCTCCGTCTGTCAGGTCGCAGTCACAGTTACCGTCTGCCTCCCCTCTCCCTGGTCCTTCTCCTTACACTGGTCCGACTGGAGGTCTTACGGAGCGTCGTGAGCCTGAGTCTCGTCCTGCGTCGCCTGAGTCTCGTCGAGCGTCGCCTGTTCGTGCTGCTCACACTGGTCGTCGTGTCCCGCGTCAGCGTCCTCCTGCTGTCCCAGGCACTCACCAGATGGCGCTTCGTCCTTCCACTGCTCCTCAGCGTGTCCCTCTCCCGTCTCCTCCTGCGTCCTCTCTTCCTGCTCTTGCTGACCCTGAGTCTGACTCCCTTCGTGCTACCAGTCCTACTGTCACGCGTCTCCTGGCTACTGTTGTCACTGACCCTTCCTTTGAGTCCACTGCTGCGTCTGCCCTAGTTGCTGAGCTTGTCGACTTTGCTGCCGCTTGTCGTCTAGACTACGCCGCTAGCCTAGCTGCTGAGTCTGAGTCTGTCTGTCCTCCGTCCGTCGGGGGTGAGTGTGCTCTTGGCACGGACGTCCTTGAGGACAGGCAGGAGGAGTTTGAGTGCTTTGCCGCTGCTTTACCTCATCTCGTGTACATGCTAGTTGCCCCTGAGGGAGACCCGGATGCACCAGACATCCCGACTCCGCGCTCTTACGCAGAGGCGATAGAGGGTCCCTACTCCTCTCAGTGGCAGACAGCCATGGACGCAGAGATGGCTTCCTGGAAGTCCACAGGCACCTACGTCGACGAGGTTCCCCCACCTGGGGCGAACATCGTCAGTGGCATGTGGATTTTCAGGGTGAAGCGGCCGCCGGGCTCTCCGCCTGTCTTCAAGGCGCGTTACGTTGCACGAGGCTTCAGTCAGCGAGAGGGAGTTGACTTCTTCCAGACCTTCTCCCCGACCCCGAAGATGACCACTCTTCGGGTTCTGCTGCACGTCGCCGCTCAGCGTGACTACGAGCTCCACTCTCTTGACTTCAGCACTGCTTTCCTACAGGGCAGCCTGCACGAGGAGATCTGGCTGCGCCGCCCACCTGGCTTCACTGGGTCGTTCCCTCCTGGTACCCAGTGGAGCCTCCGGCGGCCAGTCTACGGTCTCCGACAGGCGCCACGTGAGTGGCACGACACACTGAGGACTACACTTGCGGCTCTTGGGTTCGCTCCTTCTACTGCTGACCCGTCGCTGTTTCTACGCACCAACACCTCGCTGCCGCCGTTCTACATCCTCGTGTACGTCGACGACTTGGTCTTTGCCACTGCTGACACTGCGGCACTCGCCCACGTGAAGTCGGAGCTGCAGAAGAGACACACGTGCACAGACCTGGGTGAACTGACAAGTTATCTTGGCTTGCGGATCACCCGGGACAGAGCACGGCGCACCATCACCTTGACTCAGTCACACATGGTGCAGCAGGTCCTTCAGCGCTTCCGCTTCACGTACTCCTCGCCTCAGCCCACTCCTCTGCCTACCGGTCACTCGCTCTCAGCTCTGCCTTCGGATGAGTCCGTAGAGCCGAGTGGCCCGTATCCAGAGCTTGTGGGCTGCCTCATGTACCTGATGACCTGCACTCGACCTGACCTTGCATACCCTCTTAGCATCCTTGCACGCTATGTCGCTCCTGGCCGTCACCGGAAGGAGCACATGGATGCCGCTAAGAGGGTGTTGCGCTACTTGTGCAGTACGTCGGGCATGGGGCTAGTGCTTGGAGGACGAGACCGAGTTGTACTCACTGGGCACTCAGACGCGTCTTGGGCTGACGACCAGGCTACTCAGCGGTCGTCTCAGGGTTACACCTTCAGCCTTGGCTCTGGTTCAGTTTCTTGGCGTTCTACACGCTCGTCTTCTGTTCTCAGCTCCAGTTGTGAGGCTGAGATCTACGCCACAGCCATGGCTGCACAGGAGTTACGCTGGCTCACCTACCTGCTGACCGACTTGGGAGAGCGGCCTCGTTCTCCTCCAGTGCTGTACGTCGACAACAAGGCTGCCATTGCCTTGTGTCAGGAGCACAGACTGGAGCACAGAACGAAGCATATCGCTCTGCGCTACTTCCTTGCTCGAGAGCTGCAGCAGCGCGGTCAGCTTCGTCTGCGTTACTTGGCCACTCGGGCCAACACTGCTGATGTGTTCACCAAGGCGCTTCAGCCTTGTGACCATCAGCACTTCTGTACTGTTCTAGGCCTTGTGCCTACTGGGCCTCACTTGCTTACTTCTTGACTCTGCTTGTACTGTGATCTCTATATATATATACCTGCATGTTTACTCTTGCTAGGTTGTGATCGCTGTATCTCTTGTTATACTATCAACCTGCATGTGAACTGGTCTTGTGACCACTTGCTTGTGCTCAGAATTTGTGTGGTTTCCTTGAGATCCACCCTGAGCTTGCTTTGCTTTGCTTTGACTGGTCTTGTGACCATCTGGCTGTCTCCCACTTAGCCTATGGGGGTGTGTCAAACATTATATGTTTAAATTGTGTAGGCTATAGTGGGTTTAGTCTTAGGGGGTACAACTTTGTTAGGGTTTCCTACTTGTATCCCCCTCCTACCTAGTTTCATCCATTCTCGTTCACCTCTACTTTACAACATTAGGGTTCGGAACGCGGCGGCGTCTGCTACGTCTAGGCCCAAGGTCGAGGAGTCTAAGGTTGCTAGGAGTGAAGAGACGAGGAGAGAGAGAACGAACAACGGAAATATGTGTCGACGTTTCCAGATAACGTGGTCTCCCATGCCTTTTATGGAAGAAATTTCAACGTGTAGCATCCAACATGGGAAGGAAGTATCTAGCAAAACTGAGATAAAGCGTACTGATAGTCCTATCAGAGGTTCAATGCAGACGCTCATGCACCTATTCTCCAAAGACCTTCGCCAAGAGACGTTTCGGAAAATTAGGAGCCTGATCGATCTGAACTGGATGTCAGCGTATCGTTCCCTCTATCCCTGCAGTGGTGATTTCTAAAGAAGAGAAAAACCAACACCGATAAGGAGGTACTCGTGGCTGGCTGCAAAAATGGCCGTGCGGCCCGCCTAATGTGTTGCTGCTGATTGTTAGGAGTCACGTGGGGCGCGTCGCGTGCATGGTTGGGTTGGCTTGGGGGGAGGTACATGCGGAGGCGAAGCTCATGTTGAAGGGATGGCAATCTGGAGGCGTCAGGCTGACCTTGGTTTTGCGACGTAGCCAGTCGCCTGTCAAATCTGGCGTCTGGACGAAACGCACTGGTTGTTTTTGCAGATTTATCGTGACCGACGCTGCCTTGTGATCGTGTGATAAGTGTAACTTGCAGCTTAGGCAAAGAACGTGAGGTTTGTACTCCCACCCACTGTTATTGGCAGGTTGCAGGAACAGCCCACACTCGCGAATGTAGTTGGCGAAACTGACCTTCGCTACGTCCGGATTGTTGGCGAACAATCCCACATGCAGCAGTCCCGCCAGGTGGGGCTGGCCTCCCACTGGGCCTAGGAGCCACACTCGCCAACCATCCCCCACACTCTACACCAGCTAGCAGCATGTCGCAGGTGGGGGGTGACATGTTCCTGAAGTTCACTCTCAGTTCCGTACCTGCGGTTGAGCACGATATTGTGCATTCCAGATTGGTTTTCTCGCTTTGCCACTCTGAACCTTTGTTAGTGACAAGTCTTTAGTAGTTTTATAACAATTTTCGTAATAGTATAAAATTCTTTCGGCAACGGAAGCCTATTCACATCAATTTTGGCCATACTCGTCATCACCCCCAAATCACGGTAAATTGAAAAAGAATCTGGGATGTTTTACATATCCCAACAAGGCAGTGCTCTCTAAAATGGAAAATGCTTGCTTCATACGATCGTCATTCACTTCTACAAATCTGAAGCTCCAACTTGAGCTGTTTGCACTACCTTGCATAAATACATGGCGTAAAGGCTTGCTCTTTGCATCCGACAAAAGGTTGCAGATTTCACTACATTCCACTAGACTGCAGCGAACCGCATGGGAGGGGGGACGTCCAGAAAGAAGGGGGTGGAGACAGAGTCATGAAGAGGTACCGGTAGAAAGAAACACACACTCACACATACACACACACATACACACACACACATACACATACACACACAATCAAACAAACAAACAAAACCATAACACCCCCCCCCCCCCCTCCCCCCCCCCCCCCCCCCCCCCCCCACCCCCCCACCACACACACATAAATAAGGTTGAAGCAAAGAGAAAAGTACTCAGAGGAAAAACAGGATATGCCACCATTCACAATTATAAGGGTTCCGAGCACGTTTTGGGTTCAAGCTGCTACTTCTAATTCTCAGAAGTCCCACTCACCAATATTGTCTTGACCTGAATTCAGACTTGAAAACCACAATAGGCCTGGCAGAGGGGAAAATGGTGTTCACGGTACTTGCTCAAGATTAGTGGAAAAAGGGCAGGGTAATGCTACGGCACACGGTAGCAAGCAAGCCCCTTCATGGATAAAATAGAAGGAAAACAAATTCACGGACATCAACTTCACATGCACAATAATGAAATAGATAGTGGTGTACACGAATACCACCATGTGAGGACATTCACGGATGGCAAACAGCCTCACCTCTCCACGTTAATGGGCCCTTCCCCAGGTGCCCCCGCCCCTCCTCTTATGCACGTGCCGAAGCACTTGCGCATGCACTTCTCTGCTGCTGGTGTCTTGGGCTTCTGAATCCGCCTCGGCTTCCTGTCGTCCTCTGTTGGTGTGGAGTGGATGAGAAGAACCAAAACTAAAAACATTCTCTGCTTCACACAGGTTCAAGCAGCTGCAGCTGCAGCCTACCACTGCTGCCGGTGATAGCTGCCTGCATGAAAATCAATGATGGATTGGCTGAGAGTCAGGGTGAGAGTGGAATATGGCAGGCGAGTAGAAAGACGGCAGGCACGCTGAGGAGATAGGGGTGGGATATTGTGCACACCTGACAGAGCTCCGGACAGCGGACCCGACAAAGAACCTGAGAGGACCTGGCAGCACACCTGACAGCTCACCTGACAGCACAACTGCGAGCGACTCAGGCCCATTGGCGCAACTGAGAGTGACTGAGGCACCTGAGAGCGACTGAGGCACCTGAGAGCAACTGGGGCACCTGAGAGCGACTGGGGCACCTGAGAGTGACTGGGGCATCTGGCATCATGGAGGTGCGAGCAACCTCCATGATCAAGCCAATGTGGCGCTCAGCGATCCCAATCTGCTGTGGAGAGGCCGGAAGCGTGAACGACTGGGTGATGCCCTCCTCACAACAAAAGTCCTCAAGGAGACCGGAGGAAAATTCACCTCCACGGTCAGAGTGCAGACGAAGTACCGGGAGGTCCTGACCGAACCGTGCGCTCAACTGGCGACGAGCAGCGCTGATCCAAGGGATCAGAAGAACGCGGACGTCGCCCTTTCTCCGCAAGGGAAACACCGTGGTGTAGCACGTGTAGTCGTTGACGACCAGCAGAAAGCAGTGCTCCTGGCCTTGCCCAGGAACTGGGGCCGGGCCCCACACGTCTTTGTGCAGAGTCTGCAGAGGAGCAGTGGTCGGAGGGAATGAGGAGGAGTAAGGAGCGGCGCGCTGCCACCCCTCGACGGAGGGAGTACACGGTGGCGCAAGCGACGGCGGGGGTGGGGGCAGGAACTTCGGAAGGCCAGAGACAAGAAGACGCGAGTGCATGCGACGCAGACGCTACAGGGAGGGGTGACCAAGACGGTGGTGCCAGAGGAGAGACGGGTGCATGAGAAACCGACACGAGCACGACGCAACTACTTGACCTGATGTAGCTACCTGCGCAGACTCATTGTGCAGTCTGTAGAGCCCAGACCTAGGCCTCCGGGTGAACGTGGCGAGGTGGTCGCCAGTCACCGAGTCCGTACAGATCGCCATGAGCTCGCCCCCAGGAGTAGTGGTAGTGACCAATTGATCCTGGAGGACGGCCTGACTCACCAAGTTCGTAGCGAACGAGGGGAGGTGGAAACATGTGAGGGAGCCAGAGGGGGCTGCAAGACACGGGAGAACAGTGGTGCTGCGTGCAACGACTGGGCCAGACGAGGGGTCGGCCAAAGTGACAGGGACATATGATGTGAGTGGTGTGACTGTGGTGCAATCGCGGAAGAAGCAGCGAGACGCGCCTGAGTCCAGCGTGAAGGTGTGCAAATCCTCCGCAGGAACTGCACCTGTGCTAGCAGACTCACAAGCACCTAGACTAGCAGCCTCTATAGTAGCAGAGCTAGGTACACAAGAATAGTAGTCACCCTCGGCACTAACACCAGCAGAATACATAGCATACATGCCAGCACATATCTGGTCCCAATCAAGAGCAAACACGTCTACGTTCCACTTTAGCAATCCTAGCCAGTCAGGCTTCTTCAGCTCACCAAACTCCTCGCACCACGCGTCGTCGAGGCGGAAGAAGCAGCGTGCCTCAGTGTGCCCCTTCTGGCCACAAACCTCTCCAGGGCGGCCCGTGCGCCGGCGCTACTGGCACCGAGCTCCACCACTACCCCCTCCACCTCGCTGGGCAACCCACTCACGAAGCTGCTGATGCGAGAGAGTCTCCTACCGGCGCGACTGCTGCTGCTGCCCACCCCCAGAACTGCCGCCTCCACAAGCTGCACCCCCAGACGCAACTCCCTGGCCGCCACCACCGCTAGCTCCACCTCGACCACCACCCGAGCCCCCTCCGCCACCCCCAGTGCCTCCACCACCCCCGCCACGTCCCCCGCCCCCGCCACCTCCACCTCCGCTGCCACCTCCACCACCCCCGCCACCGCCACTGCCACCACCCCCGCCACTGCCACCGCCGCCACCACCTCCGCCACCCCCACCACCCTTACCCTTCTGACGTTTACTCTTGTTTCGCCTCCCGCTAGGAGCGGACGCCGCACCGGCCTTCTCAGCACCGATGAAGTCAACAGCAGCAGCAGAGGCGACAGATGACGCGAGGAGGGAAGGGGAGCACCCCTCAAAGAAAGAGGGGCGGGGAGTGCCACGGGAGGCAGCTACAGCGAAGGCACTGGTCTCAGCCTCGAGGAGACGGGACTCAAACGAGGCAGGGGTGAGCTCGGTGGGGTCTAGGGCGAGAAAGTGGTCGCGGATGGGGCGAAGGGAGTCAGCGAGACGGGTCACTAGGAAGTAGAGAGTGATGTACATCGGGGTGGGGGGGGGGGGGGGGGGCGTGTTCTCAGCCAGAAAGTTTGGCGTGAGAGCAGCACGGTAGCGAGTGTCACTATTGCGCAGGTGGGTCATGAGGTCAGCGACGGTGGAGAAGTCGGACAGCTCAGGAAAGAGGTACGGCAGCAGTAGGCGGCCTAGGGCGGTAGAGGAGGGGGAGGAGTAGCGCTTTACTACAGCATCATAGAGCGCTTTGGCCGTTTTCAGCTGGCGAAAGTGGGTCCTGTGGTCGGGCGGGAGGTGGTTGCGGACTGCATGCTGGGCTGTGGCGTCGCATGTGTACTAGCGACGCGGTCAGTCTTATACTTCTGCTATGCGTTTGCTGGTGCAATAGGGGCAGACACTTTCGGAGTGAGCGGGGCCGGAAGGGAGCCTGAGGTGTGCTAAAAAGGAGAGATGTCGTCCCTAGTAACGCTACGCAGGCACAGGTGAAGGCCCTCGAGTCAGGACTCGTAATCGATGGGGCTACCCTCGGCGTCAAACTCCAGTACGGTGGGTGTCGGCATAGTGAGCAGGGCAGCCTAGCGACAGTAACGACGTAGGCAGTACTAGGAACAAGGGGCAGTGCTAGGTCCGGGCGGCACGGTAGGGCGGCTCGGCGGGGCGGCTTGGCAAGGCGGCTCGGCAAGGGCGGCTCGGCAGGGCGGCTCGGCGTGTAGCAGCAGGGGCAGGGCGGCCTGCAGCGTGAGGCAGCGAGGGTTGCAGCGCGGGCGGCCAAGCTGCAGTGCGGGCGGCAGGCTGCAGCGCGGGCGGCAGTAAGGGCAGCGGCAGGCAGAGCAAGCGCGCTGCAGGGCAGGGCAGCGGCGAGCAGGTGCTGGCGGCAGCGCAAGCGGCAGCGCAGCAGCGAGCGCGGGGCAGCGAGGGCAGCGTGCGCAAGCAGAGGCAGCGCGCGGGGCAGGCGCGTCAAGGCGGTCCGCGTGGGCAGGCACGGCGCGCGGAGCAGGTGTGGCGCGCGAGGCCGGCATGGCACGCCGGGCAGCGCACAGGTAGGCACGGCGCGGCAGGGCAGTGCGTGGGCAGGCGCGGCAGGGCAGCGCGTAGCAGGGCAGCGCGCAGCAGGGCAGAGCGCGGCAGGGCAGGAAGCGCGGGGCAGTGCGGGCAGCGCGCGTGGGGTCGCGCGGCAAGGCAGGGTGCGCGGGACAGCGCGGACAGGGCAGAGCAGCGGCCGCGCAGCAGGGTAGCGCGGGCGGCGGCTGGGCAGCGCGATAGGGCGAGGGGCAGGGCAGGGCGCGCGACAGCGCACGGGCTTGGCAGGGCAGGGCATGGCGCGCTGCAGGGCAGGGCAGCGCGACAGTACGGAGCAGGGCAGGGCAGTGCGTGACGGCAGCAGCACCTGGGGCAGAGCTAGCAGTGGGCCCTAGGAAAAAAAAGTGGTCCTACATCGGGACCTGCTCTGAAACTATGTCACAAACTAGAACAGCTGAATGGGTGCATTGAGCAGAATGAGGAGTACAAGTAGGAACCCTAAACGGGTTGTACCCCCTATTGTGTACCCCACTACAAGCTAACAACAACATTTGTAATTTGACAATCCGCACACGAAGCATCCCACCCGACGTCCTGCTCAATATCCTCTCGCTTCGACCAAACAACCTCCGAGCCCCTCATCCTGGAAGCCGCTCGCAAAAGGATAACTCGCGTCTGGGCTTGCTGCAAAGCAGTCCTCAGTGCTGCTGCAACAGAGGTTTGCAATCCGCCGCCTTCTGATTTTCCCAGTCCCTAGCGACAAACCCACCTTGCGGCCAATCGTGCTGCTGTGCAGGCAAAGAGTTGGGGTCAACAGCGCTGACCTCAAGCGCATGGGCCTTCCCCTCTCTCAAGTCTCCAAACCGCCACATCCACCCTCTTTCCCATAAGCTATGAATCATCCTCCATAATCACAACCCCCCCCTGACCCCTTAGCTATCTTGGCCACCACAAGTTTGACCAAGTCATGGACTCATGAAGGAGCGTAACGTTATAGTAGAAGTTGTCAGAATCAACTGTGCAGGAATAACTAGAAACATGGCAGTATAGGTTTGTATAGGCTAACCCTAATTGGGGTTGTACCCCGTCCTGAGTAACCCACTATAGCCTAGCAAGTAGAATTGTATTTTGACACACCCCCATAGGCTAAGTGGGGGACAACCAGATGGTCACAAGACCAGTCAAGCAAGAGAACAAGCAAAGCAAAGCTCAGGGTGGATCTCAAGGACACCACACAGTCTGAGCACAACCAAGCGGCCACAAGTTCACATGCAGAGTTATAAGAACAAGGCTGTACACTAATAACAACCTAGCAAGAGTAAACATGCAGGTATTAAGATATATATCAGTGTACAATAAGAGTAAGTCAAGCAACCAGCAGGTGAGGCAGGGTGGGCACAAGCCCAAGAGCAGTGCAGAAACGCTGATGATCACCAAACCCAAGGGCCTTGGTGAAGACATCAGCAGTGTTGGCCGGAGAGGCCACGTAAGCAAGGCGTAGCTGACCACGCTGCTGCAGCTCACGTGCAAGGAAGTAGCGAAGAGCAATGTGCTTCGTTCTGTGCTCCAGTCTCTGCTTGCGACACAAGGCAAGCATTGGCTTGTTGTCGACGTACAGAACTGGAGGAGAACGAGGCCGCTCCCCCAAGTCGGTCAGCAGGTAGGTCAGCCAGCGTAGCTCCTGTGCAACCATGGCCCCAGCGTAGATCTCGGCCTCACAGCTGGAACCAAGCACAGAAGAAGAACGAGTGGACCTCCACGAGACAGAACCAAAGCCAAGACTGAAGGTGTAACCCTGTGACGAACGCTAAGTCGCCTGGTCGTCGGCCCAAGAAGCGTCAGAGTGTCCTGTGAGTTCCACTGAACCTCGTCCTCCAAGCACGAGCCCCATGCCCGATGTACTGCACAAGTAACGCAGTACCCTCTTCGCAGCATCAAAGTGCACCTTTCGGTGTCTACTAGGTGCCACGTAGTGAGCCAGGAGGCTGAGAGGGTACGCGAGGTCAGTTCGTGTGCACGTCATCAGGTACATGAGGCAACCCACAAGTTCTGGCTACGGACCACTCGGCTCTACGGACTCCTCCGAAGGTGGAGCTGAGAGCGAGTGACCGGTAGACAGAGGAGTGGGCTGTGGCGAGGAGTACTGGAAGCCGAAGCGCTGAAGGACCTGGTGCACCATGCGTGACTGAGTCAGGTTGATGGTGCGCCGTGCTCTGTCCCGGATGATCTGCAAGCCAAGATAGCTCCGCGGATCACCCAGGTCAGTGCAGGTGTGTCTCTCCTGCAGCTCCGCCTTCACTAGGGCCAGCGCCTCTGTGTCAACACTAGCAAAAACCAAGCCGTCGACGTACACGAGAACGTAGTACGGCGGCAGGGTAGTGTCGGTGCGTAGAAACAACGACGGGTCAGCAGTCGAAGGAGCAAACCCAAGAGCCGCAAGTGTCGTCCTCAGTGTGTCGTGCCACTTGCGGGGCGCCTGACGCAGGCCGTATACTGGTCGCCGTAGGCTCCACTGTGTACCCTCAGGAAACGACCAATTGAAGCCCTCTGGACGGCGCAGCCAGATGGCCTCGTGAAGGCTACCCTGCAAGAAAGCTGTCGAGAAGTCGAGGAAGTGCAGCTCATAGTCACGCTGAGCTGCAACGTGTAGCAACACCCAAAGAGTGGTCATCTTTGAGGTGGGTGAGAATGTCTGAAAGAAGTCGGCCCCCTAACGCTGACTGAAGCCTCAAGCAACGTAACGTGCCTTGAAGGCAGGCGGAGAGCCCGGCAGTCGCTTCACCCTGAAAACCCACATGCCACTGACGATGTTCGCCTCAGGTGGGGGAACCTTGTCGACGTAGGTGCCTGCGGACTTCCAGGAAGCCATCTCTGCGTCCATGGCTGTCTGCCACTGAGAGGAGTACTCACCCGAGATCGCCTCTCTGTAAGAGCGCGGGGTGGGGATGTCAAGTGCATCCGGGTCTCCCTCAGCGGCAAGCAGCATGGTAGCGAGATGAGGTGCAGCGGCCGCAAGGCACTCCAGCTCCTCCTGTCTGTCCTCAAGAACGTCACAGCCAAGGGCAACCTCACCCCCGACGGACGGAGGACGGGCAGGGTCAGGGTCAGAAACAAGACTCGCAAGGTAGTCTAGGCGGTACACAGCAGCAAAGTCAACTAGCTCAACGACTATGGGAGACGCAGCAGGAGACGAGAACGTAGGGTCCGTCACAACTGTAGCAAGAAAGCGAATGACAGTCGGACTGGAAGCACGAGCAAGGTCAGACGGAGGGTCAGCAACGTCAGGAAGAGAAGACGCAGGAGGTGACGGTAGGACAACACGCTGTGGAACAGAGGAAGGACGGAGTGTCATATCGTGAGTGCCTGGGACAGCCGGAGCACGAGGACGGCGCACATGTCGAACACGAGCAGGAACGGAAGCTCTAGTCTCAGGCTCTCGACGCTCAGGAGTGGAAGCACGAGTCTCAGGCTCTCGACGCTCAGTCAGGGACTCTGTCACAGCAGTGTAAGGAGCAGGAGTAGGCAGTGGGGAGTGAGGGAGTAGATGTGGCTGAGAATGGTCCGCTGGTGGGAACAGTAAAGGCGGAGTAGTACCAGCGACAGGGAGCTCAGTAGGAGCTGGCGGAAGACCGAGAAGGTGGCAAAGCGCACCAGCAGGTCCAGCCCCTCCAGCACCAGCAGCAACTCCAGTACCTCCAGCACAAGCATTACCTCCAGCACTAGCAGCTCCAGCACGTCCAGCAGTACCTCTAATACCTCCAGCACCAGCAGCACCTCCAGCACTAGCAGCACCTCCAGTACTAGCAGCTCCAGCACCTCCAGCACTAGCAGCACCTCCAGCACTAGCAGCTCCAGCACCTCCAGCAGTGCCTCCAGTACCTCCAGCACCAGCAGTACCTCCAGCACTAGCAGCTCCAGCACCTCCAGCACCTCCAGCACCAGCAGCACCTCCAGCAGTACCTCCAGCACCAGCAGCACCTCTAGCACTAGCACCTCCAGCACCTCCAGCACCTCTAGTACCTCTAGCACCAGCAGAACCTCCAGCAGTACCTCCAGCACCAGCAACACCTCTAGCACCCCCAGCAGTACCTACAGGACTAGCAGCTCCAGCACCAGCAAGACCGAACCCTCAACCACCAGGACTACCTTGCCGAACGATCCACGAACGAATCTGCTGCGGCGAGAGCGTCTCAATTATATCAGGCTGCGGTAGCTGTCCAGCTCCAGGACCTCCAGCAGGGTCACCCACAGCTCCACTGCCACTAGGACTCGCATCACCCCCAGAGTCAGCACCCCCAGTCGCAGCACCCCCAGAACCAGCACCCCCAGAACCCTCACCCTCTTTCTCAGCACCCCCAGGCTCAGCACCAGCAGTCTCAACTCCAGATTCCACAGCAGCAGGCTGCAGAGGCGGCGAAGACGGTCGAGGCGGAAAACCAGGGGGGGTCTCCAAGCGTGGAGAGCGGCGAGTGGCCGTCGTGTCGTCAGCGGCGGGGTCACCCCCCTCAGCTGGGCCAGAAGAGTCAGAAGTGATCTCCAAAGGCTCAACTAAGGGGAGTGGGTCTACGTGAGACACACCTGAGGGAGCAGGACCCTGTGGGGGGAGGGGGTCTACCGGGGGGGGGACTGGTACCAGGAAGAGAGGCGCTAGGGGGACCGGGTGGGACGCGTGCGGGTGTAGTCTGTAGAAACGGACAGACTCGTCAAAGCTGACGTCCTGGGAGGAGAAGACTCGACGCTCGCGCGAGTGGTAGAACTGCCACGGCGGGGTGTCAGTGGGGAAGCCAAGGAAGACGCAGCGGAGAGTCCGAGAGGAGAGCTTGGTCACTTTGGCATTGCGAACAAGGGAGAGCGCGCCCTAGACCCGAAACACCGACGCATCGCCAACCTTCCCCGTCCACCGGAGTGTGGGCGAGGTCTCTGGCTCAGAGACACGGGGCCAGAGGTTGAGCTGATGCGCAGCGTATCGGACCGCAAACGGCCACAGCAAATGGGGAGCAGCCGCATGGATCATGGAGGTACAAGCAACCTCCATAATCAAGCCAATGCGACGCTCAGCAATCCCATTTTGCTGAGGAGAGGCCGGAAGCGTGAACGTCTGGCGGATGCCCTCGTCTCGACAAAACTCCTCAAGGAGGTCAGAAGAGAACTCACCGCCCCTGTCAGAGTGCAGACGCAAGACTGGCAAGTCCCGCCGAAACCTCTCGCGCAACTGGTGACGAGTAGCAAGGATCCAGGGGATCAAAACACCGCTAACGTCTGCCTTGCGCCGCAAGGGGAAGACAGCGGTGTAGCGTGTGTAGTCGTCAACCACCAGCAGGAAGTAGCGCTCCTGGTCTGTTTCACTGACGGAGGCCGGGCCCCACACGTCCATGTGGAGAGTTTGCAGAGGAGCAGTGGTCGGAGGAAACTCGGAGGAGTGAGGAGCGGCGCGCTGCCGCCCCTCGACGCAGGCGAGCGCGGGAGGGAGGGCAGGGACCTGGGAAGGCCAGAGACAAGGAGACGGGAGTGCATGCTGCGGAGACGCGGCAGCGAGGGGTGACCGAGGCGGTGGTGCCAGAGGAGAGTCTGGTGAGAGAGTACTCGACACGAGCAAGACGCTGCAAGCTGACCAGACGCAGACATTTGACTCGACGCAGCCATCTGACCTGACTCAGCCACCTGTGCAGACGCAGTGGTCAGTGTGTAAAAACCGGACCCAGGCTGACGAGTGAACGTAGCAAGGTGACGGCCAGTCCGGGAACACGTACAGATCGCCACACGCTGTCCTCCAGGAATGAAGGTGTCAACCCATACATCCTGGAGAAATTTGTTGCTTTACAAGTTCGTCGAGAACGTAGGGAGGTGGAGACCTGAGAGAGACCCGGAGGGGACCGCCGGACACGGGAGGACAGTGGAGGCTCGCGCAACTACTGGGGCCCCAGAGGGGTCAGCCAGTGAGACTGGGACAGGTGCTGCGAGTGGTGTGACTGTGGTGCAATCACGAAAGAAGCAACGTGACGCGCCTGAGTCAAGTGTGAAAGTGTACAAGGCCTCAGCTGAGGCATGACCTGTGGCAGTAGACGCATTAGCACCTAGAGCGTCGGCAGACTCACGAGCACCTAGAGCTGCAGCAGACTCACTAGAACCTGGAGCGGCAGCAAACTCACTAGAACCGAGAGCAGCAGCCTCTACACAACCAGGGACGCATCGCTGAGAAGCACAGTCGCGAAGCCGCTGCAGGGAGAAGGTGCACTGCGGACGCTGCTGCCGCCACTGTGCAGTACCCATAAAACCAAAACCTCCACCACCAGGTTTGCCTCGCTGAATAACCCACTCACGGAGCTGCTAAGGGGTGGGGTCGTCCGGGAGAGGCAGTGACCGCTGCTGTCCACCCCTAGCCGCTGCAACTACCGTGATAGTGGCCATGACAGGCAGAGACGGTCAGTAGAAGGTCCAGCACCTCCAGCACCAGCAGCACCTCCAGCACTCCCAGCAGCACCTCCACCAGCAGCAGTAGTAGCACGAGCAGCAGCAGCAGTAGTAGTAGCAGGGCGGCTCGGTGGGGCTGGCGAATGAGGTAGGGCGGCGCGGCTCGGGTGGGGCAGCGCGGCTCGGGCTGGGCGGCGCGGCTCGGCCTGGGCGGCGCGGCTCGGCAGGGCTGGGCGGCGCGGCTGGGCAAGGCAGGGCGCGCCGCGGGCTACAGGGCAGGGCACGCGGGCCTAAATGCAGGGCAGTGCGATGCACGGGCTGCAGGGCAGCGGGGCGCGCACGGGACATGGCAGCAGGGCGCGCGCTGGGCAGGGCAGCAGGGCGCGACGCGCGGGGCAGCAGGGTGCGACGCGCGGGCTGCAGGGCGCGACGCGCGGGCTGCAGCAGGGCGCGACGCGCGGGGCAGTGGGGCGCGCGCTGGGCAGGGCAGCAGGGCGCGACGCGCTGGGCTGCAGGGCAGGGCGGTGCGTGGGCCTAAGGGCAGGGCAGCGCGGTTCGCGAGCTGCAGGGCAGGGCGGCGCGCGGGCCTAAGGGCAGGGCAGCGCGATGCACGGGCTGCAGGGCCGCTGGGCACGGGCTGCAGGGCAGGGCGGCGCGCGCTGGGCAGGCCAGTAGGGCGCGACTCGCAGGCTGCAGCAGGGCGCAACGTGCGGGCTGCAGGGCGCGACGCGCGGGCTGCAGTAGGGGAGCGCGCTAGGGCAGGCAGTGCGAGTAGCTGCAGGGCAGCGCGACACCGTGCGAGCAAGGCCGGACAGCGCAAGGGCGATTCGGGCAGGAACTAGCGGAACTATCGGTGGGCCCTAAGAACCTAACAGGTTTCCTGCTCTGAATACCATGTCAGAATCAACTGTGCAGGAATGACTAGAAACAGGGCAGTACAGGTTTGTATAGGCTAACCCTAATTGGGGTTGTACCCCGTATGAGTAACCCACTATAGCCTAGCAAGCAGAATTGTATTTTGACAAAAGTATCGTTAAGAGTGATGAGTCAGTACAAGCTCTGTTGAGCGAATAGGTACAGCATAGAGGTATTTTCTAAACCTACAAGTCTCTTGTATATTTTCTTATTAGTGAATTCTTCTCATTCACCAACTCAGGAATTCAGAACTTTCGCTGGGAAACGATTCTCAAATCTCAAGGGCATTATCTCAGCCCAACTGTATTAAAATTGGGTCTGGCAGAGCTGCCCCTCACAGGCAGTCAGTACTTCATGCGCCCCTCATACGGCACGAGGCTGCCCTCCACCACCTCCATGCGCGCCATCTTCACGCCCAGCTCCCGCGCCACACGCTGCACCACAAACTCCTCGCGCTCCTCACACACCGACACCACCACGCCGCGCCGCCCCAGCCGCCCCGTGCGGCCGGCGCGGTGCGCATAGTGGGCGGGCGAGGCGGGCAGCTCGAGGTTGACTACGAGGTCACAGGCCACCACGTCCAGCCCGCGTGCACCCACCTCCGTGGCCAGCAGCACTCGCACCCCGCCATCCCTGCCAGCATGGGGAGTCGAGAGTTGACGGCATTTGGTAGGGGCGAAGGGAGGGGAGGACGCTTGCGGGACCGGAAACATGGTGGGCTGGAGTTGACAAAGGAGCTGCATTCAAGCTGTTCAAGTACTGATAACTTATTATTGCTATTGATTTGGACTTGTGCGGCAAGATGATAACGACCAGATAATTAACAAAAGTGAAGGGTGGTGGGTGAAGACTGTGAGACGCACGCCAGGCAGACGGCCAGGTTTTTGTCCAGCTCTGCACGACACATGCAATGGCCAGAATAGCAGCTGACAGAGTCCAGCACCTGAAGGAGGGCGGCACCTGAAGGAGGGCGGCACCTGAAGGAGGGCGGCACCTGAAGGAGGGCGGCACCTGAAGCAGGGTGGCACCTGCAAGAGGGCGGCACCTGAAGTAGCGTGGCACCTGAAAGAGGGCAGCACCTGAAGCAGGGTGGGTGGCACCTGCAAGAGGGCAGCACCTGAAGGCGGGCGGCACCTGAAGGAGGACATGATGTTGGTGCGGGCGAGCTTGGAGATGGTGCCATGCAGCGCAGCAGCGGACAGCCCTCTGGCCTCCAGCTTGTGCTGCACGTCCACCAGGCGGCGCCCAAAGTTCATGAACACCATGGCTGACCACGCCTCCAACGCATGCGCACAGCGCCGCACGATGTCCACGTGATGACGCCTGTTCACCACTATGTAGTTGTGTGGGGGGAAGGGAAAGTGGGGGAGAGTGGGGGGGGATGAGGGATGGAGGCTGATGGGTGGAGGGTGCTGGCAGTGCGTGCACACAGCGACGCACCACGTCCACATGGTGCCGCCTGTTCACCACTATATAGCTGTGTGGTGGAGGAGGGGTGAGAGGGGGAAGAGGGATGGGTTTGATGGGGGGGCCGCGCTGGCAGTGCGCTGTACCACGTCCACGTGGTGCCGCCTGTTCACCACTATGTAGCTGTGTGGTGGAAGTAGGGGAGGATAGGAGAGGGGTGCAGGCAGATGTGTGGAGCAGGAGATAGGAGATGGGACATGGGCGCTGCACCACAGCACAGCAACATGGGGAGCGAGAAGGGGGGGCAAGAGATGGATGGGCACGATGCACGGCGCACGATGTAGCTGTGTGGGGAGAGAAAGGGGAGGGGGTTGGGAGAGAGGGAGAGGATGGGAAGGATGAGAGCAGATGGGTGCAAAAGGATATGATGGGGAGGTGAAGGAGGGTTAAAGAGGAGTGGGGAGGGAGCAGGGGCAGTGATGCATTTGCTTTGTGTGGACCCGTGAGACACCACCAAGGCAGGGATTGAATCACAAGTGCCTGTGCAGCTACTGTGGCAGATGGGATGGTTCAGCAGCTGTAGGGCAAGGCCGCTCACCAGTGCTCGAGGTTGGGCGGCAAGCTGTCACTCAGCGCCACCAGCGGCCCCTCCTCACCGCCTCCTAGCGATGCCAGCAACCCCCCAGCCACCCCTCCTGCCAGCACTGCTGCAGGCGGCGCCCCGTGCACTGCTGATGCTGTGGCAGCAGGAACAGGAAGCAAGTCACTGGCTGGGCTGGCAGCAGCAGCAGCAGCAGCAGCAGCAGCAGCAGCAGCAGAGCGGGCGTCGATGGGCTGCACGGCATGCTGCTGGACGAGCGTCGGGTGGTTGCCCCACTTGCAGGCGGCCTCCAGCACAGGCCGGGGCACCGTGGCTGACACCATCACCAGCTGCCTCTCTGTCCTCATGCTGCCTGCTGCTGCCGTGGCAGTGGTGGTGCTGGGTGCAGGGTGGTGAACGGACCTGGAGACAGGGCAGCATGAGAAGCAGGGGAAGTGGAGATGGAATGAGAGTAGGCGGCACATGGCATGGGGAGCAGCGGGTGGGAGCCCCACTTGCAGGCGGCCTCAAGCACGGGTCGGGGCACCGTGGCCGACACTCAACCTAATCACTTGCATGTTTGTGATCTGTCGTCACTCAACCTAATCACATGCTGGTCCGCCATGACAAGTCACATGCTGGTCCGCCATGACAAGTCACATGCTGGTCCGCCATGACAAGTCACATGCTGGTCCGCCATGACAAGTCACATGCTGGTCCGCCATGACAAGTCACATGCTGGTCCGCCATGACAAGTCACATGCTGGTCCGCCATGACAAGTCACATGCTGGTCCGCCATGACAAGTCACATGCTGGTCCGCCATGACAAGTCACATGCTGGTCCGCCATGACAAGTCACATGCTGGTCCGCCATGACAAGTCACATGCTGGTCCGCCATGACAAGTCACATGCTGGTCCGCCATGACAAGTCACATGCTGGTCCGCCATGACAAGTCACATGCTGGTCCGCCATGACAAGTCACATGCTGGTCCGCCATGACAAGTCACATGCTGGTCCGCCATGACAAGTCACATGCTGGTCCGCCATGACAAGTCACATGCTGGTCCGCCATGACAAGTCACATGCTGGTCCGCCATGACAAGTCACATGCTGGTCCGCCATGACAAGTCACATGCTGGTCCGCCATGACAAGTCACATGCTGGTCCGCCATGACAAGTCACATGCTGGTCCGCCATGACAAGTCACATGCTGGTCCGCCATGACAAGTCACATGCTGGTCCGCCATGACAAGTCACATGCTGGTCCGCCATGACAAGTCACATGCTGGTCCGCCATGACAAGTCACATGCTGGTCCGCCATGACAAGTCACATGCTGGTCCGCCATGACAAGTCACATGCTGGTCCGCCATGACAAGTCACATGCTGGTCCGCCATGACAAGTCACATGCTGGTCCGCCATGACAAGTCACATGCTGGTCCGCCATGACAAGTCACATGCTGGTCCGCCATGACAAGTCACATGCTGGTCCGCCATGACAAGTCACATGCTGGTCCGCAATGACAAGTCACATGCTGGTCCGCCATGACAAGTCACATGCTGGTCCGCCATGACAAGTCACATGCTGGTCCGCCATGACAAGTCACATGCTGGTCCGCCATGACAAGTCACATGCTGGTCCGCCATGACAAGTCACATGCTGGTCCGCCATGACAAGTCACATGCTGGTCCGCCATGACAAGTCACATGCTGGTCCGCCATGACAAGTCACATGCTGGTCCGCCATGACAAGTCACATGCTGGTCCGCCATGACAAGTCACATGCTGGTCCGCCATGACAAGTCACATGCTGGTCCGCCATGACAAGTCACATGCTGGTCCGCCATGACAAGTCACATGCTGGTCCGCCATGACAAGTCACATGCTGGTCCGCCATGACAAGTCACATGCTGGTCCGCCATGACAAGTCACATGCTGGTCCGCCATGACAAGTCACATGCTGGTCCGCCATGACAAGTCACATGCTGGTCCGCCATGACAAGTCACATGCTGGTCCGCCATGACAAGTCACATGCTGGTCCGCCATGACAAGTCACATGCTGGTCCGCCATGACAAGTCACATGCTGGTCCGCCATGACAAGTCACATGCTGGTCCGCCATGACAAGTCACATGCTGGTCCGCCATGACAAGTCACATGCTGGTCCGCCATGACAAGTCACATGCTGGTCCGCCATGACAAGTCACATGCTGGTCCGCCATGACAAGTCACATGCTGGTCCGCCATGACAAGTCACATGCTGGTCCGCCATGACAAGTCACATGCTGGTCCGCCATGACAAGTCACATGCTGGTCCGCCATGACAAGTCACATGCTGGTCCGCCATGACAAGTCACATGCTGGTCCGCCATGACAAGTCACATGCTGGTCCGCCATGACAAGTCACATGCTGGTCCGCCATGACAAGTCACATGCTGGTCCGCCATGACAAGTCACATGCTGGTCCGCCATGACAAGTCACATGCTGGTCCGCCATGACAAGTCACATGCTGGTCCGCCATGACAAGTCACATGCTGGTCCGCCATGACAAGTCACATGCTGGTCCGCCATGACAAGTCACATGCTGGTCCGCCATGACAAGTCACATGCTGGTCCGCCATGACAAGTCACATGCTGGTCCGCCATGACAAGTCACATGCTGGTCCGCCATGACAAGTCACATGCTGGTCCGCCATGACAAGTCACATGCTGGTCCGCCATGACAAGTCACATGCTGGTCCGCCATGACAAGTCACATGCTGGTCCGCCATGACAAGTCACATGCTGGTCCGCCATGACAAGTCACATGCTGGTCCGCCATGACAAGTCACATGCTGGTCCGCCATGACAAGTCACATGCTGGTCCGCCATGACAAGTCACATGCTGGTCCGCCATGACAAGTCACATGCTGGTCCGCCATGACAAGTCACATGCTGGTCCGCCATGACAAGTCACATGCTGGTCCGCCATGACAAGTCACATGCTGGTCCGCCATGACAAGTCACATGCTGGTCCGCCATGACAAGTCACATGCTGGTCCGCCATGACAAGTCACATGCTGGTCCGCCATGACAAGTCACATGCTGGTCCGCCATGACAAGTCACATGCTGGTCCGCCATGACAAGTCACATGCTGGTCCGCCATGACAAGTCACATGCTGGTCCGCCATGACAAGTCACATGCTGGTCCGCCATGACAAGTCACATGCTGGTCCGCCATGACAAGTCACATGCTGGTCCGCCATGACAAGTCACATGCTGGTCCGCCATGACAAGTCACATGCTGGTCCGCCATGACAAGTCACATGCTGGTCCGCCATGACAAGTCACATGCTGGTCCGCCATGACAAGTCACATGCTGGTCCGCCATGACAAGACACATGCTGGTCCGCCATGACAAGTCACATGCTGGTCCGCCATGAGGAATCACTCCATTCTTCCCAACACTCGCCTCATCCACCCACTCACTTGCATGCAATCCCCACAAACTCACTTGCGCCTTCCCACGTGGTCCAGAATCCTCAACATATCCATCCTGAAGCGGTGCGACAGCAGCATGTCCGCCTCGTCCAGCACCAGCCAGCGGCACGAGTGGGTTGACAGCCGCCCCGCACGGCTGCTCTCCTCGATGCGCCCCGGCGTGCCCACCACGATGGACGGTCGGTATTTCTTCAGCGCCTCCTCCTGCCGATGGGGGTTCGCCCCTCCGATCAGCTGCTGCACACAGCGCTGTTACGGAGCCAGGGGCAGGCGGCGAGGGGGCGAGGGGTGGTGGGGTGAGGGGGAAAAGCGTGAGGAGGAGGGTTCGCCCCGTCGATTAGCTGCTGCACACATCGCTGTTAGGGGGGCAGGGGGCGAGGGATGGTGGGGGATGAGAGGGGATGTGTGAAGAGGGGGTATGGAAGGGGCTGTGGCTCAAGAAAGGAGGATACGAGCTGCTTGCAGCAAATGCTATGCTCCTCGCACCACCTTGTGCCTTCCCCCCCTCCCCCCCTTCCTCCCCCCGTGTGCTCCTCGCCCCTCTTTCCCCCCACCGTGTGCTCCTCGCCCCTCTTTCCCCCCACCCTCCTCACCTTATGCTCCTCGCCTCACCTTATGCTCCTCGCCTCACCTTATGCTCCTCGCCTCACCTTATGCTCCTCGCCTCACCTTGTGCTCCTCGCCTCACCTTGTGCTCCTCGCCTCACCTTATGCTCCTCGCCTCACCTTATGCTCCTCGCCTCACCTTATGCTCCTCGCCTCACCTTGTGCTCCTCGCCCCTCCCCCCTCTCACCTTGTGCTCCTCCCCCAGCACGCGTTCCGCCTCTCTCACGATCTGCATCGCCAGCTCCCGTGACGGCGCCACCACCACCGCCTCCACGCCCCCTCCGCCCCCTCCTCCCCCGCCCCCTCCCCCTCCGCCTGCGCGCCCCTTCTTGCCTCTCTTGCCCTTGCCTGCCCCCTCCCTCTCCCCCCCGCCGCCCCCAGCAGCCCCAGTGGTGTCGGCGTGGCCAGGGGGGCGGCTGAGAGGGCCCACGGAGGCGAGGATGGGCAGCAGATAGGCGAGCGTCTTGCCTGACCCCGTGAAGGATTGGAGCACTGCGTCCGTGCCTGGTGGTGGTTGGGGGGGGGATGAGGGGAAGCGGGATGGGGAAAGGGGGGAAGGGGGATGGCCAGCAGATAGGCGAGCGCCTTGCACGACTGCAGGACCGCGTCCGTGCCTGGTACGAGGGAAGCGGGAGGGGAGGAGGCGGGGAAGGGGAAAGGGGGAGAGGGGAAGATGGGGGGAGGTGGGAAGGGAGGGAGGAGGGGAGAGAAGAAGTGGCGTGGGAACGGGGCGCAGGAGGTATGCATGTGGCGGGTGGGAGGGACGAGTAGATTGAAGAACGATGGGGAGGAGTGGAGCATGTTGCGGGGATGATTGAGGAGAGGCAGAAGGGAAAAGGCGGGCGAGGAGGGAAGAGCATCGTGGTTCAGGAAGGGTGATCGGGGAGAAGGTTGTGAGGGAAAAGGGTGAAAGGGAAAGGGATGGTAGACAAGGAGGAAAGGGGGGCGGAAGGGAAAAGGAAGTAGAGGCACGGCCACTGATTTACAGCCACTGCGAGAGGGCAAGCAGCGACCTCAAGGTTGAAGGTTTGGGGTTTCGGGGTTTAAGCGTCAGTGCAGCGCGCACATTGCATGAGGGCGGGCGCAGAGCACCTTGCATGAGCGCGGGCACGGCGCGTAGTTGGATGTCGGTGGGCTCGAGCAGCCCCAGCGACGCCACGCGCTCCGTCACACCCGCCGGCAGCCCCAGCGAGTGAAAGCCGTCAACGCTGCCGGGCTCCAAGCTCGATTCCGACTCCGGGGCCGCCCTTCCTCCCCGCGCCGCCGCCCGTCCTTCTTGCGCCGATGCCGCCTCTCTCGCGCCTCTGTCACCGTCGCCTGCTGCAGCGCGGACTGCGCCTGCTGCTGCGCCCGCCACTGCGCCTTGCGCTGCGCCTGTCGCCGAATCCGCCCGCCCAGCATCCGCCTGCGCCGTGCCCGCTTGCGCACGAGGACCCGCGATTGGCGCACATGCGGGCTGCGCGCAAGGCGGAGAGGCGAGAGTCAGAGAGCGCGCAGCGGTGCGCGCAGGGGATATCAACGTCACACGTAGACCGAACAAACGCGCCTCCGTGAATCCCGACAAGCGCGCAGCGAGAGCGTGGGACGGCAAGTGCAGCGCCATGGTCGGCGCTTCGCGCGGGTTGCCTACCAGAGCGAGCTGTGGAGGGAAACCGTGTTGCGGTGGCCGAGACAGTGCACGACGTGGGACTTAGGCTTCCGTGCACAGTAATCCTTGACGTGTACAGCAAGCTTCGAACCTTGACAGTGCACGACGTGGGACTTAGGATCTTGTGGATCCCGCAAGCTTCGAACCTTGACAGTGCACGACGTGGGACTTAGGATCTTGTGGATCCCGCAAGCTTCGAACCTCAAATTGAAGAAACGCGGGATCCTGACTGAGAAGTAAATCTGCTAGGAGACCCACGACCGACCCAAGGCTTTTGGTTTGACACCCTCAGGACGTGTCTCCAGTGTGCAGTTCTGCGTGGGTCCATATGTATGAACATATGTTTGCCGCTCAAGGCAGACGAACGAAAACGAAGTCGGCAGACGAACGAGTTCGTGCTGTGACACCGTGTTACAAGATTAAAACAATTCGAACATTACATGAAAAGTGTCTACAGTAGCACTTGAAAAAACTAAAACCCTATCGAATGGCATCCCACCCTATGGTAGGCAGTGTCAGTCAGCAGCAGCGGCGCAAGGGCTGAAGTAGCGACTGCAGTGGCGGTACCAAGAACAGTAGGTGCAGTGGCAGCAGTGGTAGGAGCAGTAGCGGTAGCCAAGGGCGGCAGCGGCAGTTGGCGATGCGCGCGGGGCAGGGCAGGAGCGCGCAGGCAGCGCGAGCACTCAGGGCAGGAGGGCGTACAGCAGCAGGTGGTAGCACCTAGGGCGGTAGCACCTAGGGCGGCAGCAGCAGGCGGCAGCACCTAGGGCCGCAGCAGGCGGTAGCTCCTAGAGCAGCAGCAGCAGGCGGCACTTGCGCGCGTGCAGGGCAGGCGCGGGCAGCGCGGGTGATGATATAAATTAAGGATCGTAGTGGATAGGATAAAGCTGCCAAGTATATTGAGAGAACTATGAAGTCTCTGTAGTGACCTTGTTAATAAATTGAGGGAGAACAAGATGATTATAAGGTAAGAGTACAAGAGTATAAATAGCAAACCTAGCTAGCCATGTACTTTGAGGGGTACATTCCCTTATTAACTGAATTGCATTGCTACAGTAACCACGACTATTGCCATTCTAGACAGTTACCACGTTGCACTTCGTAACTGTCTTGTGCGGTTACTGGGCGGTCAAGGGTCACGACCGTTGACTGTCTTCGACTGTTGACCTTCGGGTGACCCTCGACCTTCCGCGTGCTCTATATGAGCTATTGCGGTACTGATACATGCGTTTACTTCGTTATGAAGTGACGCGAGAGTGGAGATCCTTCGGGAATGTTCATGATAACCTTTCGGTTATTCCAACACTCCCCTTCATTCCTGAAGGTGAGCCACGTGGGACTTCTTGGTGATCCCGCAGAGGTTGGCGCAGTGCTGAAACTGTTGACGTGGCAGTTTCTTTGTCAGAAAGTCGGCTGCCATGTTACCAGTTGGGCAATACGTAAGCTTGACCTTGCCCTTGTGGATTTCGTCTTTGACGAAAAAGTAGCGAAGGGCGATGTGTTTCGTGCGGTTCACGAAGCCGGGCTTGTTCGCGATCTTGATCGCGCTCTGGTGGTCGCAGAGTAACGTGAAGTGCCCGTTCATCGTCACTTTCGCTTCCTGCAGGAGCTCCATCAGGTACAATCCTTTGCGAACAGCTGCGCTGGCGGCGATGAATTCGGCTTCGGCTGACGAAAGGGCGATGAGTTCCTGCTTCTGAGAGTTCCATGAGATGAGTCCAGCAGGTTGAAGTTGAAAGATGAATCCTGTGCGGGAGCGTCTGTTGTCAGCATCTCCTGCATGGTCTGCATCTACGTAGACATGCAGCTGCAGGGTAGCCGTTAAGTTAGCTTCGTAGGTGAGGCCGACGTCGGGAGTAGAGACGAAGTATTGAAGTGCTCGACGAAGATCCAGTAGATTCTCCCCTTCAGGTCGCTTCATGTACTGAGCGAGCTGGCTTGCGACGTAGGAGAGATCAGGCCGGCACGTGACGGCGGCGAACAGGAGGCACCCTAGCTGCTGCTGATAGAGCCGATGATCTTCGAGAGAGAGAGAGGCGTGGTGTCTGGTTCGTGGGTAGGAGGAGGAGTGCGAAAAGGGGTAGTGAGATTGATGGGTGCGATGCCGAATTTCTTCGCGAGTGTTTCGGCATACTTGGCGGCGGAGAGGTGAATGGAGGAGGCGGATTGAGTGATGTTGAGACCCAGGAACTGCGTAACGTCGTGATTGACTGTGACCTCCAGCTTCTCCTTGATGTCTGCTTCGAACTGGTCCAGCAGCTCCTTGTCGTCACCGGTGTAGAGGAGGTCGTCGACGTAGGCAACGAGGTTGATGAATTTGCCGCGCGACTCCTTCCTGTACATGCCGAGGTCATGTGGCAGTTGTTGGAAGCCGAGATGCGTGAGCACGGTGTGCAGGTACTGCTGCCACAGGCGAGGTGCTTGCTTAATCCCGTAGAGGGATTTCTGGAGTAGGCAGACGACGCCGTCGTTCTCTTCGAAGGCATGCGGCTGTTCGACGAAGATGATTGCGTCGACCGGAGCATACAAGAATGCACTGCCGACGTCGATTTGACGGAGTGGGCGCTGTTTGACGGCTGCAATGCAGATGAGGATCCGCACTGAAGTGTGCCGCCCGACTGGTGCGTAGGTGAGATCGAAATCCACCATGTGAGTTTGCTCGAAGCCGCGAACCACCCATCGCGCTTTGTATTTGTCGATGGAGCCATCCGCCAGTGTCTTCATGCGGAAAACCCATTTTCCGCTGAGAAATTTTCTCCCCTTCACAGATGTCCGGGGAACCAGCTTCCATGTGCCACGGCTCTTGAGCGACGCGGTCTCCTTGGCCATGGCTGCCTTCCATTTCTCACTGTCGGGGCCGGAGAGAGCTTGGCGAACGGTGGTGGGCTCCTTGGGGGAGTTGTGACGAACGGCGACTGCGAGCCCAAGGATGCGGAGACCGGTTTCATTGGTCTTTTCGTAGTGCAGGCGATCGTAGTCGTGGAAGCTGGTTACTTCGACCACGTCGTCGTCACTGTCGTTGCCAGCGCGGAGGGAGTCTTGCGAAGTGTTTGGCGGTGGTAACGCGGCATCCGGGGATTTGCGGACGGTGCTGTTAAAGTTGTAGGCTTCGCGAGTTGTATCGGCGGGATCGAAGTGGTGTACAGGGATGAAGGTTGGAGTCTGGAGCGGGCTTGTAAGGGGGATGTTGGGTGCGCTGTCTAACTGGGTAACATTTGCTGCATCCACATCTTCCGCCAGGTCAGCTTCATCGTGTGGAGTTGCGAAGCTGCGGTGTCCCTCAAAAACCCATTCTGGTGCCCTGTCAGCTTCGCGGTGTTCATTGAACAGTGGCAGAGTCAGCTTCTCGTAGAAGATGCAGTCACGTGATTTAGTCACTTCGTGTGTCGCGTAGTCCAGCACGATCCACGCCTTGTATTCCTTTTCGATCCCGAGGTGGATGCCCCAGCGAGCCCGATCAGCGAAGTTTCCGGTCCTTGCTGTGTGTGGCCGGTACTGTACCATGCAGCCGAACACCCGAAGCAGACGCGTGTCTGCTTTTCTGCCCGTCCAGGCCCTGTAGGGAGAATTGTTGTTCTCGAGGCTTCGGGAGGACAACAAGTTGTGCAGCCGGACTGCATGGTTCATGGCGAACGGCCAGTACCTGGTTGGGATGGCCGACTGCTTCATCAGGGCCCTCATCCTGGTTGCGAGGCTCCTGTTTGTCCGTTCTGCTACTCCTTGTTACTCGTGAGCGTAGGGCAGTGACACAAGGTGTTCAATCCCCTTCTTCCTGAAGAGCTCCTTGAACTCGTCTGAGAAAAAGTCCAGGGCTCCGTCTGTCTGCCAACTCTTTAGTTTTAGCCCTGATTGTCGTTCGGCCCGCTTCATCCACGCGATGAAGCACTCGAAGGCGAGTGATCTGCAGTCGGTGTTGACCGCCCAGACGTAGCGAGTGCTTGCATCAATGAAGGTAAGTGTGTAAGATTCGCCGTCAAGCCCATCCTGGCTTAAATTCATAAAATCGCAGTAAACCTTGTCGAGTGGCTTGTAGCGTTCGTAGCCGGGCGGTAGGTCGGGAAAGGGCTTGTTGTGAAGAAATGAGGAATGATGAAACTAGAAAAGTGCGTGATACAAATATCAAACCCTAGAAACTTGTACCCCTTAGTGACTACCCCACTAGAGCCTACAAACACTATGTCATATATATCTAACACACCCCCATAGGCAAAGTGGGGGAGAACTAGGGGTCACAAGACCAGTTAAACAAAGCAAGCTCAGGGTGGATCACAACGTCACCACACATTCCGAGCACGAGTTCAAAGGCCACAAGGCCAGTTCACATGCAGGATCATATATATAAAGGTAAACAAGCAAGAGCAGATATATATAGATCACAGTACAAGGAAGGTCAAGAAGTAAGCAAGTGAGGCCAAGTAGACACAAGACCTAGCATCGTACAAAAGCGCTGATGATCACAAGGCTGAAGTGCCTTGGTAAAGATATCAGCAGTGTTGGCCTGAGTGGCCACGTAAGCAAGGCGCAGCTGACCACGCTGCTGCAGCTCACGAGCAAGGAAGTAGCGAAGAGCAATGTGCTTCGTTCTGTGCTCCAGTCTGTGCTCCTGACACAAGGCCAGCATGGCCTTGTTGTCTACGTACAGAACTGGAGGAGAACGAGGCGGCTCTCCCAGGTCGGTCAGCAGGTAGGTGAGCCAGCGTAACTCCTGTGCAGCCATGGCCCCTGCGTAGATCTCGGCCTCACAGCTGGAGCCGAGAACAGAAGACGAGCGGGTAGACCGCCACGACACAGAGCCGGAGCCAAGGCTGAAGGTGTAACCCTGTGACGACCGCTGAGTAGCCAGGTCGTCAGCCCAAGAAGCGTCCGCGTGACCAGTAAGAACAACTGAACGTCGCCCTCCAAGCACGAGCCCCATGCCCGACGTACTGCACAAGTAGCGCAACACCCTCTTAGCAGCATCCATGTGCTCCTTCCTGTGTCTGCCAGGAGCGACATAGCGTGCTAGGATGCTACGAGGGTATGCAAGGTCAGGTCGAGTGCAGGTCATCAGGTACATGAGGCAGCCCACAAGCTCTGGGTACGGGCCACTCGGCTCTACGGACTCATCCGAAGGCAGAGCTGAGAGCTAGTGGCGCGTAGGTAGAGGAGTGGGCTGTGGCGAGGAGTACGTGAAGCGGAAGCGCTGAAGGACCTGCTGCACCATGTGTGACTGAGTCAAGGTAATGGTGCGCTGTGCTCTGTCCCGGGTGATCCGCAAGCCAAGATAGCTTGTCAGCTCACCCAGGTCTGTGCATGTGTGTCTCTTCTGCAGCTCCAACTTCACGTGGGCGAGTGCCTCAGTGTCAGCAGTAGCAAAGACCAGGTCGTCTACGTACACGAGAACGTAGAACGGCGGCAGAGTGGTGTCGGTGCGTAGAAACAGAGACGGGTCAGCAGTGGAAGGAGCAAACCCAAGAGCAGCAAGAGTCGTCCTCAGTGTGTCGTGCCACTCACGGGGTGCCTGGCGGAGACCGTAGACTGGCCGCCGGAGGCTCCACTGGGTACCAGGAGGAAACGACCCAGTGAAGCCAGGTGGGCGGCGCAGCCAGATCTCCTCGTGCAGGCTACCCTGTAGGAAAGCCGTGCTGAAGTCAAGGGAGTGAAGCTCGTAGTCACGCTGAGCGGCGACGTGCAGCAGAACCCGAAGAGTGGTCATCTTCGGGGTCGGGGAGAAGGTCTGGAAGAAGTCGACTCCCTCACGCTGACTGAAGCCTCGTGCAACGTAACGCGCCTTGAAGACAGGCGGAGAACCAGGCGGCCGCTTCACCCTGAAAATCCACATGCCACTGACGATGTTCGTCCCAGGTGGGGGAACCTCGTCGACGTAGGTGCCTGTGGACTTCCAGGAAGCCATCTCTGCGTCCATGGCTGTCTGCCACTGAGAGGAGTAGGGACCCTCTATCGCCTCTGCGTAAGAGCGCGGGGTCGGGATGTCTGGTGCATCCGGGTCTCCCTCAGGGGCAATCAGCATGGACACGAGATGAGGTAAAGCAGCGGCAAAGCACTCAAACTCCTCCTGTCTGTCCTCAAGGACGTCCGTGCCAAGAGCACACTCACCCCCGACGGACGGAGGACAGACAGACTCAGACTCAGACTAGCGGCGTAGTCTAGACGACAGGCGGCAGCAAAGTCAACAAGCTCAGCGACTAGAGCAGACGCAGCAGAGGACTCAAAGGTAGGGTCAGTGACAACAGTGGCAAGGAGACGCGCGACAGTAGGGCTGGCAGCACGAGCAAGGTCTGACGGCGGGTCAGCAACGTCAGGAAGAGAGGACGCAGGAGGAGACGGCAGAGGGACACGCTGTGGAGCAGTGGAAGGACGCAGGGTCATATAGTGAGTGCCAAGGACAGGAGGAGGACGCTCACGCGGAGCACGACGACCAGCGCGGGCAGCGCGGACAGGCGACCCTGGACGCGACTCAGGCGACTCTGGACTAGACTCAGGCGACGGAGGACGAGACTCAGGCTCACGACGCTCAGTAAGACTACCCGTCGGCGCAGTGTAAGGAGAAGGACCAGGCAGCGGAGAGGCAGGCTGCAACTGTGACTGGACAGGCGGTGGACTCAGTAGGGGAGGAGTAGGACCAGGAGAGGGCTGGAGACCAAGAACCTGCCGAAGGAGCGGAACGTAGTACGGCCGCGGCCGCTCAGCAACTCCAGCTCCAACCCCCTCAGCAGCTCCAGTCCCAGCAGCTCCAGTACCTCCAGTACGAGCACCTCCAGGACCAGCAGCTCCAGCAGCTCCAGCACCAGTAGCACCTCCAGCAGCACCGCCAGCAGCAGCAGTGCCTCCAGCAGCTCCAGCACCAGCAGCACCTCCAGCAGCTCCAACTCCGGCAGCACCTCCAGCAGCTCTAGCAGCACCAGCACCAGCAGCACCAGTACCAGCAGCACCTCCAGCAGCTCCAACTCCGGCAGCACCTCCAGCAGCTCCAGCAGTACCAGCACCAGCAGCACCAGTACCAGCAGCACCTCCAGCAGCTCCAGCAGCACCTCCAGCAGCTCCAGCAGCACCAGCAGTACCGCTAGCAGCAGCAGCACCTCCAGCAGCTCCAGCACCTCCAGCAACTCCAGCAGCACCAGCACCAGCAGCACCTCCAGCAGCGCCAGCAGTACCAGCACCTCCAGCAGCTCCAGCAGCACTAGCACCAGCAGCACCTCCAGCTCCAGGGTCCTAGACACTAGTAGCGCCACTCCGGAGACTGCAGCGACGAGCGTACCACTCTCGAAGCCGCTGGGGAGAGGGCAGCTCCCGCCTAGGAGGGGAAGCACGAGCACGAGCTCCAGCAGCACCTCTCCTGAGGCTGCAGTACTGTAAGTACCACTCACGCAGCTGCTGTGAGGAAAGAGCACCTCCAGGTGAAGCACTCTCAGTCGCAGCACCCGCAGGCTCAGCACCCCCAGACTCAGCACCCCCAGACTCAGCACCCGCAGGCTCCGCACCCCCAGACTCCGCAACTCCAGGCTCCGCACCCCCAGGCTCCGCACGCTCAGGCTCAGCACCCCTAGCAGGACGAGAGTCGACAGCTACCTCGACAGGCTCAACTGGGTCTACCTGGGACACACCTGAGGGAGCGGCACCCTGAGGGGGGAGGGGGTCTACCACAGCAGCACCTGGCGCGAGGAAGAGAGGCGGGGGGGGGAGCGGGGCAGTGCGGTAGGGGAAGAGACGGTAGTAGGGAACCGACTCGTCAAACGTGACGTCCTAAGAGGACAGAACACGGCGCGAGGTGGGGTGGTAGAACTGCCAACCAGGCGCGTCAGGGGGAAAACCAAGGAAGGCGCAGGGAACGGCACGAGAGGACAGCTTGTCCGCAGACAAGTCGCGGACAAAAGCTAGAGATCCCCAGACACGGAACACAGACGCATCGCCAACCTTCCCCGTCCACCGCAGAGTGGGAGTGGTCTCCGGCATGGAGACCCGGGGCTGGAGGTTGATCTGATGCGTCGCGTACTGAACCGCGTACGGCCACAGAAAGTGGGGAGCAGCCGCATGGATCATGGACGTACGAGCGACATCCATGACCATGCCAATGCGGCGCTCGGCAATCCCATTTTGCTGTGGAGAGGCCGGAAGCGTGAACGTCTGGCGGATGCCCTCCGCCCGACAGTAGGCCTGCAGAAGGTCGGAGGAAAACTCTCCACCTCTGTCTGAGTGCAGACGCACAACAGGAAAGTCCGAGCCGAAGCTCTTCCTGAGCTGGAGACGAGCAGCGCGGATCCAGTCGATCAACACCTCAGTGACCTCACCCTTGCGGCGCAAGGGGAAGACTGTGGTGTAACGCGAGTAGTCGTCAACGACCAGCAGGAAGTAACGCTCGTGACCCTGTCCACGGACGCGGGCTGGGCCCCACACGTCAATGTGAAGAGTCTGCAGTGGGGCCTCTGTCGGGGGAAACTCGGAGGAGTGAGGAGCGGCGCGCTGCCGGCCCTCGACGCAGGGAACGCAGGTAGGGGCAGGCCCCGGAGGAAGGGGAGGGAGGGACTCAGGAAGACCCGAGGCCAGGACACGGGAGACCATGCCTCGAAGACGAGGCAGGGAGGGGTGACCAAGGCGGTGGTGCCAAAGGAGGGTCTCGTGGGCCAGGAGGCGACACGAGCAGGGGGCAGACTCAGGGCCAGACCGGGACGCTGCGGCAAACACCTGACCCGACGCGGCTACCTGACGAGGAGGAGACTCAGTGGTAAGGGTGTACAGGCTGGACCCCAGCCTACGGGTGAACGTGGCCAGGTGACGACCCGTCCGAGCACACGTGCAGTGCGTCACACGCTGGTGGGCACGGGTGAACTGGTGAACACCCCCATCCTGTAGATCAGCACCCGCCACCAAGTTCGTAGAGAACGAGGGGAGGTACAGACCAGACAGCGAGCCGGACGGGACAGCAGGACACGGGAGGACAGTGGAGGAACTGGCCACAACTGGTCCCCCAGAGGGGTCAGCCAGAGAGACTGCCACCGGCCGACTGAGCGGCGAGAGGGTGGTGCAGTCGCAAAAGAAGGAGCGGGAGGCACCCGAGTCAAGGGTGAAAGTGTGCAAGACCTGTGCCGACGCAGTACCTGAGAGAGCAGCCTCACCAGCACCTGGAGAAGCAGACTCACTAGCACCTAGAGCAGCAGCCTCACCAGTACCTGGAGCAGCAGACTCACTAGCACCTAGAGCACCAGCCTCAATGCCCGGGTCGGGCGGAACACACAGGTAACAGTCACCCTCATCACTAATAGACACAGCATACATAGCAGCAAGGATATCATCATAGTCAAGATCAAAGATAGCAACCCCCGACTTGAGCAGAATATCCTAGCGAGGGATCTCCGAGGAGCCAGGGAACTGAGCGCGCCAGGCGTCAGTCAGGCGACCGAAGCAGCGTGGTGTGGTGTGCGGGCCTCCGCACGGCTCACCACGTCGGTCACCGGTGCGAAGAACGTAGGTGCAGGGACCAGCACCCCCAGACCTCCCACGCCCAGCGTACCACTCACGAAGCTGCTGAGGCGACGGGGTCTCACCGGAGCGCTGCTGCTGCTGCTGGCGCTGGCCACCGCCAGGGCCTCCCCTCTGCCCACCACCACCCCCACCACTCCCACCTCCTCCGCCGCCACCGCTACCTCCACCCCCACTCCCGCTGCCTCCGCCGCCACCACCTCCACCGCCGCCTAAGCCCCCACCCCCGCCACCACTCCCACCTCCACCGCCACCCCCTCCTCCTCCTCCACCACCACTGCCGCCGCCCCCACCGCCCCCTCCACCCCCCTTGCCCCACTTGCTCTTGCCGTTGCGGCGCTTGCCACTAGGGGCAGACGCAGCGCCGACCGACTCCGTGCCAACGAGGTCGACAGCAGCAGCAGAGGCAACAGAGGGCAAGAGGGGAGAGGGGGAGCACCCCTCAAAGAAAGGGGCACGGTGGTCACCACGAGAGGCCCCTACAGCAACTATACTCTTCTCAGCTGCAAGGAGGCGCTCCTCGAGGAGGTCAACAGTGAGTGTGGTGGGGCAAAGCGAGAGGAAGTGGTCCCTGACCGAGCAAAGGGAGTCAGGGAGCCGGGTGACGAGGTGATAGAGAGTGATGTACATAGGGGGGGGGTTCTTGGCGCAGAACTCGGCAGGAAGCGCAGCGCGGTAGCGGGTGTCACTGGTGCGGAGGTGCGTAACGAGGTCAGCGACTGTGGCAAAAGCGGCTAGGTCAGGGAACAGGTACGGCAGCATGAGGCGGCTAAGGGCAGCAGTAGCAGGGGAGGAGTAGCGTGCAACAACAGCAGTGTACAAAGTGCTAGCACTCTTGTACTGACTAAAGTGCGCGCGCTCAGAGGACGGCAGGTGACTACGCACAGCAAGGCGAGCAGCAGCATCGCGCGTGGTCCATGCAGAGCCAACAGTACTAGTGGCATCAGCAGCAGGGGCAGCAGAGGCACCAGACGTGAGATCGAACAAGGAGATACCGTCCTTGCTATCGCACTGCAGGAACAGCTGCAAATCATCGATCCAGACCTCAAAATCGACCGCTCGACCCTCAGCATCGAAGGTGAGTACATTAGGACTAGTCATGACAGCAGCAGTAGGCTAGCAGCAGTAGCAGCAGCGCGACTCGGCTATAGGGGCGCGGCTCGGCAGGGCGGCGCGGCTCGGTAGGGCGGCGCGGCTCGGCAGGGCGGCGCGGCTCGGCGGTGCTCTTACCAGGGGCGGGTGGGTAGGGTGGCCGCTTCTGGAGGGGCAGGGCCGTGGTGCGCCGGCAGGGTCGGGGCCGCAACTGGGCGGCAAGGCAGGGCCGCGGCTCGACTGCAGGGCAGGGCCGGGGCAGTAGCGACGGCAGCGGCAGTGGCGGCTCGCAGCACCAGCACCAGCGGCGGCGGCAGCAGGGACAGCAGCTGCTACAGGTGGAGGCGGCTGCTGCAGGTGGAGGCCGTGACCGGCGAGTCGGCGCGGGGAGTCGGCGACGGCGGCTACGACTGGGCGGCGAAGAGCCGTGAGAGCGGCCGCGAAGGGCCGCGAAGGGGCCGCGAAGGGCCACGAAGGGGCCGCGAAGGGCCGAGAGAGGGCCGCGAAGGGCCGCGAAGGGACCGCGAAGGGCCGAACGGGGGGGGCGCAAAGGGCCGCGAAGGGGCCGCGAAGGCCGTGAAGGGGCCGCGAAGGCCTCGAAGGGGCCGCGAAGGGCCGTGAGAGGGGGCCGCGAGGGGCCTTAAGAGGGGCCGCGAAGGGCCTTACAACCCAAGGGTCAAGAAGGCCAAAATTGGTTCATCCTTCCTAATGCTGGTTTAGTGTCCCCAAAAACGCCTGTGATTATTCCCGAGTTGTAAGACCTCGATGATTCACGGACCAATAGCGTTTTCACTCCCAACCAACCTTCCTAAGGTTGAACTTCTTGGCCCGCGGGTTTTAAGAGGGGCCGCGAGGGGCCTCTAAGGGGTCGCGACCGGGACCGCTAAGGGGCGGGGGGGTCGCGAAAGTTTAGGGCAGGACGCGAAGCGCGTTTAGGGCAGGAAAAAAAAATTTCGAACGGTGGGCCCAAGAGAGAAACCGTCCCACGAGGGAACCAGCTCTATACCATGTGAAGAAATGAGGAATGATGAAACTAGAAAAGTGCGTGATACAAATATCAAACCCTAGAAACCTGTACCCCTTAGTGACTACCCCACTAGAGCCTACAAACACTATGTCATATATATCTGACACTTGTGGGCGAGTGACGCAGTAGGGCATACTGTGCATGGCGTGTCTTCCGAGTCTGCTGTGAGGGAGCCTCCGCGGGGAAGGAGTAATGCTCCGTCGTCGAAGACGCCAGCCCGGAGGGAGTTCTTGAGTGTTATGTGGGAAGGGTGGCCGAGCCGTTGATGCCAGGTTTCGGGTTCCGCACGGTAGCCGACCGTCTTCTGATAGTATTTGTTTCTTGCTGCTGCGTCGTTTTGCTCCTTTCCAGGTCCTGCATCGACGGCGTCGTCGGTTTCGTCGGCGAAGGCTTGAATTGACTTCTGTTCCAGAAGCGCGTGTGGGATTCCGATAATGTCGTCGGTGTCGCCGGCGTTGACTTGGTCACCAGTTACAAGCAGGCACTGGCTGGGCCAGTCGCGGACTGGGAGTCCCTTCATGGGAATTCGGAAATAACTGTACTCGGCGCCGATGACCACAATCTCCTGTGGTCCTTGTTCTGGCGGCTCCGGCTCCTCGGTAGGTTCTGGCAATTTTGCTGCTCCTCCGAAGAATTCGTAGGTTACTTCTTCTTCTGATTCTTCCTCCATCGGTTCTGTTGTGTCAGGGGCGTACTGGTCCGGAAGGGGAGGTCCGCCCCAGCTGGTGCCGCGTGTTGCCCAGTAAGGGTCGATCGCCGCGGTTTCCGCTGAGGGGAGTCCCGGAGCTTCGGGATAGGAGGGGGCCGCCTGCCCCCATCCGCCTTCGCTTGCAGAGGCACCCCAGCCGCCTCCGGTTTCGGTGTTGCCTCCAGTGCCCCAGCCTTCTTCTTCGACGCCCCAGCCGCCTTCGGTTGCAGCGGCGCCGCTTGCTTCTGTTGCCAAGACAGTGCCCCGTTCTTCTGCAGCTGCTTCTTCTGGTGTCAAGACTTCACCCAAGGGGCCGAGTGCAGGGCCGGGACTGCCCGATCTAGTTTCAGTCTTCTCGCTTTCTTCAGTGACTGATTCCGCATGTGCTGACGTGCCGCTGTCCTCTTCCATTGATGCAGGTCCAGTCTCAGCTGGGTTGGAGGTTGAGGCAGTCGGGACGGTGCGCAGTCGTAGAAGACCGTCCGAGGCAGGTCGCTCGAGATCCATTTTTGTGGGATGCGACCAAGTCGGTGTCTCCGAAGGAGTCGTTTTCAGCAGCAGAGTGCGGTGAGAATCTCCAGTAGTGCCTTGAGCTGAGAACTGCAGTACGAAGACCCCGTCATCGTCAACCGCCTTGCCGATGTAAGAGTTGTTGTAGAAGAGTTCGAAGGTCTTGTCCTTGCAGTTGCTACAAATGTCGACTCCGCACCGCATGAGTTGGGCCGAGGAGAGCAGGTTGTACCGCAGATCTGGGGCGACGAGCACATCACCGATGTGAATGGTGAACTTTGTGTCATCAGCTTCAAGGTAGACTTCTCCGATGTCGTATGCCTTGAGTGTGCTATTGTTTGCGACTGTGATTTCGCATGGTCGTCGCATGGGTTTTGAGTTGCTGATGAACGTTGGCGATCCCACCATGTGTTGTCCGCAGCAGCTATCCAGGTACCAGGTGTTGATGTTCTCGCGGGTTTGTCGCGCGATGTTGCCGATCTTCGGTGTAACCACGCGGTCTCTCTCGCCAGTGTATGGCGAGATAGCGAAGTACCTGTTCGCCGAAATGCTGGGAGGCGATCCGGTGTCGGCGGTGGCAGCTCGAAGTCAGGTGGGTACCGTGATGGTTCGTCGATCCAAGTGTAGATGGTGGGGTCGTTGTCCGGACTAGGTGCAACTAGGTCGATGGGGGCGTCAGATGGGAACTCTGTTCTGTCGTAGTATCGAGTTCCTCTGCGACGACGCACCATGCAGCTCATAATTGATCCTTTGCATTTGTCCTTGGTCGTGATGCGTGCAGGTGTCTGCGAGGTGCTTGCAACGGAAGGAGGTGATATGGTTGTTGCGGCGGGAGAGGTCGAAGGCGTCGAGGATTGATTGTTTGAAGGGTTGTTGCGCCTTTCGTCGGCGGCCTTTCGCTTGTAGCACCGATCGATAGTGTGCCCAGGCTTCTTGCAGTACTTGCAGAAGGTTCCCTTCTTTCCGTGTTGCTCCCCTTCAGTTGCTCCGACGTAGAAGACTAATTTCTCCCGCTTGGTGTTTTTTCTCGTTGTACAGGTCAATCTCCTTTTGCTCTGAGAGAAGTGTGGCGCACAGGGCCGATTCGGAGACGGTTGCTCGAGCGTGGAGCAAGGATTGGCATTGACGCCAGTCTGGTCCGAGGCCGGAGAGGACCACTGAGACGAACATGTCGTCTGGGACGGATCCGCCGCACTTCTTGATGTGATAGCGTAGATTGCGGCACCGGTTAATATATGGTCCCGCTTTCTCTCCTTGTTGCATTTTGACCGATGTAAGCTGGCTGAGCAGGCGACTCATAGTGACGGGATCTGTTGCCATGTATGAGTTGCGCAGGCGCTCCCAAGAGGCGTACGCGGGCGCCCACTCTGATTTGAAGGAGCGAATGCCGAGCTATTCGTTGGGGGAGAGATTTCGGAGCAGAGTGGTGTACGCGAGAAGTGATTCGTGGTAAAATTGGTTCTTCTCTTGGATGGTGCCTTCCGTTGGACACGGTAAGCTCCCGTCGTAGTACATCCAAATTTGTGCAGTTGTCGCGAGGAGCTCAAACTCGAAGCTCCAAGTGTAGAAGTCCTTTCCATCGAAAGGAACTGATGTCTTCAGCTTTGATGTCAGAACGAATTTTGTCTGCATTGTTGCAATCATGTCTGAGTGTGCGCGTTGTTGACTGTCTTGCGCAGGAGCTGAGGCTTGACGATTGTCAAACGTGAATGAACTCTCGGAGTTGACGCGGCGGTCTTCTTCTTTAAGGGAGAGGGAGTCCAGCAACTCCACGTGCATAGCTCGAGCCATCAACGCTCATCGCTTGATGGCTCTCAAGAGCGTTGATGCGGGCGACCAGCTGCTCAACGAGAGCGGCGCTGACGGAGGTCACTGCTGATGGTGCAGTGCGTGTTGCTGGTGGTGGGCCCGGAGAATCTGCAGTGGCTTTTCCTTCTGGAGCCATAGTCGTGCAGAGTTTGTAACGATGTAATGAATAATTTATAAGGAAGTTGTTCTAGCAAGAACAAGAAATTAGCAGACCTTATAATCCACTCTAGCTCTGATACCATGATGTTATAACTTAAGGATCGTAGTGGATAGGATAAAGCTGCCAAGTATATTGAGAGAACTATGAAGTCTCTGTAGTGACCTTGTTAATAAATTGAGGGAGAACAAGATGATTATAAGGTAAGAGTACAAGAGTATAAATAGCAAACCTAGCTAGTCATGTACTCTGAGGGGTACATTCCCTTATTAACTGAATTGCATTGCTACAGTAACCACGACTATTGCCATTCTAGACAGGTACCACGTTGCACTTCGTAACAGTCTTGTGCGGTTACTGGGCGGTCAAGGGTCACGACCGTTGACTGTCTTCGACTGTTGACCTTCGGGTGACCCTCGACCTTCCGCGTGCTCTATATGAGCTATTGCGGTACTGATACAGGCGTTTACTTCGTTATCAAGTGACGCGAGAGTGGAGATCCTTCGGGAATGTTTATGATAACCTTTCGGTTATTCCAACAGCGAGCAGGGCGGGGCACGGGTCGTAGGGCAGCAGGGCGCGCTGGGCGCTGGGCAGCGGGGCGCGCTGGCGCGCTGGGCAGCAGGGCGCGCTGGCGCGCTGGGCAGTAGGGCGCGCTGGCGCGCTGGGCAGCGGGGCGCGCTGGGCAGCGGGGTGCGCTGGCGCGCTGGGCAGCGGGGCGCGCTGGCGCGTTGGGCAGCGGGGCGCGCTGGCGCGTTGGGCAGTGGGGCGCGCTGGCGCGCGGGCAGCGCACGGGCAGCGGGAGCAGCAGGCGGGCAGCGCGAGCCGCAGGCGGGCGGGCGCACTAGGCAGCGCAGTAGTGCGCGGGCAGGGCAGGGCAGCAGCGTGACAGCGTGCTGGGCAGGGCAGAAACGACGGGACGGGCAGGGAAAAAAAGGTGACTGCCGGGCAGAGCGGAACGAATACCGTGGGGCCTAAAAAAACGGTCCTAACCGGAACCTGCTCTGAAACCATGTCAAAGAAGTGATGTGCATTGATTAGGGTTGTGAGTACAAGTAGGAAACCCTAAGGGGTTGTACTCACTAGAGTATGCCCCACTACAGCTTAGAGCATACAAACACTGTTTGACACCTAGAAACAAAACAATGAACCAATAAAGTTGAGTTTTTTATTGTTTACTCTAAATATCGGTTCGGATTTTTGGCCCAGCCACTTGGGCAGCCCCGGGGGTATGTCCAACAATTGGGATTAACCCGGCCCTAATTTGGTCACCTCCCTGCTATTGTTAGGCCCCAATTTGATCTTTTCCCAAAAATGATGTCCTTACTGTACCTACATTACAGTGGCTCTATATTTCACCAATCGGTTTCCATGAACACGAAGCCCCATGCCACGACGGCATGAACCACTTCCGCGACCCACGCTACCAATCAGCAAATTCCATATCGGAAACCTCCTTACTGTGTACTGTACACCTAGGACTTGGCTCGGCATCCTGTACAAATTGCCTCTCCTTTCCACGCAGCAGCAGCAACCACACAGCGTACGCATTTCAGCACGGACAATTTCCTGTTTGTTTCCCGCACACTCACCACCACCATCTCTCGCTTCAGTGTGAGTTCTATAAATTTGAACCGAGAAGCTCAATCCCGTCAGTTCCGTGCTCGGTCTCCTTTGACCGCACCGCAGTTCAGCGACACAGGAACATTCGTCTATCTCCTTCGCTGAAACACTCAATCTCAGCGGGAGCTTGAGATATGGCGCACAGACGTCACGGCTGCAGGGTTTCGCCCACAACCTCGTGTTGCCTACTCCTAGTGGCATTCTCAGCGGTTTTGTGTAACCGTTCTGCATCCGCGACTTCTCTTCCCGAGTCGCTCTCCTCCTACTCCAATGTAGCGTTGCTGGATCCGCGCTACGAGCTTTACTGGACCGTTAACAATAGCGATGCGACCATCCACATGGCAGTGAATGCCAAAACGACGGGGTGGTTCGGTATAGGCATCTCCGAGATTGGATCCATGGTGGGCTCAGGTACGAAACCCATACGGTCGGGTTAGGTGTGATTCGTCTTTGTTTTCTTGAACGATTGATTTGTTTTTCGATCTTATTGCTGCTACTAGCGCGGATGAAGCACATCTTCCGCTAGTTGTACGCGACGATTATGTAGGGATCAGATCAGACCGTCGATTCATCCGTCATCGTGATCTCGCTCATCCCGCTGCATTCGTGTGCGAACAGATGCCCTCGTCGCATGGGTCGCACAGTCCGACGCCCGCGCGTATGCGACGGATCGCTTCATCTTCAACAAGACGACCGAAGGAATCGTACTCGACGACAAGCAGGACTGGCACGTGCTGGGCGGCAGCCAGACCACGAACCAATCCACAGGCGACACGTGGACCACCGTGCACGTGTGGCGCCAACTGGACACGGGCGACTGCAACGACCGCCCGATCATTCCCGGGAAGCTTCACAACATCATCTGGGCCATGGGCGCCACGACTGACGTCAGCTATCACAGTTCCGACCGCGGCGCTTCCGCGCTCGTGCTCGCTCCTGCCCCAGGCCCGTCCATTCTCGCTCCTGCGCCTCCCCCCTCCGCCTCCTCCTCCGCGTCCGCTGCGTCGCTGGCTGCGCCGCAACAGGCAGGGAAGCAGCAGCAGCAGGAGAGCATGCTGAATTTCACGTTCACGAATTACCGGCTGCCAACCGACTTCACGACCTATCGCTGCAAGGTGCGGTGCTGCAATGCTCCGTGCGTGCGCCTTTTCCCTGCACGAATTCCGTGAGACACCGTTTCTGAATCACACTCGCACACCTTTCATGCTCGCGCCCCTCTCTGTACCCATCTGTGATGCTTGCACCCATCTGCACCGATCTTCAATCATTTCCACCGTTCTGCACCCGTCTGCGCCCATCTATGCGCCCATAGGTGGTGGACATTCCTCTCAAGGCCAAGACTCATGCGGTTGAGTGGGGTGCCATTCGCAACTCCACCGACATCTCAGCCGTCCATCATGCCGTCATCTACGGCTGCAAACCGTAAGCGATACATACCCTCCCCCTCCCCCTCCCCCCTTGATTTCCCCCTTGGGCAAATAGCACGCCCGCCCGCCGCTCGCCAGTCCGCCGCCCACCTCCTTTTACGGCCAGCATGACACTTTTGTGAACTCCGAAATGAGAATTCTCTCTCCCTCCTCCTCCCCCCTTACAGCAAGGAGTACGCCAATCTCACTGCAAGGAGTGCGGGGGCCGACTTTGACTGCCCGCACCAGTCCGACACGCTATGCCCCACCACTGTCGCCGTGTGGGCTGTGGGCGGCAGACCCTTCACCTTCCCGCCCAATGTCGGCTACCCCATCGGCCCGGGCTACTTCACCAAGTTCGTGCTGCAGGTAGGTGGGTGCAGTGCGGTGCAGTTCGATTTAGCGCGGTGCAGAACTCACTACATTTCTGGAGCCTTCCTTCCACCACCGTTTCTAGCGCTAACCCGTCCAAGCTTCCTTGCTCCAAAATAGTCGTCCCACCATGTCTAGTACCAAATTCTTCCCAGCATCCTCCTCTTACCCCCCTACCCCACGCACAAATGCCTTGTTCTGTGCTTCTCTTGCCTCAGAAGCACATACCAAACACCTTCCCTTTCCCCTCCCTCTACCCCCACCCCACCCGTCCCCCTCAGGTGCATTTCACCAATCCCAAGGGCCGCGCTGACCTCATCGACAGCTCTGGGCTGTACCTGAAGCTGGCGCCGTCGCTGCGCCCCATGGACGCGTCCATCATGCTCACGGGGCCCGCCTCCTACGAGTATCTCATCCGCATTCCCCCCGCCATGCCCTCGTGGACGCAAGTCAGCTCGTGCGCCAGCCAGTGCACCTCTGACGTGTTCCAGAACGAGAGTGTGAAGATCATTGGGTCCTTTCTGCACCTGCACACGCTGGGACGACAGGTGAGGTGAGGGATGAGTAAACTGCTGCAAATCAGGTGCACCTGTGGTAGTGTACCCTTGTGTGGTAGTATGGCCTCGTGTGTGTGGAATACCAGACGTGGACGCAAGTCAGCTCATGCCCTGCACCTGCACCTGCACGCTCTGGGGTGACAGGTGAGGGATGAGTAGATTGCTGCAAATCAGGTGCACAGGCGCTGTGGTGTGGCCCCATGTGGTATCCCCTCACATGCCCCCCTGTTGCCCATGCCTCATGCTGCCCATGCCTCATGCTGCCCTTGACCCCATGCCCCCATGCTGGGTAATTTTTAGGATTTTCAACAATACCCTGCCCCCGTGGCCCCATGCCTCCATGCCCCCCCTGGAGTCGCTTTTTAGGAATTCTCAAAAGATTCTCAACAATACTTTGCCCCCGTGGCCCCATCCCTCCATGCCCCCCTGCGAAGATATAGTCGCATGTGTTCAGAAAAGGTAGCAAGTCGCACTTTTGAGGGGCCTCAATTGCTCCCATGCCCCCCATGCTCCCCATGCGTCCATGAGCAGTTATACACGGATGTGTTCAGAAAAGGCAGCAAAGTCGCCACCATCAGCCGCCAGGACTACTAGTGAGTTTTCTTTATCGCGCAACCACCGCTCTTGTTCACCCAACCACCGCCCCCCTTAGCTCATCTTTACCCCACTTTACGCCTCTTTGGCCCTCTTTAACCCCTTTGAAACCCTTTTACCATTCCTCCTCTCTATCCCCACCCACTGACACGAACCCCTGCAGCATCTTTGCGTCGCAGCACGCCATAGGTACTGAAACCATCCCTCCTTCCACGTTCCCTTGTGTTTGTCCTTCCTTCCCTCTTCCCCTCCACCCCATCCCCCCCACACCCCAAACAATCGCAGCGACTTTGCATCGCAGCAGACCATCCCCTTCACGCCAAAGTTCGAGCTGCTGCCAGGGGACAACCTCACCAGACGCTCCCTTCCCTCCCTCCTTCCCTCTCTCCCTCGTTCCCGACACCCAAACAGCGACGTTGCATCGCAGCAGACCATTCCCGTCACGCCAGAGTTTGAGCTGCTGCCAGGGGACGAGCTGCGCACCTCCTGTGTGTGGGACTCCACCGAGCGCACCAACGTACGTGCCTCCTGCCCTCCATCTCACCAGCAACACGTGCCTCTTGGCATTAGATTACCTTGTGTTGTTGCAGCCCCTCTGTTGGTACGAGCTGCGCACCTCCTGTGTGTGGGACTCCACTGCTCGCACCAACGTACGTGCCCCTTAGCGGATTGAATACATCCGTGTACAACTGCTCATGGACGCATGGGGAGCATGGGGAGCATGGGGAGCATGGTGTATGGCACCACCCACCCTGGATTCCCCCCCCACTCCAACGTACATACCTCGCGTTTCACAGTGTCAGCCCCCTTTACAATAAACTCCTCTGCCCGCTGTCCCGCTCCGCCCGTTGGTGCATGCAGGTGACGGTGGGAGGGCCATCCCCAGAAGACGAGATGTGCATTGACTACCTCATCTACTACCCCGCACGCCGGTACTACTACTTCTTCCCATGCACAGGGAGCAGCAGGGTCAAGGTAATGCTTTTACTCATTGGGTGATGCGTTTCAATTGGAGACCCACCCTCTCACACGCCCATTGCTGCTCCAACCAGGGATGGACGAGTGCTACGCCTGCTATGCATCGTATGCGGTGCTACGACTGCTGCTGTGCATCGTATGCAAACGAGACTCTCGGCATGGTCCCCAACAGACCCACTCTGTTCTTGTCAGAAGCCCAACCCCTCACCAACAGTCCTTTCCCCTACCAACACCCCTTTCCCCTCATTCCCCCTACCATCTCCTGCTCATACTTTCACATGCCCATTCCTGCTCCGTGCAGAGATGGACTCATGCTATGACTTGAGCGCATCGTAAAGACACACTGGGCATGGACCTCAACAGCCCCGCGTTCCGCTTACACCCACCCCCTTCCCCTCCCCCGTCCATCCCCTTCCCCTCCCCCGTCCACCCTCCTTCCCCTCCCCCGTCCTTCCCCTTCCCCTCCCCCATTCACCCTCCTTCCCGTCCCCTTCTAGAGATGGCTGCATGCCATGACCTGTGTGCATCATATGAAAACAATGTTTCGGCAACATGGCCATACCAGGGGAACCCAACAGCCATTCTGCTTGCAGCCCTCCCCCATCCAACCCCTTTCCCCTCCCGCACCTAACTCATGCAGTGATGAACGTGTGCCATGACTTCTGTGCATTGTACGAGAATGACACTCCTGGGTGGACTCTAACAGCCTTACCTTGCGCGTACGCCCACCCCTTTTACCCTTCACAACCCACCCCCCTTCCCCTCCCCAACCCACCCCATTTCCCCACCCCAACCCACCCCTTTTCCCCTCCCCAACCCAACCCCATTTCCCCCTTGCCCCACCTCACCCCCACCAGAGATGAACGTGTGTTATGACTTCTGTGCGTCATATGAGAACGACACGTGGAGCATGGACCCAAACAGCCCCACGCTGTCGACGTTCTACGTGTGTGGCGGGTCCAACGTCATCCCCTCTTACAAGCCCTGCAAGATCACATTCGGTGCCAACACGCCCAAGAAAGTCGTCAATGGCTGTCCTGCTCAGTAAGTAACACCTCTCGTCAAGTGCAGATAAATTCGCACTGCACCGCACCACACCCCTACCCTGTTACGTCACTCACTCCCCTCCTACCAACCCTGCAAGATCACCATTGCTTCCAACACGAAAGAGAAAGTTATCGACTGCCCTGCTGAGTAATTTAAGATTAAATCGCATTGTACCACTCCACACCACAGCCCTACCCTGCCACACCATTTCGACACACACGCGCACTTCAAAGGTCACCTGGTCACGGTCTCATCACCATACATCTCATCACCACACACCGCATTGTCCCCCATTCCCTCAACCCATGACAGGACCCACGCATCACTGGCAGACATCCCCTCTGACACCATCTCTGCACCGCTCTCCTCCAATGCACCACCTGCACCTCCTGCTTAGTTTTGGCACGTCTCAAAGCTTATCCCCACCCACCACCCCTCCGTTACAACCCTCAACAGGAACCACGCATCACTGGCAGACATTCCTTCTGACACCATCTCTGCACCGCTCTCCGCCAACGCACCACCTGTGCCCGCTGCTGCGCTCCCTCCTCCTACCGCTGCTGCTGCTGCTTCATCACCCCCAGCAACAGCTCTGGCAAGGCAACACAAGCATCAGTTCACAGTGGCAGTGCCAGTGCACTGGTGGCTGTAACTCTGCTGTGCTCCGTGCTTGCCCTTGTGCTCTAAGATACACCGTCGCTGCTGGTGCCACTGCTGCTGCTACTGCTGCTGCTGCTGTTGTCACACCCCACAGCAACACCAGTGGCAAGGCAGCACAAGCATCATCTCATCAGTTCACAGAGCAGTACCAGTTCAGTGGTAGATCAATTCAGTTTTTATAAAAAAGGTGCTTTGTTGTTCCATCCATGCTGTGAAAATCTCTTACTTTGGGATAACAAAAGACTGACACATGGTTGAAAATCTCTTACTTTGGGATAACAAAAGACTGACACATGGTTGGTACAGCTTCAGCCCATTCACCTCGATAGAAGGCCAGGCTTTTATTCACCGCTTTGCATGCCACCACACCACGGTAGCTGCATTATTTGTAAGCTCTGCTTGAGCGCCGCACCACCTCGTTACAGGGCGTCCAGTTACAAGCAGCAACTGTTGCACCTGTACACCCATCTCGCAACAGCTTCTCCTAGAAGTTGGTGCCACTCTCGTAGGTCGTCCCGGCGCTCCATCCGCTCGGAATCACGTCTTGCAGCACCACCTGCTGCCCGCCGCCCGTCACGCGCACGCTCACGGCGCGCCCCGCGTCGACGACGTCCTTGGCGGGATTCAGCACCCACGTGGCGCCCCATCCGTACGTCGTCATGCTCGCCCACTGCGACCCGTCGTTCGACAGCTCCACGTTCTCCACGCCTCCGCTCCCAGCCGCGCCGAGAATCTGAAGCGCGAAGTTGTACGCGTTGCTATCGTCCACGAGTCTGACCTTCACTCCGCCGTTGCTAGGGCAGTCCACGCTGCGGTAATCGATCTCCACGCGCCCCGCGGCCCGGTCGCCGACGATTCTGTCCCACGCGGCGAAGTTGAGATTGAAGTCGCCGTTCTGGCCGACCGCTCGCACCAGCACGCTGCCCTCCAAGCAGCTCGGGTGGTTGATGCAGGAGACTTCGTAGCACCTTCCGCAGCCCTTTCCGCTGTTGAAATCGCCCGAAGGCACCTGCGCTACCATGCCGAAGTCGAAATCCGAGGTTTCGCCGTAGCTGAATTGGCCGCGGTAGCACGTGCCCTCGTGGTCCAGATCGGCGGACGTGGCGTACATGGCATCGGCAGGGGTGAGGGCGAGAGCTAGCAGAACGAATCCCACGCAGAGTAAGCCGCCGACGTTGAAAACGGGAGCCATTGGAGAAAGAGAGAAGAGGGAAAGAATCGCTGAGAGCTAGCGCCGGGAGATTGCTGATGTGAAGACGGGGCTTGAATATCAGAGACACAGGACGGTTGGAGGATAGATCGATTTAGGTGATGATAGTGAAGAAGCAGGAGATTGATATAGTTGCGTCGGTCGGGAAGGGTCAGGACTTGGGACTCTGGAAGTTCTAGGAATGGAGCTGCTCGGCTCGAGTCGCCCTCGTGAATTCTCTCTTGAAATTCGCCCTCGGCTTCAGAACCACCAATAATGTTGTTCTCAGACTGCTTGGCGATGGCGACGAAAACGGCTGTAATTCACTTCGTGAGTCGAAGGTTGGGAAGGCGATAGGCTCAACAATAATTGTTTTGGGAAGCGGCGTCATTCCGTTCCGTCATTCTCGGGGATTGCTCCAAGGAAAGCAATGTCGTTGAGTCAGTTTCAGATGCAGCTCGCTGGGAATAATTCTACAAAAATTCCCAAGAGGCAGAGGGTCTAGGCGCGGGGCGAGAGGCTCACGATTATTGTAGTTGCGCAACGCCAGGATACTTTGTATTTGTTGGTCTTCAGGGTCATGGCTGGTAACTCAGCTCATTTGACGAACCACACCGAAGCGTTTCGCAGGTGGTAACACAAAGATATGGTTTGTGCTCCTCGCTGTTTTAGCATTTCGCAGTCCCACTCTTTTCAGCAGACAAATGCAGCAGGAACATAATACGAGGCGCGTTTCCCGACTGTGTCTAACTCCACGAAGCTCATTTTAGGGTTTTCTTTGGTGGCAACCTTGTTGCTTGGGTGTTACATTGCATGCGCCATAATCTCAGCATCTCCCTCCGCTTTTTTTCTTGCGGTTTAGAAATCATGTTTAAGCGGGTGATTTTAACGACATCATGACCCACCGTTCACCACGCTTCTCCCACCGAGTCGCTCCCTAGTAGCACACCCTCCGCCACCTAGAACTAGTGAAGCGACCCCCGGCTGCTACTAGCAGTAGGAGTGCGTCGTTCAAAAACGACAACGTGGGTGCTAACAGAAGGGAGGCCACGTCATCCACTGGATCTGGGGTAAGGCGAAAGGCTCCGACCTATCTCGTTCGAGACGCGGATCGCGTAGACGTGGGAGCGACACGGCCTTCAAGGCCTCTTCGCGCTCTCGTCAATGAAAGCATACCCCCCACGACGCGTTTGTGAGCATGAGGGACAGGTTGGTATGGGGGATGATGAGGGCGGGGGGGTGGGGGATGATGAGGGCGGGGGGGTGAAGGGCAAGAGGGTGGAGTGGCTTTGACACTGTCAACATGAGCATGGGCGTCCATACTCGCTCTGTGTGTGGGGTGTGGGCTTGGATTCGGCAATGCGTGTGGGTCTGGCAGGACAGAGGTGAAGGTGACTTCTGCACACAGGGACCACGAGGTTTGGGTTCCGTGTGTGTGTGCTGACGAGTGTCAGCAGTACCCCATGATTGATGAGGAAAGCAACCCACGGGCTTGTTCAAGTGCTTTCCTCTCCCCCCCCCCCACCTTTTTTCCATTCCTCTCCCCCCACCACGCAGTGGCGCGCTGTGTGCCGGGGCAGGGGGATGTGACTCACACTATTGCCCTCACACCATGCAACACAAGCCACGTGACACAAACCACGTGACGCAAGCCATGCAACACAGCCATGCGACACACACCGTATATGTGGCTTTCCAAATCTACGTGATTGGCTTGTTCGTTAAGTTCAATGCTTTTCTTTTAATTTTCTCAGGAATGTACCCTTTTCCTCCGCTGACGACAATCGGAATGGCCAGGCGGTTACAGGTTGGTTCGATCCCTCACGGCATGCTTGTGTTCATTAGGGCAAGGGGGTGGGGGATGATGGGGGCAGGGGGGTGGGGGATGATGGGGGCAGGGGGGGTAAGGGGAGGAGGAATGGGGTAAGGGGGGGGGGGGAATGGCTTTGACACGTCAACATCAGCAGTAGCACCCATGCTGCTTGTGTGTGGGGTGTGGGCTGTTGGATTCGGCAAGGCATGTGCGGTCTCGCATGACAGCAGGGCAGCCTGCTGGGACCTGAGGTGAATTCTGCGCACTGGGACCACGAGGTTTGGGATCCGTGTGTGTGTGCTGCTGAAGAGTGTCAGCAGCACCCTATGAATGAGAAAAGCAACCCAGGGGCTTGTCGAGGCTTCCCCCGCAATCCAGGGGCTTGTCCGAGTGCTTTCCTCCCTTACTCTCGCATCCCTCTCCCTCCGCCAGGTAATGGCTGGCGGCAGGGGGGCGAGTGGGAGATGTGACTCACACTATCGTCCGCACCCCATGCGACACACAACATGATGCGACACACACCATGTGTGTGACTTGAACACGCTGCATGAATGGCTTTTCTGTTGTACCTCTGCCTTTGAATCAACAAGGTCATCCAAACACAACTGATTTGTAACTTTCTGCAGCAACCCTCTGCACCTCTGTTCACCCCTCTGCACTTCTCTGCATCCCTCTGCACCAACCAAGTGGACCTCATGACCTCGCGCGCGTGGGCATCTGCAGAGCGCTAGTGGTGCACTCCAACGGGCTCAATGGGATCTCCCCCATGGGTCAGTCCGTCCACCCCATGGGTCAGTCCACCCCATGGGTCAGTCCACCCCATGGGTCAGTCCGTCCACCCCATGGGTCAGTCCACCCCATGGGTCAGTCCGTCCACCCCATGGGTCAGTCCACCCCATGGGTCAGTCCGTCCACCCCATGGGTCAGTCCACCCCATGGGTCAGTCCACCCCATGGGTCAGTCCACCCCATGGGTCAGTCCACCCCATGGGTCAGTCTGTCCGCCCCATGGGTCAGTCTGTCCGCCCCATGGGTCAGTCTGTCCGCCCCATGGGTCACTCTCCCCCATGGGTCAGTCAGTCCAGCCCCACCAGCTGTACGAGTATAGGTCCGCATGGCAGCAGCATACGCAGGCCACCTGCACTTCCTCTCAGTCTCGCTTCCCCACGTCCTGCCCGTGTATGCAAAAAACAAAAACAATTACTTGTTCTTTCTTGTCTATCTCACTCCATTCCTCACTCTCTCCGCCACCCCCTATTCCCGCCCCTGTTCCCCTCCCCTTGCCTCTCTCACAGGTCCGGCAGACATGCTTGAAGTGACACAAGACTCGGTTCGCCCCTTCCGTGTCGACCCCTGTGAGCACTCCCATTCATGGCCTCTTGCACCCCATGTATGACTTTACTTTCTTTCCAAGCATGCCACTGCTTTCCAACTTGCGTTCATCAGGTTATGCCTACACAGCATTCTTGTGGACGACCCCAGGCTCATATACCCCGCCATGTCAGTATGCCATGTCAGTATGCCATGTCAGAATGCCATGTCAGCACTATGCTACCTCCTCTCTCAGGCAGTAACCTTCTATTTCACAGTCGCCCGCCTCTGGTGCCCATCATCCACTCCTTCCCAATTGCCTTCAAGGTTCACACATTCACTCCCTAAACACCAAACTGCAGCGTCGCGCACTGCGCCACATTGAATTAGAGGGAGCGAATTCAGAGACTCAAGTTCTGACCCCGATACTTAATTGTGGCATTGTGCGTGGGCCTACAGATCCTGATGGCTTCCCTAGCACTCTGCTTCAAACTCCCTCCCCTGAGCAGTGTACTACGGCATAGCGCGGTGCAGCATAGAGGACCTCAACGGCTGCAGATTCTGAACATGTCACAAAGACGTGCCGTGGACTCTGATGGTGTCCCTTGTACCCTGTGTCAAACATTCTTCTTTCTCCCCGAGCGGTGGACCACGGCATAGCGCGGTGCACAATAGAGGACCTCAAGGGTGGGGACAAGGCACTCAACGCCCAGCTTCTCACAGACGCCTTTGGCGGGCAGCAGGGGGGCATCGCTGATGCTCTCGTGAGTGCCAGGGAGGGCCGCAGGGGGGTGTGTGTGAGAAGTGGGAAGAGAGGGTTTCAGATGAACCAGTGTGGGTTGACTAACCTTTCGTTGGCATGTGTAGGGTGTGCGTGGTGCGTGACTCGAACCAAGCTGGCCTGTCTGTAGCAACAGTGCTACGAGCCACTGACCGCCTGCTCTCGTTTCCCTCACTCTCACATTTATCTCCCCGCGTTCTATCCTCCCTCCTCCTGTTCCTCCAAATATTTTCTAGGGAACTAGCAAGGTGGCCAGTGAAAGATGTGGGCGTTCCTCTCCCTCCCAGCCTGTCTGCATGCACCTGTCAGCAGCCCACCTGCCCTCCTCGGACAAGGTCCGCGTGCTCTCCCTCCGACACGCACTCCCTCACTCCTGCTGCTCCCTTCTGCTGTCTATCCTGCTGTTCCCGCCCTGCAGGTGCTGAACGCGGGCACGGGGCTGGCAGCGTGTGGGGTGGCAAGGGACGTGGGCGAGGGCATAGCCATGGCTCAGGAGGCGCAGCGCAGCGGCAAGGCCCTCCTAGTGCTTGACCAATGGGCCGCCCTCTCTCAGGTGATAATCGCCTGAATCGTTTTTCTCGCCTTATTAGCCTCCAATTCCATGCCTCGAAGAAGCATCCACAAGATGGCGTTTAGATTGGTCAAGGAAATTTGCAGGTGGCTGCTTCATCAAACTCTTGTATGGGTGCACGTAGCCCACACTTGCACCCCTTCCCCACACCCCATCGTTTTTCCTCTCTCCACTCTCTGGTATGTGCGTGCGTGCATCCTTGCTGCTCTCTTCCTCCGTTGATTTTTTTTTCTTCTTTCTTTCTTTCTGGTTTCTACCAACACTCTTCTCTAGCAGGAGCTGCTCAAGAAAGCTGAGCAACTAGCAGTTGCTTGATGTTGTTATGCAGATAAAGTGGCACTTTTGCAGCAAAAGAGTTTATCATTATTCTTCGTCTAGTGTTGAGTCTGCTGTACAATGTTACAGTTCCCCATGTTCAGTCCAGTCTGCTAATTCTGCACAGTCCCCGTCAACAACTGTCAGCTGCTGCTGCTGGTTCCTTCAGAGGGGCAGGCGTGGGGAAGAGAAAGTAGAGTGGAGCAACGGAACGGAGCCCCCTGCTGTTGATGCTCTAGTCCAGAGGGTTCCCCAATGTAGAAGCAGACGCAACTGTGGCACAGGATAGCTTAGGAGGCGTAGGGGCAGGTGCAGGAAACGTGAAGGCATTGAGAGGGAAGGTGAAGGAACGGATAGGTCAGGTGTAGAAACGCAAGGAGCGGGTGAGGGAAGACAGGTGAATTTCCCTCTTCAGATCTGCTCATTCTGAAGGTGCACTCACTTGATGATAAAAGCGTGTCCTCCCCTGGTGTAGTCTGAGTAGCGTGCCACTCGTTTCAATAAAATACTCTGTTTGTACTGAGCAGAATGAACGATTACATCTAGCATAGCATCGCATAGCACCGCTCCTAATATCTCATAGCATCGCATCACCTCACGCCCATCCATAGACTGGACGGGCTTTTATTCACTGCATTGCACGCCACCATGCCACGGTAGCTGCATTATTAAGGAGCACTCTCGTGCGCCACACCACCTCGTTACGGCGCACCCCATTACTAGCAACATTTCTCACGCCTCGGGTACAACCCATCTCGTTAGAAGTTGGTGCCGCTCTCGTACGTCTTCCCGGCGCTCCACTTGCTCGGAATCACGTCCAGCAGCACCACCTGCTGCCCGCCGCCCACAGCCGTCACGCGCACGCTCAGCTTGCGGCCCTTATCCACGACGTCCTTGGCGGGATTCAGCACCCACGTGGCGCCCCATCCGTTGTTCGTCATGCTCTTCCACTGCTTCCCGTCGTTCGATATCTCCACCTTCTCCACTCCTCCGCTCTTCGCCGCGCCCAGAATCTGAACCACGAAATTGTAGACGTTGCTGTTGTTCTCGATACGAACCGCCATGGTGCGGCTGCTAGGGCAGTCCACGCTGCGGTAATCGATCTCCACGTTACCCACGTTACGGTCTTTGACGATTTTGTCCCACGCGGGAAAGTTGAGGTTGAAACCGCCGCTCAGGCCGACCGCTCGAACCATCACGCTGCCCTTGGTGCAGCTCGGGCTGTTCTTGCAGGTAACTTGGTAACACGTTCCGCAGCCCTTGCCGCTGTTGAAATTGCTCGCAGGCACCTGCGCGACCATGCCCTTGTCGAAATAGGGACTGTCGGCGTAGGTGAATTGGCCCCAGTAGCACGTGCCCTCGCGGTTCAGATCGCCAAGTGTGGCTTGGATGGCATCGGCGGGAGGGAGGGCGAGAGCTAGCAGGGTGATTCCCACGCACAGCAGACTGCCGACCTTGGAAAAGAGCGCCATCGGAGAAAAGAAGCAGAGGGAAAAGAGTCTCTCCGAAATTGTGAGATCTTTCTTCTGAAGCTAGGAACAGCCGAGTCTGGAATCCAAACCAAGGAACGGGCTTGAATAGGGAGTCTTGAATATCAGACACTGTCGTCGATTAGATGATGATAGGGAGAAGAAGCAGGAGATTATATACTTGAGTTGGTAGGCGAGAATCGGGAATTGGGAGTCAGGTTCCAAGCAACAAGCGGCTTCGAGTCGCCCTCGAGGATTTCATCTCCCTGAAAGCGCAGTGGAAACTGTTGTGGTGCGGTGGAATGACAATAATTGTGTTCCTTTCGCGAAATGAGTGCTTGGCGATGCGACGGCACTGGTTGTAACTCTGTTCGTGAGTCGAACAGCGGCAAGGCGATTGGCTCTATGATAATTGTTACGAGGAGGGGCATTGTTCCTTTCCGTCAATCTAGGGGATTTACTGGGAACAATTTCACAGGTGCGACTGGAGAGGCTCACGATTATTGCAGCCTTGGAACGTCATTGGCGGCATGGCCGATGGTGGAAGGCAAAGCAAAGCGCGAAACGCAAACCATGTTTTCCCATGCGAACTTCAAAATCCTGGTAACTCAGCTCGTTTGACGACACACATCACGGGCAGCTTTCGCAAGTGGTAACACGACACAATTGAGCACACTCGAGCAGATTATGATTTGAGGCGCGTCATCATCATACAATATTCCAGCTCATTCTTTGAGCCTGGTGGAACTTGGTCCCTCAAGTAACGCATCCAATGCGCCATAATCCCTAATCACATCTTTCGCGCCCGTACTTCTTGCAATTGTAGGAATGAAGTTTGAGCGAATGAACTCGCCATGTTCCGCCATTCACTCAGCTATGATAGTAGTAACGACGGCCTCCGTCCACCACACCTCTCCCACCGAATCGCTACTTTGTTGCACACCAGCAAAGCGATCCGCAACTGCTAGTGGGAGGGCGTCGTTCGAAAACGGCCAATGGTTGCTAATGGTAGTAGCGAATCGGGAAGGCCCTCCTGGATCTGGATAAGGCCGCGGCATAGGGTTCCGACTCAATTGTTCGCGACACGGATCGCGTCGAGGTGGGAGCGATGAAGAGGCGACGCAGCCGCAGCCTTTTAAGGTCTCTTCGAGCTCTGTCGATTCCACTCGCGGAAAGAAAGCAGATTAATTTGTTCGTTAAGTTCAATGCATATTTTCTTAGGAATATACCGTTTTCCTCCGTGGACGAGAATCGGAATCATTCCAGAAGGTTACAGGTTGGGTCAATCCCTCGACGGCGTGCTTGTGCTGATTAGGGCAAGAGGATGGGGGATGATGACGGCAGGGGGGGCAGGGGGGAATGGCTATGACACCGTCAGCATCAGCACTACTAATGCTAGTAGCACCCATGCTGCTTGTGTGTGGGGTGTGGGCTGTTGGATTCGGCAAGGCATGTGCGGTCTCGCATGACAGCAGGGCAGCCTGCTGGGACCTGAGGTGAATTCTGCGCACTGGGACCACGAGGTTTGGGATCCGTGTGTGTGTGCTGCTGAAGAGTGTCAGCAGCACCCTATGAATGAGAAAATCAACCCAGGGGCTTGTCGAGTGCTTCCCCCCCTCCTCTCCCATCCCTCTCCCTCCGCCAGGTAGTGGCGGCAGGGGGGCGAGTGGGAGATGTGACTCACAGTATCGTCCGCACACGATAAGACACACACCATGCGACACACATCATGCGACACACACCATGCGACACATACCATGCGGCACACACCAGGTGTATGACTTGACACGCTGCATGAATGGGTTGTCTATTGTACCTGTGCCTTTGAATCAACAAGGCCATCCAAACACAACTGATTTGTAACTTTCTGCAGCAACCCTCTGCACTTCTCTGCATCCCTCTGCGCCAACCAGGTGGACCTCATGACCTCGCGCGCCTGGGCATCTGCAGAGCGCTAGTGGTGCACTCCAACGGGCTCAATGGGATCTCCCCCATGGGTCAGTCCACCCCATGGGTCAGTCCACCCCATGGGTCAGTCCACCCCATGGGTCAGTCCACCCCATGGTTGCATAGCATCCGTCCATTGCATGTAGTTTCTTTTGATACGTTGGTCCATGTCATTTCAATCTACCTTACAGTGCAGCGTATTCTTTCTTTTCCTTGCAGGTTGCGTCGGCATGCCTTTGACTTTGCAGCAGCGTCTGGACATTCTAATAGGAGTGGTGCGAGGGCTGGAGTATCTGCACAGCTATGGCATCGTGCATCGCTCTCTTAGCCTGAAAAACATTTTGGCTGGATGGCAGCACGCAGTTGAGTGTGCTGTGAGGGCGCAAAACACAAACATGCTGCAGAGTCTTGTCGTGTGGAGCAACATTTCCTCACTCCCTCCCCCCGCCCGCCCACGCCACGTAAAGCCATCCTGCCCCGCACGTCACTGCACCACACTCTCCAAACACAACATGACGCCAGGCGAAGATTGCAGGATTTGAATATGTGACGCACAGGGCGACAGCGAGTGGCGAAGACGTGGTGGTGGGTGAGCTTGAATATGTGGATCCGCAGGTGCTGCTCACTGAGCACCCCACAGCCACCAATGACCTCTACACGTGCCAGGCCAATCTCTTCTCCCTATTCCGCCCATTCCCATCCGCCGCCCATTCCCCTCAATCCGCCCATCTTTGTTGCAAAATACGCCGCACTTTCGAAATTACGATGGCGAAATTACAATCCGCCCATCTTTGTTACGGGGCCTGACCACTGCATCCCACAGATCCATCCATCCCATATCCCCCCTAGTGCTTCCTCTCCTGCCCGCGGTACTCGCTGTTCAAGGGCATTGTGAACGGATGTGTGTGTGTAAAGTGGAATCTCTTTATTTTTTTCTATTGTCTTGGGTGCCTTTTCAGAAATTCGCTGCACGCGCATGAAGGCTGGTTTGTTGGTCCCATTATCATGTTCAACTGCCATTATCCTTCACTGCCATGCTCCTCCATTGCCATACTCCGCTCTCAACTCTCTGTGCTACCCCACACTCCTTCTTTCTCCATCCTGCCCTTCGCCCGTGCGCCCTGCCTGCCCCCCGCAACCAGTCTGGGAGTGGTGCTGCTGGAGCTGCTGTGCTGTCAGGTCGCCGTTCTTTTACGCAAGAGGAGAACGTGGAACCGATCAGAGACAGCGTGAGTGCAAGTGGAGCATTGGGGGGAGGGCGAGTGTTGTGCTCTGAGGCATGCCTGCCAGCTGTGCAGTGTTTTTAGCGGAATTCCTGTCTGGAGGCTTCGCAGAATGTTCCGTCCGTTCACGGCAGTGATGAGGCAGCAGGAGACTCAACCACCCACTGGTGCGGGCGGCCCACACCACAGAAGAACTCACGCACTCCTATCTTTTCCTATCGCAACTGGGAACTGTTTTTTTTTATTTTTTATTTTTCACTGCCTGCCTTTGCCGCCTCACATCCCTCGTGCCGCTCCTCTCGTGCTCGACTCTCCATGCTCCTCCCCCCATAATCCTCCCCTTCATGCTTCTCCTCCAGACTGTTTCCCAGAATCTACCCACCTCCTTTGGGTCATAGTGTTTCTGTTTTGGGATTCATCTTTCAGTTCTAGAGTCAGCATCTGACTTCCCCTCCCCCCCCCCCCCCCTCTGACCTTCACCCCGCACCAGGTTGAAATGCTGCTTCAAACCAACAATGCTCTCTTTGATCGTGCCCTCGCCGCCTCCTTCCTCCCACCCACCACTAACACCAGCGCCAGCATCCCCTGCAGCAACACCATCAGCAGCTCCAGCACATTCTCTAGCACCACCACTGCAGGCACAGCAGCTACCAGCACTGCTGATACACTGGGTGTTTCAATACCGAATGTTCTTATACCCATTTTGGTGCGGCTGGCTCGTGTCGGGCTGGCATGCAGAGCCATGCCTGCTTCCACCCGGCCCTCCTTGGGAAGAGTTATTGCTGAGCTGGAGATTGTGCGGGATGACGTGGCAACAGCACTGAGCCAGATGGAGGAAGAGGTGGAGAGGCAGAGAGGGGAAATGCAGGAAGGGAGGGGTGCCGTAGCATGCAATAGGGGAAATGAGCATTTGGACTCGCGGGGCAATCCTTTCCACACTGACCCTTCCTCCTCCACATCTCCGAATCCTTCCATTCCTCCTTCGCAGCTTCCTCCTCCTCCTCCTGTGCTCGCCTCCTCCTCCTCCTGTGCTCGCCTCCTCCTCCTCCTGTGCTCGCCTCCTCCTCCTCCTGTGCTCGCCTCCTCCTCCTCCTGTGCTCGCCTCCTCCTCCTCCTGTGCTCGCCTCCTCCTCCTCCTGTGCTCGCCTCCTCCTCCTCCTGTGCTCGCCTCCTACTCCTCCTGTGCTCGCCTCCTCCTCCTCCGCCCTCCCCCCGGCGCCGCTGCTGTGCCAGCAGGTGGCCATGGCGGACGTGCTGCGTGCGACGGCCGGATGGGCGGCGGAGAGGCGCATTGGCAGCGGCGGGTTTGGCGACGTGTATCACGGCGTGAGCCCCCTGGATGGGTGCACGCCCTGGGCTGTGAAGCGCGCCAGAGTGCTCACCAACAACTTCCAACGCGAGGTGTGGTTGGTGGGGTGGTGGGGGTTGATGTAAGGGGGATGGGACGGGGTTGATGTTAATTTGATGGGGTTGAGAGTAGGGGCGAAATAATGAGAGACGTGCCCAGCAGCAACAACGCCAGAGGGCAACGGCTCCAGAGAGAGGCAAGTTGGCGAATGAATAAAGAAGAATGCGAGAGGCATGTGGTATAGATCTAATTCTGTGTTTTGCCCCTGCGAGGGTTCCTTTCCACTCCATTTGCCCCCTTTCTCCCCCATCCTCTTTGACCTCTCCTCACATTCTACCTTATCACCCCCTCCCTGCCTCACTCCATTTGGGTGGCATCAGATCAACGAGATGGCATCGAAGCACCACCCTCACCTGGTGCGGCTGCTGGGGTTCTGTGTGGACTATGACGCGGTGGAGCAGCGCATGGAGCAGATCGCCATCTACGAGTTCATGCCCCACGGGGACCTGCACCACCGCTTGCATGGCGATGACACAGGTGGGCACCACCGCTTGCATGCCCATGACACAGGTGGGCACACACAGACTCTTAGGCGTCTCACAGATGGGCTCGGACTCGTACGCGTCTCACAAGGGGGCGCACACAGACAGACAACGAGGATAGAGCTGAGTTGCAGCGTGGGGTGTGGGACCGACAACGAGCGGGGGAGTGGGAGTGAGAAGTAGAGAAAGGAGGAGAAGAGAGGGATGTGGGAGGGATGGGAATGCAAGCTTTTAGGAGGAGGAGGGTCAAGGCTGGTGGTGGCCGTGCCTGATAAAGGCCCGGCCTGATCCCTTTCCTTCTCTTCTCTCTTATCTTCTTCCCTTCTGTTTTGCTCGTCAGGTGATATCGTCCCCCTGACCCTGCAGCAGCGGCTGGAGATTCTGATAGGAGTGGCGCGTGCGCTGGAGTATCTGCACAGCTTTGGCATCGTGCATCGCGACGTCAAGCCCGCCAACATCCTGCTGGACGCCCACATGCAGGCGAGTGCAGGCGAGCGCAGGCGAGTGCAGGCGAGTGCAGGCACTGATGGGCATCTTACGAGAAACCAACATCCAGGTGGATGCAGGCGAGTGGATGCAGGCGAGTGGATGCAGGCGAGTGGATGCAGGCGAGTGCATGCGTGATGCGTGGATGGGGTTCTCACGAGAAGCCAAACACACAGCTGCCTTTTCTCCACAAAAGCCAACTTTCTATGGGTTTGCTCTCGTCTCCATCGCGCAGGCGAAGCTGGCAGACTTTGGTTTGCTGAGGCTGGCGGAGGGCAGCGGCTCACTGGAGTCCACGCGAGTGAGAGGCACGCCGGGCTATGTGGACCCCGTGTATTCAATCACTCACTAGGCCACTCCCAGTGCTGATGTGTACACGTGGGACGGCGTGTGCGTGTGCACACATGCATATGCTGCCCACTTATGCTCTCTGCCCAAGTATGCATGTCCTCGTCTCACTCAGGTGCTCTCTTTTCTCTATAGTGCCTTCATTACACGTGCTTGCTCACCAATAGCCACTCGTCCGATCTGTCCTGCACACTGCTCCCTCTCTCCCTTCCTCCCTTTTTCCCTCTCCTGCCTTCCCTGTCCCTCTCGCCTGCGCTGCTCTCCCCAGCTTTGGAGTGGTCGTGATGGAGCTGCTCACCTGCAAGTGTGTCGTGATGCAATGTGAAGATGGATCACACATCAACATCAAGGACTGGGTATGCCGCTGCTTCTTTCTTCCTGTCAACAATCCCTCTTCTTTGGCTTCCGGTGTGGTGGAAATTCTCCATTCACACGGCAGCTGTCTGTTGCATGAAAGCCCTTGCATATTCCGTCTCACTGTCTCTCTTCCTTCTTCCAGTCCCCCCTCACTTACCTCCTTGTCCTGCTCCCCCTGCCTTTTCCCTGTCCTCTCACCCCCTCCTTCCAACGTCTCTCACCCTCCCCTTTCTCGTCCATCCAATCTTGACAGGTGGAGAAACAGGTGGAGAGAGGGGACAGTGCGTCGGTGGTCAACGGGGATCTCAATGCACCGCATGCCGTGGCCTCCAAGCTGGTTGAGATCTCTCTCTCATGTGTTGCGAAGCTCGTGTCAAATCGACCCACTATGAGCCATGTGCTAGTTGAGCTTGAGGCTCTGCGCAGGGAGCTGATGGGTGGAAGACAGGAGAGAGTGGCGAGGCAGCTAGATGCACAAGTTCAACGAGCTTCACTGGATTGTAGCCAACTGGAGGCGGAGCTTGAGATGATCTACCGGTATGGTGCTCACAATAACTAGTGCCCATATGAAAATAGATTGGGGAGATATTCAAGACTTGCATTTGACAGAACTTTCACTGTCTCAAGGAGGGTTGTGTTGTGGCTCACAAAGGGTTTGCACACAGGGATAGCTATTGAAGCTTCAAATTTCCTAGTATTACTCGATATGGCGAATCCCGTCAACGTTCCGTTCCTTGCCCGGCTACGTTCCGTTCCTTGCCCGGCTACGTTCCGTTCCTTGCCCGGCTACGTTCCGTTCCTTGCTCGGCTACGTTCCGTTCCTTGCTCGGCTACGTTCCGTTCCTTGCTCGGCTACGTTCCGTTCCTTGCTCGGCTACGTTCCGTTCCTTGCTCGGCTACGTTCCGTTCCTTGCTCGGCTACGTTCCGTTCCTTGCTCGGCTACGTTCTGTTCCTTGCCCGGCTGATAGTGGGTAGTGTGGATGACATACTGTACTGTACTGTACTGGTATACAGAATTGATGGACTTGGACGGGAGGGCATTCGTGGACCTGCAGCAGCACTGGTACAACCATTACCAGAGCGCCCTTGCTCTTTGGTGGTAGTGTAAATTTTACCATTACCTACCATGATCCATCATCACATCACATGCCATATCACAGGGTTGTTGCAGTGTGAATTTTAACACCATTCCCCAGACAGGTACCATAGTAAAACATGTGCTGTATCAAGGTCACAGGGACTCAGATACTAGTGCAATACTGTTGCATGGCATCCTCTGCACATAAGAGACACCATTGATTTCAAGCCACGCTTTACCCGCCCAGCAACCTCTCAATGGCTGCTTGCACGTTGCCCCCAGTGGCCCTCAGTGCAGCAATGTTGTCCTGCTCGTTGCCAAACCCCATGTCCCTCAGCTGCCCCAGCTGCGTCGCATAAAACTCCTCAGGCGCCACTCCTGGTGGCGGCACTGCCCCTCCTCCCAACCCTCCCAACCCTCCCAACCCTCCCAGACCTCCCAGACCTCCCAACCCTCCCAAACCTCCCAGCCCCCCTCCCCCTGCCGCCGCTGCAGCCATGGCTGGCCCCATAAGCGTTCGCATGAGCGCATCCAGATCCCCCACTCCCCCCGCTCCTGCTCCTGCCCCTGCTGCCCCTGCTCCACCTGCACCCCCACCTGCCGCACCACCTGCTGCTGCCCCCGCACCACCAGTCCCTCGCGCTGCTCCTCCCTCCCCCATGAGGCGCCGCACCATGCCCATGCTGCCAACCAGCTGCCCCTCCGCCACCCCCGCTCTGGTCAACCCCTCCAGCCCTTCCCCACTCAGCATCCCTCGCAGCGCTGCGGCATCCCCCAGCAGCGACCGCAGTGCCTCGTTCCCGTCCACCTGCCCCTGCAGCAGGGCACTCGCCCGCACGGCCTCCGCCACGAACGCAGGGTCGTCCAGGCGCTCCTCCAGCTGCTGGGGCACCCCCGGCAGGCGCAGCAGCAGGTGCAGCAGGAGCAGCGAGCGCAGCACGGCGGGCGGGTCGGAGGAGACGTCCGGGAGGGCGATGGGCGGGAAGGGCAGGTTGACGGTGTTCAGCCCTGGTAGCCCCCCGCCCAGCCCCGCAGGCGTGGCGCGCTGAGTGCCTGCTGCTGGTGTTGGTGATGGTGGTGGGGTGATGACAGGAGTTGGTCAACGGAAGGATGGGCAATGGGTGAGAGAAGCAGTTGGGGAGGTGAATGGAGAGGGGATTCGGAGGTGAACAGAGGGGGGAGTGAGGGGGGTAGGGGGGTCAATTGAGGGGGGATAGGGAAGTCAATCGAGCGGGGTAAGAAAGTCAACTGATAGGGGGTAGAGGTCAACAAACGGGGGATACGGAAGTTAACAAAGGGGGGATAACATGGAGGTGGATGAGAGAGAGAGGTCACGGTGGTGACGGAGGGTATTAACGAATGCATACGTGTTGAGAGATGTGGCATGTGGGTGGGAAGTGAGGTTGGTGAGCTGAAAACGGCAGGTGAAGGGAAGCGATGAAAGGGTGCGACAGGCAGCGACGGTGGGATGAGTGTGAAAAGGGGGTAAGAGGATGGGTAGTGGCTTGCTTGATGGAACCGGCAAGAAGACAGGATCATAAAACCACACAGCACAAGAGCACAACACCAGAGAAGAGCACGGCACGGCACAGCACAGCACATCACATCACAGCACAGCACATCACATCACAGCACAGCACAGCACAGCACATCACAGCACAGCACAGCACAGCACAGCACAGCACAGCACAGCACAGCACAGCACAGCACAGCACAGCACAGCAAGGCACGGCACAGTGCAGCACGGCACAGCACAGCAGAGAGCACGGCACCACACAGCTCCCAAGCTCACCTGCACCGCCCCACGGGTTCGGCAGCGGAGCCGTGTTCGCCGGCCCACCAGCCCCCTCCGCCCCTCCTGCCCCCGTCTCCCCACTCCCCCCCGTCCCCGTCGCCCCCCTCCCCGCACCGCCCCCCACACCCCCGCCAGTGGCAGCATCCATGAGCGGCTCCTGCACGTTGTGGTACATGTTCCTCAGCATGTTGAACCCCCCTGGCATGGCCTCAATGTTGCTCATCGCACGATCCGTCGTGCGCATCATCTCGCGCATGAGCTCGGGGTTCCGCGCCGCCTCCATGGTCTGCCTGAGCACGGCGGGGTCGTTGAGCACGTGAGCGAGCTCGGGGTTGCGCTCCATGAGCTGCTGCATCTGCGGGTTGGCGGCCAGCATGGAGCGCATCACCTCGGGGTTGTCCATCAGCGCGCGCACGGCGGGCAGGTTCATCATGTCGCGGATCATCTCCGGGTTCTGCATCATCTGCTGCTGGAACTGCTCCAGCCCGGGCAGGCCTCCGCCCGCGCCGTTGTCCAGCCCGAGCCCGCCCAGCCCGCCTAACCCGCCGAGTCCGCCCAGTCCGCCTAGTCCGCCGAGTCCGCCCATTCCGCCCAGGCCTAGGGGGTCCGCGGCTCCGCCTCCGCCCAGCGCGGCTGCCAGCAGGTCCGGGGGGACGCGCTGCGCGCCTCCGGCGGCGGGCGCGCCTGCTGCTGCTGCGGGGTTCGCGGAGGGCGCGGCGGATGTGCCTTGTTGCGCGGCGGCTGGCTGCGCCGCGGATGAGGGGGAAGCCACCGCTGCTGCTCCCCCGCCGCCCCTGACGAGGTGCAGCGTGGAATCCGCCTCTATGCCTGTGGCGCGGGAGGGGGGTGGGGGGTTGAGGAGTGCATGGAATGGGATGGGGTGGGATAGGGTGGGATGGGACGGCATGGGACGGGATGGTTCAGACGGAAAGAGTGATAAGAGTCGGAAACTCGGTGTCCAGCGGCGGGTAAAATCGGCGGGTTGATTGAGACGCGCGAAACCGGCGATGGGGCTCCACGGTTCGAACGAGCGGAGGGGCGAAGGGACGGGGGGTCAGATCGCGAAGGGAGCAAACCACGGGGGCAGCAACCACGCAAGGAGGTCAGAGTGTCCCTCCCCTTCCCGTTCCCGCTTCCGATTCCCCTCCCCCCCTCGTTCTGCACACGCGAGCACGTCCCTGATACTGACGCTCCTCGTAGACTGTCTCAGGACGGGACCGGAGTTGCGGCGGCTGCGGGATTCACGCACGGAGTAAGAGAACTGGCGGGAATTGATTGCGGCAGACTATGCGAACCCGGAGACGTGAAGTAAAATTGCGTGCGGTCCCGGCGATGCTAGCGATTTGTTGGCTGGTTCGATCCCGTCGAATCCGCTGCCTAGCCTCGACAAAATCCGGCTGCTACTAGACTGCTTCATCTAGCACCGCACCGTTCTGCACGCCTTTCCACCGCGCTACGCTCCATGCACTCATCTACATCACACTACGCACATCTGCACAGCTGTCCGGCGAATCTCAAACAGCTTCCTAAACACCAATTGCATCCGAGCTGCACACGACGACGCGTAATCTCAAGGCGTACCGCAGCTTTCGAGGGTGACGTCATCCTTGAGAATCCGTCCTTTGAAGATTAGCCGCTGCTGCGGCACGGCGATGCCCGACTTGTCGACGAGCTGCTCCTTGAGCTGGCGCACCGTGGCCGTCAGATCCACGTCCAGCGAGTACTTGACGTTCGATAGATGCTTCACGTGAATCTCCACCCCCATCGCCGCGATCGCTCGTCGGAGGAGAAGAGAGGTCGTCAACGTGTGAGGCGAGAACGGTACTTTCAAATCTAGGAATATCAGAATCGTTTATGAGAGTTGCGGTCAAGTACATACCGTACGTATTCAATTCATGGAACAGTGTTAACATGGAGCAATAGCTCAGTGGTAGAGCAATCGACTGCAGATCGATAGGTCCCCGGTTCAAATCCGGGTTGCTCCTGGACGATCTCTTTCGGATCAAGGCGGTGTTCTTTAGGGGCTGCATTTGTAGTACGTGAGACACACTTTCACCATCGATTGCAAAGCACTTGTAGTACGTGAGACCCTGGCTTTAAAACGACTCTCACTCAACGCCCCTGTTCTTGAGCGCTTTCAACAACGAAATGGGCGGAATCAGGAAGGTCGGTCATGGCTTCCTGATTCCGTCGGTTAGGGTCCGTCGGGTAGGGTCCGGCGGGTAGGGTCCGTCGGGTAGGGTCCGGCGGGTAGGGTCCGGCGGGTAGGGTCCGGCGGGTAGGGTCCGGCGGGTAGGGTCCGGCGGGTAGGGTCCGGCGGGTAGGGTCCGGCGGGTAGGGTCCGGCGGGTAGGGTCCGGCGGGTAGGGTCCGGCGGGTAGGGTCCGGCGGGTAGGGTCCGGCGGGTAGGGTCCGGCGGGTAGGGTCCGGCGGGTAGGGTCCGGCGGGTAGGGTCCGGCGGGTAGGGTCCGGCGGGTAGGGTCCGGCGGGTAGGGTCCGGCGGGTAGGGTCCGGCGGGTAGGGTCCGGCGGGTAGGGTCCGGCGGGTAGGGTCCGGCGGGTAGGGTCCGGCGGGTGGTCTGGACCCGACTTGCACCCGCCCACGGATCGGCATGAACAGTTCGAGCCGCACGCACGAGAGCGGTGCGCGACATGCAGGATCATTTCCATAGCGATCCCAGGCGATTAGAATCACATGCGAACACTGAAATTTGTTCCTCTCGCCAATATACTCTTTCAATTGCGACACGTCGTTCACGTGCGATTAGGTGCGCTTGTTTCTTCGTTAACATTTCGTTTATGTAGCTGCAAGGCACTGTGCTTAGCTGGTCCGCTGCAAATGGTCCCCGGTACCATTCGGGTACCAGGCGGGGACCACTTTTATAAGTGGTCCCTGTAAAGTGGTACTCGTACACCTTCGCTGGTCCATTTCACTTGGACACCAATGTAACACCCCCTTAGATTGCTACTACTGCTCCCTATCGACCTCGTTATTACCTAGATCATTACCGTTATCCCTTAGGACATACGCCTATCCCTTGCTGTTAGCTTTAGTACTGCAGCCACCACAATGTATCGATCTCAACTACAAGTAACACTGCAGGAGTGGTCTGCACGTGAGGAAAGTAGCTCACGCCAACGGTCTTCTCAAACTGCAACTCCTGGCGCCTGTGAGAGTACGACGGCTTATGCTTTCTTTGCTTGCTTGCCTTTACATTATTATGCTTCATCTAGCTTAGGTTTATTTTATCATGCATGCTTTTGTTTGATTTCCTAGGCTAGGTGCTTTCCTATATTTTAATATAGTTATAGCACCGAACCAGGATTGCGTGCACCGAATTCGTGATATTCGATTTCCACCGAACAGCTTCTACCGAATTCGGGAAGGCTCCATTCGGGATTCTTCGCGACCCTCGGAACCTTCACGTAACACATGGGTTACTGGCCTTGTGTCGAGACTATAAATAGCCTCGTGTTGTACCCAGGTGATCATTTAATACATTTCATAATTTCTGAACTCGATCCTATCGATCCTCACACTTGGTAATCAGAGCTCGTTTACACGCGGAGTTTTTCGACCGCTAAAAACCAGTCTTCAAAAACCGCGGGGGCGACGAACGATAAACACCGATTTTGGGTACGTAAAACCGGTTCCGTGTTTTTAAGTCCCCCTCGATTCGGTTTTCGGACGCGATGTCAGCAGGAATGGAGGGCCACGGCGACAATTTCGTCCAGGAGGTCGCCACCCTTCGCAGCCAAATGGACCAGACGCAGGCGGCACTCCAGCGAATAGAGGCGCTCCTCGCGAACCAGTCGGCAGCCGCCACGGCAGCAGCGAACGCATCAGCAAATGCAGCGGCGACAGCAGCAGCAGCGGCGACAGCAGCAGCAGCAGCGGCGACAGCAGCAGCAGCAGCAGCGACACCGACATTTCACGCAGCAGCAGTGGCACCAGCTAAGGCAAATATCGAAGCAGCCCGTCCGAGGTTCCCGGAGGCGTTCGATCCGAGCGCGAAGGGATCGGACGTTCGACGATTCGTGGCTACCCTCGAAATTTTCTTCGAGGCCATTGGTTGTACGACCCCGACGCATGACGCCGCAAGGATTCGGCTCGCAGCAACACTGTTGCGAGCCCCGGCGCTCGAGTGGGTGTACTACAGTGACGTTTTCCGAGGCGAGGGATCGTGGACGCAGTTTCGGGCAGATTTAATCGTGCGTTTTGAACCGATTAATTCCAGCTACATGGCGCGGCAGCAGATTCATCGGCATAAACAGTACGGCAATGTAGCGCAGTACACGCATCAGATGGAAAGTCTCTTCAACATAATTCCGTACGTGACCCAAGGCGAGAAAATACAAGCGTACACTGAGGGGCTGAAAATGGAAGTCCGCCGACAAGTGATTGCCACGAACTACAGGAGCTACCGCGACATGGTGTGTGCAGCAGAGAGATACGATGCGCTGACGCGAGGTCAACCCGATACATGACGCCACGCGCCGAACAGCTCTTTCGGCACGGAGCGATCGGCACCCCCCACGACCGCCGACCCGATAGACATCGACAAAATCGATGCGAAGCCGCGGCCGGCAAAAGTATTACTTCTCGTGGTTTTCAAGCCTTTGAAAATTCCAGGGGAGAATTAGAGGCCAAGAAAAAGCCTTTAGAGATTATTCAGGTACCTGAGAAGTTGGGCAAACAACTCCGGAACGTTGAGAAGGGTCGTGCGTTCCGAGGAGTTAATATTCTCTCCCCGCAGCACCTTGTTAAGGCTCCCCATTGCCCACAGGTGAAGCATACACAGCTGCAAAGGCTTAGGGGAAGGTTCCAGGCCCAGGAGAAGTTATTCAAGCCTCGGAAAAATCCTTCTACCCCCCAGGTGAAGTTGGAAGCTAAGAGTGCTGAGTCAGATATAGGAAATAGGGGTGTTATGCAAAGGGCGACGGGCGACGAGTTCCACTACTCCTCGAGGTGTTATGCAAAGGGCGACGCCTCTAGGCACTGGTGGACAGTGGTGCGTCCCATTCGGTGTGCGACCGCGGGACGTTGGAGAAAATTGGAGAGTCATCGGAGGAGACCCAGTTCACAGCAACGATGGTGGACGGTACGAAGCTTCCTATCCACGGCGAAGCATCATTGCAGTTGCACATAGGTGCGTTGAGGTGGAAGCCGACGTTGCCGATCACGAACATCAAAGGGTTAGATTTCATCTTCGGGCAAGAATTGTTTGAAGCGGTTCAACCCCGAGATCGATTGGGTCAACGGGAAGGCGTGCATCTACAACAACGGGAAACGTGTGGAGCTACGAAGCTGGACACATACAGGCGACGTTCCTGAAACAATGCTTGCACGGTTCGAACGGACGGTGAACGAGAGTAACACGGGTTACTTAGCACTGGTGATGGCAGCAGCAGAGGAGGAGAAGCCGAACTCGGAGCTACCTGCAGCAGTACATGAGGTGTTAACGGAGTACATGGATATTATGCCGGATGACCTGCCTGCAGGAGTACCTCCAGCCCGAACCCACGAGCACGAGATCGTGGAGGAACCAGGTGCGAAACCCGTCTCACGTGCACCATACCGCCTACTGGACAGACAACTGATCCGCCCTTCCACCTCTCCCTACGGTGCACCGGTTCTCTTCACTCCAAAGCCGGACGGCAGTTTACGGATGTGCATCGACTACTGGGCATTGAACAAACAGACAATCAAGAAAAAAATACCCCATACCGCGCATAGACGATCTTCTAGACCAACTGCGTGGTGCAACGGTGTTTCCGAAGCTGGACCTACGGTCGGGTTACTGGCAGTCCAAGATGGCAGACAACTCGATCCACAAGACGGCGTTCCGTACCAGATACGGCTCCTACGAATACTTAGTGATGCCGTTCGGACACTGCAACGCACCAGCGACATTCCAGGCGGAGATGAATCACATCATATGGCCCCTGCTGGACGAGTGCGTAGTAGTGTACCTGGACGACATTCTCATCTACTCCAAGAACATGAAGGAGCACGTGGAGCATCTGCGGAAAGTCTTCGAGATCCTGCGGGAGAACAACTTCTACGTGAAGCTGTCGAAGAGCGAAGCCGTCAAGAAGTGGAAAGTTCCTGAGAACGTGAAGGAGTTGCAGCAGTTCCTAGGTTTCTCCAACTACTACAACAGGTTCGTGCCACAGTACGCGAAGATAGCAGCACCACTGACAAACTTACTGAAAAAGGATACACCCTATAAATGGGATACTCCTCATCAGCAAGCCATGGAGCAACTACAGACAGCACTGACTACTGCCCCAGTACTCATTGTCAAAATATGTTCTACATATTTATATAGTTGTTTGTAGGTGTGGTATAGATACATAATCTTGTTTGTGGTGCACCACTTCTTGCCTTGTTTCTTGTATAACTTGGGCCTTTGGCCCTTTATTCAAACCTCTTTGGCCATTCCTCTTGCCTAGCTCCTCTCGACATCCAAGATTCCTAGCTACACCCTAGGTTGCTATGTTAAGAGTTAGGAGCCTATTTTAACACTCATCCTACCGGATCCAGACAGAGATTACGTGGTGGAAGCAGACGCTAGTGACCAGGCAGTCGGAGCAGTACTGATGCAGAATCACGGACGCGGTTTGCAGCCCATCGCCTACCTCAGTAAGAAGCTACACAGAGCAGAACCGAATTACCCAATCCATGATAAGGAAGCCTTAGCGATAGTCACAGCCTTCAAGGCGTGGAGGTGTTACCTAGAGGGAGCCAAGACTACAGTCTATACTGACCACTGCAGTCTCAAGTACCTTAAGTCCCAGCCTACGCTCTCACAATGACAGCTGCGGTGGATGGACTTCCTGGAAACACACTTCCACTACGACATCATCTACAAGCCAGGGCTGCACAACAAGGCCGACGCACTAAGCCGCCCAGGGCACGTAGCAGGCATCCAGCTCGACGGGATGAACCCTCTGCTCAAGGGTCTATTCCAACATGGGTACTCTGTGGACGCAGAGATCACTACATCACAGAAACAGAAGCTGTTACAGTGGGAGAAAGACTTAGCTGTAAAGAAGGGTTCAGGAAATATTTGGGTACCGAACTATGCCCCACTCCGACAGCTCTTACTGGAAGAGTTTCACGACGTGGCATACGCGGGACATTTCGGGAGTAACAAGACGTTAGCAGGAATAGCGAAGTATTACTACTGGCCCCAGATGGCAGCAGACATGCAGCAGTTCATCACCTCATGCGACACGTGCCAGCGGATGAAGAGTAGCAAGCAGAAAAAACCAGGGTTACTTCAGCTTCTACCCGTACAGGAGCAGCCATGGCAAGTCGTTAGCTACGATTTTATCACCGGGCTTCCTTCGACCTCACGATGGCATGACGCTATACTCGTGGTGATCGATAAGTTCTCTGAAATGGGACATTTCATCCCGACCAACGACACGGCTACAGCTGAAGCAATTGCTCGCCTCTTCTTCGACCGCATCATCACCATCCACGGCATTCCCGCTATACTGATCTCGGACAGAGACCCAAAATTCACTAGTAAGTTCTGGAGGGAACTCATGGGTTTATTGGGGACAAAGCTTGCAATGTCTTCAGCCTAAAACCCTTAGACTGACGGACAGACTGAGCGACCCAATCAGGTGGTTGAACAGTTACTACGCACAGCTTGCATGGACGACATCAGCCACTAGCATCTACAGTTACCGACGCTTGAGTTCGCTTACAACAACGTGTCAAATGCGGCCATAGGGAAATCTCCTTTCTTCCTATGCTACGGACGGGAACCACTTACACCACAGCAGCCAAACACACCGGTACACGTCCAAGCCGCACATGACTTCGTCAACACCATGCAGCAGCTATGGGAGAAGACTCAACGACGTCTCACCACGATGCAGAACTCCCAGAAGCAGTATGCAGATCGACAGCGACGAGATCACCCAGTAGTAGTCGGAGATCTGGTTCTTCTTGACACAAGCAACTTGGACTTGTCTCATCTACCGTCCAAGCTCCGACCTCGCTTCTGTGGTCCTTTTCGTGTTGAGGAGAATGTGACACCAGTAACGTTTCGCTTGCGCTTACCTACCACATGGAAGCTTCACAATGCTTTCCATGTTCAGCTACTGAAGCCCTACAAAGACATCAACCTACAGTTCCAGGGACGGCAGCTACCGCCACCACCACCTGTTCTCGTACAGGATGAACCAGAGTACGAGGTGGAACGCGTTCTTACTCATCGGCGCCGCGGTGGCACGACCCTCGAGTTCATGATACGCTGGAAGGGATACAACCCGTCGGAGGACAGTTGGGTTGCTGAAGCTGATATGGGCAACGCACGCCGTGCTCTCAAGATTTATCTTGTCAAGCAGGGTGTTTCTCACGCCACCCAGCTTTGAGGGGGGGACGTGTGAGAGTACGACGGCTTATGCTTGTTTTGCTTGCTTTCCTTTACATTATTATGCTTCATCTAGCTTAGGTTTATTTTATCATGCATGCTTTTGTTTGATTTCCTAAGTTAGGTGCTTTCCTATATTTTATTATAGTTATAGCACCGAACAAGGATTGCGTGCACCGAATTCGTGCTATTCGATTTCCCCCGAAAAGCTTCTACCGAATTCAAGAAGGCTCCATTCGGGATGCTTCGTGACCCTCGGAACCTTCACGTAACACCTAGGTTACTGGCCTTGTGTCGAGACTATATATAGCCTCGTGTTGTACCCAGGTGATCATTCAATACATTTCCTCATTTATGAACTCGATCCTATCGATCCTCACAGCGCCACTCCAGCGCATGTGTTCCAGGAGCTGCAGTGGCGCCAACCGTCACGGACTTTCCTCTCCCTTCTGTTTCGGAACTTGAGGACAGTTGCACATAAGTTGAAAGCGAAACCGTGCAGACAGGGCGTCATGCATGGAACGATAGTCTTACCGAGGACCTTCTAAACATAGTAATTGAAACACAGTTAGAGAATGGCTGGGCCCCGCATGCCATTATCGCGAAATGGACAGAAATGCATCAGAAATGGTGGAAATGCACGGGCCGCACATGTTCAATCGTGACCAATTGTACAACCACATCAAGGTGGTTAAATCAAGAGTGCACTTTGGGGGGGGTGGAGGTAGTGGTTTATCACTTTCCTCTTGATGATACCGGGTTTGTGGTTGGGCATGGGAGGTGACAAATAGGTATGCCCCAACCCCTCCGGAGAGTGGCGGGGTGTTCCGCCATGCGCAAAGGAAACATAGATTATCAGGACGCGTCACCTCTATGTAAAATTGCTGGATGAGGGATGGATCAGGACGCGTCACCTCGCGCTGACGGTGTTGACTGTAGACGTGCGAGATCGTGCGAAATCGTTCGAAAGACGTCGCCAAAACACTGTACAGTCCAAACACCGAACCAACTCAGGATCTTTCGCCAAATTGTTCAGAGAGGTAACGCGTCCTCACTTGCCTCTAAGGTTGCTTTTCCGCCCCGCGCTGAAACTCCTGCCCTTCCGTCGCCTCTTCCCCCAACACAACCCCGTGACGAATTTGTTCGAATTGGTCAGAATTCGACAGCAGATTCTCCAACCCTCGCTCCAGTGTTTCAGCAGGTTGGACCGTTCGCCAACCGATCAAACCACCCTAAAGGGTGTGCATAACCAATGCCCCCAAAAACCAACCCCAGGAATGTGCACCGCTACTTTAAGGGATGGGTGAAGGACATTAGGTACCTCCAGAGTCTAGTACATACAAGAGTCAGCTGGGACCCTGAAAATGGCTTCTTCAACCCACCCGCCGAAGTAGGTCTTTAGGGTTTGCAACGACCGTTTTGGCTCGAAGACCAGCCCGTTATATACGTGTTGCGCTCGGAGTTAGTGGGCCCTCCGTGGCCCTTCGCTGTACCTCTACTCCCCATCATCAATACTACACCCTCCTTTCTTTATACTTCCCCTCCTCTATTCCAACCGAATAGAGTCGTTGAGAAACTTGAACGGTTCGGCATCTGACCCCGATACTCTAAATGGGCTTCCAAAACCGCACCTTGGCTCTCCCTTGCTGCCCAGATCGTGCACAGGAGTGGCAGGCGTGGTCGGTTCGCCAGTGCATGCCATACGGGCCCCCTTACGTTCGTGAATGACCCAGAATGCGAGGGGGATGTCGGTGAAGTCAGTACGACACCACATCATCCAACCATAGAGGGAACAAGGGCTGAGGGGCAGCACAGTGGGGGCCATGATTTAAACAGTGTTGGGGGGGGGGGGAGGGGGGGAGGGGGGGAGGAGGTGAGGGTGGGGAATTAGGGCGTGGGGATGGTAGGGGTACCAGGGCGGGAAGAAGTGGGGAGGGCAGACGTGGAGGTGGGGGATCTGGAGGGGGGGTTCTTGGAGATGGAGGGCTAGTGGAGGGCGGACGTGGAGGGGTAGGACAAGTGGGGAGCGGACAGGGGGTGGGGGGACTTGGACATGGAGAGCGAGTGGAGGACGGAGGTGGGGAGGGCGGACTTGGGGGTGGGGGACCCGGAGATGGCGAGAGTGCAGGTGGGGAGGGCGGACGTGGGGGTGGGGGACTTGGAGATGGCGAGCGTGCCGATCAGAGTGTTGGGGGGGGGGGGAGGGAGGGGGGGCGTGGGGGAGCGTGAGGAGGGCGGACGTGGGAGGGGGGGACGTGGAGGGGGGAGACGAGGGGGGGGGGGGGGGGCGGACGTGGGGGGGGGGCGGACGGAGGGGCCGGGGCCGGGGACGTGGAGGCCGGGGACGTGGGGAGGGCGGACGTGGGCCTGGCGCACTTGGGGAGGGGGCACGTGGGGAGGGCGGGCGTGGGGAGGGGGCACGTGGGGAGGGTGGACGTGGGTAGGGAGGACGTGGGGAGGGAGCTGATGGGCATGGAGGACGAGGGGCTGTGGGTGGTGAGGGCGGTAATAGCCAGCGGGCGGACCCGCGGAGCCCCGCAAGTACATCGGCGGGCACACCCGCCCCAAGAAGCCAGGGCACCGCAGGTAACAGCGAGCATGGCCCCGCCTCGCCATTGAGTTGGAACAAGCGACATAAACGCACTGATGGCAACCAGGTCGCACATCAGTTGGAGGTACTTACAGCGGTGACCGAGCGAGGCATCACAATGCGCCACACGGGTGAGTCATGAGAACACCTCCCGTGCTCTCCCCTCCCCTGCTCTCCCCTCCCGTGCTCTCTCCTCACCTGCTCTCCCCTCTCGTGCTCTCCCCTCCCGTGCTCTCCTCTGCTCTGCTCTCCCCTCTCGTGCTCTCCCCTACCGTGCTCTCCCCTCCCCTGCTCTCCCCTCCCCTGCTCTCCCCTCCCGTGCTCTCCCCTCCTGTGCTCGGCCATCCCATGCTCTCCCCTCCTGTGCAATGATCTTTTAGCATAGTCGTAAACATTCTCTGCCTTACAGGCATGCACGCCCAAAATCAGCCCATAATCTTTCGGCTATGCCATCATTTCGCTGCTGGCCTATTCTTGATGAAGCCCGAGGGCTTGTGACCGGCTGCGGGACGGGTGCATTCTGCTGGCGGCTCTCCCTCTCCTGAATTCCCGCTTGTAGGTCCACATCATCCAGGAAGTCAGCGCCACCCTGTTGCTTAATGTAGTTGTGAATAATGCAGCACGCCTGTAGTAATGTACACTGCAATGCGAAACTGTAGGGTCGCATATGTTTGAGAATGGGAAACGGGCTTTGAGCTGGCCAAACGCACGCTCTACGTGCGAAAGCAGGGACGAGTGAGTCTTGTTGAACATTTTCTCTTTGTTCTGCGGTTGGAAGCCCGGCTCCTGCCATCGACGTTGATGGTATATGTGAGTCCTATAAGGAGCTAAGAAGTGAAGGTCATTTCGGAACCCTGAGTCGGCGAGAAGAAAGGTTCCTGGCGGGAGCTGCAACCCCCGGTTTAGGGCGTCCTGGAATAGCGTGGAATCGTGCGTCGATCCCTCCCAGCCTACCATGATGTAGATGAATTCGCCCGTGAAAGATTTAGCGGCACGCACGTTATGTGATACGTTTTTATGCCGGTCTAAGAAGGACTGTCGCTCGCTGTCTCTAATGCATGCAGGGATAAGGGTCCCACCTATGGCGCCTATGGTGCCTGAGAAGTGCATGTACCGTGGGTTGGTAGACAGATATAACTCATCACTGCTCGTTGGGAATTGTATGTACTCGTCGTACAACGAGCAAACTGCCCTCGCCGCGTTCTGAATGGTATGACTGATCGTGCTACCGCTCCGCTGCCAAGTCTCCTGCATCACCATATTCGATGCAGACTGCCCTATAAACTGTAGGAGGTTAGCGGATGTTCCTCAGGTGTCTGGCTGTGCCCAGCGGTGAGGAGGCCGCGGCCCACGATGTTTAGTAGGCGGGGACCAGGTAGGGTTCCAAGCGCATACCACCATGCGCACGAGCCCCATGAAGTAGGTGATTGGCATACGCCGGACCACCTCTTGACAGATCGTGTTTGTCGGCCTTGGTGTAGATGGTTACACAACGGGAAACGCGCTGCAGCATAGTGATGCCCCACAAACTGGTTATGAGATCACCAATTAAAAGCGTTATCCACTTAGTTGATTCTTTCCGTTTCCGTTTGAAGACTCTATTAGTACCTACTAGTGGGTCGGAATCATAGGCGGGGTCCATGTATCGTAACTCCAAATTGATGGAGCAAGTTGCAGCAGTCTGTGAAATGGTGAAATGGGACTTGGTGGATTGGCTACAGATAGGTTGAACTTGAGCAGGCCTGTTTTTTTTTTTTTTTTTTTTCATGAACGGTTTTTACCCTACGATTTTTCTTTCATCCCACCAGTCAGACATTCGCCAGTTAGCTCTAAAAAATCATGAAATGCGATTGGAAGGTGGGGAGGGTGGTTCTAGATTCCGTTGCCACCCCTCCCCTTTCTGGCGGGAAATTTCGTGCACCACCCAGCACGCCCAAACCTATTCGGCGAGTTCCGCCCCCGGTTCCTCATTCCACGTCCATCCCGATGCCCTCGATTGTCAAATGTGCTGGCGAACAGGGCCAACATTTGCAGCAGGGGGTATAAAAGCACTAACGCACTCGTGTCTAGTAGTTTCCATCGCGCCACTCAACGTTTAGAGCAGCTGGTATAAAAGCGTGGTCGCGCTCGTACCGACACTCAACATTCGGAGTAGCTAGTACAAAAGCGTGGCCGCACTCCTGTCTAGTAGTTTGCCTCGCCCACACTAAACATTTGCAGCAGCTGGTACAAAAGGGCTAATGTGCTCATGTCAAGTAGTTTGCCTCGCCCACACTCAACTTTTGCAGCAGATGGTATAAAGGCGTTAACGGGCTCGTACGTATCTAGTAGTTTGCCTCGCCCATACTTGCAGCAGCTGGCATAAAAGCGTGAACGCGCTCGTGTCTAGTAGTTTGCCTCGCCCACACTGAACGTTTGTAGCAGCGGGTATAAGAGAGCGGATATAAAAGCGCTAATGCGCTCGTCCCTAGTAGTTTGCCTCGCTAGCACTCAGAAGTAGCTGGTATAAAAGCGCGATCGCGCTCCTGTCTGATAGTTTGCCTCGCCCACACTCAACATTTGCAGTAGCTGGTATAAAAGTCTAACGGGCTCGTGTCTAGTAGTTTGCCTCGCCCACACTCAACTTTTGCAGCAGGTGGTATAAAGGCGTTAACGGGCTCGTACGTGTCTAGTAGTTTGCCTCGCCCACACTTGCAGCAGCTGGCATAAAAGCGTTAACGCGCTCGTGTCTAGTAGTTTGCCTCGCCCACACTGAACGTTTGCAGCAGCGGGTAAAAAAGAGCGGATATAGATGTCAAACTTATGTTATAGCCTGTTTAGGCTGTAGTGGGTTAGACAATAGGGGGTACTACATTTCTAGGTTTCCCTATTTGTACCCAACTCATTTCTAGTCATTTCATTCCTCGTATTATTCTCACATGGTATAGAGCGGGTTCCCTAGTGGGACCGTTTTTTTTTTCCTAAGGGCCCACCACTACGAGTTTTTTCTTCCTTACCTGCCCGAAGCGCGCTTAGCGCTGGCCTTTTTGCGCACTTCGCGGCCCCTCTTACGGCCCTTCGCGGCCCCTTCGCGGCCCTTTGCGGCCTCTCTCGCGGCCCTTCGCGGCCCCTTCGCGGTCGTTCGCGGCCCCTCTCGCGGCCCTTCGCGGCCCCCTCGCCGCCCTTCGCGGCCCCTTCGTGGCCCTTCGCGGCCCCCTCACGGCTCTTCGCGGCCCCTTCGCGGCCTTCGCGGCCCCCCCTTCGCGGCCCTTCGCGGCTCTTTGCCGCCCCTGCAGCATCTGCCGTCGCCGGCTCCCCGCGTCGACCCGCCGCTGCGGCCCCGCCCTGCCCCTCTCGCCGGTTGCGGCCTCCACCTGCAGCAGCCGCCGAGGAGCCCTGCAGCAGCTGCTGTCCCTGCCGCCGCCGCCGAGCCTGCCTCCGCCGGTGTTGCGAGCCGCCGCCGCCGCTGCCGTCACTACTGCCCCGGCCCTGCCCTGCAGCCGAGCCGCGGCCCTGCCCTGCCGCCTAGTTGCGGCCCCGACCCTGCCGGCGCGCCTTCCCCTCCTGTCGCGGCCACCCTACCCACCCGCCCCTGGTAAGCGCACCGCCGAGCCGCGCCGCCCTGCCGAGCCGCGCCCTTTAGCCGAGTCGCGCTGCCGCTACTGCTGCTAGCCTGCTGCTGCTGCTGTCATGGCTAGTCCCAATGTGCTTACCTTCGATGCTGAGGGTCGAGCTGTCGACTTTGAGGTCTGGATCGATGATCTGCAGCTTTTCCTGCAGTGCGATAGCAAGGACGGTATCTCACTGTTTGATCTCACCTCTGGCGCCTCTGCTGCACCTGCTGCTGATGCTGCCAGTACTGTTCGCTCACAGTGTGGATCACGCGCGATGCTGCTGCCCGTCTTGCTGTCCGTAGTCACCTGCATTCTGCTGAGCGCGCACACTTTAGCCAGTACAAGACTGCTAGCACTCTGTACACTGCTGTTGTTGCGCGCTACTCCTCCCCTGCCACTGCTGCCCTTAGCCGCCTCATGCTGCCGTACCTGTTCCCTGACCTAGCCGCTTTTGCCACAGTCGCTGACCTCATTACACACCTTCGCACTAGTGACACCCGCTACCGCGCTGCGCTTCCTACCGAGTTCTGCGCCAAGAACCCCCCCCCTATGTACATCACTCTCTACTACCTCGTTACCCGGCTCCCTGACTCCCTTTGCTCGGTCAGGGACCACTTCCTCTCTCTTTGCCCCACCACGCTCACCGTTGACCTCCTCGAGGAGCACCTCCTTGCAGCTGAGAAGAGTATAGTCGCTGTAGGAGCCTCTCGTGGTGACCCCCGTGCCCCTGTCTTTGAGGGGTGCTCCCCCGTCCCTCTTTTGCCCTCTGTTGCCTCTGCTGCTGCTGTCGACCTCGTTGGCACCGAGTCGGTCGGCACTGCGTCTGCTCCTAGTGGCAGGCGCCGCAACAGCAAGGGCAAGTGGGGCAAGGGGGGTGGAGGGGGCGGCGGGGGCGGCGGTAGTGGCGGTGGAGGAGGAGGAGGGGGTGGGGGTGGAGGTGGGAGTGGTGGCGGGACTGGGGGCTTCGGTGGAGGCGGTGGAGGTGGAGGCGGCGGAGGCAGCGGGAGTGGGGGTGGAGGTGGCGGCGGCGGCGGAGGAGGTGGGAGTGGCGGGGGTGGTGGTGGGCAGCGGGGAGGCTCTAGCGGTGGCCAGCGCCAGCAGCAGCAGCGCTCCCGTGAGACCCCGTCGCCTCAGCAGCTTCGTGAGTGGTACGCTGGGCGTGGGAGGTCTGGGGGTGCTGGTCCCTGCACCTACGTTCTTCGCACCGGCGACCGCAGTGGAGAGACGTGCGGAGGCCCGCACACCACACCACGCTGCTTCGGCCGCCTGACTGACGCCTGGCGCACTCAGTTCCCTAGCTCCTCGGAGATCCCTCGCTGGGATATTCTGCTTAAGTCGGGGGTTGCTATCTTTGATATTGATTATGATGCTATCCTTGCTGCTATGTATACTGTGTCTATTAGTGATGAGGGTGACTGTTACCTGTGTGTTCCGCCCGACCCGGGCATTGAGGCTGCTGCTCTAGGTGCTAGTGAGTCTGCTGCTCCGGGTGCTGGTGAGGCTGCTCTCTCAGGTACCGCGTCGACTCAGGTCTTGCACACTTTCACCCTTGACTCGGGTGCTTCCCGTTCCTTCTTTCGCGACTGCACCACACTCTCGCCGCTCAGTCGGCCGGTGGCAGTCTCTCTGGCTGACCCCTCTGGGGGACCAGTTGTGGCCCGTTCCTCCACTGTCCTCCCGTGTCCTGCTGCTCCGTCCGGCTCGCTGTCTGGTCTTCACCTCCCCTCGTTCTCTACGAACTTGGTGGCGGGTGCTGAACTTCAGGATGGGGGTGTTCACCAGTTCACCCCTGCCTACCAGCGTGTGACGCACTGCACGTGTGCTCGGACGGGTCGTCACCTGGCCACGTTCACCCATAGGTCAGGGTCCAGCCTGTACACCCTTACCACTGAGTCTTCTCCTCGTCACGTTGCCGCGTCGGGTCAGGTGTTTGCTGCAGCGTCCCGGTCTGGCCCTGAGTCTGCCCCCTGCTCGTGTCGCCTCCTGGCCCACGAGACTCTTCTTTAGCACCACCGCCTTGGTCACCCCTCCCTGCCTCGTCTTCGAGGCATGGCCTCCCGTGTCCTGGTCTCGGATCTTCCTGAGTCCCTCCCTCCCCTTCCTCCGGGGCCTGCCCCTACCTGCGTTCCCTGCGTCGAGGGCCGGCAGCGCGCCGCTCCTCACTCCTCCGAGTTTCCTCCGACAGGTAGGGTCCGGCGGGTAGGGTCCGGCGGGTAGGGTCCGGCGGGTAGGGTCCGGCGGGTAGGGTCCGGCGGGTAGGGTCCGGCGGGTAGGGTCCGGCGGGTGGTCTGGACCCGACTTGCACCCGCCCACGGATCGGCATGAACAGTTCGAGCCGCACGCACGAGAGCGGTGCGCGACATGCAGGATCATTTCCATAGCGATCCCAGGCGATTAGAATCACATGCGAACACTGAAATTTGTTCCTCTCGCCAATATACTCTTTCAATTGCGACACGTCGTTCACGTGCGATTAGGTGCGCTTGTTTCTTCGTTAACATTTCGTTTATGTAGCTGCAAGGCACTGTGCTTAGCTGGTCCGCTGCAAATGGTCCCCGGTACCATTCGGGTACCAGGCGGGGACCAATTTTATAAGTGGTCCCTGTAAAGTGGTACTCGTACACCTTCGCTGGTCCATTTCACTTGGACACCAATGTAACACCCCCTTAGATTGCTACTACTGCTCCCTATCGACCTCGTTATTACCTAGATCATTACCGTTATCCCTTAGGACATACGCCTATCCCTTGCAGTTAGCTTTAGTACTGCAGCCACCACAATGTATCGATCTCAACTACAAGTAACACTGCAGGAGTGGTCTGCACGTGAGGAAAGTAGCTCACGCCAACGGTCTTCTCAAACTGCAACTCCTGGCGCCTGTGAGAGTACGACGGCTTATGCTTTCTTTGCTTGCTTGCCTTTACATTATTATGCTTCATCTAGCTTAGGTTTATTTTATCATGCATGCTTTTGCTTGATTTCCTAGGCTAGGTGCTTTCCTATATTTTAATATAGTTATAGCACCGAACCAGGATTGCGTGCACCGAATTCGTGATATTCGATTTCCACCGAACAGCTTCTACCGAATTCGGGAAGGCTCCATTCGGGATTCTTCGCGACCCTCGGAACCTTCACGTAACACATGGGTTACTGGCCTTGTGTCGAGACTATAAATAGCCTCGTGTTGTACCCAGGTGATCATTTAATACATTTCATAATTTCTGAACTCGATCCTATCGATCCTCACACTTGGTAATCAGAGCTCGTTTACACGCGAAGTTTTTCGACCGCTAAAAACCAGTCTTCAAAAACCGCGGGGGCGACGAACGATAAACACCGATTTTGGGTACGTAAAACCGGTTCCGTGTTTTTAAGTCCCCCTCGATTCGGTTTTCGGACGCGATGTCAGCAGGAATGGAGGGCCACGGCGACAATTTCGTCCAGGAGGTCGCCACCCTTCGCAGCCAAATGGACCAGACGCAGGCGGCACTCCAGCGAATAGAGGCGCTCCTCGCGAACCAGTTGGCAGCCGCCACGGCAGCAGCGAACGCATCAGCAAATGCAGCGGCGACAGCAGCAGCAGCGGCGACAGCAGCAGCAGCGGCGACAGCAGCAGCAGCAGCAGCGACACCGACATTTCACGCAGCAGCAGTGGCACCAGCTAAGGCAAATATCGAAGCAGCCCGTCCGAGGTTCCCGGAGGCGTTCGATCCGAGCGCGAAGGGATCGGACGTTCGACGATTCGTGGCTACCCTCGAAATTTTCTTCGAGGCCATTGGTTGTACGACCCCGACGCATGACGCCGCAAGGATTCGGCTCGCAGCAACACTGTTGCGAGCCCCGGCGCTCGAGTGGGTGTACTACAGTGACGTTTTCCGAGGCGAGGGATCGTGGACGCAGTTTCGGGCAGATTTAATCGCGCGTTTTGAACCGATTAATTCCAGCTACATGGCGCGGCAGCAGATTCATCGGCATAAACAGTACGGCAGTGTAGCGCAGTACACGCAACAGATGGAAAGTCTCTTCAACATAATTCCGTACGTGACCCAAGGCGAGAAAATACAAGCGTACACTGAGGGGCTGAAAATGGAAGTCCGCCGACAAGTGATTGCCACGAACTACAGGAGCTACCGCGACATGGTGTGTGCAGCAGAGAGATACGATGCGCTGACGCGAGGTCAACCCGATACATGACGCCACGCGCCGAACAGCTCTTTCGGCACGGAGCGATCGGCACCCCCCACGACCGCCGACCCGATAGACATCGACAAAATCGATGCGAAGCCGCGGCCGGCAAAAGTATTACTTCTCGTGGTTTTCAAGCCTTTGAAAATTCCAGGGGAGAATTAGAGGCCAAGAAAAAGCCTTTAGAGATTATTCAGGTACCTGAGAAGTTGGGCAAACAACTCCGGAACGTTGAGAAGGGTCGTGCGTTCCGAGGAGTTAATATTCTCTCCCCGCAGCACCTTGTTAAGGCTCCCCATTGCCCACAGGTGAAGCATACACAGCTGCAAAGGCTTAGGGGAAGGTTCCAGGCCCAGGAGAAGTTATTCAAGCCTCGGAAAAATCCTTCTACCCCCCAGGTGAAGTTGGAAGCTAAGAGTGCTGAGTCAGATATAGGAAATAGGGGTGTTATGCAAAGGGCGACGGGCGACGAGTTCCACTACTCCTCGAGGTGTTATGCAAAGGGCGACGCCTCTAGGCACTGGTGGACAGTGGTGCGTCCCATTCGGTGTGCGACCGCGGGACGTTGGAGAAAATTGGAGAGTCATCGGAGGAGACCCAGTTCACAGCAACGATGGTGGACGGTACGAAGCTTCCTATCCACGGCGAAGCATCATTGCAGTTGCACATAGGTGCGTTGAGGTGGAAGCCGACGTTGCCGATCACGAACATCAAAGGGTTAGATTTCATCTTCGGGCAAGAATTGTTTGAAGCGGTTCAACCCCGAGATCGATTGGGTCAACGGGAAGGCGTGCATCTACAACAACGGGAAACGTGTGGAGCTACGAAGCTGGACACATACAGGCGACGTTCCTGAAACAATGCTTGCACGGTTCGAACGGACGGTGAACGAGAGTAACACGGGTTACTTAGCACTGGTGATGGCAGCAGCAGAGGAGGAGAAGCCGAACTCGGAGCTACCTGCAGCAGTACATGAGGTGTTAACGGAGTACATGGATATTATGCCGGATGACCTGCCTGCAGGAGTACCTCCAGCCCGAACCCACGAGCACGAGATCGTGGAGGAACCAGGTGCGAAACCCGTCTCACGTGCACCATACCGCCTACTGGACAGACAACTGATCCGCCCTTCCACCTCTCCCTACGGTGCACCGGTTCTCTTCACTCCAAAGCCGGACGGCAGTTTACGGATGTGCATCGACTACTGGGCATTGAACAAACAGACAATCAAGAAAAAAATACCCCATACCGCGCAAACTGCCCTCGCCGCGTTCTGAATGGTATGACTGATCGTGCTACCGCTCCGCTGCCAAGTCTCCTGCATCACCATATTCGATGCAGACTGCCCTATAAACTGTAGGAGGTTAGCGGATGTTCCTCAGGTGTCTGGCTGTGCCCAGCGGTGAGGAGGCCGCGGCCCACGATGTTTAGTAGGCGGGGACCAGGTAGGGTTCCAAGCGCATACCACCATGCGCACGAGCCCCATGAAGTAGGTGATTGGCATACGCCGGACCACCTCTTGACAGATCGTGTTTGTCGGCCTTGGTGTAGATGGTTACACAACGGGAAACGCGCTGCAGCATAGTGATGCCCCACAAACTGGTTATGAGATCACCAATTAAAAGCGTTATCCACTTAGTTGATTCTTTCCGTTTCCGTTTGAAGACTCTATTAGTACCTACTAGTGGGTCGGAATCATAGGCGGGGTCCATGTATCGTAACTCCAAATTGATGGAGCAAGTTGCAGCAGTCTGTGAAATGGTGAAATGGGACTTGGTGGATTGGCTACAGATAGGTTGAACTTGAGCAGGCCTGTTTTTTTTTTTTTTTTTCATGAACGGTTTTTACCCTACGATTTTTCTTTCATCCCACCAGTCAGTCATTCGCCAGTTAGCTCTAAAAAATCATGAAATGCGATTGGAAGGTGGGGAGGGTGGTTCTAGATTCCGTTGCCACCCCTCCCCTTTCTGGCGGGAAATTTCGTGCACCACCCAGCACGCCCAAACCTATTCGGCGAGTTCCGCCCCCGGTTCCTCATTCCACGTCCATCCCGATGCCCTCGATTGTCAAATGTGCTGGCGAACAGGGCCAACATTTGCAGCAGGGGGTATAAAAGCACTAACGCACTCGTGTCTAGTAGTTTCCATCGCGCCACTCAACGTTTAGAGCAGCTGGTATAAAAGCGTGGTCGCGCTCGTACCGACACTCAACATTCGGAGTAGCTAGTACAAAAGCGTGGCCGCACTCCTGTCTAGTAGTTTGCCTCGCCCACACTAAACATTTGCAGCAGCTGGTACAAAAGGGCTAATGTGCTCATGTCAAGTAGTTTGCCTCGCCCACACTCAACTTTTGCAGCAGATGGTATAAAGGCGTTAACGGGCTCGTACGTATCTAGTAGTTTGCCTCGCCCATACTTGCAGCAGCTGGCATAAAAGCGTGAACGCGCTCGTGTCTAGTAGTTTGCCTCGCCCACACTGAACGTTTGTAGCAGCGGGTATAAGAGAGCGGATATAAAAGCGCTAATGCGCTCGTCCCTAGTAGTTTGCCTCGCTAGCACTCAGAAGTAGCTGGTATAAAAGCGCGATCGCGCTCCTGTCTGATAGTTTGCCTCGCCCACACTCAACATTTGCAGTAGCTGGTATAAAAGTCTAACGGGCTCGTGTCTAGTAGTTTGCCTCGCCCACACTCAACTTTTGCAGCAGGTGGTATAAAGGCGTTAACGGGCTCGTACGTGTCTAGTAGTTTGCCTCGCCCACACTTGCAGCAGCTGGCATAAAAGCGTTAACGCGCTCGTGTCTAGTAGTTTGCCTCGCCCACACTGAACGTTTGCAGCAGCGGGTAAAAAAGAGCGGATATAGATGTCAAACTTATGTTATAGCCTGTTTAGGCTGTAGTGGGTTAGACAATAGGGGGTACTACATTTCTAGGTTTCCCTATTTGTACCCAACTCATTTCTAGTCATTTCATTCCTCGTATTATTCTCACATGGTATAGAGCGGGTTCCCTAGTGGGACCGTTTTTTTTTTCCTAAGGGCCCACCACTACGAGTTTTTTCTTCCTTACCTGCCCGAAGCGCGCTTAGCGCCGGCCTTTTTGCGCACTTCGCGGCCCCTCTTACGGCCCTTCGCGGCCCCTTCGCGGCCCTTTGCGGCCTCTCTCGCGGCCCTTCGCGGCCCCTTCGCGGTCGTTCGCGGCCCCTCTCGCGGCCCTTCGCGGCCCCCTCGCCGCCCTTCGCGGCCCCTTCGTGGCCCTTCGCGGCCCCCTCACGGCTCTTCGCGGCCCCTTCGTGGCCTTCGCGGCCCCCCCTTCGCGGCCCTTCGCGGCTCTTTGCCGCCCCTGCAGCATCTGCCGTCGCCGGCTCCCCGCGTCGACCCGCCGCTGCGGCCCCGCCCTGCCCCTCTCGCCGGTTGCGGCCTCCACCTGCAGCAGCCGCCGAGGAGCCCTGCAGCAGCTGCTGTCCCTGCCGCCGCCGCCGAGCCTGCCTCCGCCGGTGTTGCGAGCCGCCGCCGCCGCTGCCGTCACTACTGCCCCGGCCCTGCCCTGCAGCCGAGCCGCGGCCCTGCCCTGCCGCCCAGTTGCGGCCCCGACCCTGCCGGCGCGCCTTCCCCTCCTATCGCGGCCACCCTACCCACCCGCCCCTGGTAAGCGCACCGCCGAGCCGCGCCGCCCTGCCGAGCCGCGCCCTTTAGCCGAGTCGCGCTGCCGCTACTGCTGCTAGCCTGCTGCTGCTGCTATCATGGCTAGTCCCAATGTGCTTACCTTCGATGCTGAGGGTCGAGCTGTCGACTTTGAGGTCTGGATCGATGATCTGCAGCTTTTCCTGCAGTGCGATAGCAAGGACGGTATCTCACTGTTTGATCTCACCTCTGGCGCCTCTGCTGCACCTGCTGCTGATGCTGCCAGTACTGTTCGCTCACAGTGTGGATCACGCGCGATGCTGCTGCCCGTCTTGCTGTCCGTAGTCACCTGCATTCTGCTGAGCGCGCACACTTTAGCCAGTACAAGACTGCTAGCACTCTGTACACTGCTGTTGTTGCGCGCTACTCCTCCCCTGCCACTGCTGCCCTTAGCCGCCTCATGCTGCCGTACCTGTTCCCTGACCTAGCCGCTTTTGCCACAGTCGCTGACCTCATTACGCACCTTCGCACTAGTGACACCCGCTACCGCGCTGCGCTTCCTACCGAGTTCTGCGCCAAGAACCCCCCCCCTATGTACATCACTCTCTACTACCTCGTTACCCGGCTCCCTGACTCCCTTTGCTCGGTCAGGGACCACTTCCTCTCTCTTTGCCCCACCACGCTCACCGTTGACCTCCTCGAGGAGCACCTCCTTGCAGCTGAGAAGAGTATAGTCGCTGTAGGAGCCTCTCGTGGTGACCCCCGTGCCCCTGTCTTTGAGGGGTGCTCCCCCGTCCCTCTTTTGCCCTCTGTTGCCTCTGCTGCTGCTGTCGACCTCGTTGGCACCGAGTCGGTCGGCACTGCGTCTGCTCCTAGTGGCAGGCGCCGCAACAGCAAGGGCAAGTGGGGCAAGGGGGGTGGAGGGGCCGGCGGTAGCGGCGGTAGTGGCGGTGGAGGAGGAGGAGGGGGTGGGGGTGGAGGTGGGAGTGGTGGCGGGACTGGGGGCTTCGGTGGAGGCGGTGGAGGTGGAGGCGGCGGAGGCAGCGGGAGTGGGGGTGGAGGTGGCGGCGGCGGCGGAGGAGGTGGGAGTGGCGGGGGTGGTGGTGGGCAGCGGGGAGGCTCTAGCGGTGGCCAGCGCCAGCAGCAGCAGCGCTCCCGTGAGACCCCGTCGCCTCAGCAGCTTCGTGAGTGGTACGCTGGGCGTGGGAGGTCTGGGGGTGCTGGTCCCTGCACCTACGTTCTTCGCACCGGCGACCGCAGTGGAGAGACGTGCGGAGGCCCGCACACCACACCACGCTGCTTCGGCCGCCTGACTGACGCCTGGCGCACTCAGTTCCCTAGCTCCTCGGAGATCCCTCGCTGGGATATTCTGCTTAAGTCGGGGGTTGCTATCTTTGATATTGATTATGATGCTATCCTTGCTGCTATGTATACTGTGTCTATTAGTGATGAGGGTGACTGTTACCTGTGTGTTCCGCCCGACCCGGGCATTGAGGCTGCTGCTCTAGGTGCTAGTGAGTCTGCTGCTCCGGGTGCTGGTGAGGCTGCTCTCTCAGGTACCGCGTCGACTCAGGTCTTGCACACTTTCACCCTTGACTCGGGTGCTTCCCGTTCCTTCTTTCGCGACTGCACCACACTCTCGCCGCTCAGTCGGCCGGTGGCAGTCTCTCTGGCTGACCCCTCTGGGGGACCAGTTGTGGCCCGATCCTCCACTGTCCTCCCGTGTCCTGCTGCTCCGTCCGGCTCGCTGTCTGGTCTTCACCTCCCCTCGTTCTCTACGAACTTGGTGGCGGGTGCTGATCTTCAGGATGGGGGTGTTCACCAGTTCACCCCTGCCTACCAGCGTGTGACGCACTGCACGTGTGCTCGGACGGGTCGTCACCTGGCCACGTTCACCCATAGGTCAGGGTCCAGCCTGTACACCCTTACCACTGAGTCTTCTCCTCGTCACGTTGCCGCGTCGGGTCAGGTGTTTGCTGCAGCGTCCCGGTCTGGCCCTGAGTCTGCCCCCTGCTCGTGTCGCCTCCTGGCCCACGAGACTCTTCTTTAGCACCACCGCCTTGGTCACCCCTCCCTGCCTCGTCTTCGAGGCATGGCCTCCCGTGTCCTGGTCTCGGATCTTCCTGAGTCCCTCCCTCCCCTTCCTCCGGGGCCTGCCCCTACCTGCGTTCCCTGCGTCGAGGGCCGGCAGCGCGCCGCTCCTCACTCCTCCGAGTTTCCTCCGACAGGTAGGGTCCGGCGGGTAGGGTCCGGCGGGTAGGGTCCGGCGGGTAGGGTCCGGCGGGTAGGGTCCGGCGGGTAGGGTCCGGCGGGTAGGGTCCGGCGGGTAGGGTCCGGCGGGTAGGGTCCGGCGGGTAGGGTCCGGCGGGTAGGGTCCGGCGGGTAGGGTCCGGCGGGTAGGGTCCGGCGGGTAGGTAGGGTCCGGCGGGTAGGGTCCGGCGGGTAGGGTCCGGCGGGTAGGGTCCGGCGGGTAGGGTCCGGCGGGTAGGGTCCGGCGGGTAGGGTCCGGCGGGTAGGGTCCGGCGGGTAGGGTCCGGCGGGTGGTCTGGACCCGACTTGCACCCGCCCACGGATCGGCATGAACAGTTCGAGCCGCACGCACGAGAGCGGTGCGCGACATGCAGGATCATTTCCATAGCGATCCCAGGCGATTAGAATCACATGCGAACACTGAAATTTGTTCCTCTCGCCAATATACTCTTTCAATTGCGACACGTCGTTCACGTGCGATTAGGTGCGCTTGTTTCTTCGTTAACATTTCGTTTATGTAGCTGCAAGGCACTGTGCTTAGCTGGTCCGCTGCAAATGGTCCCCGGTACCATTCGGGTACCAGGCGGGGACCACTTTTATAAGTGGTCCCTGTAAAGTGGTACTCGTACACCTTCGCTGGTCCATTTCACTTGGACACCAATGTAACACCCCCTTAGATTGCTACTACTGCTCCCTATCGACCTCGTTATTACCTAGATCATTACCGTTATCCCTTAGGACATACGCCTATCCCTTGCTGTTAGCTTTAGTACTGCAGCCACCACAATGTATCGATCTCAACTACAAGTAACACTGCAGGAGTGGTCTGCACGTGAGGAAAGTAGCTCACGCCAACGGTCTTCTCAAACTGCAACTCCTGGCGCCTGTGAGAGTACGACGGCTTATGCTTTCTTTGCTTGCTTGCCTTTACATTATTATGCTTCATCTAGCTTAGGTTTATTTTATCATGCATGCTTTTGCTTGATTTCCTAGGCTAGGTGCTTTCCTATATTTTAATATAGTTATAGCACCGAACCAGGATTGCGTGCACCGAATTCGTGATATTCGATTTCCACCGAACAGCTTCTACCGAATTCGGGAAGGCTCCATTCGGGATTCTTCGCGACCCTCGGAACCTTCACGTAACACATGGGTTACTGGCCTTGTGTCGAGACTATAAATAGCCTCGTGTTGTACCCAGGTGATCATTTAATACATTTCATAATTTCTGAACTCGATCCTATCGATCCTCACACTTGGTAATCAGAGCTCGTTTACACGCGAAGTTTTTCGACCGCTAAAAACCAGTCTTCAAAAACCGCGGGGGCGACGAACGATAAACACCGATTTTGGGTACGTAAAACCGGTTCCGTGTTTTTAAGTCCCCCTCGATTCGGTTTTCGGACGCGATGTCAGCAGGAATGGAGGGCCACGGCGACAATTTCGTCCAGGAGGTCGCCACCCTTTGCAGCCAAATGGACCAGACGCAGGCGGCACTCCAGCGAATAGAGGCGCTCCTCGCGAACCAGTTGGCAGCCGCCACGGCAGCAGCGAACGCATCAGCAAATGCAGCGGCGACAGCAGCAGCAGCGGCGACAGCAGCAGCAGCAGCAGCGACACCGACATTTCACGCAGCAGCAGTGGCACTAGCTAAGGCAAATATCGAAGCAGCTCGTCCGAGGTTCCCGGAGGCGTTCGATCCGAGCGCGAAGGGATCGGACGTTCGACGATTCGTGGCTACCCTCGAAATTTTCTTCGAGGCCATTGGTTGTACGACCCCGACGCATGACGCCGCAAGGATTCGGCTCGCAGCAACACTGTTGCGAGCCCCGGCGCTCGAGTGGGTGTACTACAGTGACGTTTTCCGAGGCGAGGGATCGTGGACGCAGTTTCGGGCAGATTTAATCGCACGTTTTGAACCGATTAATTCCAGCTACATGGCGCGGCAGCAGATTCATCGGCATAAACAGTACGGCAGTGTAGCGCAGTACACGCAACAGATGGAAAGTCTCTTCAACATAATTCCGTACGTGACCCAAGGCGAGAAAATACAAGCGTACACTGAGGGGCTGAAAATGGAAGTCCGCCGACAAGTGATTGCCACGAACTACAGGAGCTACCGCGACATGGTGTGTGCAGCAGAGAGATACGATGCGCTGACGCGAGGTCAACCCGATACATGACGCCACGCGCCGAACAGCTCTTTCGGCACGGAGCGATCGGCACCCCCCACGACCGCCGACCCGATAGACATCGACAAAATCGATGCGAAGCCGCGGCCGGCAAAAGTATTACTTCTCGTGGTTTTCAAGCCTTTGAAAATTCCAGGGGAGAATTAGAGGCCAAGAAAAAGCCTTTAGAGATTATTCAGGTACCTGAGAAGTTGGGCAAACAACTCCGGAACGTTGAGAAGGGTCGTGCGTTCCGAGGAGTTAATATTCTCTCCCCGCAGCACCTTGTTAAGGCTCCCCATTGCCCACAGGTGAAGCATACACAGCTGCAAAGGCTTAGGGGAAGGTTCCAGGCCCAGGAGAAGTTATTCAAGCCTCGGAAAAATCCTTCTACCCCCCAGGTGAAGTTGGAAGCTAAGAGTGCTGAGTCAGATATAGGAAATAGGGGTGTTATGCAAAGGGCGACGGGCGACGAGTTCCACTACTCCTCGAGGTGTTATGCAAAGGGCGACGCCTCTAGGCACTGGTGGACAGTGGTGCGTCCCATTCGGTGTGCGACCGCGGGACGTTGGAGAAAATTGGAGAGTCATCGGAGGAGACCCAGTTCACAGCAACGATGGTGGACGGTACGAAGCTTCCTATCCACGGCGAAGCATCATTGCAGTTGCACATAGGTGCGTTGAGGTGGAAGCCGACGTTGCCGATCACGAACATCAAAGGGTTAGATTTCATCTTCGGGCAAGAATTGTTTGAAGCGGTTCAACCCCGAGATCGATTGGGTCAACGGGAAGGCGTGCATCTACAACAACGGGAAACGTGTGGAGCTACGAAGCTGGACACATACAGGCGACGTTCCTGAAACAATGCTTGCACGGTTCGAACGGACGGTGAACGAGAGTAACACGGGTTACTTAGCACTGGTGATGGCAGCAGCAGAGGAGGAGAAGCCGAACTCGGAGCTACCTGCAGCAGTACATGAGGTGTTAACGGAGTACATGGATATTATGCCGGATGACCTGCCTGCAGGAGTACCTCCAGCCCGAACCCACGAGCACGAGATCGTGGAGGAACCAGGTGCGAAACCCGTCTCACGTGCACCATACCGCCTACTGGACAGACAACTGATCCGCCCTTCCACCTCTCCCTACGGTGCACCGGTTCTCTTCACTCCAAAGCCGGACGGCAGTTTACGGATGTGCATCGACTACTGGGCATTGAACAAACAGACAATCAAGAAAAAAATACCCCATACCGCGCAAACTGCCCTCGCCGCGTTCTGAATGGTATGACTGATCGTGCTACCGCTCCGCTGCCAAGTCTCCTGCATCACCATATTCGATGCAGACTGCCCTATAAACTGTAGGAGGTTAGCGGATGTTCCTCAGGTGTCTGGCTGTGCCCAGCGGTGAGGAGGCCGCGGCCCACGATGTTTAGTAGGCGGGGACCAGGTAGGGTTCCAAGCGCATACCACCATGCGCACGAGCCCCATGAAGTAGGTGATTGGCATACGCCGGACCACCTCTTGACAGATCGTGTTTGTCGGCCTTGGTGTAGATGGTTACACAACGGGAAACGCGCTGCAGCATAGTGATGCCCCACAAACTGGTTATGAGATCACCAATTAAAAGCGTTATCCACTTAGTTGATTCTTTCCGTTTCCGTTTGAAGACTCTATTAGTACCTACTAGTGGGTCGGAATCATAGGCGGGGTCCATGTATCGTAACTCCAAATTGATGGAGCAAGTTGCAGCAGTCTGTGAAATGGTGAAATGGGACTTGGTGGATTGGCTACAGATAGGTTGAACTTGAGCAGGCCTGTTTTTTTTTTTTTTTTTTCATGAACGGTTTTTACCCTACGATTTTTCTTTCATCCCACCAGTCAGTCATTCGCCAGTTAGCTCTAAAAAATCATGAAATGCGATTGGAAGGTGGGGAGGGTGGTTCTAGATTCCGTTGCCACCCCTCCCCTTTCTGGCGGGAAATTTCGTGCACCACCCAGCACGCCCAAACCTATTCGGCGAGTTCCGCCCCCGGTTCCTCATTCCACGTCCATCCCGATGCCCTCGATTGTCAAATGTGCTGGCGAACAGGGCCAACATTTGCAGCAGGGGGTATAAAAGCACTAACGCACTCGTGTCTAGTAGTTTCCATCGCGCCACTCAACGTTTAGAGCAGCTGGTATAAAAGCGTGGTCGCGCTCGTACCGACACTCAACATTCGGAGTAGCTAGTACAAAAGCGTGGCCGCACTCCTGTCTAGTAGTTTGCCTCGCCCACACTAAACATTTGCAGCAGCTGGTACAAAAGGGCTAATGTGCTCATGTCAAGTAGTTTGCCTCGCCCACACTCAACTTTTGCAGCAGATGGTATAAAGGCGTTAACGGGCTCGTACGTATCTAGTAGTTTGCCTCGCCCATACTTGCAGCAGCTGGCATAAAAGCGTGAACGCGCTCGTGTCTAGTAGTTTGCCTCGCCCACACTGAACGTTTGTAGCAGCGGGTATAAGAGAGCGGATATAAAAGCGCTAATGCGCTCGTCCCTAGTAGTTTGCCTCGCTAGCACTCAGAAGTAGCTGGTATAAAAGCGCGATCGCGCTCCTGTCTGATAGTTTGCCTCGCCCACACTCAACATTTGCAGTAGCTGGTATAAAAGTCTAACGGGCTCGTGTCTAGTAGTTTGCCTCGCCCACACTCAACTTTTGCAGCAGGTGGTATAAAGGCGTTAACGGGCTCGTACGTGTCTAGTAGTTTGCCTCGCCCACACTTGCAGCAGCTGGCATAAAAGCGTTAACGCGCTCGTGTCTAGTAGTTTGCCTCGCCCACACTGAACGTTTGCAGCAGCGGGTAAAAAAGAGCGGATATAGATGTCAAACTTATGTTATAGCCTGTTTAGGCTGTAGTGGGTTAGACAATAGGGGGTACTACATTTCTAGGTTTCCCTATTTGTACCCAACTCATTTCTAGTCATTTCATTCCTCGTATTATTCTCACATGGTATAGAGCGGGTTCCCTAGTGGGACCGTTTTTTTTTTTCCTAAGGGCCCACCACTACGAGTTTTTTCTTCCTTACCTGCCCGAAGCGCGCTTAGCGCCGGCCTTTTTGCGCACTTCGCGGCCCCTCTTACGGCCCTTCGCGGCCCCTTCGCGGCCCTTTGCGGCCTCTCTCGCGGCCCTTCGCGGCCCCTTCGCGGTCGTTCGCGGCCCCTCTCGCGGCCCTTCGCGGCCCCCTCGCCGCCCTTCGCGGCCCCTTCGTGGCCCTTCGCGGCCCCCTCACGGCTCTTCGCGGCCCCTTCGTGGCCTTCGCGGCCCCCCCTTCGCGGCCCTTCGCGGCTCTTTGCCGCCCCTGCAGCATCTGCCGTCGCCGGCTCCCCGCGTCGACCCGCCGCTGCGGCCCCGCCCTGCCCCTCTCGCCGGTTGCGGCCTCCACCTGCAGCAGCCGCCGAGGAGCCCTGCAGCAGCTGCTGTCCCTGCCGCCGCCGCCGAGCCTGCCTCCGCCGGTGTTGCGAGCCGCCGCCGCCGCTGCCGTCACTACTGCCCCGGCCCTGCCCTGCAGCCGAGCCGCGGCCCTGCCCTGCCGCCCAGTTGCGGCCCCGACCCTGCCGGCGCGCCTTCCCCTCCTGTCGCGGCCACCCTACCCACCCGCCCCTGGTAAGCGCACCGCCGAGCCGCGCCGCCCTGCCGAGCCGCGCCCTTTAGCCGAGTCGCGCTGCCGCTACTGCTGCTAGCCTGCTGCTGCTGCTGTCATGGCTAGTCCCAATGTGCTTACCTTCGATGCTGAGGGTCGAGCTGTCGACTTTGAGGTCTGGATCGATGATCTGCAGCTTTTCCTGCAGTGCGATAGCAAGGACGGTATCTCACTGTTTGATCTCACCTCTGGCGCCTCTGCTGCACCTGCTGCTGATGCTGCCAGTACTGTTCGCTCACAGTGTGGATCACGCGCGATGCTGCTGCTGCCCGTCTTGCTGTCCGTAGTCACCTGCATTCTGCTGAGCGCGCACACTTTAGCCAGTACAAGACTGCTAGCACTCTGTACACTGCTGTTGTTGCGCGCTACTCCTCCCCTGCCACTGCTGCCCTTAGCCGCCTCATGCTGCCGTACCTGTTCCCTGACCTAGCCGCTTTTGCCACAGTCGCTGACCTCATTACGCACCTTCGCACTAGTGACACCCGCTACCGCGCTGCGCTTCCTACCGAGTTCTGCGCCAAGAACCCCCCCCCTATGTACATCACTCTCTACTACCTCGTTACCCGGCTCCCTGACTCCCTTTGCTCGGTCAGGGACCACTTCCTCTCTCTTTGCCCCACCACGCTCACCGTTGACCTCCTCGAGGAGCACCTCCTTGCAGCTGAGAAGAGTATAGTCGCTGTAGGAGCCTCTCGTGGTGACCCCCGTGCCCCTGTCTTTGAGGGGTGCTCCCCCGTCCCTCTTTTGCCCTCTGTTGCCTCTGCTGCTGCTGTCGACCTCGTTGGCACCGAGTCGGTCGGCACTGCGTCTGCTCCTAGTGGCAGGCGCCGCAACAGCAAGGGCAAGTGGGGCAAGGGGGGTGGAGGGGCCGGCGGGTAGCGGCGGTAGTGGCGGTGGAGGAGGAGGAGGGGGTGGGGGTGGAGGTGGGAGTGGTGGCGGGACTGGGGGCTTCGGTGGAGGCGGTGGAGGTGGAGGCGGCGGAGGCAGCGGGAGTGGGGGTGGAGGTGGCGGCGGCGGCGGAGGAGGTGGGAGTGGCGGGGGTGGTGGTGGGCAGCGGGGAGGCTCTAGCGGTGGCCAGCGCCAGCAGCAGCAGCGCTCCCGTGAGACCCCGTCGCCTCAGCAGCTTCGTGAGTGGTACGCTGGGCGTGGGAGGTCTGGGGGTGCTGGTCCCTGCACCTACGTTCTTCGCACCGGCGACCGCAGTGGAGAGACGTGCGGAGGCCCGCACACCACACCACGCTGCTTCGGCCGCCTGACTGACGCCTGGCGCACTCAGTTCCCTAGCTCCTCGGAGATCCCTCGCTGGGATATTCTGCTTAAGTCGGGGGTTGCTATCTTTGATATTGATTATGATGCTATCCTTGCTGCTATGTATACTGTGTCTATTAGTGATGAGGGTGACTGTTACCTGTGTGTTCCGCCCGACCCGGGCATTGAGGCTGCTGCTCTAGGTGCTAGTGAGTCTGCTGCTCCGGGTGCTGGTGAGGCTGCTCTCTCAGGTACCGCGTCGACTCAGGTCTTGCACACTTTCACCCTTGACTCGGGTGCTTCCCGTTCCTTCTTTCGCGACTGCACCACACTCTCGCCGCTCAGTCGGCCGGTGGCAGTCTCTCTGGCTGACCCCTCTGGGGGACCAGTTGTGGCCCGTTCCTCCACTGTCCTCCCGTGTCCTGCTGCTCCGTCCGGCTCGCTGTCTGGTCTTCACCTCCCCTCGTTCTCTACGAACTTGGTGGCGGGTGCTGATCTTCAGGATGGGGGTGTTCACCAGTTCACCCCTGCCTACCAGCGTGTGACGCACTGCACGTGTGCTCGGACGGGTCGTCACCTGGCCACGTTCACCCATAGGTCAGGGTCCAGCCTGTACACCCTTACCACTGAGTCTTCTCCTCGTCACGTTGCCGCGTCGGGTCAGGTGTTTGCTGCAGCGTCCCGGTCTGGCCCTGAGTCTGCCCCCTGCTCGTGTCGCCTCCTGGCCCACGAGACTCTTCTTTAGCACCACCGCCTTGGTCACCCCTCCCTGCCTCGTCTTCGAGGCATGGCCTCCCGTGTCCTGGTCTCGGATCTTCCTGAGTCCCTCCCTCCCCTTCCTCCGGGGCCTGCCCCTACCTGCGTTCCCTGCGTCGAGGGCCGGCAGCGCGCCGCTCCTCACTCCTCCGAGTTTCCTCCGACAGGTAGGGTCCGGCGGGTAGGGTCCGGCGGGTAGGGTCCGGCGGGTAGGGTCCGGCGGGTAGGGTCCGGCGGGTAGGGTCCGGCGGGTAGGGTCCGGCGGGTGGTCTGGACCCGACTTGCACCCGCCCACGGATCGGCATGAACAGTTCGAGCCGCACGCACGAGAGCGGTGCGCGACATGCAGGATCATTTCCATAGCGATCCCAGGCGATTAGAATCACATGCGAACACTGAAATTTGTTCCTCTCGCCAATATACTCTTTCAATTGCGACACGTCGTTCACGTGCGATTAGGTGCGCTTGTTTCTTCGTTAACATTTCGTTTATGTAGCTGCAAGGCACTGTGCTTAGCTGGTCCGCTGCAAATGGTCCCCGGTACCATTCGGGTACCAGGCGGGGACCAATTTTATAAGTGGTCCCTGTAAAGTGGTACTCGTACACCTTCGCTGGTCCATTTCACTTGGACACCAATGTAACACCCCCTTAGATTGCTACTACTGCTCCCTATCGACCTCGTTATTACCTAGATCATTACCGTTATCCCTTAGGACATACGCCTATCCCTTGCAGTTAGCTTTAGTACTGCAGCCACCACAATGTATCGATCTCAACTACAAGTAACACTGCAGGAGTGGTCTGCACGTGAGGAAAGTAGCTCACGCCAACGGTCTTCTCAAACTGCAACTCCTGGCGCCTGTGAGAGTACGACGGCTTATGCTTTCTTTGCTTGCTTGCCTTTACATTATTATGCTTCATCTAGCTTAGGTTTATTTTATCATGCATGCTTTTGCTTGATTTCCTAGGCTAGGTGCTTTCCTATATTTTAATATAGTTATAGCACCGAACCAGGATTGCGTGCACCGAATTCGTGATATTCGATTTCCACCGAACAGCTTCTACCGAATTCGGGAAGGCTCCATTCGGGATTCTTCGCGACCCTCGGAACCTTCACGTAACACATGGGTTACTGGCCTTGTGTCGAGACTATAAATAGCCTCGTGTTGTACCCAGGTGATCATTTAATACATTTCATAATTTCTGAACTCGATCCTATCGATCCTCACACTTGGTAATCAGAGCTCGTTTACACGCGAAGTTTTTCGACCGCTAAAAACCAGTCTTCAAAAACCGCGGGGGCGACGAACGATAAACACCGATTTTGGGTACGTAAAACCGGTTCCGTGTTTTTAAGTCCCCCTCGATTCGGTTTTCGGACGCGATGTCAGCAGGAATGGAGGGCCACGGCGACAATTTCGTCCAGGAGGTCGCCACCCTTCGCAGCCAAATGGACCAGACGCAGGCGGCACTCCAGCGAATAGAGGCGCTCCTCGCGAACCAGTTGGCAGCCGCCACGGCAGCAGCGAACGCATCAGCAAATGCAGCGGCGACAGCAGCAGCAGCGGCGACAGCAGCAGCAGCAGCAGCGACACCGACATTTCACGCAGCAGCAGTGGCACCAGCTAAGGCAAATATCGAAGCAGCTCGTCCGAGGTTCCCGGAGGCGTTCGATCCGAGCGCGAAGGGATCGGACGTTCGACGATTCGTGGCTACCCTCGAAATTTTCTTCGAGGCCATTGGTTGTACGACCCCGACGCATGACGCCGCAAGGATTCGGCTCGCAGCAACACTGTTGCGAGCCCCGGCGCTCGAGTGGGTGTACTACAGTGACGTTTTCCGAGGCGAGGGATCGTGGACGCAGTTTCGGGCAGATTTAATCGCGCGTTTTGAACCGATTAATTCCAGCTACATGGCGCGGCAGCAGATTCATCGGCATAAACAGTACGGCAGTGTAGCGCAGTACACGCAACAGATGGAAAGTCTCTTCAACATAATTCCGTACGTGACCCAAGGCGAGAAAATACAAGCGTACACTGAGGGGCTGAAAATGGAAGTCCGCCGACAAGTGATTGCCACGAACTACAGGAGCTACCGCGACATGGTGTGTGCAGCAGAGAGATACGATGCGCTGACGCGAGGTCAACCCGATACATGACGCCACGCGCCGAACAGCTCTTTCGGCACGGAGCGATCGGCACCCCCCACGACCGCCGACCCGATAGACATCGACAAAATCGATGCGAAGCCGCGGCCGGCAAAAGTATTACTTCTCGTGGTTTTCAAGCCTTTGAAAATTCCAGGGGAGAATTAGAGGCCAAGAAAAAGCCTTTAGAGATTATTCAGGTACCTGAGAAGTTGGGCAAACAACTCCGGAACGTTGAGAAGGGTCGTGCGTTCCGAGGAGTTAATATTCTCTCCCCGCAGCACCTTGTTAAGGCTCCCCATTGCCCACAGGTGAAGCATACACAGCTGCAAAGGCTTAGGGGAAGGTTCCAGGCCCAGGAGAAGTTATTCAAGCCTCGGAAAAATCCTTCTACCCCCCAGGTGAAGTTGGAAGCTAAGAGTGCTGAGTCAGATATAGGAAATAGGGGTGTTATGCAAAGGGCGACGGGCGACGAGTTCCACTACTCCTCGAGGTGTTATGCAAAGGGCGACGCCTCTAGGCACTGGTGGACAGTGGTGCGTCCCATTCGGTGTGCGACCGCGGGACGTTGGAGAAAATTGGAGAGTCATCGGAGGAGACCCAGTTCACAGCAACGATGGTGGACGGTACGAAGCTTCCTATCCACGGCGAAGCATCATTGCAGTTGCACATAGGTGCGTTGAGGTGGAAGCCGACGTTGCCGATCACGAACATCAAAGGGTTAGATTTCATCTTCGGGCAAGAATTGTTTGAAGCGGTTCAACCCCGAGATCGATTGGGTCAACGGGAAGGCGTGCATCTACAACAACGGGAAACGTGTGGAGCTACGAAGCTGGACACATACAGGCGACGTTCCTGAAACAATGCTTGCACGGTTCGAACGGACGGTGAACGAGAGTAACACGGGTTACTTAGCACTGGTGATGGCAGCAGCAGAGGAGGAGAAGCCGAACTCGGAGCTACCTGCAGCAGTACATGAGGTGTTAACGGAGTACATGGATATTATGCCGGATGACCTGCCTGCAGGAGTACCTCCAGCCCGAACCCACGAGCACGAGATCGTGGAGGAACCAGGTGCGAAACCCGTCTCACGTGCACCATACCGCCTACTGGACAGACAACTGATCCGCCCTTCCACCTCTCCCTACGGTGCACCGGTTCTCTTCACTCCAAAGCCGGACGGCAGTTTACGGATGTGCATCGACTACTGGGCATTGAACAAACAGACAATCAAGAAAAAAATACCCCATACCGCGCATAGACGATCTTCTAGACCAACTGCGTGGTGCAACGGTGTTTCCGAAGCTGGACCTACGGTCGGGTTACTGGCAGTCCAAGATGGCAGACAACTCGATCCACAAGACGGCGTTCCGTACCAGATACGGCTCCTACGAATACTTAGTGATGCCGTTCGGACACTGCAACGCACCAGCGACATTCCAGGCGGAGATGAATCACATCATATGGCCCCTGCTGGACGAGTGCGTAGTAGTGTACCTGGACGACATTCTCATCTACTCCAAGAACATGAAGGAGCACGTGGAGCATCTGCGGAAAGTCTTCGAGATCCTGCGGGAGAACAACTTCTACGTGAAGCTGTCGAAGAGCGAAGCCGTCAAGAAGTGGAAAGTTCCTGAGAACGTGAAGGAGTTGCAGCAGTTCCTAGGTTTCTCCAACTACTACAACAGGTTCGTGCCACAGTACGCGAAGATAGCAGCACCACTGACAAACTTACTGAAAAAGGATACACCCTATAAATGGGATACTCCTCATCAGCAAGCCATGGAGCAACTACAGACAGCACTGACTACTGCCCCAGTACTCATTGTCAAAATACGTTCTACATATTTATATAGTTGTTTGTAGGTGTGGTATAGATACATAATCTTGTTTGTGGTGCACCACTTCTTGCCTTGTTTCTTGTATAACTTGGGCCTTTGGCCCTTTATTCAAACCTCTTTGGCCATTCCTCTTGCCTAGCTCCTCTCGACATCCAAGATTCCTAGCTACACCCTAGGTTGCTATGTTAAGAGTTAGGAGCCTATTTTAACACTCATCCTACCGGATCCAGACAGAGATTACGTGGTGGAAGCAGACGCTAGTGACCAGGCAGTCGGAGCAGTACTGATGCAGAATCACGGACGCGGTTTGCAGCCCATCGCCTACCTCAGTAAGAAGCTACACAGAGCAGAACCGAATTACCCAATCCATGATAAGGAAGCCTTAGCGATAGTCACAGCCTTCAAGGCGTGGAGGTGTTACCTAGAGGGAGCCAAGACTACAGTCTATACTGACCACTGCAGTCTCAAGTACCTTAAGTCCCAGCCTACGCTCTCACAATGACAGCTGCGGTGGATGGACTTCCTGGAAACACACTTCCACTACGACATCATCTACAAGCCAGGGCTGCACAACAAGGCCGACGCACTAAGCCGCCCAGGGCACGTAGCAGGCATCCAGCTCGACGGGATGAACCCTCTGCTCAAGGGTCTATTCCAACATGGGTACTCTGTGGACGCAGAGATCACTACATCACAGAAACAGAAGCTGTTACAGTGGGAGAAAGACTTAGCTGTAAAGAAGGGTTCAGGAAATATTTGGGTACCGAACTATGCCCCACTCCGACAGCTCTTACTGGAAGAGTTTCACGACGTGGCATACGCGGGACATTTCGGGAGTAACAAGACGTTAGCAGGAATAGCGAAGTATTACTACTGGCCCCAGATGGCAGCAGACATGCAGCAGTTCATCACCTCATGCGACACGTGCCAGCGGATGAAGAGTAGCAAGCAGAAAAAACCAGGGTTACTTCAGCTTCTACCCGTACAGGAGCAGCCATGGCAAGTCGTTAGCTACGATTTTATCACCGGGCTTCCTTCGACCTCACGATGGCATGACGCTATACTCGTGGTGATCGATAAGTTCTCTGAAATGGGACATTTCATCCCGACCAGCGACACGGCTACAGCTGAAGCAATTGCTCGCCTCTTCTTCGACCGCATCATCACCATCCACGGCATTCCCGCTATACTGATCTCGGACAGAGACCCAAAATTCACTAGTAAGTTCTGGAGGGAACTCATGGGTTTATTGGGGACAAAGCTTGCAATGTCTTCAGCCTAAAACCCTTAGACTGACGGACAGACTGAGCGACCCAATCAGGTGGTTGAACAGTTACTACGCACAGCTTGCATGGACGACATCAGCCACTAGCATCTACAGTTACCGACGCTTGAGTTCGCTTACAACAACGTGTCAAATGCGGCCATAGGGAAATCTCCTTTCTTCCTATGCTACGGACGGGAACCACTTACACCACAGCAGCCAAACACACCGGTACACGTCCAAGCCGCACATGACTTCGTCAACACCATGCAGCAGCTATGGGAGAAGACTCAACGACGTCTCACCACGATGCAGAACTCCCAGAAGCAGTATGCAGATCGACAGCGACGAGATCACCCAGTAGTAGTCGGAGATCTGGTTCTTCTTGACACAAGCAACTTGGACTTGTCTCATCTACCGTCCAAGCTCCGACCTCGCTTCTGTGGTCCTTTTCGTGTTGAGGAGAATGTGACACCAGTAACGTTTCGCTTGCGCTTACCTACCACATGGAAGCTTCACAATGCTTTCCATGTTCAGCTACTGAAGCCCTACAAAGACATCAACCTACAGTTCCAGGGACGGCAGCTACCGCCACCACCACCTGTTCTCGTACAGGATGAACCAGAGTACGAGGTGGAACGCGTTCTTACTCATCGGCGCCGCGGTGGCACGACCCTCGAGTTCATGATACGCTGGAAGGGATACAACCCGTCGGAGGACAGTTGGGTTGCTGAAGCTGATATGGGCAACGCACGCCGTGCTCTCAAGATTTATCTTGTCAAGCAGGGTGTTTCTCACGCCACCCAGCTTTGAGGGGGGGACGTGTGAGAGTACGACGGCTTATGCTTGTTTTGCTTGCTTTCCTTTACATTATTATGCTTCATCTAGCTTAGGTTTATTTTATCATGCATGCTTTTGTTTGATTTCCTAAGTTAGGTGCTTTCCTATATTTTATTATAGTTATAGCACCGAACAAGGATTGCGTGCACCGAATTCGTGCTATTCGATTTCCCCCGAAAAGCTTCTACCGAATTCAAGAAGGCTCCATTCGGGATGCTTCGTGACCCTCGGAACCTTCACGTAACACCTAGGTTACTGGCCTTGTGTCGAGACTATATATAGCCTCGTGTTGTACCCAGGTGATCATTCAATACATTTCCTCATTTATGAACTCGATCCTATCGATCCTCACAGCGCCACTCCAGCGCATGTGTTCCAGGAGCTGCAGTGGCGCCAACCGTCACGGACTTTCCTCTCCCTTCTGTTTCGGAACTTGAGGACAGTTGCACATAAGTTGAAAGCGAAACCGTGCAGACAGGGCGTCATGCATGGAACGATAGTCTTACCGAGGACCTTCTAAACATAGTAATTGAAACACAGTTAGAGAATGGCTGGGCCCCGCATGCCATTATCGCGAAATGGACAGAAATGCATCAGAAATGGTGGAAATGCACGGGCCGCACATGTTCAATCGTGACCAATTGTACAACCACATCAAGGTGGTTAAATCAAGAGTGCACTTTGGGGGGGGTGGAGGTAGTGGTTTATCACTTTCCTCTTGATGATACCGGGTTTGTGGTTGGGCATGGGAGGTGACAAATAGGTATGCCCCAACCCCTCCGGAGAGTGGCGGGGTGTTCCGCCATGCGCAAAGGAAACATAGATTATCAGGACGCGTCACCTCTATGTAAAATTGCTGGATGAGGGATGGATCAGGACGCGTCACCTCGCGCTGACGGTGTTGACTGTAGACGTGCGAGATCGTGCGAAATCGTTCGAAAGACGTCGCCAAAACACTGTACAGTCCAAACACCGAACCAACTCAGGATCTTTCGCCAAATTGTTCAGAGAGGTAACGCGTCCTCACTTGCCTCTAAGGTTGCTTTTCCGCCCCGCGCTGAAACTCCTGCCCTTCCGTCGCCTCTTCCCCCAACACAACCCCGTGACGAATTTGTTCGAATTGGTCAGAATTCGACAGCAGATTCTCCAACCCTCGCTCCAGTGTTTCAGCAGGTTGGACCGTTCGCCAACCGATCAAACCACCCTAAAGGGTGTGCATAACCAATGCCCCCAAAAACCAACCCCAGGAATGTGCACCGCTACTTTAAGGGATGGGTGAAGGACATTAGGTACCTCCAGAGTCTAGTACATACAGGAGTCAGCTGGGACCCTGAAAATGGCTTCTTCAACCCACCCGCCGAAGTAGGTCTTTAGGGTTTGCAACGACCGTTTTGGCTCGAAGACCAGCCCGTTATATACGTGTTGCGCTCGGAGTTAGTGGGCCCTCCGTGGCCCTTCGCTGTACCTCTACTCCCCATCATCAATACTACACCCTCCTTTCTTTATACTTCCCCTCCTCTATTCCAACCGAATAGAGTCGTTGAGAAACTTGAACGGTTCGGCATCTGACCCCGATACTCTAAATGGGCTTCCAAAACCGCACCTTGGCTCTCCCTTGCTGCCCAGATCGTGCACAGGAGTGGCAGGCGTGGTCGGTTCGCCAGTGCATGCCATACGGGCCCCCTTACGTTCGTGAATGACCCAGAATGCGAGGGGGATGTCGGTGAAGTCAGTACGACACCACATCATCCAACCATAGAGGGAACAAGGGCTGAGGGGCAGCACAGTGGGGGGCATGATTTAAACAGTGTTGGGGGGGGGGGGAGGGGGGGGGGGGGGGGGGGAGGAGGTGAGGGTGGGGAATTAGGGCGTGGGGATGGTAGGGGTACCAGGGCGGGAAGAAGTGGGGAGGGCAGACGTGGAGGTGGGGGATCTGGAGGGGGGGTTCTTGGAGATGGAGGGCTAGTGGAGGGCGGACGTGGAGGGGTAGGACAAGTGGGGAGCGGACAGGGGGTGGGGGGACTTGGACATGGAGAGCGAGTGGAGGACGGAGGTGGGGAGGGCGGACTTGGGGGTGGGGGACCCGGAGATGGCGAGAGTGCAGGTGGGGAGGGCGGACGTGGGGGTGGGGGACTTGGAGATGGCGAGCGTGCCGATCAGAGTGTTCGGGGGGGGGGAGGGAGGGGGGGCGTGGGGGAGCGTGAGGAGGGCGGACGTGGGAGGGGGGGACGTGGAGGGGGGAGACGAGGGGGGGGGGGGGGGCGGACGTGGGGGGGGGGCGGACGGAGGGGCCGGGGCCGGGGACGTGGAGGCCGGGGACGTGGGGAGGGCGGACGTGGGCCTGGCGCACTTGGGGAGGGGGCACGTGGGGAGGGCGGGCGTGGGGAGGGGGCACGTGGGGAGGGTGGACGTGGGTAGGGAGGACGTGGGGAGGGAGCTGATGGGCATGGAGGACGAGGGGCTGTGGGTGGTGAGGGCGGTAATAGCCAGCGGGCGGACCCGCGGAGCCCCGCAAGTACATCGGCGGGCACACCCGCCCCAAGAAGCCAGGGCACCGCAGGTAACAGCGAGCATGGCCCCGCCTCGCCATTGAGTTGGAACAAGCGACATAAACGCACTGATGGCAACCAGGTCGCACATCAGTTGGAGGTACTTACAGCGGTGACCGAGCGAGGCATCACAATGCGCCACACGGGTGAGTCATGAGAACACCTCCCGTGCTCTCCCCTCCCCTGCTCTCCCCTCCCGTGCTCTCTCCTCACCTGCTCTCCCCTCTCGTGCTCTCCCCTCCCGTGCTCTCCTCTCCTCTGCTCTCCCCTCTCGTGCTCTCCCCTACCGTGCTCTCCCCTCCCCTGCTCTCCCCTCCCCTGCTCTCCCCTCCCGTGCTCTCCCCTCCTGTGCTCGGCCATCCCATGCTCTCCCCTCCTGTGCAATGATCTTTTAGCATAGTCGTAAACATTCTCTGCCTTACAGGCATGCACGCCCAAAATCAGCCCATAATCTTTCGGCTATGCCATCATTTCGCTGCTGGCCTATTCTTGATGAAGCCCGAGGGCTTGTGACCGGCTGCGGGACGGGTGCATTCTGCTGGCGGCTCTCCCTCTCCTGAATTCCCGCTTGTAGGTCCACATCATCTAGGAAGTCAGCGCCACCCTGTTGCTTGATGTAGTTGTGAATAATGCAGCACGCCTGTAGTAATGTACACTGCAATGCGAAACTGTAGGGTCGCATATGTTTGAGAATGGGAAACGGGCTTTGAGCTGGCCAAACGCACGCTCTACGTGCGAAAGCAGGGACGAGTGAGTCTTGTTGAACATTTTCTCTTTGTTCTGCGGTTGGAAGCCCGGCTCCTGCCATCGACGTTGATGGTATATGTGAGTCCTATAAGGAGCTAAGAAGTGAAGGTCATTTCGGAACCCTGAGTCGGCGAGAAGAAAGGTTCCTGGCGGGAGCTGCAACCCCCGGTTTAGGGCGTCCTGGAATAGCGTGGAATCGTGCGTCGATCCCTCCCAGCCTACCATGATGTAGATGAATTCGCCCGTGAAAGATTTAGCGGCACGCACGTTATGTGATACGTTTTTATGCCGGTCTAAGAAGGACTGTCGCTCGCTGTCTCTAATGCATGCAGGGATAAGGGTCCCACCTATGGCGCCTATGGTGCCTGAGAAGTGCATGTACCGTGGGTTGGTAGACAGATATAACTCATCACTGCTCGTTGGGAATTGTATGTACTCGTCGTACAACGAGCAAACTGCCCTCGCCGCGTTCTGAATGGTATGACTGATCGTGCTACCGCTCCGCTGCCAAGTCTCCTGCATCACCATATTCGATGCAGACTGCCCTATAAACTGTAGGAGGTTAGCGGATGTTCCTCAGGTGTCTGGCTGTGCCCAGCGGTGAGGAGGCCGCGACCCACGATGTTTAGTAGGCGGGGACCAGGTAGGGTTCCAAGCGCATACCACCATGCGCACGAGCCCCATGAAGTAGGTGATTGGCATACGCCGGACCACCTCTTGACAGATCGTGTTTGTCGGCCTTGGTGTAGATGGTTACACAACGGGAAACGCGCTGCAGCATAGTGATGCCCCACAAACTGGTTATGAGATCACCAATTAAAAGCGTTATCCACTTAGTTGATTCTTTCCGTTTCCGTTTGAAGACTCTATTAGTACCTACTAGTGGGTCGGAATCATAGGCGGGGTCCATGTATCGTAACTCCAAATTGATGGAGCAAGTTGCAGCAGTCTGTGAAATGGTGAAATGGGACTTGGTGGATTGGCTACAGATAGGTTGAACTTGAGCAGGCCTGTTTTTTTTTTTTTTTTTTCATGAACGGTTTTTACCCTACGATTTTTCTTTCATCCCACCAGTCAGTCATTCGCCAGTTAGCTCTAAAAAATCATGAAATGCGATTGGAAGGTGGGGAGGGTGGTTCTAGATTCCGTTGCCACCCCTCCCCTTTCTGGCGGGAAATTTCGTGCACCACCCAGCACGCCCAAACCTATTCGGCGAGTTCCGCCCCCGGTTCCTCATTCCACGTCCATCCCGATGCCCTCGATTGTCAAATGTGCTGGCGAACAGGGCCAACATTTGCAGCAGGGGGTATAAAAGCACTAACGCACTCGTGTCTAGTAGTTTCCATCGCGCCACTCAACGTTTAGAGCAGCTGGTATAAAAGCGTGGTCGCGCTCGTACCGACACTCAACATTCGGAGTAGCTAGTACAAAAGCGTGGCCGCACTCCTGTCTAGTAGTTTGCCTCGCCCACACTAAACATTTGCAGCAGCTGGTACAAAAGGGCTAATGTGCTCATGTCAAGTAGTTTGCCTCGCCCACACTCAACTTTTGCAGCAGATGGTATAAAGGCGTTAACGGGCTCGTACGTATCTAGTAGTTTGCCTCGCCCATACTTGCAGCAGCTGGCATAAAAGCGTGAACGCGCTCGTGTCTAGTAGTTTGCCTCGCCCACACTGAACGTTTGTAGCAGCGGGTATAAAAGAGCGGATATAAAAGCGCTAATGCGCTCGTCCCTAGTAGTTTGCCTCGCTAGCACTCAGAAGTAGCTGGTATAAAAGCGCGATCGCGCTCCTGTCTGCTAGTTTGCCTCGCCCACACTCAACATTTGCAGTAGCTGGTATAAAAGTCTAACGGGCTCGTGTCTAGTAGTTTGCCTCGCCCACACTCAACTTTTGCAGCAGGTGGTATAAAGGCGTTAACGGGCTCGTACGTGTCTAGTAGTTTGCCTCGCCCACACTTGCAGCAGCTGGCATAAAAGCGTTAACGCGCTCGTGTCTAGTAGTTTGCCTCGCCCACACTGAACGTTTGCAGCAGCGGGTAAAAAAGAGCGGATATAGATGTCAAACTTATGTTATAGCCTGTTTAGGCTGTAGTGGGTTAGACAATAGGGGGTACTACATTTCTAGGTTTCCCTATTTGTACCCAACTCATTTCTAGTCATTTCATTCCTCGTATTATTCTCACATGGTATAGAGCGGGTTCCCTAGTGGGACCGTTTTTTTTTTCCTAAGGGCCCACCACTACGAGTTTTTTCTTACTTACCTGCCCGAAGCGCGCTTAGCGCCGGCCTTTTTGCGCACTTCGCGGCCCCTCTTACGGCCCTTCGCGGCCCCTTCGCGGCCCTTCGCGGCCCCTTCGCGGCCCTTTGCGGCCTCTCTCGCGGCCCTTCGCGGCCCCTTCGCTGTCATTCGCGGCCCCTCTCGCGGCCCTTCGCGGCCCCCTTGCCGCCCTTCGCGGCCCCTTCGTGGCCCTTCGCGGCCCCCTCACGGCTCTTCGCGGCCCCTTCGCGGCCTTCGCGGCCCCCCCTTCGCGGCCCTTCGCGGCTCTTTGCCGCCCCTGCAGCATCTGCCGTCGCCGGCTCCCCGCGTCGACCCGCCGCTGCGGCCCCGCCCTGCCCCTCTCGCCGGTTGCGGCCTCCACCTGCAGCAGCCGCCGAGGAGCCCTGCAGCAGCTGCTGTCCCTGCCGCCGCCGCCGAGCCTGCCTCCGCCGGTGTTGCGAGCCGCCGCCGCCGCTGCCGTCACTACTGCCCCGGCCCTGCCCTGCAGCCGAGCCGCGGCCCTGCCCTACCGCCCAGTTGCGGCCCCGACCCTGCCGGCGCGCCTTCCCCTCCTGTCGCGGCCACCCTACCCACCCGCCCCTGGTAAGCGCACCGCCGAGCCGCGCCCTTTAGCCGAGTCGCGCTGCCGCTACTGCTGCTAGCCTGTTGCTGCTGCTGTCATGGCTAGTCCCAATGTGCTTACCTTCGATGCTGAGGGTCGAGCTGTCGACTTTGAGGTCTGGATCGATGATCTGCAGCTTTTCCTGCAGTGCGATAGCAAGGACGGTATCTCACTGTTTGATCTCACCTCTGGCGCCTCTGCTGCACCTGCTGCTGATGCTGCCAGTACTGTTCGCTCACAGTGGATCACGCGCGATGCTGCTGCCCGTCTTGCTGTCCGTAGTCACCTGCATTCTGCTGAGCGCGCACACTTTAGCCAGTACAAGACTGCTAGCACTCTGTACACTGCTGTTGTTGCGCGCTACTCCTCCCCTGCCACTGCTGCCCTTAGCCGCCTCATGCTGCCGTACCTGTTCCCTGACCTAGCCGCTTTTGCCACAGTCGCTGACCTCATTACGCACCTTCGCACTAGTGACACCCGCTACCGCGCTGCGCTTCCTACCGAGTTCTGCGCCAAGAACCCCCCCCCTATGTACATCACTCTCTACTACCTCGTTACCCGGCTCCCTGACTCCCTTTGCTCGGTCAGGGACCACTTCCTCTCTCTTTGCCCCACCACGCTCACCGTTGACCTCCTCGAGGAGCACCTCCTTGCAGCTGAGAAGAGTATAGTCGCTGTAGGAGCCTCTCGTGGTGACCCCCGTGCCCCTGTCTTTGAGGGGTGCTCCCCCGTCCCTCTTTTGCCCTCTGTTGCCTCTGCTGCTGCTGTCGACCTCGTTGGCACCGAGTCGGTCGGCACTGCGTCTGCTCCTAGTGGCAGGCGCCGCAACAGCAAGGGCAAGTGGAGCAAGGGGGGTGGAGGGGGCGGCGGGGGCGGCGGTAGTGGCGGTGGAGGAGGAGGAGGGGGTGGGGGTGGAGGTGGGAGTGGTGGCGGGACTGGGGGCTTCGGTGGAGGCGGTGGAGGTGGAGGCGGCGGAGGCAGCGGGAGTGGGGGTGGAGGTGGCGGCGGCGGCGGAGGAGGTGGGAGTCGCGGGGGTGGTGGTGGGCAGCGGGGAGGCTCTAGCGGTGGCCAGCGCCAGCAGCAGCAGCGCTCCCGTGAGACCCCGTCGCCTCAGCAGCTTCGTGAGTGGTACGCTGGGCGTGGGAGGTCTGGGGGTGCTGGTCCCTGCACCTACGTTCTTCGCACCGGCGACCGCAGTGGAGAGACGTGCGGAGGCCCGCACACCACACCACGCTGCTTCGGCCGCCTGACTGACGCCTGGCGCACTCAGTTCCCTAGCTCCTCGGAGATCCCTCGCTGGGATATTCTGCTTAAGTCGGGGGTTGCTATCTTTGATATTGATTATGATGCTATCCTTGCTGCTATGTATACTGTGTCTATTAGTGATGAGGGTGACTGTTACCTGTGTGTTCCGCCCGACCCGGGCATTGAGGCTGCTGCTCTAGGTGCTAGTGAGTCTGCTGCTCCAGGTGCTGGTGAGGCTGCTCTCTCAGGTACCGCGTCGACTCAGGTCTTGCACACTTTCACCCTTGACTCGGGTGCTTTCCGTTCCTTCTTTCGCGACTGCACCACACTCTCGCCGCTCAGTCGGCCGGTGGCAGTCTCTCTGGCTGACCCCTCTGGGGGACCAGTTGTGGCCCGTTCCTCCACTGTCCTCCCGTGTCCTGCTGCTCCGTCCGGCTCGCTGTCTGGTCTTCACCTCCCCTCGTTCTCTACGAACTTGGTGGCGGGTGCTGATCTTCAGGATGGGGGTGTTCACCAGTTCACCCCTGCCTACCAGCGTGTGACGCACTGCACGTGTGCTCGGACGGGTCGTCACCTGGCCACGTTCACCCATAGGTCAAGGTCCAGCCTGTACACCCTTACCACTGAGTCTTCTCCTCGTCAGGTTGCCGCGTCGGGTCAGGTGTTTGCTGCAGCGTCCCGGTCTGGCCCTGAGTCTGCCCCCTGCTCGTGTCGCCTCCTGGCCCACGAGACTCTTCTTTAGCACCACCGCCTTGGTCACCCCTCCCTGCCTCGTCTTCGAGGCATGGCCTCCCGTGTCCTGGTCTCGGATCTTCCTGAGTCCCTCCCTCCCCTTCCTCCGGGGCCTGCCCCTACCTGCGTTCCCTGCTTCGAGGGCCGGCAGCGCGCCGCTCCTCACTCTTCCGAGTTTCCTCCGACAGAGGCTCCACTGCAGACTCTTCACATGGACGTGTGGGGCCCAGCCCGCGTCCGTGGACAGGGTCACGAGCGTTACTTCCTGCTGGTCGTTGACGACTACTCGCGTTACACCACGGTCTTCCCCTTGCGCCGCAAGGGTGAGGTCACTGAGGTGTTGATCGACTGGATCCGCGCTGCTCGTCTCCAGCTCAGGAAGAGCTTCGGCTCGGACTTTCCTGTTGTGCGTCTGCACTCAGACAGAGGTGGTGAGTTTTCCTCTGACCTTCTGCGGACCTTCTGTCGAGCGGAGGGCATCCGCCAGACGTTCATGCTTCCGGCCTCTCCACAGCAAAATGGGATTGCTGAGCGCCGCATTGGCATGGTCATGGATGTCGCTCGTACGTCCATGATCCATGCGGCTGCTCCCCATTTTCTGTGGCCGTTCGCGGTTCAGTACGCGGCGCATCAGATCAACCTCGAGCCCCGGGTCTCCATGCCGGAGACCACCCCCACTCTGCGGTGGACGGGGAAGGTTGGCGATGCGTCTGTGTTCCGTGTCTGGGGATCTCGAGCTTTCGTCCGCGACTTGTCTGCGGACAAGCTGTCCTCCCGTGCCGTTCCCTGCGTCCTCCTTGGCTTCCCCCCTGACGCGCCTGGTTGGCAGTTCTACCACCCCACCTCGCGCCGTGTTCTGTCCTCTCAGGACGTCACGTTTGACGAGTCGGTTCCCTACTACCGTCTCTTCCCCTACCGCACTGCACCCCTCCCCCCCCCGCCGCTCTTCCTCGCGCCAGGTACTCCTCCGGTAGACCCCCTCCCCCCTCAGGGTCCTGCCCCCTCAGGTGTGTCTCAGGTAGATGCAGTCGAGCCTGTTGAGGTAGCTGTTGACTCAGGTGCTGCTAGGGGTGCTGAGCCTGAGGGTGCCGGGTCTGGGGGTACTGAGCTTGGGGGTGCTGGGCCTTGGGGTGCTGAGCCTGGGGGTGCTGAGCCTGAGGGTGCTGAGCCTGGGGGTGCTGAGCCTGGGGTTGCTGAGCCTGGGGTTGCTGAGTCTGGGGGTGTTGAGACTGGAGGTCCTCCGAGTGTCCCGTTGCGGCGGGAGCCCCTCTCTCCACGGCAGCTTCGTGAGTGGTACGCTCGGCGCTGTAGCCGTGCTGCTGGAGCTGGGGGGCCTACTGCTGGAGGTGCTGCTGGTGCTAGTGGTGCTTTTGGAGGTGCTGCTGGTGCTGGTGCTGCTGGAGGTGCTGCTGGTGCTGGTGCTGCTGGAGGTGCTGCTGGTGCTGGAGCTACTGGAGGTGCTGCTGGTGCTGGTGTTGCTGGAGGTGCTGCTGGTGCTGGTGCTGCTGGAGGTGCTGCTGGTGCTGGTGCTGTTGGAGGTGCTGCTGGTGCTGGAGCTGCTGGAGCCGCTGGTCCTGGAGGTGCTCGTACTGGTGCTGCTGAGGGAGTTGGAGCTGGAGGTGCTGGAGCTGCTGGAGCTGCTGGTGGTGCTGCGGGAGTTGTAGCTGGAGACCCTGGAGCTGAGGGTACTGGTGCTGTCTCTGCTGGTTCAGGAGGCGCTGTGCGGCCGCGGCCGTACTACGTTCCGCATCTTCAGCAGGTTCTTGGCCTCCCGCCTTCTACTGGTCCTACTCCTCCCCTGCTGAGTCCACCGCCTGTCCAGTCGCAGTCACAGTTACAGCCAGCCTCTCCACTGCCTGGTCCTTCTCCTTACTCTGGGCCGACTGGAGGTCTTACGGAGCGTCGTGAGCCTGAGTCTCGTCCTGCGTCGCCTGAGTCTCGTCCAGAGTCGCCTGTCCGCGCTGGCCGCACTGGTCGTCGTGTTCCGCGTGAGCGTCCACCTCCTGTCCCTGGCACTCACTATATGGTTCTGCGTCCTTCCACTGCTCCACAGCGTGTCCCTCTGCCGTCTCCTGCTGCGTCCTCCCTTTTTGACGTTGCTGACCCGCCGTCAGACCTTGCTCGTGCTGCCAGTCCTACTATCACGCGTCTTCTCGCTACTGTTGTCACTGACCCTTCCTTTGAGTCCACTGCTGCGTCTGCTCTCGTTGCTGAGCTTGTTGACTTTGCTGCCGCCTGTCGTCTAGACTACGCCGCTAGCCTAGCTGCTGAGTCTGAGTCTGTCTGTCCTCCGTCCGTCGGGGGTGAGTGTGCTCTTAGCACGGACGTCCTTGAGGACAGACAGGAGGAGTTTGAGTGCTTTGCCGCTGCTTTACCTCATCTCGTGTCCATGCTGATTGCCCCTGAGGGAGACCCGGATGCACCAGACATCCCGACCCCGCGCTCTTACGCAGAGGCGATAGAGGGTCCCTACTCCTCTCAGTGGCAGACAGCCATGGACGCAGAGATGGCTTCCTGGAAGTCCACAGGCACCTACGTCGATGAGGTTCCATCACCTGGGGCGAACATCGTCAGGGGCATGTGGATTTTCAGGGTGAAGCGGCCGCCGGGTTCTCCGCCTGTCTTCAAGGCGCGTTACGTTGCACGAGGCTTCAGTCAGCGAGAGGGAGTTGACTTCTTCCAGACCTTCTCCCCTACCCCGAAGATGACCACTCTTCGGGTTCTGCTGCACGTCGCCGCTCAGCGTGACTACGAGCTTCACTCTCTTGACTTCAGCACTGCTTTCCTACAGGGCAGCCTGCACGAGGAGATCTGGCTGCGCCGCCCACCTGGCTTCACTGGGTCGTTTCCTGCTGGTACCCAGTGGAGCCTCCGGCGGCCAGTCTACGGTCTCCGCCAGGCACCCCGTGAGTGGCACGACACACTGAGGACTACTCTTGCTGCTCTTGGGTTTGCTCCTTCTACTGCTGACCCGTCGCTGTTTCTACGCACCGGCACCACTCTGCCGCAGTTCTACATTCTCGTGTACGTAGACGACTTGGTCTTTGCTACTTCTGACACTGAGGGACTCGCCCACGTGAAGTCGGAGCTGCAGAAGAGACACACGTGCACAGACCTGGGTGAGCTGACAAGCTATCTTGGCTTGCGGATCACCCGGGACAGAGCACAGCGCACCATTACCCTGACTCAGTCACACATGGTGCAGCAGGTCCTTCAGCGCTTCCGCTTCACGTACTCCTCGCCACAGTCCACTCCTCTGCCTACCGGTCACTCGCTCTCAGCTCCACCTTCGGACGAGTCCGTAGAGCCGAGTGGCCCGTATCCAGAGCTTGTGGGCTGCCTCATGTACCTGATGACCTGCACTCGACCTGACCTAGCCTACCCTCTTAGCATTCTAGCACGCTATGTCGCTCCTGGCCGTCACCGGAAGGAGCACATGGATGCTGCTAAGAGGGTGTTGCGCTACTTGTGCAGTACGTCGGGCATGGGGCTCGTGCTTGGAGGGCGAGGTCCAGTTGTCCTCACTGGTCACGCTGACGCTTCTTGGGCTGACGACTTGACTACGCAGCGGTCGTCACAGGGTTACACCTTCAGCCTTGGCTCCGGCTCTGTTTCTTGGCGGTCTACCCGCTCGTCTTCCGTTCTCAGCTCCAGTTGTGAGGCTGAGATCTACGCTGGGGCCATGGCTGCACAGGAGTTACGCTGGCTCACCTACCTGCTGACTGACCTGGGAGAGCCGCCTCGTTCTCCTCCAGTGCTGTACGTCGACAACAAGGCCATGATTGCCTTGTGTCAGGAGCACAGACTGGAGCACAGAACGAAGCACATCGCTCTGCGCTACTTCCTTGCTCGAGAGTTGCAGCAGCGTGGTCAGCTTCGTCTTGCTTACGTGGCCACTCGGGCCAACACTGCTGATGTGTTCACCAAGGCGCTTCAGCCTTGTGATCATCAGCGTTTCTGTACTGTTCTAGGCCTTGTGCCTACTGTGCCTCACTTGCTTACCTCTTGACTCTGCTTGTACTGTGATCTCTATACATATACCTGCATGCTTACACTTGCTAGGTTGTGATCACTGTACCTCTTGTTATATTATCAAACTGCATGTGAACTGGTCTTGTGACCGCTTGTTTGTTCTCGGAATTTGTGTGGTATCCTTGAGATCCACCCTGAGCTTGCTTTGCTTTTCTTGACTGGTCTTGTGACCTCTTGTTCTCCCCCACTTTGCCTATGGGGGTGTGTCAAACTTATGTTATAGCCTGTTTAGGCTGTAGTGGGTTAGACAATAGGGGGTACTACATTTCTAGGTTTCCCTATTTGTACCCAACTCATTTCTAGTCATTTCATTCCTCGTATTATTCTCACAATAGAAGCGCTAATGCGCTCGTCCCTAGTAGTTTGCCTCGCTAGCACTCAGAAGTAGCTGGTATAAAAGGGCAATTGCGCTCCTCTCTGATAGTTTGCCTCGCCCACACTCAATATTTGCGGTAGCTGGTATAAAAGGGCTAACGTTCTCGTGTCTAGTAGTTTGCCTCGCCCATACTCAACATTTGCAGTAGCTGGTACAAAAGGGCTAACATTTGAAGCTCTTGGGCGTGGGCGAGGAGCTCAACGAAGACGCATTGTCGAGCTACATCATCAAAGAGGAGTTAACGCTGGAGTCAGAATGGCATAAGGAGCAGCTTCTTTCGCAAGACAACTAAGTCGCCCCAACGCAGCAAGGACGTCAACACGGGAGGTGTGGGAAGTCGCGCGGAGGCGCCCACGCCGAGAAGTCGGTGAGCGAATCGACCATGCAAAGATGACAAAGGACAACTATCGCTCTACGGCGGCAAACGCAACTCCTGGCGTCACTGTTCTGGCTAACGCAACTCCTGGCGTCACTGTTCTGGCTAACGCAACTCCCTACGTCAGTGTTTTATTTGCGAAATCTGGCTTTCTCACCTCTCATACGAGTGCCCCGACCATAAAGAGTCTAACGAGGACCAGGAAGCCAGCTAGGAAGGTGCAATGCCGACCGCACTCATCGCGGCAACCCAACACACAAGGAGAAGCAGCGCACTGACTCGAAGACGCCGCATGCGACAGATGCCGGCGAATCCCACGCTCAGCATGCGAGTGACAATGCGAACCGCAATGCAGCCCCGTGCTGAGTGGACGACGTGGTGGAGCCGACAATTTCCTTGGCGTCGGAGGCTGGCGAGGACTTCCAGGCGATCGTTGCTGCCGTGCAGGAAAACCCGATCGTGGTGCTCCTCGACAACGGCTGCTCCCATTACCGTGTGGGAACTCGTGAGGCCTTCGTCGACATGAAGTCGGGAGGCGACGTCAGCCATGTGCGCGGCTTCAACTGCGCAATTCAGGTCGTTCACGTCATAAAATTGTTGCGCTGCAAAGGGAGGCCGGCAAGCAGATCCTCATCCCTGATGTGTTGTATGTCCTTGGAGTGCAAGCGAATGTGCTGTCAGCCAGCTATCAAAATGCCCCCTCTTGTTGTATGAAGCTAGCATGTGCATTCACGTCTGTCCGACTCCCATCTTGTGTTTCCAATTTGATTGCGTGGTATGGTGTGTAAAAGTCTTTGTGTTTGGTATGCTTTGGATTTTGTGAGTATGCGTGAATTTTATTTTGCTTGAACAGATATCTGGAAACAACAATGTTCAAGAGCTTTCCAGAGAACCAAGTTTTGCCTCAATCGAAGCAAGAACGATAAATCTACGAGTGTTCGAAGTTTGTATGCTTATTATTGAATTATTGTGGCGACTATGAGAATTTGTGTGGTGACTCTACGTGGGGTATAGACCATTGGGGGTTGGGAATTTTCGTCATTCTACTATAGGTGCTGCCATTTGGTTGGGAGAAACCAATCCAGATTGGAAAGTGTGGCCAACATGCTAGAGGTTAGGGCCTCATAAGTCAGCGAAAAAATGATGATTTAGGTAAAAAATGCTGAGATTTCAGACTTTTTCTAGAACCAGGGCTGATTTTCTATGAATTTTGTAGTGTAAAATGGCATAAAATGGCTCATTTGTCTGATTTTAAGCATACAATTTTGTACCAACTGTGATTTTTCAGACTAGCCCAAAACCAATCTGAGGCCCTGCTAGAGGTGGATGACATGGGTTGTGAAAGTTGGGTTCCTATAGGGAGGAAACTTTGTGTGCTTATGAGTTTCCTTGGTTAGAGAGTCCCTAGAGACGTTCTCTTTCGTCCTCCTTATTCTCTCCTACCTGGTTTCTTGCCACTCATTTGTTTGTGTTTTTTTTTTTTAATGGTTGAGTTTTGAGTTTGAGTTAAGTTTCAGCTACTGCATACCCCCCAGTGCGCCGAAATTCATAACTCGAAATTTTCTTAACCTCTTGATATTATTCAACTTGGTAATGATAGCCACTCGCTAGGGCTATAACATATTCAATTCTAGTGAAGTTCTAACAGTTGGCCTTTTATCAACGACGATTCTTATGAAGTCGACATTTCTGTCTAGAAACTGAGTCCAACGATTTGAGCTATTTTCGCCCCCCTAGTCCACCTAGACTCCGTCCTTGATCCTAACACCTTTGGGCCCGTTAGCCCTTCCTTCACACCCCAAACCTCCATCAGATATCGTCATTGCCCCTAACGACCTCATTAATGTGGAAGTACCCATCGGATTAGACACCCACATAATCTCTACAGTCCGCAACCAACTCCACTCCTTCTATTTATCGCTATATCTCCTCCATGAACTTCACGACCCCCAGATTGCGTCTTGCTATAATTCCTCCAAACCCTAAACGGCTGACGTGTGACCTCCAACATTTGATCGCATAGCCACAACACACCAACATCCATTCGTTCTTTTGGTTTTGGAGGTTTTGGCTGCCGTTCTTTTACCTCTGCAGCTGGGCACTGTCAATTTCACGCACTTCCTCATGCTTCACTGTCAAACATCGGTGAAGAAAATTACTTCACTGAAGGTGAAGGCATGAGTTATCATATTTTCAATGAGATTGTTAAGCTCCAGTTTTATTTCTCACTCAGAATATCACAACCCTGCAGCAGCAAAAGTCAATTGATGGACTCACCACTAAGCTGTCAGAGCAGGCGACTCTTACTAGAAAACTTAAGGCGGATTTGAGCCTTGCCACTAGAGAAGTTTCTGACTTTCGTCGAATAATTGGCAAGAAAACACACCTTATTGAGGAGCTTCAAAGAGTTGCAACAAGTTGCAAGCGTTGGACAACCATCTCCGTGAGAATTACAGGGAGCTTAGGGGAGAGGGAATTTACCAGCCTCCCCCTGTGCACGATCATGCTCCTGCTGCTTAGTCAGCACCTTCTTTGCCTACACCTACGGATGTAGGCGCTGCAATAGTTATGCAACAGCCACCTCCACCTAAGACTTCACCTTTTGGGCCTCTCTCGTCGACTTTGCCGGAGTTTATACATGGCAAGACGGACGTGGAGCCTTGGCTTGACCTGGTGGATTCCCTCATGACCACTGCTAATGTGCGTAGCAATGCTCGCAATCGCAGCTACGCGTAATTTTGGATAGCGTTTCCTGCAAGGCAGTTAATGGCGCCAAGAAGCAGGTGGAGGGGCTGTTGAATTGGCGGAGCTCTGCACCGCGCTGAAAGACGAATTCATGGCAAAAAAGGTCTGACTTGGAACTGCGCAGACGCCTTGAGAATATCAAGTATCGTTATTCGGTCGGTGCACGATTATGCGGCCGAGTTCGAGGCCGTAGCGCGCATGCTCTGTCAAACTATGTTTGTATTCTCTAGGCTATAGTGGGGCATACTCTAGTGAGTACAACCCCTTAGGGTTTCCTACTTGTACTCACAACCCTACTCAATGCAACATTCCTTCTTCACATGGTTTCAGAGTAGGTCCCGGTTAGGACCGATTTTTTTAGGGCCCACCGTATTCGTTCCGCTCTGCCCGGCAGTCATTTTTTTTTACCTGCCCGTCCCGTCGTTTCTGCCCTGCCCAGCACGCCGTCGCGCTGCTGCCCTGCCCTGCCCGTGCGCTACCGCGCTGCCTAGTGCGCCCGCACGCCTGCTACTCGCGCTGCCCGCCTGCTGCTCGCGCCGCCCGCCAGCTGCCTGCACGCTGCCCGTGCACTGCCCGCGCGCCAGCGCGCCCAGCGCGCCCCGCTGCCCAGCGCGCCAGCGCGCCCCGCTGCCCAGCGCGCCAGCGCGCCCCGCTGTCCAGCGCGCCAGCGCGCCCCGCTGCCCGACGCGCCAGCGCGCCCCGCTGCCCGGCGCGCCAGCGCGCCCCACTGCCCAGTGCGCCAGCGGGCCCCGCTGCCTGGCGCGACAGCGCGCCCCGCTGCTACTGGAGGTCCTTGTGAGTCTACTCCTGCTGGTAGTGCCGCTGGTAGACACGGAGGTTCTGGGGGTGGACAGTAGCGGCAACAGCGTCCGCGGGAGACTCTCTCCCCGCAGCAGCTTCGTGAGTGGGCTGTCCGGTGGGGCAGCCTCGGTGGCGGAGCTTGGGGTACTAGTGCTGGGGGTGGAGAGGCACCTGGGGGCGTAGAGGCTGCTAGTCTTGGTGCCTTTGACTCAGCTAGCACAGGTGCAGAGCCTGAGGAGGCCTTGCACACTTTTACTCTCGACTCAGGCGCGTCTCGTTGCTTCTTTCGCGACAGCACCTCAGTCACACCGCTCACAGTCCCTGTCCCTGTCACACTGGCTGACCCCTCCGGGGGCCCGGTAGTCGCGCGTGGCGCTACTGTTCTCCCTTGTCCGGCGGCCCCTTCCGGCCTCCTCACAGGTCTCCACCTCCCCTCGTTCGCTAAGAACTTGGTGGCTACCTCTGTCCTCCAGGACCAGTGGGTCACTGTCACCCAGCTTGGAGGCGAGCTAGTGGCGATCTGTACGGACTCGCGCACTGGTGAGCACCTCGCCACGTTCACTCGGAGGCCTGGGTCTGGCCTGTACACACTGACCACTGAGTCTGCACTGGTAGCTGAGTCAGGTCAGGTAGCTACGTCGGTTGAGGTCGCTGCGTCTTGTTCGTGTCGTCTCCTCACGCACCAGACTCTCCTCTGGCACCACCGTCTTGGCCACCCCTCCTTGCCACTCCTGCGTGGCATGCACTCCCGTCTCCTTGTGTCTGGTCTCCCCAGGTCCCTGCCCCCGCTTCCGAGGTCGCTTGCACCGCCCTGCCTTCCCTGCGTCGAGGGGCGTCAGCGCACCGCTCCTCATTCCTCCTCGTTTCCTTCTACCACTTCTCCTCTGCAGGCCCTGCACATGGACGTGTGGGGCCCCGCCCGCGTCACTGGACACGGTGGCGAGCGCTACTTTCTGCTGGTTGTAGACGACTACACGCGCTACACCACGGTCTTCCCCTTGCAGAGCAAGGCGGATGTCCGCGGTGTCTTGATCCGCTGGATCCGCGCTGTCCGTCTCCAGCTTCGCGCTCGGTTCCGTGAGGACCTCCCAGTCCTGCGGCTGCACTCTGACCGAGGTGGTGAGTTTTGCTCCCGCCTCCTCGAGGACTTCTGTGGTGCTGAGGGCATCGTCCAGTCGTACACGCTTCCGGCCTCTCCACAGCAGAATGGGATTGCCGAGCGCCGCATTGGTCTAGTCATGGAGGTTGCTCGCACCTCCACGATCCATGCGGCTGCTCCCCATTTTTTTTTGCCGTTTGCCGTCTGATACGCCGCTGAGCAGCTCAACCTCTGGCCCCGTGTCTCCCACCCGGAGACCTCCCCCACATTGCGGTGGACGGGCGAGGTTGGTGATGCGTCGGCGTTTCGGGTCTGGGGTTCCCTCTCTCTTGTCCGCGATTTGCCTGCGGGCAAGCTCTCTCCACGCACTCTTCGGTGCGTGTTCCTTGGCTTTCCCACCGACGCACCGCCCTGGCAGTTTTACCACCCGGTGTGCTGTCCTCCCGCGACGTCACCTTTGACGAGTCCGTCTGCTTCTACCATCTTCACCCCCACCGCAGCTCCCGCCTCGCTCCCTGGTGGACGACCCCCCCCCGGTAGCCCCCCTCCCTCCTCCTGGTCCCGCTCCCTCAGGTGTGTCTCAGGTAGACCCACCCCCCTTGGTTGAGCCTTTGGAGGTCTCAGACACCTCTGGCCCAGCTGAGGGGGGTGACCAGACTGCTACCGACACCGTGGCCCCTCGCCGCTCCGCGCACTTGGCGGTCCCTCCTGGCTTTCCGCCTCGACCGTCTTCACCGCCTCTGCGGCCTGTTGCTGTGGACTCTGGTGCTGCTAGAGGTGGTGACACTGGGGGTGCGGACTCTGGGGGTGCTGGCTCTGGGGGTGCTGCGAGTCCTACGGGTGCAGCGGGTGCTAGAGGTGCTGGAGGTTCTGCTGGTGGAGGTGCTGGTGGTGCTGGTGCTGGTGGTGCTGGTGCTGGTGCTGGTGCTGGTGGTGCTGGTGCTGGTGGTGCTGGTGCACGTCGGCAGGAGACTCTCTCGCCGGAGCGGCTTCGCGAGTGGGCTGTCCGTTGGGGCAGTACTGGTGGAGGCGCTGGACGTGCTGGAGCTGCAGGATCTGGAGGTGCTGGCCCTGGAGGTGCTAGTGCCGGTGTTCCTGGAGTTGGCCGTGTTGGAGGTACTGGTGCTGGAGGCACAGGTGCTACTGGAGGTACTGGAGGTGCTGCTGCTGTGGGTGCTGCTGCGGGTAGTCCTGGCTCACGTCGCCAGGAGCCTCTCTCGCCGGAGCGGCTTCGCGAGTGGGCTGTCCGTTGGGGCAGTCCTGGTGGTGGCGCTAGACGTGCTGGAGCTTCAGGTTCTGGAGGTGCTAGCCCTGGAGGTGCTAGAGCTGGTGTTCCTGGAGTTGGCCGTGCTGGAGGTACACGTGCTGGAGGCACAGGTGCTCCTGGAGGTACTGGAGGTGCTGCTGCTCTGGGTGCTGCTGCGGGTAGTCGTGGCTCACGTCGCCAGGAGCCTCTCTCGCCGGAGCGGCTTCGCGAGTGGGCTGTCCGTTGGGGCAGTCTTGGTGGTGGCGCTGGACGTGCTGGAGCTTCAGGTTCTGGAGGTGCTAGCCCTGGAGGTGCTAGTGCTGGTGTTCTTGGAGTTGGCCGTGCTGGAGGTACACGTGCTGAAGGCACATGTGCTACTGGAGGTACTGGAGGTGCTGGCTTTGTAGGTGCTAGTGCTGTTGTTCCTGGAGTTGGGGGTACTGGCGGTGCTGACACTGGCGGTGCTACCGGAGGTACTGGAGTTGGTGGTGCTAGTCAACAAGAGTCGCTCTCACCAGAGCAGCTTCACGAGTGGGCTGTTCGTTGGGGCAGTCCCGGTGGTGGAGCTGGTGGTGCTGGTTCTGGGGGTGCTGTTCCTACTGGGGCTCGAGGTTCTGGGGGTGTGACTACTCAGCCGCAGCCGTCTGCGCTTCGTCACCTTCTCAGTCTCCCGCCTGCTGCTACTGAGTTCCCGGTTGCTGGTACTACTCCTCCGTTGCTGTTCCCACCGACTGACCAGTCTCAGCCACAGCTACTGGCTCCCCACTGCCTGCGCCTGCTCCTCGGAGGTGACTGAGTCCCTGACTGAGCGTCGTGAGCCTGAGACTCGTGCTTCCACACCTGTTCGCGGTCGTCGTGTTGCCCGTCCTCGTGCTCCAGCTGTGCCAGGCACTCACCGTATGGCACTTCGTCCTTCCTCTGTTCCACAGCGTGTTGTCCTGCCGTCTCCTCCTGTGTCTTCTCTTCCTCACGTCCCTGACCCTGAGTCTGACCTTGTCCGTACTGCCAGTCCGACTGTCACTCGTCTCCTTGCCACGGTTGTGACTGACCCTTCCTTTGAGTCTGCTGCTGCGTCTGCCTTAGTTGCTGAGCTTGTTGACTTTGCTCCTTTGTGCCACCTTGACTACGCTGCGAGTCTTGTTTTTGACTCTTCCTGTCCTCCGTCCATCGGGGGTGAGCTTGCCCTTGGCTGTGACGTTCTTGAGGACAGGCAGTTTGAGCTGGAGTGCCTAGCGGCCGCTGCACCTCATCTCGCGTCCACGCTGCTTTGCCCTGAGGGAGACCCGGATGTACTGGACATCCCGACCCCGCACATTTACGCAGAGGCGATCACGGGTCCGTACTCCTCTCAGTGGCAGATAGCCATGGACGCAGAGATGGCTTCCTGGAAGTCCACAGGCACCTACGTCGACGAGGTTCCCCCACCTGGGGCGAACATTGTCGATGGCATGTGGATTTTCAGGGTGAAGCGGCCGACGGGTTCTCCGCCTGCCTTCAAGGCGCGTTACGTTGCACGACGCTTCAGTCAGCGTGAGGGGGTCGACTTCTTCCAGACCTTCTCCCCCACCCCGAAGATGACTACTCTTCGGGTGCTACTGCACGTTGCAGCACAGCGCGACTACGAGTTGCACTCCCTCGACTTCTCGACAGCCTTCCTGCAGGGCAGCCTTCACGAGGCTATCTGGTTGCGCCGCCCACGTGGCTTCACTGGGTCGTTTCCTTAGGGTACCCAGTGGAGTCTTCGGCGACCAGTCTACGGCCTACGACAGGCGCCCCGTGAGTGGCACGACACACTGAGGACTACACTTGCGGCTCTTGGCTTCGCTCCTTCGACTGCTGACCCTTCGCTGTTTCTGCGCACAGACACTTCTCTGCCGCCGTTCTACGTTCTCGTGTACGTTGACGACCTGGTTTTTGCTACTGCTGACACTGAGGCTCTGGCCTTGGTGAAGGCGGAGCTGCAGGAGAGACACACCTGCACTGACCTGGGTGAGCTGCGGAGCTATCTTGGCTTGCAGATCACCCGGGACAGAGCACGCCGCACCATCACCCTCACCCAGTCACACATGGTGCAGTAGGTCCTTCAGCGCTTCGCCACAGCCCACTCCTCTGTCTACCGGCCACTCGCTCGCAGCTCCACCTTCGGACGAGTCCGTAGAGCCGAGTGGTCCGTACCCTGAGCTTGTGGGTTGCCTCATGTACCTGATGACGTGCACACGACCTGACCTCGCGTACCCTCTCAGCCTCCTGGCTCGCTACGTGGCTCCCGGTAGACACCGAAAGGTGCACTGGGAAGCTGCGAAGAGGGTATTGCGTTACTTGTGCAGTACATCGGGCATGGGGCTCGTGCTTGGAGGACGGGGTTCAGTTGTTCTCACCGGTCACTCAGACGCTTCTTGGGCTGACGACCAAACGACTCACCGGTCGACACAGGGGTACAGTTTCAGCCTCGGCACTGGTTCTGTCTCGTGGAGGTCCACTCGCTCTTCTTCTGTACTTAGTTCCAGCTGTGAGGCCGAGATCTACGCTGGGGCTATGGCTGCACAGGAGCTCCGCGGGCTGACCTACCCGCTGACCGACTTGGGTGAGCGGCCTCGTTCTCCTCCAGTTCTGTACGTCGACAACAAGGCCATGATTGCCTTGTGTCAGGACCAGAGACTGGAGCACAGAACGAAGCATATTGCTCTCCGTTACTTTCTCACGCGAGAGCTGCAGTAGCGTGGTCAACTTCGTCTTGCTTACGTGGCCACACAGGCCAACACTGCTGATGTCTTCACCAAGGCCCTTAGGTCTAGTGATCATCAGCGTTTCTGCACTGCTCTTGGGCTTGTGCCCACTCTGCCTCACCTGCTTGTCTCTTCATCTTGCCTTGCACTTGTTGTACTCTGATATATATGATTATACCTGCATGTTTGCTCTTGCTAGGTTGTGATCAGTGTACTGCAATTGCTTTTATAAACTCTGCATGTGAACTGGCCTTGTTACCGCTTGCTTGTGCTCAGAATGTGTGGTGATCTTGAGATCCACCCTGAGCTTTGCTTAGCTTTGTTCTCTTGCTTGAATGGTCTTGTGACCGTCCGTTGTGTTTGCTATCCACCACTTTGCCTATGGGGGTGTGTCAAACTATGTTTGTATTCTCTAGGCTATAGTGGGGCATACTCTAGTGAGTACAACCCCTTAGGGTTTCCTACTTGTACTCACAACCCTACTCAATGCAACATTCCTTCTTCACATGCTCGAAAAGCCCTTGTCTAAGGATCAGATGAAGCACATCGTTATCAAAGGCCTTCCTGTCAAGCTGCAACATGTGCAGATGACCGCTGGCATGACCAGGTGGAGGACATATAAAGAGCTCAAGGAGCAAGTGACCGCCACCGATACCACCATTCGCACTTACCTAAATGGTCCTGAGGAGCTAGTCCAGTAGCCTAGTGATGAAGGCTCTAGCGATCGTAGAATCTGATCCCAGAATCCCAAGGGTGGAGGCGGTTGGAACAAAAGGCCCCATCAGCGTGAGCACTAGCCCGGGTCGCAAGCCAAGAGGGCTGGTAGAGAGGGAGGGCGTGCTTCTAACAACCAGGACCTCTCCAACACGTTGTGTTACGGTTGTGGAAGGTTGGGGCTAAGGGCCTGACTCAGGCACCGCTGGACGTTCGGGTAAGAAGGGTTTTCAAAATCCCAACTAGTGTGTGGGTACCTAGTTGGAAAGTAGATTGAGTGGATGGGGCGTATGTGCTATATGATGAAGATTGCAAAATCTCTTGTTTGTTTACCGCTTCTTTTAATAGAAACTTTGTTCTTTTCTCCTCGATCGTATCCACTTGAGAATTTTTCCATTGAAGCACTGCATTATCAATTCTCAAATATTCTATGTGGATTGGACATTTTGCCTTCTGTCATTGAGATTGTGGGCCGTTGCACTGAAGAGCACCCTCTGACTTCGGTCGCGTTGGTGACTCGTACTATGAAAAGCGAAAAAATCCATGCGCTTCGTGGACGGCCAGTCCTGGCGGCGTGTAACAAGGGACACCATCTGTGGTGGACCAACTTTCTGTCACATGGACTCGCTTGTCACAATGTCAAAGTGTATTTCAAACCTTCGACGAATATTGTGGCATGTCTCATTTGCCCAAAGCATCAACAAAATTTGTTGCTTGCTAGTAGAGTTAACGATGAAAATGCAAATGTCCTTATTGATACGTGTGCAACTGTTTCTCTCTGGGTCACATCACGCACAATCTTCCTTGAAGGACTGTCTTGCCCTATTCGCCTTTGTGATGATAGCATCATCCCAAGCTAAGGGCAGACACGGATCAACATGTAAATTGACGGTTACCGCGAAAAAAAATATACGCTTATATTTTTTAATAGGTTTCTGCACAGTAAACACAATTGAAACACAGCGATCACTGGTTGATGCGCTGCATCAGGATGAGGACCTCCTGATGCTGCATGTGACTCATATACAAAACGATCCCGAAACTCAGGCTAGGAACTGCTAGCTAGGAACTCACTCGAAACCCTAGACGACACCAACGAAAAGATCGTGCGGCTTCCAGCCGCTGCTTAGCGTGCCGCTAGCGGAGGGAATGTTGCGTGAGGCAGGCACTGGCGCAGGATGTGGCGGCTAGCAGACGAGCGGAGCGCGCTGCTGGCAGGGCGTGAGGTGGCTGGTTGGGTGCAAGTGGGGCGTGCGCTAGTGGGGCGCGGGTTGGCTGGCAGGACGTGCGCTAGCAGTGCGCGCATGCTGGCTGGCGGGGCGCGGGCAGGTGGCGCGTGCTACTAGCACGTGCGGCTGGCTGGCGGGTCGCGCACTAGCGGGGCGTGTGCTAAGCTGGCGGGGCCCGCGCTGGTGGCGTGCGCTGCTGGCATGCGGGTTGCGCTGGCGGGGCGCGTGCTGGCAGTGCGCGCTGCTGGCGCGTGGGGCTTGCGGGCTACGTGCTTCGCTGGCGGCGCACTAGCAGGCTGGCGGCTCGCTAACGGCTGGCTGGCTGGTTGGCTGCTGGCTGGCTGGCTGGCTGGCTCTAGGAACTAGCTAGGGAGGTAGGTATGCTAGGTCTTGGAAAGAACCTACCATGATACCATGTCAAAGTATGAACAGCGGAATGAGAATGGCTAGCAAGGAAGAGATACAAACAGCCAACCCTAAATGGGTTGTACTCTCTAAAGAGCACCTCACTGTATCTTAACAAACTAACATGCATATATAGTATTTGACAATAAAATGGTACCTTATGGAAGGAACTTCTGTTTATAAAGACACCCATGTCTGCAATTTAACACTATCTTCTATCCGGGAGATGACGGTACCGGTAGTAAGGGCCATAAGGGTATTTTACCCTGCTAACCAGAGGCCACCCTGCCCTATACCCGCCTTCCTTCCCTCCTCGCCGATTTTTTCACTTGGGACTGGGCCCTAAACCTGTTCATTCGATCCCTCGCCGGTTTCGGGAATTCTGAGTAGATCCCGAACGACAGGGCCCTAATCAGCAGGGCCTGCGGTAAAACACAGAAAGGGATATGGAGCTCGTTTTTTGCATGAACTGGATGGTGATTCAATTCCATTCCACGTTGAATAGCTTACACCATGCATATTGATCATGCTATACACATCCTATCCGTATTCTTATGCCAATCTGCGTGACCGTTCACTCAACTTCTGAACCAGTTGAAGCCACCTAGAGTGCCATGTGCCGTGGCACCGGGGAGTTTGATTCTGCCTGCCTGCCGGCTCCTCTCCAGCATCATCGCCAGCTCCGGCACCAGCGGCTGCAGTGAGGTGTCGAGAACTATGTCCGTCCCACGCTCTGTGCCTGCTGTGGCTGCATGGCAGCACGGCAGCATGACAGAATGGCAGCACGACAGTACGGCATAAAGGAGGAGAGAGGGCAAGAATGACTTAAATAACGTAGAGAAGGTGCAATCAGAAAGAGTCCAAGAAGGGGGGAAGTGTGGGAGGGGATATGAGAGGATCCAGAATGCCATCTGAACTGGAAGGACCGTACGTAAGGGCTAGGAAAGCATGCAGCGGCACTGGTACCAGTGTCGTAACTTTTGCCCCTTCCACTGCTCCCCACCACTGTTCCCACCCAGACGTGCCAGCCTCATCGCTAACATCCTCTATCACATGCTTTCCACCCAATCATAACAGCACCATCCCTTGCATTCCTTCACACCCAAGCTAGCCACTGCCCATCTCCGTCCCCCCCCTCTCCTCCACCGCCTGCTCTCCTTGCTTCTTGTCCACCCGCACATCCTCATCCATGCTTCAGTCATTACCTGCACATGCACCCACACCACCCATCCCCTCTCACCTGTGCCTGGCATCTGCTGCAGCGCACTCGCGAATCGGTTCATCCGCATGGCGCCAGCTGGCAGTGCCATGGTGCTGCCACCTGTCATGAGCAGGTGGCTCGGGTTGCGCCATAGCACCCGAGCCACCAGGTTCAGCCGAACCACAGGCACGACCCGAGCCTGAGGATTGAGGGACACGCCGTCGGAGTGGTTGGTGCGGCGCTGGTAGCGCTGGATGAGGAGAGCAGAGGCGTTCTGAGGGGTTGGGTGGGGTGGGGGCCGCGGATGGGGGAGGATTGGGGGAGGATAAGGAAATGGGGGGGAGATGGCAGGGTGGCGGATGATGGAAGGGGGTTTTGGGGTAGATGGGGTGCTGGGGGAGAGAATGCAGGGGTGGGGGGATGAAGAAAGGTGCGAGAAATGGGGGGATTGGAAGGCCGATGTGGGAGAACAGGGATGTGCATCTGGGCATGATGGAGTAGCGGGACCGGATTACAGCTAGACAATCTCGTGCATGGAGAAGCAAGGGAGGCGGCACATGAGAGGGGAGGCAGGGGGGAAGTTGGCAGAGGAGGGGAGGATGGCACGCCTTGGATGTATTCAAGGAGGTGGGAGGAGGAGGGAGCGAAGGGTATGTGAGAGGGACAGAAAGGAAGGGGAGAGATGAAGAGAGTTGCCCGGAGGAGAGCAGAGAGGAGCAGCAGAGGCAGAGGTCTGAGGTGGCACCTGGGAGGCACCTGGGGAGGCACCTGGGGAGACACCTGGGGAGACACCTGGGGAGACACCTGGGGAGACACCTTGGGAGACACCTGGGTAGGCACCTGGGGGGAGCCGAGGAAGAGAAAGGTCTGCAGCAGCAGCTGGGACACAGAGGGGCGGCGGGCCTCATAGGCACGCAGGAAGCGGTCGGCGAAGCCCGGCTTGATGTCGGGCGGCACGGAGAGGTAGTCCACTGGGGTGAGTGGCAGCAGCCAGACAGCTGAGCTGCCGTGGTGCGTTAGGCAGTGGTGCAGCGCCTGGTGGGGATGGAGGAGATGGCGAGGGGAGAGGGGTGGGGGGAGAGGGGTGGGGGGAGAGGGGTGGGGGAAGCGGGATAACGCGCATTGAGGTGCCTCGCCATTTTGGAGCGGTGTGCTGGGGTGAGTGGCAACGGGTACACAGTGAAGGTGCTGCGATGCGTGAGGCAGTGGTGCAGCGCCTGGCAGCGATGGTGAGGAAGGGGTGGGGGGGAGGGATGTGGAAGGCGCGTTTGCAAGCAAGTGGTGCAGTGGAGGCAGGCAGATAGATGGGGCGTGCAGTGGTGCAGGGATGAATGAGGGGAGGAAATACCGAGAGGACAGGGAGGCGTGGCCTAATACTGTGTGTGGTCATGAGGCACACTCTGCTTCTGTGCTCTGAAAGCGTGACTCATGTGCCAGGTGTGAGCGGAGAGGAGGGACTACAATGGGCAGGAGGACGGTCGGGAAGGGAGGGGAGAGGAGTGGAGAGGGATGGGGAGGGAAGACGGGTGCAGCAGGAAGAGTGGCAGAAAGAGAGCAAGGCGTGGCAGTGGTGGTTGTGGAGCACCACAACCACCACGGGAGGCAGGCATGACACGGGGAGGAGGAAACAGTGGAGCACAGGGAAACCCCCATAGTGAGGAGGGTGAGCGGCACATGCCTGCAGTGCAGGGGGGGGGGGGGGGGCACCTGGTCGCGGGGGGTGGCCCCGTGGTTGGCGGGCAGGGAAGGCGCGAGCGAGGGGAAGTGGTGGTACGTGATGAAGCCGTCCTGCTTGTACCCCTCCAACGCCGCCTCCTGCCACGCGCAGTGAGTGGGGTGAGCGGGGTGGGTGGGGTGGGGGGGGAGAGAGAGGTGAGAGGGGTGCGAGGGGTAGCGGTGAAGGAGGGTTGGGGTTTGGAAAGGGTGGGGTTGCGAGAGGTGCGGTGGGAAGGAGGGGCGCCGGGAAAGGAGGCGGGCACGTTGAGTGTCCTGGGAAGTGTGAGAGTATGACGACACAGGAGAAAAAAGCTGCAGAAATCATGTTTCATGATGAAACAAGTGTGGAGGAAAAGCACACAGGGGTGGGAGGTCTCGGTTAGTGAGGGACGGGGGCCGCGAATGGTGGACATGGCCTTCTCAACATGCATACTCTTCATCCCTCCCTCCCCACCACTCACACTGCTCTCCCCACCTTCACCAACACTCACACTGCTCTCCCCACCCTCCCCACTACTCCCTATGCCATGTCTACAGCTCACCATGCGGTCCCGCGGGTCGTCCACCATGTCGTACCAAAACACGTGCGCCATGCCGCTGTAGCGCGCGAACTCCAGCCACTGCCGGCACCGTGAGAGGGGGTGCAGGGGAGGGTGGGGAGCGGAGGGAAGGGGAAAAAACGAGGTGGCGGGTGAGCGGCGAGTGGTGAGGGGTGTGGAATGGTGCAAGCGGTGCAAGCGCAAAGTGCAAGGGGCTTGGAATGACTAGGTCACGCAGAAGTAGGTCACGCAGAAATAAGTCACGCGGAACCAGAGATTCACTAACACGTGGATTCACCTGATAAGCATGAGAGGGCACATGCAAGGCATAAAAGGGCGGCTGAAAGGCATCATGAAAGCGCACCTGAACGGCACAAGGGAGCACCTGGGAGACATGAGGGAACACCTGGAAGGCGTGGGAGAGGGAGAAGTCGAGGCGAGGCCACGTCTGCATGGCGTGGGCGAGCTGCACCGCCACGTACCACTGCGGCCCCGCTCCTGATGTTGACCCGCCCTGCACGCTAACCTCTCCCCCGCCCGTGCTGGTGTGCAGGAGGTTTGGGCGCGAGGGGAAGGTGGCAGGCACGAGGCGGAATCGGGCAGGTGGGAACGATGCGTGAGAGGCACAGCGGATGCGAGATGGGCAGTGGGTTCATCTGAGCACATGTGAGCACATGTGAGCACCCTTGCAGGAGCGAACGGACTAGAGCAGCATTTGGGGTAAAGGCAGAGCTGAAGAGCACGAGCTGAGGTAAGGGAAGCACGAGTACAGCACTGTGACAAAAAAACCCGTACTTTCTACGTAGTTTAGACTCCTGGGGCGGTGTGCAGCAGCTAATTTCATCCCATGTGACAATTGCACTGGACCACAACCGTTGCTGTGTCAGTGTGACTCACAGACTATCTCCGTGCAGGAGCGGTGCCGCCGTGCCCACGTCCACCTCCAGCCCCACCTGCTCGTCCCACTCGCCCATCCGCTCGCCCTCACTGCTCGCTTCATACACGTCCGTGCCTCGCCGCCCCACCGCACTCGCTCCCCCAGCACCCCCCAGTGCCACCCAAGGCAGTCCCTTTCCGCTCTCGCCCCTCCCTCTTCCCCACCTGCGTCTCCCTGGCGTCAACCCTGCCCCTTGTTCCCTTCTCCCATCCCCTCCCCACGCCCTCCCCTCGCCCGGCCTCGCTCCCCCCTCGCCCTCTCTCCCCTTCCCATCTCCCCCACCATCCGCTTCCCCCACCCACACGGCACCAAGGGAGGCGAGTGAGGCAGCGAGCAGCAGCAGCGCCAGCGCTGCCAGGCCGCCCTGCAGCAGCAGGGAGCGCCGCGGCTGCAGCCGCCACAGCTGCCACTGCACCGCCCACCACCCTGCCTTGCCCACCCGCCGCCTCCTCCCCTCTGCGCCTCCTAACTCCGGAGAGCACGCCCGGCTGCCCCTGCCCTTCCTCTCCCCTGCTCCGCCTCTGCCCTCTCCCTCCCCTCTGTCGCTGCCTGAATCCTTCTCGTTCCCCCCTCCAGCCTGTCTCCCCCGCCGCAACCCTCTGCTGCCAGGAGCCCCTCCCCTGCCTCCCCCCGGCGCTCCTCTCAGCGCATGCACGCCTCCCAGCAAATCCCCTCCTGCCCCTCCCCAACCCCACCCCCCTGCTCCTCCCCATCCCCCTCCCCATGCCCCAACCCCTGCTCCTCCCCATGCCCCTGTCGCGGCGCCTTGAGGGGGCGGCAGAGCGTGAGGGGGCGGCGCGGGACTGCCTGTGAGGGGGCTGTGCGACGCAGAGGCGGGGGCAACAGCGGTGGCAGCAGCAGCGCCGGAAGGGAGGGGGCGGTGTGCGGCAGGGTAAGCCCCCTGGGCGGCATGTGAGTGCGCGCCGTGCTGTTGCCAGGGGTCATGTGTGTGCGAGCCGTGCGCTGCAGGCGAGGGGTGGCTGCCATGCGCCTGCCCTCCTTGTGCCTGCCCCCCATGCGCCTGCCCTCCTTGTGCCTGCCCCCCATGCGCCTGCCAGGGATCGTTGGGGCGTTGGTGCTCCCAGGGGTGCTGGGAGTGCAGGAAGGCCGGGTGGGGCCGTGCGTAGTGGTGAGGCGCGGGAGAGGGGTACTGCCCCCACGCCCCTGGCGAGGCTTCAGACCCCCACTCCTGCCGAGACTCCCCTGCCCTCTCGCCCTCCCTCGCCTCCCCCTCTGATGCACCATCGCTGCCCCCTCTGCTTCCCTCCTCCCCTTTGCTGCCCTCCTCATCCTCCCCTTCTGCTGAACCCACACTCCCGGCTTCCTCCGATTCCCCACTCCCTCCGTCCCCTCCGTCCCCTTCCTCACTCCCTCCTTCCCCCCCTTCCACACTCCCCCCACTCCCTCCCTTAACACTCGTTCTCTCCTCAACTCCCCACCCCGGCGCCCCACTGCGGTCGCCTCCAGGGCTCCAAGCCTCGTCCTCATCGTACCCCGACGCCCTGCCATGCACCACAGGCCGCCCCCCCCGCCGCACCTTGAACCCCGCTGTCGTCAGCCCCGTCGTCATCACGCCCTCCACTGCCACACCTGCCCCTGCCACCCCTGCCACCCCTGCCACCCCTGCCACCCCTACCGCCCTCGCCGCCTGTGTCTCCGCCCCTGCTCTCGCCGTCCCTGCCAGCGCCCCTCTGCTGCCCACACTGTCCTCCCTCTCCTGCCCGGCCACTGCTGCGCCTCCATCTCCCTCTCCTGCATCCCCCGCGCTTGACCCTCTTGGCTGCTCCGCCCCCCCACCAGTACCCGCAGCAGCAGGGCCGTGAGAAGCACCCGGCTCTGCCACCCCGTTGGCTCCCATTCCGTCCTCTCCCCTCACAACGCCGACGTAATTCCCTGCCCCATACACCCCTGCCCCATATCCACCTTCCCCATATCCACCTTCCCCATATCCACCTTCCCCATATCCACCTTCCCCATATCCACCTTCCCCATATCCACCTTCCCCATATCCACCTTCCCCATATCCACCTTCCCCATATCCACCTTCCCCATATCCACCTTCCCCATATCCACCTTCCCCATATCCACCTTCCCCATATCCACCTTCCCCATATCCACCTTCCCCATATCCACCTTCCCCATATCCACCTTCCCCATATCCACCTTCCCCATATCCACCTTCCCCATATCCACCTTCCCCATATCCACCTTCCCCATATCCACCTTCCCCATATCCACCTTCCCCATATCCACCTTCCCCATATCCACCTTCCCCATATCCACCTTCCCCATATCCACCTTCCCCATATCCACCTTCCCCATATCCACCTTCCCCATATCCACCTTCCCCATATCCACCTTCCCCATATCCACCTTCCCCATATCCACCTTCCCCATATCCACCTTCCCCATATCCACCTTCCCCATATCCACCTTCCCCATATCCACCTTCCCCATATCCACCTTCCCCATATCCACCTTCCCCATATCCACCTTCCCCATATCCACCTTCCCCATATCCACCTTCCCCATATCCACCTTCCCCATATCCACCTTCCCCATATCCACCTTCCCCATATCCACCTTCCCCATATCCACCTTCCCCATATCCACCTTCCCCATATCCACCTTCCCCATATCCACCTTCCCCATATCCACCTTCCCCATATCCACCTTCCCCATATCCACCTTCCCCATATCCACCTTCCCCATATCCACCTTCCCCATATCCACCTTCCCCATATCCACCTTCCCCATATCCACCTTCCCCATATCCACCTTCCCCATATCCCCATGTCCCATTTCCCCCGTCCCTATACCCCTCTGCCCCATATTCCCGTTCCCCATCTCCCGCTCCCCCATACCCCCCTGCCCCGTACATCACACCATCCCCTCCCCCATGTGTGCCGTACCCCCCTCCTCCATACATGCCATATCCCCACCCCCCTTCTCCCCCTCTCATGCCCGAGGGGTAGCCCCCATATCCCGCGCCCCATTGCTGCTGCGCCCCCTCCCCCCCCCCCCCCACCTTCCTCCCACCTCCCTTGTTCGCCTCCCCCCACGTCCCCGCCTTTCTCCCCCGTTCCGCCCTTCCTTCCCCCAAACAACCGCCACCAGCCTCCGCCCTTCTTCCCCTTCTCCTCCGCCTCCCCGCCTTCCCCTTGCGCCTGCCCCATCCCCCCATCCCCCCGACGGCGCAGGGCGTCCCCCATGCCTTCCCCACCGTGCCCCGCGATGCCCCCATGAGCTCCCCCTTCCCCCCTCCCCCCCCATCCAATTCCTTCCGCATATCCCCATTCCGCCCCCATTGCTCCGCCATGACCGCCCCCTACCTCCATGCTTCCCCCGTATCCTCCCCCGTAGCTTCCCTCGTACCCTCCGCCGTACCCCCAGCCATCTTCCCCGCCCCCGTACCCGCCAGCTCCCCCTCCCCCGTATCCCCGTCCGTAAATCTCCTCAGGCGGAAACCCGCCGCCTGCGCCATACCCCCCTCCGCCAGTTGCGCCGTAGCCCTCGTCGCCGTACATCCTTCCGCCATTCGGTGCGCCATAAGCCCCGCCGCTAGCCTCCTGCCCTCCGCCGGGTTCCACCTGCCCAAATCGCGGAACCTCCCCGCCATCCGCGTCGACTGCGCCATCTGCTTCCGCGCTCCCCGGACCCTGGCGAAAGGCAGCGGGGGGGGGAATTCCCCCCATCGCGAGAACGAGGCGCTCCTCCCGCCGCCTTCCACATGGCGGAACTCACAACCGCGCCACCCGCCCGCGCCCGATCGCGCAGAGTCGCTAGCAGCGCATCAAGTGTTGGAGGGATGGTTCGTCAAACCACGTGGAGGTCGACGAGGGAAGGAGAAAAGAGCGCAGCGTCGCTAGCAGCAACGACGTGGAAGAGAGCGAGGGACTACAGGTGGAGGAATGTGTGTACGACGAAGGCTATCGACAAATGTGTGCATGAATGACAGAGAGAAGGGAAGTGGTTGGGAGTTGGATGTTCGGATTAGGACGTATCAGAAATGTAGTTTGCTAGTTGTATGGATTGTGACAGCTTGTGTGTGCGGCTCGGATTGAAACTCGGATTGAAACGAGGTGCGCGCAAATGTTGACGACGGTAACAGTTACGAATCGAATCGCATAAGTATGAATCTGTTTGTAACTGTTTCTGTAAATACAATCATGAAAATGGAAAAAAAAAAAAAAAAAAAAAAAAAAACTAAAGTACATATTCACACTTGCAGCAACTCTGGGCATATCGTTGGAGTTTGGCAAACGTGGAGAACGCGTTAGTCGGTAGCCGGATGTTATTGCCAATATAGATCAAGAACGTGGTAAAGCATATGCGAGTTGAGGACGCGGCAAAAGCAAGCCACACGAATTGCTGGAATTAAGAAGAATGGATGGATGTGTCTGGGCGTGGGACGTGTATGATGCATCTCATTTGACATGACACTCAATCTCCCACTTCCAAAACCTACCTGTAACATTTTTTACCTACACCAACATGCGGAGAGTCACTACACAACGGGAGTAGACTACGGAGGAAGGCACGGGGTTGTGCGAGTCAGGGCCCTTGATATCAGGGTAAAACACCCTGATTACCCTGAATTCAGGATGATGTTATGAGTTTGCCCTGGAATTTCAGGATGTTGCTAAAATTTACCCTGTGATGTCAGGATAATTCTATGTGTTTTGCCCTGAAATTTCAGTAAGGCCGTGAAAGTTTGCCCTGAAGCGTCAGGATGAATGTCGAGGGATGCCCTGACTTGTGGGAAGAGGAGAAAGGGGTGGGAGGGGAGAGGGGGGGCGGGGGAGAAGGGAGGAAGGAGGCGGGGAGGGGGGGGGGGGTGGGTGTTGGGAGTGTGTGCTGGTTTTGTTTCCCCCCGAGGTTTTTGTGCAGCCAGTTGTAGTGAAACCACTAGGCAACCCGCTCCTCTCGTGCCTTCCCCTCCTCCATCACTCTCGTGTCTTGTAATATTTCTGTCCTGAAAGACCAGGATGAATTCCTGCTGGTGCCCTGAAATTTCAGGATGGCCACAATATTTTGCCCTGAAAAATCAGGGCATTTTGGAGGGTTTTCAAGAGTTGCCCTGAGGGCTCAGGATGTCCTAAATCCTAGCATAGGCCCTGGTGCGAGTGATCGTAGCGTTTTACTAGTTTTCTCACTGCTTGTTGTGTTCACAAGGAAAGTTGGCAAGAGTTTCACTAGAAATTGAAAGGAACATTGAGTACAGTGAGGCATGCAAGTCGATATAGCTTGAATGGCATTGCAACGCATAGCAAGCCCTCTGCAGGGCGAACCCTGCCAGCGCAGCAGAAGAGCGGCTTGCCTACGCTGCAGCAGAGTACCTCTGCCAGCGTTGCACCGCAGCGGTCTGCCAGCGCCGCGGAGGCAGGTAAACATTTGTGCATGTGCCCACCTGCCAAGTAGGTGCAGATAGACGGTCGCGTCGCCAGGCACATTACCCAGGGGCCAGGTAGAACACGTGTCGACGGTTTTGCCAGCCGTGCACGTCGAGCACGTGATGCCGTTCCGCAGGTTGACTTGGCGAAATCCTCCTGAGGCGAAGTTCGCGCACATGTGCGACCTTCGTAGTCGAGCAGCGTTCGTCGAGATGAGCCCGTCGCGCAGAGCTTGTCGACGGACTCGTCGCGCATAGCCTCTCGACGGACTCGTCGACGACCACTGTCGTCAACCAGCGACTTCCGTAGAGGGTGTCGACTGAATCCCTTCGAGCAGGACCTGTCAGAATAGTGAAGGAAAGAATGATTGAACTAGCAAGCAGGTGGGTACAAGTAGGAAACCTAGAAGTGTTGTACCCTATATTGACTACCCCACTACAGCCTACACAGACTATGTCATATATGTTTGACACACCCCCATAGGCAAAGTGGGGGAGAACAAGAGGTCACAAGACCGGTCAAGAAAGGCAAATCAAGCTCAGGGTGGATCACGACGTCACCACGCATTCTGAGCACAAGTAAATGGCCACAAGGCCAGTTCACATGAAGAGTTATATAAAGGAGAACAAGCAATACAGTGATCACAACCTAGCAAGTGTAAGCATGCAGGTATATGTGTAGAGATCACAGTACAAGCAGAGTCAAGAAGTAAGCAAGTGAGACCAAGTAGGCACAAGGCCTAGAACAGTACAGAAACGCTGATGATCACAAGGCTGAAGCGCCTTGGTGAAGGCATCAGCAGTGTTGGCCCGAGTGGCTACGTAAGCGAGATGAAGCTGACCACGCTGCTGCAACTCTCGAGCAAGGAAGTAGCGCAGAGCGATGTGCTTCGTTCTGTGCTCCAGTCTGTGCTCCTGACACAAGGCAATCATGGCCTTGTTGTCGACGTACAGTACTGGAGGAGAACGAGGCGGCTCTCCCAGGTCGGTCAGCAGGTAGGTGAGCCAGCGTAACTCCTGTGCAGCCATGGCCCCTGCGTAGATCTCAGCCTCACAACTGGAGCTGAGAACAGAAGACGAGCGGGTAGACCGCTAAGAAACAGAGCCGGAGCCAAGACTGAAGGTGTAACCCTGTGACGACCGCTGCGTAGCCAAGTCGTCAGCCCAGGAAGCGTCTGCGTGACCAGTGAGGACAACTCGAGCACGTCCTCCAAGCACGAGCCCCATGCCTGACGTACTGCACAAGTAGCGCAACACCCTCTTAGCTGCATCCATGTGCTCCTTCCTGTGTCTGCCAGGAGCGAAATAGCGTGCTAGAATGCTAAGAGGGTAGGCAAGGTCAGGTCGAGTGCAGGTCATCAGGTACATGAGGCAGCCCACAAGCTCTGGATACGGGCCACTCGGCTCTACGGACTCGTCCGAAGGTGGAGCTGAGAGCGAGTGACCGGTAGGCAGAGGAGTGGACTGTGGCGAGGAGTACGTGAAGCGGAAGCGCTGAAGGACCTGCTGCACCATGTGTGACTGAGTCAGTGTGATGGTGCGGCGTGCTCTGTCCCGGGTGATCCGCAAGCCAAGATAGCTTGTCAGCTCACCCAGGTCTGTGCACGTGTGTCTCTTCTGCAGCTCCGACTTCACGTGGGCGAGTCCCTCAGTGTCAGCAGTAGCAAAGACCAAGTCGTCTACGTACACGAGAACGTAGAACGGTGGCAGAGAGGTGTCGGTGCGTAGAAACAGCGACGGGTCAGCAGTATAAGGAGCAAACCCAAGAGCAGCAAGAGTCGTCCTCAGTGTGTCGTGCCACTCACGGGGTGCCTGGCGGAGACCGTAGACTGGCCGCCGGAGGCTCCACTGGGTACCAGCAGGAAACGACCCAGTGAAGCCAGGTGGGCGGCGCAGCCAGATCTCCTCGTGCAGGCTGCCCTGTAGGAAAGCTGTGCTGAAGTCAAGAGAGTGAAGCTCGTAGTCACGCTCAGCGGCGACGTGCAGCAGAACCCGAAGAGTGGTCATCTTCGGGGTAGGGGAGAAGGTCTGGAAGAAGTCAACTCCCTCTCGCTGACTGAAGCCTCGTGCAACGTAACGCGCCTTGAAGACAGGCGGAGAACCCGGCGGCCGCTTCACCCTGAAAATCCACATGCCACTGACGATGTTCGCCCCAGGCGGGGGAACCTCGTCGACGTAGGTGCCTGTGGACTTTCAGGAAGCCATCTCTGTGTCCATGGCTGTCTGCCACTAAGAGGAGTAGGGACCCTCTATCGCCTCTGCGTAAGAGCGCGGGGTCGGGATGTCTGGTGCATCCGGGTCTCCCTCAGGGGCAAGCAGCATGGACACGAGATGAGGTAAAGCAGCGGGAAAGCACTCAAACTCCTCCTGTCTGTCCTCAAGGACGTCCGTGCCAAGAGCACACTCACCCCCGACGGACGGAGGACAGACAGACTCAGACTCAGACTCAGCAACAAGACTAGCGGCGTAGTCTAGACGACAGGCGGCAGGAAAGTCAACAAGCTCAGCAACTAGAGCAGACGCAGCAGTGGACTCAAACGAAGGGTCAGTGAGAACAGTGGCCAGAAAACGCGTGACAGTAGAATTAGCAGCTCGAAGGGAGTCAGACTCCGGGTCCGGACCGTCAGGAAGAGAGGACGCAGGAGGAGACGGCAGAGGGACACGCTGTGGAGCAGTGGAAGGACGAAGTGTCATATAGTGGGTGCCGGGGACAGGAGGAGGACGCTGACGCGGAACACGACGACCAGTGCGGACAGCGCGAACAGGCGACTCAGGACGAGACTCAAGCGACGCAGGACGAGACTCAGGCTCACGACGCTCCGTAAGACCTCTAGTCGGCCCAGAGTAGGGAGAAGGACCAGGCAGTGGAGAGGCTGGCTGTAACTGCGACTGCGACTGGACAGGCGGTGGACTCAGTAAGGGAGGAGTAGGACCAGTAGAAGGCGGGAGGCCAAGAACCTGCTGAAGGAGCGGAACGTAGTACGGTCGCGGCCGCGCAGCGCCTCCAGAAACAGCAGAGACAGCACCAGTACCCTCAGCTCCAGGGTCTCCAGCTACAACTCCCGCAGCACCACCAGCTCCAGCACCTCCAGCAGCTCCAGCTCCAGCAGCACCTCCAGCAGCAACAGCTCCAGCACCTCCCGCTCCAACTCCTGCAGCACCACCAGCCCCAGCAGCTCCAGTACCTCCAGTACGAGCACCTCCGGGACCAGCGGCTCCAGCACCTCCAGCAGCTCCAACACCAGCAGGACCTCCAGCAGCGCCAGTACCTCCAGTACGAGCACCTCCAGCAGCTCGAACACCAGCAGGACCTTCAGCAGCGCCAGTACCTCCAGTACGAGGACCTCCGGGACCAGCGGCACCAGGACCTCCAGCAGCTCTTGCACCAGCAGGACCTCCAGCAGCGCCAGTACCTCCAGCACGAGCACCTCCAGGACGAGCGGCTCCAGCAGCTCCAGCACCAGCAGCACCTCCAGCAGCTCCAGCTCCAGAAGCACCTCCAGCAGCAGGCCCCCCAGCTCCAGCAGCACGGCTACAGCGCCGAGCGTACCACTCATGCAGCCGCTGTGGAGAGAGGGGCTCCCGCCGTGACGAGACACCCGGAGGACCTCCAGACTCAGCACGCTCAGGCTCAGCACCCCCAGACACAGCACCCCCAGGCTCAGCACCCCCAGACTCCGCACGCTCAAGCTCAGCACCTCCAGGCTCCGCACCCTCAGACTCAGCAACCCCAGGCTCAGCACCCCCAGGCCCCGCACCCGCAGGCTCAGCACCCCTAGCAGCACCAGAGTCGACAGCTACCTCGACAGGCTCGACATGGTCTACATGGGACACACCTGAGGGGGCAGGACCCTGAGGGGGGAGGGGGTCTACCGGAGGAGCACCTGGTGCTAGGAAGAATGGCGGGGGGGGGGGAGAGGGGCAGTGCGGTAGGGAAAGAGACGGTAGTAAGATACCGACTCGTCAAACGTGACGTCCTGAGAGGACAGAACACGACGCGAGGTGGGGTGGTAAAACTGCCACCCAGGCGCGTCAGGGGGGAAGCCAAGGAAGACGCAGGGAACAGCACGGGAGGACAGCTTGTCCGCGGAAGAATCGTGGTCAAAAGCTCGAGATCCCCAGACACGGAACACAGACGCATCGCCAACCTTCCCCGTCCACCGCAGTGTAGGTGTGGTCTCCGGCAAGGAGACACGAGGCTGAAGGTTGATCTGATGCGCAGCGTACTGAACCGCGAACGGCCACAGAAAATGGGGAGCAGCCGCATGGATCATGGACGTACGAGCGACGTCCATGACCATGCCAATGCGGCGCTCAGCAATCCCATTTTGCTGTGGGGAGGCCGGAAGCGTGAACGTCTGGCGGATGCCCTCCGCACGACAGAAAGCCCTCAGAAGGTCGGAGGAAAACTCACCACCCCTGTCTGAGTGCAGACGCAGAACAGGAAGGTCCGAGTCGAAACTTTCGCTGAGCTGGCGACGGGCACCGCGGATCCAGTCGATCAACACCTCAGTGACCTCACCCTTGCGGCGCAAGGGGAAGACAGTGGTGTAACGCGAGTAGTCGTCAACGACCAGCAGGAAGTAACGCTCGTGACCCTGTCCACGGACGCGGGCTGGGCCCCACACGTCCATGTGGAGAGTCTGCAGGGGAGCCTCTGTCGGAGGAAACTCGGAGGAGTGAGGAGCGGCGCGCTGCCGGCCCTCGACACAAGGAACACAGGTAGGGGCAGGCCCCGGAGGAAGGGGAGGGAGGGACCGGGGGAGACCAGAGACAAGGGTACGGGAGGCCATACCTCGAAGACGAGGCAGGGAGGGGTGACCAAGGCGGTGGTGCCAAAGGAGAGTCTCGTGTGACAGAGGACGACACGAGCAGGGGGCAGACGCCGGACTAGACCTGGACGCGGCAGCAAACACCTGACCAGACGCGGCTACCTGACCAGACGCAGTAACCGGAGGAGACGCAGTAGTCAGTGTGTACAGGCTCGACCCAGGCCGACGGGTGAACGTGGCCAGGTGGCGGCCCGTCCGAGAGCAAGTACAGTGGGTCACACGCTGACCTCCTGGGGTGAATTGGTCAACCCACACGTCCTGGAGGTCAGCTCCACTCACCAAGTTCGTAGAGAACGAGGGGAGGTGGAGTCCTGACACTAAGCCCGACGGGGCCGCAGGACACGGTAGAACCGTGGAGGAGTGCGCAAGGACTGGGCCCTCAGAGGGGTCAGCTAGTGAGTGTGGTGCTGTCGCGAAAGAAGGAGCGCGAAGCACCTGAGTCAAGTGTGAAGGTGTGCAAGGCCTCAGTAGGTGCAGTACCAGAGAGAGCAGACTCACCAGCACCTGGAGCAGCAGACTCACTAGTACCTGGAGCAGCAGACTCACTAGCACCTAGAGCAGCAGCCTCAATGCCCGGATCGGGCAGAACACACAGGTATCAGTCACAGCATACATGGCAGCAAGGATAGCATCGAAATCAAGATCAAAGATAGCAACATTCTGCTTAAGCAGATCACCCCAGCGAGGGAGCTCAGCGCCGTCAGGAAACTGGGCACGCCAGGCGTCAGTCAGGCGACCGAAGCAGCGCTGCAAAGTGTGCGGCAGTCCGCACGTCTCCCCATGGCGGCCGCCGGTGCGAAGAACGTAAGTACAGGGACCAGCACCCCCAGCCCTCCCACGCCCAGCGTACCACTCACGAAGCTGCTGGGGCGAAAGGGTCTCACGGGAACGCGGCTGCTGCTGGCGCTGGCTACCGCCAGAGCCTCCACGCTGTGCAGCTCCACCTCGGCCAGCACCACCGCCGCCTCCGCCTCCACCGCCGCTGCCGCTGCCTCCACCACCTCCACCGCCGCTGCCGCTGCCTCCACCACCTCCACCGCCGCCTCCACTCCTGCCACCACCCCCACCTCCACCGCCACCCCCTCCGCCCCCTCCACCGCCTCCACCGCCGCCCCCTCCGTCCCCTCAGCAGGGCAGGGCCGCGACTTGGCGGCGGTAGAGCAGGGCCGCGACTGGGGCGGCTGAAGGGCAGGGCCGCGACGAGTCAGAGGCAGAGCAAGGCCGCGACAGGGCGGCAGCAGGGCAGGGCCGCGGCTGGGCGGCGGTAGAGCAGGGCCGCGACGAGCAGTGGCAGGGCAGAGGCCGCGGCGGGCGGCGAGGTCGGGGCCGCGACGAGGGGCGGCAGGGTAGGTCCGCGACAGGCAGCTAGGGTAGGCCGCGACGGGCGGCAAGGCAGGGCCGCGGGTGGCGGCAGGGCAGAGGCCGCGACGAGGCGGCAAGGTCGGGGCCGCGACGAGGCGGCGACAGGGCAAGGCCACGACGGGCGGCTAGGTCAGGGCCGCGACGAGCCGTTAGGGCAGGGCCGCGACGGGCCGAGAAGGCAGGGCCGCGACGGGCGGCACTAGGGCAGGGCGCGCGACGGCGCAGGTGAGGCAGGCGCGAGGCGCGCTTCGGGCAGGGCAGGAAAAAACATTTTAATCGTGGTGGGCCCTAAAAAAAACGTTCCCACGAGGGAACCTGCTCAGAATACCATGCCAGAATAGTGAAGGAACGAATGATTGAACTAGCAAGCAGGAGGGTACAAGTAGGAAACCTAGAAGTGTTGTACCCTATATTGACTACCCCACTACAGCCTACACAGACTATGTCATATATGTTTGACAGGACCTGCTCGACCATCACCTCCGTCGACCAGCAGAAGCCTACTCGACGATCACTTCGTCGAGTGACTATGCGTCGACGGCGAGATCGGCTGCGCCCAAGCGAGGGCGGGGCCTTTCTCTTCGACACAACCCTCCACCAAACCTCCATCAGTTACCAAACTTGCAACCTCGCCCATTCATAGGGTGTGTTGCACCAGGATCGAACTTTTGCCAAAGGTATAACTTTTAGACATGTTTTACGCGGTATACTACAGTTCGAGTTCGAGTTAGAAACGTTACGCCGCACTGCAAAGCGGTCAGAGTTCGAACAGTGAGCAACATGCGTCAAATGCAACGCGCCCTTAAAGCTCGAAGCCCGGATTGCGGAGGGCGCCAGTCAACACATGCTTTCCAATGAAAAATGTAAGGATTTTTTCCACTCCCGACATGGTTTACTTACATCACGTACAACCCCTATCTCTAAATAACATGCTAGGCCCGAAACCCGCGACCCTTAGTCTACCTCTCGTCATAGGCTTCGCATGCCCAATGTAAGGAATTTTCCATTCCTACACCGTTTACAACTCCAACTTTCGGAAGACCTGGCTCGGTCCATGACCTCGCCTCCCGAAGTTCACTCGCATCGCCTTCGGACTTGGCGACCCTAAAGTAGCTCCCAAGCTCGACCTTCAAGGTCCCTGCCTAGTTAGGGCCCTTCACCATGAGTGCCCTTGTTTGTATGTCGTGGCGTTATAACCATTATTCGATATCGACTTCCATGCACTTTTTCTTTTGCAACTCATCACTTGGTACTAGAGCTACTTTCCTAAGTTCCCTTGCACTTCCTAGATACGATTGATTCACTCCGACTTCAATAGTTTTTGCGGCTTCACCAACGGAAACAAAAACGTTGTACACCATTCGCCCGTTCGACGTAGATTGCAAAATATGGAGCATGTTAAGTTGAGCAACCTGATGCGACAATTAAGATGCAGACGAACATGAAGTCTATGGCGGCAAAAATCGGCAGGCGCCTGTTGAAGCGCCCCAAGAGTCCATTGACGATGAGAGTGGCACCAATGCAGCTAGTGGAACTGTACTGGGTAAGCTACAACGTGATATTGATGCGGGGCACGATGCAAGCGCAAGCTAAAGTAGCGACAACAGCGGTGACCACTGTTAAGGCCAAGACGAAGAAACCGCCCCCGTTCAAACCAAACAACAAGGACGTCTCGGTATCAGGATGGCTTTTTGGTGTTAATGTTTTTCTCAATGCACCTACCGTCATTAATGATACCGTCCACATTAACTTTGCAGTATCATTACTACGTGGTGCAGAAAAAGAGTGATGCCGTTGAACTCCTAAGGTCAGAAGGGACTTCTTCAGGAGGGACACATGCGAAGCGATGGGGCTTTCACACCTTCCACACAACGAGCAGCATCGATATTTGGAACAACCGCGATCCGCACATGGAAACAGTGAGCGCTGCAATTCGAGCACGATTTGAGCATGTGTTCACCTCCTATCGTGCCCACATGAAGTTGCGCAATTGGAACCAATTGACTTTGGTCCAAGTCTATAAGTTGTCGTTCAATGCGCTAGCTGGTCAAGTGGACACTATGGGCGAAGAGGAGCGGTTGCATAGATACGTCAGAGGCCTCAAGTACGAAATGCAATACAAGGTGCAATGGACCCAACCCGGAGCTTCAACGATGCCATACATTTGGCAGAATCAACGAACGCGCTCTTGCAGTTGGCGTGAACGAGTCTTTGGGAGGGCAGTCGTTTTTTCGTGGATCAACACAATAACCTATGATCGGCGCGGATGCACCTAGCTGGCATATCGAACTAACAGTTATATAATATAATTATTTGTCGGAAGTGGAGTGACGGTTCGCGAGGCGGCGCAAAAAAATTCAAATGAAGTGTGACAATGATTTCGGGTTTGACATGAAGATGCTGGCGACGACTCTTGCCCGTTGCGACGTGCTACTGGGACTTGAATGGCTATGACGATTTGTGCAGTGCTATACGACTCTTAACCCTAAACCCTTGCAATTGATTCTCCAGTGTCATCTATCCAACCACTGTGTTGTTAATCACCCTTTTGAGGTCTCGCGGCCACTCTTCTAAAAGCTGGTTTCTTTCCCCCTTTTCGTGTTGTATACCCTACACCCTTGCACAGAATAAAGCCTACACTGTGACATCTCAGCTCCTGTTCCTGAACCCGCCGGATAAAGTACAGTTCTACCCTGCACCGGAGGAAGTGCTCGAAGCTTTCTCTGTCCACTTGTCTGCAGAAGGGCTCGAGTCAATGAAGCTGCTGTGGTTCCATAATGACAAGTCAACTATGGCAGTCTTCAACCACTAGATGTCGTCGTCAAGGTCAACAATCAACACCACTCAGGCCAACAGCATACACTGGCATGGGCCATGCCGATTACCGCCATCTCACGGATAACCTGCCCAGTGAACTATGCCCAACAACATGGTTCAACGACGAGCAACTCCTAGCCGAGTACGGACATGGTATGTGCAACTCGAAAACACCTTATGCCCCACCAAATGTCAGTTTGCAGCTGCACCTACCGTGCGACGTCGCACACCCTCACTTTCATTCCCCCACTTTATTTCTCTGCACCCCATTTCCAACCCAAGCTAGGGGCGTTGTCTTCATGAGGTGTGCCAGTTGCTGCATTGCTGGGTGCTGCGAGAGTACTTGGAGCTGGAATTTGAATCCCAGGGGTGGAGATGGACCTGAAGAGAGAGAGGGTTCAAGGTGCCCAAGCTTGTTCTTTAATTTTGTTCCGCGTGTGACCCCTCCCTCATCTCGCTCCACCAATTGCTGTAGTCTAAGTGTTGCAGGAGTCTCTGGAGTTGGAGTTTTGTGTGCCGGGCATGGAGATGGATTATAGGCTTCTGCCTAAACCCCACCCTTGTTTCAATTTTCCCTGTGCCTCATGCTACTGCCCCATCCCTGGTCTCACTTTAACTGTTGCTACAGTGCTGGGTGCTGCGAGAGAACTTGGAGCTGGAGTTCCGAGGGCCGGGCGTGGAGATGGATTTAGAGAGAGTGCTGGACGACTTTGTCATCATGTGCTTCTTCGTGGGGATCCAAATTCTGCTGCACACGCTACTCACCCTCGTGCGAACCCCACCCACCCGCTGCAACCCACACCCACTCTCTCCCCCCCCTCCCCCCCCCCTCCCCCTCCCCGCGTTCCCTCTTGATATTTTCAAGATACACACTCTGAGGCAAGGCCTGATCCCACATACGCCCAGCCATGCACTCTCTTACCCCTCTTACCACCCATCCAACACAGGCAGAATCACACCCAGTGATGCTCTCAGTATGAACTCGTTCACGTTTTGCAAACATGCCCAAACCCTAAACCCAGAAGCGTCTCGCGACCCTTTCCCCGCCCCCCCTCCCTACCAAAATGCAGAACAGTGGGCCCTCAACTGGCACTTTGACAAGGCCACCGGGACGCCTTTCAGCACCCCCTTGTTCGCTCATGCGTTCAAGAGCTCCTTCAAGAGGCATGTGGTCGTGTTCACCAAGTTCAAGAGCCACATGGTGGCATGGGGCCTCTTTTCGGTGAGGATGTAGAGATCTGTGTGTACACCCATGCCTCAGCACCTATGCCTTTGCGATTACTTAGATACTCACAAGTGAATCACAGCTTTCAGTTGGGTCATTCATTCGTAACCCCCCTTTCATAAACCACCCCCCCAACCCTAAACCACACTGTTGATCGAGTGGCCCCTTCTGCAGGATAAGCTTCGCAAGCGAATCAGAAGTCAGGCGGATCAAAACAGGCTGGACTACATGGAGTGGTGCCAAAAGGTCAAACAGCTGGTCTACTTTGCAGTCGTGGAGCGCGGGATCCAACACGTTCCGACTCAGGGGGCGTTCGTCTTCCCGAACAAGTTCCTCATCGATGATGGCGACCTTGGAGAGGTCGTTCTTGCCCACCGGGCGCTTGTAAGGGACCGGCACTGCGTAGGCAATTTGACATGGTGCTAAACCCTGCTTGTTTCTGTGTGTTGAATGTTTCTTGTAAATTGACGAGATCAATCTAATTTTGAAAAGAACTATATCAAATAGGAACGATCGGGATCTGAATTTGCACCAAATCAGATTGGGCAAAATGTCATCCGGAAAAACTGGTGTTCCAAATCTGAGCTTGGCCCAAGCCAAGCCTTGTCGCGCGATGAGTCTCGGAGCTCCTATCATATGACTCCAACCATTGGTCCAAATTCGCTCCGGGTTTTGTTACGCGAAGTCCAAGCAAACAAAAATATATCCAAAATTGGCATAGGGTTTTTGTGATGTAGGGATGGGCCTAGGGTGTTTGGCTTGACAAGTTCAATAGGGACAACTTTGCTGAGTGGTCCTTAAGAATGGAGAACGTCTTCGACCATTATGACCTGCTGGAGGTGATGGAAGGATTGGAGAAGCGGCCCGAGAACGACCCGGAGAAGAGCCTCTGGGTGCAGAAGAGCGCACAAGGCTATCTCCTACCCGGGGCAGCGTTGGGGAGCAGCCAGATCCGTCACATCAAGCCTTTCCAGCGTGAACCTGAGAAGGGACCCAAGGCATGGGCTGCTCTCAAGGGTGTACATGCTCCTGCAACAGCGGCGGTAGCGGTGGTGTTGGAGCGGCAAATGGCGGCACTACGGATCAAAGATGATGAACCAGTTGAAGAAGGGGCGCAGAAAGTCCTCGACTTGTTGACTCGGCTTGAAGATGTGCACTACGAATTGAAGAAGGTGATCCCGTTGAAGAAGGGGTGCAGAAATTCTTTGACTTGTTAACGCGGCTTGAAGGAGCGGATCTCAACTATAATGAGCTCCAAAAGAAGACCAAGATTCTAGCCTTGCTTCCTGGGTCATGGTCCTCGCTCATCATGAACCTCCATCGTGATTTACCCGACTTCTCGCTCGAGGACGTGAAGAGAACAATGCTTAAAAAATACTTCCGTCGCCGTTAGTTGGCGGTTCCCGATGGCGCGAGGGCAGCAAGTATCGGCCGTGGATATGGCCAAGGAAGGGGCAGAGGACGAGGAGGAGGAAGATTTGACCACAGCAACTTCAACAGAGGCTGTGGGAATGGCGGATACGGCAACGACCACAAGAACTATGGATGCGGGCGATTCGAAGGCGAGTGCCACTATTGCCACAATAACGGTCACATATGGCGTGATTGCTTTAAGCTCCCTGATGGATGGACCCATGCTCAAGGCCAAAATGGCAGAGGAGCAAGGGGAGGGAGAGGAAGAGGCCGTGAAGGTCGTGGCGGTCGCGAAGGTGGTGCTGCAAAGATGAAAGGCGGAGATAACGAGAACGACTCGAGCGACGATCTATTCCCGGGTCAATTCTTCTTCATCTCGACGCAAGCACCAGATACACCAAAGAGTGTTGAAGGCTTTGAGGAGCCTGCTGCTGTGGGATAGCTTTTTTGGGACCCATTCACCAAGAAGTTCTTGGTGAGCAGGGACTGCAAGTTCATGGAAAATCTGATGTACAGGATTGGAAGGCGGGAAATGAGGCGAAGATAGGCGTGCGGCTTGGGGAGGTGAAGAGTTCCGACTTGGAGAATGTGGAGCTGCCTTTGGAGCTGAGCAGCGGTAGCACCATCACAAGGAAATCTCCTCTTGTGAATGGGGGAGAGGAGGCCAGGAATGGAGAGGAAGAGGGGGAGGAGGTGCAGCAAGCAAGCGAGCGAGCACCCACACTTAAACCTCAAGCAACGAGTGCTCAGATTCGAGTCACCCCGCGGCCATGAAGACCTTCAAGTCCCATCAGCTGAGGAGGAAGGAAGGGGCAAGAGGAGAGTTCAAGCCCCCAATAGGCTGACATATGATGCGCCTGGGAGGCCAGCCAAATCAGCATTGACCGGCGCGGCGCTCATGGTTGGAGATGATGAGGAGAGCGAATACAAGGAGTGTGCAAGCTGCTGAAGAGCCTCTACGGGCTGAAGTAGTTGCCGATGCTGTGGTACTCGGCGCTCGACGCAGTGCTAACCGGCGTGGACTGGCAGAAGAGCCAGGTCGACGAGGCGCTGTACTTCAAGGTCGGCGACGACGGGGTGACGTGCTGGGTGCTTGTCTACGTCGACGACTTGCTAGCTGCCAGCAGCAGCCCCACGATATTGAAGGAGCTGAAGGAGCTGCCGGAGGATGCCTTTGAGCTACGCAAAATCACTCCGGTCGAGAAGTACCTCGAGCTGGAGATCGTGCGCGACAGGCCGGCAAGGAAGCTGTGGCTGCACCAGCATTCGTACGTCGACAAGCTACACAAGCGCTTCATCAACGAGGAGCAGACCGGGCGAATCCCGAAGACACCGAATTCCGTCGACGCTTACGCTGAGCTAGCGTTCGACAACGAAGAGGCTCAGGAGCGCGAATTGGAGGAGTACCGGCAGAAGGTCGGCTCGCTGCAGTTCGCGGCGACGACAACGAGGCTGGGCATCGCCTTCGCGTGCAGCAAGCTGGGGAGCGGCCTGTGTTGGAGTAGGCTAGAGCTCGCTCTGGCCTTTATTTTGGTGTTCTCTTATCATTCCACCATGCTTAGAGCGAGTTATGCTTCCAGGTTCAATTTAGGTTCATTTCGTAGCTATAGTACAAACTGAACACACCCTAAGTTCAATTAGGGTTTCCAATTCCTTTCTAGACTTGTATCTCGACACTTCTTTCCTAATACAATTTTTTCTCTCGCTACCTTCTCTCTTCCTAGCCATGGCTACCACACTCTCAGTTTTAACATGGTATCTAGAGCCAAATCCTTGGCGTTTTGTCCCAATCTATATCTCTTAGTACGGTTTAGGCCTTAGGCATCCGGCGCGCCACTTTTTACCTAGTCGAAAATTATCTTCCCTAGTATTTCGACCCTTAAAGTTCTTTTTTTTCAATCACGGAACCTTCCATCCATCACCCGAGGTCTCCCTGCCTAGTCACGCGCCCCGTCCCCTAGTCGCGCGCCCTGTCTCGTCGTCGCGCCGCCCTCCCCCCCCCCCCACCTCGTCGCGTGCCCTACTCACCGCCGCGTCGCGCGCCCTGCCCGTCGTCGACGTGCGCGGCCGTCCCGCCGTCGACGCGCGCGTCGACGGCGACGTGCGCGGCCTCCCCGCCGTCGATGCGCGCGCGCGTCTTGCCCACCGCCCTCCATCTCCTTGGCCACCCTTCCCTCCTCCCAGCCACCCTTCCTTACCCTCTTGTGGGCGGCCTGCCACACCTCCCTGCAGGCGCCTTCCCCTCCCCCCCGTGGTGCGCCTTCTTCTGCCGTTTCTGCACCACCTCCTCCTTCTCCCCTCACCCCATCCGCCTCTTCACCCTCCTCCTCCTCTCCTCATTCCTTCCTCCCTTCCGTGCCTTTCCTCCCTTCCTCCACCTCCTTCCCCTCCGCATCTGCCACCTGGCTGCGTGTTACTGATTGCCACTTGGTGATCGTGACCCTACTTCCTCCCCACACTCCGCTCCTTCACCCTCCTCCTCCTCTTCTCTCTCCCTCTATTTCCCCCACCCTCTCACCTCTTCCTCCGCCTCTCTTCTCTCCCTATCTGCTGCAGCTGGTAGCTGTCCGTGTTTCGTCGCCTTCCACACCTTTCCTCCTCCTCGTATTTCTCCCCTCAGCGGCGCAGCAGCAGACTACTTCGCCGCTATCCCTCCTCCTCGTATTTCTCCCCTCAGCGGCGCAGCAGCAGACTACTTCGCCGCTATCCCTCCTCCTCGTATTTCTCCCCTCAGCGGCGCAGCAGCAGACTACTTCGTCGCTATCCCTCCTCCTCGTATTTCTCCCCTCAGCGGCGCAGCAGCAGACTCCTTCGCCCCTATCCCTCCTCCTCGTATTTCTCCCCTCGGCGGCGCAGCAGCAGACTACCCCGCCGTTTTCCCTCCTCCTCTTATGTCTCCCCTCAGCGGCGCAGCAGCAGACTACTTCGTCGCTATCCCTCCTCCTCGTATTTCTCCCCTCAGCGGCGCAGCAGCAGACTCCTTCGCCCCTATCCCTCCTCCTCGTATTTCTCCCCTCAGCGGCGCAGCAGCAGACTACCCCGCCGTTTTCCCTCCTCCTCTTATGTCTCCCCACAGCGGCGCAGCAGCAGACTACTTCGTCGTTATCCCCCCTCCTCTTATTTCTCCCCTCAACGGCTCAGCAGCTGACTACATCGCCCCTATTCCTCCTCTTCTTTTCTCTCTCCAACACTGCTTTACTGCTATCCCCTCCCCCATATGGGGCCTCTTCTCGCTCTTACCTCTCTTCCTCTGCGCTTCCATCCTCACCCTTCTCCCGCCGTACCTCCTCTCCTACCATTGCCTTCCCTACTCTCCGCCCCCTTCGCTGCCCCTTCCTCCCCTTCCGCCCTTCCTACTTGCCGTTGTACCTCCCCTCTTCTCCACCCCTCTTCTTGGATTCCGCTATCCCATCAGTGTCGCCGCTCTTCTGCCGCTGTAACCTCTGGTTTTGGCTCTCTGGCCTCTGTTTTCAGTGTGACCATGCCATCTCAGGATAGCATCCTTGGTGCTTCTCCTCTTATGGACCCTCGCTTTCTCGTTCCATTTTCTCCACCCGTTCAAAGCACTGCTTCTCACTCTCCCAGCCCTACGGCTGCCGCTCTCTCACTTCCTCGCACCTTGGATTTTGTCCTTGACAGTGCTGCTACTGACTCTGTCTTTCGTGATGCTGGTGTTCTTCGCAATTTTCCTCGTCCCCTCTCTATTGATGGGGCTGGGGAGACCATGACCATGATCTGCACAGGCACTTCCTCTCTTCCCTGTCCTGCCTCTCCCTCTGGCGCTGTTACTGGCCTTTATGTTCCCTCTTGCCGTCATAACCTCCTATCCCTTCCTGCCCTTCAACGCCTCGGTGTACGAGTGCTCTTCCCCGCAGGTGCACTCTATTGTGATCTTCATTACCACGACCGGCACCTCGCTCGTTTCACCCTTTCTCCTACTACTCGCCTCTACACCCTTCGTGTTCCCCTCCCCTCATCTGTCCACCACACTTCCTCTTCTTCTGTCCTTCCCGTCTCCTCTTGCGACTGTCGCTCTCTCACCCAACCTACCCTTCTTCTCCATCATCGCCTTGGCCACCCCAACTTCCCTCTCCTTCGCAGCATGGTCAACTCGAAGCTGCTTCATGATCTCCCTTCCTCTCTCCCGCCCCTTCCCCCCTCTCCCGCTCCTCCATGCACCCCTTGTGTTCAAGCTAAGCTCTCCCAATCTCCCCATCCTTCTTCCCCTTCTGCCTCCCCCAAACCCCTTGATCTTGTGCATATGGACCTCTGGGGTCCCTCTCCCATTGCCTCCCGTCAGGGTCATCGCTATTTTCTTCTTCTCGTCGATGACCATTCTCGCTTTGCCACTGTCTATCCCCTCCGTGCCAAATCTGACGCCCCCTCCCTCATCATTCGCTGGGCTGAGCAGGCGCGTCTTCGCTTTGGCCGCCCTGTCGCGCGCCTCCACTCTGATGGTGGTGGCGAGTTCTTTAACCACTCTCTTTCTTCTTACTGCTCCTCTCATGGCATTCGCCAAACCTCCACCCTTCCGCATTCTCCTGAACAAAATGGTGTTGCCGAGCGTCGTATTCGCACTCTCACGGAGATCACCCGCTGTCTCCTTACGCATGCTTCTGCTCCCCACTCTCTTTGGAGCTACGCTCTTGTTCACGCCACTCTTCTTTCTAACCTTCGCCCTCATCCCCTTCGCTCTTCCATTACACCCTTTCAGCTCTGGACTGGCCGCCAGCCTTCTGCCCGCCCTCTTCGGGTGTGGGGCTGTGTCGCTCATGTCCTCATCAATCCCGCTGATCGGGCGCGTCAGGGTGGGAAGCTCGCTCCCAAGACGCAGCTTTGTGCGTTTATTGGTATCAACTCTGACTGTCCTGGCTACCTTTTCTATGCTCCCTCCTCTCAGCAGCTCATTCGCAGCCAGGATGTCATCTTTGATGAGACTCAATCTCCATTCCTCACTCCCCCTCCCACCCCACCTGCTCCCTCTCTCCATTGGTCTGACTTTGATCCGCTGCCCTCTGCTGCTCCCTCTCCTCCTCCCCTTCCTCTTGCCCCTGCTCCACCTCCCCTGCCTGCCTCCTCCACCCCCCCCTCCGCTGTCATCTCTGGCATCTCTCCTCCTGCCTCTTCATCTTCTGCTCCCATGGCCCCTCCCTCATCACCTCCTTCTGCTACCCTCCCTTCTGCACCTGCCCCCCCACCCTCTCCCCGTCTCACCCGCTCCATGACCCGTGCAATGTCCAATTTTCAACACTCTGCTCTCTTTACTCGTCTCTCTCCCTCTCAGAACGTTGATCTTCTCGAAGATCGCTTTGAGGAGCTTTTCTCTGTTCATCCTGTTTCACCCCTCCTCTGTGTCACCATTGGCGACTTCTCCAATTCTCCGACTCTTCTCTCCGTTGACACTGCCGCTATTCCCACCCCTCAGACCTATTCCGAGGCAGTGTCTGGCTTTCATGCAACTGAGTGAATGGCTGCCATTATTGCCGAGTGTGAGGCATTCACTAGGACTCACTCTTACGTTGACTCTGTCCCCCCCCCTGGCGCCACCATTGTGAAGGGCAAATGGGTCTTTCGTGTCAAACAGCTGCCTGGGGAGCTCCCTGTCTTCAAAGCCCGTTACTGCGCCAAAGGCTTCACCCAACGTGAAGGCATTGACTACTTTGCCACTTACTCCCCCACTGCCCGTCTCCCCACTCTTCGCCTCCTTCTTGATCTAGGCGCCCGCTGGAATTGGGAGATTCACTCTATGGATGTCTCCAATGCCTTTCTCCAAGGCGAGCTTCATGAACGCATTTTCCTTGAGCGCCCCGCTGGCTTTCCTCGCCCCTTCCCTCCAGGCACTGTCTGGGAGCTGAAGCGCCCAGTGTATGGTCTTAAGCAGGCCCCACGCGAGTGGCATGCTAAGCTTGCCTCCACTCTTCACTCTCTTGGCTTCTCCACCTCCTCTTCCGACCCCAGTCTCTTCATTCGCACTTCCCCCCACAGGGTTTACATTCTTGCCTACGTCGATGACTTGGTGCTCCTCGCTGAAGATTCTGCCGACCTTGCCGCTGTCAAGCTAGCCCTCCAGGCACGTCTCCTGTGCAAGGATCTTGGCGAGCTTCGCCACTACCTTGGCATGGAGATTCGTCGCGATCGTACTGCGCGCACCATCTCTCTCTCTCAATCTTTCTACATCCACTCCATCCTTGAACGCTTTGAAATGTCACAGGCTAAGCCAGTTTCCACTCCTCTTCCCGCTAACCATCAGCTTACTGCCCCTGCCGTTCCCGCTCCCTCCTCAGAACTGCGACCCTATCCTGAGCTCGTTGGGTCACTCATGTATGCTATGATGTGCACGCGCCCCGATCTTGCTTACCCCCTCAGTGTCCTCTCTCGCTTTGTTGGCCTTGGTCGCCACACAGACGTGCACTGGGCGGCTGCCAAGCGCGTTCTCCGCTATCTCCGCGCTACCTCTGATCTTGCTCTCACTCTTGGTGGCTCTTCTCCCCCTGTTCTTTGCGGTTCCAGTGATTCCTCCTATGCTGATTCTCGCCCTGATCGCCGCTCCTCTCAGGGTTATGGTTTTACTCTTGGCAGTGGTCTCATCAGCTGGCGCTCCACTCGCTCATCCTCTGTCTGCCTTTCTACCTGCGAAGCTGAGTTGTACGCAGGCACATTGGCAGCTCAGGAGGCTCGCTGGCTCTCCTTTCTCCTTGCTGAGCTCGGTCACTCTCAGCCCTCTGTGACGCTCTCCTGTGACAGTGCGAGCATGATTCATCTCACTGAAAATCCTGTCTATCACGCCCGCAGCAAACACATAGAGGTCCGCTACTTCTTCGTGCGCGAGCTGGTGCAGTCTGGCTTCTTACGCCTTCGCAAGGTGGCCACTACTGCCAACCTTGCTGACATTTTCACCAAGGCCCTTCTGCGTGCGCCACACCGTTTCTACGTGCGCGAGCTTGGGCTCACGCGTCTTGCCACTTCTGGGGGTGTTCCCGTTCGCTAGGTGTTTTGTTCCAGAGCTTCACCTAGCCTAGGGGTGTGTTGGAGTAGGCTAGAGCTCGCTCTGGCCTTTATTTTGGTGTTCTCTTATCATTCCACCATGCTTAGAGCGAGTTATGCTTCCAGGTTCAATTTAGGTTCATTTCGTAGCTATAGTACAAACTGAACACACCCTAAGTTCAATTAGGGTTTCCAATTCCTTTCTAGACTTGTATCTCGACACTTCTTTCCTAATACATTTTTTTCTCTCGCTACCTTCTCTCTTCCTAGCCATGGCTACCACACTCTCAGTTTTAACAGCCTGACGGTGAGAAGCGACCAGCACTGGCGCGAGGTCGACCGCTGCTTCGCCTACCTCATCGAAACCCGTGACACCGCCCTGGAGTTCGGCGGTGGACCACAGTCGCTGTGTTTGGTTGGCTACGCGGACGGCGACGACGCTGGCGCCAAGCAGAACCGGACGAGCACCGACGGCTATGTGTTCGTCTTTTGAGGGGCCGCCGTCTCATGGTCAAGCCAGCGCATCAAATGCGCGACGCTCTCGTCGACCGAGTTGGAGTACGCCGCGGCCACGGAAGCCGGCAAGGAGGCTCGACGACTTCGCTTCCTCCTTGCAGAGTTCCAGCTGCTCGACGCTAGGACGCCGACCGTCCTTTGGGTGGACAACCAGTCGCCCATCACGGTCGCTGCGGGTTTGGGCCTGAAGGGCAACCTCAAGCACATGGAGCGGCGATATGCCTAGCTGGAGCAGATGGTGAAGCGCGGGAAGTTTGTGCTGAGGTACATCCCGACTTCCGAGCAGCCTGCCGACTTCTTGACGAAGGCGCTGCACTTTCTGGCCTTCAACCGGTGCTCTGTCGCGATCGGCCAAGTGCGTCTGGCCGACGTCGGCGATGGGGATGACGACGTGCAGCTGTAGGTGCCATTCCCTTCTGCATGGCTAGTGCGGTGACGGCGTGCTGTGTGTGGGATGCACACCGACGACGAGTTTTCTCCGTGTAGTTTTGCCGTGTGGGTTGTGTGCCCAGGCGTGATCGCGGCAGGGGAGCGTTGACGAGAATAGGGTACTGGCCCCGCCCTTGCTTGGGCGAAGTCGACGTAGTGGTCGGGTGCACGGGGGGTGCGGCCGACCATTCGCAGAGGTCGACGCGTGCAGGTTGACGGAGTTGGTCGACCTGAAGAAGACTATTGCGGAGCCGCCGACGATGGGAAGCGGGCGGCAGATTTTGACTGGCGCGGTCGACGAAGGGGTTCGTCGACCTGCCTTCGGGAGTGGTCGACGAAGGTGATCGTCGACCTGCGCGCGATTGTTGAGGAAGCCGTCGAAGATGGCAGTTCGACGATAGATTACCAAGCTGGTCGACGGAGAGGTCCGTACGGGGAGAAGCAACCAACCGTACGCAGTGAGGGAGCTGCTCGACGGGCTTCGTCGAGCTGCAGGGGATCGCTGCGGTGTTGCCGTCGACTAGGGGAGCTCGACAGCCCCCTTTTGAGGGGCAGGTCGACGAGGTGGTCGTCGACCTGCACAGGACTGTCGTGGGGCTGGAGTCGTCGACCAGGGGAGCTCGACGGCTGCCGCTGACTGGTCTGGTCGACAGACGGGCTGTCGACCCGGAGGAGCAGCTGACAGAGCTGGTCGACGGAGGGGTCCGTCGACCAGGGTGCTCCTCGACGGGAGCTGTGGTCGACGAGGGAGGCGTCGACCAAAGCACCGGGTGGTCGACCAGGTCGACCAGGTAACCTGCTCGGCGAGTTCTGCGGAGGCACGCGAACGTCGTCGAGGTCGCGATGGCGAAGGCGACTTCGGGCTGGTATCCCGAAGTCGATGTGGCTCGTCAGGCGCAGACCACAGCCGACAGATGCACAACGGTGCAAGTCGGGCCAATTGTCTGCGAGCACCTGCGAGCATGCGCACTGCTGTCTTCTACGGGTGCAACGCTGGACAGCCGCTCTGCTGCAGCGTTAGCACGCCGTCGACCTGCTGTGTTGGCATGCCGCATTTCTGCAGTGCTGGCGCGGCTCCTCTACGCAACGCTGGCAGGCGGTCGACCATGCTGTGCTCGCGGTCGACCAGGCTAGCTGCAGAGTAGCTAGGTGCCTGATGTAGTCATTCTTGTCATTGTCATTGCTATCATTCTGGAATGCAATCTTTGCTAGTGGAAACTCTTGTCGATTTCTCCCGTGAATGCGCAAGTGCTAAGGAACTAGGCAAAGATACGATCACTCGTAGAGCTTGTGCCAACACCCCGTAGTCTAGCTCACGACTATTGTAGAGTGACTCTCCGCATGGTGCAGTGAGCGTGGACGCCCCCGCAGTTTACCTTCAGACAGGAGCCGACTTTTGCACCCACTAAGTCGTTCGTAGGCCGTGAGCACGTGCAACCATGACGCATACCCTGCCGACGGCCGGCGTGGTAGAGGACACCTTGGAGGCACGCTTGGTTGATGCGCGGAAACGCACGCATTGAGGATGGTGAGTACAGGACGATCCCCTTGGCGATCGTCGAGTTGGGCATCCGGGCGCAGTGGGCGACGGAGCACCCTTCCCGTCCTGCATCTCCTCGACCGGTGTGAAACGAAGGTGGCGTCGACGAGGAGGTCGACGGCGGTGCACGAGTCAGCGGCAGCGAGGGCACGAAGAAGAGAGGGGTGATCAAGGTCGACGGTGGCGTCGACAGGAGTCAGGCGTGAGTGCAGCGGTCAACGGCGGCTGCAGGCAGCTCGCGTGCCGACGTCGACGGACGACGTCGCTCTCCTCTACGAAGTGGCGGAGGGCTCTTGGCGACAACGCACGTGACGGCGGGAGGGATTGCACCGGCGTATGGTCACTTCAAGTTCACGCCGGACAAAATCACCGCCACACCGCTACAAGGTCGACGGGACCTCATCACCTGGAGGGAGACGATGGAACCTCAGCTGGAGGTCGCCGGGCTGAAGGGCTTTGCTGATGGCACCGTGCCAATTCCGCCCGAAGAAGATGTCGAGCTGCGTGGGGAGTTTCGTGCTGCTCACCTGCTCACCTTCATGATCATCTCGAGGTGCTGCTCGCCGGTGGTGCAGCTAGCGCTCAGGTCGTATCGAGAGCGACTGGATGCTGGTCACCAAGCATGACGATTCATCCTGTCGACGTACCAGGCGGCAACCGTGCTCGACGGATCCTGGCTGAGATGCGGATGGCGGGCGTCGAATACTCTACGTCGTCCTACATCACCCACGTCGTTAAGGGCCTGCTGCGCAGCTACAACCTCATGAAGAGGATGATGATGGTGCCCGGCACGCGTGAGTCCCTCGACGAGGACTCCCTCACCAGCTACGTCATTCAAGACGAAGCTCTGCAGGAGGCAGAGAAGCCCACGGAGCTCATTCCGCATACGAGTTACGCTGCACCGACGAAGCAAAATCGGCAGCAGGGCCAGCGTGGGACGCTGGGAGGAGGTGGTAGCGGAGGTGCGCGGTCGACGAAGGACATCGATGAGAAAAGGTCGACGTGGGACAAGGGTTGTAGAGGTGGTGGTCGATGGCGGGAGTGCTGGATCTGCCACGACCCCGACCATCTCTCCTACGAGTGCCCCGATCGCGACGACAGCGACGAGGACGACAACAAGGGAGGCCGCGGTCGGTTGATCAGTCGTCGCCCTCGTCGAGATGAGAGGCCGCGGAAGGAGAAGGAGACGTCGAAGAAGATGGCGTCGACGAAGGACGTCGACTCCTCCAGAGGCAAAGGCCGAGGCGACGGGGAGGCATCGTGCTCGATGGTCGGCGTGGTGGAGCCAACAGCCTCGCTGGCGCCGGAGGCTGGCGAGGACTTCCAGGCGGTGGCGGCAGCTGTGCACGCAAACCCGATGGCGATGCTGCTCGACAGCGGTTGCTCCCACCACCTGATGGGGACGAAGAAGGTCTTCGTCGACATGGCGCTGAGCGGCAGTGTGAAGCACGTGCGTGGATTCAATGGGGCGTTGCAGCCAGTCGAGGGTCGCGGAACCGTCGCTCTGCAAGGGGAGGCCGGGAAGCAGGTCCTCATCCCAGACGTCCTCTACGTTCTGGGAGTACAGGCGAACCTGCTGTCAGCCGGCCAGCTGAAGGAGAGCGGAGTGCAGCTGCAGGGTGACGGCGAAGAGATGTTGCTCATCGCCACGACCGGGGTTTTGCTCGGTCGAGCACGCTACACTGGCCGAGTCATGTGCACCGACCTTCGCCCTTGCTCGACGCGGTCGCCGTCGACCGAGGTGGTGGCTCTGCGGACGATCGTCTCGGCGACAAAGTCGACCCCCGACCGGTGGCACGCGAGGCTCGGGCACGTCGGCGTCGACACGATTAAGAGCTTGGCGAAGCATGAAGTTGCTACTGGGCTCGACATCAAGCCATCGACCGGAGGGAACCCGCCGTGTGTCCCGTGCGTCGGAGGAAAGCTGGCGCGGCACACCTTCCCTGACAAGGGCTCGGACGCCGAGGAGGCACAGGCTGTCGTGCACATTGACTTGTGCGGGCCATTTCGGGTGACTGCCAAGGATGGCAGCCTGTACTTCCTGCTACTGAAGGATCGCCACACTCGGTTTGTGTGGGTGGTGCTGGTCGCTAAGAAGAGCGATGTGCTGCGGGAGTTCGAGAAGTGGCTGGTGCTGGTGGAACGGCAGACGAAGAAGTCGGTGCTGATGCTCCGCTCAGACCGGGGAGGGGAGTTCCTCAGGAAGGAGTTCACCAACTTCGTCGACGGGAAGGGCATCGTCCACGACTTGACGAGCCCTTACACTCCACAGCAGAACGGCATGGCTGAGCGAGAGATGCGCACGGTCGTCGAGTCCGTGCGGACGATGCTGCTGCACATGGGCATGCAATACCACTGATGGCACCTCGCCCTGCGACAGGCCGTCTGGGTGCGCAACTGCTTGGAGCGGTCGACGACGCCGTCGGGGACAACGCCGTACCAGCTGCTGACTGGGAAGAAGCCCGACCTCACCCTGGCACGGGTGTGGGGCTGCATGGTGCAGTTCATGGTCCCCGAGCAACAGCGCGGTGGGAAGCTGGCGCCGAAGGCTCGGTGGGGGCTTCACCTGGGCGTGTCGCCGGAGAGCAAGGGCTGGGAGGTGCTGGACTTGACCGACAACAAGGTGGTAACGTCGGTCGAGGTGATCTTCTACGAGACGCTGTCGCTGGAGGTGTGGAAGGCGACGTATGGGCCGGCGTCGGGGCGGACACAGGCGCACCCGCCGACGGACACCTCGACGGCGACGTTCCCGCTGCTCGCCGAGGTCGACGAGCCTGCTGAAGAGGACGTCGAATAGGTCCTTCCTCCGCCCCCTGTTATTGCCCATCCCAACCCCGTCGCAGAGTGGCCTGCGTCGACACCAGTGTCGGCCACCGGCGATGAGGGGAGCCTTGAGGCGTCGCCTGTGGCGCCGGCCAGTGGCATCGCCAGCGGTCGTCGACGAGGATGTGCAGCCGTCAACAGGGAAGCAGCAGACAGGGGAGCTGGCGCATAAGGAGGGAGCAGCAGAGGTCCAGTCGACAGGGGAGCAGCAGACGGGGCGGTCGACAGGGGAGCTATCGATGAAAGAGAGGTCGGCAGGAGGGCCGACGAGATGGGAGCAGCCGGCGAAGCAGCTGGTCGACGACGAGAATGTCGACGAGGAATTGGAGCTGTCGGCAGAAGTGGAGTCCACCGACAGCGACATGGTGGAGGTGCCGATCGAGGCACCTGAGCTGCAATGCTCAGAGCCAAAGCTGCGACGCTCAGGTCGAACTCGGAGGCCACCCAAGTGGCTGAGCTACCACGCCTGCCTGCCACCGGCTGCCTTCACCACGTTGTACGACGACGTCGACGATGACCTGCGGTACGACGACGCCGAGGATGACGTCGACCTGCCGGAGCTTAACCCCGACGTGCATGCCGACCCCGAACTCCGCTGGGACATCGCGGCGATGACGGTGAAGGAGGCGATGGCGAGCTGGAAGGGCGAGGCGGTGAAGGCCGCCATGAACGAGAAGATCCGCAGCCTCATCGGCATGGGCACCTGGGAGCTGGTCGAACGCCCACGCGGGGTGAACATCATGAAGAACCGGTGGGTGCTGACGACCAAGTACCACATCGACGACACCGTCGAGCGCAAGAAGGCGAGGCTGGTCGTGAAGGGCTTCACGCAGGTGTACGGCGCCGACTACGACGAGACGTGTTATAGTCACAATAGGCTTGAATGTGCCTAAAACGAAAGATAGAGAGCACAGACGGATTTCTGCACAGCGGCTTCAAACGTTGATAGCGTTCTGCTCACAGCTGCAAATGACTTGATTCAAATTGGATCTGGAGCGTCTTCACGTCGTCTACAATTAGCAATTTAGATTGCACGATTTGATAAAGAATTGACGACACAGCGTTGGTTTGAACGAACGGTACTATGGCAGCCACTATAGTCTTAGAACACAAGATAGGAAGAGTTACGAGTTGGGAATGACTCCCAGCTCCTACAAACCCCAAGAGCCGAGGTACAGTGATGTGGAACAGTGCCACACTGTCCCCAACCACGAAGGGTCTCGAAACTACCCTGCACTAGGGCCTACACCAAGTGAAATGTTACACTACACAAAGTAATGTAACTATCTTCAATATCTTGAGGTGTACCCTTTTTGGCGAGCTTCGAAATCACTTGAGGCTTGACACCAAGGCTCGGGCTCTTCATCACAAACTCATCCTTGAGTTCTTGATGGGTCTGCTGCACACACCTGCGACACGCCGAACGTTCGACACAGGACAAAATAGAAACCGCGCACGACAAAATAGAAACCGCGCGCGAGACACAAACGACCGCGTAACTCGCGTCTAGCGATAACTCGCTATTGACTCGACACACACACTCGACATCATGACTCAACATTCACACACAATTATAAGCATGAAATATATATTATCCCATGCCCTCATACCATTCCATACACACACACATTCACGCACACGGACAACAAGCCGAGTGCAAACCGTAGGGTTGCACCAACAAACTCCCCCTCGGATTGTTGGCCTTAGGATATGTTGCTCTCTCAGTTCAGAGCCATCCCAGCCAGCTTGCAACATTTCCAATGCTGCTGCTCCACCAGCCTCTTGGTCATCATGTCAGCCGGCTGCCCCGTGGTCTTCACGTAGCGCAACTCAACTTCACCCGCGGTTACCATGCTCCTCGTCCAATGCCACTTCACCCTCATGTGCTTCGTGAGTCCATGCAACACAGGGTTCTTAGCAAGAGCAATGGCACCCTGGCTGTCACAGTACAGTGGGGTAGGTCCTTGCTGCTCCTCCCCCAATTCAGCCAACAAACGCCGCTGCCACACAATCTCCCGTACGGCACGGAAGAGTGCCATGTACTCGGACTCCACCGAGCTCAAAGCTTGGTCAACCTGCTTCTTGCTCTCCCAAGCAGTTGGGCCTCCACCAACAGAGCATATGAAGCCTCCCACACTTGTCATGTCCTCTGGTTCTGATGCATATGAAGCATCCGAGTAGGCGGTGAGGAACAAACGCCCGGGTTCAACACCATCCGCGCCCTTTTGGCGCCTTTGTGCCGCCGCCGAGTATTGCAGCCCAACGGTCGGTGTTTGGCCAAGATACTTGGCCACCCTCATTCCAGCTGCTACCTGCTCCTCATTAGGGCATTGCACAACCCTAGCCAGCTGCCCGGTAGCAAACGCGACGTCCGGTCGGGTGTTTACCGCCGCATACATGAGGCTGCCCACCAACGAGTGAAATCGGCGCCTCTCCTCTTCACCAACGCTCTCCTCCTCTGGTCCCTTCACACACTTGAACCCAGAGGGAAAGGGTGTAGCCACATGGCCTTCACTCTGCCCAAAGTTGGCAGCCAATGCCTCCAGGTACTTTCGTTGATGCACCCGCATGCACCGCTTCTCCACATCTCGTTCGATGTGGAGCCCAAGGTAGAAGCTCACGTCACCAAGGGCCTTGCACTTGAACTTGTCTTGAAGCTTCAGCATCACCTCCTTCACAAGGTCAGAAGAGGGTGAGAAAATGAGGATGTCATCCACATAAACCACCATGAAACTCCTCTGCTCCCCCTCGCCAAGCATGAACAAGGAGTGATCGGCCGTTGAGGGAGTGAAGCCGATCCCCTCCAACACTTCGCGCAGCTTCATGTACCATTGCCTAGGGGCCTGCTTCAGCCCATAGAGGGCCTTCTTCAGCTTCCACACTCTGCCACTACCATCATCAAACCCCTCTGGCTGCGCCATAAAAATCTCCTCCTCAAGGATGCCGTTAAGGAATGCCGTTACGATGTCCATTTGCTTTACTACCCATCCTTTGATGGCGGCTCCCGCGAATAGGGTTCGCAGCGTCGTCGGCTTCACCACAGGGGCAAACAGCTCCTTGAAGTCCACCTTCTCCTTCTGCTGGTACCCCTTGGCTACAAGCCTAGACTTGTAGCGCTCGATCTTGCCGTCGGCATCCGACTTGATTTTGAAGAGCCACTTGGACGTTATCGCCGTACGCCCCTCCGGTAGCTCCACCAATTCAAACGTGTCATTCTCCTCGATGCTCTTCAGCTCACTCTCCATGGCCTTCTTCCACTCCTCAGCATCACTACTCTCCAAAGCCTCCTTGAGAGTTGCTGGTTCTCCCGGCATCTCCACCGGAGAGAAGAACGCGAAGGCACACTCCTCGTAGTCACTCTCCTCGTCGTCTCCGACCATCATTGCCGCTCCGGCCAGGGCTGTCTTGCCCTGCTTTCCCGGCGCATCATAGGTCAGCCTATTAGGGGGTTGAACTCTCCTCTTCCCCCTTCCTTCCTCCTCAGCTGCAGGGACTTGAAGGCCTTGGCGTTGCTGCGGTGTGGCTCGAATCCGTGGAGCACTCGTAGTACGGGAAGGGAGTGACGGTGCACGCTCGCTCACTTGCTGCACCTCCTCCTCTTCTTCCTCTGCATCATTGGCCTCCTCTCCCTCATTCACAAGGGAGGATTGCCTTGTGGTTGTGCTGCCGCTGCTCAGCTCCAAAGGCAGCTCCACATGCTCCAAACCGGAACTCTTCACCTCCCCAAACCGCACGCCTATCTTCGCCTCATTCTCCGCCTTCCAATCCTTGTACATGAAGTTCTCCATGAACTTGCAGTCCCTGCTCACCAAGAACTTCTTGGTGAATGGGTCCCAAAGAAGCCATCCCTTGCTGTTTTGAGCCATGCCCAAGTGCACGGCCCACACCGCCTTGGCACCAAGCTTGTTGTGCCGAAGATGCTTAGGCACGAGCGCCATGCACATGCACCCGAACACCCGAAGCATATCCACCTTTGGCTTCCTTCCTAGCCACTCCACATAGGGCACCCATTTGTCTGCTCCCACATGAATCAAGGCTCTGTTCTTGGCCACACACGCGCTCCGCACCGCATCAGGCCAGAAATAGTCGGGTAGCCCGGCTTCAATGAGCAACCCGCGTGCCGCCTCCGTGATTGTGCGGTTCGCTCGCTCGGCGATGCCGTTCATTGCAGGGGAGTATGGCATGGTGAGGGAGTGCCGAATACCATTCTTCTTCAGCCACAACCCAAACTCCTTGCTCAGGAACTCTCCCCCTCGATCGGTGCGGATTGACTTGACTAGACGGTCTTGTTGCCGCTCCACCATCGGGAACCAATCCGTCTTCAACGTTTCAGCCACGTCGCTCTTCTTGGCCAGCACGTACACCCAAGTCATGCGGGTGTAGACGTCGACAATGGTGAGAAAATACTCAGCTTCAGCAGCTCCAAGATTCAGGGGGCCCACCACGTCCATCACCACCTCATCAAGCGGTGCCTTTGCCGTTGCCTCCGAACTAGGGAACGGAAACCGGGTGAACTTGGCTTGAATGCACGTCGGGCAGCCAAGCACCTCATCGGGCTCCCCCTTCACACGTATGCCAGCAACCATCTCATTCTTCACTAGCTGCTGCAAGATGGGCAGGGCCACATGCCCCATGCGCCGATGCAAGGTGAGCCAATCACACTCCCCCGTAGCCGAAGTTGGATTGGAGAATGCCGCGCTCGCAATAGCGCCCCACATACTCTCTCCGTAGTCCTCCTCCGCTGCTGCCTCTGGGTTCTCCTCACCCTTTTGCTGCTCCTTGGTTGCTGCACCACTCTCCTTAGGTTCACTGAACTTGCTGGTCCCTCCAGGTTTGCTCTTCTTGAGCTCATTCTCCTTAGCGCGACCGTTCGCGCCATCGTCGCTACCGACCGCTCCATCCTTGGTGCTGATGCTTGCTGCCACTTGCCTCTCCTTAGGCATAGGGACCACTGGGATCTGCCACATCTCGTTGTAGACATCCCTGTCCTCATGAAGGTCCCAAAGAATTCGATCGCCAAGCCTTGCGGTGTAGGTCTTGGCTCCCTTCGAGTTCGTGTCCATGCCGGCCTTTGCCAACCGCCGCACGGAAATCAGGTTTGCAGCAAGGCTGGGCACCCAAAGCACGTTCTTGAGGCCCACCATCTTCCCATCAGCACCCTTGAACATGGCCTTGCCCATGCCTTTCACCTCTGCTCGCTGCCCCAAAGCCGATGTGACATGCTTCACCGGTGACGGCTCGAGTTCGGTGAGCAAGTCCGGGCGAGGTGTCATGCTATAGGTAGCGCCACTATCAATCACCCAATAGTCCAGGGGGTGTAGGGTCACCTTCCCCACAGCTGCTGGCTCCTCAAAGTCTTCATCCTTCTCTGGACCAGCCGGTACTTGCGTCGACACGAAGTAGAATAGACCCGGGTATCGATCGTCGCTCGGGTCCTTGTCGTTGTCTCCGCTCTTCATGTTTGCAGCTCCGCCACCGCGACCGCCACGGCCTCCACGGCCTCGTCCTCTCCCTCCTCCTGCTCCTCTACCCTCTTGGCCTTGAGCAGGGGTCCAACCATCAGGGAGTTTGTAGCAGTCGCGCCACATGTGTCCGCTCTTGTGGCAATAGTGACACTCGCCGTCGAATCGGCCGCGACCGCGTCCGTAGCTCTTGTCGTCGCTGCAGTAACCGCCACTCCTGCGGCCTCCGCCGAAGTTGCTGCCACCAAACCTTCCTCCCCCTCGTCCTCTGCCTCTTCCTCGACCATATCCACGGCCGATGCTCGCTGCCCCAGCGCCATCCGCACTCGCCAACTCACGGCGGCGGAAATCCTCTTGAAGGATAGCTCGCTTCACGTCTTCAAGCGAGAGGCGGGGCAAGTCGCGATTAAGGTTGATGATGAGCGAGGACCATGACTCTGGGAGTAAGGCCAGCAACTTGGTCTTCTTTTGGAGCTCACTGTAGTTCAAATCAGCTCCCTCAAGCCGCGTCAACAAGTCGAAGAATTTCTGCACCCCTTCTTCAACCGCTTCGTCTTCTTCAATTCGTAGTGCCGCCATTTGCCGTTCCAACACCACCACTACCGCCGCTGTTGCAGGAGCATGTACACCCTTGAGAGCAGCCCATGCCTTTGCTTGATGTGACGGATCTGACTGCTCCCCAACGCTTGCCCAAGTAAGAGATAGCCTTGTGCGCTCTTCCGCACCCACGGGCTCTTCTCCGGGTCGTTCTCGGGGCGCTTCTCCGTTCCTTCCATCACCTCCAGCAGGTCATAGTGGTCAAAGATGTTCTCCATCTTGAAGGACCATTCAGCAAAGTTGTCACCGTTGAACTTGTCAAGCCCAAACACCCTAGGCTCATCCCTAGGTGGGCCAAGACTTGGTTGCATGGGCGCCATGGCTGAATCACGGGGTTGGCCTTGAGCTTGAGCTTCTCCACTGCCACCAGCACCTCTGCCACCCCTTTCCTCAGATCCAGACATTGTCGAAACTGCTCCAAGGGGCTCTGATACCACTTGTTATAGTCACAATAGGCTTGAATGTGCCTAAAACGAAAGATAGAGAGCACAGACGGATTTCTGCACAGCGGCTTCAAACGTTGATAGCGTTCTGCTCACAGCTGCAAATGACTTGATTCAAATTGGATCTGGAGCGTCTTCACGTCGTCTACAATTAGCAATTTAGATTGCACGATTTGATAAAGAATTGACGACACAGCGTTGGTTTGAACGAACGGTACTATGGCAGCCACTATAGTCTTAGAACACAAGATAGGAAGAGTTACGAGTTGGGAATGACTCCCAGCTCCTACAAACCCCAAGAGCCGAGGTACAGTGATGTGGAACAGTGCCACACTGTCCCCAACCACGAAGGGTCTCGAAACTACCCTGCACTAGGGCCTACACCAAGTGAAATGTTACACTACACAAAGTAATGTAACTATCTTCAATATCTTGAGGTGTACCCTTTTTGGCGAGCTTCGAAATCACTTGAGGCTTGACACCAAGGCTCGGGCTCTTCATCACAAACTCATCCTTGAGTTCTTGATGGGTCTGCTGCACACACCTGCGACACGCCGAACGTTCGACACAGGACAAAATAGAAACCGCGAACGACAAAATAGAAACCGCGCGCGAGACACAAACGACCGCGTAACTCGCGTCTAGCGATAACTCGCTATTGACTCGACACACACACTCGACATCATGACTCAACATTCACACACAATTATAAGCATGAAATATATATTATCCCATGCCCTCATACCATTCCATACACACACACATTCACGCACACGGACAACAAGCCGAGTGCAAACCGTAGGGTTGCACCAACAAGACGTACTCGCCTGTGAGCAGCTACGTAACGTTGAGGATCTTCCTCAGCATCGTCGCCGTCCTCGACCTCAACCTGATGCAGCTCGACATGAAGAACGCTTTCCTGCAGAGTAAGCTCGACCGGGTGCTGTGCATGTACCAGCCGGACTACTTCAATGACGGGACCGGCCGGGTGTGCAAGCTGCTGAAGAGCCTCCACGGGCTGAAGCAGTCGCCGCTGCTGTGGTACAGGGCTCTCGACGGCGTGCTGCTGGGCGCTGGCTGGAAGAAGAGCCAGGTCGACACGGCGCTCTACTCCAAGGTCGGCGACGACGGAGTGACCTGCTGGGTGCTGGTCTACGTGGATGACCTTCTCGCCGCCAGCAGCAGCACCGCGATGCTGAAGAAGCTTAAGGAGCTGCTGGAGGCCGCCTTCGAGCTGCGTGAGATCTCGCCGGTCGTCAAGTACCTCAGGCTGGAGATCGTGCGCAACGGGCCAGCAAGGAAGCTGTGGCTGCACCAGCAGGGCTATGCCGACAAGCTGCGTAGGCGCTTCATCGACGAGGAGAGGGGCGGTCGGATCCCGAAGACGCCGGTCTCGGTCGACGCCTACGCCGTGCTGACATTCGACGGCGAGGAGGCACAGGAGCGCGAGGAGGAGGAGTACCGGCAGAAGGTCGGCTCGCTGCAGTTCGCGGTGACAACGAGGAGGACAGAAATCGCCTTCGCCTGCAGCAAGCTGGGGAGCGGCCTTACGGTGAGGAGCGACCAGCACTGGCACGAGGTCGACCGCTGCCTCGCCTACCTCGCCTACACCCACAACACTGCCCTGGAGTTCGGCAGTGGACCAGAGTCGCTGCAGCTGGTCGGCTACGTGGACGCCGACGACGCCGGCGACAAGCAGAAACGTATCAAGAAACGAGAACTTAAAGATTCACTAGAATATGAGAGTACAAGTGAATAAAAACCTAACTTAGGGCAAAACAGAAACACATAGACTACAACCACATAAACTACATAAAATATAGTTTGACACACCCCCATAGTCTAGGTGACGGTAGTCCTGTGGAAGGCAACACAAATCCCAGGGTGGATCATGAAGTCACCACGCAGTTTGAGAGCAATGGTCACAGGACCAGTCAGCAAGAACAAGCAAGGGTCACAAGACCAGTCCACAAGAACAAAACAAATCTCAGGGTGGAGCTCAAAGTCACCACACAGTCCGAGAGCAAGCAAGGGGCCACAAGGCCAGTCCACATGCAGGTATATAGAAAATATAAGGAGAAACTGTTGACTGGCAGGCACAAGGCCGAGCTGGGTGCAGAAACGCTGGTGGTCACAAGGCGGTAACGCCTTGGTGAAGATATCTGCAGTGTTGGCCTCAGAGACCACACGAACGACGCGAGCCTGGCCACGCTGCTGCAACTCACGCAGAAGGAAGTAACGAGGCTGGATGTGCTTCGCCTTCCCAACCAGTCGGGGCTCCTCGCACAACAGGACAGCAGACCTGTTGTCGGCGAACAAGAGTTGGGGAGAGCGAGGCCGCTCACCAAGGTCGGTGAGGAGGAAAGACAGCCAGCGAAGCTCCTGGGCGGCAATGGCCGTAGCGTATACCTCCGCCTCACAGCTGGATCCAGAGATAGACGACGCCCGAGTCGACCGCCACGAAACAGCTCCGGTCCCGAGGCTGAAGCAGTAGCCCTGTGAAGACCTGTACGTCTGACCATAGTCCGCATACGACGAGTCCGAGAAACCTGTGAGTGTAACTGGCTGCTTCCCTCCAAGGACAAGTCCCATGCCTGATGTGCTCACCACATACTTCGCCACCATCCTAGCAGCCAACCAGTGAGAAGGTCGGTGTCTCCCAGGCGCAACAAAGCGCGCAAGGACGCTGAGAGGGAAAGCCATGTCTAGGCGAATACAAGTGATCAGGTATATGAGGCAACCCACCAACTCAGGATATGGACCACTGGACTCAAATGACTCGTCCGAAGGTGGAGCCGTGAGCCCATGGTTCACACCAAGAGGGGTGAGCTGTACCTTGGAGAACGGGAAGCGAAACCGCGTGAGGATCTGCTCGAGCATATGCGATTGCGTCAGCGTAATGTTGCGAGCTGCCCTGTCTCTGGTGATCTGCAGGCCAAGGTAGCGCTGCACCTCACCAAGGTCATTGCAAGTGTATCTCCTCTGCATTTCCCCCTTCACGGAGGCCAGTGTGCGTCGGTCGGGAGTGGCGAAGACCAGGTCGTCAACGTAAACCAGAACAAAGAACGGGGTCGAGCCACGGCGAACGAAGAGCGCCGGGTCGGCAGACGACGGAAAGAAACCAAGTGCTGCAAGAGTCGTGCGAAGCGTGTCGTGCCACTTGCGAGGAGCCTGGCGCAGGCTGTAGACCGGTCGACGCAGCTGCTACTGGGTCCCAGGAGGGAAAGAGCCAGTGAAGCCAGGCGGGAGACGCAGCCAGATCTGCTCGTGCAAGCTCCCCTGAAGGAACGCTGTGGAGAAGTCCAAGGAGTGTAACTCGTAGTCGCGCTGAGCTGCAATGTGCAGCAACACCCGAAGAGTGGTCATCTTCGGGGTGGGAGCGAAGGTCTGGAAGAATTCGACCCCCTCTCGATGACTGAAGCCTCTCGCCATATGGCGCGCCTTGAACACCGGTGGTGATCCAGGCAGCCGCTTCACCTTATAGAGCCACCTGCCACTGACGACGTTCGTCCCTGGTGGTGGGACTGTCAACATATATTTTATATGTGTTGTTTAGGTTAGTCTAGGTGTTACATTTCTACTTCCTTGCATGATTAGGGATTGCTATATCTAGGGTTGTACTTCACATTTTCTATCAATTCATTCTTATCGTAACATGGTATAGAGCTAGGCTTCCCTTAGGCGATTTTTCCCCTAGGCGATTTTTCCCCTAGGCGAAATTTCTCTCGATAGTCTATGGGCCCACCACCCGCGCGCCTCGTAGCGACCCGTAGCCCGAAGCGCCATGCCCCGTAGAGCCCGAGTAGGCCGCGCCCCGCCATCGTGCGTCACCCGTTTCTGCCCTGCGCCCCACCCGTTTTTGCCGTGCGTCACTCGGTTTTCTGCCCCGCGCCCCACTCGTTTTACCCCGCGCGTTCCCCCCCAGCCCTCTAGCGCGCAGCAGACGAACGCGCATAGTTGCGCACGCAGCCTTAGTCGCACCCGCAGCTCCGCGCTAGTACGTCGCGACCGCACGCACGTGCAGCAACAGTCCATGTCGTGTCTGGGGGTGCGGGAGGTGCAGTTGCGGAGGGTGAGGGTGCTGGGGCTGCAGGAGCTCGTGGTGTCGGTTCAGGGGGTGCAGTGTGTGTGGGCCTGGAGGTCACTCCCGTGGAGGACACAGCAGCCTCGAGTCGGCGGCCTCGCCCCGCGTCACCCCCCGGCTTCCCGGTCGTCCCGCAGTTCCCTCCTCGTTCTCCTCTGCGGCCGGTTGCTGCGGAGCCTGGGGGTGCTCCTACGGGAGGTACTGGAGGCCCCGGGGGTGTCGCTAGTGGAGGTGCTGGTTCTGGGGGTGCTGGAGCTGGAGGCACTGGCACTGTGGCGCCTACACCGCGCACTGTACGTTTCCTGACCCGTGAGCAGCGTCTCCTCCGGTTGGAGAGGGAGGAGCGTGAGCGGTTTGAGAGGGCACAGCAGCAGCAGCAGCAGCAGCAGCAGCAGCAGCAGCAGCAGCAGCAGCTGCTGCAGCAGCAGCAGCAGCTACAGCAGCAGGAGAGAGTAGAGGAGGAGTCACAGCAGCAGCACGAGAGGGTAGCATAGGAGTCCCGGTCGCAGCAGCGGGTGCAGCTGCAGCCGCAGCTGGAGAGGGTAGAGGAGGAGTCACGGCCGCACCAGGAGAGGGTAGAGCAGGAGTCCCGCCCGCAGCAGCAGGTGCAGCTACAGACCCAGCAGGAGAGAGTACAGGAGGAGTCACAGCCGCACCAGGAGAGGGTAGAGCAGGAGTCCCGCCCGCAGCAGCAGGTGCAGTTACAGACCCAGCAGGAGAGAGTACAGGAGGTGTCACGGCCACAGCAGGAGAGGGTAGCGCAGGAGTCCCGGTCGCAGCAGCGGGTGCAGCTGCAGTCGCAGCAGGAGAGGGCAGAGGCGGAGCCACAGGAGCAGCAGCAGGGGCCGGTGCCGTCGCAGCAGACGCCAGAGGAGGCGGAGCAGCAGCGACTGCGACTACGCGACCTCCCCGACCCTGCACCTGCACGCTTTGTTCGTGGTCCCCTACCGTCCCCTCCTGTTCCCCCTGTTGAGTCCCTTTCCTCGTCCCAGTGGACTCGTCGTTCTCCCCTCAGACGTGCTGTGTCCCCAGAGCGTCGTCGGTCCCGTTACCGTGCAGACTGTCCGTTCCACCTTGTTCTTCGCTCTCGTGTTCCACCTTCTCCTGTCCTTCCACAGCCCCCTGAGTCGTCCCTCACTGTGCTCCACGACCCGTTGTCCGACTACCTCCGTGCCTCCCGTCCTGTCGTCTCCCGTGTTTTGTCCGCGTTGGTCACTCACCCGACTGCACCTCTGTCGTCTTTTTCGGCACTTGTTACCACTGTCGCTGGCTTTGCCTCTTCCCACCGCCTTGACTATGCCGCTCACTTGGTGAGTGGCCCTGCTCGTTCTCCGTTCTCTGGGGGTGCTCCTGTTTTCCCCCTAGAGGTCCTCGAGGACAGGCAGTTCGAGCTTGGTTTCCTTGCGGCCGCTGCTCCTCATCTCTGCGCCATGCTACTTGCCCCTGAGGGGGATCCAGACGCCCTTGACATCCCGATCCCTCGCACTCACGCCGAGGCGGTCTCGGGGCCCTGGGCTTCGTACTGGATAGCAGCTGAGGAGGCAGAGATGGCATCTTATAGGTCCACAGGCACTTACGTCGACGCAGTCCCACCACCTGGGACGAACGTCGTCAGTGGCTGATGGCTCTACAAGGTGAAGCGGCCGCCTGGATCACCACCTGTGTTCAAGGCGCGCTATGTGGCGAGAGGCTTCAGTCAGCGATAGGGGGTGGACTTCTTCCAGACCTTCGCTCCCACCCCGAAGATGAGTACTCTTCGGGTGTTGCTGCATATTGCAGCCCAGCGCGACTACGAGTTGCACTCCTTGGACTTCTGCACCGCGTTCCTCAATGTTCGTTTGCCGTGGCTCGACCCCGTTCTTTGTCCTGGTCTACATCGACGACCTGGTGTTCGCCACTCCCGACCGACGCGCGCTGGCCTCTGTGAAGGAGGAACCGCAGAGGAGACACACTTAGACTGACCTTGGTGAGCTGCAGCACTACCTTGGCCTGCAGATTACCAGGAACATGGCAGCTCGCACCATTACGCTGACTCAGTCGCATATGGTCATGCAGATCCTCACGCGGTTTCGCTTCCCGTTCTCCAAGGTACAGCTCACCCCTCTTGGTGTGGATCATGGGCTCACGGCTCCACCTTCGGACGAGTCATTTGAGTCCAGTGGTCCATATCCTGAGTTGGTGGGTTGCCTCATATACCTGATCACTTGTATTCGCCTAGACATGGCTTTCCCTCTCAGCGTCCTTGCGCGCTTTGTTGCGCCTGGGAGACACCGACCTTCTCACTGGTTGGCTGCTAGGATGGTGGCGAAGTATGTGGTGAGCACATCAGGCATGGGACTTGTCCTTGGAGGGAAGCAGCCAGTTACACTCACAGGTTACTCGGACTCGTCGTGGGCCGACGACGCGGAGACGCGTCGGTCTACACAGGGGTACTCCTTTAGCCTCGGGGCAGGTGCTGTTTCGTGGCGGTCGACTCGGGCGTCGTCCGTCGCCGGTTCCATCTGTGAGGCAGAGGTGTACGCTGCGGCCATGGCCGCTCAGGAGCTTCGCTGGCTGTCTTTCCTTCTTACCGACCTTGGTGAGCGGCCTCGCTCTCCCCCAGTCTTGTTCGCCGACAACAGGTCTGCCGTCCTGTTGTGTGAGGAGCCCCGACTGGTTGGGAAGGCGAAGCACATCCAGCTTCGTTACTTCCTTCTGCGTGAGTTGCAGCAGCGTGGCCAGGCACTCGTACGACGTGTGGTCTCTGAGACCAACACTGCAGATATCTTCACCAAGGCGTTGCCGCCTTGTGATCACCAGCGTTTCTGCACCCTGCTTGGCCTTGTGCGGGCCCGTCCTCACTTGCTTACGTAGATGCTTTGTCCTTATTGTCTTGTACTCTTGCATCTCAATATATATTAGCTATATACCTGCATGTGAACTGGCCTTGTGGCTCTTTTGCTTGCTCTCGGACTGTGTGGTGACTTTGAGCTCCACCCTGAGATTTGTCTTGTTCTTGTGGACTGGTCTTGTGACCCTTGCTTGTTCTTGCTGACTGGTCATGTGACCCTTGCTTGCTCTCAGACTGTGTGTGTCCTTGAGACCCACCCTGAGATATGTGTTGTTTTTCCACGGGATTACCGTCACCTAGACTATGGGGGTGTGTCAACATATATTTTATATGTGTTGTTTAGGTTAGTCTAGGCGTTACATTTCTACTTCCTTGCATGATTAGGGTTTGCTATATCTAGGGTTGTACTTCACATTTTCTATCAATTCATTCTTATCGTAACAGGGACTGCGTCGACGTAGGTGCCTGTGGACCGATAAGATGCCATCTCTGTCTCCTCAGCTGCTATCCAGTACGGGGCCCAAGGTCCCGAGACCGCCTCCGCGTGATTGAGAGGGATCGGGATGTCAAGGGCGTCTTGATCCCCCTCAGGGGCAAGCAGCATAGCGCAGAGATGGGGAACAGCGGCCGCAAGGAACTCCAGCTCAAACTGCCTGTCCTCCAGAACCTCCAAGGAAAAGACCGGTGCACTCCCAGTGGTCGGAAAACGGGCAGGTCCACCCACCAGGTGAGCGGCGTAGCCAAGGCGAAGGGACGAAGAAAAGGCACTCACAGAGGCTGTAAGAGCTAAGACAGACGACTGAGGAACAGACGGGTGCGAAACCAACGAGGACAGAACACGAGGGACGACTGGACGAGCAGCACGGCGGGAGTCTGAGACCGGGTCTGGGAGAACTGGAAGGGACGACGCAGGAGGCAACGGAAGACTCGAACGAGGTGGGACACGAGGGCGGAGAACAACGTGAAACAGACAGTCGGCACGGTAACGAGACGGACGAGACTCTGGAGACACAGCACGACTGAGAGGAGAGCGACGAAGAGTCTAGTCGGACTGGGAGGGGAACGAGGCAGGGGGAACAGGAGGAGTCGGGACGAGACGGACAAAGCGCGCAGGTGCGGGGTCAGGTAGCCGGTCAAGGCGCTGCTGCTCTGCCTCCTCTGGCGTCAGCTGTGGCTGCACCTGCTCCCGCTGCTGCTCCTCCAGCTCCGGTAGGGAGCGCACCTGCGCCGGCTGCTGTGGCTTCTCCTCTACCCTCTCCTGCTGCGGCTGGAACTGAACCCACTGCTGCGGCCGTGGCTCCTCCTCTACTCTCTCCTATTGCTGCTGCAACTGCACCTGCTGCTGCGGGTGTGACTCCTCCTCCACTCTGTCCTGCTGCTGCAGGTGCGACTCCTCCTTTACTCTCTCCTGTTGCTGCGAGTGTGACTCCTCCTCCACTCTGTCCTACTGCTGCGGGTGCGACTCCTCCTTTACTCTCTCCTGTTGCTGCGAGTGTGACTCCTCCTCTACTCTCTCCAACCGTGAAAGACGCTGCGCACGAGTCTAGAAACGTACAGCACGCGGTGTAGGCACCGACGTGCCTGCTCCTCCGGCGCCAGCACCCCCAGAACCAGACCCTCCACCAAAGACCCCCTCAGTGCCTCCAGTACCTCTCGCAAGAACACCCCCAGGCTCCGCAGTGACCGACCGCAGAGACGAACGAGGAGGAAACTGCGGAACGGACGGGAAGCCAGGGGGTGAGGCTGGACGAGGCCGCCAACTCGAGGCAGCCGTGTCCTCGACAGGAGGGGCCTCCATGCCCACACCCACTGCACCCCCAGAGCCTGCACCACCAGCTCCAATAGTCCCAGTACCCTCACCCTCCACAGCTGCACCTCCTGCACCCCCAGATACGACAGGGACTGGACGCTGCGGGGGAGACGACTGTGGAGTGACGTGCGACACACCTGACGGGGCAGGACGTGAGGGGGGGGGGGGGCTACCGGGGGGACTGGGGGGGAACCGGGTGAGGAACAGAGTGGGGGAAAAGGCCTGAGAACCTCAGTGGGGACGGCTCCTGTAGTAACAGACCGACTCGTCGAAAGTGGCATCCTGGGAACTGAAGAACTGGTAGGTGAGTGGGTCGTAGAACGCCCAGCCGGAGGCGTCCAGGGGGAAGCCAAGAAAGACGCAGGCACGAGTGCGCGCAGACAACTTGTTCGCGCCAGGGGCGCGAACGTGAGCCAGGGAGCCCCAGACACGGAAGTCAGCTGCCACACCTCGAGACCCCGTCCAAAGGAAGACCGGCGTCACCCGTGGCCGTGCGTCACAGGGCCACAGGTTCAGCTGTTGCGCGGCATAGCGGACGGCCTGGGGCCACAGGAACCTGTGGCACATGGAGGAACGAGCAACCTCCATGACCAGGCCGATGCGCCGCTCAGCTACCCCGTTCTACTGCGGCGAGGCCGGTAGCGTGTACGACTGGACGATCCCTTGAGCCCCACAGAATGCCGACAGACGAGTGGAGTCAAACTCACCACCACGGTCGGAGTGTAGACGGAGTCCACTGAGGCCTTGGGCGCCACCCCTCGCTAGGAGCCTCGGCTTTAGGACGGCAGGCACGTTGGCCTTCCGTCGCAAGGGAAACACCGTGGTGTAGCGGGAGAAGTCGTCCACCACAATCAGGAAGAAGCGCTCCTGACGTGGGCCAAGGACCGGGGACGGGCCCCAGACGTCCAAGTGCAGGGTCTCTAAGGGAGCCGTGGTGGGGGGGAACGAAGAGGAGTGAGGGGCAGCGCACTGCCGACCCTCGACGCATGGAGTGCACGGCGGCGCAAGCGAGCGGGGAAGCGGAGCGAGCGACTCTGGGAGACCTGAGACCAGACGGTGACGTACCATCCTACTGAGACGCGAGAAGGACGGGTGACCTAGACGGTGGTGCCAGAGGACCGACGGGTGGGTGAGTGACCGACAGTCGCACGACACAGCAGCTACCTGACCTGACCTGACCTGATCTGACCCAGTGTGGTGGGACCTCGTGTGGAGTGAGTACAAACCAGAGCCCGGCTCCCTGGGAAAAGTGGCTAGAGGGGCCCCAGTGATACCGTCTGTGCAGTAGGCAACTGGCTCCTGTAGGGGAAAAGTGGTGACTACTCCGAGGTCGTGGACGTGGCTGACACCTACCAAGTTCCTAGAGAACGAGGGGGTGTAGTAACCTGTGAGGACCCTAGAGGGAGCCGCCGGACACGGGAGAGTGGTGGTGCTCTGGGCAACCACTGCTCCCACTGAGGGGTCAGCCAAGGCAACAGTGACTGGAGTGCGCAGTGGCGTGAGGTCGGTGCGACCACGAAAGAAACAGCTGGACGCCCCAGAGTCGAGTGTGAACGACAGGGAAGCAGCCTCGGTGGTCGGACCTGGGCAAGCTACACTAGCAGGGAAAGTGTCAAACATATATGATATAGCCTGTTTAGGCTGTAGTGGGTTAGACATTATGGGGTACAGCTTTTCTAGGTTTTCCTATTTGTACCCATCTCATTTCTAGTTCAATCATTCCACGCTAATATTCTCACATGGTATATAGCGGGTTCCCTAGAGGGACCGTTTTCCTTAGGGCCCACCACTTCGATTTTTTTTTTCCTGCCCTGCCCGAAGCGCGTATCGCACTCTGCCCTACTGCCGCCGTAGCGGCCCTACCCTTTCGGCCCGTCGCGCCCTTAGCGGCCCGCCCTGCCGTCGCGGCCCTTCGCGGCCCGCTCTGTCGCCCTTAGCGGCCCGCCCTGCCGCCCTTAACGGCTCGTCGCCGCCCTGCCGCGAACCGCCCTGCCGCCCTTAAGCGGCCCGCCCTGCCGCCCTTAGCGGCCTGTCGCCGCCCTTAGCGGCCCGTCGCGGCCCTTCGCGGCCCCACCCTACCTTTGCGGCCCTGCCGCCCTGCCGTCGCGGCCCTGCCTGGAGCTGTCGCGGCCCTGCCTGGAGATGTCACGGCCCTGCCTGCCGCTGTCGCGGCCCCTACCTGCCGCCGTCGCGGCCCTTCCTACGCCGCTGTTGCGGCCCTGGCTACAGCCGCCGTTGTTGCGGCCCTTCCTGCGCCCGCGTCGCTGCCCTGCACTGCCGCCTCGTTGCGGCTCTGCCCGAAGCGGCCCTGCCCTGCCAGTTGCAGCCCTACCCCAATCCGCCCTGGTAAGCGCACCGCCGCACCCGCGCCGCCCTGCCGAGCTGCGCAGACTTCCCGAGCCGCGCCGCCCTACCGAGCCGCGCCGCCCTGCCGAGTCGCGCTGCTCCTGCTGCTACTACTGCTACTGCTGTCATGGCTAGCCCTAATGTACTCACCTTCGATGCTGAGGGTCGAGCGGTCGATTTTGAGGTCTGGGTCGATGATCTGCAGCTGTTTCTGCAGTGCGATAGCAAGGACGGAGTCTCACTTTTTTTATCTCACGTCTGGCGCCTCTGCTGCACCTGCTGCTGATGCTGCCAGTATTGTTCGCTCACAGTGGACCACGCGCGATGCTGCTGCCCGCCTTTCTATTCGTAGTCACCTTCCGTCTGCTGAGCGCGCTCACTTTAGCCAGTACAAGACCGCTAGGACTCTGTACGACGCTGTTGTTGCGCGCTACTCCTCCCCTGCCACTGCTGCCCTTAGCCGCCTCATGCTGCCGTACCTGTTCCCTGACCTAGCCGCTTTTGCCACAGTCGCTGATCTCATTACGCACCTTCGCACCAGTGACACCCGCTACCGCGCTGCGCTTCCTGCCGAGTTCTGCGCCAAGAACCCCCCCCCTATGTACATCACTCTCTACTACCTCGTCACCCGGCTCCCTGACTCCCTTCCCTCGGTCAGGGACCACTTCCTCTCCCTTTGCCCCACCACGCTCATCGTTGACCTCCTCGAGGAGCGCCTCCTTTCAGCTGAGAAGAGTATAGTCGCTGTAGGAGCCTCTCGTGGTGACCCTCGTGCCCCTTTCTTTGAGGGGTGCTCCCCCGTCCCTCTTTTGCCCTCTGTTGCCTCTGCTGCTGCTGTCGACCTCGTTGGCACCGAGTCGGTCGGCACTGCGTCTGCTCCTAGTGGGAGGCGCCGCTACGGCAAGGGCAAGGGGGGCAAGGGGGGTGGAGGGGATGGCGGGGGCGGCGGTGGTGGCAGTGGAGGGGGCGGAGGGGGTGGGGGTGGAGGTGGGAGTGGTGGCAGGAGTGGGGGCTTCGGTGGTGGCGTTGGAGGTGGAGGAGGCGGAGGCAGCGGTAGTGGAGGTGGCGGCGGCGGCGGCGGCGGCGGTGGGGGTGGCGGAGGCGGTGGTGTGCAGCGGGGAGGCTCAGGCGGTGGCCAGCGCCAGCAGCAGCAGCGCCCCCGTGAGACCCCGTCGTCCCAGCAGCTTCGTGAGTGGTACGCTGGGCGTGGGAGGTCTGGGGGTGCTGGTCCCTGCACTTACGTTCTCCGCACCAGCGACCGCAGTGGAGAGACGTGCGGCAGCCCGCACGCCACGCTCCGCTGTTTCGGCCGCCTGACTGACGCCTGGCGTACACAGTTCCCTGGCTCCACTGAGATCCCTCGCTGGGGTGATCTGCTTAAGTCGGGGGTTGCTATCTTTGATCTTGATTATGATGCTATCCTTGCTGCTATGTCTATTAGTGCTGAGGGTGACTGTTACCTGTGTGTTCCGCCCGACCCGGGCATTGAGGCTGCTGCTCTAGGGGCTAGTGAGTCTGCTGCTCCAGGTGCTGGTGAGGCTGATCTCTCAGGTACCGCGTCGGCTCAGGTCTTGCACACTTTCACCCTTGACTCGGGTGCTTCCCGCTCCTTCTTTCGCGACTGCACCACACTCTCGCCGCTCAGTCGGTCAGTGGCAGTCCCTCTGACTGACCCCTCTGGGGGTCCGGTCCTTGCACACTCCTCCACGGTCCTGCCGTGTCCGGCGGTCCCGTCTGGCTCTCTGTCTGGCCTCCACCTCCCCTCGTTCTCCACGAACTTGGTGAGTGGAGCTGACCTTCAGGACGTGTGGGTTGACCAGTTCACTCCTGGAGGTCAGCGGGTGACCCACTGTTCGTGTACTCGGACGGGCCGGCACCTGGCCACGTTCACCCGTCAGCCTGGGTCGAGCCTGTACACCCTGACTACCGTGTCTCCTTCGGTTGCTGAGTCTGGTCAGGTAGCCGCGTCGGGTCAGGTGTTTGCTGCAGCGTCCCGGTCTGGCCTTGAGTCTGCCCCCTGCTCGTGTCGCCTCCTGTCTCACCAGACTCTCCTCTGGCACCACCGCCTTGGTCACCCCTCCCTGCCTCGTCTCCGAGGCATGGCCTCCCGTGTCCTTGTCACTGGTCTTCCAGAGTCCCTCCCTCCCCTTCCTCCGGGGCCTGCCCCTACCTGCGTTCCCTGCTTCGAGGGCCGGCTGCGCGCCGCTCCTCACTCCTCCGAGTTTCCTCCGAAAGAGGCTTCCCTGCAGACTCTTCACATGGACGTGTGGGGCCCAGCCCGCGTCCGTGGACAGGGTCACGAGCGTTACTTCCTGCTGGTTGTTGACGACTACTCGCGTTGCACCACGGTCTTCCCCTTGCGCCGCAAGGGTGAGGTCACTGAGGTGTTGATCGACTGGATCCGCGCTGCTCGTCTCCAGCTCAGAGAGAGTTTCGGCTCGGACTTTCCTGTTCTGCGTCTGCACTCCGACAGAGGTGGAGAGTTTTCCTCCGACCTTCTGCGAGCTTTCTGTCGGGAGGAGGGCATCCGCCAGATGTTCACGCTTCCGGCCTCTCCACAGCAAAATGGGATTGCTGAGCGCCACATTGGCATGGTCATGGACGTCGCTCGTACGTCCATGATCCATGCGGCTGCTCCCCATTTTCTGTGGCTGTTCGCGGTTCAGTACGCGGCGCATCAGATCAACCTCCAGCCCCGGGTCTCCATGCCGGAGACCACCCCTACTCTGCGGTGGACGGGGAAGGTTGGCGATGCGTCTGCGTTCCGTGTCTGGGGATCTCGAGCTTTTGTCCGCGACTTGTCTGCGGACAAGCTGTCCTCCCGTGCTGTTCCCTGCGTCTTCCTTGGCTTCCCTCCTGACGCGCCTGGTTGGCAGTTTTACCACCCCACCTCGCGCCGTGTTCTGTCCTCTCAGGACGTCACGTTTGACGAGTCGGTTCCTTACTACCGTCTCTTCCCCTACCGCACTGCCCCCCTCCCCCCCCCGCCGCTCTTCCTCGCACCAGGTGCTCCTCCGGTAGACCCCCTCCCCCCTCAGGGTCCTGCCCCCTCAGGTGTGTCCCAGGTAGACCCTGTCGAGCCTGTCGAGGTAGCTGTCGACTCTGGTGCTGCTAGGGGTGCTGAGCCAGCGGGTGCGGGGCCTGGGGGTGCTGAGCCTGGGGTTGCTGAGTCTGAGGGTGCGGAGCCTGGGGGTGCTGAGCCTGCGCGTGCGGAGCCTGGGGGTGCTGAGTCTGGGGGTGCTGAGTCTGGGGGTGCTGAGCCTGAGTGTGCTGAGTCTGGAGGTCCTCCGGGTGTCCCGTCACGGCGGGAGCCTCTCTCTCCACAGCAGCTGCGTGAGTGGTACGCTCGGCGCTGTAGCCGTGCTGCTGGAGGTGCTTCTGGAGCTGGAGCTGCTGGAGGTGCTGCTGGTGCTGGAGGTGCTGGAGCCGCTGGTCCCGGAGGTGCTCGTACTGGAGGTACTGGAGCTGCTGGGGCTGGTGGTACTGCAGGAGCTGGGGCTGGTGGTGCTGCAGGAGTTGGGGCTGGAGGTGCTGCTGGAGCTGGTGCTGCTGGTGGTGCTGCGGGAGTTGGAGCTGGAGACCCTGGAGCAGAGGGTACTCGTGCTGTCTCTGCTGTTTCAGGAGGCGCTGCGCGGCCGCGGCCGTACTATGTTCTGCTCCTTTAGCAGGTTCTTGGCCTACCACCTTCTACTGGTCCTCCTCCTCCTCCCTTACTGAGTCCACCGCCTGTCCAGTCGCAGTCGCTGTTACTGCCAGCCTCTCCACTGCCTGGTCCTTCTCCTTACTCTGGACCGACTAGAGGTCTTACGGAGCGTCGTGCGCCTGAGTCTCGTCCTGCGTCGCCTGAGTCTCGTCCTGCGTCGCCTGAGTCTCGTCCTGCGTCGCCTGAGTCTCGTCCTGAGTCGCCTGTTCGCGCTGTCCGCACTGGTCGTGTTCCGCGTCAGCGTCCTCCTCCTGTCCCTGGCACTCACTATATGACTCTGCGTCCTTCCACTGCTCCACAGCGTGTCCCTTTGCCGTCTCCTCCTGCATCCTCTCTTCCTGACGGTCCGGACCCGGAGTCTGACTCCCTTCGTGCTGCTAGTCCTACTGTCACGCGTTTTCTGGCCACTGTTGTCACTGACCCTTCGTTTGAGTCCACTGCTGCGTCTGCTCTAGTTGCTGAGCTTGTTGAATTTGCTGCCGCCTGTCGTCTAGACTACGATGCTAGTCTTGTTGCTGAGTCTGAGTCTGTCTGTCCTCCGTCCGTCGGGGGTGAGTGTGCTCTTAGCACGGACGTCCTTGAGGACAGACAGGAGGAGTTTGAGTGCTTTGCCGCTGCTTTACCTCATCTCGTGTCCATGCTGATTGCCCCTGAGGGAGACCCGGATGCACCAGACATCCCGACCCCGCGCTCTTACGCAGAGGCGATAGAGGGTCCCTACTCCTCTCAGTGGCAGACAGCCATGGACGCAGAGATGGCTTCCTGGAAGTCCACAGGCACCTACGTCGATGAGGTTCCATCACCTGGGGCGAACATCGTCAGTGGCATGTGGATTTTCAGGGTGAAGCGGCCGCCGGGTTCTCCGCCTGTCTTCAAGGCGCGTTACGTTGCACGAGGCTTCAGTCAGCGAGAGGGAGTTGACTTCTTCCAGACCTTCTCCCCTACCCCGAAGATGACCACTCTTCGGGTTCTGCTGCACGTCGCCGCTCAGCGTGACTACGAGCTTCACTCTCTTGACTTCAGCACTGCTTTTCTACAGGGCAGCCTGCACGAGGAGATCTGGCTGCGCCGCCCACCTGGCTTCACTGGGTCGTTTCCTGCTGGTACCCAGTGGAGCCTCCGGCGGCCAGTCTACGGTCTCCGCCAGGCACCCCGTGAGTGGCACGACACACTGAGGACTACTCTTGCTGCTCTTGGGTTTGCTCCTTCTATTGCTGACCCGTCGCTGTTTCTACGCACCGACACCACTCTGCCGCAGTTCTACATTCTCGTGTACGTAGACGACTTGGTCTTTGCTACTTCTGACACTGAGGGACTCGCCCACGTGAAGTCGGAGCTGCAGAAGAGACACACGTGCACAGACCTGGGTGAGCTGACAAGCTATCTTGGCTTGCGGATCACCCGGGACAGAGCACAGCGCACCATTACCCTGACTCAGTCACACATGGTGCAGCAGGTCCTTCAGCGCTTCCGCTTCACGTACTCCTCGCCACAGTCCACTCCTCTGCCTACCGGTCACTCGCTCTCAGCTCCACCTTCGGACGAGTCCGTAGAGCCGAGTGGCCCGTATCCAGAGCTTGTGGGCTGCCTCATGTATCTGATGACGTGCACTCGACCTGACCTTGCCTACCCTCTTAGCATCCTAGCAGGCTATGTCGCTCCTGGCAGACACAGGAAGGAGCACATGGATGCCGCTAAGAGGGTGTTGCGCTACTTGTGCAGTACGTCGGGCATGGGGCTCGTGCTTGGAGGACGGGCTCGAGTTGTCCTCACTGGTCACGCAGACGCTTCTTGGGCTGACGACTTGGCTACGCAGCGGTTGTCACAGGGTTACACCTTCAGCCTTGGCTCCGGCTCTGTTTCTTGGCGGTCTACCCGCTCGTCTTCTGTTCTCAGCTCCAGTTGTGAGGCTGAGATCTACGCAGGGGCCATGGCTGCACAGGAGTTACGCTGGCTCACCTACCTGCTGACCGACCTTGGAGAGCCGCCTCGTTCTCCTCCAGTGCTGTACGTCGACAACAAGGCCATGATTGCCTTGTGTCAGGAGCACAGACTGGAGCACAGAACGAAGCACATCGCTCTGCGCTACTTCCTTGCTCGAGAGTTGCAGCAGCGTGGTCAGCTTCGTCTTGCTTACGTGGCCACTCGGTCCAACTCTGCTGATGTCTTCACCAAGGCCCTTCAGCCTTGTGATCATCAGCGTTTCTGTACTGTTCTAGGCCTTGCGCCTACTGTGCCTCACTTGCTTACTTCTTGACTCTGCTTGTACTGTGATCTCTATACATATACCTGCATGCTTACACTTGCTAGGCTGTGATCACTGTATCGCTTGTTCTCCTTTATATAACTCTGCATGTGAACTGGCCTTGTGGCCATTTGTTTGTGCTCAGAATGCGTGGTGACGTTGTGATCCACCCTGGGCTTGCTTTGCTTTTCTTGACCGGTCTTGTGACCCCTTGTTCTCCCCCACTTTGCCTATGGGGGTGTGTCAAACATATATGATATAGCATGTTTAGGCTTTAGTGGGTTAGACATTATGGGGTACAGCTTTTCTAGGTTTTCCTATTTGTACCCATCTCATTTCTAGTTCAATCATTCCTCGCTAATATTCTTACAGAAAGCAGCACTAGCAACCTCAACAGCACCTAAGCTAGTCAAACAGGAGTAGTACTCAGAAGGGTCAACACAAAAGTCATCAGCATACATCACAGACATAGATCGTACAGCCTCATCTAACTCTGCTGCAGGCATGTGATACAACTGCGGGCCAACAGTGCAGACCAGTGAGGCCCAGTCGGGGACAGTGCGGGTGGGGCCAAACTGTGCGCGGTAGCGGTCAGTGAGCTGTGCAAAGCACTGACCCGGGGGGTGTAGGCGGCAACAGGGGCCGCCGCTGCGCGGTCCAGTCTGCACCCAACCCTGGCAGGGGGGGTGCTGGGCCGGGCCACGCGACGCCCAGCTGGGCGGGCCGCTGCTGCTGACTGAGCTCCCTGGTCCAGTCGGCCTCCAGTACTCCTGCTGGGTCTGCTGGCGCTGACCCTGGAACTGCTGCTGCCGCTGCTGCTGGTGCTGCTGCTGGGGCTGCTGCTGCTGGGGCGCCCCACTACCTCCTCCTCCACTGCCTCCACCTCCACCTCCACCGCCACTCCCACCGCCACCGCCACTTCCACCGCCACCGCCACCACTCCCACCCCCTCCGCCACCTCCACCGCTGCTCCCTCCGCCACCTCCGCCGCTGCTCCCACCGCCACCTCCACCATCGCCCCCTCCACCACCGCCCACTCCACCACCCCCACCACCGCCCCCTCCACCACCTCCACCGCTGCCCCCTCCGCCACCTCCACTACTGCCACCACCTCCTCCCTTCTTACCACCCTTCTTGCCCCCTTTGTTGCCGAGGGCAACGGCTGCGACCTCGGATGCAGTGGCAACGGAGGCCCAGTCGAGAGAGGAAGCAAGGAACGAGGGGGCACACCCCTCAAAGATGGGGGGGAGGACAGTACTAGAGGCAGTAGCAAGGGAGCGGGCAAGGTCCTCAACAGCAGTGAGCTTCTTCTCAAAATGTCAATGGTGAGGGACATGGGGTTGACAGTGAGGAAGTAGTCACGAGCAGGGGCAAAGCGGTCAGGGAGGCGGGTGGAAAGAAGGTACAGTGTCATCCACATCGGGGGGGGGGGGTGGGGGGAGGGGGGGGGGGGGGGGTTTGGTGGCAAGCAGGTCGGGATCGGGAGTGGCAGAGCGGAACTGGGCATCAAGCGAGCGGAGATGCAGGACAAGATCGGGAACGCGGTGAAACGAGGGCAGGTCAGGGAAAAGGAAGGGCAGCACAAGGCGGCCGAGGGACGCAGTGGTCGGGGTGGAGTAGCGTTTGACTACAGCATCAAACAGGCCCTTGGCCGTCACCTCCTGGCCGAAGTGGGGCTGCTCAGACAGCGGCAGGAGGTCGGTGATGGCGAGCACGGTAGCGTCGTCCCGCGCCGCTCAGCGACTGGCCGCCAACTGCAGCTTCTCAAAGCGAGCCTCCTCCACATCCGTCGGGGAGTCACCTAGGGGGTCGGGATCCTTGGGGCCGACGAGCTTGCCACTGGCGTGCTCCAGCAAGCGCACGTCGTTCTCGATCCTATACCCTAGGTACAGCTTAAGCTTGCGAAGCCATCCTGGAAAATCGACCGAGCGACCATCTGGATCAAACGTGAGAACACGTGAGGTAGACATAGTCGGGTACGCAGGAACAACTAGCGTGGAGGGGTACTGACTGGTGCGGTCTAGTGCGGTTGAGTGCGGTTCTGTGCGGTTGGATGCGGTGGAGTGCGGTTCTGTGGGACTGGTGGGGCGGCGGCTAACTGGTGGGACAGCTTGTGGGGCGGCTGGTTTCAGGTGAGGCGGCGGGTTTCAGGTGGGGAGGCGGGTTTGAGTTCGTGGGGAGGCGGGTTTCAGGTGGGGCGGCGGTTTCAGGTCGTAAGGCGGCGGGTTTCAGGTGGGGCGCGGGGTAAGGCAGCGGTAGACGAGTGGGGCAGCGGGTGGGGCGGTGTGTAACTGGTGAGGCGACGGGTAAAGAGTGGGGCAGCGGGTGAGGCGTCGTTTGACTGGTGGGGCAGCGGGTGGGGCGTCGTAATGCGGGTGGGGCGACTGGTAACAGCGGGTGGGGCGGCGATTAACGGGTGGGCCGCGGGGCCTGCTAACGGGTGTCGCGGAGTCCGCTAAAAACGGGCCGCGGGGCCTTCTGTCGTGGGCCGCGGGGCCGTCTGTTGTGGGGCGCGGGTCCTGCTAACGAAAGGGCCGCGGGACCCACTAACGAAGGGCCGCGGGGTCCGCGACGAAAAACCGCGAAGGCAGTAAGAAAAAACGGCGACGGGCGACGGGTGAGCTACGGGCGACGGGCGAGCTAGTGGCGACGGGCGCGTTATAGGCGACGAGCGACAGGTGAGCTAGTGGCGACGGGCGAGCTAAAGGCGAAGCGCGGTGGGCCCATGGCGAGTGAAAATCGCTAGGGTAAACCTAGCGAAGGGCAAACCCTAGCTCTATACCATATCAAGAAATGAGAACTTAAAGATTTACTAGAATCTGATAATACAATTCAATATAAACCTAACCTAGGGCAAAACAAAAACACCTAGACTACAACCAAATAAACTACATAAAATATAGTTTGACAAACCGGACGAGCACGGGCGACTGCGTGTTCGTCTACAGATGGGCCGCTGTCTCCTGGTCGAGCTCGCGCATCAAGTGCGCGACATTGTCGTCAACCGAGTCGGAGTACGTGGCAGCCACGGACGCTGGCAAGGAGGGACGCCGACTCCGCTTCCTCCTTGCGGAGTTGCAGCAGCTGGACGCTGGGAAGCCGACTGTCCTTCACGGTTGCTGAGGGCTTGGGGCTGACGGGCAACCTCAAGCACATGGAACGACGTTACGCCTAGCTGCAGCACATGGTGAGGCGCGGGAAGTTCGTACTGAAGTACATCCCGACCACCAAGCAGCCAGCCGACTTTCTGACAAAGGCGCTGCACTTCCTGGCCTTCAACCGGTGCTCCATCTCGATCGGCCAAGTGCGCCTGGCCAACGTCGGCGACGGGGACGATGATGTGCAGCAGTAGGTGCCGTGCCCTACTGCACGGCTGGCGCGGTGACGGCGTGCTGTGTGTGGGGAGCACGCCGAGGACGAGTCTTCTCCGTGGAGTACTGCCGTGTGGGCTGGGGAGCCCAAGCGTGAGCGCGGCAGGGGAGTGTTAACGGGAATGAAGTGTTGGCCCCGCCCTCGCTTGGGCGACGCCGACGTCCTGGTCGGATGTACGGGAGAAGCACCCGACCGTATGCAGTGAGGGAGATGCTCGACGGGATTCGTCGAGCTGCAGGGGATCGCTGCGGTGTTGCCGTCGACTAGGGGAGCTCGACGGCCCTCTTCTGAGGGGCAGGTCGACGAGGTGGTCGTCGACCTGCACAGGACTGTCGCGGGGCTGGAGTCGTCGACCAGGGGAGCTCGACGGCTGCAGCTGACTGGTCTGGTCGACGGATGGGCCGTCGACCAGGAGGAGCAGCTGACAGTGCTGGTCGACGGAGGGGTTCCTCGACCAGGGTTCTCCTCGACGGGAGCTGTGGTCGACGAGGGAGGCGTCGACCAAAACACTGGGTGGTCGACCAGGTCGACTAGGCAACATGCTCGGCGAGTTCTGCGGAGGCACGTGAACTTCGTCGAGGTCGCGATGGCGAAGGCGACTTCGGGCTGGTATTCCGAAGTCGATGTGGCTCATCAGGAGCAGACCACAGCCGACAGATGCACAACGGTGCAAGTCGGGCCAATCGTCTGCGCGCACCTGTGAGCATGCGCACTGCTGTCTTCTACGGGTGCAACGCTGGACAGCCGCCCTGCAGCAGCGTTGGCACCCCGTCGACCTGCTGTGTTGGCAGGCCGCGTTTCTGCAGTGCTGGCGCGACTCCTCTACGCAACGCTGGCAGGCGGATGACCATGCTGTGCTGGCGGTCGACCAGGCTAGCTGCAGAGTTGCTAGGTGCCTGATGTAGTCATTCTTGCCATTGTCATTGCTATCATTCTGGAATGCAATCTTTGCTAGTGGAAACTCTTGCCAATTTCTTCCGTGAATGCGCAAGTGCTAAGGAACTAGGCAAAGCTACGATCACTCCTAGAGTTCGTGCCAACACCCCGTGGTCTAGCTCACGACTATTGTAGAGTGACTCTCCGCAGCGCACTCCGCAGAACCTCGTCGCCCTGGTAACTTGGTCAACCAGAAAACCACCAAGTCGGCGTCGACTTGTGCGGCCGAAGTCAATCAACTCTGTACGTTCTCGACCAGGTCGATGGCCATCCGCCGACCTCACCGAGTCGGCCACTCAGCAGGTCGACGAACCCTTCGTCGACCACCAGGCTGTCCGCCGACTTTGCCAAGTCGGCCTCCCAAGTTGGCGCCCACAAGTCGGCATCGACTTGGGCGGTAGGAGCCCGCCAACTGCTGCACGTGGTCGTCGACCACCCACGTCAACGACCACCCTCCGGCTTCACGAAGTTGGCGTCACCAGGTTGGCGCCCACAAGTCGGCGCCCCCTCCCAAGTCAACGAGTCCCTTCGTCGACCATCAGGTTGAAGTCGGCCGCCGGCTTCCCGTCGTCGGCGGCTTCGTAGTGGCCCCGTGCAGGTCGACCAACTCTGTCGACCTGCTCGCCGAAGTCGGCGTCGCCCATTGCGGACGGTCGGCTGCACCTCCCGCACACCCGACCACGAAGTCGGCTCCGCCCAAACGAGGAGGGGGCCAACTCCCGTTAACAGCAGTGCGCCTGTGCGATGCCTCCGTCTCGACCAGCTGACACTTGAGTCGCCGAAGTCGGCCTGACTCTACTCCGCTAGGGAGAACGACATCGACCGTCGACGTCGCCGTGCGAGCTGCCAGCGGTCATCAACCGCAGCCCTCGCGCCTGCATCCTGCCGAAGCCGACGTCGGCGCCCTGAATCACTCCTCGAGTCACCCTCGTGCCTCCGTCGCCGACTTGGTTGTCGCCGCCTTTGTTGTTCCCAGGTCGGGTGGAGGCGGACGCACTGTCCACTTCATTACAAGGAGGGGGGTGCTAGGAGCATCAACTCCAAGCTCGCTCCGCCGTACCCGCCAACCTCATGGGGTGTTCGTTTATCAACCTCCTGCACCTGCATGGTATCCTCTACGCCTGCGGCCTCTACGCGGTTGACCACCATGGTCTACTTGACTGGTGGCCCAACAACAACTTAGGAAAGGCAAAAAGTCAGCTACTATCTGAAGGTCGCGTGTTCGTTCCACGCTCACCGTACCATGCGGAGAGTCACTCTACAACGGAATGTGGACTACGGAAAGGTCACGTGGTTGTGCAAGAAATTGTTGCGTTGCACTAGTGTTTTCACTACTTGCTGTGTTCACATAAAAAATTGGCAAGAGTTTCACTAGCAATAGAGATTGACCATTGGATTACAAATTTGCATGCAAGTCGACATAGAAAGGAAGGCATTGCAACACCTAGCAAGCATTCTGCAAAGCGAACTGCCAACGCAGCTAAAGAGCGGCTTGCAAACACTGCAGCAAGGTGGACTGCCAGCGTTGCACCCAAAGTGGTCTGCAAGCACTGGAGTCGCAGACGAACATGTGCGCATATGTGCGCACCTACCAAATAGGTGCAGGTTGACGATTGCACCGTCATGCACATTGTGCAGGTTCCAGGTAGAACGCATGTCCACCGTAAATCACGTGATGCGGTTCCGTAGGTCGACTTCGCCAAAACCTCCTGGGCAAAATTCGCACACCCTCGCAGAGCTTCGTAGTTGAGCGAGTTCGGCCGACCAATTCAATGAGACGAGGCTCGCCGAACAGCGCCCCTCGACCAGAGGACGAGCTCGTCGAACAACACCCGTTGATGAGAGGACGGGCTCGTCAACGACCATTCTTGTCGTCTAGCAAGGTCCGTCGTCGATAACGCAGTCTCGTCAAACAAGGCAGGGCCTTTTCGGCAACCACTGCCGTCTAACAGCAAATGCCCATTCGACGACCACTTCGTCGAATTCACCATGTCGGCGTCGAGGACGTCTGCGCCCAAACGAGGGCAGGGCCTTTCTTTCTTCATCAGGGCGGCGTAGTTGGCCTGCGGAAGAAGCTGATCCTTGGGCCGCTTAGACTCCTGCATCAACTCGTATTTGATGATGAACCTCGCCAAGGAGTCCTCGTTGAGCTCGTCACGCACACCAGGGAGCTTCATTATCTAGCGCATCAAATTGAAGCCCATGGGAAGTACCTTGACGACGACGACATTGTCAGAATGAAAGAAACAGGAATGAATGAACTAGCACAAAGTTGGGTACAAGTAGGAAACCCTAAGTTAGTGTACCCCCTAAGGCTAAACCCACTATAGCCTACACAAAGTAAACATACAATGTTTGACACACCCCCATAGGCGAAGTGGGAGACAACCAGAGGGTCACAAGACCAGTCAAAGCAAAGCAAAGCTCAGGGTGGATCTCAAGGATACCACACAAATTCCGAGCACAAGCAAGCGGTCACAAGACCAGTTCACATGCAGTTTGATAACAAACAAGAGGTACAGTGATCACAACCTAGCAAGTGTAAGCATGCAGGTATATATATAGAGATCACACTACAAGCAAAGTCAAGAAGTGAGCAAGTGAGGGACAGTAGGCACAAGGCCTAGAACAGTACAGAAACGCTAATGATCACAAGGCTGAAGCGCCTTGGTGAACACATCAGCAGTGTTGGCCTGAGTGGCCACGTACGAAAGACGAAGCTGACCACGCTGCTGCAGCTCTCGAGCAAGGAAGTAGCGCAGAGCGATGTGCTTCGTTCTGTGCTCCAGTCTGTGCTCCTGACACAAGGCAAGGGCGGCCTTGTTGTCGACGTACAGCACTGGAGGAGAACGAGGCCGCTCTCCCAGGTCGGTCAGCAGGTAGGTGAGCCAGCGTAGCTCGTGGGCAGCCATGGCTGTGGCGTAGATCTCAGCCTCACAGCTGGAGCTGAGAACTGAAGACGAGCGTGTAGAACGCCAAGAAACTGAGCCAGAGCCAAGGCTGAAGGAGTAACCCTGAGACGACCGCTGAGTAGCCTGGTCGTCAGCCCAAGAAGCGTCTGAGTGTCCAGTGAGGACAACGTCGCGCCGTCCTCCAAGCACAAGCCCCATGCCCGACGTACTGCACAAGTAGCGCAACACCCTCTTAGCTGCATCCATGTGCTCCTTCCGGTGACGGCCAGGAGCGACATAGCGTGCTAGGATGCTAAGAGGGTAGGCTAGGTCAGGTCGAGTGCAGGTCATCAGGTACATGAGGCAGCCCACAAGCTCTGGATACGGGCCACTCGGCTCTACGGACTCATCCGAAGGCAGAGCTGAGAGCGAGTGACCGGTAGGCAGAGGAGTGGGCTGAGGCGAGGAGTACGTGAAGCGGAAGCGCTGAAGGACCTGCTGCACCATGTGTGACTGAGTCAAGGTGATGGTGCGCTGTGCTCTGTCCCGGGTGATCCACAAGCCAAGATAGCTTGTCAGCTCACCCAGGTCTGTGCACGTGTGTCTCTTCTGCAGCTCCGACTTCACGTGGGCGAGTGCCTCAGTGTCAGCAGTAGCAAAGACCAAGTCGTCTACGTACACGAGAACGTAGAACGGCGGCAGAGTGGTGTCGGTGCGTAGAAACAGCGACGGGTCAGCAGTAGAAGGAGCAAACCCAAGAGCAGCAAGAGTAGTCCACAGTGTGTCGTGCCACTCATGGGGCACCTGGCGGAGACCGTAGACTGGCCGCTGGAGGCTCCACTGGGTACCAGGAGGGAACGACCCAGTGAAGCCAGGTGGGCGGCGCAGCCAGATCTCCTCGTGCAGGGTGCCCTGTAGGAACGCAGTGCTGAAGTCAAGGCAGTGGAGCTCGTAGTCACGCTGAGCAGCGACGTGCAGCAGAACCCGAAGAGTGGTCATCTTCGGGGTCGGGGAGAAGGTCTGAAAGAAGTCAACTCCCTCTCGCTGACTGAAGCCTCGTGCAACGTAACGCGCCTTGAAGACAGGCGGAGAACCCGGCGGCCGCTTCACCCTGAAAATCCACATGCCACTGACGATGTTCGCCCCAGGTGGGGGAACCTCGTCAACGTAGGTGCCTGTGGACTTCCAGGAAGCCATCTCTGCGTCCATGGCTGTCTGCCACTGAGAGGAGTAGAGACCCTCCATCGCCTCTGCGTAGGAGCATGGGGTCGGGATGTTTGGTGCATCCGGGTCTCCCTCAGGGGCAATCAGCATGGACACGAGATGAGGTAAAGCAGCTGCAAAGCACTCAAACTCCTCCTGTCTGTCCTCAAGGACGTCCGTGCCAAGAGCACACTCACCCCCGACGGACGGAGGACACACAGACTCAGACTCAGCGACAAGGCTAGCGGCGTAGTCTAGACGACAGGCGGCAGCAAAGTCAACAAGCTCAGCGACTAGAGCAGACGCAGCAGAGGACTCAAAGGTAGGGTCAGTGACAACAGTGGCAAGGAGACGCGCGATAGTAGGACTGGCAGCACAAATTAAGGTCTGACGGCGGGTCGGCAACGTGAGGAAGAGAGGACGCAGAAGGAGACGGCAGAGGGACGCGCTGTGGAGCAGTGGACGGACGCAGGGTCATGTAGTGAGTGCCTAGGACAGGAGGAGGACGCTCACGTGGAGCACGACGACCAGTGCGTGCAGTGCGGACAGGCGACTCTGGACGAGAATCAGAAGACGCAAGACTAGACTCAGGCGACGGAGGATGAGACTCAGGCTCACGACGCTCCGTAAGACTACCCGACGGCGCAGTGTAAGGAGAAGGAGCAGGCAGCGGAGAGGCAGACTGTAACTGTGACTGCGACTGGACAGACGGTGGACTCAGTAGGGGAAGAGAAGGACTAGTAGAGGGCGGGAGACCAAGAACCTGCTGGAGGAGCGGAACGTAGTACGGCTGCGGCCGCTCAGCACCTCCAGCTCCAACCCCCTCAGCAGGCCCAGTCCCAGCAGCTCCAGAACCTCCAGTACGAGCACCTCCAGGACTAGCAGCTCCAGTAGCTCCAGCAGCATCCGCAGCTCCAGCACCAGCAGCACCTCCAGCAACGTTAGTAGCACCAGTACCTCCAGCAGCACCAGCACCTGCAGCACCTCCAGCAGCGCCAGCAGCACCGCTAGCAGCAGCAGCACCTCCAGCAGCTCCAGTAGCTCCAGCACCAGCAGCACCTCTAGTAGCGTCAGCAGCACCAGCACCTCCAGCAGCACCAGCACCAGGAGCACCTCCAGCAGCGCCAGTACCAGCAGCACCTCCAGCAGCGCCAGCAGCACCGCCAGCAGCAGCAGCACCTCCAGTAGCTCCAGTAGCTCCAGCACCAGCAGCACCTCCAGCAGCGTCAGCAGCACCAGCACCTCCAGCAGCACCAGCACCAGTAGCACCTCCAGCAGCACCAGCAGCACCAGGGTCCGCGACGCGAGGAGCGCCACTCTGGAGACTGCAGTGCCGAGCGTACCACTCTCGGAACCGCTGGGGAGAGGGCAGCGCCCGCCTAGGAAGGGAAGCACTAGCACCAGCTCCAGCAGCTCTCCTAGCTCCAGAAGCACCCCTCCTGAGGCTGCAGTACTGTAAGTACCACTCACGCAGCTGCTCTGAGGAGAGAGCTCCTCCAGGTGTAGCACCCCCAGGCTCAGCACCCCCAGACTCAGCACCCCCAGACTCAGTACCCGCAGGCTCCGCACCCCTAGGCTCAGCACCCCCAGACTCCGCAACCCCAGGCTCCGCACCCCCAGGCTCCGCACCCCTAGCAGGACGAGAGTCGACAGCTACCTCGACAGGCTCAACCGGGTCTACCTGGGACACACCTGAGGGAGCGGCACCCTGAGGGGGGAGGGGGTCTACCACAGCAGCACCTGGCGCGAGGAAGAGAGGCGGGGGGGGGAGCGGGGCAGTGCGGTAGGGGAAGAGGCGGTAGTAGGGCACCGACTCGTCAAAAGTGACGTCCTGAGAGGGCAGGACACGGTGCGAGGTGGCGTGGTAAAACTGCCAACCAGACGCATCCGGGACAAAGCCAAGGAAGACACAAGGAACACCGCGGGAGGAGAGCTTGTCCGCAGACGTATCGCGGACAAAAGCTCGAGATCCCCAGACCCGAAAACGCGACGCATCGCCAACCTCCCCCATCCACAGCAGTGTGGGTGAGGTCTCCGGCAAGGAGACACGGGGCCAGAGGTTGAGCTGATGCGCAGCGTATCGGACCGCAAACGGCCACAGAAAGTGGGGGGCAGCCGCATGGATCAAGGAGGTACGAGCGACCTCCATGACCAAGCCAATGCGGCGCTCAGCAACCCCATTCTGCTGTGGAGAGGCCGGAAGCGTGAACGACTGCTCAATGCCGTGCTCCGCACAGTAGGCTGCCAAGAGGTCGGAGGAGAACTCACCACCTCTGTCAGAGTGCAGACGCAAGACCGGAAAGTCCGAGTGGAACCGCTCGCTGAGCTGGAGACGAGAAGCGCGGATCCAAGGGATCAAAACAGCAGGGACCTCACCCTTGGTGCGCAAGGGGAAGACCGTGGTGTAGCGCGAGTAGTCGTCAACAACGATCAGGAAGTACCTCTCCTGACCCTGTCCACGGACGTGGGCTGGGCCCCACACGTCCATGTGGAGCGTCTGCAAGGGAGCAGTCGTCGGGGGAAACAAGGAGGAGTGAGGAGCGGCGCGCTGCCGACCCTCGACACAAGGAAGACAGGGAGGAGCAGGCGAGGGTGGGAGGGGAGGGAGTACCCGGGGAAGACCAGAGACAAGGTACCGTTTGTGCATGGCACGAAGGCGCTGCACTGACGGGTCACCAAGGCGGTGGTGCCAGAGGACAGTCTCGTGCGCCAGAGAGCGACACGAGCAGGGGGCAGACAGCTGACCTGACGCAGACGCAGACACAGCTACCTGAGGGGACTCAGTGGTCAGTGTGTACAGGTCCGACCCCGGCTGCCTAGTGAAGGTAGCCAGGTGACGGCCCGTCCGAGCACACGTGCAGTGTGTCACACGCTCGTAGGCAGGGGTGAACTGGTGGACACCCCCGTCCTGGAGGGCACAGCCTGCCACCAGGTTCGTAGAGAACGAGGGGAGGTGGAGACCTGACAGTGTGTCCGACGGAACTGCAGGACACGGAAGGACAGTGGAGGAGGTCGCAATGACCGGACCCCCAGAGGGGTCAGCAAGGGAGACAGCAACTGGCCGAGCAAGCTGCTCAAGGGCAGTGCGGTCACGAAAGAAACAGCGAGAAGCTCCTGAGTCTAGAGTGAAGGTGTGCAGTGCCTCAGTGGACTCAGTACCAGGGGGCGCAGACTCACTAGCACCTGGAGCAGCAGCCTCACCAGCACCTGGGGCAGCAGACACGTAAGCACCTAGTGCAGCAGCCTCACCAGCACCTGGGGCAGCAGTCACGCAAGCACCTAGAGCGGCAGTCTCACTGGTGCGAATGCCCGGGTCGGGCGGAACACGCAGGTACTGATCACCCTCTCCACTAGTAGACAACACATACATGGCAGTGAGAATAGCATCAAAGTCAAGAGCATAGACATCAATGTTCTTCTTGATCAGATCCCACCAGCGGGGCAGCTCAGTGGCAGTAGGGAACTGAGTGCGCCAAGCGTCGTCGAGGCGGGAGAAGCAGCGCTGCGTGGTGTGCGCCCTCCCACACGTCTGGCCAGTGCGCTCACCAGTGCGGATGACGTACGTGCAGCTAAGGCCACCCCCCCCCCCGTGCTGAGAGTACCACTCACGAAGCTCCTGGGGCGACGGAGTCTGCTGTCCGCCAGCGCCACCACGACCACCACCTCCGCCGCCACCACCTCGACCACCACCGCCCCTGCCGCCGCCTCGTCCACCGCCGCCCCCACCACCGCCCCCACCCCGGCTACCTCCTCCGCTGCTGCCGCCACCACCCCCACCGCTGCCACTAGCCCCTCCAGCCCCGCCACCACCCCCACCGCCTCCACCGCCCCCACCACCGCCTCCCCCGCCGTCACCTCCACCTCCCTTGCCCCCTTTGCCCTTGCCGCTGCGGCGCCAGCTCGGAGCGGACGCAGTCCCGACCTGCTCAGTACCAACTAGGTCGACAGCAGCAGCAGAGGCGACAGAGGGGAGAAGGGGGGAAGGGGAACACCCCTCGAAGAACGGGGTGCGGGGGTCGCCACGAGAGGCAGCTACAGCGACTATGCTAGTCTCGGCTGCAAGCAGTTCCTTCTCGAGCAGGTCAACGGTGAGCTCAGTGGGGCAGCGAGCGAGGAAGTGGTCCCTGACCGCACGAAGAGAGTCAGGGAGACGGGTGACAAGGTGGTAGAGAGTGAGCCAGAGCGGGGGGGGGTGGGTGGCAAGAAACTCAGCGGGCATAGCGGCACGGAAGCGAGCCTCACTAGTGCGGAGGTGCGTGGTGAGGTCAGCTACTGTGGCGAAAGCGGACAGGTCTGGGAACAGGTAGGGGAGCGAGAGACGGCCTAGCGCAGCAGAGGCAGGTGAGGAGTAGCGTGCAGCTACAGCAGTGTACAGTGCGTGCGCAGTTTTGTGCTGGCCAAAGTGCTCGCGCTCATCTACCGGGAGGGAGTTGCGAATAGCAAAGCGAGCGTGGGCGTCACGAGTCTGCCACTGGGAGCGGGCAGTATTGTCAGCAGTAACAGCAGGGGCAGCAACGAGGCCTAGTGCGTGATCGTACAGCGAGATGTTCTCCTTGGCAGTGAGCTGGAGGAATAGGTGCAAGTCATCTAGCCAGGTGTCAAACTTCAGTGGGCGGCCCTCAGCATCGAAAGCGAGTACAGCAGGGCTAGCCATAGTTGCAGTAAGAGCAGTAGTAACAGCAGGAACAGTAGCAGTAGTAGCAGCAGGCAAAACCCTAAAAGCAGCAGGCAGTGCGACTCAGGTAGGGCGGCTCGGTCCAGAGAGGGCTGCTCAGTACGGGGAGGGCGGCGCGGCTCGGTTCGGGCGGCGCGGCTCGGCTCGGGCTGGGCGGCTCGGTTCGGGCGGCTCGGTTCGGGCGGCTCGGTTCTGGCGGGGCTGTGGCGGTCGCGCGTGGGGCGGCTCGGTTCTGGCGGGGCCGACGGGGCCTCTAAGGGGGGCGGACGCGGGGCCGACGGGGCCTCTAAGGGGCGAACGCGGGGCCGACGGGGCCGCTAAGGGGCGGCGCGCGGGGTCGACGGGGCCGTGTGGGGCCGCTAAGGGGCGGCGCGCGGGGTCGACGGGGCCGTAGGGGGCCGATAAGGGGCGGCGCGTGAGGTCGACGGGGCCGATAAGGGGCCGTGCGCGGGGTCGACGGGGCCGTAAGGGGCCGCTAAGGGGCGGCGCGCGGGGTCGACGGGGCCGTAAGGGGCCGCTAAGGGGCGGCGCGCGGGGTCGACGGGGCCGTAAGGGGCCGCTAAGGGGCGGCGCGCGAGGTCGACGGGGCCGTAAGGGGCCGCTAAGGGGCGGCGCGCGGGGTCAACGGGGCCGTGAGGGGCCGCTAAGGGGCAGCGCGCGGTCGACGGGGCCGTAAGGGGCCGCTAAGAAGGGGCGCACGAGGGCGCTACGACAGTAGGGCGCACGAGGGCGCTAGTAGGCAGTCAGTAGTGGTGGGCCCTATGAAAAATCGGTCCTAGCGGAGGACCTGCTCTGAAACCATGTCAGAATGAAAGAAACAGGAATAAATGAACTAGCACAAAGTTGGGTACAAGTAGGAAACCCTAAGTTAGTGTACCCCCTAAGGCTAAACCCACTATAGCCTACACAAAGTAAACATACAATGTTTGACAGACATCGTGTAGTTGACGCCGGCCTTCCACATGTCGGCTAGGATCCGCAGAGCCCGATTGCTGTACTCCGTCGCCGACTCATGCTTGCCCACGGTGATGTTGGTTATCCGCTGCTCAAGTTGGCCGATGTAGAGGTCGCCGGTCGCCTTATAATACCTCATGATGAACTGCCAGGCTTGGAAGCCGGTGTCTTCACGGAGTCGGCAAGGCTTCAACGTCACTTGCACCATCGTCGAGCATTCCCTCGAGAAGAAAATCAATGTCAGCAGGTGAGCGGGGCGAAATCCGCCCGCAAGTCGAAGTTGTCCTCGTCCGGCGCCTCCACAGTGCCGTCGGTAAACTTCTTCAGCTGCGCAATCTCCAATTGCTGCTCAATCGACTCCACCCCAGCAGCTTGGGCACGGCGATCTTGTCCGGCGAAAACTTGAAGTAGTCGTACGTCGGGGCGATGCCGCCGCCTCGTCCGATCGACAAATTTAAAGCCCAAGTCGGCTCGTCTTCACTCCGTCGAGGGGAGCAGCGATGACCATCAACGTCACCTCGCGAGCTCCCCTCAGCCGCCAACCATAGCACTTGCGCCTGAGTCCCACCAACGCCGAGAACGTTGGCTCTGACAGGTCCTCGAATTGTTCCGCGCACCACCCTTGCACCTCAGACGCTGACGAGGTTCCCGTCGCCTTCGTCGTTTCCAGCTCGGGGAGAGGCAGACTCTTCGTCCGCTTCAACATGGGGAGGTGGATGCTCGCGCGCCTACCATGTACGAGTTCCCACAATCATGTACTCAAGGTCCCCATAGCTGATATCACCACGTTGGTGGCACTCCTGCAAGGCATCCAATCGTGCCTCTATGATAACTCTTACTCCTACCTCAACACCTTGGTCTGCCATGGCGGTAAGGACGGCTGCCGGCCGAACTACGACTTAGCTAACGCGCAGTGGTCGGTATACTCTGAAGGTCTATCGCGTGTTCGCTCCACGCTTACCGCACCATGCGGAGAACTCTAATACCCCGGAGAGTAGGTGGGCGCAAAGGCGCACAGGTGGATTTCGTGTAGCATCCGTGTGTGTTTCCTTATGGACTTACTGTAAGGCCCCGGATATAAGCTTAGGCCTATTATAAGCGCATGCACTTCTATCTGGAGCACTGCGCTTATGGCCGGTCCTAGATTATTGTCAGAACATTATATAGCTTATGCTGTTGTGTAGGCTATAGTGGGGTATCCCATAGGGGGTACAACCCAATTAGGGTTTTCTATATGTACTCACCTCATTCATAGTTCATTCATCCTCGTTCTTCATTCTTCTCATGGTATCGAGCAGGTTCCCTCGTGGGAACTGTTCCTAGGGCCCACCGTTTTTTTTCCTGCCCGGAGCGCACTCTGCCCCTACCCGAGTCGCGCTCCCCTCTCTCTTGGCCCCTAGTGGCCCCTTTAGCCGCCCGTCACGGCCCTTAGACGCCCGCGCGCCGCCCGTCCCGGCCCCTTAGACGCCCGCGCGCCGCCCGTCCCGGCCCCTTAGACGCCCGCGCGCCGCCCGTCCCGGCCCCTAGACGCCCGTGCGCCACCCGGCCCGGCCCCTAGACGCCCGCGCGCCGCCCGTCCCGGCCCCTAGACGCCCGCGCGCCGCCCGTCCCGGCCCCTAGACGCCCGCGCGCCGCCCGTCCCGGCCCCTCGACGCCCGCGCGCCGCCCGTCCCGGCCCCTCGACGCCCGCGCGCCGCCCGTCCCGGCCCCTCGCCGCCCGTGAGCCGCCCGTCCCGGCCCCTAGACGCCCGCGCGCCGCCCGTCCCGGCCCCTAGACGCCCGCGCGCCGCCCGTCCCGGCCCCTCGACGCCCACGCGCCGCCCGTCCCGGCCCCTAGACGCCCGCGCGCCACCCGGCCCGACCCCTAGACGCCCGCGCGCCGCCCGTCCCGGCCCCTCGACGCCCGCGCGCCGCCCGTCCCGGCCCCACGCCGCCCGTGAGCCGCCCGTCCCGGCCGCGCACCGCAGTCCCGGCCCCACGCCGCCCGTGCGCCGCCCGTCCCAGCCGCGCGCCGCCGTCTCGGTCCCCACGCCGCCTGTGCCGCTGAGGAGCTGAGCCGCCCGAGCCGCCCGAGCCGCCCGCACCGCCCGAGCAGCCCGAGCCGTGCTGTCCCTCAGCAGCACAACCGAGCCGCCCGACAGCAGAGCCGCCGAGCCGCCCAGCAGCCGAGCCGCTCAACAGCCGAGCCGCCCAGCAGCCGAGCCGCCCAGCAGCCGTGCCGCCCAGCAGCGGAGCCGCCGAGCCGCCGAGCCGCCCGGCAGCCGAGCCGCCGAGCCGCCGCGCCGCCCTCCTTCCGGGCCGCCCGACCTGTCCAGTCTGGTGAGCACAGCGCCCTTTCACTGCACTGCCCTCACCCTACTGTTTGCGCTGCCAGTCGTCTAGGGTCATGGCTACCCCTAGTGTTCTAGTCTTTGACGCTGAGGGTCGGGCCATTGACTTTGAGGTCTGGGTGGATGACCTGCAGCTGTTCTTACAGTGCGATAGGGCAGATGGTCTCTCTCTCTTTGACCTCACCTCTGGCGCCTCCACTGCCCCTGCTGCTGACGCCGACGCCACTGTTCGCTCCCAGTGGGCCACGCGCGACGCTGCTGCACGTCTTGCTGTGCGTCGCCACCTCCCTACCTCCGAGCGTGCACACTTTAGTCAGTACAAGAGTGCTCAGACCTTGTACGACGCTGTAGTTGCGCGCTACTCCTCCCCTGCCACTGCTGCACTGAGCCGTCTCATGCTACCGTACCTCTTTCCTGACCTTGCTGCCTTTCCCACAGTCACTGACCTCATTACGCACCTCCGCACTAGTGACACTCGCTACCCGCGCTGCACTCCCTGCTGACTTCTGCGCCAAGAACCCCCCCCCCATGTACATCACTCTTTACTACATAGTCACTCGCCTTCCTGACTCCCTTCGCGTAGTCAGGGACCACTTTCTCTCTGTCTGTCCCACCACTCTCACTGTTGACCTCCTCGAGAAGTCCCTCCTAGCGGCCGAGAAGAGCATAGTCGCTGTAGGGGCCTCTCGTGGTGACCCGCGCACCCCCATCTTTGAGGGGTGTTCCCCCTCCCCCCTTCTGCCCTCTGTTGCCTCTGCTGCTGCGGCCGACCTCCTTGGTCTTGAGTCGGTCGGTGTGGCGTCTGCCCCTAGTGGGAGACGCCGCTCTGGCAAGGGCAAGGGGGGCAAGGGCGCTGGAGGAGCGAGCGGGGGCGGTGGAGGTGGAGGTGGCGGCAGTGGGGGGAGTGGGGGTGGCGGTGGGAGTGGAGGTGGGGGTGGAGGAGTCGGTGGCGGCAGTGGAGGCGGAGGTGTCGGCGGCGGTGGCAGTGGGAGCGGGGGTGGCGGAGGTGGCGGCGGCGGAGGCGGAGGTGGAGGCGGCGGCAGTAGCGGAGGCGGCGGAGGCGGAGGAGGCGGCGGGGGTGGAGGTGGTGCTGGTCGCGGGTCTTCGCAGAGGAGTGGCTCCGGTGGTGGCTCGCGCCAGCAGCAGCAGCGTGGTCGTGACACCTTGTCCCCTCAGCAGCTTCGTGAGTGGTACACTGCGCGTCAGCGAGGTGGGGGTTTTGGTCCGTGCTCCTACGTTTTGCGCACCGGCGACCGTGCGGGTGAGCAGTGTGGGGGTCCCCACCCCACTCAGCGCTGCTTTGGCCGCCTGACGGACGCGTGGCGTCACCAGTTCCCGGAGGCCTCAGAGATCCCTCGTTGGGGTGACCTGTCCAGGGCGGGTGTTGCCATCTATGATCTTGACTTTGATGCTATTCTCTCTGCCATGTATGCTGTGTCTATTAGTGATGAGGGTGACTGTTACCGGTGTTTCCCGCCCGATCCGGGTATTGAGACTGCTGCTCTAGGTTCTGGTGAGGCTGCTGCCCTAGGTGCTTGCGACGCTGCTGCCCTAGGTGCTCGTGTGTCTGCGTCCTCAGGTACTGGTGAGTCTGCGCTCTCAGGTACTACGTCGGCTTCGGCCTCCCTCACCTTCACCCTTGACTCTGGGGCGTCTCGCTCCTTCTTTAGGGACCGCACCACACTCACACCGCTGAGTCGACCGGTTGCAGTGTCTCTGGCTGACCCCTCTGGGGGTCCTGTCCTGTCTCGCTTCTCCACAGTCCTCCCGTGTCCGGCGGCTCCCTCTGGCACCCTGTCTGGTCTCTACCTCCCCTCGTTCTCTACGAACCTGGTGAGTGGTGCTGACCTACAGGATGCGGGTGTACACCAGTTCACTCCTGCGCGTCAGCGGGTGACGCACTGTACAGAGGCTCGCACAGGCCGACACCTGGCTACGTTTACCCGTCAGCCGGGGTCGAGCCTGTACACACTGACCACTGCGTCTCCTCCCGTTACTGAGTCTGGTAGAGTCGCTTCGTCGGGTCAGGTGTTTGCTGCTGCGTCCAGGTCTGGTCCTGAGTCTGCCCCCTGTTCTTGTCGTCTCCTGTCTCACGAGACTCTTCTCTGGCACCACCGTCTTGGTCACCCCTCTCTGCTTCGGCTCAGAGGCATGGCCTCCCGTCTTCTAGTGTCTGGTCTCCCCCGGTCCCTCCCTCCCCTTCCTCAGGGCCCTGGCCCTACCTGTGTCCCCTGTGTCGAGGGGCGCCAGCGTGCTGCCCCTCACTCCTCCCAGTTTCCTCCGACAGAGGCCCCGTTGCAGACGCTCCACATGGACGTGTGGGGCCCAGCCCGCGTCCGTGGGCAGGGTCACGAGCGCTACTTCCTGCTCGTTGTTGACGACTACTCGCGTTACACCGCAGTCTTCCCCTTGCGCGGCAAGGGTGATGTCACTGAGGTGCTGATCGACTGGATCCGCGCAGCTCGTCTCCAGCTCAGGCAGAGCTTTGGCTCCGACTTTCCTGTTCTGCGTCTGCACTCGGACAGAGGCGGAGAGTTCTCCTCTGGCCTTCTGCGAGCCTACTGTCGTGCACGAGGCATCCGTCAGACCTTCACGCTCCCGGACTCTCCGCAGCAAAATGGGATTGCTGAGCGCCGCATTGGCATGGTCATGGACGTCGCTCGTACGTCTATGATGCATGCGGCTGCCCCCCATTTTCTGTGGCCGTTTGCGGTGAGGTACGCGGCACGTCAGATCAACCTTCACCCCAGGGTCTCCAGGCCGGAGACCTCCCCAGCCTTGCTGTGGACCGGGAAGGTGGGCGATGCGTCGGCGTTCCGGGTCTGGGGATCTCGGGCGTTTGTCCGCGACTTGTCTGCGGACAAACTGTCCCCTCGTGCTGCTCCTTGCGTCTTCCTGGGGTTCCCCCCAGACGCGCCTGGGTGGCAGTTCTACCACCCCACCTCTCGCCGTGTTCTGTCCTCTCAGGACGTCACGTTCGACGAGTCGGTACCCTACTACCGCCTCTTCCCCTACCGCACTCCGTCCCCCCCCCCGCCCCCGCTCTTCCTTGTACCAGGTCCCCCCCCGGTAGACCCCCTCCCCCCTCAGGGTCCTGCCCCTTCAGGTGTGTCCCAGGTAGACGCAGTCGAGCCTGTCGAGGTCACTGGTGACTCTGGTGCTGCTGGGGGTGCTGAGCCTGGGGGTGCTGGGCCTGGGGGTGCTGGGCCTGGGGGTGCTGAGCCTGGGGGTGCTGAGTCTGGGGGTGCTGAGTCTGGGGGTGCTGAGCCTGGGGGTGCTGAGCCTGGGGGTGCTGAGCCTGGGGGTGCTGAGCCTGGGGGTGCTGAGTGTGGGGGTGCTACGCCTGGGGGTGCTTTGCCTGGGGGTGCTGGACCTGGGAGTGCTGCGCCTGGAGGTCCTCCGCCTCGAGTTTCTACGCGTGCTTTGTCTCGCCGGGAGCCACTCTCTCCACAGGAGCTGCGCGAGTGGTTTGCCCGGCGCTGGAGCCGTGCTGCTGGTGCTGGAGGTTCGTCGGCTACTGAGGGTGCTGCTGTTGCGGGTCCCGGAGGTGCTCGTACTGGGAGTACTGGAGCTGCTGGGCCTGCGGGTTCGACTGGAGCTGGTGCTGCTGAGGGTGTTGGCGCTGAGACTACCACTGGCGGTCCTGCTGGGGGTGCTCCTGGTGTTGCTCGAGGTTCTGGAGCTACTGGAGGTGCTGCTGGAGCGGGTGCTCCTGCTTGGGGTACTGGTGCTGTCCCTGCTGTTTCTGGCGTAGCTACGCGGCCTCGACCGTACTTCGTTCCACTCCTGCAGCAGGTTCTTGGTCTTCCGCCCTCTCCTGGTCCTCCTCCTCTCTTGGAGGGTCCACAGCCTGTCCCGTCGCGGTCACTGCTACAGCCTACCTCCCCTTTGCCTGCTCCTTCTCCCTACACTGGTCCTACTGGAGGTCTTACTGAGCGTCGTGAGCCTGCGTCTCGCCCTGCGTCGCCTGTCCGTGCTGCTCGCGCTAGTGGTCGTGGTTCGCGTCAGCGTCCTCCTCCTGTCCCTGGCACGCACAGGATGTCTCTGCGTCCGTCTACTGCTCCTCTGCGTGCCCCTTTGCCTTCTCCTCCTGAGTCCTCTCTTCCTGCTCTTCCCGACCCTGCGTCGGACTCTCTTCGTGCTGCCAGTCCTACTGTCACGCGTCTCCTTGCCACTGTCGTCACTGACCCTTCCTTCGAGTCTACTGCTGCGTCTGCCCTAGTTACTGAGCTCGTCGACTTTGCTGCTCGCTGTCGCCTAGACTACGCTGCTAGTCTTGTCGCTGAGTCTGGGTCTGCCTGTCCTCCGTCAGTCGGGGGTGAGTGTGCCCTTGGCACGGACGTCCTTGAGGACAGGCAGGAGGAGTTCCAGTGTCTGGCAGCTGCTTCACCTCATCTCGTGTCCGTACTGCTTACCCCTGAGGGAGACCCGGATGCACTTGACATCCCGACTCCGCGCTCTTACGCGGAGGCGATAGAGGGTCCCTACTCCTCTCAGTGGCAGGCAGCTATGGATGCAGAGATGGCTTCCTGGAAGTCCACAGGCACCTACGTTGACGCTGTCCCCCCTCTTGGGGCGAACATCGTCAGTGGCATGTGGATCTTCAGGGTGAAGCGGCCGCCGGGTTCTCCGCCTGTCTTCAAGGCACGTTACGTGGCTCGTGGCTTCAGTCAGCGACAGGGAGTTGACTACTTTCAGACCTTCTCCCCCACCCCGAAGATGACCACTCTTCGGGTGCTGCTACACGTTGCTGCTCACCGTGACTACGAGCTGCACTCTCTCGACTTCAGCACTGCTTTCTTGCAGGGCAGCCTGCACGAGGAGATCTGGCTGCGCCGCCCACTTGGCTTCACTGGGTCTTTCCCTCCTGGTACCCAGTGGAGTCTCCGGCGTCCAGTCTACGGTCTCCGCCAGGCGCCACGTGAGTGGCACGACACACTGAGGACTACGCTTGCGGCTCTTGGGTTTGCTCCTTCTACTGCCGACCCGTCGCTGTTTCTACGCACCGACACCTCTCTGCCGCCGTTCTACATCCTCGTGTACGTCGACGACTTGGTCTTTGCCACAGCTGACACTGCTGGACTCGCCCACGTGAAGTCCGAGCTGCAGAAGAGACACACGTGCACAGACCTGGGTGAACTGCGCAGCTACCTTGGCTTGCAGATCACCCGGGACAGAGCACGCCGCACCATTACCCTGACTCAGTCACACATGGTGCAGCAGGTCCTTCAGCGCTTCGGCTTCACGTACTCCTCGCCTCAGGCCACTCCTCTGCCTACTCGCCACTCACTCTCAGCTCTGCCTTCGGATGAGTCCGTAGAGTCGAGTGGCCCGTATCCAGAGCTTGTTGGCTGCCTCATGTACCTGATGACCTGCACACGACCTGACCTTGCATACCCTCTTAGCATTCTTGCACGCTATGTTGCTCCTGGGAGACACCGACCAGAGCACATGGCTGCAGCGAAGAGGGTGTTGCGATACTTGTGCAGTACGTCGGGCATGGGACTAGTGCTTGGAGGGCGGAGTCCAGTGGTCCTCACTGGGCACGCGGACGCTTCTTGGGCTGACGACCAGGCTACGCAGCGGTCGTCGCAGGGTTACACCTTCAGTCTTGGTTCCGGCTCTGTCTCGTGGCGAGCTACTCGCTCGTCCTCTGTTCTCGGCTCCAGTTGTGAGGCTGAGATCTACGCCGGGGCCATGGCTGCACAGGAGCTTCGCTGGCTCACCTACCTGCTGACTGACCTTGGAGAGCCGCCCCGTTCTCCTCCAGTGCTGTACGTAGACAACAAGGCCATGCTGGCCTTGTGTCGAGAGCAGCGCTTGGAGCACAGAACGAAGCACATTGCTCTCCGTTACTTTCTTGCTCGTGAGCTGCAGCAGCGTGGTCAGTTGCGACTTGCGTACGTGGCCTCTCAGGCCAACACTGCTGATGTGTTCACCAAGGCGCTTGCGCCTTGTGACCATCAGCGCTTCTGCACTCAGCTGGGTCTTGTACCTGTCTTGCCTCACTTGCTCTCCTCTTGACCTTACTTGTACTGTCACATATATATACCTGCTCTTGCTTGTCTAGCTCTATATATATATGTGTACTCCTGCATGTGAACTAGCCTTGTGGCCTTGTCGTTGTGCTCGGACTGTGTGGTGACGTTGTGATCCACCCTGAGCTTGCTCTGCTTTGCTTGACTGGTCTTGTGACCCCTTGTTCTCCCCCACTTTGCCTATGGGGGTGTGTCAGAACATTATATAGCTTATGCTGTTGTGTAGGCTATAGTGGGGTATCCCATAGGGGGTACAACCCAATTAGGGTTTTCTATATGTACTCACCTCATTCATAGTTCATTCATCCTCGTTCTTCATTCTTCTCAATTATAACCGCACCTCCTAGAAATGCGTGATTTATCATAAGCACATGTGAATAATTAATTTGAAAAATGTCAAATCACGATAACTTGTTTTACCTTAGCATCCAGAGTCGGTTCCATTCATTCTCGACTATGTCACAAGATGCGCGTCCAGTCAACATATGCTGTCAGGGGTGCCTACTGACTCACATTGACTGTATTTGCTGGCAGGGAATCTATCGCTGCCAGATTGCAAAATATTTTCAATCATGATCCCATGTCAATTCGACTCGATTGAATTAACATGGACGAGATCTACATTTTGGTACAATAAATCAAAAATATATATTTGTCATTATATAAGCGCATGCACTTATAAACTTTTACTCATTTAGAAGCGCACACCGTGAAAAAAAAAACACGTTTTATTATAAGCACGAGTGCGCTTGTATCCAGGTTATCACGGTACAATAAATTCAAGCAGAGTTTCACGAAGGGAAAATGCATTGAACAAAGTATGGTACAAGCAAGGAGAACCATATCGCAGAACAATGAACTCTACAGGATCGTTCCTCGGCAAACATATGTTTTTGCCGTGTCAGCAACGGTACGTGAAAGAACAATCCCATGCGTTTTTCATAAAACAAAGTAGTTGCGCAGGTTCTTCAACATTCATAGTTGTGCACGTTTTTACTGTTGTAAAAACGTGTTGCAAGTTCAGTTTCTGCTACTGCTTGTCTTCTAGCGAATACAAATTATGCCATAATTTGATTGGTCGAAAGTCCCCTGAGTCGCGATTGGTTCAAATTCGCGCCCTTTATAAATTATACAAACAAGTATTTATTTTGTCCAAAAACTCCCCGCTTGGTCGACACCACCGTCGAGATTTATCTCGTCAACCCGCACATCTTCGACAACCAATTTTGTCGACCAGCGAAACTCGTCGCATGCGTCAACTCAATCTCGTCGACAAACGCTCCGTCGCACTTCGAAAAAAGTCCCTCAAAGTCGGCGTCGACCATGAAACGCAGCCGCTGCAGACCAGACTGCGAGATCGACTTTGCCCAAGCGAGGGGGGGCTTTTGCGGAGAGAAACTCTATGGGAGCTAGACTACGGGGTAGGCACTAGTTGTGGGAGTGATCGTAGCTCTGTCTGTGTTCTCTAGCACTTGTGCGTTCACAGGGCAAAACAGCAAGAGTTTCACTATGAAAGTTGAGAATACAGAGTTCAGAATGAACAAGCAATGGCAAAAGATTGACTACATCACATGCAAGGTTTGCTAGTGCTCAGGCAGGTCGACCGCCAGCACGACAAAGTTGTCGATCTGCCAACGTAGCAAGTCTGCGGCCCGCCAACGCAGCTCGTGTACGACTTGCCAACACTACAGAATGGCGGTGTGCCAACGCTGCACCTGCGCGGCTTGCCAACGCTGCACCCGCGCGGCTTGCCAACGCTGCACCCGCGCGGCTTGCCAACGCTGCATCCGCAGGTGATTGTGAGCGCATGTGCAAGCACCTACTTCGCAGGTGCTTGTAGACAGTTACGCACAACGTGCACTGTCGCGCACATTGCGCAGGTGCCAGGTCGGCCACATGCAGACAGTTGCACCTGATGAGCCACGTCGACCACGTGCTGCCACGTCGGTCGACTTCGCCACAGCAGCCTTGACGACGTTCGCGCACCTCCGCAGAACCTTGTCGAGCAGGTAACCCTGCAGGTCGATGACCTTCGTCATCATCGGTTGACGACCCTCGTCGTCGCGGTCGACGAACTTCGTCGTCGCGGGTCGACGAACTTTGTGGACCACCTTCGTCGACAACCTCGGTCGACATTTCGAAATTCCAGCTCCTCATTGGTCGAAATGAGGGCACGTTCGAACTTCTAGCCAAAATTCGCCTGTGCATTCGCGAGGGTGCGCAGGGTCAAACGCGACCCTGCACAGATGAACACCCGCGAACCCCTGCACCAGCTGCGCCACTCGCACATGTGCACGAGACGTTTGCGTTGCACTCGCGGATGCTTCAGTTACTCTTGCATGGGTTCCCTAGTACAGCTCGTGTACAGGCAACCCAACCTGCGCAGAAGCTCCAGATCTCGCATACTGCAGAGGGTCGGCTGCATCTCCCACACACCCGACCACAAAGTCAGTTTTTCCCAAGCGAGGGCGGGGCCAACTTCCTTCAACACTCCCCTGCCGCAATCACGCATGGGCACCCTACGCACAAGGTCACCCAAAACCCAAGGGATAGAATGCACAGGGAAAATCCTTCGACGTGCACACAACACACAGCACGCCGGTCACCGCACCAGCCGTGCAGAAGGGCACGGCACCTGCCCTGCCCTACTGCTGCCCGTAGCGGCCCTGCCCTCCCGGCCCGTAGCGGCCCTGCCCTAACGACCCGTCGCGGCCCTGACCTAGCCGCCCGTCGCGGCCCTGCCCTGTCGCCGCCCGTCGCGGCCTGACCTAGCCGCCCGTCGCGGCCTGACCTAGCCACCCGTCGCGGCCCTGCCCTCAGCCGCTCGTCGCGGCCCTGCTCTACCGCCGCCCCGTCACGGCCCTGCCCTGCAGCCGCCTTGTTGCGGCCCTGCCCTGCTGCCGCCCCGTCGCGGCCCTGCTCCGCCGCCGCCTCGTCGCGGCCCTGCCCTATAGCCGCCCCGTTGCGGCCCTGACCTAACCACCCGTCGCGGCCCTGCCCTGCACCCGCCCCGGGTAAGCGCCCGCCCTGCTAAGCACGCCGCCGCCCCCGCCTGCCTGCCGCACTGCGCAGCCCAGAAGCGCCGCGCCGCCCAGCCGAGCCGCGCCGCTCAGCCGAGCCGCGCCGCCCTGCCGAGCCGCGCCGCCCTGCCGAGCCGCGCCGCTCTGCTGGACCGCGCCGCCCTGCCCTACTGCGCTGTGCTGCCGTGCCCGTGCTCCTCCAGCTGCTACTGCTACTACTGCTGTTACTACCGCCATGGCTAGTCCTACTGTTCTTACCTTTGATGCTGAGGGTCGTGCGGTCGATTTCGACGTTTGGGTAGATGATTTGCAGCTCTTTCTTCAGTGCGACTCTAGGGACGGAGTCTCGCTTTTCGATCACACGTCCAGCGCCTCTATTGCACCTGCTGCCACTGCTGACAGTACGGTTCGCTCGGAGTGGACTACTCGTGACGGTGTTGCTCGCCTTGTGGTTGTGCTGCCGCTGCTCAGCTCCAAAGGCAGCTCCACATGCTCCAAACCGGAACTCTTCACCTCCCCAAACCGCACGCCTATCTTCGCCTCATTCTCCGCCTTCCAATCCTTGTACATGAAGTTCTCCATGAACTTGCAGTCCCTGCTCACCAAGAACTTCTTGGTGAATGGGTCCCAAAGAAGCCATCCCTTGCTGTTTTGAGCCATGCCCAAGTGCACGGCCCACACCGCCTTGGCACCAAGCTTGTTGTGCCGAAGATGCTTAGGCACGAGCGCCATGCACATGCACCCGAACACCCGAAGCATATCCACCTTTGGCTTCCTTCCTAGCCACTCCACATAGGGCACCCATTTGTCTGCTCCCACATGAGTCAAGGCTCTGTTCTTGGCCACACACGTGCTCCGCACCGCATCAGGCCAGAAATAGTCGGGTAGCCCGGCTTCAATGAGCAACCCGCGTGCCGCCTCCGTGATTGTGCGGTTCGCTCGCTCGGCGATGCCGTTCATTGCAGGGGACTATGGCATGGTGAGGGAGTGCCGAATACCATTCTTCTTCAGCCACAACCCAAACTCCTTGCTCAGGAACTCTCCCCCTCGATCGGTGCGGATTGACTTGACTAGACGGTCTTGTTGCCGCTCCACCATCGGGAACCAATCCGTCTTCAACGTTTCAGCCACGTCGCTCTTCTTGGCCAGCACGTACACCCAAGTCATGCGGGTGTAGACGTCGACAATGGTGAGAAAATACTCAGCTCCAGCAGCTCCAAGCTTCAGGGGGCCCACCACGTCCATCACCACCTCATCAAGCGGTGCCTTTGCCGTTGCCTCCGAACTAGGGAACGGAAACCGGGTGAACTTGGCTTGAATGCACGTCGGGCAGCCAAGCACCTCATCGGGCTCCCCCTTCACACGTATGCCAGCAACCATCTCATTCTTCACTAGCTGCTGCAAGATGGGCAGGGCCACATGCCCCATGCGCCGATGCAAGGTGAGCCAATCACACTCCCCCGTAGCCGAAGTTGGATTGGAGAATGCCGCGCTCGCAATAGCGCCCCACATACTCTCTCCGTAGTCCTCCTCCGCTGCTGCCTCTGGGTTCTCCTCACCCTTTTGCTGCTCCTTGGTTGCTGCACCACTCTCCTTAGGTTCACTGAACTTGCTGGTCCCTCCAGGTTTGCTCTTCTTGAGCTCATTCTCCTTAGCGCGACCGTTCGCGCCATCGTCGCTACCGACCGCTCCATCCTTGGTGCTGATGCTTGCTGCCACTTGCCTCTCCTTAGGCATAGGGACCACTGGGATCTGCCACATCTCGTTGTAGACATCCCTGTCCTCATGAAGGTCCCAAAGAATTCGATCGCCAAGCCTTGCGGTGTAGGTCTTGGCTCCCTTCGAGTTCGTGTCCATGCCGGCCTTTGCCAACCGCCGCACGGAAATCAGGTTTGCAGCAAGGCTGGGCACCCAAAGCACGTTCTTGAGGCCCACCATCTTCCCATCAGCACCCTTGAACATGGCCTTGCCCATGCCTTTCACCTCTGCTCGCTGCCCCAAAGCCGATGTGACATGCTTCACCGGTGACGGCTCGAGTTCGGTGAGCAAGTCCGGGCGAGGTGTCATGCTATAGGTAGCGCCACTATCAATCACCCAATAGTCCAGGGGGTGTAGGGTCACCTTCCCTACAGCTGCTGGCTCCTCAAAGCCTTCATCCTTCTCTGGACCAGCCGGTACTTGCGTCGACACGAAGTAGAATAGACCCGGGTATCGATCGTCGCTCGGGTCCTTGTCGTTGTCTCCGCTCTTCATGTTTGCAGCTCCGCCACCGCGACCGCCACGGCCTCCACACCTCGTCCTCTCCCTCCTCCTGCTCCTCTACCCTCTTGGCCTTGAGCAGGGGTCCAACATTCAGGGAGTTTGTAGCAATCGCGCCACATGTGTCCGCTCTTGTGGCAATAGTGGCACTCGCCGTCGAATCGGCCGCGACCGCGTCCGTAGCTCTTGTCGTCGCTGCCGTAACCGCCACTACGGCCTCCGTTGAAGTTGCTGCCACCAAATCTGCCTCCCCCTCGTCCTCTGCCCCTTCCACGGTCGTACCCCCGGCCGATGCTTGCTGCCCCGGCGCCATCCGCACTCGCCAACTCACGGCGGCGGAAATCCTCTTGAAGGATAGCTCGCTTCACGTCTTCAAGCGAGAGGCGGGGCAAGTCGCGATTAAGGTTGATGATGAGCGAGGACCATGACTCTGGGAGTAAGGCCAGCAACTTGGTCTTCTTTTGGAGCTCACTGTAGTTCAAATCAGCTCCCTCAAGCCGCGTCAACAAGTCGAAGAATTTCTGCACCCCTTCTTCAACCGCTTCGTCTTCTTCAATTCGAAGTGCCGCCATTTGCCGTTCCAACACCACCGCTACCGCCGCTGTTGCAGGAGCATGTACACCCTTGAGAGCAGCCCATGCCTTTGGTCCTTTCTCTGGTTCACGCTGGAATGGCTTGATGTGACGGATCTGACTGCTCCCCAACGCTTGCCCAAGTAAGAGATAGCCTTGTGCGCTCTTCCGCACCCACGGGCTCTTCTCCGGGTCGTTCTCGGGGCGCTTCTCCGTTCCTTCCATCACCTCCAGCAGGTCATAGTGGTCAAAGATGTTCTCCATATTGAAGGACCATTCAGCAAAGTTGTCACCGTTGAACTTGTCAAGCCCAAACACCCTAGGCTCATCCCTAGGTGGGCCAAGACTTTGTTGCATGGGCGCCATGGCTGAATCACGGGGTTGGCCTTGAGCTTGAGCTTCTCCACTGCCACCAGCACCTCTGCCACCCCTTTCCTCAGGTCCAGACATTGTCGAAACTGCTCCAAGGGGCTCTGATACCACTTGTTATAGTCACAATAGGCTTGAATGTGCCTAAAACGAAAGATAGAGAGCACAGACGGATTTCTGCACAGCGGCTTCAAACGTTGATAGCGTTCTGCTCACAGCTGAAAATGACTTGATTCAAATTGGATCTGGAGCCTCTTCACGTCGTCTACAATTAGCAATTTAGATTGCACGATTTGATAAAGAATTGACGACACAGTGTTGGTTTGAACGAACGGTACTATGGCAGCCACTATAGTCTTAGAACACAAGATAGGAAGAGTTACGAGTTGGGAATGACTCCCAGCTCCTACAAACCCCAAGAGCCGAGGTACAGTGATGTGGAACAGTGCCACACTGTCCCCAACCACGAAGGGTCTCGAAACTACCCTTCACTAGGGCCTACACCAAGTGAAATGTTACACTACACAAAGTAATGTAACTATCTTCAATATCTTGAGGTGTACCCTTTTGGCAAGCTTCGAAATCACTTGAGGCTTGACACCAAGGCTCGGGCTCTTCATCACAAACTCATCCTTGAGTTCTTGATGGGTCTGCTGCACACACCTGCGACACGCCGAACGTTCGACACAGGACAAAATAGAAACCGCGCACGACAAAATAGAAACCGCGCGCGAGACACAAACGACCGCGTAACACGCGTCTAGCGATAACTCGCTATTGACTCGACACACACACTCGACATCATGACTCAACATTCACACACAATTATAAGCATGAAATATATATTATCCCATGCCCTCATACCATTCCATATACACACACATTCACGCACACGGACAACAAGCCGAGTGCAAACCGTAGGGTTGCACCAACAGATCACAGTACAAGCAAAGTCAAGAAGTGAGCAAGTGAGGCCAAGTAGGCACAAGGCCTAGAACAGTACAGAAACGCTGATGATCACAAGGCTGAAGTGCCTTGGTGAAGATATCAGCGGTGTTGGCCCGAGAGGCCACATAAACAAGACGAAGCTGACCACGCTGCTGCAACTCACGAGCAAGGAAGTAACGCAGAGCGATGTGCTTCGTCCTGTGCTCCAGTCTGTGCTCCTGACACAAGGCAATCATGGCCTTGTTGTCGACGTACAGAACTGGAGGAGCACAAGGCGGCTCTCCCAAGTCTGTCAGCAGGTAGGTGAGCCAACGTAACTCCTGTGCAGCCATGGCCCCTGCGTAGAGCTCAGCCTCACAACTTGGAACTGAGAACAGAAGACGAGCAGGTAGACCGCCAAGAAACAGAGCCGGAGCCAAGGCTGCAAGTGTAACCCTGTGACGACTGCTGCGTAGCCAAGTCGTCAACCAAAGAGGCGTCTGCGTGTCCAGTGAGGACAACTGGACCCCGTCCTTTAAGCACGAGCCCCATGCCCGACGTACTGCACAAGTAGCGCATCACCCTCTTAGCGGCCTTCCAGTGCTCTTGTAGGTGTCTCCCTGGCGCAACGTAGCGTGCCAGGATGCTAAGAGGGTAGGCAAGGTCAGGTCGAGTGCAGGTCATCAGATACATGAGGCAGCCCACAAGCTCTGGATACGGGCCACTCGGCTCTTCGGACAGGTGGAGCTGAGAGCGAGTGACCGGTAGGCAGAGGAGTGGACTGCGGCGAGGAGTACTGGAAGTCGAAGCGCTGAAGGACCTGCTGCACCATGTGTGACTGAGTCAAGGTAATGGTGCGCCGTGCTCTGTCCCGGGTGATCTGCAAGCCAAGATAGCTGCGCAGCTCACCCAGGTCTGTGCACGTGTGTCTCTTCTGCAGCTCCGACTTCACGTGGGCCAGTCCCTCAGTGTCAGCAGTGGCAAAGACCAAGTCGTCGATGTACACGAGGATGTAGAACGGCGGCAGCAAAGTGTTGGTGCGTAGAAACAGCGACGGGTCAGCAGTCGAAGGAGCAAACCCAAGTGCCGCAAGAGTCGTCCTCAGTGTGTCGTGCCACTCGCGAGGCGCCTGGCGGAGACCGTAGACTGGCCGCCGGAGGCTCCACTGGGTACCTGCAGGAAACGACCCAGTGAAGCCAGGTGGGCGGCGCAGCCAGATCTCCTCGTGCAGGCTGCCCTGTAAGAAAGCTGTGTTGAAGTCAAGAGAGTGAAGCTCGTAGTCACGCTGAGCGGCAACGTGCAACAGCACCCGAAGAGTGGTCATCTTCGGGGTAGGGGAGAAGGTATGGAAGAAGTCAACTCTCTGTCGCAGATTGAAGCCTCGTGCAACGTAACGTGCCTTGAAGACAGGCGGAGAAACCGGCGGTCGCTTCACCCTGAAAATCCACATGCCACTGACGATGTTCGCCCCAGGTGGGGGAACCTCGTCGACGTAGGTGCCTGTGGACTTCCAGGATGCCATCTCTGCGTCCATGGCTGTCTGCCACTGAGAGGAGTAGGGACCCTCAATCGCCTCTGCGTAAGAGCGCGGGGTTAGGATGTCTGATGCATCCGGGCCTCCCTCAGGTGCAATCAGCATGGATACGAGATGAGGTACAGCAGCTGCAAAACACTCAAAGTCCTCCTGCCTGTCCTCAAGGACGTCCGTGCCAAGAGCACACTCACCCCCGACGGACGGAGGACAGAGAGACTCAGACTCAGCAACAAGACGAGTGACAGTAGGACTGGCAGCACGAGCAACGTCTGACGGCGGGTCAGGAACGTCAGGAAGAGAAGACGCAGGAGGAGAAGGCAGAGGGACACGCTGGGGACCAGAGGAAGGACGAAGGGCCATCTGGTGCGTGCCAGGGACAGGAGGAGGACGCGGACGCGGAACACGACGACCAGTGCGAACAGCGCAAACAGGCGACGCAAGACGAGACGCAGGCTCACGACACTCTGTAGGACCTCCTGGCTGCTCAGTGTAGGGAGAAGGAGCAGGCAGTGGGGAGGCTGGCTGTAACTGCGCCTGCGACTGGTCAGGCGGTGGACACAGTAAGGGAGGAGTAAGGCCAGTAGAAGGCGGGAGACCAAGAACCTCCTGAAGCAGTGGAACGAAGTACGGTCGCGGCCGCACAGTGCCTCCAAAACCAGCACCGACAGCACCAGCACCCCCAGGGCTAGCACCTCCAGCTCCAGGGTCTCCAGCTCCAGCGCCTCCAGCTCCAACGCCTGCAGCACCTCCAGCTCCAGCAGTTCCAGCTCCAGCGCCTCCAGCTCCAACGCCTGCAGCACCTCCAGCTCCAGCAGCTCCAGCTCCAGCGCCTCCAGCTCCAACGCCCGCAGCACCGCCAGCTCCAGCAGCTCCAGTACCTCCAGTACGAGCACCTCCGGGACCAGCGGCTCCAGCACCACCAGCAGCTCCAGATCCAGCGCCTCCAGCTCCAACAGCTCCAACGCCTGCAGCACCTCCACCTCCAGCAGCTCCCGTACCTCCAGCTCCAGGGTCTCCAGCGGCAGGCCCCCCAGCTCCAGCAGCGCCACTCCGAAGGCTCTGCACGCTCAGGCTCAGCACCCCCAGACGCAGCACCCCTAGCAGCACCACCCCCAGCAGCACCAGAGTCGACAGCGACCTCGACAGGCTCGACAGGGTCTACCAGAGACACACCTGAAGGAGCAGGACCCTGAGGGGGGAGGGGGTCTACCGGAGGAGGACCTGGTGCGAGGAAGAGCGGCGGGGGGGGGGAGACGGGCAGTGCGGTAGGGGAAGAGACGGTAAAAGGGAACCGACTCGTCAAACGTGACGTCCTGAGAGGGCAAGACACGGCGCGAGGTGGGATGGTAAAACTGCAAGCCATGCGCGTCAGGGGGAAAGCCAAGGAAGACGCAGGGAATGGCGCGGGAGGAGAGCTTGTCCGCGGACGTATCGCGGACAAAGGCACGAGAGCCCAAAACCCGGAACACCGACGCATCGCCAACCTTCCCCGTCCAACACAGTGTAGGCGAGGTCTCCGGCAAGGAGACACGGGGCCAGAGGTTGAGCTGATGCGCAGCGTACCGGCCCGCAAACGGCGACAGAAAATGGGGGGCAGCCGCATGGATCATGGAGGTACGAGCGACCTCCATGACTAAGCCAATGCAGCGCTCAGCAACCCCATTCTGTTGCGAAGAGGCCGGAAGCGTGAACGACTGGCGAATGCCCTCCCCACGACAAAAGTCCCGCAAGAGGTCGGAGGAAAACTCACCACCTCTGTCAGAGTGCAGACGCAGGACAGGAAGGCCCGTGTGGAATCGCTCGCGGAGCTGGAGACGGACATCGCGGATCCAAGGGATCAAAACATCAGGGACCTCCCCCTTGCTACGCAAGGGGAAGACCGTGGTGTAACGCGAGTAGTCGTCAACGACCAGCAGAAAGTAGCGCTCGCGGCCCTGTCCACGGACGCGGGCTGGGCCCCACACGTCCATGTGGAGAGTCTGCAGGGGAGCAGTCGTCGGGGGAAACGAGGAGGAGTGAGGAGCGGCGCGCTGCCGCCCCTCGACACAGGGAAGGCAGGGAGGGGCAGGCGAGGGTGGGAGGGGAGGCAGAGACCTGGGAAGACCAGAGACAAGGAGACGGGAGTGCATGCCACAGAGGCACTGCACTAAGGGGTGACCAAGGCGGTGGTGCCAAAGGAGGGTCCGGTGCGACAGGGCGCGACACGAGCAGGGGGGCGCTAGCTGACCTGACGCAGACGCAAACGCAGCTACCTGAGGAGACGCAGTAGTCAGTGTGTACAGACTCGACCCACACCGACGGGTGAACGTGGCCTTGTGCCGGCCAGTCCGGGAGCACGTACAGATCGCCACACGCTGCCCTCCTGGAGTAAATGTATCAACCCATACATCCTGAAGGACGGCGTTGCTCACCAAGTTCGTGGAGAACGAGGGGAGGTTAAGACCTGACAGTGAGCCAGACGGAACCGCCGGACAGGGGAGAACAGTGGAGGAACGTGCAAGGACTGGGCCCCCAGAGGGGTCAGCCAGAGAGATAGCAACAGGTGCAGGGAGCGGTGTGACTGTGGTACTGTCGCGAAAGAAACAGCGGGAAGCACCTGAGTCAAGTGTAAAGGTGTGCAAGGCCTCAGCAGGCGCAGTACCAGAGAGAGCAGACTCACCAGCACCTAGAGCAGCAGCCTCTATACCTGGGTCGGGCGGCATACACAGGTAACAGTCACCCTCAGCACTAAAAGTCAATGCATACATGGCAGCAAGGATAGCATCATAATCAAGAGCAAAGATATCCACACCCTGCCTAAGCAGCTCTGCCCAGCGGGGGAGCTGAGTCGCGTCGGGGAACTCTGCGCGAAAGGCGTCGTTAAGACGGGAGAAGCAGCGGTGCTGTGTGTGAAACTTCCCGCATGTCTGACTAGAGCGGTCACCTGTGCGAATGACATACGGGCAGCGACCACTACCCCCAGACGCCCCACGCTGAGCAAACCACTCACGAAGCTCCTGGGGCGTAGGGGTCTCACGCTGACGCTGCTGCTGCTGCCTCTGACCACCGCTAAAGCCTCCCCTCTGACTGGTACCACCCCGGCCGCCACCACTGCCGCCGCCTCCACTCCCACCGCCACCACCACTGCCGCCGCCACCACTCCCACTACCGCCACCACCGCCGCCACCTACGCCTCCACCCCCACCACCACTCCCTCCGCCACCACCGCCACCTCCACCGCCTCCACCGCCCCCACCACCGCCTCCACCGCTGCCACCCCCACCGCCCCTGCCTCCCCTGCCCCTGCCGCTGCGGCGCCTCCCACTAGGGGCAGACGCAGCTCCTACCTCCTCAGCACGAAGGTAGTCAACAGCTGCAGCAGAGGCGACTGAGGGGACAAGGGGGGAGGGCGAACACCCCTCAAAGAAGGGAGTGCGAGGAGTGCCACGAGAAGCGCCTACAGCGACTATGCTAGTCTCAGCTACTAGGAGGTGCTTCTTGAGCAGGTCGACAGTGAGTTCGGTGGGGTCAAGGGCGAGAAGGAGGTCCCTGACAGCGATAAGAGAGTTAGGGAGGCGGGTGACTATGAAGTAGAGAGTGATGTACATGGGAGGAGGGTTCTTGGCTAGGAACTCAGCGGGAAGCGCAGCGCGGTAGCGAGTGTCACTAGTGCGAAGGTGAGTGACGAGGTCGGCGACTGTGGCAAAGGCGGACAGCTCGGGGAACAGGTAGGGCAGGAGAAGGCGGCCTAGAGCAGCAGTGGCCGGGGAGGAGTAACGAGCGACTACAGCGTCGTACAGGGCTCTAGCAGTCTTGTGCTGGCCAAAGTGAGCACGCTCGGCTAACGGCAGGTGGTTGCGAACGGCTAGGCGAGCAGCAGCGTCACGGGTAAGCCACTGTGAGCGAGTCGCACTGTCAGCTGTGGCGGCAGGGGCGAGAGAGGCTCCAGACGTGAGGTCAAACAGCGAAACACCGTCCCTAGAATCGCTCAGTAAGTACAGCTGCATGTCATCTAGCCACCCGTCGAACTCTATCGGACGGCCCTCTGCATCGAACGAGAGGACACTGAGAGTAGCCATCGCGGGCAAGGCAGGTGAGCGCGCTAGTAGCAGGGCAGTGTGTAGGCAGGGAAAAGCAGGGCGGCGGCCAGCAGGGCGGCGTGCAGGCAGGGCAGGGTAGGGCTGCGGCCAGCAGGGCAGCGCGCGGGCAGGGCAGTGTAAGGTGGCGCGTGACGAGCAGTGCAACAACACGGGGCAAAGCAGGGCAGCCACGCGTGCAGAGCAGCAGCGCGGAGCAGGGCAGGTGCACGGGGCAGAGCTCACACGTGCAGGCAGGGCAGGGCAACCGCGCGCAAGGCAATAGCAGTAGTGCAGCAGCAGCAGCAGCGTAGGCAGCAGCAGTAGTGCAGCTACAGCAGTACAGGCGGCAGTAGGGCAGCAGGGACAGTGTGCCGGCTAGGTGCAGGGCCAGTGCAGGTGCGTGGGCGGCAGGGCAGGTGCGTACGGGCCTGGCGCGGGCTGTACAGACTGCGCGCGGGCCTGGCGCGGGCTGTACAGACTGCGCGCGGGCCTGGCGCGGGCTGTACTGGCTGTGCACGGGCCTGGCGCGGGCTGTATGGGCTGCGTGCAGGCCTGGCGCGGGCTGTACGGGCTGCGCGCGGGCCTTGCGCGGGCTGTACGGGCTGCACGAGGGCGGCGCGCGGGCTGTATGGGCTGCGCGTGGGCGGCGCGCGGGCTGTACGGGCTACGCGCGGGCGGCGCGCTGGCTAAACGGGCTGCGCGCGAGCGGTGCGCGGGCTGTACGGACTGCGCGCGGCATGGCAGGGCAGCGGGAAGGCACGGGGAAGGGCAGGGCAGGGCAAAAATTCGGGCAGGAACAGAACTAAGTGGTGAGCCCTCAAAAAAAAAAACGGTCCTTAGGACGGACCCGCTCTATACCATGTCGAGATTAGCTAGGAGGAATGTTGATCATTAGGTCAAGGGAGGGGTACAACATCAACATCGAGAGGAATTATGTACCCCCTAGTGCTAACACCCATATAGCCTACATGACATATAAGCATATATGTTTTGACAACTTTATCTATCTGTTGTCACTGTCGCACTCCAGGTGCACTTCGCGTCCCATGAGCTGACTCACGCTAAGGATATTATAGCCGAGCCCGGGTACGACAGAGACTTGGGAAAGTTGTATGTTTGCATTCGTCTCCAGCGACTAAAGAAGAACAGTACCTTGCCGTCGGGTACGTAGCGTATGGTTGTTTGCAACTGTGATAGTTAATTCCTGATGACGTCGAGTTTCATGCTTGATGAAGAAGCATTGTTCACGTCCGACGTGGACATGTGTTGTGCCCAGCGACTGTCAATAAATCAAACATTGGGGCCGTGTATGCACTGGCCGCGACGGTCGCATATTGCGGATTGACTTCAAGAGTTGTTGATATCGGCAGTTCGACTTCATCTGGTGCGTAGGTTGGAGGTGAGAATGTGATGAAGGAATCCGTACGTGCCATCCATGCTTGTACGTTTTGCCCTTTTGATAGTGCTGATGCAGTCTGTGGTTTGATGTGTGTCTGTGCAGCTGAAGCAGTAGGGGCGGCAACCTGTGGTGAAGCATCAACTGTACACCGATGTGTCGATTGTTGGTGTTGTGAGCAGCGATCACGAGAGTGCCCGGAAGTTTTGCAGTTATGACATAACGGAGGTACGTAGTACTACTGCTGATGTCTCTGTTTCTGCTGCTGCTGAAAATGCTCCTGTCCGTGTTGTTTCTGCGGCTCCACTTCTCTGCATGTCAGAAATGCAAACTGATTTGCCTTCTGATTGTTCTTGCTGTCGTACAGGTCTATGTCCTGCGATTCAGCCAGTTTAGTTGCGCAGAGGTGCATATCTGAAACGTTGCCTTGAGTTCAAAGAAGCAAACGCATTTGTCGCGGCTGCTGTCAAGGCGGAACACGGTAAGAAATTGGTTATTGTTGCAGTTGCGCGTAAGCTATCCCATTGACACTCATAGGTGCCGTCCCCATGTTCACCGATGTTGATGCTTGTGGTGCTTGCTGTACTTGTGGTGCTGATGCCATGATGCCGATAGTCACTGAAAGACTTGTTGGTGTATCGCAGGATCGATGCCAACTACGCCATCTCCATCAGCAGTATTGAACGCGAAGGACGGGGAAGATCCTCCAGTGTCTCCTGATCTAGTTACAGATGCAGCTGTTGGAACAGGGCTGACAAAGTTCACACTCGAGCCAGGTAGTGGTGGTGCAGAGGGCTGCTGCGTGTCACCACCTCCACTTAGTAAGTGGGATTTACCATTGTTGCCGCTTGCCATGTCTGTAAACTAGCCCTATTACTGAAGATTCGGTCACGGAGAACTGTAAGACTGTAGGTTGTAGGAGTTCGTAGACTCTCCTGCTCTCATACCTTGTTGGGCTGGAAAAATAGTCTTAGGATCTATTAGAGTCGAGTCTTGATAAGTGTTGCAGCGGAAGTCTGTGAATTCCTATGCTAGTTGAATGTGAGAACAAGAACTATTAATGATGAAAAAAGTACAAGAAAAATGTAGTCTAGCAAAGTACCTACTCGATGATCTACCTATTTGTGAACTGAGCTTTTATCGAGTCGACTCCTGAAGCGATACTTTCCTGTGTCACGCGAACAGTCACGAGACTGTTCGCGCCACTGTTGTAACTCATGCGAGAGACACCCGCTATAGGAGCATGCACATATAACACATAAAGCACAAAAAGTGATACATTTTTTATAAACACTAGTTTGTAGACGTGTAAGCATGACAAATTATATGGCATTATTTAAATGTAGAGGTTTATTCAATTGCAACCCTTCTTAAGTGCAGCAGTATGAACTTATTGATGTAATTCTTTAGTATAACAAATATGTCTTGTTGAAACTACATTCCAATACAAGGATCATTCTTGCCATCCCTGTGACACACAAGAGTCACAATTGATCAAGATGCGATGTTTCGGTGTGAAAGGAACGCATCAAAGATACAAAGGACATGGATGGCAATTAGATCCAGCTGTTGAATACGTAAATTCGTATATCAATCTGGCTATCTAAGGTTATATCAGCTGAAGAAAGCGGCGAGGTGCGGAGAGTCACTCTATACAGGGAGTTGGACTACGTGGGGGAAGACGGTGGTACGAGTGATCATAGCGTTTGCTCGTGTTCCCTGTACTTGCGCATTCACATGGAAAGTCGGCAAGAGTTTCACTAGCAAACAGGAATTACGCAATGGCAACAATGACTACATTAGAGGCCTAGCAACCTAGCACATAGGCGGGTTGACCTCCAGCGCAGCACGGGGGTGGCCTTTGAGCACTGCAAGTCGACACCGTGCCAGCACAGCTGGGATGCGGCTTGCCACCGTGCACGTCGGCGACCTGCCAACACAGCACCCGCGCCCCGTTCTCCCGTACGCACCCGCGAAGCCTCCCGTTCGTGCCTTTGCAAGGTCCCTGCCGGCCCTCCGTTCGTCCCTTAATGTGGCCCCCCATGGGCCCTTTGTTCGTCCCGTAGCGCGCCCCCCCGTGGGCCTTCAGCCCTTCTCGTAGCGCGGCACCCTCGATCCCTTCTCGTAGCCCCCCCCCTTCCCGTTCGTCCCGTAACACGGCCCCCGCGGGCCCTTCGTTCGTCCCGTAGCGTCCCCCCCCCTCCCCCCCCCCCCCCCCCCCTCCCCCCCCACCCCCCCCTCCCTGCGGGCCCTTGGTTTGTCCCGTAACGCGGCCCCCACGGGCCCTTAGTTCGTCCTGTAGTGCGGCCCTCGGCGGGCCCTTTGTTCGCCCCGTAGCACAGCCCCCCGTGGGCCCTCTTATGCGCGACCTAAGTCGCGCGTCACCCTACCGTCCTGCACCCAGCTCGCACCCCGTTCGCACCCCGAACCACGTACGTTCGACGACCCCATGGCCCTTCGATAGCGGCCCCGCGACCCCCCGTTAGCAGGCCCCGCGGCCTCGCCCCGCCCATTCCGCCCGTATCTCGCTCCCCACACCCCGCACCCCGCACCGCGTACGCTAACGCACCCCACACCCTGTACGCTAACGCACCCCGCACCCCATACGCTAACGCACCCCACACCCTGTACGCTAACACACCCTACACCCCGTACGCAAACGCACCCCGCACCCTGTCGCCCTTACGCACCCCGCCGCCCCCTCTCACCCCGCTGTCCCGCACGCCAGCTCGAGCAGCAGTAGCGCGCCGCCAGCAGCACCAGTGAGAGCGCCAGCAACAGCTGCCCGTGCCTTCACTACGTTCTGCCAACGCATGCCCCACCACACTAGACCGTTCCCCCCCTCATTATACCGCACCCGATCGCTCCTAGCCGCTTTTCTACGTACCCCGCTCCCTGTCCGCACCTTGCCGCCGCCCTCGCCCTTTGACCCACCGCCACCGTTCTTCTCACCGCACAAAACCCCTCCCAACCGTGTTACACCGCACTAGTCCGCTCTCAATCGCACCCAACCGCACTCGACCACTCCTAACCGCACCCGACCGCATGCTCCTGCAGATATGCTCCAAATAGGACCTGCAGGACGCTTTTCGAACAATCCATCCTACACGCAAGGAATTAACCTTCTTCTCGAGTCCGCCAAGGCGAGATCAAGGATCGACAGAGTATCGATGTCACATTCTCTTCTAGGAAAATTGTCAGAGGTCCACCATAGACTGGTACCCACAGGACTGACAAACCACTGGTTTGCAGTGAGGGCCACGGTAAGGCGGTGCCTGGTGGAGGGGGTCCAAGCATATGGAGAATGCAGGAATCACAAGCAGGAGGGGAAGGAACCAAGAATATTATTGCAGCAGTCCTGGGAGAGTAGGAGGGGAAGCTGGAATGAACGCTTGACCGGTTGCTCGTAAAGCTACGCGCCAGAAGAGAGAAAGCGGGTGAGGGTGACAATGGCCCATTTAGAGGAGAAAGTAAAGCGACTAAGATATTGTGTCATGGCCAATCCCACTGCATCGGGTCTCTATGAGGAGCTGGTGAAGGAGGAGGCGATGCTGAAGTCATATCAAGAGAGGGACAAGGACCGCCTGCAAGTACGGGCAGTAATGACAGTAAAACTAACAGGAGAAGTCCCGTCGCCGTACCTGTCGGGAAGGATTAAATCACGGAAAGAAAAACCAGAGATTCAGGAGGTGGCCCATAATGGGCAACAGTTTGAAGGGGCGAGAGAAGTTTTGGCAGCCGCCACAGACCATTTCCGCAAGGCATAGAGTTGTAGCTCACGGAACTAGAGTCAGCATGGCAGATTGACCCCAGAAAGCACCTGCCGGAGGCGGATAGGGAGGTGTTGGTCAGACCATAGACAGAAGAGGAAGTCAGAGAGGCACTAAGAGGATTACCGTCGGGGAAGTCACCAGCCCAAGTCGGATTGCCCAAAGAGTTTTTGCTCGGAGGGGAGCTGATGAAGCTCATCAGCAATTTTGGAAGGAATGCAGCACTGCCGAAGCCTTTCATGACATCGGTGACCATCCTGCTCCACAAGAAAGGAGGGAAAGAGGAATTTGGGACTTACCGACCAATAACACTACTTAGTGTGATATACAAGTTGGTGGTGAAGGTTTTGGCCAACCGTATTAAGGAAGTGCTGCCACGAGTCATCTCGGAACGCCAATATAGATTTATACCTGGGAGAAGGCTTGCAGATGCGGTGTCACCAGTGCCAGAGGGGGATGAAGACTGGCTGCTTCTTCTTGTCGCCTTTCAGAAGGCGTACGACTTTGTCTCTCGTACCTCCCTCTTCGAAACTTTGAAAAAGTTGGGTTTTCCAGAAGAGTTCGTGTTATGAGCAAAGGGACTCCATGGTGGTGCCGAGACGAAACTTCTAATCAATGGTTGGACAGGAGATCAAGTGGAGATGGTCAAGGGATTGGGGATTAGCGTACATCGGCTATGTGGACGACACAACGCTGGTGCTTAACGGTTAGAGCAGGTGGTGGAGGCGAAATCTCTACTGGATGACTTCGGAAAGATGTCAGGCTTGGAAATAAACAAGGGAAAGACGACGCTAATCCCGCTGGGGAAGAACAGGAAGAGGCAGCAGCCTGTCGACTCACCTTTCAGCTGGGCGCCGAAAGACGTACCGGAACGTCTCCTCGGAATATGGGTCACACCCCACGGATCGCCGGAGCCGTCATGGGAGAAAGCTTCCGAAAGGATTTGCGGAGAATTGAGCAGATGGGAGGAACACCTTACAACGACTGCGAGGTTGACGATTGTCAACTACTACGCGATGCAATCATCTTCATTTAGGCGCAGATATACGCGCTGCAGGGGAAGGCTGATTTTGACAGACGTTTAATCTTGTGGAGCTTTGAGCTGTCCTGCAGAGACATGAAGGAAGGGGGTCATCAGCCCAAAAGATCGGCTCACCAGCGCAGCAATGCAAATTTTGGGAAGAGCGGTGGCGGAAAAAGACCTATCAATGACTGGATGTGGGAGAAGGCGGCAGGGTTCTCGCTGGGGCTCGCGACAATCTATGCACACCAGTGGATCCTGAAACACTGGGTGGAGGGAGGAGTACGGTGGAAGGCAGTGGTGAAATCATTATGGGACAGAGGGACAAAAGTGGTAGACGACCCAAAGAACAGATGGGAAGCAGACAGGGCTATTTTCTTCAGAGGGAAGGCGTCTTTTGGAGGCGTCTTTTGTATGGCTGCCTGAAGAATATCACACTGGGGAACCTGATCGTCAAGGAAGCCGAGAATGGCATAGTGCTGAAAGACGACAAGAGGCTGGAAAGGGGACTGGGCGGAGAGGATGCACGGAAGTGGCGCTGAAGGCGTTTGCGGCAGAGAAACTGGAACAAATAAAAATCACGGCGGAGGAACTTTTCGAAGTCACCAAGGTGGTCCGCACAGACTCTTACCGGCTGGGGGTGAATACGTGGCGGGAGACAAGGTTTTCGGGAAAAGTTTATCTCTCGAGGAGGATGGGAGCACGAAAGCAGTGGAATACGCCAGTGTGATGGAAATTACCATGTGGAGGGCCACGCCGATGCTGGTGATAGAAGGCAAGGTCAGGGGTCCGCTGGGCTCACCGTGGGCGCGGCTGCTTCAATCGCAACTATGCAAGGGAGGAGAGTCATCCGAGTTGAAGGAGCTAAGAAAAGCGATAAAACTTCAGCTTTCCCAGCCGAAGCAGCAACTGCGGTGGGAAGAGGAGTGGGAGAGAAAGATTGAGTGGAGGAAGGTGATTGCAACGAGGGACTCACTGGTGATGCCGGTCAGGGCGAAAGAAATAATACTACGCACACACAGCAACAACCTGCAAGTGGGGGAGAGGCTACCGTTCTTGGGAACAAGGGCTAATTGTGCACACTGCAGAGAGTTGGAAACGCTTAACCACTGCCTTTGCAACTGCCCGAGAATCCAGCGGTAACCACGGCGGTGCAGAAAGCACTTCATCGGATGAATCCGAACAGGACAGCAGGGTCAGTTGGAGACTTACTGTTCCAGGACACATGCACTGAGTCAGGTTTCCCATAGGCGTCGCTCATTGCCACGACAGCTCATCTGTGGCTGGCAAGATGCAACCCCATCTGGAGGGGAGCGAGGTTCCAGCAAAAAGGGGTGTTGAGGAGGATATACGTCAATTTCATGCGGCATGTTAAAATCTACAACAGAGCACGGAAGAGAAAAGGGGGTGGAAAAAAAAACCACAACATGCCAGAAGGATGGGGACACCTGGCAAGTGATGAGGCAAAGGTGATGAATATGATATACATCGCGGAGGATTCACTGACGTGGAGAGCAGACTACAAGGCAGTATGGGAGGACCCGACAGTCTCCTTTCAACCTCCATAGAGCTTCACAAGGGTGGGTGTGGCTACACTGGGTCCGCCGCTCGTACTCGTACTACCACATATACTGGCTCAGACCACTTGTACAAGGCTGCCATCTAGCGATAGCGGGTTCAGCAGCAGTGCCAGCAGAAGCCTCAGCAGTTGAACATTGTCGGACCCTGTAAGTACATACTCCGGTTCGGTTCGCGCCTAGGTCAGGCCTGCGGACGTGTGCACGCTCGTGACCAGTGTTTCAGCCGCCTCACCGACCTCAAGTATGAGCGTTTTGGCGTCGCCCCAGCCGCCCCACACTGGGCTTCACTGCTCAGTTGGGGCTACCAGGTGTTTACTATGGATATGTCTTCTCTGCAAATTGCTTGGTACTCTTCTCCTGTCCAGTCTCCTGTTGCCTCTCGTACTTCAGGTGCTTCTAAGGGTCCCTGTGTAAGAGCTGCTAGCCTAATATCTGCCTCTGTCGTCGTCACATGTATAAACTCCGCTGCTGCGTCGCTGTCTTTCTCACTTGACTCTAGGGCGCCTCTGTGTTTTTTTCACGACAGCACCGACCTCACGCCACTAGGCACTCCTGTCTCTGTCGCCTTGGCGGACCCCACCGTAGGCGGAGCAGTTGCTCACAGTTCTACTACCCTCCCGTGTCCGGCAGTGCCCTCTGGGTCCCTCACAGGTCTGCACATCCCATGGTTCTCCATGAACTTGGTGGGTGTCAGCCACCTTTAGGACCTCGGTGTCGGCACCTACTTTCCTCCGCACGAGCGTTATGCGATCTACACCGGCGTTGCCACTGGGGAACTTCTGGCCACGTTTCTTAGGGAGCCAGGCTCAGGTCTTTACTCTCTACGTGCAAAGTCTCCTCAGGTAGCTGTGTAAGGTCAGGTAGCTGCTGTGTCGTGCAACTGTCGGTCACTCACCCACCCGTCGATCGTCTGGCACGAGTGGTACGAGTGGTCGTAGCGTTTTCTTGTATTCTCACTACTTGGACATTCACGGGGCAATTTAGCAAGAGTTTCACTAGCAAAAGGATTACACAATGATGCAAAGATGGTAGGAAAGAATGAGCCTAGCACACAGCCACGTCGACCGCCAGCGCAGCAAGTCGGTCGCCTGCCAGCGCAGCTCGATGGCGGTTTGCCACCAGCGCTGCACGAAGGCGGCTTGCCAATGCTGCAGCAAGGCGGCTTGGCATTGTGGTGACAGTAGCGCATGTGCGCACCCACTTCGCAGGTTCGTGTAGGCGGTCTAGTACGTCATGTGCCGCCCCGGACATTGCGCAGGTGCCAAGTCGGCCACGTGCCGACGGTTGCGCCCGAAGAGCCACATCGACTTCGAGATACCAGCCCGATGTCTGCCTCGCCAAAACTTCTGGGCGACGTCCGCACACCCCCGCATAACCTCGTCGCCCGGGTTACTCGGTCGACTTGGAAACCGCCAAGTCGGCGCCGACTTGGGCGATAGGAGCCTGGAAGTTGATGTACACCAACGTCGACCACCCAGGTCGCAACTCGCCCGTCGAGTCAGCGTCCCCACAGGTCGACGAACCCCTTCGTCGACCACTGCAGTCGAAGTCGGCCGCCGACCTCTCTTGTCGGCGGCTTCGCAGTGGTCCCCGCTGAAGTCGACCAAACGTGTCGACTTGCTCGCCCAAGTTGGCGTCGACCTCTACGGAAGCCGCCTGCACCTCCCGCGCACCTGACTGCGAATTCGGCGTCGTCCAAGCGATGGCGGGGCCACATTCCCGTCAACACTCCCCTTCCCAGCTCACGCTTGGGCACCCACACACAAGTTCCTCCCAGAACTCAGAGGGATAGAGTACAAGGGGAAAGGTCGTCGCCATGTACCCCACACAGAGTACGCCGGTCACCGCACCAGCCATGCAGAAGGGCATGGCGCCTACTGCTGCACGTCGTCGTCGCCGTCGGAGACGTCGGCCAGACTCACTTGGCCGATTGCGACGGAGCACTAGTTGAAGGCCAAAAAGTGCAGTGCCTTCGTCAGGAGGTCGGCCGGCTGCTCGGTGGTCGGGATGTACCGCAGAGCGATCTTCCCGCGCTTCACCATCTGCTGCAGCTTGGCGTAGCGTCACTCCATGTGCTTGAGGTTGCCCTTCAGCCCAAGCCTTCAGCAATTGCGGTGGACGACTAGTTGTCCACCCAAAGAATGGTTGGCGTGCCTCCTTGCTGGCTTCGGTGGCCATTATGTACTCCGACTAGGTCGACGACAGCGTCATGCACTTGATGCGTTGGCTCGTCCAGGAGATGGCGGCCCCATCGAAGACGAAGACGTAGCCGCTCGTGCTACTGCGGTTCCGCTTGTTGCCTGCGTTGTCGGCGTCCACGTACCCGACCGGACACAGCGACTCTGGTCCGCCGCCGAACTCCAAGGTAGCGTCACGGGTTGCATTGCGGGAAGGCGTTCTTCATGTCGAGCTGCATCGGGTGCAGGTCGAGGACGGTGACAATGCTGAGGAAGATCATTAGCGTGACGTAGCTCCCGACCGGCGTGTAAGTCTCATGGTAGTCAGCGCCGTACACCTGCGTGAAGCCTTTCACGACCAAGCATGCCTTCTCGCGGGCAGCTGTGTCGTCCACGTGGTACTTCGTCATGCGCACCCACCGGTTCTTCATCACATTGACACCGCGAGGCCGCTCAACGGGTTCCCACATGTCGTTTGCGATGAGGCTCCGGATCTCCTCGTCCATGGCGGCCTTCACCGCCTTGCTCTTCCAGCTCGCCAATGCCTCTGCTATGGTGTGAGAATAAATGACTAAACAAGAAACATACAAGGGTTGATGTACCAAACCCTAACATTGCTAGGCAATAGAAGGTACACCACCTAGACTAAACAATACAAACTATATAATAGTTTGACACACCCCCATAGTCTAGGTGACAGTAGTCCTGTGGAAAGCAACACATATCTCAGGATGGATCACGAAGTCACCACACAGCCTGAGAGCAAGGGTCACATGAACAGTCAGCAAGAACAAGAAACAAAGCAAGAGATGCAGCTCAAGGTGGATCACAAAGTCACCACACTGTCTGAGAGTAAACAAAGGGCCACATGGCCGGTACACATGCAGATATATAGACATATATAACGAGATGCAAGAGTACACGACAGAGCACCTCTACGACAGCAAGTGAGAACACGTAGGCACAAGGCAGCGTGCACAAGCGATGGTGATCACAAGGCCGAAGCGCCTTTGTGAAGATATATGCGGTGTTGGCATCAGAGGCCACCTATACGGCGCGGGCATGGCCACGCTGCTGCAACTCGCACAGACGGAAGTAACGAAGCTGGATGTGCTTCGCCTTCCCAACCAGTCGAGGCTCCTCGCACAACATGATAGCAGACCTGCTGTCAGCGAACAAGACTGGGGGTCAGCAAGAAGAAAAGACAGCTAGCGGAGCTCCCGGGCGGCCATGGCCGCAGCGTACACCTCTGCCTCACAGCTGGAACCAGAGACTGACAACGCCCAAGTAGACCTCCACGAAGCAGCACCTGTCCCGAGCCTAAAATAGTAACCATGTGTAGACCGCTTCGTTTGAGCGTCGTCAGCGTACGAAGAGTCCGAGTGCCAGGTGAGTGTAACTGGCTGGCGTCCTCCAAGGACAAGTCCCATGCCTGACGTGCTCCCCAGGTACTTCGCAACCTTCTTAGCAGCCAACCAGTGAGCACGTCGGTGTCTCCCGGGCGCAACAAAGCGAGCAAGGATGCTGAGAGGGAAAGCGAGGTCCGGGCGAGTGCAAGTGATCAGGTACATGAGACAACCCACCAACTCTGCATGTGGAGCACTAAGCTCAAATGACTCATCCGAAGGTGGAGCCGTGAGCTTATGATCCACAGCAATAGGGTTGGGCTGCGCCGAAGACAACTGAAGGCTGAACAGCTCGAGGACCTGGTGCACCATATGCGACTGAGTCAGCGTAATGGTGCAAGCAGCTCTGTCCCTGGTGATCTGCAGGCCAAGGTAGTGCCGCAACTCACCAAGGTCAGTGCAAGTGTGCCTTTGCTGCAGTTCGGCCTTCACCGAGGACAGTGCGCTCTTGTCGGGGCCAGAACAAAGAACGGGGTCGATGTGCGGCGGACGAAGAGGGACGGGTCAGCAGACGACGGGAAGAAACGAAGTGAGGCTAGTGTCATATGAAGGGTGTCGTGCCACTCGCGAGGAGCCTGCTGCAGGCCGTAGACCGGTCGATGCAGCTGCCACTGGGTCCCAGGAGGGAAAGAGCCAGTGAAGCAAGGCCGACGACGCAGCCAAATCTGCTCGTGTAGGCTCCCCTGAAGGACGCAGTGGAGAAGTCCAGTGAATGCAGCTCGTAGTCGCGCTGTGCTGCGGTTTGCGGTAACACCCGAAGAGTGGCCATCTTCGGGGTGGGGAAGAAAGTTTGAAAGAAGTCTACTCCCTCGCGCAGACTGAAGCCTCTCGTCACATAACGCGCTCCAGGCGGCTGGTGGTGCTCCAGGCGGCCGCTTCATCTTGTAGAACCACATGCCACTCACGGTGTTCGCCCCAGGGGGCGGGACTTCGTCGACGTAGGTGCATGTGGACCTATAAGATGCCATCTATGCCTCCTCAGCTGCTATCTAGTACGAAGCCCAGGGTCCCGAGATCGCCTCCGCGTGAGTGCGAGGATCGGGATGTCAAGGGCGTCTGGATCCCCCTCAGGGGGAAGCAGCATGGCACGGAGATGAGGATCAGCGGCCGCAAGGAACGGCAGCTCGAACTGCCTGTCCTCGAGGACCTCCAAGGGAAAGATAGGAGCACCCTTAGAGGACGGGTAATGGGCAGGGCCACTCACCAAGTGAGCGGCGTAATCAAGGCGATGGGAAGAGGCAAAGTCACCGACAGCAGCAACAAGATCTGAGACAAACGACGGAGGGGCAGTCGGGTGTGTGACCAACGAGGACAGAACACGGGAGGTGACATGTGGAGCGACACGATGAGTGTCGGAAGCCGGAGCGGGTGGTACAGGAAGGACGACACAGGAGGTGACGGGAGGACCGGAGGAGGTGGAACACGAGAGAAAAGAACAACGTGAAACGGACCGTCGGCACGGTAACGAGATGGACGAGACTCTAGGGACACATCACGACTGAGAGGAGTACGATGAAACCACGGGGACTGGGAAGGGATTCGTCATGAAACTCTTGCACAGGAGAAGACGCCAGGGGACCCGGATGAAACGCACAGACTGGGTGAGGAGTGAGGGGCAGCGTGCTGCTGACCCTCGACGCAAGGAGTGCACGGCGGCGTAGGTGAGCGGGAAAGCGGGGCGAGAGACGCAGGGAGACCTGAGACCAGTCGGTGACGTACCATCCTACTGAGGCGCGGGAAGGACGGGTGACCTAGACGGTGGTGCCAAAGGACCGACAATTGGGTGAGTGACCGACAGTCGCACGACATAGCAGCTGCCTGACCTGACCTGACCTGACCTGACCTGACCCAGTGTGGTGGGACCTAGTGTGTAGCGAGTACAGACCAGAGCCTGGCTCCCTGTGAAAAGTAGCCAGAGGGTTCGGTACAGACCCATTTTCTGTGGCCCTTTGCGGTTCGGTACGCTGTACACCAGTCGAAATTCTGGCTGCGTAACTCGCGCCCGGAGGTTTCCCCAACCAGACTCTAGGCTGGGACTCCCGGTGTCAAATCTGCGTTTTGTGTCATGCACTGCCTTGCGCATGTCCGCGATCCTCGCACGGACTAGCTCTCGGCTTGCACCCTTCCCTGTGTCTTGCTTGGTTTCTCGATTGACGCCCCTGAATTGCTATTATATAACCTGTCCCCTCACTGGTTCTTCGACTCTGGTGACGTCATGTTTGATGAGTCTGTGTCCTTCTACTCATGCTACCCCCACCAAGGTCTCCCGGTTTCCCCCCCTCTCCTCTTCCTGACTCCCACTCTTCCTCCTAGTCCTGCTCCTCCGGTAGCCCCACCCCACCCAGGTCCTACCCCGTCAGGTGTGTCTACCGCTACCCCTCCCCCCTCGGTAGCACGCCTGGTGTCGTCTCCCTCACCAAAGTCCCCTACGTCGTCATCACAGTCACCGCAACAACCTTCAATTCTACCGCGGTAGGACGCAGTGGACTCCGGGGGTACTAGTGCTGGAGGTGCTGGTGCTGGAGGCGCTGGTTCTGGGGGTGTTGACGGTGGGGGTGCTGACGCTGGAGGAATTGACGCTGCTACTGGAGGTGTTGGTGCTAGAGATAGTGCTGGAGCTGAAGGTACTGGCACTGTAGGTGCTGGCTCCGGGGGTGCTAGAGTTGGAGGTGCTGGAGCTGGAGATACTAACACAGAGGGTGCTGGTTCTGGGGGTGCTGCAGCTACTGCACCTGCCCCGGTCGTTCCCCGTTACCTGACCAGGTTCCAGCTTCTATGGCAGCAGCAGCAGCAGCAGCAGCAGTAGCAGCAACAACAACAACAACAACAGTAGCCGCGGCAGCAGCCACCGCGGCCGCAGCAGCTGCTGCAGCGGTCGTCGCAGCCTTTGAGTGCTCTTCTGACTCTTGGTTTTCCTTCCCCTTCTCCAGACCGCTCACCTCCTCCTCTTGTTTACGGTCCTCGTTTCCTCCTCCGGATGCCTCTCAAGCTCGTTCTCCTTCTCGGTCCCTACCATCTCCTCTTCCGCTTCATGGCGACGTTGTCCAGTGCGTACTCGTTCTGTGTCTCCTGTTCAAAGCCTACACTCCTTGTTCGTTCGTACCCTTCCTCCGCGTGTTCCTCCTCCATCTGTCATCCCTTTACCTCTTGTATCGTCTCTTACTGTTTCTTCACAGCTTCTTTCTGACCACTTCACTACGGCTTGTCATGTTGTCTCCCGTGTTCTCCCCTCTCTCGTCACTGACCCTACTGCCTCTCTGTCGTCTCTCTCGGCTCTTGTCGCCGCTGACACGAAAATTTGCCTCCACCCACCGCCTTGACTATGCCACCCAGTTGGTGGCTCCTCTAGCTTCCCGTTCTTTGTCCACCGGGGGTGTTGTTGCCCTTAGCTATATTGTCCTAGAGGACAGGCAGCATGATCTGGAGTTCCTTGCGTCCGCTGCTCCGCACCTGTGTGCCACGCTGCTAGCCCCTGAGGGAGACCTTGACGCTCCAGACATCCCGACTCATCGCACGTTCACTCGGGCGGTGTCGGGTCAGTGGGCCTCTTAGCGGATAGCAGCCATGGATTTCGAGATGGCGTCTTGGAGATCCACAGGCACGTACGTCGATGCAGTTTCATCCTCGCGGGGCGAACGTAGCCGATGGCATGTGAATCTTCAAGGCCAAACGGCCGCCTGGATCGCCGCTTGTCTTCAAGGCGCGCTATGTGGCGAGAGAATTTAGTCAGCGTGAGGGAGTATATTTCTTTCAGATCTTCTCCCCCATCCTGAAGATGGCCACGCTTCGGGTGTTGTTGCATGTCGCAACACAGCGAGACTACGAGTTGCACTCCCTAGAATTTTCCACTGCCTTCCTCCAGGGTAGCTTGCACGAGGAGATCTGGTTGCGCCGGCTTCAGTGGCACTTTCCCCCCTGGGACCTAGTGGAGCCCAAGACGACCAGTCTATGGTCTCCGCCAGGCACCTCATGAGTGGCATGACACTCTCCACTCCACTCTTGTAGACATCGGGTGCAGTCCTTCTTCAACTGACCCCTCACTGTTTGTTCGTTCTGGTTTCACTCCTTTTTTCATCGTCGTGTACGTCGATGACTTGGTCTTGTCTACTGCAGACGTGGTTGCTTCGGCTTCAGTGAAGTATGAACTACAGAAGAGACACACTTGCACTGACCTTGGTGAGCTGCGCAACTATCTTGGCTTGCATATCACCAGGGACAGAGCAGCTCGCACCATCACTTTGCCTCAAACACACATGGTGACGCACGTCCTTTAGCGGTTCGGCTTCCACTTCTCCTCCACACATCCCACTCCTCTTGTTGTTGACCACATACTCACTGATCATGTTTCCGACAAGCCGGTTGAGCCTAGTAGTCGCTACGCATAGCCAGTGGGTTGCCTCATGTACCTGATGACGTGTACTCAATGTGACCTCGCATACACTCTCCGCGTCCTTCTTCGCTTTGTTGAGACGGGGAGACACCATCATCTTCACTGTGTGTTGCTAAGAGGGTCGCAATGTACTTGGCCACCACATCAGGCATTGTGTTTGGAGGGAGCCAGCCAGTACGACTTACCGGGCACTGCGACTCGTCTTGGGCGGACGACGAGGAGTCCCGTAGGTCTACACAGGGCTAATGTTTCAACCTGGGCTCTGGAGTAGTGTGGTGGGGGTTGGCATGAGCATGTATAGCTTCGTCTAGTGCTAAGACCAAAATCTACACCAGTTCCATGGGTTCTCAGGAGCTGCGCTGGTTGATTTTCTTCCTCACTGACTTAGGTCAGCGGCCTAGCTCTACCCCAACCATGTTCGCTGGCAACAATGACATGATCCTCCTGTGTCCAGAGCATCCATCGAGAGCAGCATATCGCTGCGATACTTCCTGCTACGAGAGCTGCAGCGATGCGGCCATGCACCCTTGGTCTTTGTGGCCTCAGAGGCCAACACTGCGGACATCTTCACCAAGGCATTCCCGCCTGGTGACCACCACATGTTCTGTTCATAGCTTGGTCTTGTTCAGACAGGCCCTCGTTTATTGTAGATGTGCCTCTTGTTCATAACTTGGCTTATTTAAATGTTTGTATATGTATATGAACTCTTGAACCGGCCTCGTGGCCGTTTGTCTCAGAGGCTTGCTAGTCGTACCACCGTGAGTTGCATCTCTTGCTCAGTGGTTGGACTAGTTGATCTGCCTTGAATTGTTACTTCTCTTGCTTGTGTGATGATGCCCCTCACCTAGCCTATATGGGTGTGTCAAATTATATATTTGTATTCAGATGCATTAGGCTACAGTGTGGTATACGTTAGGAAGTACAACCCATTTTAGGGTTGCATACTTGTATCCCATTGTTCCTAGTGGTCATCATTACGCTAGTGCTATTCTGACACCCCTGCACTCCTGCAGTTGTCATGTTTGGTGGTGTTTGGCCTGCCTCATGCTCCCTGGAGTATCTTCGTTTAAGGAGAAGCATGCTATACGATCAGCCATGGTTTCATTTGAAAAGCTGCTATTTTGATTGCATAGCTCCCAAATAAGTTTTTACCCTATTTTCAGCTTTTTTTGTTCAAACTACAAACATTGTTTTAATGTGAAATAGAGTGCATACTAATAGCATGATGCCCCTAGCTTAGCAGAACTGGTTCATAATTTGGATATTTAAGACAAACTGGAGGTATGAAGTTTGTGAGGTATGCATGGATGTCAGGTAAAGATGGGAAATCTGGATGCATGCCATCCTCAAGGACCTCATGTGAGCGACACCAGCGACACCAGTGAGACTTGAGTCTTAATAAATGAGTGTGAATTACAGGGGCGTTTGGAGTGGTAACACTTAGCCCTTGTTATTCTACTGCTGCTGTTGGTGATGTATCTGCTGCATCAGAGGTATCGAAATCATTCGGCCCGCCTCAGATGCTACCTGAAGTGGCGAATCAGTAGAGATGAAGGAGAGATGATTCTGCTGGTACTTCCCCTCGTGTATGGTCTCGCCATGCTGTGGTGCCTGGTGTGGTGGCTGCGCCCGCTCCTGCACTGCTGCGTGGAACAACTGATGCTCTTCCAGCTCCATTGGCTGTGAAGTCTCCAACCGCCTTACATCAAAAGGCCCACTCTCCTGAAAATGCGCTTTTCTCTCCTCCATGAAGGACGGCAACTGGCCTGTTGGGAATGGAGAAGGGAATGAAGGCATGAGATCCTTGATGCCACCCCTCTCGGCATCAGCCTCAGAACTACCTGCACCACCTCCAACATGCTCAGGCATAAAAACCCATGTGTCCACTGGGGATGGTTCCACAGAGAATGATACAGTGTGTATCTCATGGCTCCGAGGCTCGGCCCAAGGTTGACACGGTAGGTCATGAGTGGTGTTGCTTGGCTCCACAACTTGGTTTCCTGGTGTCCACCCCCCACATCCTTCTATTGGCAAGTCACTGTCAGAGGAGGCTCTGGAGGATGGCAGAACCCTCTTTCCCTGCTGTGCACATGGAAGATCCTGGGGTAGCTGCTGCTGCTGTGGTTGCAGCACTGGTGGCTGCTGCTCCTGGTAGTGCTGTGGATAGTGCTGCTGCTGCTGTGGTTGCGGCAGCGGTGGCTGCTGCTCCTGGTAGTGCTGCTGATAGTGCTGCTGCTGCTGTGGTTGCATCACTGGTGGCTGCTGCTCCTGGTAGTGCTGCTGATAGTGATGCTGCTGCTGTGGTTGCGACAGTGGTGGCTGCTGCTCCTGGTAGTGCTGCTGCTGCTGTGGTTGCTGTGGATAGTGCTGCTGCTGCTGTGGTTGCTGCAGTGGTGGCTGCTGCTCCTGGTAGTGCTGCTGATAGTGCTGCTGCTGCTGTGGTTGCTGCAGTGGTGGTTGCTGCTCCTGGTAGTGCTGCTGATAGTGCTGCTGCTGCTGTGGTTGCGGCAGTGGTGGCTGCTGCTCCTGGTAGTGCTGCTGATAGTGCTGCTGCTGCTGTGGTTGCAGCACTGGTGGTTGCTGCTCCTGGTAGTGCTGCTGATAGTGCTGCTGCTGCTGTGGTTGCGGCAGTTGTGGCTGCTGCTCCTGGCTGTGCTGCTGGCTGTGCTGCTGGCTGTGCTGCTGGTTGTGCTGCTGCTGCGGACATCGCTGCTGATGGTGTTTCTCAACAGGGACCGACATGCCAGGCATGCCAACAGCAGAGAAATGCACGTCACTGCACCACGGCACGTTCATTCCTTGTGCCCCGGGCACTTCAAAGGGGTCTGCATCGCTCAAAACCAAATTTCCTGCTGCCTCTGTGCTCCATGCGTTCACAGACTGGTCCCTTGCGTGCACTGCTGTGTTACCATGCGGCTCATCCCGAGTGGGCTCTAACACCACCTCAGCGACAAGTTTCTCATTTTCCAGCAGGAGCCCGCCACTATGCATGTCAGCATCAGACATCTCACTCTGCTCTGCCTGGACTTGATACGGTGACACCTCATTCCGCCCTCCTGGGGTCTCCTTGTCTACCTGGCCTGGCAGCCTGGTAAACATTGTTTCCAATGCAGCCATGACGGGAGCGTCTTCACTTAGCTGACCGACATGACGGGTCTCGTCCCACGAGCTGTGTGTTGCAACAGAATGATGTGGTGGAAACAGCTCAGAACCGCTCCTTGCATCCCCAGTCTTTGGTATTGGCTGATCGGATCTCATGCTATCCCTAAGTCTGTCGACGCCGCTGCCACCCTCCTCTGCTTCGGCTTCCACTTGCATCATCGTTTGAATTGGCATGCCTTGGCGTGGGGGGCTGCTGTGGTGAGCCATGGTCATGGTGAGATGCGTTGCAGCAGTGATGGCCCACGACTGTAGGGGGGGTGAGGATGCAGAAACCTGCGGGGGTGCTTGCTCAAAGTGCATGGATTCCTTCTGGAGCGCCAAACTCGGCTGACCGTGCCATTGTGACTGCTGCGGCTGCTGCTGCTGCTGCTCCTGCCCCTCCTGCTGCTGGTACCGCCCTTCTTGCTGCTGCTGTGGAAACGGTATCTGCTGTGAGAAATGTGGGTGAGGGGTTTGGAAATACAAATCCAGATTTTCTATACGAAGCTCTCCACCTAATGCTATTTTTGTTCCAAGATACATCTTGTCCTCTTGCACTATTACTTTTCCAGGCACAAGCCCTAAACTTCCACTGCCCACCTTTTCCAGAAGGAAATCCTCCTGTCTGCATTCCTCCGTCACACCGCCATCACCAGCAACCACACGTGCAGAAGCGCCATGATCCGCGTTGAAGCTGGAACACGGCTCTCCAGGGAGAAACATGGCCGGCGGGAGGGAGAGGATGGAAGCAGGCGCGGAGGCAGACGAGGTAAAAGGGCCAGCTCGGATCGAGCTGATTTCACTGACAGTGCTGTTGCCTGCATGCATTGTCAACCCAACCACGTCCTTGTCCGATATCGCATGAGCCACCACTACACCTTGGCAACCCACTGCCTGTGCCTCCAAATCCATTGCCTCTCCATACGTCATTTGCCAGACTCCATCTTCACACAGTCCCCCACCTGCCGCCTGCTCACAGTCCATTGCCTTTCCTTTTTTAAAAGAGCTCGTGCCTCCCTGCTTGACCTGCTCAGCACACATCGTCACCCCCAAGCTAGTCGTTTCAATATCCGTCTCTGCAGCAGCTTCACCCTGTTCTTCAGATACTGCTCCTTCGCCCCCCAGAATCACCTCAGGAAAGTTAAGCTTCGTCTTTGTCCCTCGAATCTCCACTGCGGCCCGATCAAACGCCAGGGCAGCTTCCTCTGCAGTGGCAAAAGTCCCCAACCACTTGCGCACGCCGAAAGTCGTGTCCTTGATTTCTGCGATAAACCGACCTTCGCCTCGCTTCCTCACCCCGCGGTACTTCCCTGGTTGGGTGTATCGTCTTTGAGCCGCAGTGCGCTTGTGTGTCAACTCTGATTGACTTGGATCTGTTGTGACACCTGATGGCTGACGCTGCAGAAGTGGCTGTAGCTGTGCCGACAATTGCTCCAACCTGAGCTGCCCTTGCGGCGGTGCGTCTCGGTTGGATGGTGGTGTGAGCTGCAGCAGTGGCTCCTGTTGATATTGAATCTGGTCTAGAAGCCGAGTATCGTGTGCCCATTGCACTTGTGGCTGGAATGGCAGGTGCACTTTCGGAACTGAAGCAGAAGCGGATATTCCTGGCAAATCCTTGGACTGACTGCAGGGTGGTTCCAGCTGCGGTGTTTGCCCATGGTCCTGGTATGTGCCTGAATGCAGGGGTTCTACCATGGGAGGTTGTATCTCCGTTTGTCGCCAAACGTCTGATGGTAGCAGCTGTCCCTGGCCAAGCTGGTGCATGTCGTGCTGCCCTTGTTGCTGCTGCTGCTGCTGCTGCTGCTGCTGCTGCTGCTGCTGCTGCTGCTGCTGCTGCTGCTGCTGCTGCTGCTGCTGCTGCTGCTGCTGCTCCTGCTGCTGTTGATGCTGCGGATCTTGATGCTTCTGCTGCTGTAGCTGTCCCTGCCCTTCCCCCTGCTGCATCATCTCCTGCGGCCCCGCCTGTCCAAACAGCCGTGGCTGCGAACCCACAGGAGGATTTGAAGTCCCAGGCAATATCGGTAGTGCAACCTTCATGCAATCCATGTTCGCATTCAAAGCGCTACCGTTGGCCCCCATCAGGGCGCTTGCTTCCATCATCTCTCGTACTCCACGAAGTTGCGGCGCGGGCTCGCGTGTGAGTTGTTGGCCAAAGTTTGAGAGACTATGGTCCACGAGCTCTTCTTGCCGTGCGTGCTGCATCTCAGTCGCTGCAGCCACTTGATTTTGGGAATGCTGGTCACCCTCCGCCTGGCCTGGCACGGTGTCCATGATGTCACCAATAGGTTAAGTCCTCGATCTGTCCTGAAAGTTCCTTTTCATCCAAAAACAAATGTCGAAAGGGGAAGTTTCCGTCTAGGGTAGCAAAGTCAGGCCCTGTCCTATACTATAGACACATTTTAATGACCCATCGTAGTAGTAGGATACGGCTAGGTCACATCGTAGTAGGTCATAGTCCTAGAATATTTAATTTTGACACTTCCGGGATGGTACGAGTTTTTCGCCCTAAAAGATCCAGAGACAACCTTTTGGCGCACGAATGCAAATATGAGAGTGAATCAGGCGATTCGACAGTTATGAATAATTAAAGCCGTAGATCGCTAGGCCATCTCGGTTTCTTTTATGTTTTCGTCGAACCCCCCGCGTTAGTAGCGAAACTGACTGAGGTGGCACACCAGCGCGTATTTTCCTACACAGATAGCAGTGCTAGCCTCCGGCAGGCGTTACAGGTATGCTGCTGAGGGAAATAGGAACATCTCGGCTCCCCTAACCGCGTATGCTAGCCCTAGCTATCAAAACCTTATTGACTTCACCTCTTGGATTACCTTCTGATAACTATCACTTGGCTTCTGTGGAGGAAGGGTTTCAAATTGGAGCCAAAAGGACATTTCAGTTTGAAGATTGTTGATTCCCCTTGGTGAACCCAACCATCGATGTGATTTGTTTTGTCCGGACCTACACCCAGGGGGGTCTCATGCGGAACAATCGTTACAATCAAGCATATCAGCACCATCAGAGCTGTCGATATGTTTTGGGGGACCCTGCAAGATCCGAGTTGCAACCAAGTTCACCCTGCTCACCGCAGTGTTCCAAGCGCTTTATACTAGTAGTTGCAAGGTGTTTTGTTTACCGTGACGGCTGGCAGAGTGGAACGTTAGCGACACTGTATTCCAGTATTTATGGTCCTGCGATGCTGCATTTCCGGGGTGGTGTTCAAGACTCACTCTGAAATTCAGGCCAAACACGAGACGGCATTGTCCCGGAACTGGGGAGTCGTCGCTCACAAATCCTTTTTTGGATCGAATCGAACCCGAACCAGTTCCTCAAACTTGCGATATGGCCCCCCAGGGTTCGAAGGAGGAAAAAAATGGAGTGGCTCTGCTCCAAAAAAGGTCAACAGAACTTGTCCTTATTTGTCAACTAACAACACAACAAGACAAGGGCGTGTTAGCTTCACTGTGTTGCTTAGCACCACACCACCACCACCCAACGTCATGCATCTTTTGCTAGCCGATAATTGTCGGCCATTTTCAGCTGCATGCAGATTTCGCTAGTGCGGGTTTGCGAATGCATGCAATTGACGGTTCGGGGGACCCGCCGGGAAAACCTCGCAGGTAACTCGTGTTTAGTGTTGAGGCTTCCCTAGTCGCATGCCGTCCATATGGGGTTTATGTTTTTCTGACCGCGGATAGATAACGGTCCGTCAGCCGCTTTCCCATACGGTCGTCAATTGCATGCATATGCAAATTTTCTCTGGCAAAATTTGAATGCCATTGATATCGGCCCGATAATTGTTACGGTGAGAGAAACTGTGAATGTTTGAATGGCCAATACTTTATTGTCTTATCCAGTCTGGTACATAACACTACACCAATCCCATTCCACCAACTTTTTGGGTGGCACTTGAGTGAATGGTTGAAGTCGTTTCACAGGCAAAAAGGTCTGGAAACTTTTGTGGGTGAGATCCATTGGTGTGTCTGGAAAACTTGCGGAACTGTAGATGTATTTTTCTGCATGTTTCTCAAGATAGGACTGTGTACACGATTGTGCATTTGCCTTTGCCCGCGTGTTCGAATACACGTTGGACTGGTCAAATACGCGTGCATTTGACCCCCATCACAGCAAAAGCTCAAAGCATCGTCGTCAACATCCTGTCACCTAATGCATGTGTGCAATTTTGTCCCGGCCCAACGCCAGCAATGGCAGCATTTCCTCCTCGCCGGCAGCAGTTTTCGTCAAGCAGAAATTTCAGGTTCGAGGCCCCAAACGATTTTGAAAATTTCAACAAGCTGGGACGGCAGAATCATTACACCGAGTCCTCGCCAATTTCACGCCCTGAAAAACTTTTACAGAGGCACCCTAGACCAGATTCAGCTATAACTTCCAGACACCCAGAATCAGAAGGATATGAACAAATCGCTCCTCATCGGTAGTCTTAAAAACGAAATCCCACAGTAAATCAGACTCGTCACCTACTCGCGCGGGCCATTTTTCCAATTGCGATCTCCGTTGAGTCCTCGTACTCAAAAGGAGTCCGAAACATTACCTACTTTAAAACAGATATCGCTCTATACAACCCTCGGTCCAAGAAATACTACGGGTAGTTTCCCCCCAGCGTCCAGATTCAGGGCGTGAAATTGGCGAGGACAAGGTTGTACCATTCAAGGAGACAAGTTGCGTGCGACCCTACAGTCCATGCCCATTGCTAGAACACCAGGTAACCCGTTAGCAGGTGCGTGAGACAAGTATAGGTGTTTCCCTTACTTTCCACATTGTCGCCACGGGCAAACCTGTGATTGTAGAAAGTGGAATTGTTTTAGTAACCAGGTCTGACGGGCAAACCTTGTTGTTTATGTTGGATTCCGGTAACTGTACCCCGTACTTAGCACAATGCTAAAAAACGTTTGCGAGTGACTACAATTGTCATTAGGCTTTTTTCACTTTTCGGAGAACTGACGTGAACAGTGATTTTTCCCTCCAAAATTTCTGGAAGAAAACACTGTTCACATAAGTTACCCTATGTGAAACCAAATGTGTCCAATCATCCATAATCGTCGATAAGTATGTTAAAATGTTATTTGTTGTGTAGGCTGTAGTGGGGTACTCAACAAAGAGTACAACCCTTTTAGGGTTTCTATATGTATCCCACCTGCCTGCTAGTGCAACCCCCTCTTCTGTTCTTACCATTCCTGCCTGCTTATTCTAACATGCTATCAGAGCAGGTCGACCCTCCTTGGTCGATCTTGTGGATGGGCCCACCCTACTGCTTCCGCTGCTATTCTGTTAGTCGCGCGCCCCAGGCGCGCGACATTTTTCAGCCCGCCGCACGCCCGTGGTGCGCGGCGGTTTTCTGCCCCCCGCGCGCCCCGTGGTGCGCGGCGGTTTTCTGCCCCCCGCGCGCTCCGTGGTGCGCAGCGGTTTTCTGCCCCCCTCGCGCCCCGGGGCGCGCGGCGGTTTTCTGCTCGGCGCGCCGCCCCCGTGGGACCCGCGCGCCGCTCCCGTGGACCCGCGCGCCGCCCCCGTGCACCCGTCGCGCCGCCCCGTGGGACCCGCGCGTCGCCCCCGTGGACCCGCGCGTTGCCCCCGTGGACCCGCGCGTCGCCCCCGTGGACCCGCGCGCCGCCCCTGTGGGACCCGGGCGCCGCCCCCGTGGGACCCGCGCGCCGCCCCCGTGGACACGCGCGCCTCGGGGGGGCGGCGGTTTTCAGCCAGCGAGCCGCCCCTGCAGCCCGCGAGCCGCCCCTGCAGCCTGTGTGCTGCCCCTGCAGCCCGTGCGCCACCTCTGCAGCCCGCGCGCCTGCCCCTGTAGTCGCGGGGCAGCTCCTACCCTGCTCCCCCGCCCCCCTTCTTCTCCTTCATCTCCCTGCTGCGCGTGCAGCTGTGGGGGGGAGGGTATGGGGGTGGCGGGTGTGAGTGGTCGACTGCTCCTCCTCCTTTCTCTCCCACTGCTGCAGCTGCCGCTGAGGGGGGGATGGTGTGGGAGCTGAGGGAGTGGTGCTAGGGATGCAGAGGGGGATGTGACAAGGGGGTTTGGGGCAATGGGGGGAGGTTGAACGGAGGTAGCCGTCGTGAAGTCCGCAGCTCCAGTCGCCCGTGAGGCCGTTGCGCCAGGATCCTGTGTGCCAGTTGCTCCAGTCGCCCGTGGGTCAGTTGCTCTTGCCGGCGAGCAGAGCCAGTTACTCCAGTTGCCCGTGTGCCAGTTGCACCAGTTGTTCGTGCGCCACTCCAGTTTGCGTCGTGTGCCAGCAGCTTCAGCGACCGCCCACCTCCTCCTCTCCTCTCCTGGTCCCTCCTCCTCCTCACTTGCCCTCTGTTTCTACCACTAGGCTTTGCTTGTGAACTGGTCCTGCGATTGCTTGTTGTGTTGGCTATCCCCCACTTCGCCTATGGGGGTGTGTCAAAATGTTATTTGCTGTGTAGGCTGTAGTGGGGTACTCAACAGAGAGTACAACCCTTTTAGGGTTCCTATATGTATCCCACCTGCCTGCTAGTGCAACCCCCTCTTCTGTTCTTATCATTCCTGCCTGCTTATTCTAACAAAGTACGGCGAATGGAACAATTGGACAATCGTTCTAGCACTAATGATGATACCAAATGACACACAAATTGAAAGACACATACACAACTGACCACAAAAACTAATGTGTAAAAACACCGTCGTACGTGTTTTGCGGGGAATACAAAATGCATCAATGCAGCAACCGAGATTGATATGGTACGGAAGAGGCGAGCAAAGCTGCCCCACCGACGATCACAACCCTAGTTGCATACACGAGGCACTTACCACCACACCACATCCCGAAACAAGCACAGACGATAACATACAAGCTCGTACAAACAGAGGACAACGATTGAGAGAATGTTTCAAGGCGAATACTAAATGCATCAATGCTGCAACTAGGATTGATATGGTACGGAAGAGACTAGCAAAGCTGCCCCACCGACGATCACAATCCGAGTTGCATTCACGAGGCACTTAGCACCATACCCTGAAACACACACAACATATGTGTGCACGCACATGTACGCATTCACACACATACAGGCTCACACATACACAGGCACACACAACACAAAAACATACAGCTACGGTTATCAGCACGCAAGCATAATGAATGAAGTTCAGCCTTGTATAAATCAACACTAGCCTAGCCTGTCCCCCATTCCCCTCCCTCCCTCCCTCATCTCCCTCATCTCCCTTCCCCCCGTCCCTTTTCTCCGCGAGAAACAAAGGCTGCAGCTTGAACTCCCTGCACAGGAAAGAAGAAACAGCATGCAACTCACTCCCTGCACAAACAAAACAAAAATCAGAGAATGCAACTTGCATGAGTTGTCAGAATAACGAACGAGAATGTGTGAACTAACAGCAGGATGGGTACAAGTAGGAAACCCTAATTTGGGTTGTACCCCTTATGGGCTACCCCACTATAGCCTAAACAATAAGCAGCACATATAAGTTTGACACACCCCCATAGGCAAAGTGGGGGAGAACAAGAGGTCACAAGACCAGTCAAGAAAAGCAAAGCAAGCTCAGGGTGGATCACGACGTCACCACGCATTCTGAGCACAAGCAAATGGCCACAAGGCCAGTTCACATGCAGAGTTATATAAAGGATGAAAAGCAGTACAGTGATCACAACCTAGCAAGTTTAAGCATGCAGGTATATGTATATAGATCACAGTACAAGCAAAGTCAAGAAGTGAGCAAGTGAGGCCAAGTAGACACAAGGCCTAGAACAGTACAGAAACGCTGATGATCACAAGGCTGAAGTGCCTTGGTGAAGATATCAGCAGTGTTGGCCTGAGAGGCCACGTAAACAAGACGAAGCTGACCACGCTGTTGCAACTCTCGAGCAAGGAAGTAGCGCAGAGCGATGTGCTTCGTTCTGTGCTCCAGTCTGTGCTCCTGTCACAAGGCAATCATGGCCTTGTTGTCGACGTACAGAACAGGAGGAGAACGAGGCGGCTCTTCCAAGTCGGTCAGCAGGTAGGTGAGCCAGCGTAACTCCCTTGCAGCCATGCCCCCTTCGTAGTTCTCAGCCTCACAACCGGAGCTAAGAACAGAAGACGAGCGGGTAGACCGCCACGAAACAGAGCCGGAGCCAAGGCTGAAGGTGTAACCCTGTGACGACCGCTGCGTAGCCAAGTCGTCAACCCAAGAAGCGTCTACGTGACCAGTGAGGACAACTCGAGCCCGTCCTCCAAGCACGAGCCCCATGCCCGACGTACTGCACAAGTAGCGCATCACCCTCTTAGCGGCCTTCCAGTGCTCTGGTCTGTGTCTCCCGGGCGCAACGTAGCGAGCCAGGATGCTAAGAGGGTAAGCAAGGTCAGGTCGAGTGCAGGTCATCAGGTACATGAGGCAGCCCACAAGCTCTGGATACGGGCCACTCGGCTCTACGGACTCATCCGAAGGCAGAGCTGAGAGCGAGTGACCGGTAGGCAGAGGAGTGGCCTGTGGCGAGGAGTACTCGAAGCCGAAGCGCTGAAGGACCAGTTGCACCATGTGTGACTGAGTCAAGGTAATGGTGCGCCGTGCTCTGTCCCGGGTGATCTGCAAGCCAAGATAGCTGCGCAGCTCACCCAGGTCTGTGCACGTGTGTCTCTTCTGCAGCTCCGACTTCACGTGGGCTAGTCCAGCAGTGTCAGCAGTGGCAAAGACCAAGTCGTCGACGTACGAGAGGATGTAGAACGGCGGCAGCGAAGTGTCGGTGCGTAGAAACAGCGACGGGTCAGCAGAGGAAGGAGCAAACCAAAGAGCCGCAAGCGTCGTCCTCAGTGTGTCGTGCCACTCGCGAGGCGCCTGGCGGAGACCGTAGACTGGCCGCCGGAGGCTCCACTGGGTACCTGCAGGAAACGACCCAGTGAAGCCAGGTGGGCGGCGCAGCCAGATCTCCTCCTGCATGCTGCCCTGTAGGAAAGCAGTGCTGAAGTCAAGAGAGTGAAGCTCGTAGTCACGCTCAGCGGCGACGTGCAGCAGAACCCGAAGAGTGGTCATCTTCGGGGTAGGGGAGAAGGTCTGGAAGAAGTCAACTCCCTGTCGCTGACTGAAGCCTCGTGCAACGTAACGCGCCTTGAAGACAGGCGGAGAACCCGGCGGCCGCTTCACCCTGAAAATCCACATGCCACTGACGATGTTCGCCCCAGGTGGGGGAACCTCGTCGACGTAAGTGCCTGTAGACTTCCAGGATGCCATCTCTGCGTCCATGGCTGTCTGCCACTGAGAGGAGTAGGGACCCTCTATCGCCTCTGCGTAAGAGCGCGGGGTCGGGATGTCTGGTGCATCCGGGTCTCCCTCAGGTGCAATCAGCATGGACACGAGATGAGGTACAGCAGCTGCAAAACACTCAAAGTCCTCCTGCCTGTCCGCAAGGACGTCCGTGCCAAGAGCACACTCACCCCCGACGGACGGAGGACAGACAGACTCAGACTCAGCAACAAGACTAGCGGCGTACTCTAGACGACAGGCGGCAGCAAAGTCAACAAGCTCAGCAACTAGGGCAGACGCAGCAGTGGACTCAAACGAAGGGTCAGTGACAGCAGTAGCCAGAAGACGTGTGACAGTAGGACTGGCAGCACGAGCAAGGTCTGACGGCGGGTCAGGGACATCAGGAAGAGAGAACGCAGGAGGAGACGGCAGAGGGACACGCTGTGGAACTGAGGAAGGACGAATTGCCATCTGGTGCGTGCCTGGGACAGGAGGAGGACGCGGACGTGGAACACGACGACCAGTGCGAACAGGCGACGCAGGACGAGACTCAGGCTCACGACGCTCCGTAAGACCTCCTGTCGCCCCAGTGTAAGAAGAAGGAGCAGGCAGTGGGGAGGTTGGCTGTAACTGCGACTGCGACTGGTCAGGCGGTGGACTCAGTAAGGGAGGAGTAGGACCCGTAGAAGGCGGGAGACCAAGAACCTGCTGAAGGAGTGGAACGAAGTACGGCCGCGGCCGCGCAGTGCCTCCAGAACCAGCACCGACAGCACCAGTACCCCCAGCTCCAGGGTCTCCAGCTCCAACGCCTGCAATACCACCAGCTCCAGCACCTCCAGCAGCTCCAGCTCCAGCAGCACCACCAGCTCCAGCAGCTCCAGTACCTCCAGTACGAGCACCTCCAGGACCAGCGGCTCCAGCACCTCCAGCAGCGCCAGCTCCAGTAGCACCTCCAGCTCCAGCAGCTCCAGTACCTCCAGTACGAGCACCTCCGGGACCAGCGGCTCCAGCACCAGCAGCACCTCCAGCTCCAGCAGCACCTCCAGCTCCAGCAGCTCCAGTACCTCCAGTACGAGCACCTCCCGGACCTGCGGCTCCAGCACCTCCAGCAGCTCCAGCTCCAGCACCACCTCCAGCTCCAGCAGCTCCAGTACCTCCAGTACGAGCACCTCCGGGACCAGCAGCTCCAGCACCTCCAGCTCCAGCAGCACCTCCAGCTCCAACAGCTCCAGTACCTCCAGTACGAGTACCTCCGGGACCAGCGGCTCCAGAACCTCCAGCAGCTCCAGCTTCAGCAACACCTCCAGCTCCAGCATCACGGCTCCAGCGCTGAGCAAACCACTCGCGCAGCTGCGGTGGAGAGAGTGGCTCCCGCCGTGACAAGACACCCGTAGGACCTCCAGAAGACAAAGTACCTCTAGGCTCAGCACGCTCAGGCTCAGCACCCCCAGGCTCAGCACCCCCAGACTCCGCACGCTCAGGCTCAGCACCCCCAGGCTCCGCACTCTCAGGCTCAGCACCCCCAGGCTCTGCACCCTCAGACTCAGCAACCCCTGGCTCAGCACCCCCAGGCTCCGCACGCTCAGGGTCAGCACCCCCAGGCCCCGTACCCGCCGGCTCAGCACCCCTAGACGCAGCACCCCTAGCAACACCAGAGTCGACAGCTACCTCGACAGGCTCGACAGGGTCTACCTGGGACACACCTGAGGGGGCAGGACCCTGAGGGGGGAGGGGGTCTACCGAAGGAGGACCTGGTGCTAGGAAGAGCGGCGAGGGGGGGAGAGGGGCAGTGCGGTAGGGGAAGAGACGGTAAAAGGGAACCGACTCGTCAAACGTGACGTCCTGAGAGGGCAGGACACGGCGCGAGGTGGGGTGGTAAAACTGCCAGCCAGGCGCGTCAGGGACAAAGCCAAGGAAGACGCAGGGAATGGCGCGGGCGGAGAGCTTGTCCGCGGACGTATCGCGGACAAAGGCACGAGAGCCCCAGACCCAGAACACCGACGCATCGCCAACCTCTCCCGTCCAACGCAGTGTTGGCGAGGTCTCCGGTAAGGAGACATGGGGCCAGAGGTTGAGCTGATGCGCAGCGTATCGGACCGCAAATGGCCACAGAAAATGGGGGGCAGCCGCATGGATCATGGAGGTACGAGCGACCTCCATGAGTAAGCCAATGCGGCGCTCAGCAACCCCATTCTGCTGCGGAGAGGCCGGAAGTGTGAACGTCTGGCGAATGCCCTCCCCACGACAAAAGTCCTGCAGAAGGTCGGAGGCAAACTCACCACCTCTGTCAGAGTGCAGACGCAGGACGGGAAGGTCCGTCTCGAACAGCTCGCGGAGCTGGAGACGAACAGCGCGGATCCGAGGGATCAAAACATCAGAGACCTCCCCCTTGGTGCGCAAGGGGAAGACCGTGGTGTAACACGTGTAGTCAACAACCAGCAGAAAGTACCACTCACGGCCCTGTCCACGGACGCGGGCTGGGCCCCACACGTCCATGTGGAGAGTCTGCAGGGGAGCAGTCATCGGGGGAAACTCAGAGGAGTGAGGAGCGAAGCGCTGCCGCCCCTCGACACAGGGAAGACAGGGAGGAGCAGGCGAGGGTGGGAGGGGAGGCAGAGTCCTGGGAAGACCAGAGACAAGGAGACGAGAGTGCATGCCACGGAGGCGTGCCACGGAGGGGTGACCAAGGCGGTGGTGCCAAAGGAGCGTCTGGTGCGACAGGGCGCGACACGAGCAGGGGGCCGACAGCTGACCTGACGCAGACGCAGACGCAGCTACCTGAGGAGACACAGTAGTCAGTGTGTACAGACTCGAGCCAGGCGCACGGGTGAACGTGGCCAGGTGCCGGCCAGTCCGGGAGCACGTACAGATCGCCACACACTGTCCTCCTGGAGTAAAGGTGTCAACCCGTACATCCTGAAGGACAGCGTTGCTCACCAAGTTCGTAGAGAACGAGGGGAGGTGGAGACCTGACAGTGAGCCAGACGGAACTGCCGGACAAGGCAGAACAGTGGAGGAACGTGCAAGGACTGGGCCCCCCAGAGAGACAGCAACAGGTGCAGAGAGCGGTGTGACCGTGGTACTGTCGCGAAAGAAACAAGCGGAAGCACCTGAGTCAAGTGTGAAGGTGTGCAGGGCCGCAGTAGACTCAGTATCAGAGAGAGCAGACTCACCAGCACCTAGAGCAGCAGACTCACTAGCACCTAGAGCAGCAGCCTCTATACCTGGGTCTGGCGGCATACACAAGTAACAGTCACCCTCAGCACTAACAGTCAATGCATACATGGCAGAAAGGATAGCATCATAATCAAGAGCAAAGATGTCTACACCCTGCTGAAGCGGGTCTGCCCAGCGGGGGAGCTCAGCCGCGTCGGGAAACTCTGTGCGGAAGGCGTCGGTAAGACGAGAGAAGCAGCGGTGCTGGGTGTGGAACTTGCCGCATGTCTGGCCAGTGCGGGTGCGAATGACATACGGGCAACGACCACTACCCCCAGCCGCCCCACGCTGAGCAAACCACTAACGTAGCTCAAGGGGCGAAAGCTGACGCTGCTGGTGCTGCCTCTGACCACCGCCAAGGCCTCCCCTCTGACTGGTACCACCCCGGCCGCCACCACTTCCCCCGCCTCCACTCCCACTGCCGCCACCACTGCCGCCGCCACTACCGCCACTGCCGCCACCACCGCCGCCACCTACACCTCCACCCCCACCACCACTCCCTCCGCCACCGCCGCCCCCTCCACCGCCTCCACCGCCCCCACCACCGCCTCCACCTCTGCCGCCCCCACCGCCCCTGCCTCCCCTGCCCCTGCCGTTGCGGCGCCTCCCACTAGGGGCAGACGCAGCTCCTACCTCCTCAGCACGAAGGTAGTCAACAGCTGCAGCAGAGGCGACTGAGGGAAGAAGGGGGGAGGGCGAACACCCCTCAAAGAAGGGAGTGCGAGGAGTGCCACGAGAAGCGCCTACAGCGACTATGCTAGTCTCAGCTGCTAGGAGGTGCTTCTCGAGCAGGTCGACAGTGAGGGTGGTGGGGTCAAGGGCAAGAAGGAGGTCTTTGGCAGCGCTAAGAGAGTCAGGGAGGTGGGTGACTATGAAGTAGAGAGTGATGTACATGGGAGGAGGGTTCTTGGTGAGAAACTCGGCGGGAAGCGCAGCACGGTAGCGAGTGTCACTAGTGCGAAGGTGAGTGAATAGGTCGGCTACTGTGGCAAAGGCGGGCAGCTCTGGGAACAGGTAGGGCAGGAGAAGGCGGCCTAGAGCAGATGCGGCCGGCGAGGAGTAACGAGCAACTACAACGTCGTACAGTGCTTTCGCAGTCTTGTGCTGTCCGAAGTGAGCGCGTTCTGCTAACGGCAGGTGGTTGCGAACGGCTAGGCGAGCAGCAGCGTCACGAGTAAGCCACTGCGAGCGAGCTGTACTGTCAGCTGTGGCGGAAGGGGCGACAGAGGCGCCAGAAGTGAGGTCAAACAGCGAAATACCGTCCTTGGAGTCGCTCAGTAAGAACAGCTCTAAGTCATCGAGCCAGGAGTCGAACTCTATCGGGCGGCCCTCCGAATCAAAGGTGAGGACGCTCAAGGTCGCCATAGCAGGCAGAGCAAGCGAGCGTGCTAGCAGCAGGGCAGCACGCAAGGAGGGCAGGGCAGGGCAGCGGCCAGCAGGGCGGCGCACAGGAAGGGCAGTGCGGCTAGGCACGAAAGCGCGCTAGCAGCAGTGCAGCAGCGAGCGGCGCGCAGCAGGGCAGGGCGCGCGGCAGGGCAGGGCGCGCGGCAGGGCAGGGCGCGCAGCAGGGCAGGGCGCGCGGTAGGGCAGGGCGCGGCGCTCAGGCAGGGCGCGCGGCAGGGCAGGGCGCGCAAAAAGGCAGGGCGCACGGCAAGGCAAGGCGCGCGGCGGCGCGGCTTGCGGGCAGGGCAGGGCGCGCGGCAGTGCGGCGCGCGGGCAGGGCAGGCCGCGCGGCTCGCGGGCAGGGCAGGGCGCGCGGCGCGGTGCGCGGGCAGGCAGGGCTCGCGGCGGCGAGGCGCGCAGGCAGGGCAGGGCGCGCAGCAGCGTGGCGCGCGGGCAGGGTAGGGCGCTCGGCGCGGGCTGCGCGCCGGCCGGACAGCGCGCCCTGCGGCGGCGCGATGCGCGGGCAGGGCGGCGCGCGCTGCGCGAGAGCAGGGCGACGCGGCGGTGCGGCGCTCAGGCAGGGCGTGCGCGGCGGCGCGGCGCGCGGGCAGGGCAGGGCGCGCTGTAGCAGGCGGCGCGCGAGTCAGCAGGGCGCGCTGCAGCGCGCGGCGCGCGGGCAAAGCAGTGTCAGAAATGAGAAGGAAAGAATGACTAGAAAGAGAGCAGTACAAGGTTTGTATAGCAAAACCTAATTTGGGCTGTACCCCATAAGGAGTGCCCCACTACAGCCTAGAGCATATATGCATAGTTCTGACACACCCCCTATAGGCAAAGTGGGGGACAAGCAAGTGAACGAAGCAAGGTCAAGCTCAGGGTGGATCACAACGTCACCACGCATTCTGAGCACAAGCAAATGGCCACAAGGCCAGTTCACATGCAGAGTTATATATAAAGAAGAACAAGCAGTACAGTGATCACAACCTAGCAGGTGGAAGCATGCAGGTATATGTATATAGATCACAGTACAAGCAAAGTCAAGAAGTGAGCAAGTGAGGCCAAGTAGGCACAAGGCCTAGAACAGTACAGAAACGCTGATGATCACAAGGCTGAAGTGCCTTGGTGAAGACATCAGCAGTGTTGGCCTGAGAGGCCACGTAGACAAGATGAAGCTGACCACGCTGCTGCAACTCTCGAGCAAGGAAGTAGCGCAGAGCGATGTGCTTCGTTCTGTGCTCCAGTCTGTGCTCCTGACACAAGGCAATCATGGCCTTGTTGTCGAAGTACAGAACTGGAGGAGAACGAGGCGGCTCGCCCAAGTCGGTCAGCAGGTAGGTGAGCCAGCGTAACTCCTGTGCAGCCATGGCCCCTGCGTAGATCTCAGCCTCACAACTGGAGCTGAGAACTGAAGACGAGCGGGTAGACCGCCACGAAACAGAGCTGGAGCCAAGGCTGAAGGTGTAACCCTGTGACGACCGCTGCATAGCCAAGTCGTCAACCCAAGAAGCGTCTACGTGACCAGTGAGGACAACTCGAGCCCGTCCTCCAAGCACGAGCCCCATGCCCGACGTACTGCACAAGTAGCGCATCACCCTCTTAGCGGCCTTCCAGTGCTCTGGTCGGTGTCTCCCGGGCGCAGCCAGGATGCTAAGAGGGTAAGCAAGGTCAGGTCGAGTGCAGGTCATCAGGTACACGAGGCAGCCCACAAGCTCTGGATACGGGCCACTCGGCTCTACGGACTCATCCGAAGGCAGAGCTGAGAGCGAGTGACCGGTAGGCAGAGGAGTGGCCTGTGGCGAGGAGTACTCGAAGCCGAAGCGCTGAAGGACCTGTTGCACCATGTGTGACTGAGTCAAGGTAATGGTGCGCTGTGCTCTGTCCCGGGTGATCTGCAAGCCAAGATAGCTGCGCAGCTCACCCAGGTCTGTGCACGTGTGTCTCTTCTGCAGCTCCGACTTCACAAAGGCCAGTCCCTCAGTGTCAGCAATGGCAAAGACCAAGTCGTGGACGTACACGAGGATGTAGAACGGCGGCAGAGAAGTGTCGGTGCGTAGAAACAGCGACGGGTCAGCAGTAGAAGGTGCAAACCCAAGAGCCGCAAGAGTCGTCCTTAGTGTGTCGTGCCACTCACGAGGCGCCTGGCGGAGACCGTAGACTGGCCGCCGGAGGCTCCACTGGGTACCAGCAGGAAACGAACCAGTGAAGCCAGGTGGGCGGCGCAGCCAGATCTCCTCGTGCAGGCTGCCCTGTAGAAAAGCAGTGCTGAAGTCAAGAGAGTGAAGCTCGTAGTCACGTTGAGCGGCGACGTGCAGCAGAACCCGAAGAGTGGTCATCTTCGGGGTGGGGGAGAAGGTCTGGAAGAAGTCAACTCCCTGTCGCTGACAGAAGCCTCGCGCAACGTAACGCGCCTTGAAGACAGGCGGAGAACCCGGCGGCCGCTTCACCCTGAAAATCCACATGCCAGTGACGATGTTCGCCCCAGGTGGGGGAACCTCGTCGACGTAAGTGCCTGTGGACTTCCAGGATGCCATCCTTGCGTCCATGGCTGTCTTCCATTGAGAGGAGTAGGGACCCTCTATCGCCTCTGCGTAAGAGCGCGGGGTCGGGATGTCTGGTGCATCCGGGTCTCCCTCAGGTGCAATCAGCATGGACACGAGATGAGGTACAGCAGCTGCAAAACACTCAAAATCCTCCTGCCTGTCCTCAAGGACGTCCGTGCCAAGAGCACACTCACCCCCGACGGACGGAGGACAGACAGACTCAGACTCAGCAACAAGACTAGCGGCGTAGTCGAGATGACAGGCGGCAGCAAAGTCAACCAGCTCAGCAACTAGGGCAGACGCAGCAGTGGACTCAAAAGAAGGGTCAGTGACAACAGTGGCTAGAAGACGCGTGACAGTAGGACTGGCAGCACGAGCAAGGTCTGACGGCGGGTCAGGGACGTCAGGAAGAGAGGACGCAGGAGGAGACGGCAGAGGGACACGCTGTGGAGCAGTGGAAGGACGGAGTGCCATCTGGTGCGTGCCTGGGACAGCAGGAGGACGCGGACGCAGAACACGACCAGTGCGAACAGTGCGAACAGGCGACGCAGGACGAGACTCAGGTGACGCAGGACGAGACTCAGGCTCACAACGCTCCGTAAGACCCCTAGTTGGCCCAGAGTAAGGAGAAGGACTTGGCAGTAGAGAGGCTGGCTGTAACTGCGACTGCGACTTGACAGGCGGTGGACACAGTAAGGGAGGAGTAGGACCCGTAGAAGGCGGGAGACCAAGAACCTGCTGAAGGAGTGGAACGAAGTACGGCCGCGGCTGCGCAGCGCCTCGAGAACCAGCAGAGACAGCACCTGTACCCCCAGCGCCAGGGACTCCAACTCCAACTCCCTCAGCACCACCAGCTCCAGCACCAGCAGCACCTCCAGCAGCAACAGCTCCAGCGCCTCCAGCTCCAACTCTTGCAGCACCACCAGCTCCAGCACCTCCAGCAGCTCCAGCTCCAGCAGCACCTCCAGTAGCAACAGCTCCAGCTCCTGCAGCACCACCAGCTCCAGTCGCTCCAGTACCTCCAGTACGAGCACCTCCGGGACCAGCAGTACCTCCAGCAGCTCCAGCTCCAGCAGCTCCAGTACCTCCAGTACGAGCACCTTCGGCAGCTCCAGCACCAGCAGAACCTCCAGCAGCTCCAGCTCCAGTAGCACCTCCAGCTCCAGCAGCTCCAGTACCTCCAGTACGAGCACCTCCGGGACCAGCGGCTCCAGCAGCTCCAGCACCAGCAGTACCTCCAGCGGTAGGCCCTCCAGCTCTAGCAGCACGGCTCCAGCGCCGAGCAAACCACTCGCGCAGCTGCTGTGGAGAGAGTGGCTCCCGCCGGGACAAGACACCCGGAGGACCTCCAGGCTCAGCACGCTCAGACACAGCACCCCCAGGCTCAGCACCCCCAGACTCAGCACCCCCAGACTCAGCACCTCCAGGCTCAGCACCCCCAGGCTCCGCACGCTCCGGCTCAGCACCCCCAGGTTCTGCACCCTCAGACTCAGTAACCCCAGGCTCAGCACCCCCAGGCCCCGCACCTGGAGGCTCAGCACCCCTAGCAGCACCAGAGTCGACAGCTACCTCGACAGGCTCGACAGGGTCTACCTGGGACACACCTGAGGGGGCAGGACCCTGAGGGGGGAGGGGGTCTACCGGAGGAGCACCTGGTGCTAGGAAGAGCGGCGGGGGGGGGAGAGGGGCAGTGCGGTAGGGAAAGAGACGGTAGTAAGATACCGACTCGTCAAACGTGACGTCCTGAGAGGACAGAACACGACGCGAGGTGGGGTGGTAAAACTGCCAACCAGGCGCGTCAGGGGGGAAGCCAAGGAAGACGCAGGGAACAGCACGGGAGGACAGCTTGTCTGCGGGAGAATCGCGGACAAAAGCTCGAGATCCCCAGACACGGAACACAGACGCATCGCCAACCTTCCCGGTCCACCGCAGAGTAGGTGTGGTCTCCGGCACGGAGACACGAGGGTGAAGGTTGAGCTGACGCGCAGCGTACTGGACCGCGAAACGCCCACAGAAAATGGGGAGCAGCCGCATGGATCATGGACGTACGAGCGACGTCCATGACCATGCCAATGCGGCGCTCAGCAATCCCATTTTGCTGTGGGGAGGCCGGAAGCGTGAACGTCTGGCGGATGCCCTCCGCACGACAGAAAGCCCGCAGAAGGTCGGAGGAAAACTCACCACCTCTGTCGGAGTGCAGACGCAGAACATGAAGGTCCGAGCCAAAACTCTCGCTGAGCTGGCGACGGGCACCGCGGATCCAGGTGATCAACACCTCAGTGACCTCACCCTTGCGGCGCAAGGGGAAGACTGTGGTGTAACGCGAGTAGTCATCAACGACCAGCAGGAAGTAACGCTCGTGACCCTGTCCACGGACGCGGGCTGGGCCCCACACGTCCATGTGGAGAGTCTGCAGGGGAGCCTCTGTCGGAGGGAACTCGGAGGAGTGAGGAGCGGCGCGCTGCCGTCCCTCGACGCAAGGAACGCAGGTAGGGGCAGGCCCCGGTGGAAGGGGAGGGAGGGACCGGGGGAAACCAGAGACAAGGGTACGGGAGGCCATACCTCGGAGACGAGGTAGGGAGGGGTGACCAAGGCGGTGGTGCCAAAGGAGAGTCTCGTGTGACAGATGACGACACGAGCAGGGGGCAGACTCCGGACCAGACCTGGACGCGGTAGCAAACACCTGACCAGACGCGGCTACCTGACCAAACGCAGTAACTGGAGGAGACGCAGTAGTCAGTGTGTACAGGCTCGACCCAGGCCGATGGGTGAACGTGGCCAGGTGGCGGCTCGTCCGAGAGCACGTACAGTGGGTCACACGCTGACCTCCATGTCAGAAGTAGTAGTAGAAAGAAAGAATGAAGAAAGGAGGGTTTTCACTAGCAAGCAGTTGAGTACATGTAGGAAACCCTAGATTGGGCTGTACTGGCTATAGAGCACCCCACTGCAGGCTAGACAAATACAACATTCTGACACACCCCCATAGCCAAAGTGGGGTGTAATCAGCACAATGAGCAGGTATAGCAGGAGTTCACAATAAGAAGCAAAGCTAGAGGTAATCACAGCGGGCAAGTGAGGAGGAGGAGGGACTGTGAGAGGAGAGAAGATGAGAGACGGCGGCTGAAGCTGCAGACACACGGGCAACAGGAGCTGCTGGCACAGTGGCTACCGGGACAGTGCGCCCCGGACTACTGGAGTAACTGGCTCACGGGCTACGACGAGCTACAGGAGCAACGGACCCTCGGGCGACAGGCGCAGCAGACTCTCTGGGCTACCAGGACAGTGCGCCCCGGACTACAGGTGCTGCGGACGACAAGACAGCAGCCTCCGCTCAACCTCCTCCAACTGTCCCACACACCCCCCACACACCCACTGCTTCACTCCTAACTCCACTTGCACGTCACCCCCCTAGTACCACTCCTTCGGCTCCCACACACCCACCCCCCTCAGCGGCAGCTGCAGCACTGGGAGACGGAGGAGGAGGAGGAGTAGGGGACGACGCACAGAAACTGCACCCCCATACCCCCCACCCCCAAACCCTAATTCAGAAGAACGGGCAGCAGCAGGGGTGGGGCGCCGTCAGAAGCACGGGGGACAGCGGGCAGCGCAGGGGCAGAGAAAACAGGGCGCCCACGGGCCTGGCGCAGCCCGTACGAACCGCGTGCGGGCGGCCCGAGGCGCGCCCTGGCCTGGCGCAGTCCGTACGGGCCGCGCGCGGGCCTGGCGCTGCCCGTACGGGCCGCGCGCGGGCCTGGCGCAGCCCGTACGGGCCGCGCGCGGGCCTGGCGCAGCCCGTACGGGCCGCGCGCAGGCTGTACGGGCCGCGCGCGGGCCCTACGCAGGTCGCGCAGGCCGCGACGGGCGACGGGGGGCGACGCGCGGGTCCCCGTCGCCCGTCGCAGCGCCTCCCGGGAGCGACGCGCGGAGTGACGGGGCAGAAAGCCGCCGCGCGCCTCGGGTCGCACGGCGGGCAGAAAACCGCCGCACGCTCCGAGAGCGCGGCGGGATGAAAAATCCGTCGCACGCCACGGGGCGTGCAACACACAGAGTAGCAGTAGCAGCGGAAGCAGTGAGGTGGTGGGCCCACCCACAGGATCGACCCAAGGGGATCGACCTGCTCTGATAGCATGTCAGAAGTAGTAGTAGAAAGAAAGAATGAAGAAAGGAGGGTTTTTACTAGCAAGCAGTTGAGTACATATAGGAAACCCTAGATTAGGCTGTACTCGCTATAGAGCACCCCACTGCAGGCTAGACAAATACAACATTCTGACACTCCAGGGGTGAACTGGTCAACCCACACGTCCTGGAGGTCAGCTCCACTCACCAAGTTCGTAGAGAACGAGGGGAGGTGAAGTCCCGACAGTGAGCCCGACGGGGCCGCAGGACACGGCAGAACCGTGGAGGAGTGCGCAAGGACTGGGCCCCCAGAGGGGTCAGCCAGGGAGACTGCAACCGGCCGACTGAGCGGCGTGAGTGTGGTGCTGTCGCGAAAGAAGTAGCGCGAAGCACCTGAGTCAAGTGTGAAGGCGTGCAAGGCCTCAGCAGGCGCAGTACCAGAGAGAGCAGACGCACCAGCACCTGGAGCAGCAGACTCACTAGCACCTGGAGCAGCAGACTCACTAGCACCTGGAGCAGCAGCTTCAATGCCCGGGTCGGGCGGAACACACAGGTAACAGTCACCCTTAGCACTATCAGTCACAGCATACATGGCAGCAAGGATAGCATCGAAATCAAGATCAAAGATAGCAACACCAGACTTAAGCAGATCACCCCAGCGAGGGAGCTCAACGGCGTCAGGAAACTGGGTGCGCCAGGCGTCAGTCAGGCGACCGAAACAGCGCTGCGTAGTGTGTGGCAGTCCGCACGTCTCCCCACGGCGCCCGCTGGTGCGGAGAACGTAAGTGCAGGGACCAGCACCCCCAGACCTCCCACGCCCAGCGTACCACTCACGAAGCTGCTAGGGCGACGGGGTCTCACGGGAACGCGGCTGCTGCTGGCGCTGGCTACCGCCAAAGCCTCCACGCTGCGCGGCTCCACCTCGACCAGCACCACCGCTGCCTCCACCGCCGCTGCCGCTGCCTCCACCACCTCCACCGCCGCCACCGACGCCCCCACTCCCGCCACCACCCCCACCTCCACCGCCACCCCCTCCGCCTCCTCCACCGCCTCCACCGCCGCCCCCGCCGTCCCCTCCACCACCCTTGCCCCCCTTGCCCTTGCCGCTGCGGCGCCTCCCACTAGGAGCAGACGCAGCCCCGACCTCCTCAGTGCCAACGAGGTCGACAGCAGCAGCAGAAACAACAGAGGGGAGAAGGGGGACGGGGGAACACCCCTCAAAGAAAGGGGCGCGAGGGTCGCCACGAGAAGCACCTACTGCAACTGCGCTCTTCTCAGCTGCAGTGAGGCGCTCCTCTAGTAGGTCGACGGTGAGCTCGGTGGGGCAAAGGGAGAGAAAGTGGTCCCTGACTGAGCAAAGAGAGTCAGGGAGACGGGTGACTAGGTAGAAGAGGGTGATGTACATGGGGGGGGGGGGTTCTTGGCGCAGAACTCGGAGGGAAGCGCAGCGCGGTAGCGGGCGTCACTAGTGCGGAGGTGAGTAATGAGGTCAGCGACTAAGGGAAAGGCGGCCAGGTCAGGGAACAGGTACGGCAGCATGATGCGACTGAGGGCAGCAGTGGCAGGGGAGGAGTAGCGCGCTACGACAGCGTCATACAAAGACTTAGCAGTCTTGTACTGGCCAAAGTGTGCGCGCTCAGCAGACGGCATGTGACTACGAACAGCAAGGCGAGCAACAGCGTCACGAGTAGTCCACTGCGAGCGAACCGTACTGTCAGTATTGGCAGCAGGTGCAGTAGAGACGTCGGACGTGTGATCGAAAAGCGAGACTCCGTCCCTAGAGTCGCACTGAAGAAAGAGCTGCAGATCATCTACCCAAACGTCGAAGTCAACCGCACGACCCTCAGCATCAAAGGTAAGAACATTAGGGCTAGCCATGGCGACAGTAGCAGCAGTAGCAGCAGTAGCAGCAGAAGCAGCAGTAGCAGCAGTAACAGCTGCAGTAGCAGGGGCAGCGCGGGCAGGGCAGCGCGGCTCAGTAGGGCAGGGCGGCGCGGCTCGGCAGGGCGGCGCGGCTCGGCAGGGCGGCGCGGCTCGGTAGGGCGGCGCGGCTCGGCTGGGCGGCGCGGCTCGGCTGGGCGGCGCGGCGCGGCAGGCAGGCGGGCGCTTACCAGGGGCGGGTGCAGGGCAGGGCCGCAGCTGGCGGTTAGGTCAGGGCCGCGACGGGGCGGCGGTAGGGCAGGGCCGCAATGAGGCGGCGGCAGAGCAGGGCCGCGACGGGGCGGCAGCAGGGCAGGGCCGCGACACGGCGGCTGCAGGGCAGGGCCGCGACTGGGTGGCGGCAGGGCAGGGCCGCGACGGGGCGGCGGTAGCAGGCGTCACTAGTGCGGAGGTGAGTAATGAGGTCAGCGAGTGTGGCAAATGCGGCAAGGTCAGGGAACAGGTACGGCAGCATGATGCGGCTGAGGGCAGCAGTGGCAGGGGAGGAGTAGCGCGCTACGACAGCGTCATACAAAGACTTAGCAGTCTTGTACTGGCCAAAGTGCGCGCGCTCAGCAGACGGCAGGTGACTACGAACAGCAAGGCGAGCAACAGCGTCACGAGTAGTCCACTGCGAGTGAACCGTACTGTCAGCAGTGGCAGCAGGTGCAGCAGAGGCGCTGGACGTGTGATCGAAAAGCGAGACTCTGTCCCTAGACTCGCACTGAAGAAAAAGCTGCAGGTCATCTACCCAAACGTCGAAGTCAACCGCACGACCCTCAGCATCGAAGGTAAGAACATTAGGGCTAGCCATGGCGGCAGTAGCAGCAGTAGCAGCAGGAGCAGCAGTAGCAGCAGAAGCAACAGTAGCAGCAGTAACAGCTGCAGTAGCAGGGGCAGCGCGGGCAGGGCAGCGCGGCTCAGTAAGGCAGGGCGGCGCGGCCCGGCAGGGCGGCGCGGCTCGGTAGGGCGGTGTGGCTCGGCTGGGCGGCGCGGCTCGACTGGGCGGCGCGGCTCGGCTGGGCGGCGCGGCGCGGCAGGCAGGCGGGCGCTTACCAGGGGCGGGTGCAGGGCAGGGCCGCAGCTGGCGGTTAGGTTAGGGCCGCGACGGGGCGGCTGTAGGGCAGGGCCGCGACGAGGCGGCGGCAGAGCAGGGCCGCGACAAGTCGGCTGCAGGGCAGGGCCGCGACTGGGCGGCGGGAGGGCAGGGCCGCGACGGGGCAGCGGTAGAGCAGGGCCGCGACAAGCGGCTGAGGGCAGGGCCGCGACGGGTGGCGGCAGGGCAGGGCCGCGACGGGCGGCGAGGTCAGGGCCGCAACTGGGGCGGCAGAGCAGGGCCGCGACGGGCGGCTAGGTCAGGCCGCGACGGGCGGCGACAGAGCCGGGCCGCGACGGGCGGCAAGGTCAGGGCCGCGACGGGCCGTTAGGGCAGGGCCGCGACGGGCCGGGAGGGCAGGGCCGCGACGGGCGGCAGGAGGGCAGGGCGCGCGACGGCGCAGGTGAGGCAGGCGCGAGGCGCGCTTCGGGCAGGGCAGGAAAAAAAAATTATCGTGGTGGGTCCTAAAAAAAAACGTGAACCTTCTCTGAAACCATGTCAGAAATGAGAAGGAAAGAATGACTAGAAAGAGAGCAGTACAAGGTTTGTATAGCAAAACCTAATTTGGGCTGTACCCCATAAGGAGTGCCCCACTACAGCCTAGAGCATATATGCATAGTTCTGACAAGCAGTGCGCGCTGCGGCGGGCGGCGCGCGGGTAGGGCAAAGCGTGCGCAGGCAGCACGACGCAGGGCAGGGCAGGGCAGGGCGGCGTGATCACAGCGGCGCGACGGGTGGGGTAGCGCTACTCGGTGGGCCCTAAGAAACCGGTCCTAGGCTAGGACCTGCTCTGAAACCATGTCAGAATAACGAACGAGAATGTGTGAACTAACAGCAGGATCGGTACAAGTAGGAAACCCTAATTTGGGTTGTACCCCTTATGGGCTACCCACTACAGCCTAAACAATAAGCATCACATATAAGTTTGACATGAGTTGCACAAGAAAACAAGATCGATGCACTAAAAAACAAAGCGCAACAGAAATTGGCGCTGAAGAATGCAATATACAAACAAAAGATGAGTGATGAAAACAATCAAATTTGACATCTTATAGTAGGGGTAGCCCATATGGGGTACAACCCAATTAGGGTTTGCTACTTGTACCCATCTTGCTGCTAGTTCATTCATTCTCGTTCGTACTTCTGACATGGTTTCAGAGCAGGTCCTAGCCTAGGACCGTTTTTTTTAGGGCCCACCGAGTCGTGCTACCCCACCCGTCGCGCCGCCGTGTTAGCGCCGCGCTGCCCTGCCCTGCCCTGCGTCGCGCTGCCTACACACGCCTTGCCCTGCCCTGCCCGCGCGCCGCCCGCCGCTGCGCTGTGCTGCCTTGCCCGCGCACCGCCCGCAGCCGCGCCCTGCCCTGCCCGCGCGCCGCCCGGCGCCGCGCGCCCTTCTCTGCCCGCGCGCCGCCCGCCGCAGCGCGCCCTGCCCTGCCCGCGCGCCGCCCGCCGCCGCGCGCCCTGCCTTGCCCGCGCGCCCCCCGCCGCCGAGCCGCGTCGCTCTGCCCGCGCGCCGCTCGCCGCCGCGCGCCTTGCCCTGCCCGCGCGCTGCTCGCCGCCGCGCGCCCTGCTCTGCCCGCGCGCAGCTCGCCGCCGCGCGCCCTGCCCTGCCCGTGCGCCGCCCGCCGCCGCGCGCCCTGCTCTGCCCGCGCGCCGCCCGCCGCAGCGTGCCCTGCCCTGCCTGCGAGCCGCCCGCCGCCGCGCGCCGCCCGCCGCCGAGCCGCCTAGCCCGCGCGTCGCTCACCGCCGCGCCGCCCTGCCGTGCCCTCGCGCAGCTAGCCACCGCGTCGCCTTGCCTGCCGTTAGCCGAACGCGCTCACTTTGGCCAGCACAAGACTGCTAGATCCCTGTACGACGTTGTAGTCGCTCGTTACTCCTCCCCGGCCACTGCTGCTCTAGGCCGCCTTCTCCTGCCCTACCTATTCCCAGAGCTATCCGCCTTTGCCACAATAGCCGACCTCGTCACTCACCTTCGCACTAGTGACACTCGCTACCGCGCTGCGCTTCCCGCCGAGTTTCTCACCAAGAAACCTCCTCCCATGTACATCACTCTCTACTTCATAGTCATCCGCCTCCCTGACTCTCTTAGCGCTGTCAGGGAACTCCTTCTAGCCCTTGACCCCACCAACCTCACTGTCGACCTGCTCGAGAAGCACCTCCTAGCAGCTGAGACTAGCATAGTCGCTGTAGGCGCTTCTCGTGGCACTCCTCGCACTCCCTTCTTTGAGGGGTGTTCGCCCTCCCCCCTGGTCCCCTCCGTCGCCTCTGCTGCAGCCGTTGACTACCTTCGTGCTGAGGAGGTAGGAGCTACGTCTACCCCTAGTGGGAGGCGCCGCAGCGGCAGGGGCAGGGGAGGCAGGGAAGGCAGGGGCGGTGGGGGTGGCAGCGGTGGAGGCGGTGGTGGGGGTGGTGGAGGCGGTGGAGGTGGCGGTGGTGGCGGAGGGAGTGGTGGCGGGGGTGGAGGCGTAGGTGGCGGCGGTGGTGGCATCAGTGGGAGTGGTGGCGGCGGCAGTGGTGGCGGCGGTGGGAGTGGGGGCGGCGGCAGTGGTGGCGGCTGGGGTGGCACCAGTCAGAAGGGAGGCTTTGGCGGTGGTCAGAGGCAGCAGCAGCAGCGTCAGGGTGAGACCCCTTCGCCCCAGGAGCTTCGTGAGTGGTTTGCTCAGCGTGGGGCGTCTGGGGGTAGTGGTCGCTGCCCGTATGTCATTCGCACAGGTGACCGCTCTGGTCAGACATGCGGGAAGTTTCACACCCAGCACCGCTGCTTCTCCCGTCTTGACGACGCCTTTCGCGCAGAGTTTCCTGACGCGACTGAGCTCCCCCATTGGGCAGACATGCTTAGGCAGAATGTGGATATCTTTGCTCTTGATTATGATGCTATCCTTGCTGCCATGTATGCTTTGACTGTTAGTGCTGAGGGTGAGTGTTACCTGTGTATACCGCCCGACCCAGGTATAGAGACTCCTGCTCTAGGTGCTGGTGAGGCTGCTGCCCTAGGTGCTGGTGAGTCTGCTGCTCTAGGTGCTAGTGAGTCTGCTCTCTCTGGTACTGCGCCTGCTGAGGCCTTGCACACCTTCACGCTTGACTCAGGTGCTTCCCGCTGTTTCTTTCACGACAGTACCACACTCACACCACTCCCTGCACCTGTTGCTGTCTCTCTGGCTGACCCCTCTGGGGTGTCAAAGTTATATGCTATAGCTTGTTTAGGCTGTAGTGGGTTAGTCAATATGGGGTACAACACTTTAGGGTTTCACTACTTGTACCACATTTCTGTTCAATGCAATCATTCCTGTTTCGTTCTTTCTGACATGGTTTCAGAGCAGGTCCTCCGCTAGGACTGATTTTTTTTTAAGGGCCCACCACACTGACTGCCTACTAGCGCCCTCGTGCGCCCTACTGTCGGAGAGCCCTCGAGCGCCTCCCCCCAGCGCCCTCGTGCGCCCCTCCTTACGGCCCCGTCGACCCCGCGCGCCGCCCCTTAGCGGCCCCTTATGGCCCCGTCGACCCCGCGCGCCGCCCCTTAGCGGCCCCTTACGGCCTCGTCGACCCCGCGCGCCACCCCTTAGCGGCCCCTTACGGCCCCGTCGACCCCTTGCGCCGCCCCTTAGAGGCCCCTTACGGCCCCGCGTTCGCCCCTTAGAGGCCCCGTCGGCCCCGCCAGAACCGAGCCGCCCGAACCGAGCCGCCCAGCCCGAACCGAGCCGCCCGAACCGAGCCGCCCGAACCGAGCCGCCCAGCCCGAGCAGAGCCGCGCCGCCCGAACCGAGCCGCGCCGCCCTCCCAGTACTGAGCCGCCCTTTCTGGACCGAGCCGCCCTACCTGAGCTGCACTGCCTGCTGCTTTTAGGGTTGTGCCTGCTGCTACTACTGCTACTGTTCCTGCTACTGCTGCTACTTCTACTGCTACTATGGCTAGCCCCGCTGTCCTCACTTTTGATGCCGAGGGCCGCTCAGTGAAGTTTGACACCTGGCTAGATGACTTGCACCTGTTCCTCCAGCTCACTGCCAAGGAGGACATCTCACTGTACGACCACGCACTAGGCCTCGCTGCTGCCCCTGCTGTTACTGCTGACAGTACTGCCCGCTCACAGTGGCAGACTTGTGATGCCCACGCTCGTTTCGCTATTCGTAACTCCCTGCTGGTCGATGAGCGCGAGCACTTTGGCCAGCAAAAGACTGCGCAGGCACTGTACACTACTGTAGTTGCACGCTACTCCTCACCTGCCTCTGCTGCGCTAGGCCGTCTCTCGCTCCCCTACCTGTTCCCAGACCTGTCCGCTTTCGCCACAGTCGCTGACCTCACCACGCACCTCCGCACTAGTGAGGTTCGCTTCCGTGCCGCTATGCCCACTGAGTTTCTTGCCACCCACCCCCCCCCGCTCTGGCTCACTCTCTACCACCTTGTCACCCGTCTCCCTGACTCTCTTCGTGCGGTCAGGGACCACTTCCTCGCTCGCTGCCCCACTGAGCTCACCGTTGACCTGCTCGAGAAGGAACTGCTTGCAGCCGAGACTAGCATAGTCACTGTAGCTGCCTCTCGTGGCGACCCCTGCACCCCGTTCTTCGAGGGGTGTTCCCCTTCCCCCCTGCTCCCCTCTGTCGCCTCTGCTGCTGCTGTCGACCTAGTTGGTACTGAGCAGGTCGGGAGTGCGTCCGCTCCAAGCTGGCGCCAAAGCGGCAAGGGCAAAGGGGGCAAGGGAGGTGGAGGTGACGGCGGGGGAGGCGGTGGTGGGGGCGGTGGAGGCGGTGGGGGTGGTGGCGGGGCAGGAGGGGCTAGTGGCAGCGGTGGGGGTGGTGGCGGCAGCAGCGGAGGAGGTAGCCGGGGTGGGGGCGGTGGTGGGGGCGGCGGTGGACGAGGCGGCGGCAGGGGCGGTGGTGGTCGAGGTGGTGGCGGCGGAGGTGGTGGACGTGGTGGCGCTGGCGGACAGCAGACTCTCTCTCCCCAGGAGCTTCGTGAGTGGTACTCTCAGCACGGGGGGGGGGGGTGGCCTTAGCTGCACGTACGTCATCCGCACTGGTGAGCGCACTGGCCAGACTTGTGGGAGGGCGCACACTACGCAGCGCTGCTTCTCCCGCCTCGACGACGCTTGGCGCACTCAGTTCCCTACTGCCACTGAGCTGCCCCGCTGGTGGGATCTGATGAAGAAGAACATTGATGTCTTTGCTCTTGACTTTGATGCTATTCTCACTGCCATGTATGCGTTGTCTACTAGTGGAGAGGGTGATCAGTACCTGCGTGTTCCGCCCGACCCGGGCATTCGCACCAGTGAGGCTGCCGCTCTAGGTGCTTGCGTGTCTGCTGCCCCAGGTGCTGGTGAGGCTGCTGCGCTAGGTGCTTACGTGTCTGCTGCCCCAGGTGCTGGTGAGGCTACTGCTCCAGGTGCTAGTGAGTCTGCGCCCCCTGGTACTGAGTCCACTGAGGCACTGCACACCTTCACTCTAGACTCAGGCGCTTCTCGCTGTTTCTTTCGTGACCGCACTGCCCTTGAGCAGCTTGCTAGGCCAGTTGCTGTCTCCCTTGCTGACCCCTCTGGGGGTCCGGTCATTGCGACCTCCTCCACTGTCCTTCCTTGTCCTGCGGTTCCGTCGAGCACACTGTCAGGTCTTCACCTCCCCTCGTTCTATACGAACTTGGTGGCAGGCTGTGCGCTTCAGGACGGGGGTGTCCACCAGTTCACCCCTGCCTACGAGCGCGTGACACACTGCACGTGTGCTCGGACGGGCCGTCACCTGGCTACCTTCACTAGGCAGCCGGGGTCGGACCTGTACACACTGACCACTGAGTCCCCTCAGGTAGCTGCGTCTGCGTCTGCGTCAGGTCAGTTGTCTGCCCCCTGCTCGTGTCGCTCTCTGGCGCACGAGACTGTCCTCTGGCACCACCGCCTTGGTCACCCGTCCGTGCAGCGCCTTCGTGCCATGCACAAACGGTACCTTGTCTCTGGTCTTCCCCGGGTACTCCCTCCCCTCCCACCCTCGCCTGCTCCTCCCTGTCTTCCTTGTGTCGAGGGGCGGCAGCGCGCCGCTCCTCAGTCCTCGTTTCCCCCGACGACTGCTCCCTTGCAGACGCTCCACATGGACGTGTGGGGCCCAGCCCGCGTCCGTGGATAGGGTCAGGAGCGATACTTCCTGATCGTTGTTGACGACTTCTCGCGCTACACCACGGTCTTCCCCTTGCGCACCAAGGGTGAGGTCCCTACTGTTTTGATCCCTTGGATCCGCGCTGCCCGTCTCCAGCTCAGCGAGCGTTTCCACTCGGACTTTCCTGTCTTGCGTCTGCACTCTGACAGAGGTGGTGAGTTCTCCTCCGACCTCTTGGCAGCCTACTGTGCGGAGCACGGCATTGAGCAGTCGTTCACGCTTCCGGCCTCTCCACAGCAGAATGGGGTTGCTGAGCGCCGCATTGGCTTGGTCATGGAGGTCGCTCGTACCTCCTTGATCCATGCGGCTGCTCCCCACTTTCTGTGGCCGTTTGCAGTCCGCTACGCTGCGCATCAGCTCAACCTCTGGCCCCGTGTCTCCTTGCCGGAGACCTCGCCCACACTGCTGTGGACGGGGGAGGTTGGCGATGCGTCGCGTTTTCGGGTCTGGGGATCTCGAGCTTTTGTCCGCGATACGTCTGCGGACAAGCTCTCCTCCCGCGCTGTTCCTTGTGTCTTCCTTGGCTTTGTCCCGGACGCGTCTGGTTGGCAGTTTTACCACTCCACCTCGCGCCGTGTCCTGCCCTCTCAGGACGTCACTTTTGACGAGTCGGTGCCCTACTACCGCCTCTTCCCCTACCGCACTGCCCCGCTCCCTCCCCCGCCTCTCTTCCTCGCGACAGGTGCTGCTGTGGTAGACCCCCTCCCCCCTCAGGGTGCCGCTCCCTCAGGTGTGTCCCAGGTAGACCCGGTTGACCCTGTCGAGGTAGCTGTCGACTCTCGTCCTGCTAGGGGTGCTGAGCCTGAGCGTGTGGAGCCTGGGGGTGCGGAGCCTGGGGGTGCGGAGCCTGGGGTGGCGGAGTCTGGGGGTGCTGAGTCTGGGGGTGCTGAGACTGGGGGTGCTGAGACTGGGGGTGCCGAGTCTGGGAGTGCTGAGCCTGGGAGTGCTACACCTGGAGGAGCTCTCTCCTCCGAGCAGCTGCGTGAGTGGTACTTACAGTACTGCAGCCTCAGGAGAGGTGCTTCTGGCGCTCGGAGCGCTGCTGGAGCTGGTGCTAGTGCTTCCACTCCTCGGCGGGCGCTGCCCTCTCCCCTGCAGCTCCGCGAGTGGTACGCTCGGCACTGCAGTCTCCGGAGTGGCGCTCCTCGCGTCGCGGACACCGGTGCTGCTGCTGGAGCTGCTGGGGGTGCTGTTGGTCCTGGTGCTACTGGTGCTGCTGGAGCTGCTGGAGGTACTGCTGGTGCTGCTGGAGCTGCTGGAGGTGTTGCTGGTGATGGTGCTGCTGGAGCTGCAGGAGGTGCTGCTGCTGCTGCTGCTGGTGCTGCTGGAGCTGCTGGAGGTGTTGCTGGTGCTGGTGCTGCTGGAGCTGCAGGAGGTGTTGCTGCTGCTGGCGGTGCTGCTGGCGCTGCTGGAGGAGCTACTGGTGCTGGTGCTGCTGCTGCTGCTGGCGGTGCTGCTGGCGCTGCTGGAGGTGCTGCTGGCGCTGCTGGAGGTGCTGCTGGTGCTGGTACTGCTGGTGCTGCTGGAGCTACTGGAGGTGTTTCTGGTGCTGGTGCTGCTGGAGGTGCTGTTGCTGCTGCAGCTGCTGGAGGTGCTGGTGCTGCTGGTGGTGCTGCTGGTGCTGGAGCTGCTGGAGCCGCTGGTCTTGGAGGTGCTCGTACTGGAGGTACTGGAGCTGCTGGGACTGGGCCTGCTGAGGGAGTTGGAGTTGGAGGTGCTGAGCGGCTGCGGCCGTACTACGTTCCGCTCCTTCAGCAGGTTCTTGGTCTCCCGCCCTCTCCTGGTCCTACTCCTCCTCCCCTACTGAGTCCACCACCTGTCCCGTCGCAGTCACAGTTACAGCCTGCCTCTCCACTGCCTGGTCCTTCTCCTTACACTGCGCCGACAGGTAGCTTTACGGAGCGTCGTGAGCCTGAGTCTCGTCCTCCGTCACCTGAGTCCAGTCCTCCGTCTTCTGAGTCTCGTCGAGAGTCGCCTGTCCGCACTGCCCGCACTGGTCGTCGTGCTCCACGTGAGCGTCCTCCTCCTGTCCTAGGCACTCACTATATGACCCTGCGTCCTTCCACTGCTCCACAGCGCGTCCCTCTGCCGTCTCCTCCTGCGTCCTCTCTTCCTGACGTTGCCGACCCGCCGTCAGACCTTACTCGTGCTGCCAGTCCTACTGTCGCGCGTCTCCTTGCCACTGTTGTCACTGACCCTACCTTTGAGTCCTCTGCTGCGTCTGCTCTAGTCGCTGAGCTTGTTGACTTTGCTGCCGCCTGTCGTCTAGACTACGCCGCTAGCCTTGTTGCTGAGTCTGAGTCTGTCTGTCCTCCGTCCGTCGGGGGTGAGTGTGCTCTTGGCACGGACGTCCTTGAGGACAGACAGGAGGAGTTTGAGTGCTTTGCAGCTGCTTTACCTCATCTCGTGTCCATGCTGATTGCCCCTGAGGGAGACCCGGATGCACCAGACATCCCGACCCCATGCTCCTACGCAGAGGCGATGGAGGGTCTCTACTCCTCTCAGTGGCAGACAGCCATGGACGCAGAGATGGCTTCCTGGAAGTCCACAGGCACCTACGTTGACGAGGTTCCCCCACCTGGGGCGAACATCGTCAGTGGCATGTGGATTTTCAGGGTGAAGCGGCCGCCGGGTTCTCCGCCTGTCTTCAAGGCGCGTTACGTTGCACGAGGCTTCAGTCAGCGAGAGGGAGTTGACTTCTTTCAGACCTTCTCCCCGACCCCGAAGATGACCACTCTTCGGGTTCTGCTGCACGTCGCTGCTCAGCGTGACTACGAGCTCCACTGCCTTGACTTCAGCACTGCGTTCCTACAGGGCACCCTGCACGAGGAGATCTGGCTGCGCCGCCCACCTGGCTTCACTGGGTCGTTCCCTCCTGGTACCCAGTGGAGCCTCCAGCGGCCAGTCTACGGTCTCCGCCAGGTGCCCCATGAGTGGCACGACACACTGTGGACTACTCTTGCTGCTCTTGGGTTTGCTCCTTCTACTGCTGACCCGTCGCTGTTTCTACGCACCGACACCACTCTGCCGCCGTTCTACGTTCTCGTGTACGTAGACGACTTGGTCTTTGCTACTGCTGACACTGAGGCACTCGCCCACGTGAAGTCGGAGCTGCAGAAGAGACACACGTGCACAGACCTAAGTGAGCTGACAAGCTATCTTGGCTTGCAGATCACCCGGGACAGAGCACAGCGCACCATCACCTTGACTCAGTCACACATGGTGCAGCAGGTCCTTCAGCGCTTCCGCTTCACGTACTCCTCGCCTCAGCCCACTCCTCTGCCTACCGGTCACTCGCTCTCAGCTCTGCCTTCGGATGAGTCCGTAGAGCCGAGTGGCCCGTATCCAGAGCTTGTGGGCTGCCTCATGTACCTGATGACCTGCACTCGACCTGACCTAGCCTACCCTCTTAGCATCCTAGCACGCTATGTCGCTCCTGGCCGTCACCGGAAGGAGCACATGGATGCAGCTAAGAGGGTGTTGCGCTACTTGTGCAGTACGTCGGGCATGGGGCTTGTGCTTGGAGGACGGCGCGACGTTGTCCTCACTGGACACTCAGACGCTTCTTGGGCTGACGACCAGGCTACTCAGCGGTCGTCTCAGGGTTACTCCTTCAGCCTTGGCTCTGGCTCAGTTTCTTGGCGTTCTACACGCTCTTCCTCTGTTCTCAGCTCCAGTTGTGAGGCTGAGATCTACGCCACAGCCATGGCTGCCCAGGAGCTTCGCTGGCTCACCTACCTGCTGACCGACCTGGGAGAGCGGCCTCGTTCTCCTCCAGTGCTGTACGTCGACAACAAGGCCGCCCTTGCCTTGTGTCAGGAGCACAGACTGGAGCACAGAACGAAGCACATCGCTCTGCGCTACTTCCTTGCTCGAGAGCTGCAGCAGCGTGGTCAGCTTCGTCTCTCTTACGTGGCCACTCGGGCCAACACTGCTGACGTGTTCACCAAGGCGCTTCAGCCTTGTGACCATCAGCGTTTCTGTACTGTTCTAGGCCTTGTGCCTACTCTCCCTCACTTGCTCACTTCTTGACTCTGCTTGTACTGTGATCTCTATATATATACCTGCATGCTTTCACTTGCTAGGTTGTGATCACTGTACCTCTTGTTCTATTATCAAACTGCATGTGAACTGGTCTTGTGACCGCTTGCTTGTGCTCGGAATTTGTGTGGTATCCTTGAGATCCACCCTGAGCTTGCTTTGCTTTTCTTGACTGGTCTTGTGACCTCTTGTTCTCCCCCACTTTGCCTATGGGGGTGTGTCAAAGTTATATGCTATAGCTGTTGGAATCACTGAACAGGAATGAATGAACTAGCAATGAAAAGAGTACAAGTACCTAACCCTAGAATTGTGTACCCCCTATAGGCTAACCCACTGTAGCCTAAACTAACACAACATATATAATGTTTGACACACCCCCATAGGCAAAGTGGGGGAGAACTAGGGGTCACAAGACCAGTCAAGGCAAAGCAAGGCAAAACAAGCTCAGGGTGGATCTCAAGGATACCACACAAATTCCGAGCACAAGCAAGTGGTCACAAGACCAGTTCACATGCAGGTTTATATATAGAGATCACAGTACAACAGACTGAAGAAGTAAGCAAGTGAGGTCCAGTAGGCACAAGGCCTAGAAGAGTGCAAAAGCGCTGATGGTCACAAGGCTGAAGCGCCTTGGTGAACACATCAGCAGTGTTGGCCTCAGAGGCCACGTAACGCAGGCGAAGCTGACCACGCTGCTGCAGCTCTCGAGCGAGGAAGTAACGCAGAGCAATGTGCTTCGTTCTGTGCTCCAGTCTGTGCTCCTCACACAAGGCAATGGCTGCCTTGTTGTCGACGTACAGCACTGGAGGAGAACGAGGCTGCTCTCCAAGGTCGGTCAGCAAGTAGGTGAGCCAGCGTAGCTCCTGGGCCGCCATGGCTGTGGCGTAGATCTCAGCCTCACAACTGGAGCTGAGAACAGAAGAAGAGCGAGTAGAACGCCAAGAAACAGAACCAGAGCCAAGACTGAAGGAGTAACCCTGAGACGACCGCTGAGTAGCCTGGTCGTCTGCCCAAGAAGCGTCTGAGTGCCCAGTGAGAACAACTGGGACTCGCCCTCCAAGCACTAGCCCCATGCCCGACGTACTGCACAAGTAGCGCAACACCCTCTTAGCTGCATCCATGTGCTCCTTCCGGTGACGGCCGGGAGCGACATAGCGTGCAAGAATGCTGAGAGGGTATGCAAGGTCTGGTCGAGTGCAGGTCATCAGGTACATGAGGCAACCCACAAGCTCTGGATACGGGCCACTCGGCTCTATGGACTCATCCGAAGGCAGAGCTGAGAGCGAGTGACCGGTAGGCAGAGGAGTGGGCTGAGGCGAGGAGTACGTGAAGCGGAAGCGCTGAAGGACCTGCTGCACCATGTGTGACTGAGTCAAGGTGATGGTGCGGCGTGCTCTGTCCCGGGTGATCCGCAAGCCAAGATAGCTTGTCAGTTCACCCAGGTCTGTGCACGTGTGTCTCTTCTGCAGCTCCGACTTCACGTGGGCGAGTGCCACAGTGTCAGCAGTAGCAAAGACCAAGTCGTCGACGTACACAAGGACGTAGAACGGCGGCAGTGAGGTGTCGGTGCGTAGAAACAGCGACGGGTCAGCAGTAGAAGGCGCGAACCCAAGAGCCGCAAGCGTAGTCCTCAGTGTGTCGTGCCACTCACGAGGCGCCTGGCGGAGACCGTAGACTGGCCGTCGGAGGCTCCACTGGGTACCAGGAGGGAACGACCCAGTGAAGCCAGGTGGACGGCGCAGCCAGATCTCCTCGTGCAGGCTGCCCTGCAGGAAAGCAGTGCTGAAGTCAAGCGAGTGGAGCTCGTAGTCACGCTGAGCGGCGACGTGCAGCAGAACCCGAAGAGTGGTCATCTTCGGGGTCGGGGAGAAGGTCTGGAAGAAGTCAACTCCCTCGCGCTGACTGAAGCCTCGTGCAACGTAACGCGCCTTGAAGACAGGCGGAGAACCCGGCGGCCGCTTCACCCTGAAAATCCACATGCCACTGACGATGTTCGCCCCAGGCGGGGGAACCTCGTCGACGTAGGTGCCTGTGGACTTCCAGGAAGCCATCTCTGTGTCCATGGCTGACTGCCACTGAGAGGAGTAGGGACCGGCCATCGCCTCTGCGTAAGAGCGTGGGGTCGGGATGTCTGGTGCATCCGGGTCTCCCTCAGGGGCAACAAGCATGGACACGAGATGGGGCAAAGCGGCAGCAAAGCACTGGAACTCCTCCTGCCTGTCCTCAAGGACGTCAGTGCCAAGAGCACACTCACCCCCGACGGACGGAGGACAGACAGACTCAGACTCAGCAACTAGGCTAGCAGCGTAGTCTAGACGACAGCGAGCAGCAAAGTCGACAAGCTCAGCAACTAAGGCAGACGCATCAGCAGACTCAAAGGAAGGGTCAGTGACAACAGTGGCCAGGAGACGCGTGACAGCAGGACTGGTAGCACGAAGAGAGTCTGACCCAGGGTCAGGAAGAGCAGGAAGAGAGGAAGCAGGAGGAGACGGCAGTGGGACACGCTGTGGAGCAGTGGACGGACGAAGCGCCATCCGGTGAGTGCCTGGGACAGCAGGAAGACGCTGACGCTGGACTCGACGACTAGAGAGAGCAGTGCGGACAGGCGACCCAGGACGAGACTCAGGCGACGCAGGACGAGACGCAGGCTCACGCCGCTCAGTAAGACCTCCAGTCGGACCAGTGTAAGGAGCAGGACCAAGGAGAGAGGAGGCAGACGGTAACGCCGACTGCAGCTGGACAGGCTGAGGACACTCTAAGGAGGGAGGAGGAAAAGGAGGAGGAAGCTGACCAAGAACCTGCTGAAGGAGCGGAACAAAGTACGGCTGAGACCGAGCAGCGACACCAGAGCCAGCAGGGACACCCGCACCAGGGTCCGCAGCACCAGCAGCAGCTCCAGCGCCCACGTCCTCAGCACCAGCAGTAGCTCCAACGCCTGGGTCCTCAGCACCAGCAGCAGCTCCAACGCCCGGGTCCTCAGCACCAGCAGCGGCTCCAACGCCCGGGTCCTCAGCACCAGCAGCAGCTCCAACGCCCGGGTCCTCAGCACCAGCAGCGGCTCCAACGCCCGGGTCCTCAGCACCAGCAGCAGCTCCAACGCCCGGGTCCGCAGCACCAGCAGCAGCTCCAACAGCAGCGGGGTTCGTAACACGAGGCACGCCACTGCGAAGAGTGCAGCGCCGCTCGTACCACTCACGGATCCGCTCGCGGGAGGGGGGCTCCCGAACGGGAGAAGAAGTACTAGCACCAGTCCCAGTAGGACGTCCGGCTCGAGCGGTACCTCTCCGGAGGCTGCAGTACTCTAAGTACCACGCACGTAGCTGCTCCGAGGAGAGGGCTCCTCCAGGTGCAGGACTCCCAGACCTCGTACCTCCAGACGCAGAACCCCCAGACTCCGGACTCCGCAGCTCAGTACCACGAGGCTCCACACCCCCAAGCTCAGCACCCTCAAGCTCCACACCCCCAGGCTCCACACCCCCAGGCTCCACACCCCCAGGCTCCACACCCCCAGGCTCCACACCCCCAGGCTCCACACCCCCAGGCTCAGCACCCCCAGGCTCAGCACCCCCAGCAGGACGAGAGTCGACAGCTACCTCAACAGGCTCAACCGGGTCTACCTGAGACACACCTGAGGGAGCGGCACCCTGAGGGGGGAGGGGGTCTGCAACAGCAGCACCTGGCGAGAGGAAGAGAGGCGGGGGGGGGAGCGGGGCAGTGCGGTAGGGGAAGAGGCGGTAGTAGGGGACGGACTCGTCAAAAGTGACGTCCTGGGAGGGCAAGACTCGGCGCGAGGTGGCGTGGTAAAACTGCCAACCAGACGCGTCCGGGACAAAGCCGAGGAAGACGCAGGGAACAGCACGGGAGGAGAGCTTGTCCGCAGACGAATCGCGGACAAAAGCTCGAGACCCCCAGACCCGGAAACGCGACGCATCGCCAACCTCCCCCGTCCACAGTAGCGTGGGCGAGGTCTCCGGCAAGGAGACACGGGGCCAGAGGTTGAGCTGATGCGCAGCGTACCGGACCGCAAACGGCCACAGAAAGTGGGGGGCAGCCGCATGGATCAAGGAGGTACGGGCGACCTCCATGACCAGGCCAATGCGGCGCTCCGCAACCCCATTCTGCTGTGGAGAGGCCGGAAGCGTGAACGACTGCTCAATGCCGTGCTCAGCACAGTAGGCTGCCAAGAGGTCGGAGGAGAACTCACCACCTCTGTCAGAGTGCAAGCGCAGGACAGGAAAGTCCGAGTGAAAACGCTCGCTGAGCTGGAGACGGGCTCTGCGGATCCAAGGGATCAAGACATCAGGGACCTCACCCTTGGTGCGCAAGGGGAAGACCGAGGTGTAGCGCGAGTAGTCGTCAACAACTATCAGGAAGTACCTCTCCTGACCCTGACCACGGACGCGGGCTGGGCCCCACACGTCCATGTGGAGTGTCTGCAAGGGAGCAGTCGTCGGGGGGAACGAGGAGGAGTGAGGAGCGGCGCGCTGCCGTCCCTCGACACAGGGGAGACAGGTAGGAGCAGGCGAGGGTGGGAGGGGAGGAAGGACCCTGGGCAGGCCAGAGACAAGGTACCTGGAGTGCATGGCACGAAGCCGCTGCACAGACGGGTGGCCAAGGCGGTGGTGCCAGAGGACAGTCTCGTGTGCCAAAGAGCGACACGAGCAGGGGGCGGACAGCTGACCTGACGCGGACGCGGACGCAGTCGCAGCAACCTGAGGGGACTCAGTAGTCAGTGTGTACAGGTCCGACCCCGGCTGCCGAGTGAAGGTAGCCAAGTGACGGCCCGTACGAGCACACGTGCAGTGTGTCACGCGCTCGTAGGCAGGGGTGAACTGGTGAACACCCCCGTCCTGGAGTGCACAGCCTGCCACCAAGTTCGTAGAGAACGAGGGGAGGTGGAGACCTGACAGTGTGCCCGACGGGACCGCAGGGCAGGGAAGGACAGTGGAAGAGGTCGCAATGACCGGACCCCCAGAGGGGTCAGCAAGGGAGACAGCAACTGGTCGAGCAAGCGGCTCAAGGGCAGTGCGGTCACGAAAGAAGCAGCGAGAAGCACCTGAGTCCAGTGTGAAGGTGTGCAGTGCGGCAGTCGACGCAGTACCAAGGGGGGGAGACACACGAGCACCTAGAGCAGCAGCCTCACCAGCACCTGGGGTAGCCGACACGTGAGTACCTGGAGCGGCAGACGCACTGGCCCTAATGCCCGGGTCGGGCGGCACACACAAGTACTCAGCACCCTCTCCACTAGTAGACATCACATACATGGCAGATAGAATAGCATCAAAGTCTAGAGCATAGATATCAATCCCCTTCTTCAGGAGATCAAGCCAGCGGGGCAGCTCAGTGGCCTGAGGGAACTGAACACGCCAAGCGTCGTCGAGACGAGAGAAGCAGCGCTGTGTGGCGTGCGGTCGTCCACACTGCTGACCAGAGCGGTCACCAGTGCGAATGACGTACGTGCAGCTAAGACCACCCCCACCCCCGTGCTGAGAGTACCACTCACGGACCTCCTGGGGCGAGAGAGTGTGCTGCTGGCCCTGGCCACCGCCAGCGCCTCCACGGCCACCACCACCGCTGCCACCTCCTCGACCACCCCAACCCCTGCCGCCGCCTCGTCCACCGCCACCCCAACCGCCGCCTCCACTCCTGCCACCTCCCCCGCCGCTGCCGCCACCACCCCCACCGCTACCACTCGCCCCTCCAGCCGAGCCACCACCCCAACTGCCTCCACCGCCCCCACCGCCGCCTCCCCCGCCGTCACCGCCACTACCCTTGCCCCCTTTGCCCTTGCCGCTGCGGCGTCCGCTCGAGGCAGACGCAGTGCCGACCTTCTCAGTACTAAGAAGGTCGACAGCAGCAGCAGAGGCGACAGAGGGAAGAAGGGGGGAAGGAGAACACCCCTCAAAGAACGGGGTACGGGGGTCGCCACGAGAGGCACCTACAGCGACTATGCTAGCCTCAGCTGCAAGTAGCTCCTTCTCGAGGAGGGCAATGGTGAGCTCAGTGGGGCAACGAGCTAGGAAGTGGTCCCTGACAGCACGCAGTGTGTCAGGGAGGCGGGTGACTAGGTGATAGAGAGTGAGCCAGAGTGGAGGGGGGTGCGTGGCAAGGAACTCAGCAGGCATGGCGGCACGGAAGCGGGCCTCACTAGTACGGAGGTGCGTGATGAGGTCAGCGACTGTGTGAAAGGAGGCTAGGTCGGGAAACAGGTAGGGGAGGGAGAGACGGCCTAGTGCAGCAGAGGCAGGTGAGGAGTAGCGAGCAACTACAGCTGTGTACAGTGCCGGTGCAGTCTTGTGCTGACCAAAGTGCTCGCGTTCGTCTATCGGCAGGGAGTTGCGAATGGCGAAGCGAGCGTGGGCATCACGAGTCTGCCACTGTGAGCGAGCAGTGCTGTCAGCAGTAGCAGCAGGGGCAGTGACAAGGCCTAGGGCGTGATCGTACAGTGAGATGTCATCCTTGGCTGTGAGCTGTAGGTAGAGGTGCAGGTCATCGAGCCAGGTGTCAAACTTCACAGGGCGGCCCTCAGCATCGAACACGAGAACCTGTGGGCTAGCCATAGGAACAGTAGAAATAGCAGCAGTAGCGGTAGGAGAAGCAGGTAGGACGAACCAGGTAGGGCAGGGCGGCGCGGCTCGGTTCAGGTCGGGTCGCGGCTCGGCTGGGTGGCGCGGCTCGGCTCGGGGCGCGCGGCTCGGCTCAGGTCACGGCGGGGACGGGCCGCCCGCTCTCCCTCTTGTGCTGCGGCGGGAACGGGCCGCCCGGGGCCTCTGGGTGGTGGGCACGGGTCGGCGAGGTAGGCACGGGGCCGGTTGGGGCCCTAGAGGGGCGAGCGCGGGGCCGATCGGGGCCTGAGCGGGGCTAGCGCGGGGCCAAACGGGGCCTTGACGGGGCTAGCAAGGGGCCGACGGGGCCTGAACGGGGCTAGCGCGGGGCCGACGGGGCCTGAAACGGGGCCGAAGGGGCCTGAAACGGGGCTAGCGCGGGCCCGATCGGGGCCTGAATGGGGCTAGCGCGGGGCCGACGGGGCCTGAGAGGGGCTAGCGCGGGGCCTACGGGGCCTGAGACGGGGCTAGCGCGGGCCGACGGGGCCTGAAACGGGGCTAGCGCGGGCCGACGGGGCCTGAGAGGGGCTAGCGCGGGGCCGACGGGGCCTGAAACGGGGCCGACGGGGCCTGAAACGGGGCTAGCGCGGGCCGACGGGGCCTGAGAGGGGCTAGCGCGGGGCCGACGGGGCCTGAAAAGGGGCCGACGGGGCCTGAAACGGGGCTAGCGCGGGTCGACGGGGCCTGAGAGGGGCTAGCGTGGGGCCGACGGGGCCTGAAACGGGGCCGACGGGGCCTAAACGGGGCTAGCGCGGGGCCTGAACGGGGCCTTAAAGGGGCGTGACACGCCGAGGCGCCCTAGGGCACGGGTAGGTAGGTAGGTAGGTAGTTACGTAGTGGTGGGCCCTTAGAAAATTTCGGTCCTAGGAAGGACCTGCTCTATACCATGTTGGAATCACTGAACAGGAATGAATGAACTAGCAATGAAAAGAGTACAAGTACCTAACCCTAGAATTGTGTACCCCCTATAGGCTAACCCACTGTAGCCTAAACTAACACAACATATATAATGTTTGACAATAGCTTGTTTAGGCTGTAGTGGGTTAGTCAATATGGGGTACAACACTTTAGGGTTTCACTACTTGTACCACATTTCTGTTCAATGCAATCATTCCTGTTTCGTTCTTTCTGACATGGTTTCAGAGCAGGTCCTCCTGCTGAGGCCTTGCACACCTTCACGCTTGACTCAGGTGCTTCCCGCTGTTTCTTTCACGACAGTACCACACTCACACCGCTCCCTGCACCTGTTGCTGTCTCTCTGGCTGACCCCTCTCGGGGCCCAGTCCTTGCACGTTCCTCCACTGTTCTCCCGTGTCCGGCGGTTCCGTCTGGCTCACTGTCAGGTCTTCACCTCCCCTCGTTCTCTACGAACTTGGTGAGCAACGCCGTCCTTCAGGATGTATGGGTTGACACCTTTACTCCAGGAGGACAGCGTGTGGCGATCTGTACGTGCTCCCAGACTGGCCGGCACCTGGCCACGTTCACCCGACGGCCTGGGTCGAGTCTGTACACACTGACTACTGTGTCTCCTCAGGTAGCTGCGTCTGCGTCTGCGTCATGTCAGCTAGTGGCCCCCTGCTCGTGTCGCGCTCTGTCGCACCAAACCCTCCTTTGGCACCACCGTCTTGGTCACCCCTCAGTGCAGTGCCTCCGTGGCATGCACTCCCGTCTCCTTGTCTCTGGTCTTCCCAGGACTCTGCCTCCCCTCCCACCCTCGCCTGCCCCTCCCTGCCTTCCCTGTGTCGAGGGGCGGCAGCGCGCCGCTCCTCACTCCTCCTCGTTTCCCCCGACGACTGCTCCCCTGCAGACTCTCCACATGGACGTGTGGGGCCCAGCCCGCGTCCGTGGACAGGGCCGCGAGCGGTACTTTCTGCTGGTTGTTGACGACTACACGTGTTACACCACGGTCTTCCCCCTTGCGCACCAAGGGGGAGGTCTCTGATGTTTTGATCCCTTGGATCCGCGCTGTTCGTCTCCAGCTCCGCGAGCTGTTCGAGACGGACCTTCCCGTCCTGCGTCTGCACTCTGACAGAGGTGGTGAGTTTGCCTCCGACCTTCTGCAGGACTTTTGTCGTGGGGAGGGCATTCGCCAGACGTTCACGCTTCCGGCCTCTCCGCAGCAGAATGGGGTTGCTGAGCGCCGCATTGGCTTACTCATGGAGGTCGCTCGTACCTCCATGATCCATGCGGCTGCCCCCCATATTTTGTGGCTGTTTGCGGTCCGGTACGCTGCGCATCAGCTCAACCTCTGGCCCCGTGTCTCCTTGCCGGAGACCTCGCCTACACTGCGTTGGACGGGGAAGGTTGGCGATGCGTCGGTGGTCCGGGTCTGGGGTTCTCGTGCCTTTGTCCGCGATACGTCCGCGGACAAGCTCTCCTCCCGCGCCATTCCCTGCGTCTTCCTTGGTGTTCCCCCTGACGCGCCTGACTGGCAGTTTTACCACCCCACCTCGCGCCGTGTCCTGCCCTCTCAGGACGTCACGTTCGACGAGTCGGTTCCCTTTTACCGTCTCTTCCCCTACCGCACTGCCCCCCTCCCCCCCCCCGCCGCTCTTCCTCGCACCAGGTCCTCCTCCGGTAGACACTGCTCCCTCAGGTGTGTCTCAAGTAGACCCTGTCGAGCCTGTCGAGGTCGCGGTCGACTCTGGTGCTGCTGCTGGGGGTGGTGCTGCTGGGGGTGCTGAGTTTGAGCGTGCGGAGCCTGGGGGTGCTGAGCCTGAGCGTGCGGAGCCTGGGGGTGCTGAGCCTGAGCGTGCGGAGCCTGGGGGTGCTGAGCCTGAGGTTGCTGAGTCTGAGGGTGCTGAGCCTGGGGGTGCTGAGCCTAGGGGTGCTGAGCCTGGGGGTGCTGAGCCTGCGGTTGCTGAGACTGGGGGTGCTGAGTCTGCCGGAGGTCCTACATTTGCCTCGTCACGGCGGGAGCCTCTCTCTCCACCGCAGCTGCGCGAGTGGTTTGCTCGGCGCTGGAGCCTTCGGAGCGGCGCTGCTGGAGCTGGGGGGCCTGCCGCTGGAGGTCCTGGCAGTGGAGGTAGTGGAGCTGGAGGTGCTGCCGACGTTGGAGCTGGAGCTGCTGGAGTTGCTGGAGCCACTGCTCCCAGAGGTGCTCCTACTGGAGGTACTGGAGCTGCTGGAGCTGGTGGTGCTGCGGGCGTTGGAGCCGGAGGTGCTGGAGCTGCTGGTCCTGGAGGTGCTGGAGGTGCTAGAGTCGCTGGTCCCGGAGGTGGTCGTACTGGAGGTACTTGAGCTGCTGGAGCTGGTGGTGCTGCAGGAGTTGGAGCCGGAGGTGCTGGAGCTGCTGATTCTGGAGGTGCTCGTATTGGAGGCACTGGAGCTGCTGGAGCTGGAGGTGCTGCTGGAGGTGCTGGAGCTGGTGGTACTGCAGGCGTTGGAGCTGGAGACCCTGGAGCTGGGGGTACTGGTGCTGTCGGTGCTGGTTCTGGAGGCACTGTGCGGCCGCGACCGTACTTCGTTCCACTGCTTCAGCAGGTTCATGGTCTCCCGCCTTCTACTGGCCCTACTCCTCCCTTACTGTGTCCACTGTCTGACCAGTCGCAGTCGCAGTTACAGCCAGCCTCCCCACTGCCTGCTCCTTCTCCTTACAGTGGGCCGATAGGAGGTCTTGCGGAGCGTCGTGAGCCTGAGTCTCGTCCTGCGTCGCCTGTTCGCGCTGTTCGCACTGGTCGTCGTGTTCCACGTCCGCGTCCTCCTCCAGTCCCAGGCACGCACCAGATGGCACTTCGTCCTTCCTCTGTTCCACAGCATGTCCCTCTGTCGTCTGCTCCTGCGTCCTCTCTTCTTGACGTTCCTGACCCGCCGTCAGACCTTGCTCGTGCTGCCAGTCCTACTGTCACGCATCTTCCAGCCACTGTTGTCACTGACCCTTCGTTTGAGTCCACTGCTGCGTCTGCCCTAGTTGCTGAGCTTGTTGACTTTGCTGCCGCCTGTCGCGTCGACTACGCCGCTAGTCTTGTTTCTGAGTCTGAGTCTGTCAGTCCTCCGTCCGTCGGGGGTGAGTGTGCTCTTGGCACGGACGTCCTTGAGGACAGGCAGGAGGACTTTGAGTGTTTTGCAGCTGCTGTACCTCATCTCGTGTCCATGCTGATTGCACCTGAGGGAGATCCGGATGCACCAGAAATCCCTCCTGAGGGCGATTGAGGGTCCCTACTCCTCTCAGTGGCAGACAGCAATGAACGCAGAGATGGCTTCCTGGAAGTCCACAGGCACCTACGTCGACGAGGTTCCCCCACCTGGGGCAAACATCGTCAGTGGCATGTGGATTTTCAGGGTGAAGCGGCCGCCGGGTTCTCCGCCTGTCTTCAAGGCGCGTTACGTTGCTCGAGGCTTCAGTCAGCGATAGGGAGTTGACTTCTTCCATACCTTCTCCCCTACCCCGAAGATGACCACTCTTCGGGTGCTGCTGCACGTCGCCGCTCAGCGTGACTACGAGCTTCACTCTCTTGACTTCAGCACAGTCTTCCCACAGGGCAGCCTGCACGAGGAGATCTGGTTGCGCCGCCCACCTGGCTTCACTGGGTCGTTTTCTGAAGGTACCCAGTGGAGCCTCCGGCGGCCAGTCTACGGTCTCCGTCTGGCGCCTCGCGAGTGGCACGACACACTGAGGACGACGCTTGCGGCTCTTGGGTTTGCTCCTTCGACTGCTGACCCGTCGCTGTTTCTACGCACCGACACTTCTCTGCCGCCGTTCTACATCCTCGTGTACGTAGACGACTTGGTCTTTGCCACTGCTGACATTGCTGGACTGGCCTTTGTGAAGTCGGAGCTGCAGAAGAGACACACGTGCACAGACGTGGGTGAGCTACGCAGCTATCTTGGCTTCCAGATCACTCGGGACAGAGCACAGCGCACCATTACCTTGACTCAGTCACACATGGTGCAGCAGCTCCTTCAGCGCTTCCGCTTCACGTACTCCTTGCTACAGTCCACTCCTCTGCCTACCGGTCACTCGCTCTCAGCTCTGCCTTCGGATGAGTCCGTAGAGCTGAGTGGCCCGTATCCAGAGCTTGTGGGCTGCCTCATGTACCTGATGACCTGCACTTGACCTGACCTTGCCTACCCTCTTAGCATCATGGCACGCTACGTTGCGCCCGGGAGATACCGACCAGAGCACTGGGAGGCCGCTAAGAGGGTGTTGCGCTACTTGTGCAGTACGTCGGGCATGGGGCTCGTGCTTGGAGGACGGGCTCGAGTTGTCCTCACTGGCCACGCAGACGCTTCTTGGGTTGACGACTTGGCTACGCAGCGGTCGTCACAGGGTTACACTTTCAGCCTTGGCTCCGTCTCTGTTTCGTGGCGGTCTACCCGCTCGTCTTCTGTTCTCAGTTCCAGTTGTGAGGCTGAGATCTACGCAGGGGCCATGGCTGCACAGGAGTTACGCTGGCTCACCTACCTGCTGACCGACTTGGGAGAGCCGCCTCGTTCTCCTCCAGTTCTGTACGTCGACAACAAGGCCATGATTGCCTTGTGTCAGGAGCACAGACTTGAGCACAGAACGAAGCACATTGCTCTGCGCTACTTCCTTGCTCGAGAGTTGCAGCAGCGTGGTCAGCTTCGTCTTGCTTACGTGGCCTCTCGGGCCAACACTGCTGATATCTTCACCAAGGCACTTCAGCCTTGTGATCATCAGCGTTTCTGTACTGTTCTAGGCCTTGTGCCTACTTGGTCTCACTTGCTCACTTCTTGACTTTGCTTGTACTATGATCTATATACATATACCTGCATGCTTACACTTGCTAGGTTGTGATCACTGTACTGCTTGTTCTCCTTTATATAACTCTGCATGTGAACTGGCCTTGTGGCCATTTGTCTGTGCTCAGTATGCGTGGTGACTTCGTGATCCACCCTGAGCTTGCTTTGCTTTTCTTGACCGGTCTTGTGACCTCTTGTTCTCCCCCACTTTGCCTATGGAGGTGTGTCAAACTTATATGCTGCTTATTGTGTAGGCTATAGTGGGGTAGCCCATATGGGGTACAACGCAATTAAGGTTTGCTACTTGTACCCATCTTGCTGCTAGTTCATTCATTCTCGTTCGTACTTCTGACATAGACATTATGGCGTCACACATACCACGCCAGAATGCATGCAATACCTTGCAGCCACCCTTGCATTCACCTTCACATTCACCCTTACCCTCATCCTCACGCATACACGCACTCACGCTTGGAATCATACTTGCACTCGCCTTCGCACTCACCACTGCAATCATACCCGCACCATCGCGCTCAGCCTCACACACACACACCTGCACTCACACTCGCATTCGCCCTCGCACTCGCACCAGCACTCTCACGTGCTCTCTCGAGCGCTCTCTCGCGTACACTCTCGCACGCGCTCTTACGTGCTCCCTCATGCACTCCCTCACGCGCTCTCTCACGCGCTCCCTCACGCGCTCCTTCACGCGCAAACTCACGCGCAAACTTGCGTGCTCGCTCGCGCGCTCCCTCGCACGAACTCTTGTGCACTCTCCCGCGCGCTCTTTCGCGCGCTCTCTCGTGCGCACTCTAGAACGCACTCTCACGCGTTCTCTTTCGCGCACTCTCACGCGCACTCTCACGCGCTCTCTCTCGCGCACTCTCACGCGCACTCTCACGCGCTCGAACGCGCGCACCCTCGCGCGAACTTTCGCGCACTCTCCCGCGCTCTCTCCCGCGCACTCTCACGCGCTCTCTCAAGCGCTCTCTCACGCTATCTTTCACGCTATCTCTCACGCGCACTCTCACACGCACTCTCATTCACGCGCTCCCTTGCGCGCTTTTTCTGGCACACTCTCGCACGCACTCTAGCGCGCACTCTAGCGCGCACTCTCGCGCGCTCTCTCTGGCGCGCTCTCACGCGCTCCATCACGCGCGCTCTCACGCGCTCTCACGCGCACCCTCCCGCGCTCCCTTGCGCGCACTCTCGCGCGCACTCTCGCGCGCACTCTTGCGCGCACTCTCACGCGCACTCTCACGCGCACTCTCACGCGCACTCTCACATGCTATCTCATGTGCAATCTCACGCGCTATCTCACGCGCTCTCTCACGCGCTCTCACACGCTCTCTCACGCGCTCTCACACGCTCTCTCACGCGCTCTCACACGCTCACTCACACGCTCATTCACGCTCACTCTCACGCGCTCTCTCCTGTGCGTGCGCTCCCGTGCACACGCTCTCCCTCGCGCTCCGCGTCTCTCCCTTTCTTCACGAAGAGAGCTACGCAAGAGGAGACCAATCGACACAAAAAAATTACGAAGAGAGCAAAAAAGATAAATTTCAGAGGGGGAAGGGAGGATCAAAGGACCGGGAACGCACCTAGTAACAATGATAACTCAGAAAACAACCCGTGCTCGTGCACCAACCCGCGCTCACGCACCAACAAGCGCTTGCGCTCGTGCACCTGTCGCCGGAGGCGACGGCGGGGAGGCGGCAGAGGCGACGGCGGGGAGGAGGGAGAGGCGACGGCGGGGAGGAGGAGTGGCGATGGCGGGGAAGGGAGAGGCGACGGCGGGGAGGAAGAGAGGCGACGGCGGGGAGGAGGAGAGGCGACCGCGGGGAGGAGGAGAGGCGACCGCGGGGAGGAGGAGAGGCGACGGCGGGGAGGAAGAGAGGCGACGGCGGGGAGGATGAGAGGCGACCGCGGGGAGGAGGAGAGGCGACGGCGGGGAGGAGGAGAGGCGACGGCGGGGAGGAGGGAGAGGCGACGGCGGGGAGGAGGGAGAGGCGACGGCGGGGAGGAGGGAGAGGCGGCGGCAGGGAGGAGGGAGAGGCGACGGCGGGGAGGAGGAGAGGCGACGGCGGGGAGGAGGAGAGGCGACGGCGGGGAGGAGGGAGAGGCGACGGCGGGGAGGAGGAGTGGCGACGGCGGGGAGGAGGGAGGCGAGGCGGGGAGGAGGGAGAGGCGACGGCGGGGAGGAGGAGTGGCGACGGCGGGGAGGTAAGGGAGAGGAGATGGTGGGGTGGGTGGGGTGGAGTGATTGTGAGGTGGGTCGGAGAGGTGACGGCGGGTAGTGAGGGAGAGGATACGGCGGGATGGGAGCGAGAGCGACGGCTGGGTGGGAGAAGAACTGGCGAGAAATTGGGGTGGGGGGGAGAAAAAGGAGAAAGACCAGAGCAGATGCTTGTCGATAGAAGAACCGAGAACAAGAACCAAGAAAAGACAGCGCCGAATTCGAGCTGTGAAAGAGACGGATGCCAGCGCAGAACGATAAAATTTCTGCCAGCGCAGAACGATAAAAATTCTGCCAGAGCAGAACGATAAATTTTCCGCCAGCGCAGAACGAGGGCATTCGGCAATGCCACCCAACGCCATCCAACTAGCTGACACATCAGATGCACTAGATGCAAATGCCCAACCCGCTATAATAACCTGATTGAACAATGGAGTTAAGTTGTTGGGGGAAACAATTCATGTTTATTAGATTCACAAAAAGAACATAAATGTCCAAATTGTTCCATAATCAATTAGCACTTAAAACGATTTTGAGGGAAGAAACATCTATAGAACAATTTTCTACATAATAGGGAACTATCGAGCCTGTCATGTTTTAAGTAAAAATGAAGAACTTAATGAATTGATCTATAAGCGAAATATGATTATAATGTACTTTATCATAGTGTTTTTAACACAAGGGATACAACTCTACGCAACCCTTCCGACGTAGACGTCGAATATTGTTTATATATATATATAAGGTGAGCAGCGACTGTACTCCAGTAGCTTGTTGAATCAGTAGCTTGTTGAATCCGAAACTGCAGGGAGTGTAACCAGTGATATATTTCCATAATATGTTCAAAAAATAATTGGACCCCAAAGGTCACTACAAGCCCACCTCGTGGATATTTTTCAAGGTTTTTGAAGTGGTGAGCTTGTAGGCACGAGACAACCTTCATCGTATCCGTCACGAACATCCCAGCTTTCCAAGTCCCTATCAATTACGACTCACAAATATGTTATAACTCGAGTGGTGGTGGTCTTGAACCAACCAGCTGCCACTACTTCCCACCCGGAAACTTTGAATATTGTATATCAAATTGTCCTAAATCCAGAGCTCTGCAATAAATAGGGTGGATTGTGTGCAATTGCCCTTCTGTAAACTGCATAACCAAAGGCAAGTGGGGGAGGGGGGGGGGGGGGCGGGACACTATTCCAGTCTATATATCGTATAATTTTATGGTCGTCCCAACCCTTAACCACGGGATACAGAACCCTGAAATGATACAAGAGGGAGCGACTCCTCCCTGTAGCAGAGAGCAATCAAGGGCACTAGACCCACTCATGTCACCGAAACCTCCTCCACTTCAAACTCTTTGAATTTTATTTTTCCTTCCGATTATTTTTTGCTATGAGGTTATATAATCGGAATAACGAAATGAACAAACTCCAGATTTGAGAGAGAGAGAGAGAAAGAGACGGAGAAGGAGAGAGAGAGAGAGAGAGAGAGAGAGAGAGAGAGAGAGAGAGAGAGAGAGAGAGAGAGAGAGAGATGCTGGTCGCCACGATCGCCCGGAACAGGTGGTCCCAGCAGCGAATCACGAGGAGGCAGGCTCTGAAGATGTTGATGTCGGGGGGAACTATGAACCCTCGGATGAACACGCCTCCGAAGAATGTTCCCTGGAGGAGGAGACTGGGGAGGGGATAAGAGAGGCTCGGAGAAGAGAGGATGCAGGAACAAGGACAAGAGAGGGAAACCAACCTGCCGTGCCAATAGTCCCAGGTCCGGCAGCTGGGGGGGTTGCTGCACCAAGCGTCCGCTCACCATCCGACTTGGCAGGAGATGAAGCCATCTGGCAACAAGCATCCACGTGGGACCCTGCACAAATGCAACGTGGGGACCAACCCTTCCTGGTCCGCCGACTTCCCCCACAGGTGTTGGACTCCTATGTACGCTGCATCCTGGCCCCTCGAAAAGAATCCGGACTGTCCAGGTGCCTAGATGGTCCTTCAGTTTCTGCCGAGACTGACCCTACGACCACCACCCGAACCAGTTGAAGGGAGTCGATGGACAGGTGTGGAAGATCGCCTGCACCAATTCCAACTGGGCAGGTGGCGCGAACTTTTTGAAGAAGCGAATGTCGTCCCCGACATTGGGGACTCGATACGACACCAGGCAGATGACGCGGGGATGTGTGCTCGAGCGGAGGGACTGGTTAAAAAAGGAAACATTTCAAAGGCGGTTGCTGCGTTACAAACTACTCCACTCGCTGAAGCCAACCCTGAAACCCTCGCAGCCCTGCAAGCGAAGCATCCTGAAGCAACATCGCCACTGCCCGGTTTGGTAACAGGACACACACGCGCAACTATCAGAGTGACGGCTGACGACCTGCGCGAAATCCTCGCGAAGTGCCCGAATGGCGTGGGAGCGGGACCATCTGGAACTTGTTTTGAACACCTCAAGGATCCTGCTCACGCCAAGGAAGAGGTGCTGATTCTCCTCGCTAAGGCAGTAAGCCACCTGCTTAGCACGTACCAGACCCAGGCGGTACGCGACCTAGTGCTTCCATCGAGGCTGATAGCATTGGAGAAACCGGGTGGAGGGGTGCGTCCAATCGCGATAGGGGAGACCATCCTTAGGATCACGGCGAAAGCGGCTCTTAGGGAATTCTCGCAAAACATCCGTGACTTCTTCCTCCCCGTGCAGTTTGGCGTCGCGGTTACGGGAGGAGCGGAATGCATCATCCACTCCGTGAGATCGCTCCTCAAAGATGATGACACACGGATCGCGCTGCAGCTCGACATAGAAAATGCCTTCAATAGCGTGGAACGGTCGGCATTTTTCATGTCACTGGCACAGTCTAGTCTGCTACCACTCCTCCCGTTCGTCCGCACACTGTACGGTGGACCCTCGAGGCTCCTTGTGGATCAGCGGCTTGGCGTCGACCACATCAACAGCACACGAGGAGTACGCCAAGGGGACCCACTAGGACCCCTCCTCTTCGCAGCAGCAATCCAGCCAACGCTCTTGGGGGCCGCGACATTCTACCCAGACGTGGCAATAGTTGCCTATGCGGATGATATCACGATCGTGGGCCCCCGAGAATCTGCTTATGAGGCGTTTAACCACGTCATGACGGGGCTAAGTCTGTTGGGACTGCGGTGTAATATCACCAAGTCTTCGGCTTGGTACAGAAACTTGGAAGCAGAGAGCGACACAGCGCCACCACAGGGGCTGCCAAGGAATGCGGACGGCATACAAGTCCTGGGCAGCCCCATTGGCTCGGCTGATTTCTGTGCAGACAGGGCTCAGGCACGACTCAACGAGGCAGCGGCAACACTGCCGCTGATCGCACAGTTGCACCCACAGTACGCCATGCTTATCCTCTCGAGAAGCATCTCCCGCAGAATATCGTACCTGCTCCGGACTACACCGGCGGAAATCCTGGAGAGGGAGGGATGGAGGAGGTGGAGCGAGACCTTACTGGAGGCGGCACTTGCGGCGGCAAAGCTAAGGATCCCGGCAGGCGAGCTGGAGCAGAGCTTACTCTGGCGCCAGGGCACACTGCCGGTCAGGCTTGGGGGGCTTGGCATCATTGACCCCACCTCAGAAGCGCCGGCCGCGTACATCGCCTCGATGACGGCAGCTCAACAGCTACTGCGCCAGATGAACCTGCAAGACTCCTACCTCCTGAAAAGAGCGGTCACCCTCCTGGACTATGCATGGACCCCAGACCCCCCCATGGTCAACCAGTTGCTGGCCCTTGAGACAGGCCTCCCCACAGCGGCACAGACAGCACTGCAAGAGCACAGGGAGCGACCGATGGGGCTGGGAAACCTGCAGCAGACACTAAGCCGGCACATCAACGAGAGGCGGGCGGCGGAGCTACTGGCAGATACAATTCAGGACAGACCGGGGACGGATAGGGGACATGCTGTGCGCCTCATCAGCCTGCAGGGAGTAGGAGCGGGGGATTGGCTACATGCTGTGCCAACCAGAACTGACCTTTCATTTGCCCCTGGTCAGTTCTCGTTGGCACTGGGATTCCGCCTAGGCATGAGGCTGCCAGTCACTGTGAAGTGCCCCTGCAAGCGCGGCAACTCAGACATCACAGACACGAGCCTCCCCAATCATCTCCTACGTTGCGGGGAAGGAGGGGACGTGGTCAGAACACACAACGCTCTAGTTTACGCTGCACTCAGGATGGCACAGGAAGCTGACTTCACCGTCTTCCACGAAACAACTGCCTTCTCCCCCCCGGTCATCAGGAAGAGGGGAGACTTGGCCATTCGAGACAAGGAGTCCAATGAAACGTGGGTGACCGATGTGACAGTAACGGACCCTGTACTACAACGACGAGACACAAGGGCACGGAAACCACCCGGGTGGGCAGCTAGGGAGGCGTCTGAGGGGAAGCACAGAATCTATGAGGGCAGACCTGACTATGTCGGTTTCTTTGGGCTGGCGGTAGAGACCTACGGTGCCTTGGCGACGGACACGCAACAGTTTCTGCGCCTGCTAGCAACATCAGCGGCAAAGAAGAAATTCCGCCAAGGCAGGCTCACCACAACAACGGCCAGGCTCACAGCACACTACAGACAGCGATGGTCTGTCATGCTGCAGCGCTCCCAGGCCACTTCTTTCCTGAACAAGTCAAACATAGGGGACGAGGCAGCATTCACCCAGGCAGGAAAGGACCCATGGGAGCCAAGCCTCGGGGACCTCTGGCAGGTCCTAGAGGACGAAGTATAGAGGGGGTTAGAGGGGTATCGGGGGATAGACACGGCTTAGCTTGAGGAGTGCTGGTCTGCCAGCCCGCTAGGCCTGCTATGCTAGGCTTTGCAAGCTCCTGCCATGCCCGGCCTTGCTTGCCTGCCTTGCTCTTCTCGCCGGCCCCGCCTTGTTCTCCTTGCCTGCCCTGCCTCGTTCTTCTTGTCTGTTTGCAGATGTCCTACCCGCAGCACGTACCTGCCTTGCAGCAATCCAGCCAACGCTCCTCTTCGCAGCAGCAATCCTCCTCCTCTTCGCAGCAGCACGTACCTGCCTTGCATGCTTGGTTGCTTCAATACCTAGGCCTGTCTAGCACCTATCCCTGCCTTGCCTGTACCCCTATGAACCTATCAATGAAGGACTGCTTGAGAGAGAGAGAGAGAGAGAGAGAGAGAGAGAGAGAGAGAGAGAGAGAGAGAGAGAGAGAGAGAGAGAGAGAGAGAGAGAGAGAGATGGCCTAGTTTTAGTCCTTAGCCGTTTCTAGGCCTCTCTAGCCTAGGATCCAGTCCTTAGCCATTTTTAGCCTAGTTTCCTTAGTATAAAGCACCTGGATCCAGTCCTTTGAGCTCATTATTCACTGGTGAGTTGGGTTCATCGGAAGATGTCTCCGTGGATGCAGAAGATGGGGTACCCTTACCAGGGGGAGCAGGTCGGGGACGTGGACAGGGACGAGGTAGGGATACAGGGGGGGTGGACGGGAATGGACAGGTGGGCGAATCAGAAGGCGAGCAGGCAAATGGGGCTGCCAGCAAAGAACGGTCACCAGCTAAAATCATGGAAGATGATGACGCGTGGAGGCGGGTGGAGGCCTGGGACCTGGGTCCCCTGCGAGCCAGCTCCCAGCCCTTTCTGGCCAGGAAGCTTCCGCCCGAAATTCTGAAATCGTTCAGCCACTGCCTCACCATACCACTTTTGCGACTATCGAAGCAACCAGACTGCCTCGGGGCATGGCGAATCCTGCAATTCCTGCCCAGACTGATACTGAGGGCAAATCTCGAGAAAGTTCCGGGAAACAAATGGCAGGCGGTGGAGGCGAGGCTGAGACAGTTCCGAGATGAGGAGTGGGACGCCCTGTACCTACAAGCCAGCACCATCCCCGCAGATTCCAAACCCGCTAGACACGAACCTGACCCCGAAGGCATTTGCGCCAGGGCAGAAGGGCTGGTACGGAAGGCCAACCTGGCGAAAGCGACAACGGCTCTACACGCATCACCACTGGCAGAACCATCCCAGACCACACTCGAGGCCCTCCGCGCGAAACACCCAGGAGCAACACAGGCGATACCGGAGGGAGTTAATGGTTACACATCCTGTGGGCTCGACATCAGTGCGGACAAGTTTCGCGAACTGTTAGCGAAATGCCCGAACGGCATCGGTGCAGCCCCATCGGGCACCTGCTTTGAACACCTTCGCGACCCTGCCTTAACCAAAGCGGAAGTGTTTGACCTACTGCACAAGACTGTGAACCACCTGCTAAGCAGCTACCAGAACGAGCAGATACCGGAACTAAACCTCCCATCTAGGCTGATCGCCCTGGGCAAACCGGACGGAGGAGTGCGACCGATAGCAATAGGGGAAGCACTGCTGCGACTAACGGCCAAAGTAGCACTCAAGGAACTAGGGGAGGAGATTCGCAGCCACTTCCTACCCGTACAGTTCGGTGTGTCCGTTCCAGGGGGCGCGGAATGCATAATACATACAACAAGAGCGCTCCTGGCCGAAGATCCCACGCGGATAGCCCTCCAGCAGGACAAAGAGAACGCGTTCAACTCTGTCGAACGCGGGAGCTTCCTCTCGTCGTTAAGATGGACTAGGCGGATCTCTCTCCTCCCGCTTGTGCGCACGCTATACGGCTCACCATCGAAGCTCCTACTGGACAGTGGTTTCGGGGCGCCATCCATTGACAGCACGCGGGGAGTCCGCCAGGGAGACCCGCTCGGCCCAATGTTGTTCGCGATGGCCATCCAACCGGCACTTCTGACGGCGGCAGTGCAGGTCCCAACAGTGACGATAATGGCTTATGCCGACGACATCACAATCGTGAGGGAGGCAGCCGGGGCGATTAAAGCACTCGACATGATCTGTGGGGAGCTAAACGGTCACGGCCTGAGGTGTAACCTCACCAAATCGTCCGCGTGGAGCCCGTCGGGGAGCTCGGATACCTTGCCAGACGGACTGGTAGCGGGTATAAGAGTTCTAGGGAGCCCGGTGGGAACGTTGGCGTTCTGCAGGCGGCTTATCAGGAGCGCGCTAGGGACCATGTCTGCACCACTCGGCCTCATCGGCCGCCTTCACCCACAACACGCAATGCTGCTGCTGTCGCGGTGCATCTCCCGCCGGGCGTCCTACCTCCTGCGTACCACACCTGCAGATGCACTACCACTCAGAGAATGGAGAGAGTGGAGTGAGCGGCTACTTTGGACAGCCCTCAAGGCGGCCCACCTGCACACGCCAACAAAGGAGCTCGAGCAAAGCCTGGTGTGGAGACAAGCGACTCTGCCGGTGGCGCTAGGAGGTTTAGGGCTCATCGACCCACTGTCAGAGGCACCAGCAGCATACCTGGCCTCACTAAATGCAGCCTAGACCCTCCTGCAGCAGGTTTCGGCCATGCCAGATCATCCGCTGCAACGCGTAGTGGAGCTGGTTTCACCACAAGGGGAAGGGGCAGCAGTGGGGAGCAGAACAACGCTACAGGATATGCAGAACAGGCTCCTAGAGGCGGCACAGGAGCTGCTGAAGGGATTCAGCCGGGAAAATGGGGGGAAGGGGCAACTACAGGAGCTCCTCTCCAAGCACATCAACCAGGACCGGGCAGCAGAACTATTGGGCGATACTCGGGTGGATAAACCGGGGGAGGACAATGGCCATGTGATCCGCTTGATCAGCCTGCAGGGAGTAGGGGCAGGGGATTGGCTACACGCCATCCCTACGAGAGGGGACCTGACGTTTTCGCCGGGACAATATGCAATAGCCCTGGGTTTTCGCTTGGGACTGACCCAGCCAGTGACAGACACATGCCCGTGCCACGGGGAACGATCGAAGATGAATGACCGAGGCTTCCCCAACCACCTGCTGAGGTGCGCGGAAGGAAAGGACAGGACAAACACGCACAACTCCCTGGTGTATGCGGCACTGCGAATGGCACGCGAAGCGGACTACATGACTTTGCATGAGACCACCGTCTACTCGCAACCCGTCAACCATAAGCGAGCGGACCTGGCCATCAAAGACCGTGAGTCAGCTGAAACGTTCGTTACAGACGTCACGGTCACTGATCCCGTGCTGCAGCGGCGTGACATAGGGGCCATCAGGGGGCCGGGCTGGGCGGCAGAGGAAGCTGCAAGGACAAAAAGGGGTCTGTACGAGGGGCGCCCGGACTTTGGGCTAGCGGTGGAAACCTATGGGGCCTTAGCATAGGACACCCAGAGGTTCCTCCGCCTCCTCGGCACATAGGCGGCGAAGAAAAAGCACAGGCAGGGGAGGCTCACCACGGTGGCCTCCAATCTGACTGCGCATTACCGACAACGCTGGTCAGTGATGCTGCAGCGCAGCCAGGCAAACGCCCTGTTGGCGAAGTCCAACAGGGCGACAGAGAGGGCCTTCCCCCAGGCCCCAGTTGACCTGTGGGAACCCAGCCTCGGGGACCTCTGGCAGGTCCTTGAGGATGGGCTGGACTGGGGGCCGGCCCTGGATGGGTGAGGGGGAAAGGGGGCTGGAGTGAGAGGACACTCCAGGCCGCAGTCCTGAGGTACTGGGCACTGGGTGGGCCTCTCGGCTGCGCTGGCCAACTAGTAGGCGGACCATACAGGAGGGTGTTGGCCTGGTCATTGTTGGGGTTACTTGGTTGCATGCTAGCCGGCTAAATACCTGGACTGCATGCTTAAAGCCAAAACTAAACTCTCTTGCATGCCTAGAGTTTGCTTGCTAGAATCTTGCACATGCCTTGCTTGTACCCCATAAACACATCAATGAAGGACCGCTTGAGAGAGATGGCCTAGTTTCAGTCCTTGGCCGTTTCTAGGCCTCTCTAGCCTAGGATCCAGTCCTTAGCCGTTTTTAGCCTAGTTTCCTTAGTATAAAGCACCTGGATCCAGTCCTTTGAGCTCATTATTCACTGGTGAGTTGGGTTCACTCTCCAAAACCGGCGGCGACTCTTCAGCCGCCGTGGCTACCCTGCGGAAAGCCAAGGACCATCATCAAGCTCAGCATCTTCTGGCTCTAGCGGCAAGTGGAGCAGCTCCCACTTCGCCTCCGACAATGCCCCTCGAACAAGCCCCTGCTGAACCTCATCAATCTGAGGGTCGCGGGCGACGTACATCCGACTCTACACGGCGAGGTGATACTGCTCAAGCATGTCAGAAAGAACGAAACAGGAATGATTGCATTGAACAGAAATGTGGTACAAGTAGTGAAACCCTAAAGTGTTGTACCCCATATTGACTAACCCACTACAGCCTAAACAAGCTATAGCATATAACTTTGACACACCCCCATAGGCAAAGTGGGGGAGAACAAGAGGTCACAAGACCAGTCAAGAAAAGCAAAGCAAGCTCAGGGTGGATCTCAAGGATACCACACAAATTCCGAGCACAAGCAAGCGGTCACAAGACCAGTTCACATGCAGTTTGATAATAGAACAAGAGGTACAGTGATCACAACCTAGCAAGTGAAAGCATGCAGGTATATATATAGAGATCACAGTACAAGCAGAGTCAAGAAGTGAGCAAGTGAGGGAGAGTAGGCACAAGGCCTAGAACAGTACAGAAACGCTGATGGTCACAAGGCTGAAGCGCCTTGGTGAACACGTCAGCAGTGTTGGCCCGAGTGGCCACGTAAGAGAGACGAAGCTGACCACGCTGCTGCAGCTCTCGAGCAAGGAAGTAGCGCAGAGCGATGTGCTTCGTTCTGTGCTCCAGTCTGTGCTCCTGACACAAGGCAAGGGCGGCCTTGTTGTCGACGTACAGCACTGGAGGAGAACGAGGCCGCTCTCCCAGGTCGGTCAGCAGGTAGGTGAGCCAGCGAAGCTCCTGGGCAGCCATGGCTGTGGCGTAGATCTCAGCCTCACAACTGGAGCTGAGAACAGAGGAAGAGCGTGTAGAACGCCAAGAAACTGAGCCAGAGCCAAGGCTGAAGGAGTAACCCTGAGACGACCGCTGAGTAGCCTGGTCGTCAGCCCAAGAAGCGTCTGAGTGTCCAGTGAGGACAACGTCGCGCCGTCCTCCAAGCACAAGCCCCATGCCCGACGTACTGCACAAGTAGCGCAACACCCTCTTAGCTGCATCCATGTGCTCCTTCCGGTGACGGCCAGGAGCGACATAGCGTGCTAGGATGCTAAGAGGGTAGGCTAGGTCAGGTCGAGTGCAGGTCATCAGGTACATGAGGCAGCCCACAAGCTCTGGATACGGGCCACTCGGCTCTACGGACTCATCCGAAGGCAGAGCTGAGAGCGAGTGACCGGTAGGCAGAGGAGTGGGCTGAGGCGAGGAGTACGTGAAGCGGAAGCGCTGAAGGACTTGCTGCACCATGTGTGACTGAGTCAAGGTGATGGTGCGCTGTGCTCTGTCCCGGGTGATCCGCAAGCCAAGATAGCTTGTCAGCTCACCCAGGTCTGTGCACGTGTGTCTCTTCTGCAGCTCCGACTTCACGTGGGCGAGTGCCTCAGTGTCAGCAGTAGCAAAGACCAAGTCGTCTACGTACACGAGAACGTAGAACGGCGGCAGAGTGGTGTCGGTGCGTAGAAACAGCGACGGGTCAGCAGTAGAAGGAGCAAACCCAAGAGCAGCAAGAGTAGTCCTCAGTGTGTCGTGCCACTCACGGGGCGCCTGGCGGAGACCGTAGACTGGCCGCCGGAGGCTCCACTGGGTACCAGGAGGGAACGACCCAGTGAAGCCAGGTGGGCGGCGCAGCCAGATCTCCTCGTGCAGGGTGCCCTGTAGAAACGCAGTGCTGAAGTCAAGGCAGTGGAGCTCGTAGTCACGCTGAGCAGCGACGTGCAGCAGAACCCGAAGAGTGGTCATCTTCGGGGTCGGGGAGAAGGTCTGAAAGAAGTCAACTCCCTCTCGCTGACTGAAGCCTCGTGCAACGTAACGCGCCTTGAAGACAGGCGGAGAACCCGGCGGCCGCTTCACCCTGAAAATCCACATGCCACTGACGATGTTCGCCCCAGGTGGGGGAACCTCCTCAACGTAGGTGCCTGTGGACTTCCAGGAAGCCATCTCTGCGTCCATGGCTGTCTGCCACTGAGAGGAGTAGAGACCCTCCATCGCCTCTGCGTAGGAGCGTGGGGTCGGGATGTCTGGTGCATCCGGGTCTCCCTCAGGGGCAATCAGCATGGACACGAGATGAGGTAAAGCAGCAGCAAAGCACTCAAACTCCTCCAGTCTGTCCTCAAGGACGTCCGTGCCAAGAGCACACTCACCCCCGACGGACTGAGGACAGACAGACTCAGACTCAGCGACAAGGCTAGCTGCGTAGTCTAGACGACAGGCGGCAGCAAAGTCAACAAGCTCAGCGACTAGACCAGATGCAGCAGAGGACTCAAAGGTAGGGTCAGTGACAATAGTGGCAAGGATACGCGCGACAGTAGGACTGGCAGCACGAGTAAGGTCTGACGGCGGGTCGGCAACGTCAGGAAGAGAGGACGCAGGAGGAGACGGCAGAGGGACGCGCTGTGGAGTAGTGGAAGGACGCAGGGTCATATAGTGAGTGCCTAGGATAGGAGGAGGACGCTCACGTGGAGCACGATGACCAGTGCGGGCAGTGCGGACAGGCGACTCTGGACGAGACTCAGAAGACGGAGGACTGGACTCAGGTGACGGAGGACGAGACTCAGGCTCACGACGCTCCGTAAAGCTACCTGTCGGCGCAGTGTAAGGAGAAGGACCAGGCAGTGGAGAGGCAGGCTGTAACTGTGACTGCGACGGGACAGGTGGTGGACTCAGTAGGGGAGGAGGAGTAGGACCAGGAGAGGGCGGGAGACCAAGAACCTGCTGAAGGAGCGGAACGTAGTACGGCCGCAGCCGCTCAGCACCTCCAGCTCCAACTCCCTCAGCAGGCCCAGTCCCAGCAGCTCCAGTACCTCCAGTACGAGCACCTCCAAGACCAGCGGCTCCAGCAGCTCCAGCACCAGCAGCACCACCAGCAGCACCAGCACCTCCAGCAGCTGCAGCAGCAGCAGCACCTCCAGCAGCACCAGCACCAGAAACACCTCCAGTAGCTCCAGCAGCACCAGCAGTACCAGCACCAGCAGCACCTCCAGCAGCGCCAGCAGCACCGCCAGCAGCAGCAGCAGCACCAGCACCAGTAGCTCCTCCAGCAGCGCCAGCAGCACCGCCAGCAGCAGCAGCACCTCCTGCAGCTCCAGCAGCACCAGCACCAGCAACACCTCCAGCAGCTCCAGCAGCACCAGCAGCAGCAGCAGCAGCACCTCCTGCAGCTCCAGCAGCACCAGCACCAGCAACACCTCCAGCAGCTCCAGCAGCACCAGCACCAGCAACACCTCCAGCAGCTCCAGCAGCACCAGCAGTACCTCCAGCAGCTCCAGCAGCACCAGCAGCACCAGGACCAGCAGCACCCCCAGCAGCTCCAGCAGCAGCACCGGGGTCCGCGACGCGAGGAGCGCCACTCCGGAGACTGCAGTGCCGAGCGTACCACTCGCGGAGCTGCAGGGGAGAGGGCAGCGCCCGCCGAGGAGTGGAAGCACTAGCACCAGCTCCAGCAGCGCTCCGAGCGCCAGAAGCACCTCTCCTGAGGCTGCAGTACTGTAAGTACCACTCACGCAGCTGCTCGGAGGAGAGAGCTCCTCCAGGTGTAGCACTCCCAGGCTCAGCACTCCCAGACTCAGCACCCCCAGTCTCAGCACCCCCAGACTCAGCACCCCCAGACTCCGCCACCCCAGGCTCCGCACCCCCAGGCTCCGCACCCCCAGGCTCCACACGCTCAGGCTCAGCACCCCTAGCAGGACGAGAGTCGACAGCTACCTCGACAGGGTCAACCGGGTCTACCTGGGACACACCTGAGGGAGCGGCACCCTGAGGGGGGAGGGGGTCTACCACAGCAGCACCTGGCGCGAGGAAGAGAGGCGGGGGAGGGAGCGGGGCAGTGCGGTAGGGGAAGAGGCGGTAGTAGGGCACCGACTCGTCAAAAGTGACGTCCTGAGAGGGCAGGACACGGCGCGAGGTGGCGTGGTAAAACTGCCAACCAGACGCGTCCGGGACAAAGCCAAGGAAGACACAAGGAACAGCGCGGGAGGAGAGCTTGTCCGCAGACGTATCGCGGACAAAAGCTCGAGATCCCCAGACCCGGAAACGCGACGCATCGCCAACCTCCCCCGTCCACAGCAGTGTGGGCGAGGTCTCCGGCAAGGAGACACGGGGCCAGAGGTTGAGCTGATGCGCAGCGTAGCAGACTGCAAACGGCCACAGAAAGTGGGGGGCAGCCGCATGGATCAAGGAGGTACGAGCGACCTCCATGACCAAGCCAATGCAGCGCTCAGCAACCCCATTCTGCTGTGGAGAGGCCGGAAGCGTGAACGACTGCTCAATGCCGTGCTCTGCACAGTAGGCTGCCAAGAGGTCGGAGGAGAACTCACCACCTCTGTCAGAGTGCAGACGCAAGACAGGAAAGTCCAAGTGGAAACGCTCGCTGAGCTGGAGACGGGCAGCGCGGATCCAAGGGATCAAAACAGCAGGGACCTCACCCTTGGTGCGCAAGGGGAAGACCGTGGTGTAGCGCGAGAAGTCGTCAACAACGATCAGGAAGTACCGCTCCTGACCCTGTCCACGGACGCGGGCTGGGCCCCACACGTCCATGTGGAGCGTCTGCAAGGGAGCAGTCGTCGGGGGAAACGAGGAGGAGTGAGGAGCGGCGCGCTGCCGCCCCTCGACACAAGGAAGACAGGGAGGAGCAGGCGAGGGTGGTAGGGGAGGGAGTACCCGGGGAAGACCAGAGACAAGGTACCGTTTGTGCATGGCACGAAGGCGCTGCACGGACGGGTGACCAAGGCGGTGGTGCCAGAGGACAGTCTCGTGCGCCAGAGAGCGACACGAGCAGGGGGCAGACAACTGACCTGACGCAGACGCAGATGTAGCTACCTGAGGGGACTCAGTGGTCAGTGTGTATAGGTCCGACCCCGGCTGCCTAGTGAAGGTAGCCAGGTGACGGCCCGTCCAAGCACACGTGCAGTGTGTCACGCGCTCGTAGGCAGGGGTGAACTGGTGGACACCCCCATCCTGAAGCACACAGCCTGCCACCAAGTTCGTAGAGAACGAGGGGAGGTGAAGACCTGACAGTGTGCCCGACGGAACCGCAGGACAAGGAAGGACAGTGGAGGAGGTCGCAATGACCGGACCCCCAGAGGGGTCAGCAAGGGAGACAGCAACTGGCCTAGCAAGCTGCTCAAGGGCAGTGCGGTCACGAAAGAAACAGCGAGAAGCGCCTGAGTCTAGAGTGAAGGTGTGCAGTGCCTCAGTGGACTCAGTACCAGGGGGCGCAGACTCACTAGCACCTGGAGCAGTAGCCTCACCAGCACCTGGGGCAGCAGACACGTAAGCACCTAGCGCAGCAGCCTCACCAGCACCTGGGGCAGCAGACACGCAAGCACCTAGAGCGGCAGCCTCACTGGTGCGAATGCCCGGGTCGGGCGGAACACGCAGGTACTGATCACCCTCTCCACTAGTAGACAACGCATACATGGCAGTGAGAATAGCATCAAAGTCAAGAGCAAAGACATCAATGTTCTTCTTCATCAGATCCCACCAGCGGGGCAGCTCAGTGGCAGTAGGGAACTGAGTGCGCCAAGCGTCGTCGAGGCGGGAGAAGCAGCGCTGCGTAGTGTGCGCCCTCCCACAAGTCTGGCCAGTGCGCTCACCAGTGCGGATGACGTACGTGCAGCTAAGGCCACCCCCCCCCCCCCCCCGTGCTGAGAGTACCACTCACGAAGCTCCTGGGGAGAGAGAGTCTGCTGTCCGCCAGCGCCACCACGTCCACCACCTCCGCCGCCACCACCTCGACCACCACCGCCCCTGCCGCCGCCTCGTCCACCGCCGCCCCCACCACCGCCCCCACCCCGGCCACCTCCTCCGCTGCTGCCGCCACCACCCCCACCGCTGCCACTAGCCCCTCCTGCCCCGCCACCACCCCCACCGCCTCCACCGCCCCCACCACCGCCTCCCCCGCCGTCACCTCCACCTCCCTTGCCCCCTTTGCCCTTGCCGCTGCGGCGCCAGCTCGGAGCGGACGCAGTCCCGACCTGCTCAGTACCAACTAGGTCGACAGCAGCAGCAGAGGCGACAGAGGGGAGCAGGGGGGAAGGGGAACACCCCTCGAAGAACGGGGTGCGGGGGTCGCCACGAGAGGCAGCTACAGCGACTATGCTAGTCTCGGCTGCAAGCAGTTCCTTCTCGAGCAGGTCAACGGTGAGCTCAGTGGGGCAGCGAGCGAGGAAGTGGTCCCTGACCGCACGAAGAGAGTCAGGGAGACGGGTGACAAGGTGGTAGAGAGTGAGCCAGAGCGGGGGGGGGTGGGTGGCAAGAAACTCAGCGGGCATAGCGGCACGGAAGCGAACCTCACTAGTGCTGAGGTGCGTGGTGAGGTCAGCGACTGTGGCGAAAGCGGACAGGTCTGGGAACAGGTAGGGGAGCGAGAGACGACCTAGCGCAGCAGAGGCAGGTGAGGAGTAGCGTGCAACTACAGCAGTGTACAGTGCCTGCGCAGTCTTTTGCTGGCCAAAGTGCTCGCGCTCATCGACCGGCAGGGAGTTACGAATAGCGAAACGAGCGTGGGCATCACGAGTCTGCCACTGTGAGCGGGCAGTACTGTCAGCAGTAACAGCAGGGGCAGCAGCGAGGCCTAGTGCGTGGTCGTACAGTGAGATATCCTCCTTGGCAGTGAGCTAGAGGAACAGGTGCAAGTCATCTAGCCAGGTGTCAAACTTCACTGGGCGGCCCTCGGCATCAAAAGTGAGGACAGCGGGGCTAGCCATAGTAGCAGTAGAAGTAGCAGCAGTAGCAGGAACAGTAGCAGTAGTAGCAGCAGGCACATCCCTAAAAGCAGCAGGCAGTGCAGCTCAGGTAGGGCGGCTCGGTCCAGAAAGGGCGGCTCAGTACGGGGAGGGCGGCGCGGCTCGGTTCGGGCGGCGCGGCTCGGCTCGGGCTGGGCGGCTCGGTTCGGGCGGCTCGGTTCGGGCTGGGCGGCTCGGTTCGGGCGGCTCGGTTCTGGCGGGGCCGACGGGGCCTCTAAGGGGCGAACGCGGGGCCGACGGGGCCTCTAAGGGGCGAACGCGGGGCCGACGGGGCCTCTAAGGGGCGAACGCGGGGCCGTAAGGGGCCTCTAAGGGGCGGCGCGAGGGGTCGACGAGGCCGTAAGGGGCCGCTAAGGGGCGGCGCGCGGGGTCGACGGGGCCGTAAGGGGCCGCTAAGGGGCGGCGCGCGGGGTCGACGGGGCCGTAAGGGGCCGCTAAGGGGCGGCGCGCGGGGTCGACGGGGCCGTAAGGGGCCGCTAAGGGGCGGCGCGCGGGGTCGACGGGGCCGTAAGGGGCCGCTAAGGGGTCGACGGGGCCGTAAGGGGCCGTTAAGGAGGGGCGCACGAGGGCGCTGGGGGGAGGCGCTCGAGGGCGCTCCGACAGTAGGGCGCACGAGGGCGCTAGTAGGCAGTCAGTGTGGTGGGCCCTTAAAAAAAAATCGGTCCTAGCGGAGGACCTGCTCTGAAACCATGTCAGAAAGAACGAAACAGGAATGATTGCATTGAACAGAAATGTGGTACAAGTAGTGAAACCCTAAAGTGTTGTACCCCATATTGACTAACCCACTACAGCCTAAACAAGCTATAGCATATAACTTTGACAAAGCACCGTCGCAAGGCGCGCCACGAAGCACCCGATCTGAGACAGGCGCTCCCCGCGCTCAAGATACTCGGCCTCGCCCGGGGTTCATTCCACCCGCGCCCCCACCCAGGATCGCGGGGATAATTCGGCCAGCCCATGTTCCACCACTGCAACTGCGGATCTCGTGCGGTCCCGGGCGTCTCAAACCCGTCCCAGCCGCGGTGGCGCTCGTTTGGTTGCGACGAAACCTCGACAGGAGTCACAACGAGGAGTCAGACAAGGGCAAGTGGAACATCAACACGGACAGGGAGAGAACACACAGGGAAGCCAACAGCAGGAAAATCCGGGTCAACAAGAACGAAAGCGCCAAGCATGGGGGCATCCCCGCTGGTGACGGAGGAATCAGACTCACCACGCCAAAACGAGCGGCGGAAGGACGGGGACGAGGAACAAGGGGATGCTGGCGTTGAGGCTGCTGGACGGGAGGAGCGGTCGGCAGCCGAGCCGGAGCCGCGGGAGGGGCCGAGACAGACGGCGCAAGATGAAGCACCGACGGGAGCTGAGGCTGCACCGGCAGAACCGACGGCGGTAGTGGAGGAGGTGCGGGAGGAAGCACAGGCGCCGGCTGTATCTGAAGGGAGGCGAGCGGAGGCAGAGCCAGCGCTTGCGGCGGCTGAGGCGGCGGGGGAAGAGCGGACGGCGGCTGAGGAACCTGCCGAGGGGGAGGAAATGGCCTTGGCCGCCATGGCTGATGGCGGGGACGTCGGGGATGACGGAAGGGCTGACCCCGCGGGCGGAGGTAGTACGGCGTTCGACCAGGCGGCGGGTGATACACAGGGCGACGGGAGTCCGGGGAAGAACGCCGCCCACGCCCCGATCCGCCGCTCGATTCGGCTTCAACCAAGTCCGCGGCGGCTCGGAGCAGGGCTGGCACCTGGCCTCCCTGGCCCCCTTCGGGGGTGGGAGTGCCAGACCTACCAACCACGACCTCACGACGAGGGGCCTTCGCGGCCTTACCCGTCATCGACGAGGGCGGAGGAGGAGGAAGCAGGCGAATTACCAGCAGAGGAGGAAATTCTGCAACCGCCAAGTGCGGCGGGAAGGACGCGAGGAAGGGCACGAGGCCGAGCACGAGGGCGCGCAGGGGCGCGGGGACGGGGGCATCGGGGAGGAGCGGTCAATGCGCGGGAACGAGTCAGATCCGGACCATGGCGGGAAAGGCACGGGAGGCCAGAGTTGGTGCCAGAGGAAGGGATCGATGATAGGCCAGCTACTGCTGACAACGACGAGGAGGAGGAGGCATATATGGCATCGGAGGAAGGAGAATCGGAAGAGGTTTCACTGGAAGATGAGCCTGGGGTGGGTAACCACCAGGGGAACGCGAGATCTGGGAGATCACGAAGGGGAGGAAATGGGAGGACTGGAGGGGAGCAACAGCACAGGGATCCGCCACGCGTGGTCCCGATAGGCCAACTTGCCGGCGCGGAAGTGAGAGAAATGCGCCCACCCGAAGTGATAGCTGGGGACGAGAACATCTGGCGTCAGGTGGCAGAATGGGAGGTGGACTGCCTGCAAAGCAGTGAACAACCCTTCCTGGCAAGGAGAATGCCACCTGGGGTGGTGGATTCATTCGCGGCGTGCCTCGTCATCCCGCTCCAGCGACTGAGGAAAAACCCTACGTGCCCAGGAGCTTGGCGGGTACTCCTCTTTTTGCCACGTTTGACATTCTGCGCCGACATTGACCCCAACTGCGCAAATCACTGGCAAGAGATCGAAGGCAGACTGCAACAGTTCCTACTGGAAAAATGGGAGCTACTGTTCATGCAGGCCAAAACCGTACAAGAAGACCCCAAACCGGCCAGACACCAGCCAGACCCCGAGGGACTTCGAGCGAGAGCGGAAGGGCTGGTACAGAAAGCGAATCTCGCGAAAGCAGTCGCAGCATTACAGTCTTCCCCCCTCGCGGAAGCATCGGCGACAACGCTCGAGGCCCTCCGCGCAAAACACCCGGAGGCGACAACTGACATACCAGGCTGGGTAACCGGGTTCAAGGCGTCAACCCTCGCCACAACGGCCGACAAGCTACGTGACGTATTGGCGAAATGCCCGAATGGGATCGGCGCGGGCCCTACTGGAACCTGTTTTGAGCATCTTCGCGAACCAGCGCTAGCGAATGGGGAAGTGCTCACACTCCTGCTAGAAGTCGTCAACAATCTGCTTGGCAAGGAGCAACCAGAAAGTATTTGCGAACTCTTACTGCCGTCCCGACTTATCGCCCTGGAGAAGCCTGATGGAGGTGTGCGGCCGATAGCTATAGGAGAAGCACTGCTTCGACTAACAGCCAAGATCGCACTATGGGAGCTCACGCCACAGATTAGGAAGTACCTCTTACCGGTGCAGTTCGGAGTCTCTGTCTCAGGAGGAGCTGAGTGTATTATTCACTCGACACGAGCACTACTTAAGGATGACCCCGACCGAGTTGCGCTGCAGTTGGATATCGAGAACGCCTTCACCTCGGTAGAGCGCCAGAGCTTCTTCACATGGCTCAGATGGTCGGGACTCCACCCCATAGTTCCCTTCGTGCGCACGCTGTATGAAAGCCCTTCCCGACTGCTTCTGGACGTCGGGTTCTCCTCAAACCACATTGAGAGCACGAGAGGAGTACGACAGGGGGACCCATTGGGACCGACACTTTTTGCGGCAGCTATACAACCGGCGCTACTCAAAGCAGCGGATGAATTCCCATCAGTGGTGGTGATGGCATACGCGGACGATATCACTCTGGTAGGAGAACCTGAGTCGGCGGGACGAGCGATGGTGCTGATCACCAACGAACTGCGCGCCTACGGGCTACGCTGCAACTTAGCGAAATTCTCGGCGTGGAGCCCGGCGGGCGCACTGGACAACCTCCCAGCTGGACTCGTGGCGGTGGTAGACGGCATTGGGAGGAAAAGGAGGAACTTTGTAAGGACAGCGCTGGAGAAGATTGCCGCGCCCCTGGACCTAATCAGTGGACTCCACCCCCAGCACGCCATGCTCCTCCTTTCCCGCTGCATCTCGAGGAGAGCGTTGTACCTTCTCCGCACGACACCGGCTGACCTCATCTCGTTGGCGGAATGGCGCGATTGGAGCGAGCGACTACTCCAGACAGTCCTCAGAGCGGCGCACCTCTACCTGCCGGCGGACGAGATGGAGCAGAGCCTCCTATGGCGCCAGGCGACATTATCGGTGGCCCGGGGGGGGCTGGGATTGATAGACCCACTCTCTGAAGCCCCAGCAGCGTACCTCGCGTCACTGACGGCGGCCCACACACTCCTACGGCAGCTCCCCCTGGCGCCAGGCAACCCCATGATTAGTACGGCACGGCTCGTGTCACCAGAGCCAGGGGAACAGAGGACCAACGGGGAGGACATCCGAAGGGACATGTGGGCGTGCCTGCCAGCATCAGCTCGAGTGGCACTACAGGCGTACTTGGAGCGAGATGATGGGAAGGGACACCTGCAGCTGATACTGTCACGACACATCAATGCGGAGCGGGCGGCGGAACTGCTAGGCGACACACGGGTAGACAAGCCGGGCGCGGACAATGGCCATGTCCTATGCCTGCTGAGCCTCCAAGGAGCAGGCGCGGGGGATTGGCTGCATGCCATACCAACGCGGGCGGACCTTACCTTCTCCCCGGGGCAGTTCGCGCTAGCAATAGGCCTCCGCCTCGGACTCACACTGGCAGTGATGGACAACTGCCCTTGCCGGGGGAGGAGGGCGAAGATAGGGGACAGAAGCCTCCCGAACCACTTGCTGAGGTGCGCGGAAGGGGGAGACCGCACAACAACGCATAACGCACTGGTGTACTCAGCCCTCCGCATGGCAAGGGAAGCGGATTTCCTTACCTTGCACGAATCGGCCATTTTCAGCCCCATAACCAACCAAAAACGGGCAGACTTGATCATTTGCGACAAGGAGTCAGGAGAAACCTCGGTGGTGTATGTGACTGTGACGGATCCAGTGCTACAACGTTGAGACAAGCGAGCAGTGAAGCCGCCAGGATGGGCCGCGGAGGAGGTGGCAAGGACAAAGCATGGCATGTACACGGGAAGGCCGGGGTGGGTGGGATGCTTCGGCATGGCGGTGGAGACGTACGGGGCAATGGCAAAGGATACGCAGCGGTTCTTTAGGCTCCTGGGCACGTCAGGAGTCAAGAAGAAATATAGACAGGGGAGGTCAACCACGGTTGCCTCTAGGCTCACCGCCCACTACCGACAGCGTTGGTCGGTGCTCCTCCAGCGCTGCCAAGCCAACGCCCTGCTCGCCAAGTCGAACAGGGCAGCGGAGGCAGCATACCCACAGGGCCCCTCTGACCCGTGGGAGCCACAGCTGGGGGACCTGTGGCAGGTCCTGGAAGACGGGTATGTCCGGGACTGGAGTTGGGGAGAGTAAAGGGCAGGAGAGGCCGATGGGGCGGCAAGGGTAGCCCGCAGCTAGGCGGATGGCCCTACAAGTGGGTATAGGGGGCTTGGGTGCTCGCCTAGGACTAAGGCCATGAGTCTAAGGCCATGCCTGCTTGGATGGTTGCTTGTATCCTAGGGTTGCTTGCTCGCTTGCCAGGACTAGCTATCACCCTGCCTGTACCCTCCTATACATCAATGAAGGATCGCTTGAGAGAGAGGATTTTTCGGCTCGCGCAATTTTTCGGCTCGCGCCTTCGGCCACGCGTGAGGGGACGGCAAGGGAAATCACACACCCCCGACTATAGGCAAGTGAAACAAGGGATGGCAGCACCTACGACTGCCTAAGACAAGCAAGCAAAAGAGCATGGAGCGCACGGGTGCGGAAGCTACAACCGATATGCCACCCGCGCAGCAAGCGGCGCCGGATGCTACATCTGATCAGCGTCAAGGACGGCAAGAAGACCCGTCAAGGTGCGATGCAGCTCTCGCACCACCAACGTGCTTGCGGCGATCGCATTGGCTCCAGAGCCTGCGCGCAATAACCGCCGCAAGCCCCGGTCAGCTGCACCAAGCTGCCCTATGCCCGCAACTCCACCCCTCGCGGGCGCAGCCAACACAGGCGCCAGGAGCTCCGCTAGTTGGTCGGCAGCATCAAGACACTCGTCCCGAGGGCCGCCATCCAGAGTGTTCCCGCGGGAGAGAGCAGCTTGACCATACACCCGGATCAGGAGAACGGCCCGCAAGCTCTCAGAGAGACGCCACAGCTGCCCCAAGGTTGCCACTAGGACTTTTGCGTGACGAAGTGGACCCACCAACGCCTGGAATGGCTGCGCGACACCAGCAGCTGGGGGAGCAGTATCTACGGGCAGGAGGGACGGATACTGGGCCGTCACCACTCCTCCTGCCGCGGTCACAAATTCCACGCCGGCCACAGGAGGTACCCACGGCAGGCGGAGATCGTGTCCCTGCTGAGGGCGGGCTCCAGGAGCGGCGGCGGATGCAGCGGGAGCAAGAGGAGGGGCTGAGGCAGCTGGAGCAACAGAGAGAGGTGCCCCTGTTAGAGGAGCAACAACAAGATGAGCAGCGGGAGGAGGAGCATTCGACGACGGTGCCACCCGCTGCGAGCTGCTCTGGCTCGCCGAGCCAGCCCGACCATCGCGCATCGCGGCGGTCAGTATCTGTTGCACATCCGCAATCGTCACCGGCGCATCATACCGCCCGCCACGCCCGCGACTGCGACCTCCCCTCCACCCACCGCGACCACCACGGTGGGCATGCCAACTCGACTGGGACTGGCGGCGTCGAGGAGAATCGTGACGGCGTCGAGACGACTCCCGCTCGTCACGCGGCGAGGGGGAGTGAGGACGAGAGGGCCGACGATCAGGAGACGAGGTACGCCGCTGCTGATCGGGAGAACGCACCGCCAGAGGAACCGACGGAGACGCCGCCGGCGCATTCAGGGCGGCAACACTAGAGGCCACAGCCGGAGCCAGGACGCAGTGGTGGCAGGCACCGCCGGCTGCGCCAAGTCGCCGGCCCGGGCCAGCGCGGCAGAGCCCGCGTCAACAGTCGGCGCAGCAGGAACAGGGGCGCTCAGCGGCGCATCAACAGCAACATGGGGAACCAGAGCGGCAACAGGAGCAACGGGAACAGGCTCCGCTTGAACAGGGGCGGGAGGAAAACCTCAGCGTGTGGTTGAGGCTCTGCAACAGGCAGATCAGGCTTTGGGAGAATTGGGGCCTCAGAGACGGAGGGAAGCGGTTTCTGTGTAGGCAGCACATGCGGCTTCATCGAGGCAGTCACCGAGGCAGACACCGTCGGCGACCTACCGATCACCATAGACGCAGCGGCAGCGTGCTCTGGCTCAGGCGTGCCTTCAATCACCATCGCGGAGAGGAAGAGGTCGAGGCCGTGGGGGACGAGCAGCTAGAGGTGTGGGCGTAGGTCCGGAGAACGCGTTCCAAGCAGCAGGACGGAGGGCTTTAACAAATCTCAAAGATAGTACTGAGCTGGAGGAGCGCGCGGATCCTACTTATAGAGAAGAACCGCAGGCACCAAGTAGCAGCAGCGAGGGCAGCGAAGGAGAAGGAGAAGGGGAGAGGGAAGGAGACAGGAGCAGAAACAACAGGGCCCAGCGGGCAGAAGAGGTGCGGCCATTGGACGGAGGTGGGCCGCGCAATGGCAATCGGACGGTTGTGAATCCAACCGTAGCTCAATCCCCAACATCGAGACGTGCCCGTGCAAGCCGAGCCGGACATCGCCAGCCCATTGCGCGATCTCAAAGATTGAACCCGCGCTATTTCTCGCCAGAGGAGTTGGCGACACATGCTGACAGGTTCGCAGCTGTCGCGAACTGGGATATCGCACCCCTCTGTGACTGTCGCCAACCACCCATGTCACGCCGATTACCGCCGAAATTGTGCCAGTTATTTTCGCTTGCCCTGCTGACGCCACTTCTACACCTATCGTGAAACCCAGACTCCATCGCGGCCTGGCGTCTGCTGCTTTTTCTCTCACGCCTAACACTTCGCCAAGCGACACCGAAGCAACCTGACTGGTCGAAAATTAAGGCCAGGCTTCGGTCATTCCAGCGTGGCAAATGGGAGCAGTTATATTATGACGCCACGGAGGCGGTCAACACACCGCCCTCGCCCCGTCATCAGCCAGACGAAACTGGCATCATCAGCAGGGCGGAGGGACTGGCGAAGCGCGGAAGTCTTCGCCGCGCAGTGCTGGCACTCGAGTCAACACCGGTATGCACACCGACTCCACAAGTTCTGGACGAGCTACGCCTCAAACACCCGCCAGCTGGTACCGAACCACTGACCTGGCCCCCCGACATCCAATCGCCAGGGCTGTCCATTTCCCACGCGGAATTTGTCAAGTTACTGAGCCGATGCGAGAACGGCGTGGGGGCTGGCCCGTCTGGTACAACTTTCGAACACCTGCGCGACACGGCAATTACCAACGCATCGATCTGCACCCAGCTACACGCCTTGGTTAACACAGTGATGGGTGGCAAATTACCCCAGTCTGTAGTAGAGCTGCTCACAGCATCACGCCTCATTGCCTTGGCCAAGCCTGGAGGAGGGGCCCGTCCCATAGCCATTGGCGAGTGTCTGACTCGCCTTGCAGCAAAAGCCGCTCTGACAGCCATGGGAGAAGCAGCGCGAGGCTACTTCTTCCCACTGCAGTATGGTGTAGCGCTGCCTGGCGGCGCGGAAGCAATAATTCACTCCGCGCGAGCATACGCTGACGCACGGCCAAACTGCCTCATTTACCGACAGACATCGCTAACGCGTTCAACAGCATCTTGCGGCAAGGAATAGTAACGGCGCTACAGGATGAAGCCCTTTCGCCACTATTGCCCCTGGTTAAACTTACATACGGCCAACCCTCGCTTCTGTACCTGGACGCAGGCTGCAACAGCGCCCCGCTAAGCAGCGAACGTGGTGTCCGGCAAAGGGACCCCCTGGGCCCGTTTCTTTTCGCAGCCGGAATACACTCAGCGCTCGCGCAACGGCAGCTGCACACCCAGGCGTCCTATGCCTGGCATACAATGATGATGTCACTTTCCTCCGCGACCCCCTTGAGACTGGCGCGGCATTCTCTCACTTCACCGGGCGGTTAGCACTAGTACGACTGCAGCACAACCCAGGGAAGTGCGCTGCATGGAGTCCAACTCGCCATCACTGACCCCAGGCTGCCCAACCACCTCTTCCGTTGTGGCACAGGCAAGCATAGGATCAACACCCATAATGAGCTTCGTAATGCGTTCATCAGTATGGCGGAGGATGCGGGGTTTATCGTACACGGGGAGTCAGCTGCGTACCTCCCGATTGAAGAGCAGACGGCGAACCTTACAATTAGAGACAAGAGTTGAGGGGCGGTCTGAATTTGTGACGTCACAATCACGGACCCCGTCAGCACAAGAGACCCCAAAGCGGAGAAAGGGCGGGGATGGGCAGCGAGAGAGCAGGCAGACAAGAAAATCAAGCACTACGAGGCAAGGCCCGACTCAGTGGGCTTCTTCCTCCTGGCGGTAGAGACCTGTGGTTGCCCCTGTGCGGAGGTACCAAATTTCCTGAAGCTGTTAGCAGACACTGCGGTACGGCGACACTTCAACGCCGACCCTCACTCTTTCCAAGCCGCGAAGTTTCTGCACCAGTTCCGGCAGAGATGGTCCGTTGCCCTTCAGAGGGCCCAATCGGTGGGGTACCTCATGAAGTCTAGTCTGGCGGCCGCAGCAGAAAACCCCCCTGTTGGGGGAACCCACACTGAGATGTCCTTGGGGGACTGGTTTGCCGCGCGTGAGGGACGGCAAGCACCACAGCAAACACTGCAAGCATCACTGCAAACACCACTGCGCGCGGCCGCGCGCGAGGGACGGCAAGCACCATTGCAAACAAGCTTTAATAGCAAAGCACACACACATGGGAGGCACAACAGGCATCTAAGGGGGCGGCAATGGAGCCAGCGGGGTCGGATGCTACATCCGATCCGCCTCAAGGGCAGCAAGAAGGCCTGATAGGGTCCGCCACACCTCACGGACCACCAACGTACTTGCGGCGATCGCGTCGGCTCCAGACCCAGCGCGCAAGTACCGCCTCAGGCCCCGGACAGCAGTGTCAAGCTGCCCAACCGCCGCAACGCCTCCCCGCGCGGGCGCAGCCAACACGTGCGCCAGGAGCAGAGCGAGCTGATCGGCAGCGTCAAGACAGTCATCCCACGGGCCTTCCTCAATCGTGTTCCCCGGAACCAGCGTGAGGGAGGCATGCGCCTGTACCTGAATCAACAGGAGTGCGCGCATACTCTCAGCAAGCCGCCACAGTTGTCGGAGTGTCGCCTCCGGCACACGAACCTGTCGGGGAAAATGACCCCCTGCAAGGAAGGGGAGGGGATCATCATCAGCAGCAATGGGAGCAGTACCAGCAGCAAGGCAGAAGGGTACTGTGCCCCCACCGCTCTCCCTCCCACTCCAACAAACTCCACGTCAGCGACTGGCGGCACCCATGGCAGACGGAGACCAGTGCCCGCCGCCACCCTCCCAGCAACAGGCGCTTGGGCTTGCTGGGACGCAAGCGGAGGCACCACCGGCTGAGGAGGAACACGCAGAGGTGCGTGAATCAGAGGAGCAGCAGGCGGGGGTGTGATCTGCTGGGAGTTGCTCTGGCTCATTGAGCCGACCTGGGCGTCACGCACAGGCGCCGCCACGATACCCCCAAGGTCCGCCCGCAGCTGCTGCACTTCAGACGCGCCACCACGACCGCGACTGCGACCTCCCCACCAGCCCCCACGGCCTCCGCGCTGAGCAAACCGAAATGCATGCGATGGGCGGCGACGAGGCGACTCCTGCCGTCGCCGTGACGACTCACGTTCGTCACGGCGAGATGGGGAATGGTGACGAGATTAACAACCCTCCTCGCGGTGACCCCGCCCCGACGGAGTCGCCGGGCACGGGGTTGACTGGTGCACAGGAGACGACGCCGGTGCCGAACGGTCCCCAACGACCACCGATTCCCCCAGGCCCGGGCTGCCAATGGTGGCAACGGACGGCAGGCACGTCGATTCGCCGACAGGGGGCAGCGGCACGATTTATGCAGCAGCAGGCGGAACAGGAGCGGACGAGAGAGGCGCCACAACCGGCGCAGACGGGGCAGGCTGCGCAGGTTCCACAATCGGCGCAGGAGGTGCGAGGCGAGGTGATTGCGCAGGAGCATTGCCTGCGGCTGACACCGAGGCGCGGACAGGTGGCACAAGGGGCGCAGCAGCCGATTTCATCGCCTCGGACGACATCCATGACACACTCGGCGAACACGCGTTCGCTGCAGACACAAAGACAACGCGCGTTCGCGATGGCTCGGGGGCGCCCGCAATCACCATCCCGTAGTGGAAGGGGTCGGGGTTTGGGCCGACAGACGACAAGCAGGATAGGTGGAGGGCCGGAGAATGGGTTCCAAGCAGCTGCACGAAGGGCTTTAACGGAGCAAGAAAGGAATGACGAGGAGGAACTAAGAAGGGACCCTACTTATAGTTCTGAGGAGGAGGCGAAAACTACAACTGAGACCCAAGAGGCAGCAGAGGTAGCTGAGGATGGTGAGGTAGCCCCCGAACCGCAATTACACGAAGGGCTGCAGATCCACTTCCCGGGGATCCGACGGCTCTCCAACCCGTCGGACGAATTCCCGCTCGAGCCGCGGGCGAGCGATTACTCACGCCGCAAATTTGCCAAACCCCCAATTGCCAGCCCGACATTTTTCGCCACAACCATTTCAGAATGTCAGACAAGTTCGCTGCGGTAGCGACCTTTTTCCTACGTGCTGCTGCGGCCGTGGGTCCTCCTCTATTCTCTCCTGCTGTGACTGTAACTGAACCTCCTGACGTGGGTGTGTCTCCTCCTCCACTCTCTCCGGCTGTGGCTGCAACTGAACCTGCTGCTGCGGGTGTGGCGCCTCCTCTACCCTCTCCTCTATACCTAGACTTAACTAACAAACTATAACAAATATATTTTGACACGAGCCAGGCACCGCCTACGACATGCTCCAGTTGATCCTGCAAAGTGAGTCGCACGGCACTTACGACGAAGCAGGAAGGGCGCAACCTTACGACAAGAAGACCTACCTCGCACTCTACCCCCACTGGCGCAACCCTGATGACAAGCTGGGTGTGGAAGAAGAAGAGGAGCTGGCGCGACGCGAAGCCGAAGAGCTTCGCCGGAAAAGAGAGGTCCAAGGCCGCGGCAATATGGCCTTTGGCGAATGGGGAGTAGAAGACGATGGCGCATGGGGAACTTCAGGTAGAGGAGGTTGATGAAATTCCGGCGGAGGATGGGGCGGCAATGGCGGCGGCACATGGGGCAACGCAGGGGGCCGATGGGGCACATCTGGCCACCGAGAAGAACAAAAAGGGGGAACAGAAGAAGAAACTACACCTACTGTTCCCCTCGGTCGCATCCGCGCCAACGAACACCACCACCCGTGGCCTCCCCCGAAAGACCTCATCGCGATCCATGGAACACCATCGATTGGGGATCTTAGCCTTCTACCCCACGTCGCTGTCAAACTATATATGTTATAGTTTATGTGTGTTATTCTAGGTGTCTTACATTTTGCCCTAGGTTCAGTTAGGGTTTCCCATATCCATCATTGTACTGCTTGTTTCTCAATCAATCCATTCGATAGTTACCGTTGTCACATGGTATATAGCTAGATCGATCCGTTGGGCCGACCGCCCCGTAGCCCGAAGTGCCCCGTAGCCCAAAGCGCCCCGTAGCCCGAGGCGCCTCGTACCTGTAGCGCCCGTGTAGCTCGCGCCCCCGTCCCCTCCCCGTCGCGCCCCCGTCCCCTCCCTGTAGCGGCCCCGTCCCCTCCCCGTCACGCCCCCGTCCCCTCCCCGTCACGCCCCTGTCACCTCCGTGTCGCCTCCCGTAGCCTCCCCGTCCCCTTCACGGTCGCGTCCGCGTCACCTCCCGTCGCCTCCCGTCCCCTTCCCGGCCGCGTCCGCGTCACCTCCCATCGCCTCCCGTCCCCTTCCCGGACGCGTCCCCGTCACCTCCGCGTCGCCTCCCGTCGCCTCCCCGTCCCCCTTTCCGTCACCTCCCCGTCCCCCTTCCCGTCGCCTCCGCGTCGCCTCCCTTTGCCTCCCCGTCCCCCCTTCCCGTCGCCTCCGCGTCGCCTCCTGTCGCCTCCCCGTCCCCTTTCCGCCGCATCCGCATCGCCTCCCGTCGACTCTCGGTCACCTCCCGCCGCCTGCACCCCTGAACGCACCCCATACAATCGCGCGCGCAGCCCGCACGCACGCGCTCAAGCAACCGCACGCACGCGCAGCTACACGCACGGACTGCTGCTCGCCCGTAGCCCGCAGCCAGCATCAGCGTAGGCCGCCACCAGCGAGCGCCAGCAGCCTACGCCACCGCCAGCGCACCAGCAGCAGCTTAGACTGCCGCCAGAAGCACGAGCAGCAGCTTAGGCTGTCGCCATCGCACCAGCAGCAGCTTATACTGCCGCGAGCACACCAGAAGCAGCTTAGGCTGCCCCTCAGCAAAACCAGCAGCAGCTTAGGCTGCCCCCAGCAGAACGAGCAGCAGCATAGGCTGCCGCCAGCACACCAGCAACAGCTTAGGCTGCCCCCAGCAGAACCACCCGCAGCTTAGGCTGCCCCCAGCAGAACCAGCAGCAGGTTAGGCTGCCCCTAGCAGAACCAGCAGCAGCATAGGCTGCCCCCAGCAGAACCAGCAACAGCATAGGCTGGCCCCAGCGCACCAGCAGCAGCTTAGGCTGCCCCCAGCAGAACCAGCAGTAGCATAGCCTGCCCCCAACGCACCAGCAGCAGCTTAGGCCACCGCCAGCGCACCAGCAGCAGCTTAGGCTGCCCCCAGCAAAACCAGCAGTAGCATAGGCTGCCCCCAACGCACCAGCAGCAACTTAGGCTGCCCCCAGCAGAACCACCCCCCGTTTCCAGCTCCTCACATGGCGTGTACTAGGGTTCTACAGCAGCAGGGCCAGCCGCAGCACTCCCGGCAGTGGGGACCTGCGGGTCTAAACTGTGGCGCCCCCAGCAGTGGCTCAGCTAGCAGTAGGCGAGACGTCGGCCCCTTCGGGTACCGGGCCCTGACAGGCCCTGGTGCTGGCACTACCTGCTGGAGTCCTGATCACTCAGCGTCCCACTGCTACCGTCGCCTCGATGACCTCCACCGTGAGCGTTTTGGTCCTCACGCTATAACACCGCACTGGCCCTCGCGTCTTCGCCAGCGCACTGCTGCACCAGTTGAGTCTCACCTACCTGGTCTAGGACCTTTCCCGGCTACACGAGTAGAGCCCTGTGTTTCCAGTCTTGGTGCGTGCGTAGTTTCCAGTCCAGGCGCCTCTTAGGGTCTTTGTGTGAGAGCTGCAGCTACCACTAGTCTAGCACCAGCCTTTGTCGCTGGCTCGGGTGCGACCTCACAGACTGCACAGCTTTCCTTCACCCTAGACTCTGGAGCGTCCAGCTGTTTCTTTCGTGACTGTACTGACCTCACGCCACTGCGCACTCCAGTCACTGTCGCCTTGGCTGACCCCTCCGTGGGACCTGTAGTTGCCCACAGCACCACCACTCTCCCGTGTCCGGCGGCTCCCTCTGCGTTACACTCCCTCGTTCTCCAGGAACCTGGTGGGTGTCAGTCACCTCCACGACCTAGGTGTAGTCACTACTTTCCCACTGCACGAGCCTGTTGCCTCCTGCACAGTCGGTGCCACTGGGGCGCCTCCAGCCACTTTCCACAGGGAGCCGGGCTTTGGTCAGTACTCAGTACACACTGGGTCCCACCACACTCGGTCAGGTCACGTTAGGTCAGGTCAGGTAGCTGCTGTGTCGTGCGACCGTCCGTCACTCACCCACCCGTCGGTCCTCTGGCACCACCGTCTAGGTCACCCGTCGTTCCCACGTCTCAGTAGGATGGTACGTCACCGTCTGGTCTCAGGTCTCCCAGAGTCGCTTGCCCCGCTTCCTCGCTCGCCTGCGCCGCTGCGCACTCCTTGCGTCGAGGGTCGGCAGCGTGCTGCCCCTCACTCCTCCTCGTTCCCCCCCACCACGGCTCCCTTCCAGACCCTGCACTTGGACATCTGGGGCCCCTCTCCGGTCCTTGGCCCACGTCAGGAGCGCTACTTCCTGATTGTGGTGGACGACTACTCCCGCTACACCACGGTTTTACCCTTGCGACGGAAGGCCGACGTGCCTACCGTCCTCGAGCCATGGCTACTAGCGAGGGGTGGCACCCAGGCCCTTTGTGGGTTCCGCTTGCACTCGGACCGTGGTGGTGAGTTTTCTTCCACTCGCCTGGAGACGTTCTGTCAGGGTCGGGGGATCATCCAGTCTTACACGCTACTAGCCTCGCCGCAGCAGAACGGGGTAGCAGAGCGACGCATCGGCCTGGTCATGGAGGTTGCACGGACCTCCATGTGCCATGCCGGTGTCCCCCCAGTTCCTGTGGCCTCAGACAGTCCGCTACGCCGCGCACCAGCTGAACCTGTGGCCTAGTGATGCACGGCCACGGGTGACGCCGGTCTCCCTTTGGACAGGTTCTCCGGGCATAGCAGCTGACTACCACGTCTGGGGTTCCCTGGCCCACGTTCGCGCCCCTGGCGCAAACAAGTTGTCTCCGCGCACCCGTGCCTGCATCTTTCTTGGCTTCCCACTCGACACCTCCGGCTGGCAGTTCTACGACCCGGTTACCTGCCAGTTCTTCGGTTCCCAGGACGTCACTTTCGACGAGTCGGTCAGTTACTACAGGAGTCGCCCCCACCGAGGTTCTGAGACCTTCTCCCCCCCGTTGTTTCTCACCACTGAGTCCCCCCCAGTCGCCCCGGTAGCCCCCCCCCCCCCCTTCGCGTCCTGCCCCGTCAAGTGTGTCGCACGTCACTCCGCAGTCGTCTCCCCTGCAACGTCCAGTCCCTGTCGTGTCTGGGGGTGCGGGAGGTGCAGCTGCGGAGGGTGTGGGTACTGGGGCTGCTGGAGCTCGTGGTGCCGGCTCTGGGTGCGCAGAGGGTGTGTGAGTGGAGACCACACCTGAGGAGGACACGGCTGTCTCGACTCAGAGGCCTCGCCCCGCCTTACCCCCTGGCTTCCCGTCTGTTTCGCAGTTCCCTCCTTGTTCGCCTCCGTGGCCGGTCGCTGCGGAGTCTGGGGGTGTTCCTGCCGGAGGTACTGGAGGCCCTGGGGGTGTTGTGGGTGGAGGTTCTGGTTCTGGGGTTGCTGGAGCCGGAGACACAAGCACTCTGATGCCTACACCGCGCACAGTACGTTTCCTGACCCGTGTGCAGCGTCTAGACAGGTTGGACAGGGAGGAGCGGGAGCAGTTTGAGATGGCACGGCAGCAGCACCACCAGCAGCAGCAGTAGTCTCAGTCGGAGCGTTAGGAGAGAGTAGAGGAGGAGTCCCAGCCGCAGCAGCAGGTGCAGTTGCAGCCACACCAGGAGAGAGTAGAGGAGGAGTCCTGGCTGCAGCAGCAGGTGCAGTTGCAGCCACACCAGGAGAGAGTAGAGGAGGAGTCCCGGCCGCAGCAGCAGGTGCAATTGCGACCGCAGCAGGAGAGGGTAGAGGAGTTACGGCCGCAGCAGCAGGTGCAGTTGCCGCCACACCAGGAGAGAGTGGAGGAGGGGTCCTGGCCGCAGCAGCAGGTGCAGTTGCGACCGCAGCAGGAGAGGGTAGAGGAGGAGTTACGGCCACATCAGCAGGTGCAGCTGCAGCCGCAGCAGGAGAGGGTAGAGAAGGAGTCACGGCCGCAGCAGCAGGTGCAATTGCAGCCGCCGCAGGAGAGAGTAGAGGAGGAGCCACACATGGAGCAGGAGGAGCAGCAGCAGGGGCAGGTGCCGCCGCAGCAGACGTCGGAGGAGGCGGAGCAGCAGCGACTGAGAGACCTGCCCGACCCGGCACCTGCACGCCTGGTCCGTGGTCCTCTACCGTCCCCTCCTGTTCCCCCTGTCGATTCCCTTGCCTCGTCCCCGTGGACTCGTCGTTCTCCCCTCGGTCGTGCTGTGTCTCCAGAGCCTCGTCGGTCTCGTTACCGTGCTGACGGTATGTTTCACCTTGTACTTCGTTCTCGTGTTCCACCTCCTCTAGTCCTTCCACAGCCTCCTGAGTCTTCGCTCACTGTGTTTCACGACCCGTTGTCCGACTACCTCCGTGCCTCCCGTCCTGTCGTCTCTCGTGTTCTGTCCGCGTTGGTCACTCACCCGACTGCCCCTCTGTCGTCTGTCTCAGATCTTGTTACCACTGTCGCTGGCTTAGCCTCTTCCCACCGTCTTGACTACGCCTCCCACCTGGTGAGCGGCACTGCTCGTTTTCCGTCCACTAGGGGTGTTCCTGTTTTTCCCCTGGAGGTCCTAGAGGACACGCAGTTCGAGCTTGGTTTCCTTGCGGCCGCTGTTCCTCATCTCTGCGCCATGTTGCTTGCCCCTGAGTTGGATCCAGACGCCCTTGATGGTGTCCTGCTGAAGCAGCTGACCTTATGAGAACCTTATGAGCGACTGACCTTGTGTGCTTTCTCCAACGAAGGAAGGTCAGATGGGAACTTGGCTACCTCTGGTAGCTTCGTCTCCAGCACCTGGCATGGGATGCACACACAGAAGGAGGAGTTTTGAGGCGCCTTAAAAGTCTTCTCCAACGAAGGAAGGTCAGATGGGAACTTGGCTGTCTCTGGCAGATCCGTCTCCAGCACCTGATATGCACACGCGGAAGGAGGCGGGAGGGAGAAAGGGAGGGAGAAAGGAGGGAGAAAGAGAGGAAGAAAGAGAGGGAGAAATGGAGGGAAACACACAAGCAGGAAAAGGGTTTTTGATTGAGGGGTCGCAAATTCTTGAGACAGGTCAAGTTTTCGGGGAGCTACAAGTAAAGCAGAAGGATTTCACAGCTAAATCGTGAAGGATTTTAGCTGTGAAATCCTTCTGCTTTACTTGTAGCTCCCCGAAAACTTGACCTGTCTCAAGAATTTGCGACCCCTCAATCAAAAACCCTTTTCCTGCTTGTGTGTTTCCCTCCATTTCTCCCTCTCTTTCTTCCTCTCTTTCTCCCTCCTTTCTCCCTCCCTTTCTCCCTCCCTTTCTCCCTCCCGCCTCCTTCCGCGTGTGCATATCAGGTGCTGGAGACGGAGCTGCCAGAGACAGCCAAGTTCCCATCTAACCTTCCTTCATTGGAGAAGACTTTTAAGGCGCCTCAAAACTCCTCCTTCTGTGTGTGCATCCCATGCCAGGTGCTGGAGACGAAGCTGCCAGAGGTAGCCAAGTTCCCATCTGACCTTCCTTTGTTGGAGAAAGCACACAAGGTCAGTCGCTCATAAGGTTCTCATAAGGTCAGCTGCTTCAGCAGGACACCATCATTCCTCGCACTCACGCTGAGGCGGTAGAGATGGCATCTTATAGGTCCACAGGCACCTACGTCGACGCTGTCCCACCACCTGGGGCGAACGTTGTCAGTGGCATGTGGCTCTACAAGGTGAAGCGGCCGCCTGGAGCACCACCGGTGTTCAAGGCGCGCAATGTGGCGAGAGGCTTCAGTCAGCGAGGAGGGGTAGACTTCTTTCAGACCTTCGCTCCCACCCCGAAGATGACCACTCTTCGGGTGTTGCTGCATATCGCAGCTCAGCGCGACTACGAGTTACACTCCTTGGACATCTCCACGGCGTTCCTTTAGGGGAGCCTGCACGAGCAGATCTGGCTGCGTCGCCCGCCTGGCTTCACTGGCTCTTTCCCTCCTGGGATCCAGTGGCAGCTGCATCGACCGATCTACGGCTTGCGCCAGGCTCCCCGCGAGTGGCACGACACGCTACGTTCGACTCTTGCAGCGCTTGACTTCTTTCCGTCGTCTGCTGACCCATCGTTGTTCGTCCGCCGCGACTCGACCCCGTTCTTTGTTTTGGTTTACGTTGACCATCTGGTCTTCGCCACTCCGGACCGACGCGCACTGGCCTTCGTGAAGGAGGAACTGCAGAGGAGACACACTTGCACTGACCTTGGTGAGCTGCAGCGCTACCTGGGCCTGCAGATCACCAGGGACAGGGCAGCTCGCACCATTACGCTGACTCAGTCGCATATGGTCGATCAGATCCTCACGCGGTTTCGCTTCCCGTTCTCCAAGGTACAGCTCACCCCTCTTGCTGTGGATCATGGACTCACGGCTCCACCTTTGGACGAGCCATTTGAGACCTGCGGTCCATATCCTAAGTTGGTGGGTTGTCTCATGTACCTGATGACCTTTACTCGCCCGGACCTAGCTTACCCTCTTAGCGTCCTAGCGCGCTTTGTTGCGCCTGGGAGACACCGACCTTCCCACTGGTACACTGCTAAGAGGGTGGCGAAGTATGTGGCGAGTACATCAGGCATGGGACTTGTCTATGGAGGGAAGCAGCCAGTTACACTTACAGGTTACTCGGACCCGTCGTGGGCTGACGACGCTGAGTCGCTGCGGTCTACACAGGGTTACTGCTTCAGCCTTGGGACCGGAGCTGTTTCGTGGAGGTCGACTTGGGCGTCGTCAGTATCTAGCTCCAGTTGTGAGGCAGAGGTGTACGCTGCGGCCATGGCTGCCCACGAGCTTCGCTGGCTATCTTTCCTCCTCACCGACCTTGGTGAGCGGCCTCGCTCTCCCCCAGTCTTGTTCGCCGACAACAGGTCTGCTATCCTATTGTGCGAGGAGCCCCGACTGGTTGGGAAGGCGAAGCACATCCAGCTTCGTTACTTCCTTTTGCAAGAGTTGCAGCAGCGTGGCCAGGCACTCGTGCGACGTGTGGTCTCGGAGGCCAACACTGCAGATATCTTCACCAAGGCGTTGCCGCCTTGTGACCACCAGCGTTTCTGCACCCAGCTTGGCCTTGTGTCTACAGGCCCTCACTTGCTTACGTAGAGATGCTTTGTCTTGTACTCTTGTATCTCACTATATATTCTATATCTGTGCTTGTGGACAGGCCTCGTGGCCCCTTGCTTCTGTAGAGATGCTTGTCATGCATGTCTTGTACTTTTGCGTCTCTTATATCTGCTATATTCTTGCATGTGGACTGGCCTTGTGGCCCCTTGCTTGTTCTCGGACTGTGTGGTGATCTTGAGATCCACCCTGAGAGTTTCTTTGTTCTTGTGAACTGGTCTTGCAACCGTTGCTTGTTCTTGCTGACTGGTCCTGTGACCCTTGCTCTTGGGTTGTGTGTTGCTTTCCACAGGACTACAGTCACCTAGACTATGGGGGTGTGTCAAACTATATTTGTATAGTTTATGTGTGTTAGTCTAGGTGTCTTACATTTTGCCCTATGTTCAGTTAGGGTTTCCCATATCCATCATTGTACTGCTTGTTTCTCAACCAATTCATTCGATAGTTACCGTTGTCACAGTCGCAACATTTACGGCTCCGGCCTAGAGCCCCAAGAGGATGAAGCCATCCTAGGCACTATCGAGGGAACCAACATCCCGCTCGTTGTCATCCCTGACTGCATCTTCCTCGCCCTCGCGCTATCAACGACAATAGAAGAAACATACGAAGAAGCAACGGAAGCAGAAGCCGAACCTGAACCCGAGGAAACTCCCTCTGAAGCCCGCGCACGATACCTTTGCAATCCTGGAGTTTGCGCAACAGACGATGTCTGGCACCATCGCCCCGGTCACCCCTCGCGACAAACTCTCAACAATTGCATCACCGCCGAAGTCTTCGCTCCAGGAGCCATCCTACACCCCTACGGAACCGAACTGAGAAACACCTCACAGCCACACATCTGCACCGTCTTCCCCGAATACACGCTTACTCAACCAGCCATTTACCTTGCTCGAGCCAAGCACCAATCAGTACTTGAAGCAGCGCGATGTGGGGTCCATCTCGACATCAGGTACGAATACAAGGGTTAGATCATCCTTGACATGGACAGCAAGAAAATCGCACCTGCGCGGGAACATCCAGTTCTACGAGAGATCTTCCTCACTAGGTTTCGCACAGATCGGCAAGCGGGAGAAGCAACAGTCTACGCGCATGGCGAACGCAGCTTTGCCACCCCCGAAGACTAGGCAGCAACTGCAATCCTCAACTAGGACCCTTCTGACGAGCATCCTGGCCTGCACCCTCGCCGCCGTGACGACAATGACGACGACGACGACAACAACAACGAAGCGCCATCTGGCCCTTCGCGGGGCATAAATCCCGTGCGACGCCCCTCACCTGCACCTGAAAGCGACGAAGACGACGAGCAAGAAGTTGGCAACGAAGGATGCCATAACACAACCGTGTCCGGACTCCAACTGCTCGGATTTTACACCGCAACAACCTCGGCCCCACATATCATCGTGCCAAAATCACCAAGACAGACTTTGATGGGACACCACTGTCAAACTGTATGTTTGTGTTATCTCTAGGCTATAATGGGTTAGCCTACAAGGGGTACAACACTCTAGGGTTAGGACTACTTGAACTGCCCTTCCTTCTCAATACAATCATTCCTGCCTGCTTATTCTAACATGGTATTAGAGCAGAATCGTTCCTAGGGCCCACCGAACGTTCCGCCCTGCCCTACCAGTAAAATTTTTCTTCCTACGCTGCCCCTGCAGCCGCGCTGCCCTTGCAGCCCGCGCGCTGACCCTGCGACCGCGCTGCCCCTGCAGCCGTGCTCGCCCCTGCGACCGCGCTGCCCCTGCAGCCGTGCTCGCCCCTGCGACCGCGCTGCCCCTGCAGCCGTGCTCGCCCCTGCGACCGCGCTGCCCCTGCAGCCGTACTCGCCCCTGCGACCGTGCTGCCCCTGCAGCCGTGCCTGCCCCTGCGACCGTGCTGCCCCTGCAGCCGTGCCTGCCACTGTGGCCCGCGTGCTGCCCCTGCAGCCCGCGCGTTCGCCCCTGCAGCCCGTGGGCGCTGCCTCTGCAGCCCGCGTGCCGCCCTGCCGAGCCGCGCGTCGCCCCTGCAGCCCGTGGGCGCTGCCTCTGCAGCCCGCGCGCCGCCCTGCCGAGCCGCGCGTTGCCCCTGCAGCCCATGGGCGCTGCCCCTGCAGCCCGTACGCCGCCCTGCCGAGCCGCGTGTCGCCCCTGCAGCCCGTGGGCGCTGCCCCTGCAGCCCGCGCGCCGCCCTGCCGAGCCGCGCGTTGCCCCTGCAGCCCGTGGGCGCTGCCCCTGCAGCCCGTACGCCGCCCTGCCGAGCCGCGCGTCGCCCTTGCAGCCCGTGGGCGCTGCCTCTGCTGCCCGCGCGCCGCCCTGCCGAGCCGAGCGTCGCCCCTGCAGCCTAGGCGCCGCCCCTACAGCCCGCGCGCCGCCCTGCCGAGCCGCGCGTCGCCCCTGCAGCCCGTGGGCGCTGCCCCTGCAGCCCGTGCGCCGCCCTACCGAGCCGCGCGTCGCCCTTGCAGCCCGTGGGCGCTGCCCCTGCAGCCCGCGCGCAACCCTAAACCCTAAAAAAAAAAAAAAAAAAAAAAAAAACATTATACTACTGCTGCTGCTGCTGCTACTCGTGCTACTGCTGCTGCTGGTGGAGGTGCTGCTGGGAGTGCTGGAGGTGCGGCCGCCCAGCCCCACTGAGCCGCCCGGCTGCTACTACTACTACTGCTGCTGCTACTCGTGCTATTGCTGCTGCTGGTGGAGGTGCTGCTGGGAGAGTTGGAGGTGCTACTGGTGCTGGAGGAGCTGGAGGTGCTGGACCTACTCCTGACCGTCACTGTCTGTCATGGCCACTATCGCGGCAGTTGCTGTGACCAGGGGTGGACGGCAGCGGGCACTGCCTCTCCCGGACGACCCCACCCCTCAGCAGCTTCGTGAGTGGTTGGTTCAGCGAGGCAGTCCTGGTGGTGGAGGTTTTGGTTTTAAATGGCCTAAGCGACCTCGCGACTGTGCTTCTCAGCGATGCGTCCCTGGCTGTGTTGAGGTTACTGCTATCGGTTCTAGTGAGTCTGCTGCCGCTCCAGGTGCTAGTGAGTCTGCTGCCGCTCCAGGTGCTGGTGAGTCTGCTGCAGCTCTAGGTGCCAGTGAGCCTGCCGACGCTCTAGGTACTAGTGTGTCTACTGCCACAGGTCCTGCCTCAGCTGAGGTCTTGCACACTTTCACGCTTGACTCAGGCGCGTCACGTTTCGTGATTGCACCACAGTCACACCACTTGCAGCACCTGTCCCAGTCTCACTAGCTGACCCCTCTGGGGGCCCAGTGGTTGCGCGAGCCTCCACTGTCCTCCCTTGTCCGGCAGTCCCCTCCGGTTCTCTGTCAGGTCTCCACCTCCCCACGTTCTCGACGAACTTGGTGAGCAACGCTGCCATTCAGGATGTCTGGGTTGATACCTTTATTCCTGGAGGGCAGCGTGTGGCGATCTGCACATGCTCACGGACTGGCCGTCACCTAGCTACGTTCACTCGACAGCCTGGGTCTAGTCTATACACACTGACCACTGCGTCTGCACAGGTGGTTGAGTCAGGTCAGGTGGCTGCGTCGAGTCGCGCGTCTGCGTCGGGACAGTTAGTTTCGTCTTGCTCGTGCAGAGTACTCACGCACGAGACTCAGCGCTGGCACCACCGTCTTGGTCACCCCTCCCTGCCGCGTCTACGCAGCATGCACTGCCGTCTCCTTGTCTCTGGCCTCCCCAGGACCCTGCCCCCCCTGCCACGCTCGCTTGCCCCGCCGTGCCTTCCTTGCGTCGAGGGGCGGCAGCGCGCCGCTCCTCACTCCTCCGAGTTTCCTCCGACCACTGCTCCTCTGCAGACTCTCCACATGGATGTGTGGGGCCCGGCCCCCATCGGTGGAACGGACCGCGAGCACTACTTCCTGCTGGTTGTTGACGACTACACACGCTACACCACTGTCTTCCCCTTGCGGCGCAAGGCGGACGTCAGCGATGTCCTGATCTCCTGGATCCGTGCTACTCGTCTCCAGCTGCACGAGCGGTTTGAGCAGGACTTCCCAGTCCTGCGTCTGCACTATGACAGGGGCGGTGAGTTCTCCTCTGACCTCCTTGCGGGGTTCTGTCGAGACGAGGGCATCCGCCAGACGTTCACGCTTCCGGCCTCTCCTCAGCATAATGGGATTGCTAAGCATCTCATTAGGCTTGATCATGGAGGTCGCTCGCACCTCCATGATCCATGCGGCTGCTCCCCATTTTCTGTGGCCGTTTGCGGTCCGATACGCTGCGCATCAGCTCAACCTCTGGCCCCGTGTCTCTGTGCCAGAGACCTCGCCCACCCTCCGGTGGACGGGGAAGCCTGGTGATGCGTCAGTGTTTCGGGTCTGGGGCGCGCTCTCCCTTGTTCGCGATTCCAAAGCGAGCAAGCTCTCCTCTCGCACTCTCCGCTGCGTCTTCCTTGGCTTCCCCACAGACGCCCCGCCGTGGCAGTTCTACCACCCGCGCTCGCGTCGAGTCTTCTCCTCCCAGGACGTCACCTTTGACGAGTCTGTCTGTTACTACCAGTTACACCCGCACGCGTCCCACCCGGTTCCCCTATCACCCCTCTTCCTGGTACCAGTCCCCCCCCCCGGTAGACCCCCTCCCCCCACAGGGTCCTGCTCCCTCAGGTGTGTCTCAGGTCGACCCACCCCCCTTGGATGAGCCAGTGGAGACCTCTTCTGACTCCTCTGGCCCACCTGAGGGGGGTGACCCAGTTGCGGACGACACGGCGGCCACTCGCCGCTCTCCACGCTTGGAGACCCCCCCGGGTTTTCCGCCTCGACCGTCTTCGCCGCCTCCGCAGCCTGCTGCTGTGGACTCTGGAGCTGAGACTACAGGTGCTGAGACTGGGGGTGCTGAGACTGGGGGTGCTGACTCTTGGGGTGCTGCGAGTCCTAGTGGCGGTGGAGTTGTGGGTGACCCTGTTGGAGGTCCTGGAGCTGGAGGTACTAGAGGTGCTGCTGGTGCTGGAGGTACTGGAGCTACTAGGCCTGGAGGTACTGCTGGAGGTTCTAGAGGTGCTACTGGTGCTGGAGGTACTGGAGCTGCTAGGCCTGGAGGTACTGGAGGTGCTACTGGTGCTGGAGGTGCTGGAGGTATTGCTGGTGTTGGAGGTACTGGAGCTGCCTGGAGGTACTGGAGCTGCTAGTACTGGAGGTACTGGAGCTGGAGGTACTGAAGCTGCTGGTGCTGGAGGTACTGCTGGTACTGGAGGTGCTGGGGGTACTGGAGCTGCTGGCACAGGAGGTGCTGGTGCTACTGGTGCTGGAGCTGCGGGAGCTGCTGGTCCTGGAGGTGCTCGTACTAGAGGTACTGGAGCTGCCGGAGCTGGTGGTGCTGCTCGTGTTGGAGGTGCTACTGGAGCTACTGACCCTGGAGGTGCTGGTGCTGCTGGTGCTGGAGGCGCTGGAGCTGGAGGTACTGGAGGTGCTGGAGCTGCTGGTCCTGGAGGTGCTCGTACTAGAGGTGCTGGAGCTCCCGGAGCAGGTGGTGCTGCTGGTGCTGGAGGTACTGCTGGTGCTGGAGGTACTGCTGGTGCTGGAGGCGCTGGAGCTGGAGCTGGAGGTACTGGAGCTGCTGGAGCTGCTGGTCCTGGAGGTGCTCGTACTAGAGGTGCTGGAGCTGCCGTAGCAGGTGGTACTACTGGTGCTGGAGGTGCTACTGGAGCTGCTGGCACTGGAGGTGCTGAAGGTACTGCTGGTGCTAGAGGTGCTGGCGCTGCCGGAGCTCGTGGTGCTGCTGGTGCTGGAGGTGCTGGAGGTGCTGGAGGTGCTGGTGCTACTGGTGCTGGAGGTGCTGCTGGGAGTGCTGGTGGAGCTGCTCGTGCTGGAGGTACGGGAGCTGCTGGTGCTCTTCGCCACCTTCTCAGTCTTCCGCCAGGTGCTACTGACTTCCCTGTGGCAGGTACTACTCCTCCGTTACTGTTTCCACCGGCAGACCAGTCACAGTCGCAGCTGCTACCGCACTCCCCACTGCCTGCTCCTGCTCCCTAGACTGCGGTGACACAGTCCCTGACTGAGCGTCGAGAGCCTGAGACTCGTGCTTCTACCCCTGAGCGTCGAGAGCCTAAGTCCAGCTTTGACCGTGAGCCCGAGCCTAGAGCTGCTGTCCGTGCTCGTGTTCCTCGTGTTCGTCGTCAGCGTGCTCCGGCTGTCCCGGGCACTCACGATATGACACTCCGTCCTTCCTCTGTTCCACAGCGTGTTGTCCTGCCGTTACCTCCTGCGTCCTCTCTTCCTGACGTTGCTGACCCTCCGTCTGACCTTGCTCGTGCGTCCAGTCCGACTGTTACTCGCTTTCTTGCTACGGTGGTGACTGACCCTTCGTTCTCGTCTCCTGCTGCGTCTGCCTTAGTCGCTGAGCTCGTTGACTTTGCTGCTGTGTACCGCCTAGACTACCTTGCGAGTCTTGTTTCTGACCCTGTCCCCGCCTGTCCTCCGTCCGTCGGGGGTGAGACTGCCCTTGGCTGTACTGCCCTTGGCTGTGACGTTCTTGAGGACAGACAGGAGGAGCTGGAGTGCCTTGCGGCCACAGCACCCCATCTCGCAACCATGCTGCTTGCCCCTGAGGGAAACCCGGATGCACTTGACATCCCCACCCCGCGCTCTTACAGAGAGGCGATTTCGGGTGAGTACTCCTCTCAGTGGTAGACAGCCATGGACGCAGAGATGGCTTCCTGGAAGTCCACAGGCACCTACGTCGACGAGGTTCCCCCACCTGGGGCGAACATCGTCAGTGGCATGTGGATTTTCAGGGTGAAGCGGCCGCCGGGTTCTCCGCCTGCCTTCAAGGCACGTTACGTTGCTCGAGGTTTTAGTCAGCGTGCGGGGGTCGACTTCTTTCAGACCTTCTCCCCCACCCCGAAGATGACCACTCTTCGGGTGTTGCTACACGTTGCAGCTCAGCGTGACTACGAGCTGCACTCCCTCGACTTCTCGACAGCTTTCTTGCAGGGTAGCCTTCACGAGGCTATCTGGTTGCGCCGTCCAGAGGGCTTCACTGGGTCGTTTCCTGAGGGTACCCAGTGGAGCCTACGGCGACCAGTGTACGGCCTGCGTCAGGCGCCCCGCGAGTGGCACGACACACTGAGGACGACACTTGCGGCTCTTGGGTTTGCTCCCTCCTCTGCTGACCCGTCGCTGTTTCTACGCACCGACACTACTCTGCCGGCATTCTACATCCTCGTGTACGTCGACGACTTGGTTTTTGCTACTGCTGACACTGTGGCACTGGCCCTAGTGAAGGCGGAGCTGCAGGAGAGACACACCTGCACTGACCTGGGTGAGCTGCGGAGCTATCTTGGCTTGCAGATCACCCGGGACAGAGCACGGCGCACCATCAACCTCACTCAGTCACACATGGTACACCAGGTCCTTCAGCGCTTCGGCTTCACGTGGTCCTCGCCACAGCCCACCCCTCTATCTACCGGCCACTCGCTCTGAGCTCCACCTTCGGACGAGTCCGTAGAGCCGAGTGGTCCGTGCACTTTGATGCTGCGAAGAGGGTACTGCGTTACTTGTGCAGTACATCGGGCATGGAGCTTGTGCTTGGAGGACGGAGTTCAGTGGTACTCACTGGACACTCTGACGCTTCTTGGGCCGACGACCAGGCGACTCAGCGTTCGTCACAGGGTTACACCTTCAGTCTTGGCGCTGGTTCTGTCTCGTGGAGGTCCACTCGTTCTTCTTCTGTGCTTGGTTCCAGCTGTGAGGCCGAGATCTACGCTGGGGCCATGGCTGCACAGGAGCTACGCTGGCTGACCTACCTGCTGACCGACTTGGGGGAGCGGCCTTGTTCTCCTCCAGTTCTGTACGTCGACAACAAGGCAATGCTTGCCTTGTGTCGCGAGCAGAGGCTGGAGCACAGAACGAAGCACATTGCTCTTCGCTACTTCCTTGCGCGTGAGCTGCAGCAGCGCGGTCAGCTGCGCCTTGCTTACGTGGCCTCTCGGGCCAACACTGCTGATGTCTTCACCAAGGCCCTTGGGTCTGGTGATCATCAGCGTTTCTGCACTGCTCTTGGGCTTGTGCCCACTCTGCCTCACCTGCTGGTTGCTTGACTTGCTCTTGTTGTACACTGATATATATATTTATTCCTGCATGTTTACTCTTGCTAGGTTGTGATCAGTGTACTGCCTTGCTATTATAACTCTGCATGTGAAATGGCCTTGTGGCCGCTTGCTTGTGCTCAGATTGTGTGGTGTCCTTGAGATCCACCCTGAGCTTTGCTTTGCTTTGCTTTGTTCTCCTGCTTGACTGGTCTTGTGACTGTCTGTTGTGTTTGCTATCTCCCACTTAGCCTATGGGGGTGTGTCAAACTGTATGTTTGTGTTATCTCTAGGCTATAGTGGGTTAGCCTACAAGGGGTACAACACTCTAGGGTTAGGACTACTTGTACTGCCCTTCCTTCTCAATACAAGCATTCCTGCCTGCTTATTCTACCACACCACAGCAGGGAATGGCGAGCAGCCATGGATGCGGAACTAAAGCGCTGGAGTCTCGTGAAACCTGGGTCCATGTGGATCGAGTCGCAGTGAAAGGAAGGAGAGTGCTCTCGGGGAAGTGGGTCTTCCGCGTCAAAACTGCCGCTGATGGCTCAATCGAGCGCTTCAAGGCACGATGGGTTGTGCACGGCTACAACCAATGCCACGGGATTGACTTCGACCAAACGTTCGCCCCTGTCAGTCGACATATCTCCGTCCGGATCTTGCTCGCCATCACTGCCGCCAAGCATCTCCCACTTCGACATATCGACGTGAAGAATGCGTTCCTGTACGCATTGGTCGACGCCATAATCTACGTGGAGCAGTCGTACACCCACGGCGAAGGAGATTCCAGGGTGTGCCAGCTGAAGAAGTCACTGTATGGGATCAAGCACGCGCCTTGAAAGTGGCAGCAGCACCTGCACAAGACCCTGTTAAAATCCGCTTTTCGCAGTTGCCACATGCCCCTGAAATGTACCGCCTGCAGTTCTGCAGTGACTACATCCTGCTCATCTACGCCGACAACCTGCTTTACACTGGAACAAGCAACACTCTTAACGATCAGTTGTTCGAGAAAAGCCTGGAAAGATGCGTTGATATCACCACAAACCACAACATGACGCAGTTCCTACGCTTCTGAAGTCATCCACCTCTCGGCTTTGAAGTATGATCGTGACTAAGTCCCTCTACTACAGATTGTAACGGTTGTGATTAAATAAACAAAATGGTGTTTCCGCTGAATGTGTTATTTGCTGCACCCAATAGATATTTATGAACAGCTTTCCGGTTTTATAGATGTGTGAATATCAATTTCTAATATAATCAAGGACCACTAGGAACATCTGCTGTGCGTGCAGCTCCGTTGGCTGCAGATTCTCATCCGACACCACTTGGGCATGCATTCCTGGTGATAAATGACGCTCACACACTGGTGCATGCGAAGCGTTACGCTCCACCTGCCTCACGAAGGCCCACCTTACCAATTGTGACTTTTTCCCCCATGAAGGTCGACAATCGACCCACAGCGAGTGGAGAAGGGGGGAAAGGTTGGGGTCCTTAGTTCCATACCTATCCGCATCAACCCCGGAACCACCCCCACCACTTCCAGCATGATACACTGTAGGTCTCCTGGCTCTGAGGCTCAGGGCAAGTCTGACATGGTAGCTCGTGAGGGGCGTTGCTTGGCTCCACCACCTGCTTGGCGGATAGCAGGACCATCTTTCCCTGCTGTGCACATGGAGGATCTTGGGGTGGCTGCTGCTACTGTGGCTATGGCAGTGGCGGCTACTGTTATTGGTAATCATGTTGCTGATTGTGCTGTTGTTGCTGTCGACATCGCTGCTGCTGGTGCTGTTCAACGGTGCCAGAGAGACCAGACATGCCGGCAGTAGTGAACTGCACGTCACCGTGCCACGGCACGTCCATGCCTTGCGCCTCGTGCACGCCAAGCAGATCGGCGTTGCTCAGAGCCAAACTCCCAACGGCCTCTGTGCTCCATGCGCTCGCAGATTGGTCCCATGCTGCCTGCACTGCTGTGCTACCGTGCGGCTGATCCCATGGCGGACCCAACACCGCTTCATGCATGTGTTGCTGATTCATCCCACGCAGCAGCCCTCCAGTGTGCATGATAGCATCAAGCATCTCATTCTGCACTGCATCATATGGAGACGCCCCATGCTCTCGTGGTGGCTGTTCCTTGTCTGCATGGTCTGGCAGCCCGGGGAACATCGCCTCCAATGCAGCCACAACGTGTTGAGCCCCTTCACTCAGCTGACCCTCTTGGGGAGACTCGTCCCACGAGACGTTTATGGCAGCAGAATGATGAGGTGGAAGAAGCTCGGATGCTTTGCTGGACTCTCCTGCCTCAGATATTGGTCGAGGGGCGGTCCTGCAATCCATGGGCCTGCTGCTGCCGCTGCCACTGCCGCTGCCGCTGCTGCTGCAGTCACTGCCGCTGCTGCCTCCAGTGCTCGTGCTGCCGCTAGGCTCTTCTGCTGCTTCCACTCGCACCATTGTTTTACTTGACATGCCTCGGCGTGGGGGGCTGCTGCGGTGAGCCATGGATGCGGAGAGGGGCATGGCAGCAGTGATGGCCCACGACTGTAGTGGGTGTGTGGATGCAAGAATAGCCGGGGGTACCTTCTCATCCTGCATGGACTGTTTCTGCTGCACCATTTGTGGTTCCTGCTGCACCTGCTGCTGCTGCGGCTCCTGCTTCTGCTGCTGCAGCTCCTGCCCCTGCTGTTGCTGCTGCTGCTGCTGCTGCTGCTGCTGCTGCTGCTGTTGCTGCTGTGGATGCTGTTGCTGCTGCTGCTGCTGCTGTTGCTGCTGTTGCTGCTGTTGCTGCTGCTGCTGCTGTTGCTGCTGTTGCTGCTGTTGCTGCTGCTGCTGCTGCTGCTGCTGCTGCTGCTGCTGCTGCTGCTGCTGCTGTTGCTGCTGTTGCTGCTGTTGCTGCTGCTGCTGCTGTTGCTGCTGTTGCTGCTGTTGCTGCTGTTGCTGCAGCTGCTGCAGCTGCTGTTGCTGCAGCTGCTGTTGCTGCAGCTGCTGTTGCTGCTGCTGCTGCGGCTCCTCCTGCCCCTGCTGCTGCTGCTGCTGCTGATGCCACCGCCATTCTCCCTGCTGCTGGGGCGATGGTAGTGGTGAAGATTGGAGCTGTGGATGGGGGTGAGGCGAGTGAAAATAAAAGGCCAGATCTTCTATCCGGAACGCCGCATCAAATCCGAATTCAGTTGCAAGATCCATTCTCTCCTTCTGAACTATTGCTTCTGGCAAAGGCTCCAAACCTCCACTGTTGACCTCTTCCAACAGGATTTCCTCCTGAAAGCATTCCTCCTTCACACCGCCATCACCAACGCCAGCACCAGCAACAGCAGCCAGCACACTTTCGACACCCTCTGTGAACAGCGTATCAGGCGCCAGGCCTGCAGAAGCGCCATGGTCCGCGTTGAAGCTGGAGCACGGCTCTCCAGGGAGAAACATGGCCGGAGGGAGGGAGAGGATGGAAGCAGGTGCGGAGGCAGACGAGGTGGAAGGGCCAGCTCTGCTCGAGCTGCTTCCACTCACAGTGCTGCTATCGGCGCGCGTCGCCACCCCAACCACGTCCGTGTCGGATATCGCTTGTGCTGCCGCTACAGCTTTGCAACCCCCTGGCTGTAACAGCATATTCGTTGCCTCTCCGTACGGCCTTTGGCAAGCTCCATTTTCACCCAATCGCACAGCTGCCGCCTGATTGCCTGATTGGCATGTGGTTTCCTGCTTGACCTGCTCGACACACATCCTCACCCCCAGGCTAGTCGTTTCCATATCCTCCTCTGCAGAACCTTTCCCCCTTTTGTTAGCTGCTTGTTCTGCAGGCGCCAGTTCAGCTGCTCCGTCTTCTCCAAACAACTCAGGAAAGTTAAGCTTCGTCTTTGTCCCTCGAATCTGCACTGCGGCCCGATCAAACGCCAGGGCAGCTTCCTCTGCAGTGGCAAACGTCCCCAGCCACTTGCGCACTCCGAAAGTCGTGTCTTTTATTTCGGCGATGAACCGACCCTCCCCTCGCTTCCTCACTCCACGGTACTTCCCTGGTTGGGTGTAGTTCCGGCTGCGTATGGTGCGCTTGCGTGTGGACTCCGGAGAGGATTGGCTTTCGATATCTTGTGTGACGGCTTGCGCCTGTCCCTGCAGTAGTGGCTGTAGCTGCGCCGACAGTTGGTCCAGCCTGAGCTGCCCTTGTGGCTGCTGCACTGGCTGAGACTCCAATTGTAGCTGTGGCTCCTGCTGCTGTTGAATCTGGTCTAGATGCAGAGTGTCTTGCACCCATTGCGCGTGCGGGTGGAATGGCAGGTGCACTTTCGGAACTAACGCCGAAGCTGGTACCGAGGGGACATCCTTGGACTGACTGTAGGGCTGTGTCACCAGCGGTGTTTGCCCCTGGCCAAACTGGTCAGCTCCCAAGGGTCTGGTAAGCAGGTGCATGAACCCCTGCCCCTGTCCCTGTCCCTGCCCCGGTTGCTGCTGCTGCTGCTGCTGCCCCTTCCATTGCCCCTCCTTCTGCCGCTGATGCTGCTGCTGCTGCTGCCCCTTCCACTGCCCCTCCTTCTGCTGCTGATGCTTCTGCTGTTGCGGCTGCGCTTGCATCTGCATCTGCTGCTGCCCCTGCCCCTGCTGCTGCTGCTGCTGCTGCTGCTGCTGCTGCTGCTGCTGCTGCTGCTGCTGCTGCTGCTGCTGCTGCTGCTGCTGCTGCTGCTGCTGCTGCTGCTGCTGCTGCTGCTGCTGCTGCTGCTGCTGCTGCTGCTGCTGCTGTTTCGTCTGCTGCGCCACCTGTTTCCACCCCGAACCCCAGGAAGGGTATACAGTCCCAGAGGCTGGTATCGCAGGTAGTGCGGCCTTCATGCTGTTCGCGTTCAGGGCGCTACCATTGAATGCTGTCAGAGAGCTTGCCTCCATGATCTGCCGCGCGCCACGAAGGTGAGCCTCCAACGACCATGACGGTGTTGCTGGATCGCTCGTGGTTTGTTGGTCGCATGAGAGCTTTTGGTCCTCTTGCCGCGCGCGCTGCATCGCTCCAACAACTTGATTTTGGCGCTGCCCGTCGGCGTGGGGGCCAGGCTGCTTTGGCACACGCTTCTCGTCCATGCTGCATCTATTGATAACTGAATTGGTGTTTCGGCCCGCAATCATGACTGAGAACTAAATTTATTTTTGACGATGTCCGTTACAACGCCTACCTACGCCTGCTTCGACTTCGTATGTCTGTGCATGAGATTCCGCCGCGTTATTACAGGCGACGCGACTGACTCGCAGCTTCTGCCGCGTACTCCCGCCGTAATTTTAAAGTCCGACTCAAAAGTCTACTTAGAGCTAGTAACTGTCCAAGTGGCTGGTGAGAGTGAAAAAGAAGCGCTGCGTTGAGTCGTGTCTCCACCGCGTGAACGACCAAGTACCACTTTCAGTCAAAACCGTGTTGACTAGCACTTGGAACAGGTGGCCTGTTGACTTAGCTCTTGGAGTACCTTTTGATGGAGCACAGATTGGCCCTCCCGTGTGGAGGAAGGTTTCAGACAAGGATGGTTGCGAGGGGGGGTCTGAGGGATGGAGTGTTGGGTTGGGAGCTTGAGGGCGTTTTTCCATGTTGGCCTTCATTTCAGAGTGAGTTTTGTACACCATCCTAAAAATCCATTATTCGCGAACTGTACCACCCTCTTCGGGCTTGGAATGGTCACACCAGCCTTTCTTTCGGGGCTGGACTTTATAGTAGAAACTACCTTACCGAGTGACTGCGAGAATCTTGCAAAAAACAAAAATAAGCTCCTTCATGTCTTGTGCCTCCACCCACCCCCCTCTCTAGGGACGTACATACCAAACCCTCTCCCACGCAGCCCTCCCTTTCTCACATTCCGTTCGCCCATTTCTCGACCTTTCGGTGGCAGTCTCGGTAGTTCGTGAGAAAGAAAAGCTCCGCCTGAAACAATGCAGTGGCACAGAACTAGTAGTTACTTTGGGTCCCCCAAAACACTTGGGACGTGTTGCAATTGCCGATACACTGCATCGGCTCGGGACATTTGGAAGGCTCCAGACAGGCGGGAGGCGAAACCAGGGCACTGATTCGGGAAGCTAATTTCAAATTAAAAGTTTGAAAGAGTTATTTGCGAAGATTACATTGGGAAATATAATGTTTTTGGGCGTTTTTCTGTAAAACCGATGCCCCGAGCCGAGCCGATGTAGTGCACGGCGAATTGCAACACGCCTTTATTCCTGCCTGCCAGTTCATAGTTCGTTGTGGAAGTTCCTCTGTTTTTGTTTTTTTTTTCAAACAAAATCACGACATTTAATCTACCCCGGCTTCCCAAACAAGCATCCCATCTGTACGGCGAAATGGGGCAAATACACTGAACCTCTCAAGTGGTGGGTCACTTCCCCCAAACCTTGTGTTTACACGTGTCCACTTTGTGCCATTTTGCCAGTATGCGCCACTATCCACCAGACAAGGGCGTGTCAGCTTCACTGTGTTGCCCATTTTACGAGGCGCCGCCAGCACCAGCCGGATTGAGCGCCGCACAGTTTCATGGCCCGGCATAGATACCTGACAGGCAGTAGCTGAATGATCGGATTGGGTAAGATGATTTCAGCGGCAAAAGTCAAACTATTCTTCACCAATCAGATGGCCGAAGAGTCATCACTAGCACTTGCACTGTAGTGCACAATACACGAATCCCTCAGTCCCATGTCCTTCGCGTTCTATTCAGGCACTGTGACACACTACGGGCAGGAGAAATTGCAACACACTACAGTGCGAACAATCCAGATGGTTTCGTGGATCGTCGTGATCAGTGACAACGAAGAGCAACTGTACAGGCAACAATGCTGAAATTACAGTACAGTAGAAAAGTGGCAGATTAGCAGTACGTAGAAAAGTACTGTACAAGACAGATTAGCTGTATCCCCTGGAAAAAGTGGCTGGATCGAAACGTCAGCACGTGAGGTTTATCAGAACGTCAACTGTACAAGAAGTGAACGGGGGACACACGCCGCCCTTGATGTACAAAACACATCACTGTACAAAGAAGAAAAAATACTCCTCCCGAGATAGCCCAAACGGATTGAAATGTTCACGGAAATCCTCTTCCCTGTCGTACTGCCGTATGGGGTGACGATCTTCAGAAACAAAGTGTATTTCAAACACGCCTAGGAATCCACGAGAGAACGGGTTGGAGTTCAGAACCAGTGCTATAATTGCACAAGCGCGAAAGTATCACCCGTGCTTTCTATCCACGACTTGAGAACTGAATTATCAAACTTTAGGGTAGCTTGCGTGATGGAAAGGCACTCGATCAAGAACGAAAACGGGTTGCAGACGGTCACACAGCCATGATGCGGTGGCACGATTAAACATGCCAAATCACATCAAGTGTCGTTGTGGCGAAACAGAAAATTCGCGCATTTACTGTACCCATCACTTGTCGTCAGAACCGCCAAAGCAACATGCACGGACTAGTTTGTCAGTGGTCACCGCAAGCTTTAGCAGCTTTTGCTCCTCTGGAGTGTATTCTTCTCCCTTAAAAAACATTAGCTTCGAATTGGAACAATGAAACCTTTCATCTGAGATTACAACTACAGTTCACAGCACATCATCTGTGTATATGACATTTTTCTATAGACATTTTTCTAAGAGGCAACCGGAAATCATAAACAAGCTGCGGCGGCACAATGATACAGCCGGCCTGAGACGGCGTAGGGGTACAAACGTACACAAAGCGATCTTGGCGGGACGTCCCACAACCGTCCAACAATATTTCAAGCCAAGAGGGAGTGTACACGTTCGTCGGGTCAACGCCGGCGTTGGCATCATTTGCAACACTAGAGTAGGTATTCTTCTCCCTTGAAATAAGCTTTGCTTCGAAGTTTCTGTCATGTTGGAACCATGAACCCCTTCATAAAAACTGATATCACAAATACACAGCACGTCATCTGTAAGTGTAGATAACATTTTCGGTAAGCGGCGAACTGAAACTTAAGCAAGCTCTGGCGGCACAATGATTCAGCCGGCCTGTGCCGGCGTATGCACACAAATGTACACAAAGCGATCTTGGCGGGACGTCACACAATCGTCCAAGAAGAATTCAAGTCAAGATGTACGTTTGGCAGCTTTTGCTTCTCCCTTGAAAAGCCATCGAAGTTCTGGTAGTGGAACCTTTCATAAAACTGTGATTGTAAATACACCGAATATTATCTGTCAATGTAGAAAACATTTTTCTGTACGAGGCAAACTAAAACTTAAGCAAGCTGGGCCGGCACAATGATGACAGCCGTCCTGTGCCGGCGTAGGTACATGCAGGCAGCGATCTTGGCGGGAAGTCAAGAGATACGTTTGTCAGCAGAGTGAAACAACACTATAAATATACCCAAATATTTGACAGAATAGCACAACATTAGAACGCTACATGCTCGGCAAACGCGGTGTGAGAATATATTGGACGGTCAATCAGAGTGTTTGTGCAAGGGAATTCCCCTTTTCCTTTTTTGGGTCCTTGTTATATTTCGCGTACAACCTCGACCGACTTTCTAGATACCACGGATGTCTCGCGTTGCCTTCACATTTTCCGTTCTTAACATGAACCAAAGATAGAACTATATAGGTTTTCGTCAATTATGTTAACCCACTGTAGTAATTATGTCCCCAATGTATCGCCGGTCCATATTGTCATAAATTCGGCGCACACGTTTTGAACAACTCTTAAGACCAAATAGCACAGCTAATTTTCACCGCACTTATCTATAGTAGTTGAATGGCACAAGTATGATTGGCACGATGGACTATAAATTAGTTTGCTTTGAGCTTATTAAATTTAATCTGCCAAACTTTGATAGTTGTTGTGCTTGCACTGTTGTCTAACAATCATATCCAGTTGTACATTCGACGTCTTCAATAATATATGGAATATGTGGCCTTATAAGTTGATGAATCCAGTCTTTTTCATGAAACCCAGTATGCAGGCGTTGATATCGGAAGTGGATCAGATACGTGAAGAAAATACGGAGCTATGAAAGACGTGAGATGAATAGCATTAGGAGCCGCCTCTTAAAGAAGGCGAGAGAACAGGTCAAGCGGTGAGCAACAACCTCTTGACTTCGAAGAAGAAGATATGCGCACGGCATCGTCGACAACAATTACAGTAACAACAATACGCGAGCAAGCACCAATCCAACCCTATAGACCAAAAACAAAGCAGTAAAGGGGTAGTTGTTCACCATGGGCCTTGTACACTCGTGCAAATGTCAATTACGCCGCCATGCGTATTGGTTACGATATATTCCGTCTTCGAGGTCGAGCGCTAGAGTGGTGTCACCGACCCTTGGAAACACTAGGGACTTTGACATGTGTGACACATGAGACGAACGGGACTTCGGAATTTGCCAACAACGAGCATGATCACAATGCGGTGTGACCACGATTCGCACATGGAAGGAGTGGGCGTAGGCTTACGAGAGCATTTCGAGCATCTACCCGCCTCCGAACACGCTAGCTTGAAGTTGCCTACCTGGCCATAGCTGGCTTCCGCTTAGGAGTATGGTGTCCGCTGATCTGGTGGATGACATGGCGGATGAACGGCTCGATAGATACATCAGCAGCTTGAAATACGAGATACGGTACGATGTGTGATGCAGTCGTCCAATAATCTTCAACAAGGCCGTCTGCTTAGAAAAGACTACAGATGTGCTTATGCCGTGGGCGACGACAAGTTATGTTGATGGGAGTTGGCCCCGCCCGCGAAGCCGACTTCGTTGTCGGATGCGCGAGAAGTGCAGCCGACCGTGTGCAGTAGACGTCGCCGACTTTGGCGAGCGGGTTGACGGAGTTGGTCGACCTGCAGGGACCACTGTGAAGTTGTCGACGAGGGAGGTCGACGTTCGATTTGATCTAGGTGGTCGACGAGTCCGTCGAGGGACGCTGACCGACGAGCTCGTCGAATGGTGTTGTTCGACAGAGCGACGTCGAACAGATCGGCTGGAGCTATGGTCGAGCAGAAGTGTTGCTCGACCGGATCCGGGCGACGTCGTCGACGGGCATCGCTGGTCGACGACAGTGGTCGACGAGCCCATCGAGAGGTTCCGGTCGATTAGGACCATCGAGGAGCACTCGTCGACGGGCTCTATTCGACGAGCTAGTTTCGGCGAACACTGTTCGACCGGGCAACGTCGTTCTGTTAGAAGGAAATGCTGCCATGAGTAACAAAATGACGGCGGTGGGATTCGAGCTCGTGACCTTCAATCTGTCCTGAAAATGTCCCAGGAAAGATTCAGGACAGTTTCTGCTAAGGCGCTGGTAATGCTGCATGCGAGTTTCGAACTGGAAACCTTTCGATTCAAGAAGAAGGAGGCAACGCCCGCGGCAGCCGCGAACGTTGCTGAAGGAGACGGGAAGGGTGTCGTACTCACCGTCGCGTGTTCGGCTGCAAAGTTGCTGGCCGACGACAAGGACTTGTGGTTCCTTGACTCGGGATGCTCCCAACACATGACCAGCCGCAAGGAGTGGTTCACGGTGATCCGTGACCCATCTGCAACGACCGTCAAAGGGTTTGATGGTTCTATGCAAGAAGTCGCCAGTGTTGGGAAGGTTTTGTTGGAGGGCACTAACGGCTTGTGTGTGACCCTACATGATGTCCTCTTTGTGCCAAGAATGAAGACCAACTTGGTCTCCCCTGGGCAGTGCACGAACAAGGGAGCTAATCTGCAAACCGAAGAAGGTGTCACCCGCATCATCGCATCAGGAGGACAAGTGGCTGCAAGGGCACGCTACCGCCATCGTCTTCTCTGCCTTGACTTGAAACCATGACAAGCAAGCAACGGCACGGCGGTTGCAGCGGCATGCAACGGCACGGCGGCTGCAGAGGCATGCACCAGCACGGCGGCTGCAACGGCATGCAACGGCACGGTGGCTGCGGCGGCATGCAGCTGTCAGAATGTTGTATTTGTCTAGCCTGCAGTGGGGTACTCTATAGCGAGTACAGCCCAATCTAGGGTTTCTTATATGTACTCAACTGCTTGCTAGTGCAACTCTTTCTTTCTTGTTCTAAACTTCTGCTCGTACTTCTAACATGGTTTCAGAGCATTTACGCTCTTGGCCTGTGGGCCCACCTACTGCTTCCGCTGCTCTACTGCTGTCGCGCGCCCCGGGCGCGCGACCCTTTCTTCCTGCCGCGCGCTCGGAGCGCGCGGCGTTTTTTCATCCCGCCGTGCGCTCGGGGCGTGCGGCGGTTTTCTGCCCGCCGTGCGCCCCGAGGCGCGCGGCGGTTTCCTGCTTCGCGCGGCGGTTTTCTGCCCGTCGTAGCGCCCCTGGGGACCTGCGCGCTGCCCCCCGTCGCCTCGTTGCGGCGCCTTGGGGGCCCGCGCGTCGCCCCCTCCCGTCGCCTCGTCGCGGCGCCTTGGGGGCCCGCGCGCCGCCCCCTCCCGTCGCCTCGTCGCGGCGCCTTGGGGGCCCGCGCGCGGCCCCTTCCGTCGCCCGTCGAGCCGCCCTCGGGGGCCCGTGCGCGGCCCCCCTCCCGTCACCCGCCGTGGCGCCCTCGGGGGGCCCGCGCCCTGCTCCTTCGTGGCGCCCAGGAGACCCCCCCGCCGCCTCCCTTTCCCTCCGTGAACCGCCCCTGCTGCTTCCCGCGCTCCTGCCTGCGTTAGGGTTTGGGGGTGGCGGGCATGGGGGTGACCGGTGTGGGTAACCTGCAGCTCCTCCTCCTCCTCCGTCTCCCACTGCTGCAGCTGCCGCTGAGGGGGGTGGGTGTGTGGGAGCTGAGGGTTTAGGGTTTAAGGGGGGTGCCGTGGGAGTGGAGCTAGGGTTTCAGCAGGGGGTGTGTGAGAGGGGTGTGGGACGGTCGGGGGAGGTTGAGCGGAGGCTGCTGTCTTGTCGTCCGCAGCACCTGTAGTCCGAGGCGCTGTCCTGGTAGCCCAGAGAGCCTGCTGCGCCTGTCGCCTGTGGGTCCGTTGCTCCTGCCGCTCTTCGTAGCCGCCGAGCCAGTTACTCCAGTAGTCCGGGGCGCTGTCCCGGTAGCCACTGTGCCAGCCGCTCCTGTAGCCCGTGTGTCTGCAGCTTCAGCCGTCGCCTCCTATCTCCTCTCATCTTACAGTCCCGCCTCCTCCTCCTCACTTGTCCTTTGTGAATGCCTCTAGCTTTGCTTGCAATTGTGAACCTGCTCTATGACTGCTTGCTCTGCTGATTACACCCCACTTTGGCTATGGGGGTGTGTCAGAATGTTGTATTTGTCTAGCCTGCCGTGCTCTATAGCGAGTACAGCCCAATCTAGGGTTTCCTATATGTACTCAACGGCACGTCGGCTGCAACGGCATGCAACGGCACGGTGGCTGCGGCGGCATGCAACGGCACGGCAGCTGCAGCGTCATGCAACGGTACGCCATCTGCAACGGCAAGTAGCGGCATGACTGAGGTGGTTATTGATGTTGCGCCATGCAAGCCAGTAGAGAAGGAAGGAGCGGTCAGCCTAAAGACGTACGCGGTGGGAACAAAGGCAACGCCCAACCTGTAGCACGCTCGCCTTGGGCACGTCCACTTCGATGCAGTGAAGCGGACAGCCACGAGCGGCGGCTGCGGAGATTCACTCTACAACGGTCGGGAGCTAGACTACGGGGAGGGGGTTGGCACGAGCTCTAGGAGTGATCGTAGCTTCCTTAGCGTTCTCTAGCACTTGTGCGTTCGCAGAGCAATTTGGCAAGAGTTTCACTAGGGGAAGTTGCATTGGAGAATGATTGATACAACAATGGCAAGAATGACCACATCAGAGCCTAGCAACCTAGCAGGGCAGCTGGTCGATCGCCAGCGGATCATGGTTGACCGCTTGCCAGCGTTGAGTAGAGGAGCCGCGCCAGCGCTGCAGAAAGGCGGCCTGCCAACAGTGCAGGTCGACGGAGTGCCAACACTGCATCAAGGTGGCTGTCCAGCGTTGCACCCGTAGAAGACAGCAGTGCGCACGCTCGCAGGTGCACGCGGACGATTGGCCCGACATGCATCATAATGTAACAACACATTGTAATGTAACTATTCTCACTATCTTGAAGTTTACCCTTTTGGCGAGCTTCGAAATCACTTGATTCTTGAAACCAAGGCTCTGGGTCTTCATTATAAATTCCTCCTTGAGTTCTTCAAGGCTTGCTGCGCACACCTGCGACACGCCGAACGTTCGACACACGACAAAATAGAAAACGCACACGACATGCAAACGACGACGACGTAACACGCGACTATCGATAACTCGCTATTGACTCGACACACACATTCGATATCATGACTCATCATTCACATACTATTATAAGCATGAAATATATATTATATCATGCCCTCATAGCATTCCATGCATACACGCATGGACGCACACGGACAAGCCGAGTGCAAACCATAGGGTTGCACCAACAAGGATTTGCCGTGTGCCTTTCCGCAGCTGTTCTGGGTGCACAGCCATTCCTCCCGATTGCTTCCAGTGGAGATCAAGACAAAATCCGCGTCCAAGAGGAGCGGGGTGACAAGTGGGGAAACGCAGAGAGAAGCAGCCGTGAGGGACAATCGAGACGTCAGCAACCGACATGAGCGAATCGAGCAACAACAACCGCAAAAGGGTGAGATGCAGTTACCATTAATCATATGCACCCGATCCACAGTCAAACTCCGCTTCCCTATGTTATTCTTACATTCCGTGACGTACACATTATGAAACTTGTCATAATGATGGCCACCACAGAACGGACAGGAGCGAAGGGTAGTGGGCCAACAGGGTCGTGCCTCCCAGCAGCTGGTGACGAAACTCATGGCGCCAGCGGTGCTTATCACCGGCGTGCTGGACCACCAGCCCCTTGATCTTGTCCGTGTCTGCTCCAATAATTGGGTGCAGCTCGCGGTGAAAGCAGTGGCCTTCACTGAACGCGGACTGCTTCCAAACCTTGAGCGGGTACTTCGCCAACACCTCCCTGACCAACTCCGGCGGAATGTCAGCAGGTACATTCTTGAAATAAACCTCTAGCATTTGAGGGTTTGACGCCTTTGTGCGGATGTAAGACGCGTCCTCCTGATGCAGCCAGAAACAATGAATCGTTTCCCCGTTTGGACGCTTATGGTCAACCGTCGTTTGCTTAATGTTCACCGCATCCTCCTCACGCAGGAACGACACCTGAAGCCTGCTGTAGCGAGTTTTCGCGACGTACGCCGGGAGCAGCTCCTGAAACTGTCAAACATTGCATGTTTACATTGTGTAGGCTATAGTGGGTTTAGCCTTAGGGGGTACACAAACTTAGGGTTTCCTACTTGTACCAAACTTTGTGCTATTTCAACCATTCCTGTTTCATTCATTCTGACATGGTTTCAGAGCAGGTCCTCCGCTAGGACCGATTTTTTAAAGGGCCCACCACACTGACTGCCTACTAGCGCCCTCGTGCGCCCTACTGTCGGAGCGCCCTCGAGCGCCTCCCCCCAGCGCCCTCGTGCGCCCCTCCTTAGCGGCCCCTTACGGCCCCGTCGACCCCTTAGCGGCCCCTCACGGCCCCGTCGACCCCGCGCGCCGCCCCTTAACGGCCCCTTACGGCCCCGTCGACCCCGCGCGCCGCCCCTTAGCGGCCCCTTACGGCCCCGTCGACCTCGCGCGCCGCCCCTTAGCGGCCCCTTACGGCCCCGTCGACCGCGCACGCCGCCCCTTAGCGGCCCCTTACGGCCCCGTCGACCCCGCGCGCCGCCTCCTAGCGGCCCCTTACGGCCCCGTCGACCGCGCACGCCGCCCCTTAGCGGCCCCTTACGGCCCCGTCGACCCAGCGCACGGCCCCTTATCGGCCCCCTACGGCCCCGTCGAACCCGCGCGCCGCCCCTTAGCGGCCCCGTCGGCCCCGCGTTCGCCCCTTAGAGGCCCCGTCGGCCCCGCGTTCCCCCCTTAGAGGCCCCGTCGGCCCCGCCAGAACCGAGCCGCCCCACGCGCGACCGCCACGGCCCCGCCAGAACCGAGCCGCCCGAACCGAGCCGCCCGAACCGAGCCGCCCAGCCCGAGCCGAGCCGCGCCGCCCGAACCGAGCCGCGCCGCCCTCCCCGTACTGAGTAGCCCTCTCTGGACCGAGCCGCCCTACCTGAGTCGCGCTGCCTGCTGCTTTTAGGGTTTCGCCTGCTGCTACTACTGCTACTGTTCCTGCTGTTACTACTGCTCTTACTGCAACTATGGCTAGCCCTGCTGTACTCGCTTTCGATGCTGAGGGCCGCCCAGTGAAGTTTGACACCTGGCTAGATGACTTGCACCTGTTCCTCCAGCTCACTGCCAAGGAGAACATCTCGCTGTACGATTACGCACTAGACCTCGCTGCTGCCCCTGCTGTTACTGCTGACAGTACTGCCCGCTCCCAGTGGCAGACTCGTGACGCCCACGCTCGCTTTGCTATTCGCAACTCCCTGCCGGTAGATGAGCGCGAGCACAAAACTGCACAGGCACTGTACACTGCTGTAGTTGCACGCTACTCCTCACCTGTCTCTGCTGCGCTAGGCCGTCTCTCGCTCCCCTACCTGTTCCCAGACCTGTCCGCTTTCGCCACAGTCGCTGACCTCACCACGCACCTCCGCACTAGTGAGGCTCGCTTCCGTGCCGCTATGCCCGCTGAGTTTCTTGCCACCCACCCCCCCCCGCTCTGGCTCACTCTCTACCACCTTGTCACCCGTCTCCCTGACTCTCTTCGTGCGGTCAGGGACCACTTCCTCGCTCGCTGCCCCACTGAGCTCACCGTTGACCTGCTCGAGAAGGAACTGCTTGCAGCCGAAACTAGCATAGTCACTGTAGCTGCCTCTCGTGGCGACCCCCGCACCCCGTTCTTCGAGGGGTGTTCCCCTTCCCCCCTGCTCCCCTCTGTCGCCTCTGCTGCTGCTGTCAACCTAGTTGGTACTGAGCAGGTCGGGACTGCGTCCGCTCCGAGCTGGCGCCGCAGCGGCAAGGGCAAAGGGGGCAAGGGAGGTGGAGGTGACGGCGGGGGAGGCGGTGGTGGGGGCGGTGGAGGCGGTGGGGGTGGTGGCGGGGCAGGAGGGGCTAGTGGCAGCGGTGGGGGTGGTGGCGGCAGCAGCGGAGGAGGTGGCCGGGGTGGGGGCGGTGGTGGGGGCGGCGGTGGACGAGGCGGCGGCAGGGTCGGTGGTGGTCGAGGTGGTGGAGGCGGAGGTGGTGGTCGTGGTGGCGCTGGCGGACAGCAGACTCTCTCTCCCCAGGAGCTTCGTGAGTGGTACTCTCAGCACGGGGGGGGGGGTGGCCTTAGCTGCACGTACGTCATCCGCACTGGTGAGCGCACTGGCCAGACGTGTGGGAGGGCGCACACTACGCAGCGCTGCTTCTCCCGCCTCGACAACGCTTGGCGCACTCAGTTCCCTACTGCCACTGAGCTGCCCCGCTGGTGGGATCTGATGAAGAAGAACATTGATGTCTTTGCTCTTGACTTTGATGCTATTCTCACTACCATGTATGTGTTGTCTACTAGTGGAGAGGGTGATCAGTACCTGCGTGTTCCGCCCGACCCGGGCATTCGCACCAGTGAGGCTGCCGCTCTAGGTGCTTGCGTGTCTGCTGCCCCAGGTGCTGGTGAGGCTGCTGCGCTAGATGCTTACGTGTCTGCTGCCCCAGGTGCTGGTGAGACTGCTGCTCCAGGTGCTAGTGAGTCTGCACCCCCTGGTACTGAGTCCACTGAGGCACTGCACACCTTCACTCTAGACTCAGGCGCTTCTCGCTGTTTCTTTCGTGACCGCACTGCCCTTGAGCAGCTTGCTCGGCCAGTTGCTGTCTCCCTTGCTGACCCCTCTGGGGGTCCGGTCATTGCGACCTCCTCCACTGTCCTTCCTTGTCCTGCGGTTCCGTCGGGCACACTGTCAGGTCTCCACCTCCCCTCGTTCTCTACGAACCTGGTGGCAGGCTGTGCGCTCCAGGACGGGGGTGTCCACCAGTTCACCCCTGCCTACGAGCGCGTGACACACTGCACGTGTGCTCGGACGGGCCGTCACCTGGCTACCTTCACTAGGCAGCTGGGGTCGGACCTGTACACACTAACCACTGAGTCCCCTCATGTAGCTGCGTCTGCGTCTGCGTCAGGTCAGCTGTCTGCCCCTTGCTCGTGTCGCTCTCTGGCGCACGAGACTGTCCTCTGGCACCACCGCCTTGGTCACCCGTCAGTGCAGCGCCTTCGTGCCATGCACAAACGGTACCTTGTCTCTGGTCTTCCCCGGGTACTCCCTCCCCTCCCACCCTCGCCTGCTCCTCCCTGTCTTCCCTGTGTCGAGGGGCGGCAGCGCGCCGCTCCTCACTCCTCCTCGTTTCCCCCGACGACTGCTCCCTTGCAGACGCTCCACATGGACGTGTGGGGCCCAGCCCGCGTCCGTGGACAGGGTCAGGAGCGGTACTTCCTGATTGTTGTTGACGACTACTCGCACTACACCACGGTCTTCCCCTTGCGCACCAAGGGTGAGGTCCCTGCTGTTTTGATCCCTTGGATCCGCGCGTCTCGTCTCCAGCTTAGCGAGCGGTTCCACTCGGACTTTCCTGTCTTGCGCCTGCACTCTGACAGAGGTGGTGAGTTCTCCTCCGGCCTCTTGGCAGCCTACTGTGCGGAGCACGGCATTGAGCAGTCGTTCACGCTTCCGGCCTCTCCACAGCAGAATGGGGTTGCTGAGCGCCGCATTGGCTTGGTCATGGAGGTCGCTCGTACCTCCTTGATCCATGCGGCTGCTCCCCACTTTCTGTGGCCGTTTGCAGTCCGCTACGCTGTGCATCAGCTCAACCTCTGGCCCCGTGTCTCCTTGCCGGAGACCTCGCCCACGCTGCTGTGGACGGGGGAGGTTGGCGATGCGTCGCGTTTCCGGGTCTGGGGATCTCGAGCTTTTGTCCGCGATACGTCTGCGGACAAGCTCTCCTCCCGTGCTGTTCCTTGTGTCTTCCTTGGCTTTGTCCCGGACGCGTCTGGTTGGCAGTTTTACCACGCCACCTCGCGCCGTGTCCTGCCCTCTCAGGACGTCACTTTTAATGAGTCGGTGCCCTACTACCGCCTCTTCCCGCACTGCCCCGCTACCTCCCCCGCCTCTCTTCCTCGCGCCATGTGCTGCTGTGGTAGACCCCCTCCCCCCTCAGGGTGCCGCTCCCTCAGGTGTGTCCCAGGTAGACCCGGTTGACCCTGTCGAGGTAGCTGTCGACTCTCGTCCTGCTAGGGGTGCTGAGCCTGAGGGTGCGGAGCCTGGGGTTGCGGAGTCTGGGGGTGCTGAGTCTGGGGGTGCTGAGACTGGGGGTGCTGAGTCTGGGGGTGCTGAGCCTGGGAGTGCTACACCTGGAGGAGCTCTCTCCTCCGAGCAGCTGCGTGAGTGGTACTTACAATACTGCAGCCTCAGGAGAGGTGCTTCTGGTGCTCGGAGCGCAGCTGGAGCTGGTGCTAGTGCTTCCCGTCCTAGGCGGGCACTGCCCTCTCCCCTGCAGCTCCGCGAGTGGTACGCTCGGCACTGCAGTCTCCGGAGTGGCGCTCCTCGCGTCGCGGACCCCGGTGCTGCTGCTGGAGCTGCTGGGGGTGCTGCTGGTCCTGGTGCTGCTGGTGCTGGTGCTGCTGGAGCTGCTGGAGGTACTGCTGGTGCTGCTGGAGCTACTGGAGGTGTTGCTGGTGCTGGTGCTGCTGGAGCTGCAGGAGGTGCTGCTGCTGCTGCTGGTGCTGCTGGAGCTGCTGGAGGTGTTGCTGGTGCTGGAGCTGCAGGAGGTGCTGCTGCTGCTGGCGGTACTGCTGGCGCTGCTGGAGGTGCTGCTGGTACTGGTGCTACTAGTACTGCTGGAGCTGTTGGAGGTGTTGCTGGTGCTGGTGCTGCTGGAGGTGCTGCTGCTGCTGCAGCTGCTGGAGGTGCTGGTGCTGCTGGTGGTGCTGCTGGTGCTGGAGCTGCTGGAGCCGCCGGTCTTGGAGATGCTCGTACTGGAGGTACTGGAGCTGCTGGGACTGGAGCTGCTGAGGGGGTTGGCGCTGGAGGTGCTGAGCGACTGCGGCCGTACTACGTTCCGCTCCTTCAGCAGGTGCTTGGTCTCCCGCCCTCTCCTGGTCCTACTCCTCCTCACCTACTGAGTCCACCACCTGTCCCGTCGCAGTCACAGTTACAGCCTGCCTCTCCACTGCCTGGTCCTTCTCCTTACACTGCGCCGACAGGTAGCTTTACGGAGCGTCGTGAGCCTGAGTCTCGTCCTCCGTCGCCTGAGTCCAGTCCTGCGTCTTCTGAGTCTCGTCCAGAGTCGCCTGTCCGCACTGCCCGCACTAATCGTCGTGCTCCGCGTCAGCGTCCTCCTCCTGTCCTTGGCACTCACTATATGACCCTGCGTCCTTCCACTGCTCCACAGCGCGTCCCTCTGCCGTCTCCTCCTGCGTCCTCTCTTCCTGACGTTGCCGACCCGCCGTCAGACCTTACTCGTGCTGCCAGTCCTACTGTCGCGCGTCTCCTTGCTACTGTTGTCACTGACCCTACCTTTGAGTCCTCTGCTGCGTCAGCTCTGGTCGCTGAGCTTGTTGACTTTGCTGCAGCCTGTCGTCTAGACTACGCCGCTAGCCTTGTTGCTGAGTCTGAGTCTGTCTGTCCTCCGTCCGACGGGGGTGAGTGTGCTCTTGGCACGGACGTCCTTGAGGACAGACAGGAGGAGTTTGAGTGCTTTGCTGCTGCTTTACCTCATCTCGTGTCCATGCTGATTGCCCCTGAGGGAGACCCGGATGCACCAGACATCCCGACCCCACGCTCCTACGCAGAGGCGATGGAGGGTGAGTACTCCTCTCAGTGGCAGACAGCCATGGACGCAGAGATGGCTTCCTGGAAGTCCACAGGCACCTACGTCGACGAGGTTTTCCCACCTGGGGCGAACATCGTCAGTGGCATGTGGATTTTCAGGGTGAAGCGGCCGCCGGGTTCTCCGCCTGTCTTCAAGGCGCGTTACGTTGCACGAGGCTTCAGTCAGCGAGAGGGAGTTGACTTCTTCCAGACCTTCTCCCCGACCCCGAAGATGACCACTCTTCGGGTTCTGCTGCACGTCGCCGCTCAGCGTAACTACGAGCTCCACTGCCTTGACTTCAGCACTGCGTTCCTACAGGGCACCCTGCACGAGGAGATCTGGCTGTGCCGCCCACCTGGCTTCACTGGGTCGTTCCCTCCTGGTACCCAGTGGAGCCTCCGGCGGCCGGTCTACGGTCTCCGCCAGGCGCCCCGTGAGTGGCACGGCACACTGAGGTCTACTCTTGCTGCTCTTGGGTTTGCTCCTTCTACTGCTGACCCGTCGCTGTTTCTACGCACCGACACCACTCTGCCGCTGTTCTACGTTCTCGTGTACGTAGACGACTTGGTCTTTGCTACTGCTGACACTGAGGCACTCGCCCACGTGAAGTCGGAGCTGCAGAAGAGACACACGTGCACAGACCTGGGTGAGCTGACAAGCTATCTTGGCTTGCGGATCACCCGGGACAGAGCACAGCGCACCATCACCTTGACTCAGTCACACATGGTGCAGCAAGTCCTTCAGCGCTTCCGCTTCACGTACTCCTCGCCCCAGTCCACTCCTCTGCCTACCGGTCACTCGCTCTCAGCTCTGCCTTCGGATGAGTCCGTAGAGCCGAGTGGCCCGTATCCAGAGCTTGTGGGCTGCCTCATGTACCTGATGACCTGCACTCGACCTGACCTAGCCTACCCTCTTAGCATCCTAGCACGCTATGTCGCTCCTGGCCGTCACCGGAAGGAGCACATGGATGCAGCTAAGAGGGTGTTGCGCTACTTGTGCAGTACGTCGGGCATGGGGCTTGTGCTTGGAGGACGGCGCGACGTTGTCCTCACTGGACACTCAGACGCTTCTTGGGCTGACGACCAGGCTACGCAGCGGTCGTCTCAGGGTTACACCTTCAGCCTTGGCTCTGGCTCTGTTTCCTGGCGTTCTACACGCTCTTCCTCTGTTCTCAGCTCCAGTTGTGAGGCTGAGATCTACGCCACAGCCATGGCTGCCCAGGAGCTACGCTAGCTCACCTACCTGCTGACCGACCTCGGAGAGCAGCCTCGTTCTCCTCCAGTGCTGTACGTCGACAACAAGGCAGCCATTGCCTTGTGTGAGGAGCACAGACTGGAGCACAGAACGAAGCACATCGCTCTGCGCTACTTCCTTGCTCGAGAGCTGCAGCAGCGTGGTCAGCTTCGTCTGCGTTACGTGGCCACTCGGGCCAACACTGCTGATGTGTTCACCAAGGCACTTCAGCCTTGTGACCATCAGCGTTTCTGTACTGTTCTAGGCCTTGTGCCTACTGTCCCTCACTTGCTCACTTCTTGACTCTGCTTGTACTGTGATCTCTATATATATACCTGCATGCTTTCACTTGCTAGGTTGTGATCACTGTACCTCTTGTTTATTATCAAACTGCATGTGAACTGGTCTTGTGACCACTTGCTTGTGCTCGGAATTTGTGTGGTATCCTTGAGATCCACCCTGAGCTTTGCTTTGCTTTGACTGGTCTGTGACCCTTTGGTTGTCTCCCACTTCGCCTATGGGGGTGTGTCAAACATTGTATGTTTACATTGTGTAGGCTATAGTGGGTTTAGCCTTAGGGGGTACACAAACTTAGGGTTTCCTACTTGTACCCAACTTTGTGCTAGTTCAACCATTCCTGTTTCATTCATTCTGACAGAAACCTTACCGTGACAAGGACATCGTCAGAGAGGAGGTTTGACCAAACACGCTTCATCAGCATTTGCACGGTCGAGATAACCAACGCAACTTCACGAGAAGGAATAACCGGGAAAAGCAGGATCGCGGTGGACCGCAGGTGCGAGACGCCTTTGGCAGCATCGATCTCAAGCTCTTCGTCAGAGTCGTCTTCGATGAAAGTGTCATCAGTAGCCACCGTAGCAAGTGCCTTCAGCTTTTCCTCAATGGAGAGACCGGACCCTCCAGCAGCCACCTCCGCCTCTATCGGGAGGTTGGTGACAACATCTGACTGCTTGCTTGGTGTACCCTTGTGCGCAGGTTCCGACTTGTCCGGAGCGGCATCAACCGTGGCCTTGGCGCGAGGGCCCTTGGGAGGCATAGTGCAATGATGATAGTAGACCGGCAGAGGCTCTGGAATATAGAGCTGATGAAACTGATGAGCCGGCGATCTGAGCACAACAACCTTAAGTAGTACCTTCGCGATAGCCTTAGACCATTGCTCTTGGCACATGTGATGCAGGGCCGAGGATGAGACTTCGGGATCATCACGCTGTATGAAATCGTTGCAGCCAATAAAGAAATACTTAGAGGTTGTCGGTATGACAGCACAAAGCCCTCGGAAACGCGCGTTAGCCTTGGACTTAGGTTCATGAGTCAGCAATGAGCACCCAAGAGAAGACGAGATAATGTTTGCCTGATGAACACATAAGTTAGATAATCTTCTTCGTTGTGCTGTAGCGGTTACGGTGCTAATAAAAAGCCAACTGATAAACCGGCTTCACGCAATGTGAGTTCCAGGCTCACGCCAGGCAGCCTCGAGCGGCGAGCTCGAGGTTGCTCATGGTAGACCCCTAGTACACGCCATGTGAGGAGCTAGAAACGGGGGGGTGCGCTGGCGGTAGCCTAAGCTGCTGCTTGTGCGCTGGGGGCAGCCTAAGTTGCTGCTGGTTTTGCTGGGGGCAGCCTGTGCTGCTGGTGGTTCTGCTGGGGGCAGCCTAAGCGGCTGCTGGTGGGCTGGCGGCAGCCTAAGCTGCTGCTGGTGCGCTGGGGGCAGCCTACTAGGCTGCTGCTGGTTCTGCTGGGGGCAGCCTATGCTGCTGCTGGTTTTGCTGGGGGCAGCCTATGCTGCTGCTCGTTCTACTGGGGGCAGCCTAAGCTGCTGCTGGTGCGCTGGCGGCATCCTAAGCTGCCGTTGGTGCGCTGGAGGTAGCCTATGCTGCTGCTGGTTCTGCTGGGGGCAGCCCACTATGCTGCTGCTGGTTTTGCTGGGGGCAGCCGCAGCTGCTGGTTCTGCTGGGGGCAGCCTAAGCTGCTGCTGGTGCGCTAGCCTAAGCTGCTGCTGGTGCGCTGGTGGCAGCCTATGCTGCTGCTGGTTCTGCTGGGGACAGCCTACTATGCTGCTGCTGGTTCTGCTAGGGGCAGCCTATGCTGCTGCTGGTTCTGCTGGCGGCAGTGTAAGCTGCTACTGGTGCTACTGGCGGCAGTCTAAGCTGCTGCTGGTGCTGTTGGTGGCAGTCTAAGCTACTGCTAGTGCGCTGGCGACAGTGGAAGCTGCTGCTGGTGCTACTGGCGGCAGTCTAAGCTGCTGCTGGTGCTCCTGGCGGCAGTCTAGGCTGTTGCTAGTGCGCTGGCGGCAGTGTAAGCTGCTGCTGGTGCTCTGGTTGCAGTATAAGCTGCTGCTGGTGCTACTGGGGGCGGGCGTGGTAGCTCGTGGGGAGGCGGGTTTCAGCGTGGGACGGCGGCTTCATGTTGGGCGGCTGTTAAGGCAGCGAGCGACGGGTGGGGAAGGTGAGGCGGCGGGTAAGGCAGTGGGCAACGGGTGAGGCAGCGGGCGCGGCTGTTGGTGCGCGTGCGTGTGGTCGCGACTTACGTGCGCGCGGCTGCGCATGCGGCTAATAATGCGCTTGCAGCTACGCGCGTGCGTCTGCTGCGTGCTAGCGGGCTGGCGGGCAAAGTGACGCGACGGGATTGATGGGTGACGCGGGGGGAACGGGCAGAGCGCGACGGGGGGGAACTGGTAGGACGCGTCGGGGGGAGGGGAAGCGACGTGACGGAACTGACGGGTGAGGCGACGGGAAAACAGGTGGCGCGCGGGTTACGGGGCAGGAAAAACGGGGGAGGCGCGGGCTGGTGCTAACGGGCCGTTAAGGGTGGGCGACGCTACAGGTTACTAACTGATGGGGCGCTACGGGCTAGGGCGCTTCAGGCTAGCGCGCTTCGGGCTAGGGCGCTTCGGGCTATGGTAGGGTACGCGGTGGTGGGCCCATCGGATCGTTTTTCCGTTCTATACCATGTCGAGTTAAGAAAACGTAAGAATTGACTAAGGAAAATGAGAAACAAGCAAGATATAGCAAACGTAATTCTAACCCTAGGAAAACATAAAGTACACCTAGACTAACACAAATAAGCTATAAAAAATATAGCTTGACAGCTTCCTTAGCGTTGTCTAGCACTTGTGCGTTCACAGAGCAATTTGGCAAGAGTTTCACTAGGGAAAGTTGCATTGGAGAATGATTGATCCAGCAATGGCAAGAATGACTAGATGAGAGCCTAGCAACCTAGTAGGCAGCTGGTCGACCGCCAGCGCAGCATGGTCGACCGCCTGCCAGCGTTGCGTAGAGGAGCCGTGCAAGCGCTGCAGAAAGGCGGCCTGCCAACAGTGCAGGTCGACGGAGTGCCAATGCTGCAGCAAGTCGGCTGTCCAGCGTTGCACCCGTAGAAGACAGCAAGTGCGCAGGTGCGCGCAGACGATTGGCCTAACATGCATCGTCACATGTCCGTCGGCTGATGTCTGCGCCTGACGAGCCACATCGACTTCGAAATACCAGCCCGAATACGCCTTCGTCATCGCGGCCTCGACAACATTCGCGTGCCTCCGCAGATCCTCGTCGAGCCGGTTACCTGGTCGACCGGGTCCATAATCCGGCAACCTGGTCGATGACTTTCCTCGTCGACCACCACACCGTCGAAGACCACCCTGGTCGACAGACCCCTCCGTCGACCAACTCAGTCAGCTACTGCCGTCGAGCTCCCATCCTCGACGGCTGCTCGAAAGTCCCGCGCAGGTCGACGACCACCTTCGTCGACCTCGACCGCCGGCTCCCGTCAGCGGCGGCATTGATGTGGTCGCATGCAGGTCGACGACCCCATCGACCAGCACGCTTCGAACCCTGCAGAACAGTCGGCCGCACCACCCGCGTGCCCAACGAGGAAGTCAGCGTCGCCCAAGTGAGGGCGGGGCTAACAACCCATTTCCGTCAACAGTGGCGTGTTAGGTATGGACCTGGAGAAAGGAGATGAGGGTATGCCGTGCACATCCTGCCACGTAGCCAAACTCACTCGCCAATCTTTTCCGCTGCATGACGAGCGAGAGGGTCGGGTTCTTGGGCTGGTCCATACTGACGTGTGCAGTCCATTTCAGACCCTAGCCATGGATGGAAGCAGGTACTATATCCTCTTTGTGGACCACGCCTCACGTTACACATGGGGGAAGACGTTGAAGCTGAAGAGCGACGCGCTTGCTGCCTTCAAGAAGTGGCTTCCCGAAGCTGAACGCCAAACCGGGATACGCTGAAGGTGTTACGGTCGGACCGGGGAGGGGAGTTTATGTCGAATGAGTTTCTGTTGCTGCTGAAGCAACGAGGAATCTTGTGTCAACTTTCCTGCCCCTCGACCCCCCAGCAGAATGGTGTGGCTGAACGCCGCAACCGTACGGTAACACAGGCATGCGTGTGATGTTGGGGCACATGGGGGTAAAAGCACACTGGTGGCACTTCGCTTTCCAGCAGTTCTTGTGGGTGGTAAACCGTGTGCACCAGTCCATCTTGCCCCATGGTATGACCCCTCATGTGGTGGTGTTCAAAGTCAAGCCCGATGTGTCCATGGTTCGTGTGTTTGGGTGCATGGTGCAATACCTCATTCCTGAGCATGATCGTGAGGGGAAGCCTTGCTTGTTAGACTCATTGGGGCATGCATTTGGGTATGAGCATGGAAAGCAAGGGATGGCGTGTGGTGGATGTTGAGTCAAAGCGCATGGTCATCGCCCGGGATGCACGTTGTTATGAGGACATGTCACTTGAACGGTGTCAGAAGTGGCATGCACGCATGGGTGACGGGAATGACCAGCCCACACCACCCTTTGCTTCTGTCCCATCTCTCTTTCCTGAGTCCCACGACCCCAAGCAGAATCTGCCGCTACCACGTAGCGTTTGATCGCTCGGTGAGCCCTGCGGGCAGCAAAGCACCCATGGCCGCGCCATCTCCCGGTCCTTGCTCAAGTGCTGATTCGACGCCCGTGGGACCAGAGGATGGCCCCTTTGAGGACGGAGGCGACACGACTGATCCTGAGGAGGAAGGAGAGGTCGCAGTGGATGAGCAGCCATCGGTGGCCCATGAGCATGAGCCTTCACCTGCAGTCCCCCCCATCCAGCCCATTCCACCACCCCCACGTCGCTCCAGCAGGCTCAACAAGGGGGTGCCACCCGTACGATTTCCTGCATCAGCCATGACGGCCCAGGATGCGGACGATGAGGACAACCCGTACGACATGGCATACCTTGCTGAGGACGATTACGACACGAACAGCGATGATGAAGTGGAGTACCCGGACGAGGATGAGGAGGAGGAAGGCGCTTGGGGAGGTGTCATCCTCAACCTGGCAGCAGCGTTGACCGGACCTGAAGGCAAGGAGTGGTGGGCTGCTTTGAAGGACGAGATGGAGAGCCTTGACAAGCAAGGCACGTGGACGTTGGCTGAACTTCCCAAGGGTCGCAAAACTGTCGGTGTCAAGTGGCTGCTGAAGAAGAAGCTGTGACCTGACGGTACTGTGGAGAAGTACAAGGCCAAGCTCGTGGCAAAGGAATTCAGCCAGCGCTTTAGCATCGACTATGACGACACCTACGCTCCAGTTGGCAGCTACACCACCGTGTGCTCCTCTCAATCGCAGCAGCTATGGACCTGGATTTGCTGCAGCTTGATGTGAAGAATGCATTTCTTCACAGCACCATTGACCATGCGATCTGCATGCAGCAGCCCCCCTACTTTACCGACGGGAGCAGCAAGGTGTGCCTCCTACAGAAGAGCCTATACGGGCTAAAGCAGAGTCCCTTTCTGTGGTACAAGGAGCTGGACAAGGTGCTCCTTGTGGAGGGGTATAGGAAGAGCCTTGTGGACCAGGCCATATACTACAAGGATGGGGCGAGCGGGAAGCGCGTGTGGCTGCTAATCTACGTAGATGACCTGCTAGCGGCAAGTTAAAACAAGCAGCTGCTGCATGACTTGAAGGAGCTGCTAGCTAAGGCGTTTCAGCTCCGTGAGGTGGAACCAGTGGAATGCTACCTCGGGCTGCAGATTGTGCGCGACCGCCCCAACAGGACGCTCCTCCTGCACCAAAACGCATACGTGGCGAAGGTGCAGCAGCGGTTCTTCAAGGGGGCGCCACCGAAGAAGCAGCCCATCACTCCTCTCTCCTCTACCAGCTTTGGCAAGCAGGATGCCGGGCAATTTGCCAACCGAACCATGACTGAGTATTTGTCAATTCTTGGCATGGTGCAGTTTGCAGCCATCTCAACCCGTCCTGACCTCTCTTTTGCGTGCAACCGCCTTGCAGCAGGTGCACATCTAAGGACGGATGCGCATTGGCATGAGCTCTTCCGCACGCTCTCCTACTGGGCTGCCTCACCGGACATGGGGCTGCTGTTCAAGGGAGGACCAGAGAGCTTGACCCTCGTGGGGTATGCGGATGCGGATGATGCGGGCAACAAGGAGAACCGGTCGTCCATGGGAGGCTACCTCTTCAAGCTTGGCGGAGCTCCGTTTCCTGGCAGGCCAAGAAGCTGCAGGGTACGACCAGACTTTCCTCCACCAAGAGCGAGCTTGTGGCTGCGCTGGAAGCGGGAAAGGAGGGGCACAAGCTAAGGTTCCTGCTGTGGGGGTTTGAGCTGCTCAAGAAGGGAGTTTCCACCACCCTGTACGTCGACTACATGTCCGCGATCCAGCTCAGCCAGGCGGGAGGGCTGCAGGGCACAACCCGTCCTGACCTCTCTTTTGCGTGCAACCGCCTTGCAGCAGGTGCACATCTAAGGACGGATGCGCATTGGCATGAGCTCTTCCGCACGCTCTCCTACTGGGCTGCCTCACCGGACATGGGGCTGCTGTTCAAGGGAGGACCAGAGAGCTTGACCCTCGTGGGGTATGCGGATGCGGATGATGCGGGCAACAAGGAGAACCGGTCGTCCATGGGAGGCTACCTCTTCAAGCTTGGCGGAGCTCCGTTTCCTGGCAGGCCAAGAAGTTGCAGGGTACGACCAGACTTTCCTCCACCAAGAGCGAGCTTGTGGCTGCGCTGGAAGCGGGAAAGGAGGGGCACAAGCTAAGGTTCCTGCTGTGGGGGTTTGAGCTGCTCAAGAAGGGAGTTTCCACCACCCTGTACGTCAACTACATGTCCGCGATCCAGCTCAGCCAGGCGGGAGGGCTGCAGGGCCGCATGAAGCATGTAGACCGTCGCCATATGTGGATGCATGACATGGTGCGCGTGAAGAAGTTGGACATGCAGCACATCCCCACGACGGCGCAACCCGCAGACTTCTTCACGAAGCAGCTCGACAAGGCAGCCTTCAATCGTTGCTGTGCAGCAGCAGGGCTGGTCCAGCATGCTCTTGACAGGAAGGGGGCGTGTTACAAGGAAATGCTGCTATGAGCAACAAAATGACGGCGCTGGGATTCGAACTCTTGACCTTCAATCTGTCCTGAAAGTGTCCCAGGAAAGATTCAGGACAGTTTCTGCTAAGGCGCCAGTTATGGTGCACGCGAGTTTCGAACTGGAGACTTTTCGATTGAAGTGTCCCGAAAGTGTCCTTTCAGGACAGATTGGGGACAGTTTGGGGACAATTTGGCGAAATCGGTCTCGGGTCGCGTTCGGTTTGAAACTCCGCAGCGAAGTGTCGAAGTCAACGGAATTCGCAGGGGAGTTAAAGTCGGTGGTCGACGGAATTCTGGTCGCTGAAATTCTCGTCTACGGAATTCCAGTCAATGGAATTCGCCCGGCGAAATTCAAGGCTCTGAATTTCGCGTCGATGAAATTCAGCGTGCGACCCAGGTCGACACTTTCTTATGTGCTTTGTTTTTTTTGTTGCGTCCTAGTATAAAACTAGAGAGCACCATAAAAAAATCAACTAAGTCATTATCACTACTATGTTTGTCTGTATCTTTGGCTATAGTTGACCGTTTCCTGCAAACTTTGATGCGTTGGAATCGTGCTTCTGAGCTCTATCAAGCTACTGTAGTAGTACATGTACACGAACTCGTCGACGGAAGTTGCTCGACTGCAAAAACTCGACATGCGAGTTTTGCCTCTGGAGACAGTGGCGAAGTCAACCTACGGGCTGGTATCTCGAGGTCGACGTGGAACGTCTTGTGCAATCGTTGGCACGTGGCCGACTGGCACTCACGCGACGGGCGGGACGAGGCAAAACATGCTCGGCCGCCTACAAGCATTGCGAAGTGGGAGCGCATGTGCGCTATAGTCATCTGCGGTGGCAATGCTGGCTAGCCGCACTGCTGCAGCGTTGGCAAGCCGCGCAGATGCAACGTTGGCAGGTCGTCGACTTGTAGAGTTGGCAAGCCGCCTCCCAGTTACGTTGGCAGACCGTCGACCTGCTCTGCTGGCAGGTCGCCCCATTGTTGCGCTGGAGGTCGACCTGCCTGGTCGCTAGGCTGCTAGGTCCCAGTTGTAGTCACATTGCCATTGCATTTTGCTATCATTCTGTATTATCATTTTGCTAGTGAAACTCTTGCCAGGTTGCTCTTTGAACACGCGAGCAGTGAAAACACAAGCAAAGCTATACTCACTCGTACCACCCGTGCTTTCCCCATAGTCTAGCTCCCACCGGTATAGAGAGACTCTTCGCATGGTGCAGTGAGCGTGGACGGATCCGCATATTACCTTCAGATTAGTAGCTGACTTACCGCTTACCTAAGTCGTTGCTAGGCCGGCAGCCCGTGTAGACCATGGAACCTACCCCGACAGAGGCCGCAGGCGTAGTGGATACCTTTGAGGTATGTGAAGCTAATGCTACGAGACGCCGCGGTGCTTGCGAGTTCGGCGAGGCTCCCTTGGACGTGCTCCTCCTAGGCAATCGTGCGTAGTCGGTGCACTAACACCCTCCTTGAACTGATGTGGACGGCGCGTCCGCCTCTCCTCGACCGACACACAATGAAGGTGGCGTCGACGAGCAGGTCGACAGCGGTGACCAAGTCAGCAGCGACGAGAGTATGAGGGTGACGAGACGAGTGATCAGGGCTGCTGACGACGACGTCGGCGGGATGTAGGGGCGATTGCTGCGGTCGACGGCGGCTGCAGACAGCTCACACGGCGACATAGGCGGACGACGTTGCTCTCCCCAGCGCAGCAGCGTGCGGCTGACATGTATCGGCAAACGGGATTGCCCCGACAAAATTGCCATGCCCGTGCTGCTGGAAGGCCGGCATGACCTCCTCACGTGGAGGGGGTCAATCAAGCCCCAGCTGGAGATCGCTGGGCTGAAGTGCTTCGCTGATGGCGACGTGGTGACGCCTCAGAAGGCCGACGTCGAGCTTCGGGCGGAGTTTCGCGCCGCTCACCTGGTGACCTTCATGGTCATCTTGAAGTGTTGCTCACTGATGGTGCGGATCGCCCTAAAACTGTGTTGACTTCGACTGGACGCCGGCCACCAAGCCTGGCGGTTCATCTTGTCGACCTACCAGGCGACCGACGACTTGTACACCGGCCAACTGTGAGAGCCGCTGACTCACCTCAGGATGGGCGAGCAGGAGTCGGCAATGGACTACTGCAACCGTGCTCGACGGATCCTGGCCGACATGCGGTTGGTCGGCGTCGACTACTCGACGGTGTCGTACATAACGCACGTCGTCAAGGGACTTCCGTCGGGCTACAATCTGATGCGGCGAATTATAGCGATGCCCGGTGTGCGAGAGTCGCTACGAGGACACGCCGACCAGCCACATCATCAAGGATGAAGCGATGCAGGAGGCCAAGCGTCATACGGAGCTCCTTCCGCAGACGAACTACGCCACCCTGACGAAGTTAGGATGTCAGCAGGGGCGGCGAGGGAAGTCGAGCGGATGTGGTAGCGGAGGTGGGAAGTCGGCGAAGGACGCCGACAAGACGAAGTCAACCTGGGACAGCGTCCGTGGCGGCGATGGTCGACGGCGGGAGTGCTGGGTCTGTGGTGACCCCGATCACCTCTCCTTCGAGTGTTCCAACCGCGAGGAGTCCGACGATGTCGACCACAAGAAAGGCCGCGGGAGGTCCGACGCCAGCAGACCGCGCAAGGAGAAACAGCGTCGAAAAAGTCGTCATCGACGAAGGACGCCGACTCCTCACCTGGCGGCGAATCTCGAGGCGCTGGAGAGGCGTCGTGCTCGATGGTTGGCGTCGTGGAGCCATTTTACTGGCGCCAGAGGCTAACAAAGACTTCAAGGCGGTCGCGGCGCCGTGCAGGCGAACCTGTCGGTGGTGCTGCTCAATAGCGCCTACTCGCACCACGTGATGGGGACGAAAGAGGCCTTCGTCGACAAGCAGCTGAGTGGTGATGTGAGCCACATGCGCGGCTTCAATGGGGAACTTCAAGTCGTCCAAGGTCGCAGTACCGTTGCTCAGCAAGGGGAAGCCGGGAAGCAGGTTCTCGTGCCCGACGTGATTTACCCCCTGGGTGTGCAGGCGAAGCTGCACACCCGGCCAGCTGAAGGACAGCGGCGTGAGGCTGCAGGACGACGGTAACGAGATGCCGCTCGTCGCGATGACGGGGGACGTGCTAGGACGGACGAAGTACACTGGCCGGGTCCTTTGCAACAAACTTCGACCCTGCTCGACGACACCGTCGTCGACATCGATTGAGGTGGTGGCTTCTGCGACGAAGTTGACTCCCGACCGGTGGCACGCGAGGCTCGCGCACGTCGGTGTCGACACGATTAAGAGCTTGGCGAAAAACGAAGTCGCCACCGGCCTGGATATCAAGCCGTCGACCGACGCCGATTTACCGTGTGTCTCTTGCGTCGGTGGGAAGCTGGAGCGGCACACCTTCCCAAACAAGGGCTCGGACGCCTGACGAGGCCCTGGCCGTCGTGCACATCGACCTGTGCGGGCCGTTCCGAGTGGCCGTCAAGGATGGCATCTTATAATTCCTCCAGCTGAAAGACCGCAAGACCCGCTATGTATGGGTGAGGCTGGTCGCCAAGAAGAGTGACGTGATGGTCGTCTTCAAAAAGTGGCTAAAGGTTGCTGAGCCGCAGTCGACAAAGAAGGTGAAGATGTTGCAGTCTGAACGCGGTGGTGAATTCCTCGAAAAGGCCTTCACCAACTTCGTCGACGGAAAGGGCATCGTCCACGACCTCACGCGCCTGTACACCCCGCAGCAGAACGGCATGGCCGAGCGAGAAATGCGCATGGTGGTCAAGGACGTGCAGACGATGCTGCTGCACATGGGCATGCAGCACCACAGGTGGCACCTCGCTTTGTGGTAGGCCGTCTGGGTGCGGAACTGCGACGCTGCCACCGGGGACGACGTCGCACCTGCTGCTCACCGGCAAGAAGCCCGAACTCACGCTGGCGCGTGTGTGGGGCTGCATGGTGCAGTTCATGGTCCCCGTGCAGCAGCGTGGCGAGAAGCTGGTGCCGAAGGCACGCTGGGGGCTTCATCTTGGTGTGTCGCCAGAGAGCAAGGGCTGGGAGGTCCTCGACCTCACCGACAACAAGGTGGTCACGACGGTCGAGGTCATCTTCTACGAGACCATGTCTCTGGAGGTGTGGAGGGCAGAGCACGGGCCTGTTTTGACGCGGACACCAGCTCTCGCGCCAACAGACCCCGCTTTCACAGAGACTCCTTGTCAAACATTATACATGTTCCTATTGTGTAGGCTATAGTGGGTTTAGCCTTAGGGGGTACAGCATTGCTAGGGTTTCCTACTTGTATCACCCTGCTGCCTAGTTTCACACATTCTCGTTCACTTCTAGTTTCTAACATGGTATCCGACGCCTAGGTCAGGACCTAGGACCGACGTTGGTTTGGGCCCACCGTTCCGCCGCGCCGTCGAGCGCCCCTACTAGCGCCGTCGAGCGCCCCTTCTAGCGCCGTCGAGCGCCCCTTCTAGCGCCGTCGAGCGCCCCTACTAGCGCCGTCGAGCGCCCCTTCTTGCGCCGTCGTGCGCCCTAGGACAGCCGCGCGCGCCGCCCGTCAGCCGCACGCGCAGCCGCATGCGCAGCCGCACGCGCAGCTGCCCCAGCCCGTCGCGTCGCCCTTGCGGGCTGCCCTAGCCCGTCGCGTCGCCCTTGCGGGCTGCCCTAGCCCGTCGCGTCGCCCTTGCGGGCTGCCCTAGCCCGTCGCGTCGCCCTTGCGGGCTGCCCTAGCCCGTCGCGTCGCCCTTGCGGGCTGCCCTAGCCCGTCGCGTCGCCCTTGAGGGCTGCCCCAGCCCGTCACGTCGCCCTTGCGGGCTGCCTTAGCCCGTCGCGTCGCCCCTGCGGGCTGCCTTAGCCAGTCGCGTCGCCCTTGAGGGCTGCTCTAGCCCGTCGCGTCGCCCATGCGGGCTGTCCCAGCCCGTCGCGTCGCCCTTGCGGGCTGCCCTAGCCCGTCGCGTCGCCCCTGCGGGCTGCCTTAGCCCGTCGCGTCGCCCTTGCGGGCTGCCCCAGCCCGTCGCGTCGCCCTTGCGGGCTGCCTTAGCCCGTCGCGTCGCCCCTGCGGGCTGCCTTAGCCCGTCGCGTCGCCCTAGCGGGCTGCCCTAGCCCGTCGCGTCGCCCTTGCGGGCTGCCCCAGCCCGTCGCGTCGCCCCAGCCGAGCCGCGCTGCTACTACTGTTCACTGCTGCAGCTGCTGCTGTTCCTGCTAATACTGCTACTGCTGCTACTGCTACTCCTGTTGCTACTACTGCAACTGCTGTTACTACTGCTATTACTACTACTACTGCTACTGTTGCTACTACTGCAACTGCTGCTACTGCCACTACTGCCACTGTGACTGCCCCTGGCCGCTATGACTACTCTTCGTAGTAGCGGTATGAGTGGCGACGGCGGTGGTGACAGCAGCGGGGTTGGTGGCGGCCGGAGTAGCGGTCGTTGTGGAGCCGTTCGGCCTGGGACCGTCCCTTCGCCCCAGGAGCTTCGTGAGTGGTACGCCAGGCGGTGTGCTGGCGGCGGCCGTAGTGGTAGTCGCGGCGGAGCTGTTCAGTGCGGAGTCTCTGGCGGTGGCCAGCTGCAGCTACAGCGGCGTCGGGATGAGACCCTTACACGCCGGCAGCTTCATGAGTGGTACGCTTAGAGTGGGGGGTCTAGGAGCTCTGCCCGCTGCCCGTACGTCATTCGCACAGGTGATCGGGCTGGTCAGACCTGTGGGACGGTTGGTCACACCGAGGCTCGCTGCTTTGCTTGTCTGAGTGACACCTGGCGTGCAGTGTTTGGCGACGAGGCTGAGTCCCCCCCCTGGCTAGAGTTGTGGCGCACCCAGGTTGACATCTTTGCTCTCGACTTTGACACTCTCCTTACTGCCATGTATGCCAGGACTGGTGGTACTGAGGGTGCCTGTTCCGTGTGTCTACCGCCCGACCCGGGCATAGGGACCAGTGAGGCTGCCGCTCTAGGTGCTAGTGCGTCTGCTGCCCCAGGTCCTTGTGAGGCTGCTGCTCTAGGTGCTAGTGTGTCTGTTGCCCCAGGTGCTGGTGAGGCTGCTGCTCTAGGTGCTCGTGAGTCTGCGCCCTCTGGTACTGAGTCTACTGAGGCACTGCACACCTTCACACTGGACTCGGGTGCTTCCCGCTGCTTCTTTCGTGACCGCACTGTCCTTGAGCAGCTAGCTCGGCCGGTTGCTGTCTCCCTGGCTGACCCCTCCGGGGGCCCGGTTCTTGCGACCTCCTCCACTGTCCTCCCTTGTCCTGCGGTCCCGTCCGGCACCCTGTCAGGTCTCTACCTCCCCTCGTTCTCTACGAACTTGGTGGCGGGCTCTGCTCTCCAGGACGGGGGTGTTCACCAGTTCACCCCTGCCCACGAGCGCGTGACCCACTGCACGTGTGCTCGGACGGGTCGCCACCTGGCTACCTTCACTCGGCAGCCGGGGTCGGACCTGTACACACTGACCACTGAGTCCCCTCAGGTAACTGCGTCTGCGTCTGCGTCAGGTCAGCTGTCGGCCCCCTACTCGTGTCGCTCCCTGGCGCACGAGACTGTCCTCTGGCACCACCGCCTTGGTCACCCGTCAGTGCAGCGCCTTCGTGGCATGCACTCCCGGTACCTTGTCTCTGGTCTTCCCAGGGTTCTCCCTCCCCTCCCACCCTCGCCTGCTCCTCCCTGTCTTCCCTGTGTCGAGGGGCGGCAGCGCCGCTCCTCACTCCTCCTCGTTTCCCCCGACGACTGCTCCCCTGCAGACGCTCCACATGGACGTGTGGGGCCCAGCCCGCGTCCGTGGACAGGGTCACGAGAGGTACTTCTTGATAGTTGTTGACGACTACTCGCGCTACACCACGGTCTTCCCCTTGCGCACCAAGGGTGAAGTCCCTGATGTTTTGATCCCTTGGATCCGCGCTGCTCGTCTCCAGCTCAGCGAGAGGTTCCACTCGGACTTTCCTGTCCTGCGTCTGCACTCTGACAGAGGTGGGGAGTTTTCCTCCGACCTCTTGAGGGCCTTCTGTCAGGGGGAGGGCATTGAGTAGTCGTTCACGCTTCCGGCCTCTCCACAGCAGAATGGGGTTGCTGAGCGCCGCATAGGCTTGGTCATGGAGGTCGCTCGTACCTTCTTGATCCATGCGGCTGCCCCCCACTTTCTGTGGCCGTTTGCGGTCCGGTACGCCGCGCATCAGCTCAACCTCTGGCCCCGTGTCTCCTTGCCGGAGACCTCGCCCACACTGCTGTGGACGGGGAAGGTTGGCGATGCGTCGCGTTTCCGGGTCTGGGGATCTCGTGCTTTTGTCCGCGATACGTCCGCGGACAAGCTCTAATCCCGCGCTGTTCCTTGTGTCTTCCTTGGCTTTGTCCCGGACGCGTCTGGTTGGCAGTTTTACCACGCCACCTCGCGCCGTGTCCTGCCCTCTCAGGACGTCACCTTCGACGAGTCGGTCCCCTACTACCGCCTCTTCCCCTACCGCACTGCCCCGCTCCCCCCCCCCGCCTCTCTTCCTCGCACCAGGTGCTGCTGTGGTAGACCCCCTCCCCCCTCAGGGTGCCGCTCCCTCAGGTGTGTCCCAGGTAGACCCGGTTGAGCCTGTCGAGGTAGCTGTCGACTCTCGTCCTGCTAGGGGTGCTGAGCCTGGGGGTGCGGAGCCTGGGGGTGCTGAGCCTGAGCGTGCGGAGCCTGGGGGTGCGGAGCCTGGGGGTGCTGAGCGTGCGGGTACGGAGCCTGGGAGTGCGGAGCCTGGGGGTGCTGAGCCTGAGGTTGCTGAGTCTGGGGGTGCTGAGCCTGAGAGTGCTACGTCTGAGGGTACTGAGCCTGGGGGTGCTGCGACTGACCGTGCGGCGCCTGGAGGCGCTCCCTCTTCACAGCAGCTGCGTGAGTGGTACTCGCGGTACTGCAGCCTCAGGAGGGGCGCTTCTGGGGCTAGGGGTGCTACTGGAGCTGGTGCTCGTGGTTCCCCGCCTAGGCGGGAGCCGCCCTCTCCCCAGCGGCTCCGAGAGTGGTACGCTCGGCGCTGCAGTCTCCGGAGTGGCGCTACTGGTGCTTTGGACCCTGGAGCTGGAGCTGCTGCTGGTGGTGCTGCTGGTGGTGCTGCTGGTGCTGGAGCTGCTGGAGGTGCTGCTGGTGCTGGAGCTACTGGAGGCGCTGCTGGTACTGGAGGTGCTGCTTGTGCTGTTGGAGGTGCTGCTGGTGCAGGTGCTGCTGGAGGTGCTGCTGGTGCTGGAGCTACTGGAGGTCCTGCTGGTGCTGGAGCTGCTGGAGCCGCTGGTTCTGGAGGTGCTCGTACTGGAGGTACTGGAGCTGCTGGGACTGGAGCTACTGCGGGGGTTGGAGCTGGAGGTACTGGAGCTGCTGGGGTTACTGGTGGTGCTGCGGGAGTTGTCGCTGGAGACCCTGGGGCTGAGGGTGCTGGTGCTGTCTCTGCTGGTTCAGGAGGTGCTGAGCGGCCGCGGCCGTACTACGTTCCGCTCCTTCAGCAGGTTCTTGGCCTCCACCCTCCACTGGTCCTTCTCCTCCCCTACTGAGTCCACCACCTGTCCAGTCGCAGTCACAGTTACCGCTTGCCTCTCCGCTGCCTGGTCCTTCTCCTTACGCTGGGCCGACTAGAGGTCTTACGGAGCGTCGTGAGCCTGAGTCTCGTCCTGCGTCGCCTGAGTCTCGTCCTGAGTCACCTGAGTCTCGTCCAGAGTCGCCTGTCCGCGCTGTCCGCGCTGGTCGTCGTGCTCCGCGTCAGCGTCCTCCTCCTGTACTTGGCACTCACTATATGACTCTGCGTCCTTCCACTGCTCCACAGCGTGTCCCTCTGCCGTCTCCTCCTGCGTCCTCTCTTCCTGACGTTGCTGACCCGCCGTCAGACCTTGCTCGTGCTGCCAGTCCTACAGTCACGCGTCTTCTCGCTACTGTTGTCACTGACCCTTCCTTTGAGTCCACTGCTGCGTCTGCTCTAGTTGCTGAGCTTGTTGACTTTGCTGCCGCCTGTCGTCTAGACTACGCCGCTAGCCTTGTTGCTGAGTCTGAGTCTGTCTGTCCTCCGTCCGTCGGGGGTGAGTGAGCTCTTGGCACGGACGTCCTTGAGGACAGACAGGAGGAGTTTGAGTGCTTTGCCGCTGCTTTACCTCATCTCGTGTCCATGCTGATTTCCCCTGAGGGAGACCCGGATGCACCAGACATCCCGACCCCACACTCTTACGCAGAGGCGATAGAGGGTCTCTACTCCTCTTAGTGGCAGACAGCCATGGACGCAGAGATGGCTTCCTGGTGTCAAAACTAGTAGGCAGAAACAAGAATGAAGAAAGGAGGGGGTTTCACTAGCAGCAGTTGGGATACAAATAGCAAACCCTAACTGGGTTGTACTCGCTTTAGAGCACCCCACTGCAGGCTAGATAATATAACATTCTGACACACCCCCATAGCCAAAGTGGGGTGTAATCAGCACAATGAGTAGGCATAGCAGTAGTTCACAATTACAAGCAAAGCTAGAGGCTATCACAGAGGGCAAGTGAGGAGGAGGAGTGACTGTGAGAGGAGAGTAGACTGGAGGCGACGGCTGAAGCTGCAGTCACACGGGCAATAGAAGCGCGCTCTGCGACTCAGTGGCTATCAGGAGCAAGGGCCCTGAAATACAGGAGTAACAGGCTCTGCGGCTGCGACGAGCGGCAGGAGCAACGGACCCACGGGCGACAGGTGCAGTAGGCTCTCTGAGCTACCGGGAGCAAGGGCCCCGGAATACAGGCGCTGTGGACGACACGACGGCAGCCTCCTCTCAGCCTCCCCAAACAGTCCCACCCCCCTGACACACACCCCCTGCAGAAACCCTAGCTTCACTTCCACGTCACCCCCAAAGCTCCACTCCCAGCGGATCCCACACCTCCACCCCCCTCAGCAGCAGCTGCAGCAGTGGGAGACGAACAAGGAGGAGGGGAACACCGCACCCCCGTGCTTGCCACCCCACACCCCCCACCACCGCAGAACGGACGGCGGCACGGGAGGAATGGGCAGCACGGGGGGGGGGGGGGGGGGGGGGACGGGACAGGAGGGGCCGCGCGCTCCTCCCCAGGACGCCACGACGAGTGACGGGAGGGGAGGGGACGCGCGGCCCCCCAGGGCGCCGCGACGGGCAGGGCGGGGGCTGCGCGCGGGTCCCCCACGGTAGGAAACCGCCACGACGGGGCAGAGGGGGGTCGCGCGCGGCTCCCCAGGGCGGCGCGACCGTCGACGGGGCAGCGGGGGGTCGCGCGCGGCCCCCCAGGGCGGCGCGACCGTCGACGGGGCAGCGGGGGGTCACGCGCGGCTCCCCAGGGCAGCGCGACGGGACGGCAAGAGCCGCGCGCGCCTCGCCAGGGCGCCACGACGGACGGACGGGGGGCGTGCGCGCCTCGCAATGGTGCGCCAGGAAGAAAACGGGTCGCGCGCCCGGAAGAAACCCGGCCGCGCGCCAAACAGGAAAACCGGCACGAAGAAAGGGTAGCGCGCCCGGGGCGCGCGACAGCAGTAGAGCAGCGGAAGCATATAGGTGGTCGGCCCACCCACAGGATCGACCCAAGGGGGGTCGACCTGCTCTGATAGCATGTCAAAACTAGTAGGCAGAAACAAGAATGAAGAAAGGAGGGGGTTTCACTAGCAGCAGTTGGGATACAAATAGCAAACCCTAACTTGGTTGTACTCGCTTTAGAGCACCCCACTGCAGGCTAGATAATATAACATTCTGACACCTGGAAGTCCACATGCACCTACGTCGACGAGGTTCCCCCACCTGGGGTGAACATCGTCAGTGGCATGTGGATTTTCAGGGTGAAGCGGCCGCCGGGTTCTCCGCCTGTCTTCAAGGCGCGTTACGTTGCACGAGGCTTCAGTCAGCGAGAGGGAGTTGACTTCTTCCAGACCTTCTCCCCGACCCCGAAGATGACCACTCTTCGGGTTCTGCTGCACGTCGCTGCTCAGCGTGACTACGAGCTCCACTCTCTTGACTTCAGCACTGCGTTCCTACAGGGCAGCCTGCACGAGGAGATCTGGCTGCGCCGCCCACCTGGCTTCACTGGGTCGTTCCCTCCTGTTACCCAGTGGAGCCTCCGGCGGCCAGTCTACGGTCTCCGCCAGGCACCCCGTGAGTGGCACGACACACTGAGGACTACTCTTGCTGCTCTTGGGTTTGCTCCTTCTACTGCTGACCCGTCGCTGTTTCTACGCACCGACACCACTCTGCCGCCGTTCTACGTTCTCGTGTACGTAGACGACTTGGTCTTTGCTACTGCTGACACTGAGGCACTCGCCCACGTGAAGTCGGAGCTGCAGAAGAGACACACGTGCACAGACCTGGGTGAGCTGACAAGCTATCTTGGCTTGCGGATCACCCGGGACAGAGCACAGCGCACCATCACCTTGACTTAGTCACACATGGTGCAGCAGATCCTTCAGCGCTTCCGCTTCACGTACTCCTCGCCTCAGCCCACTCCTCTGCCTACCGGTCACTCGCTCTCAGCTCTGCCTTCGGATGAGTCCGTAGAGCCGAGTGGCCCGTATCCAGAGCTTGTGGGCTGCCTCATGTACCTGATGACCTGCACTCGACCTGACCTAGCCTACCCTCTTAGCATCCTAGCACGCTATGTCGCTCCTGGCCGTCACCGGAAGGAGCACATGGATGCAGCTAAGAGGGTGTTGCGCTACTTGTGCAGTACGTCGGGCATGGGGCTTGTGCTTGGAGGACGGCGCGACGTTGTCCTCACTGGACACTCAGACGCTTCTTGGGCTGACGACCAGGCTACGCAGCGGTCGTCTCAGGGTTACACCTTCAGCCTTGGCTCTGGTTCAGTTTCTTGGCGTTCTACACGCTCGTCTTCAGTTCTCAGCTCCAGCTGTGAGGCTGAGATCTACGCCACAGCCATGGCTGCCCACGAGCTACGCTGGCTCACCTACCTGCTGACCAACCTGGGAGAGCGGCCTCGTTCTCCTCCAGTGCTGTACGTCGACAACAAGGCCGCCATTGCCTTGTGTCAGGAGCACAGACTGGAGCACAGAACGAAGCACATCGCTCTGCGCTACTTCCTTGCTCGAGAGCTGCAGCAGCGTGGTCAGCTTCGTCTGCGTTACGTGGCCACTCGGGCCAACACTGCTGATGTGTTCACCAAGGCGCTTCAGCCTTGTGACCATCAGCGTTTCTGTACTGTTCTAGGCCTTGTGCCTACTGTCCCTCACTTGCTCACTTCTTGACTCTGCTTGTACTGTGATCTCTATATATATACATACCTGCATGCTTACACTTGCTAGGTTGTGATCACTGTACCTCTTGTTATTTTATCAAACTGCATGTGAACTGGTCTTGTGACCTCTTGCTTGTGCTCGGAATTTGTGTGGTTTCCTTGAGATCCACCCTGAGCTTGCTTTGCTTTGCTTTGACTGGTCTTGTGACCATCTGGTTGTCTCCCACTTAGCCTATGGGGGTGTGTCAAACATTATACATGTTCCTATTGTGTAGGCTATAGTGGGTTTAGCCTTAGGGGGTACAACATTGCTAGGGTTTCCTACTTGTATCACCCTGCTGCCTAGTTTCACACATTCTCGTTCACTTCTAGTTTCTAACACTCCTTGCTTGCTGTCAAGGACGAGGACGTCGAGGACGTCTTTTCCTTTGTCCCCCGCGAAGGTAATCTCGTCGCCTCCTGTGGCTGTCTCTCCCCTGCCCCTCGTCGTCGACCTGCCCGAGATGACGCCTGCGTCGGCCACCAGCGATGAGGGGAGACATGCTGTGTCGCCTGCTGCACCGGCCAGTGGCATCGCCGGCGGCCGACGTGACGTCGAGCAAGTCGGCGAGGGAGATAGGCGTTGACGACAGAGGAGCCTACTGCCGTGGATCAGCTATGGCACGTCGAGCGACGTCGTAGAAGTCCTTGGTTGCGAGGAAGGGGAGTTATCGACAGGGGAGTAGTCCGACGACAATGACGTGGTGGAGGTACCGTCGAAAAGCTAGAGGCAGTCACAGAGGGCAAATGAGGAGGAGGAGGGACTGTGAGAGGAGTGGAGATAGGAGGCGACGGGTGAAGCCGCAGACACACGGTCAGCCCCCAGAGAAGTGGAGCTACCACGCGTGCATGCCGTTGACCGCCTTCAGCACGCTACTCGATGACGCGCAGGCTGATGTCGAGCTGCCCAGGCTCAACCACGACGTGCACGCCGAACCGGAACACCGTTGGGACATCGTGACGATGACGGTGAAGGAGGCGTTGGCGAGCTAGAACGGCAAGGCGGTGAAGGCCGCCATGGACGAGGAGATTCGGAGCCTCATCTCCAACGGAACGTGGGAGCTGGTCGAGTGGCGTCAACGTGATGAAGAACCGGTGGGTGCTGATGACCAAGTACCACGTCGACGACACGGTCGCCCGCGAGAAGGCACGACTGGTCGTGAAGGGTTTACGTAGATGTACAACGTCGACTACGACAAGACGTACGCGCCAGTCGGGAGCTACGTCACGCTGAGGATCTACCTCAAGCATAATATAACAGTTAAGCTTTGATACAAATATGCTTCAAAGAATACATGCCATATGAAGGAACCCGGGTAGTATAACGTTTTTGTCACTGAGAAGACCCACCCCCCATTCTTCTAATGAAATTTTGTTAAGACCCTAGAGTGGCTTATCCGGGGGATTACGGCACAACCAGGGGTTTGGTTAGGAATCTAGCCCCTCTTTCACGTAAGGCCAGTGTCCCCTAAGTACCTTTTCTATTAGTGTGACGTATGGTGATCACTCTTTTTATCAGGGTTGTGATAACTTTTACTTTTCCACATCAGTGTGCTATAAAAAAGGACTAACATTTGTTTTTAACTTAATCACTCATTGTAATAGGGAACATACAAGCCTACACACTGTCCTTCACAAAATCATGCGCAGGGCGGCGCTTTTTTATACTCGAAACGATCGCCACTACATTCATCCAGTTGACATCTGCTGTTGGGAGTAGCGCCGCTGTCATGAGATCACCCTATCGCGCATCTCCTAAATTGCTACGTGTCCAACTCCTAATGTGGTTCTGTCTGCTGAAAACTCGCTCGCACTCAAAAGTGCTCAACGCGAGCACTGCCACTACCTGCCACAGACGCACCATGTTCGGATATGCCCCCGCATAATCTGTTGACTGCACCATGACGGTCGGCGACTTGTAGAAGTTCAGAGCCCCGTGGTTGTTGTCCATCGTGTGCAGGAACAGTGTCAGCTCCCTCTTGCACGACTTGAACTCAACACCTGTTGTTGGTCAAAGAGAGGGAATAAGACCACTATTGCAAGCTTGAAAAACATCAGAAACAGAACAAAGTCAACTTACAGTACCTGGAAGGCAATGGTGATACAGCTTGTCGAGCTGCACCAGCTTCTCCATCCTTTCGCATGCGCTGATAGTGGCAACGGGTCTCCCTTGAGGTGAGGCAGGGCTGATGTGTGGGTGGGTGTGATGGTGGTAATCTCGACGATTTGGTGGAGAGTGTGCAGAGGGTGAGAGATGATAGGCGGATAGGATTCAGTGGTGGATAAATGATGCTGCGCTGTCGTGGTCTTGATTTTTGCTGCCACGCTGCGCCGTGTCCAGGTGGTCCGGGCCGTCAAGGCGACGCTCACGGTCGTAGAATCTGAAAATTTGGCGCTGATTGCGGCAAAAGTTTTGGCGAATGTTGTGCTGGACCAGGGCCCTGGATTCGTTTTAGGGCACGCTGAGGGGACAGAGTGCACCCTCATCTACACTCTGTCAGTCAGAGTTGCAGGCGATTTTGAGTCTGAAAGTTCAGACAACAATGGTTTTTTTTTGCTGAAAGATCAGAGTCCCACTAAGTTTGAAGGCTGCCGGTTTTTTATACTGCACTTGAAAACATTTCAACTATCTGAGTCAGATTCTATCACATGTGACTCTACAGCTGTCAGATGAACTACTGGCTCCTCTACAGCCTCCTTCCCAGCTCTCTGGGGCTCCCTGTGTCTTGCAGCAGGTGCCGTCACTGGCCGGCGCTTCCTATAGCTGCGCCAGATCTCTACAACCCCCGGCACGTCCAGTTCATAGTCTAGCATAGACATACACAGCAAGTCACTGAGCCTACAGTCTTTTAAACTACCCCTCTGCCACGTCTTGATGAGATTCTGGCGAGAGAATCCTCTCTCGCACTCGACGGTGCTGAGAGGCAGCACTGCAACCGCCACCCACAGTCTGACGAGGTTGGGGTAGGCTTGCTCCCAGTCAGGTGTCTTCAGGATTGCAGTCAATCCCGTGTTGAACTTGCGCTCGCTCTTAGGGGCTCTGGCCAGGACTGGGCACAGAGTCCGCAGCTCCTTCACGGCACGCTTCTTGTCAATGCCTGCAACATAAGACACGGCGAGGGATTATTACGGAGAGGTTTAGCCAACAGTCGAACGAGCATCACATCATTAACTGACCTGGCAAAATCTCTTCGCAGTCGTCGGCGCGGAACAGAGTGACTATCGACAACACCCACTCAAGGCACTGTGCCTGCCATGCACTCCTCTCCCAATTCGGAGGCCACTCGTCAGGTATGAATAGCCGCACGCCAGACAGAGAGTCGAGGTCTCCGAGCTTAGACTGAAGCTCCTCAACGAGGCCCTCGGCAAAGTCAGTGCAGAGCGCCACACACGCATCGTGATGGCCCGCCCCGAGATAGTTCGCCACTCGGCGCTCGTGAAGGGTGATCTTGAAGCGGTTGAGACTCCCATCCGACGACGCGCCTTCCACCACCATCTCTGGTGTCCCCTGCGGCCCATGCTTCTCGATGAATCGATGAAGCCGCTCGTTAGGCCCGCCGCCGAAGTCATCTCCGCAGTCGATGTACCGACTCTCCAGGAGAGATGTTGTGCGCACAATCTGTGTGTGCACCAATGGGTAGTCGAGCTGCCACATCACGACGAAGTTTTAGTTAGAGCACGGTTTCCGGTTTAAAAAAACACAAGATTACTCAAGTTTCTTACCTCACGATGCTGGAAAACCTTCGAGAGGATGTTGAGGAGGTCCAGAACGTCCGCGAGGAACCGAAGCAGAAACTGGAACCGGTAGGACGTGACGAGCTCGTACATCGTCTGGTCCTTCCACTCTGACAATATCACCATGATGGCTGGGAGGACCTCGACGAAGCGGGCGACCGCAGCACCCCTTGAAAGCCACCGCACCTCGTGGATCCCCTGCACCTCGAGGTTGGTGGAGGTAAAAACCTCCTGCAGCTCCATGAACCGTTGATGCCACGGTGATGACCGCCCCAGGTACTCAGCGACAGCACGGATGACGTCGTCGACCATGTTGAAAGTGGGTATAGACTCCGCAGGGGCTTTGGCAGCCAATGCCTCCCTGCAAGACGTACAAACAAGCATGATTAGCATCGTATGTTACTGGTAAACGACTAAACAAACAATAAAAAAAAACAACAACGCACCTGTGAGCGATGCAGTGGAACGAAACCAGGTTGGGGATGAGCATCCGAAGACGAGCCACCACACCGGTGTGCACTCCCACCATCACCATCGCACCGTCCGTGCTCACTCCCGAATACGGCGGAGGTCCACGCCGACAGCCCTGATGTGGGAGAGCAGCAAACTACACAGGGATGCAGCGTCAGCTTTCTCAACCGTGAGGTGAGCAAAGAACTCAGTCACAACTTGCTTGTCGCGCACGAAGGTTGCAAACACGATCATGTGTTTGCCGCGCCGCCGGTCTGTGCTCTCGTCCAGGGTGATCCCGATGAAGGGGCTCGTCAGAAGGTGTTCCAGCTGTGTTGTTTGGAGCCATGTTGAGATTGCCTGTGTTAACTCTCCGAAGCCGTACCTGTATCAAAAAAACAGACCAGAGGCAGTTAGCGACTGTTTGTTAGAAGAAATCAACGATTCGGTGGTTACAACCGCAAGAATCTTACGTGTTGTAGTACGTGCCGTAGCCCTGCTCTGGAAAGCCGGGCACCTTCTTCTTCGCGAGATAGCGCACAAGCCTAATCCAAGCGTCCATGGGCTCGTTGCACGAGCTCATGAAGTACAGCGACTCCACTAGCGCCGAGATCTGCAACATCTCCTTGTCCTGCGCTTTCGGGTGTAGGTCGATGCGATGTTGATCGCCATACTTCTGGAGGAGGTCCTCCTGCCGCTTCAGTGCAAAACGATGCTTCACCGTGCCTTCATGCTGCTTGAAGGCCTGCGTCTGCACGTCGGTCGCGCCCTCACCACTCCGTCCACACTTGCCTGTAAGTCCTGCAAACTCCAGGCATATGCTGCACTTAAAACTTGGGGCACCGGTAGAGGTTTTAGTTCGAATAAGCCATTCGTAATCGGTAGACCACTTTGTTTTAAAACGAAAGTGAGCTTCTTCGTATTTCAACTCCAACTTATCGGAGTCAGACTTGTCGGTGGGATTCGAGCTGCCCTGTATGGGAGATTCGACTCTCGCTGGAGCTTCAACGGTCGATGGAGGAGGAGGAGTTGCCAACGGAAACGTGGTCTGACGGTAACGCAACTTCGACGGTGGTGCGGGACGGGACGGTGCTTCAGCGGACGCCTCATTGGGCACAGACTGTGGCGCAGCTTCGACCGGTTCAGTGACGGCTGTGGGGACAGGTTCTGGTTGAACGGAAACTGGAGGACGGCTAGAGCTAGGTTGCGACGGTGGAGTAGTCGGTGGGACATGCGTCGGCAAGCATGCTCGTAGAAAGTCCAGGCCGGTTACTGCGTCTGACGCAGGCCGTCGATCTGTCTCGTCATCATCGTCGGTCGATTCGGCGGCAGCGCCTGTGGCTGCCATGAGTCTGCCGAGCACTGGTTTTGCGAGAGCACGGGAGTGTCAGAAACAAGGGTTCCAGCACTACTATCTGGTGAAGAAATTGAATGAAGCGAGAGAGACAGGGCACGGAGTGACCCCCACGAAGGGCGATGATGAGGAAGATGAGAGGTCCTCGTATTTGGACCGCTCATCTCCCTGCTGGTCACTGCACTGCATGCACGGCACCTGGTCGTGGGTGCAGGGAAGGTGGGGTGACTGGGGTGGATGGATGTGGTCACGTGAGAGCTGCAGCGCGCTGCGAGCTATGCGTTGGCACGGTGGACGGTGGAGGGGGGTGGGTGGTTGTGGTGTTGTCCGGGTGCAAGCTATGCGTTGGCAAGGAATCTTGCCAACACTGCCTGCTGCGCTGCCGCGATTGGCTGGAATTGAGCCAGATTACAGCATCCCTGGCCCAACGCGACTGTGCGGTGCGGTGCCACGCTCGGGAAATGTTCCGTTTCCCGCCCGTGATTGACGGTGTTAGTGCATTCACGCCGCCAGGCTGGCGGACCCCTGCAGTACCCGTTTCAGCGTGCACCCCCGAAACGAGGCTGAGGCTCAGCCTACACCCCTACATTTTGTCTGAAATCTCAGCCACTACATTTAAAAAAACTCTGACAAATCAGAGAAGGTACATTAAAAAAAACTTACAGACCTGGTATCTAAAAAATGTCTGAATGGACGCTGAATCAGCGTAAAAAGTCTGATATCTAGGGCACTGTGCTGGACCCTCCAATCCTCCCCTCCCCCCTCCCTCCCCCCAATCACTGGTTTCATCAGTGACAGATTCGTTTCGCACCAGTCTGGACCATTCTGAAATATCAGCGCTACATGCAACAATGCTTGAAAAAAGGGTTCTACAACAAACAATGTTGAGAAGAATTTGGCAAAGGTTCCCTACCCAACCTTACAGCACAACTGATGAAGAAAAGTTTAGTAGAAATAATGAAATAAATATGGTTAATAACTCAAAATACCACAATAAAGCCTTCTGCCCACATAAGCCCCCCATAGGTGCATTTATTCGGCAGGGCTGTATATACTGGGGATTATGGTATAACTTTTCACCCAGCACTGACTGGGATGCATTTTTTTTGGGAGAGCATTGATCAATCAGAGTGGCCTGAATGCAATCTGAGGGACATGCAGTGGCTGTGGCAGTACTTTCGGCTTTTGGGCAAGTGCAGCAGTGGGGTGCAGCAGTGGGGTGCAGCAGTGGGGTGCAGCAGTGGGGTGCAGCAGTGGGGTGCAGCAGTGGGGTGCAGCAGTCACAGCTCCTAGTCACTGGGCCCAGCTGTCAGGGAAAACCGCTTGGCCGCACTGGCACACTCGCCTCGCCTGCACACACTCATTCCCGCACCCGCAACCTCGTCGCTGCTGCTCTGGCCCCTCAGACTCGCCGTGCCGCATTCACTCCACCGGCAAATCTCCGTGCCGTGCCCCCTTCCCGCCCTCCAGGCCCCCCTGCTGCACGCCCACCACGCCCCGTGCAGCCGCCCCCAGCAGCGCGTGCAGGGGGGAGGTGGGCGGCGGGCAGTAGGGCGTGGGGGGCAGGGGGGCGGGGTCGAAGACTGGCAGGAAGTGGATGGCGTGGGCAGAGGTGTTGGCCTGGGGAGGGTGGAGGCGAGGAGGGGCAGGAGGAGCAGAGGGAGGTGGGAGGGGCGGAATGGGGGGATGGAGAGGATGGGATTGCAGGTGAGAGAACAGACAATGCATGTGATGCCTCATCATGTATAGCAGCATGTGGGGCAGCCTGAGCATGTGGGGCAGCACTCACCTCGGCATGCAGCACTCACCTCGGCATGCAGCACTCACCTCGGCCTGCAGCACTCACCTCGGCATGCAGCACTCACCTCGGCCTGCAGCACTCACCTCGGCATGCAGCACTCACCTCGGCATGCAGCACTCACCTCGGCCTGCAGCACTCACCTCGGCATGCAGCACTCACCTCGGCATGCAGCACTCACCTCGGCCTGCAGCACTCACCTCGGCATGCAGCACTCACCTCGGCATGCAGCACTCACCTCGGCATGCAGCACTCACCTCGGCCTGCAGCACTCACCTCGGCCTGCAGCATGTCGAGCAGCACGGGTGGGATGGGGTCGGGGTGGGAGGGCTGCTCCACACACATGCTCACCACGCGCTGCAGCAGCGGTGCTGGGATGGTGGCGTACACCTGCATGGGCGGGCATGGCGATATGCATGCCATGGGTGAGCAACACACACGACACACTGACGTGCACATGCCGTGGCTGTGCGAGCATGAGGCGCAGCGTTCACGAGAACGATGCAGTAACACTGTCACCCACTCTCATTGCTCACCCCTCTCCCCCCCTCATTCCTCTCATCCCTCGCGCCCCTCTCGTCCCTCTCTTCGCTCACACTGCTTCCCGCACCAACGTCGACCCCCCCTTCCCGCGCACCAACGTCGACCCCCCCTTCCCGCGCACCAACGTCGACCCCCCCTTCCCGCGCACCAACGTCGACCCCCCCTTCCCGCGCACCTGGCGGCGCACAGGGCGGTCGCAGAGAGCCGTCTTGGGCAGCAGCAGCACGTGGGCCAGCGCGCGCAGCAGTGGGAAGCACTCCGCGCGCCCACCTATCAGCTGCTGCAGCAAGCCTCTCCCCTCCTCCCCCTCCCCCTCGCGCCCTCCCAGCAGCAGCAGCGCCGCGGGGTCGTGCCCTCTCTGGCCCGTGCCCGCTTCACACCCAGCAGTACTGTGCGCCGCTGCACCTCCCATGGCGTCACCGCCTGTCACCGCTCTCCACCCCTCTCCCTGCCCCACCAGTCCATTTCCGCATCCCCGCTTTTCTGCCCCGCCCTGCCCCTCTGCGCCCTCTGGCCAATCAAAGAGCTCCAGCTGGCCCGCCCAGAAGCGAGCGGAGGAGAGCAGGGAGAGCGGGACGGTGGGCGGGGGGAGGATGGGCGATGGGGGGGCAGCGTGGCAGCACCCGTGCTGCTCGGCATGCTGCGTGGCAGCAGCAGCGGCGGCGGAGGCGTGGCAGTGTGAGGAGACGTGTGCGTCCATGTCAGCGAGGAACTCACTCCACTCCGACACCTGGTGCCGTGCCGTGGGGTGCCGTGGTGGTGGTGGTGGGGGGTAACAGAGGGCAGAGGCATGGCGGAAAGACGGGAAGACATTGAGGGTACATGAGGATACTGGGGCAGTGGCAGCGAGGGATGGGTCTGGATGGCAGCGAGGGATGGGTCTGGATGGCAGCGAGGGATGGGTCTGGATGGCAGCGAGGGATGGGTCTGGATGGCAGTGAGGGATGGGTCTGGATGGCAGCGAGGGATGGGTCTGGATGGCAGAGGTCATGCGAGGCTGGCATGTGTGCACGCAATCGCAATCCCCTTGTGTTTCAGTCATCCCCCTTATAGATTATTTCAGCAATCCCCCTTACAGCATGTTCAGCAATCCCCCTTACAACGTGTTTCAGCAATCCCCTTACAGTGTGCTTCAGTAGCCCCCCTTGGGCGGCCCAGAAGCGGCCATTGGCGGGGAACGGCAGGGCGGCAGGTTCGGTGAGAGGGTCGGCGGTAGGGTCGGTGGAGAGCACGTCGTTACCCGACCGCAGCAGCGCGTTGAAGAGCGCCGCGTCCAGCCGCTGCTGGCACTGCTGCAGCACCTGAGGGGCGGGGGAGGGGGGAGGGGCGGGGAGGGGGATGAAGAGGGGGAGGGGAAGGGGGAGTGGATAGAAGGGGGGGTTGCGTGAGGTGGAGCAGGGAAAGGGGTGGGAAGAGGGGGACCAAGGCGGCAGGCTTTGAAGGCAGACGTGCCAAACCAGAGTGGGGTGGCGTGAGAGAGGAGGACGGGGGGAGGAGGTGCACTTGAGGGGGTGGATGAAACAGGATGATGGGTGACGGGGTATGGAAAGGAGTGGAAATGCGGCAAGGGCGAATTGGGGTGAAAGGGAGAAAATGAAAAGGGGTAGACGAGAAGAGGGCACGGACAAAGCAAGAGCTGTGAGGGGGAAGGTAAATCGTGGTGGTGGTGCACTCAAAAATGCTGTAACGCCAAAAGAAGGGGGTATGGAGGTGCTTGATTTAGTAGCGGGTAGAGGCAGCACTGACCTGCTTGAAAAGCGGGTAGAGGCAGCCGCAGAGGTGCCCCATGGCCCTGTGAGGGCACAGCATGGCAGCCGCCTCGTGCAGCACCGCCACCCACCGCTCTGTACCACTCAGCCCCTCCCACCAGGGCGCCTGCACTTCCTCCGCTGCACATATGGGGAGATGGAGAAAGGGGAAGATGGGGACACAGGGAGAGGGGAAGAGGGGGAAAAGAAGAGGGGGGAGAGGAGAAGCGGGCCTGACGGGCTATTGGGTGACGTGCAGTGCTAGGGGCTAATTGGGGTGAGCGTTATCAGGATGGTGGTGAGAGGGCGAAATGAGTCTAGAGCGAAGCAAAGTGGCTAACAAAGGAAGTGCGTAAGTAACAAACATGAGTTGATGTGAACGAGACGTGCACAGAGCGAGGCATGCATGGAGAATTGAGAAGCACAGTTAGAGTTGCGTGTGGACTCATGCAATGGACTCCAAGCACATAGCTGCCTACAGTAGCCCTGGCCCAAAGAGATTCGGAGGTACGTCTGGGATGATCAGCAGAGACAAGGGCACCAACTAGCCAGCGGCAGTGAGACGTTTAGAAGGAAATTACCAGAGGGGCAAAAGGACAGGACTCTCAGATTGAAGGGAGAAGATGAGTTACCTCTGAGTGGGGGTGGCGGGGGCGTGGGGGTGGAGAAGGGCCAGAGGGACGCCTGCTGGCAGGCAGAGGCGGCGCAGAGCAGGGCGGAGGACCAGGCGGGGGTGAAGGGTGGGGTGTGTGATGGCGGGTGGAAGGGAGGCGGCAGCACAGGGGGGCGCTGCTGCATGGCTGGCAGGAAGACACGTGTCCACACCAGGTGCAGACACCTGTCGTGCTGCCATTGCTCCAACTGCAGCAGCTGCGACTCAAGGTGCGCCAAGCTGCCCCACGGGTCCCCAGGCCGCTCTGGGTGCTCTCCCCGGTCGTCATGACCTGTGCCGGACCAGCATGCACCACCACCATTCGCAGCAGCAGCACCATCCGCCCCTCCTTCACCTGTGGCCGCCTCACCCTTCCTCCCCTCCTCCCCTTTCCTCCTCTGCTCCTCCACCACCAGCGGCGCCAGGGCGGAGCGCAGCATGGCCGTGTTGGACCACCAGAAGAGCACCCGCGATGCGCTGTCACTCGCCGCCCGGGCAGCCAGCAGCAGCGCGCGCATCACCTCCCTCGCCACGCCTGCCACCTGCTCCCCTTTCAACCCACGCGCCTTGCCCTCCACTCCTCGCTGCTCCCTTGGCTGTTCCTCTCCCATCACCGTCCCTTCCTTGCTTGCACTACACCCTTGCCATGCATTCCCCTCTCCCTCCTCCCCTCCCCTGTGCCCGCCCTCCTCTCGCCCCTCGGCCATTTCCCCCACTTCGCCCCACAACTCCTCCTCCTCCTCCACCCCCGCCCCCTTCCCCGCCCCCTCACCCGTCCCGCCCCGCCATGCCACGGCCACCACACGGGCCAGGCGCATGGCGGGGGCGTGCAGGCGCTGCACGGACGACCCATGCCGGGCCGCCACGCCATGCACCACCCGCGCCACGCCACTCGCACTCCGCACCTCCCACGGCATCTTCCCGAACCTCCTCTCCGCTGCCTGCGCCCGCTCCTCAGCCTCGGCAGCCCGAGCCAGAGCGCCAGCCACGGAGGCGCGGTCGTGAGCGAGGCGCTGCTTGGTGGCGGCGAGGAGGTGGGCGGAGGAGGCGAGGTGGCAGCGCAGGGAGTGCGTGTGCGCCGCCACGTGTGCCGTGGCCGTGGCAGCAGCGCTGGCCTGCGCTCGCAGGGCGGCGGTGGCGGCGTCCTGTGCTGCGATGCGGTGGTGGCAGGCGCGGTGGCGTGCCTCAAAGGGCGCCAGGCGCTGCTTGTCCGCCTCCACCTGTGGTGGGCGCACGTGGGGGGCTTCACTCATACTGTTGGCCTCCACCAATCAGTTGTGTTTAAACAAAGGTTGGGACTCAATCCCAGAGCAGGGGAAAGTGCAGTTGTGAGCCCAAAGTACATGTGGGTGCTTGCTCTCTCAAGCTCGTCTATCCTTTCTCTCACAACTATCACTCTTCCAGTCGCTCACAGCCGCAAGCAGCTCTCACTCACTGCCATCCTCACCTTTCGCTTCTCCTCCTGCAGGCGCTGCTGCTCCTCGTGCGCCCACTGCTTGAAGCGTGCCACCTCGCCCTGCACGCGCTGCACCTCGCCCCTCTCCTGCTCCACCAGCTGCCGCTCCTTCCTCACCCGCCTCCACTCCATGCGCACCCGTGCCGCCTCCTCGCCCTCCCCATCGCCATCGCTCTCTGACTCCTCCCTGCCTCCCCGATCATCTCCTCCGCCCTCCTCCGCACCACCACCTTTTCCTCTCTCCGCGTCACCTCCACTCGCATAATCGCCACTGCCCCCCTCTCCCCCTCCCCCGTCCCTCTCCACCACCTCCCTCGCCACAGCCAGCACGCTGAACCTCCTCCTCCGCCGCCCACCACCACCACCACCACGCGCCCCTCCCACCGCTACCCTGGGCGTGGCAGCGGCGCCCAGCAGAGCGTCATCGACGCCCTCCACCTCGTCAAACCGCCCCGAGCTGTACGGCCCCGGCACACGCCGCAGCGCTGCCAGCACCTCACGCGCGGTCAGGGCAGAATGGCTGCCCGCGCCCCCTGCTGCTGCTGCGGCTGCTGCTGACGCCCCCCCTGCATGCACGCCCCGTGGCAGCAGCCCCCGGTGCCCCACTGAAGTGAATGCCCGCACGCCCCTCCCTCCTCTCCCCCCCTCTGCAGTGCGCGGCCTCTCACCACTCTCAGCAGCACCGGAGGCCGAGTGCCAGTCGGGAGGCAGCATGAAGGGGCGGCGCGCACAGGCGAAGCCCAGGGCGCGCGCAGAGGGTGGGGGGAGGGGCGAGCGCGGCGCTGAGAGGGTGCCGGGGGAGGGCGGAGAGACGAGGGGGAAGGGCGCTGTGGGGGGGCGCGGCGTGTGCGGGTCTGACAGCGAGCGGTGCAGGGGAGGAGGCGACGGGGGGTGGCGGTGTGTGGCAGCGGCAGAGGAGTGAGGTGGGAGAGAACCTGCTGTTGCAGGCGGTGCAGTCACCACAGCTGATGGAATTTGGCCCTCCTCACTGCCTGCACATCCCTGCCTGCCCACATCGTGACACTCACCCACCCCGCACGCCCCCATGCCTGCCTGCTCTGCTGCAGGCAGTGGCGGCGCCAGCAGCACCCTCAGCTTGCTCCTCAGCTCCGCCACCGCTGCTGCCTGCTGTGCGCCACGTGGCACGTGCTCATTGGACAGAGAGGCTGGGGATCCTGCTGACATGGCAGGCGACCCTGCTGACGTCACAGGAGAGCCAGCTGACATGGCAGGGGAAGCGGAGGCGAGGGAAGTGGGAGCAAGGTGCAGCAGAGGGCGAGGGAAGGCAGAGGGGACAGCTGGGTCATGGGAAAGTGCAGTGGGGTGGGGCTGCCCTCCCTGCGCCATGTGCTCTGCGAGAGCGGGCAGGCAGGGCGCATCGTCAGACCCACACCTCCTTAGAGCAGCAGCAGCAGCAGCAGCGGTGGCAGGTGTGGTGTGAATGCTGCCCGTGGTGGCAGCCCGTGGAATATCCACCATGGCAGGCTGTGCTGCCGCCACCGCTCCCAACGACTGCTGCACCGCTGCTGCCGCCGCCCCTCCCCCTGCTGCCTGCCTCATGCCCTTCTCCTTCTGCCGCTTCCCACTCTCATCCGCTGCACCAGCAGAAGGGGCGGCAAGAGGGGCAGGAGAGGAGGTGGAGGGGTGGGGCAGAGTGGCCAGGGCGACAGCAGCAACGGGATTTAGGGGGCGGGAGGACGAGGAGAGGGGAGAGCGGTGCAGAGCGGTGGTGGATTCTGGAGAGCCTCCTGTGGGGTTGTGGGCGAGCCTGAGTGCGGCAAACTCCCCCCCCGCCAGTGAGTGCGGGCGGCGGCTGTGCGCTGCCTTGCGCGCCCTCTGAGGAGGGGGATGGGATAAGAGCAGGGAGAGGGAGAGAAGGGGGGAGGGTGGGGAAGGGGTAGGGTGAGACGATGGCGGGGGAGAGGGGAAGAGGGGGAAGCAGGATGCAAGGGGAGTGATGATGGGGGGAGACGGTATGGAGCGTGGTGTGGTGTTGGCAGATGCCACCCGTCCTGCATGCCAGCACCTCACCACTCATTCCTTTAGCAAACTCCCCATGCCTCCACCTCTCCCTCGCCCACTCTTCTCCCCCATTTCCCTCAACCCTGCCCCCTGTTGTCACGCTTTCCCCCAACCCTTCCCAACTCTTCCCCACCAATTTCACTCCGCTCCCCTCTTCCTCCCTCCTCCCCCCTCGCCCCAACCAAGTGCCACTCACCAGCAGGTCGCGATGGGAGGGTGGGCGCGCGGCAGGAGGGGACGACGCAGTGTGAGGGGGGTGGCAAGGGGGGGAATCCGCAGAGGCAGAGGCAGGGGCAGGAGGGGAAGGAGCAGAGGCGAGGGGGAAAGGGGCGGTGGCACTGCAGGGAGGCAGAGCGACGGCGAGAGGAGAGGTGGAGGAGAAGAGGGCGGAAGGGGCAGCAGGGGCAGCAGGGGCAGCAGGGGCAGGCGACACAGGCAGGGGCGTGGGAAGGTGCGGGTGCAAGCCCAGGTGCGGCTGCAAGGGCATGGACTGGCACAGGAGGCCGGGTGTGGCAGCCAGCGCCTGTGGGAGGGCGTGAGCCGGTGCCACGTTCCTTGCGCCGTCCAGGTCGCCCCCTCTCCCCGCCGCGCGGTACAGCTCTGCCAGCGATGTGGCCCTCACCTGCCCGCGCACCACCGCCACCTGCCCCACCTGCTGCTCCCACCCATCATCCTCCACTACCCCGTCAGCCCCGTCGTCTTCCTCTACTGCCTCTGCCGTGCCTGCAGCTGCCTTGGCTGCGGCCGCCTCTCTCCTCTGCTGCAGCTCTGCCTCGATCTGCCTCATGCCCCGCGCCCTCTCCTTCCCACTCCCACCCGCCCTCTCCTTGCCACTCCCACGCCTCGCCCTCCCAAGCTCACCAGCACCCACCCCCACGGCAGCAGCAGCAACAGCGACAGCGGCAGCAGCAGGGGTGGCGTGGGATGATGGCGCTTCAGCCTGAACAGGGAGGCTAGGTGGAGGCGTGAGGGCAGAGGGCGCACTGGTGGTGGCGGACGGTGAGGTAAGGGGGGTGGTGGCAAGGGTAGTGGCAGCGGCAGTGGGGGGGAGGGAGGAGGGGGGCGTGGCGAGGGGGGGTTTGGCATGGCGGCTGAAGCGGGTGAGCGGCGTGGCGGGGCGGCCAGGCACGTCCATGCTGATGCTGCCCGCCCCCCCCCGCCGCCTGCTCGTCTTGCTGCCCCTGCTGCCCCTGCCGCTGCCCGCAGTGCTGCTGTCACTGGTGCTGCCAGCGTCAGTGGCATCGAGGGTGGCGAGCGGGTGTGTGAGTGCGGTGTGCATGGCGGTGAGCTCCTGGCCGCCGTACGAGTGCCGCCTGCCCGCTGCCTTGCGCTGTGCCCTCTGAAGGGAAGAGAGGGGTTGAAAGGAAGAAGAGGTGGATGGGAGAGGATGGTGTACAAGAGAGAAGGGTGAAACGGGAGAAGAGAGTGCAAACGGAAAAGCAAGCAGGATTGCAGAGGCGAAGAGATTGCAGAGGCGAAGAGATTGCAGAGGCGAAGAGATTGCAGAGGCGAAGAGATTGCAGAGGCGAAGAGATTGCAGAGGCGAAGAGATTGCAGAGGCGAAGAGATTGCAGAGGCGAAGAGATTGCAGAAGCGAAGAGATTGCAGAGGCGAAGAGATTGCAGAGGCGAAGAGATTGCAGAGGCGAAGAGATTGCAGAGGCGAAGAGATTGCAGAGGCGAAGAGATTGCAGAGGCGAAGAGATTGCAGAGGCGAAGAGATTGCAGAGGCGAAGAGATTGCAGAGGCGAAGAGATTGCAGAGGCGAAGAGATTGCAGAGGCGAAGAGATTGCAGAGGCGAAGAGATTGCAGAGGCGAAGAGATTGCAGAGGCGAAGAGATTGCAGAGGCGAAGAGATTGCAGAGGCGAAGAGATTGCAGAGGCGAAGAGATTGCAGAGGCGAAGAGATTGCAGAGGCGAAGAGATTGCAGAGGCGAAGAGATTGCAGAGGCGAAGAGATTGCAGAGGCGAAGAGATTGCAGAGGCGAAGAGATTGCAGAGGCGAAGAGATTGCAGAGGCGAAGAGATTGCAGAGGCGAAGAGATTGCAGAGGCGAAGAGATTGCAGAGGCGAAGAGATTGCAGAGGCGAAGAGATTGCAGAGGCGAAGAGATTGCAGAGGCGAAGAGATTGCAGAGGCGAAGAGATTGCAGAGGCGAAGAGATTGCAGAGGCGAAGAGATTGCAGAGGCGAAGAGATTGCAGAGGCGAAGAGATTGCAGAGGCGAAGAGATTGCAGAGGCGAAGAGATTGCAGAGGCGAAGAGATTGCAGAGGCGAAGAGATTGCAGAGGCGAAGAGATTGCAGAGGCGAAGAGATTGCAGAGGCGAAGAGATTGCAGAGGCGAAGAGATTGCAGAGGCGAAGAGATTGCAGAGGCGAAGAGATTGCAGAGGCGAAGAGATTGCAGAGGCGAAGAGATTGCAGAGGCGAAGAGATTGCAGAGGCGAAGAGATTGCAGAGGCGAAGAGATTGCAGAGGCGAAGAGATTGCAGAGGCGAAGAGATTGCAGAGGCGAAGAGATTGCAGAGGCGAAGAGATTGCGAGGCGAAGAGATTGCAGAGGCGAAGAGATTGCAGAGGCGAAGAGATTGCAGAGGCGAAGAGATTGCAGAGGCGAAGAGATTGCAGAGGCGAAGAGATTGCAGAGGCGAAGAGATTGCAGAGGCGAAGAGATTGCAGAGGCGAAGAGATAGTAAAAACATTAGATGGGAAGAGGGGGGGGGCACAAGGGAAGGTGGGCAAGGAATGGGGACATGGCGAGTTAGTAGCATAGCCGGGAGATGAAGGAGGGAGTGAAGAGTGCAAGTGCGATGGCCACTGACCAGAGCTGCCACCGATGAGGCACGCTGGGTGTTGCCGGCCTCGGCTGATTCTACGCTCACTGCATCAGTGGCGTCAGTGGTGTCGGCGGGAGCAGCGGCAGCATCAGCGGGATCTTTCCGGGCAGCTGCTGATGTTTGTGCCGCTGCTGCTGCAGCGTGTGGTGGTGGTGGCGGGGCAGTGGGGGCAGCATGGAAGGCGGCGAGCTCAGCGCCGCCATATGACTGCGCGCGGCGAGACGCCTTCCTGCCCTGCTTGGCCCCCGCGGCTGGCTGGAGGGGTGCACGAGGGGGGAGACGAGAGGAGAGGAGAGGAGAGAATGCGGGGAGGGGGGAGAGTGGAGGAGCAGAGAGGAGATGATAGTGTGGGCGTGTCCAGGGCAGGAAGGAGGGGCACACAGAGCAGAGATGACGAGGAGGGTAGAGGAAGTGGAGGGGGGAGGAAGGGAGGGGAAGCAGTGAGGGGTGTACCGAGGGGAGGGGAAGATATGGAGTGTGACGCCGAGGGGAGGGCAGTACCTGAGGCTGAGGGGAGGGGGCATGGGTTGCAGCAGCCAGGCGGAAGGCGCGTGTGGCAGACATGGAGGAGGAGGAGGTGGAGGAGGAGGAGGAGGAGGAGGAGGAGGAGGAGGAGGAGGAGGAGGAGGAGGAGGAGGAGGAGGAGGAGGAGGAGGAGGAGGAGGAGGAGGAGGAGGGGGGGGCCGCGGACGCTGCTGGTGACTCCAGCGGCGAATGTGACGATGATGACGTCATGCATGCTGATGTGGATGCTGACGAGGCAGATGCTGACGTGGATGCCGAAGCTGACGTGGATGCAGAGGCCGCTGACGAGATAGAAGAGGAGCGCGAGGGCACAGGGGAAGCAGAGGCTGATGGAGGATGGGAGGGAGGTCGTGATGAGGTGGATGAGGACGATGCTGACTTGGCAGGCACTGCTAACGTTGCAGGGGGGGTTGACGTGGCAGAGAGAGGTCCAGAATCGCCCACTGCCACGTCACTCTCTCCAGCGTCTCTTATTAGCTCCTCCTCACCCACGTCTCCCCCCTTCTCTCTCACGCCCCTCACCCCATCGCATGAGCCTGCTCTGCCTCCTCTGCGGCTCTTCCTCTGCTGCTTGCGCTTGCCCACCTCACCACCGCTCTGCACACCTTCTCCCTCATCTGCTACTGCCTCTACCCTCCCCACATTCCCCCCACCCGCATCTCTTTCTGCTACAGCCGGCTCGTGCTGCCACGGCCCGTGGGGAGGGCCATGCGTGTGGCCCTGTGCGTGCGCGCCCCCTACCAGGGGGGGCAGAGCGGGCAGGGCAGGGAAGTCACGGTCGCCCAGCGACGACCCCGCGCTGCCTGCTGCTGCCACGGCGGGCGAGGCGCACCCCGACGCCGGAGGGGAGGAGGCGAGATGCGAGGGGGTGGGGGGGCGGTGCAGCGCGGTGGAGGGCAGCAGAGGTGAGGAGGCGTTGCGGCGATGCCCCCTGGGGGCCGCCAGGCTGCGGGGGGAAGAGGGGGAGGGGGGTGGGGCGTGAGTGGCAGGTGGACGGGGGCCATGGGGCGGAGAGGCACGGATGGTGGCTTGCCCATGCTGGCAGCCTTTTCACCCAAGGCTGACCCACACATGCCTCTCACCCCACACATGCCTCTCACCCCATGCATGCCTCTCACCCCATGCATGCCTCTCACCCCATGCATGCCTCTCACCCCATGCATGCCTCTCACCCCATGCATGCCTCTCACCCCACACATGCCTCTCACCCCATGCATGCCTCTCACCCCATGCATGCCTCTCACCCCATGCATGCCTCTCACCCCATGCATGCCTCTCACCCCATGCATGCCTCTCACCCCATGCATGCCTCTCACCCCATGCATGCCTCTCACCCCATGCATGCCTCTCACCCCATGCATGCCTCTCACCCCATGCATGCCTCTCACCCCATGCATGGCGCTGACTCACAACGCATGCTGCACCAAACTGCAGCTCTGGCAGCACACGAGCCACACCTGCCGTGCGCACACTCTCTGCCTCCCCGCACTCTGCACTCACCCCTCTCCCCTCACCTCACCAACACTGCCTCGCCCCCGCTCTCACCCCTGCCCTCCTCTTCCCTCACCTCACCACTCTATATTCTCCCATCCCTCCACCCATCGCATCCACTCCCCCTCACCCAACCCAACTGCTTCTCCAATGCTATCATCCACCCGCCATCCCACGCCCACCCTCTCGCTTCAACACCCATCACCCTAATTAAACCACTTCCTCCTCTTGCTATGAGCCCATGCCCCCATGCCCTGCCCCCATGCCCTGCCCCCATGCCCTGCGCCCATGCCCTGCGCCCCCCCCCCCCCCCCCCCGAGGCGTACATGTGGGCCTCCTCAGCGGCGGCCTCGCGGCTGAGCTTCTTCCCAACGCACTCCACGCTCACCACCAGCACCGCCCCCGCCGGCCTATCCTCAGCCGCCACGTCAGCCAGCATGGCGGGCCCGGGCGCCACCTTGAGGCGGCGCTCCACCGCCCCATCGCAGTCCGCCAGCTCAGCCAGGTCCAGCTGCGCCCGACCCAGAGGCTCGGGCCGAGCCTGGAAGGCAGGCTCGGATGGTGCATCGAATGGGTGGCTTGGGTGAGCGGCGGCGGCGGCGAGCAGCGCGTGGTGGAGCGTGAAGGTGGCGGCCTTGCGCAGGTAGGGCGCCGTGGGGGCTCCCCTCTCCCTGTACAGCGTCACTGGGATCTGCTCGCAGGCGAGGGGGAAAGGGCGGGCGGGAAAAGGGGGGGAAAAGGGGGGGAAAGGGGGGGAAAGGGAGGCAAAGGGGGGGAAAGGGGGAAAAAAAGGGGGAACGGGAGGGAAAAAGGGGGAAAAAGGAGGGGAAAGTGGGGGGGAAAGGGGAAAGGGGAGGAAAGAGGGAAAAGCAGGGAAAGAGGGGCAAAAGGGGGGAAAGAGTGGGGAACGGGAAGAATGGGGGGAAATGAGGGGGGTGGGGGGTGGTTGAGAGGGCGGGGAAGAAGGATGGGAAGAGGGGGGTGTTAGGGAGGAGGGGAAGACGTTGGGAAAAGGGGAGGGGAGTGGGGGAGGGAGAAGGAGAGGATGCGAATGCAAGGAGAAGTTGGTGGGAGGTGGGGGAGATGGGAGGTGCATGCAGCGTGGGCGAGGGGTGGAGAGGGGTTTGTTGCTGAGCGGGGGACGCAGGTGTGACTGCCGGGTGCCACTCGCCCTCACACGAGCCCCGCGGCCCCCATTGTCCCTCCCACCGCCTCAACCACGCCCCGCCATCCCACCACTGCACAGCACCACCCCAGGAACCCAGATCCCCCCACCCCCACTCCGTCCCCCCCTCCCCCCTCCCCCCTCCCCCCTCCCCCCACGGGCGGGTGCACTCACAGCGTACCCGGAAGGTGTGGCTGAGCGGCACATGGGGGCCGTCGGTGGGCCACACAGGCGCGGAGAGGCCCGCGCGGCTGTCCCCGCGCTGCCAGCGGACGATGAGCGGCGGGGAGGCGCGCAGCCACCCGCGCAGCTGCCGCCATGGCGGGCGGTTGGCGGGGTAGGGGGCACGAGGGGATGAGGGGAAGAGGGAGAGAGAGGGGGCGAAGAGGGAGAGAGAGGGGCTGGAGATCGTTCAGAGGCGCGGCCTGCGGGGACGAGGGGAGACACGCAGATGTGGTGGGGAGCGGAAGACGCATGGAACGACGAAGGAAGAGGAACGGGGGGCTTCGGATGGGGGAAGCGGGACGTGGGAAGTGAGGAAGGGGAAGCGGGAAGCGGGAAGCGGGAAGGGGGAAGGGGGACGTGGGGCGGGCGGGGAAGTGGGACCGGCGGAGGCAGACGGGGGGCGGAGCTGACCTCGACGAGGTGAATTTCGAATTCGAATCGAACCGCCACCAGATTCGCCTGCTCAATCTTGCCCGATCCCGATGACGTCAGCGTCTGCCTGCCAGCCGTCGCCATCTTTGCGGCAGGCCGTCACACAAACGGCTCAGCAGCCGGTCCGCTGGCAGCTCAGGCAAAACGTGAGGAGGGCGCGGCGAAGAGGAGGCTCAGCGGCCCAACGGGGCCCGTCGGCGGTGTGCGCGATTGGGATGCGGCGAGGCATGGGGAGGAATGAGAGGCCACAGGCTTGATCGTCATTGCACTGGTCATGGGCACACGCGCCAGCATGGCGCGCGCCGTTGATGCGCGGCGGACGGGCGTCGCTTCACGGAGCGGGCTGGCCGCACCCGCGTGCTCCGCTAGCGATGGTCGTCCCGCGCGGTGCTGCGCACACGACGACGACGACGACGACAGCGAGCAACGTGTGGGGCGCTACGAGCAGGTGGCGGTAATGTGGGTGCACAGGTGATACGGAGGCGATAGTTGATGCCGCATCATTCGGAGTTGCGGGGATAGGGTAGCGAGCGAGTAGGAAGGTAGTTGCAACGTGCAGCTTCAAAGGTGGCGACAAGGCCAATAAGCAGATGATGGACGCGGTGGCAGGGAAAAGGAGAGAGCCCTGTGGCCGCCATACGCCAGCTACACGGGCTGTTGGCGAGATATGGCGCGAAACAAGGCATACGCCTTTCAAGTGCAGCTTACCATGGGTAGTTCTAAATAGTCTACAAGCCTTATAAACAAAATCTTATTTGGTCGTGAATTAAGCATGGTTTAGGGTGCCCAATCATAAAAGCGGTAGAAATCGCAGAGGCGGCCCACGTTTAGAACGCATTCTATATATTGGAACTAACCGTTTTCTATGTGATGGAAAAAACAGCAGGCAATTTTTACTGGTGTAACACAAGCGAAAATGATAATAATAACATGCCTTCTAGCGTCTGTATTGTGCATATTCGATAGAAGGCAATGTCCCACCTTGTCGAGTCACCCCTAAACATGACAAACGGGACAACTAAGGTACCAAATTCCCAATGCTTGATTACTTACTCCAACAATGGTACCATGAAGAATCGAAGACTCGAAGTCCCTTTCATACAGTATGCCGGCCGGATGTGGTGGAGATCAATATTCTTCAGGGGATGATGATGTGGGATATGTTTGTTCTTCGCTCATTTCCTCCTCCTTGGTAACTCACATAATCCTACCATGCTCACTGCCGCCTTAATATGTGTGATATACAGTATAGTGGAGAATCTTTGTTCAAGCATACGCTGCAACTGCTTGGTCAAAGGCAGCTTCAGATGCTATTTGGCGCTGTACAAGAATGTGATCCGGTGCCACCGTCCTCAGTTGGCTGCACACAGCAACAACACTCCAAGTTAGAACCTAAGAGGCACTTAAGATTATGGGATCAGACGCTCGCAGCAGCAGGCGGTGAGCACTCACTTGAGGTAGCGCGTGGCGGGCTTTCCTCGGTGCAGCGAGCAGACAACGAGGTTGGCCAGCGTGTTGGCGTCCTTGGCGTCCTGGCAGCAGCATAAGGAGAGAGGGCAGGGCAGCGCCAGGAAGGCAGGAGAGGGCAGCATGAGCAAGAGAAGACATGGGAGTGTCAGCAACCAGTGGCCGCAGAGAAGAACCTAGCAGCTCACCTTGTTGAGGGCGTCCAGCAGCAGCTCACCTTGTTGAGGGCGTCCAGCAGCAGCTCACCTTGTTGAGGGCGTCCAGCAGCAGCTCACCTTGTTGAGGGCGTCCAGCAGCAGCTCACCTTGTTGAGGGCGTCCAGCAGCAGCTCACCTTGTTGAGGGCGTCCAGCAGCAGTGCCTCGGCGTCCTCGAAGTTGCCGGAGTGCATCTGGGCGAGCGCGCTGCCGTTGAGCAGCGCCACCGTCGGGCTGAACTTGTCCGCCAGCTCCTGAAACACGTACGTCGCCTCCTGCACCTTCGACCCGCCCTGTGACACACACACGCACACATGACGCATGGCCCATGTCAACGGGCATCATGGCAGAAGCGCAGAGCGCGCAGCAGGGTGACAGAAAGAGCAGCGGTGGGCGGGTGGGCTGGGCAGGGCAGGGCAGTGGACGGACCATGGCGAGGCTGACCCAGCCGAGGGCGAGCTGCGTGAGGGTGGCGTCCTCGTCCACCTGCTGCATCGCCTTCACCTGCTTCTCCGCTAGGTCCGCGCGATCCATCAGTAGAAACACCTGCACACTCAACGCCATGCTGGGGGGGGAGACAGCAGCACCACAGCAATGGCACAGCACAGCACAGCACAGCACAGCCCACTGCTCATTTGACCTTCCGCCCGCGCACACGGCACCAGCACTAGCAGCGGTAGCACAACCATCCCACCCCATCCGAGCAGCACTGCCCCCCCCCATCCCACCACCTCGCCCCATCCCATCACCCCGCCTCCCACGGCCCGCACGTACAGCTCGAGGTTGCCGGGAAGGGCGTGCGCGACCTTGAGCGCGTCGACGAAGTTCTGCTCGCGCGCGTACACGGTGCCCGCCACCAGCAGCAGCGTCGCGTTCTTGCCGATCACGGACTCCGACAGATACCCCTCCAGCCCCGACAGCACCGCGTCCTGCCGCCCCGCCCTCTCGCGTCAGAAAACAAATTTCACTCCAAGCCAACGAACCAGCTCATGCGACGAATGCGAAACGAGCGACGAATGCGAAGCGCGCAGGGTGGGCGGCGCACCTTGTTGGTGTTATCGGCGAGGTAGGTTGCGAGCAGCTTGACGGCCTGCAGCGCCGTGGCGGACGACTCCGTGATCTCGTCGATCACCAGCTGCCGCACGCCACGGGGGAGGGGAGGCACGCTAGTCAGAGCACGGACAGCGAGGAATGCCGGAAACGAGTGTAACGATGAGGGCGGGCGGCGCACCTGGTAGCTGCCGAGCGCGATGTAGGAGCGGTAAACGATGGTGTCGCGCTCGATGCTCTCCGCCTCCGACAGCCCTCCCACGCCGCTCTCGTTGATCGCCGCCTGGTACGCGCCCAGCTGAAAGTTGTTCCGCAGAGAGAATAGCGCATCCGGACCGCTCATCTTGGCGATGGGAGCTAGGTGCGCTGAGCGACGAAATCCCTAGTCGCAGTTCCTCGATTGCTCGTCAGGCGGCGACGCAGATCCGATTCGGGGAGGAACACAATTCAAAATACCGTAAGCAGTGTCAGTGCAAGAGAAGCAGGCAAGAGGGATTTTTTGGTGTGGTGTCTGAAGGGTTGTCTGCTTATATAGCGGAACCAGATGCAAAATTTACAAGGGCGTGTAACATTGTACCAATCCGCCCTAAAAGCCGACCAAATGGCCGAATCTGGCGAATGCGAAGGGCTGTAACGTTCAAGCTAACCCCGCCATACATTTCGAACACAATGACCATTTGGTTCGCCTGCGTCAAAATATATTCATATTTGTGTTAGGTTTGTTAGGCTACAGGGAGGTGCGTTGTATAAGGTACAACACTTTCTAGGGTTTGCCATATGTACCCATCTCCTACTAGTCACACATGATTCCGCTATGCTATTCTGACATGGTATCGTAGGACGTTCCTAGGATCCTAGCCCTCCTACCTCTCCCTAGCCGGCCAGTCGGCCAGCCATTCAGCCAGCCAGCCATCCGTCCAGCCAGCAATCCAGCCCAGGGCTAATTTTTGGTTTTCAGCAACCCTTGTGATCAGTGTTGCACAAGTCCAAAAACCTGATTATCAGTGTGACACCTTGTTCAAACCCTGATCCATCAGGGTTTTCCTAGTTTTTGAAAATTATACCCTGTAGGATCAGTGTACCAGTTTTGCAAACCCTGGTGTATTTCGTTGGCAGGCAATAACGAAACTGTATTTCTGGAAAATGGAGGCCCCCCTCGTGCCAGCTCAGATATTGCCTTTGCCAAATTTCAGTTTCGACAGTTGGCACGCGAGAACTTCGGGTTACGGGAAAGGGGGGGTGGGGTGGGGGGGGGGGGCGCTTGGGGGGGGCTATGTACTCGATTCAGGGTAAAACTCGTTATGAAGATCGGTAACCCTGGGCCGTCAGTGTACCTTAAACGTAAACCCTGGCCTATCAGGAAAATACAAGCTCCTGAGAAAATTACCCTAAGGCATCAGTGTGACAGCCAAAAACCACCCTGATTATCAGGGTATCAGGGTGATTTACCCTGATAAAATTAGCCCTGATCCAGCCGTTCGGCCAGCCAACCATTCGTTCAGCCAACCAGCCAATCGTCCGTTTAGCCAGCCAGCCAGCCCGCTAGCAGTGCGCCACGCAAGCGTGCTCGCCACCAGCAGCAGCGCGAGCAGCTCGCGCGCATGCAGCAGGGCAAAGAAGGAGCGCCCGGCCAGCCAACGGGCACTAGCCCGCGCATGCCTATGCACGCCAGCGCGCGTTCCTACGCACGCCAGCGCAGCACCAGTGCGCGCGCCTACGCACGCCAGCGCGCAGCACCAGTGCGCTCGCCTACGCACGCCAGTGCACGGCGTCAGTGTGCGCGCCTACGCACGCCAGCGCACGCGAATATGCACGCCAGCGCGCAGCGCCAGAGCGAGCGCCTACGCTGGCCAGCGCACGAACGCGCTTCTCTGCCCCACCACCCGCTAACACCAGCAGCGCCTAGGCCGCCGCCAACGCGCTAGCAGCAGCTTAGGTCGCCGCCAGCAGCGCCAGCCACAACTTAGGCCGCCTCCAGCGCGTCAGCGACGGCATACGCCGCTTGTACACCAGCGCTAGCCGCCAGTAACATGCACGGCCAACGCATACCGACCACCCAGCTTCTTCTTGTCCTCCCAAGCCATCACTCCTGCTAGAGTCTCTCCTCACAGCGGCTGGAAGCTGCTCTTCCCCTTCTTAGCGTCGTTTTAGGGTTTCCCATTACCTCCTAGCGTGACGATTCTAGCTACCACTTCCTGTCAAAGGTCCACTTGAGATCCCCGATTGATCCTAGGGAAGGGTTACAGGCACGTTGGCCTGGGGGGTTATGGGCGTACTCACCCGCTACACAAACAAGCCCTTTTATCGAGCTAGTTTTCGATCAATGGGCCCACCGATTTTCGACCCTGTCATGGTGGCCCTCCCTCCCAACGACTTCCTGCTGCGATCGTGCCGTCAGTGCGACCGTCTCGTTGAAATCCGCGACGGTTTTGACCGTCAGCGCGATCGACGGGGCGAAGGCGGCGCTCTGCTCGTCGCGCTGCCTCGTCGCCCCGTCGTTCGCGGCCACGCTGCCCCGTCGCCGCTTCGTCGCGCCTCCGTTACGGCCCTCTGTCCCGCTCGTCGCGCCCGAGCAACTGTCCCCGCCCACCCTCCCGCCGGTCCCGCTGCAGCTGTCGCACTTGCTGCTGCCGTGCGCGCTCGTGCTGTGGGGGGAGGTCGTGGGCGTGGCGGACAGTGGGGGAGGTGGTGTGACGGGGTGGCCGCTGTGAGCCGCCAGCAGCACCTGCCGTCGCCCCTTACCGACCCATACGCGACTGTCGCTGTGGGGGGGAGGGTGAGGGAGTGGCGGGAGTGTACCCGCAGGAACCAGCCGACGCCCTCCTCTCTCCTCTCTCTCCCTGCAGCGCCGGTCGCTGTGGGGGAAGGGGGGGAGTGTGAGGGGGTGGCGAGAGAGATTTTGCCGCACCAACAGCCGTCCCCCCTCCTCTCTCTCTCACTGCCGCGCGTGCAGCTGTGGGGGGGAGGGTGAGAGAGGGTGGCGGAAGTCAGCTGGGCATCTGCTGCTGCCGCCCGCTGCTACCGTGGCACCTCCAGCTGCAGCCCCTGCCGCCACCTGCCCTTGCTTCTTCTGCCTGCTGCTGGGGCCTGCAGGTGCTGCCGTCGAGCCGCTACTGTCCTGCTGCTCGTTGCAGCCACAGAGCCTGCTCCTCAGGCGACCTGCCTGCCCCCCTGCACCTGCTCCTGCTTCTGCCTTGGCTGAAGGTTTGCCACAGCTGAATCTGCCACCACTGCACCGGTTGCCACTGCACTTGCTTGTTGCTGCGATTTCCGCTGCGCACTCGTGGTGTACCCCTTCAGGGGGCGCTAACTGCATATTCCTCTCCTACAGGCAGTTATGGGGGCGTGTCGGAAAATATAAGTTTATATTTTCTATATGTAACAGCCTGTAGGATTGGTTACTGTAGTTATAGCATTTTCCTGTTTGGTGGTGCACCTTTGTTGTTTCTTCTTGCTTATTTGTACTGCTCACCCTATAGTGAACATCCTCTTTTGTTGGTGAAACTTCCCTCTCACTCCTCTCGTCTTGCTGAAAACCTAGCCATGGCGCCTAAGCTTAATCTACTATTCTGACATGGTATCAGAGCGAAGGTCTCGGGTTCGAATCCCAGTGTGTGCACCTCGGGCATTCCAGTGCGGGGGGGTGTCAGAGGTCCACTGGAGATCCCTGATTGATCCTAGGGAAGGGTTACAGGCACGTTGGCCTGGGGGGTTATGGGCGCACTCACCCGCTACACAAACAAGCCCTTTTATCCCAGTGATTAGTGGCTGGGATTCTGACACTTCCTGGTGCTGTTTAGGGTTTTGGGTTAGCCTCCAGCCAGCCGTTTCCTTGCCTGACACTCTCAGCCTGCCGTTCCTAGCCTGGTATTCTTGGTCAGTCTTGCCCTGCCGTTCCTACCTGTTCCTAACTGCTCTTCGCAGTTCCCAACAGTTCTTTGCCAGCCACTCCTACTCTCAGCTCCCTCTCGCCATGGCGGCCGCTAGAGTTCTGTGGCAGCCGAGGCAGTCACACCAGCAGCAGCAGCAGCAGTAGTCCCAGCAGTGGGGACCTCAGCGACAGTGGCATCCTCGGCAGTAGTGGGCGCCTGGTGGTGTTGGAAAGTAAGAATTGACTAGAATGTGAAAGTACAAGGGAATATAACCATAACCTAGGGCAAAACAGGAACACCTAGACTACAACAAAATAAACTATATAAAATATAGTTTAACACACCCCCATAGTAAAGGTGACGGTAGTCCTGTGGAAGGCAACACAGATCTCAGGGTGGATCGCGAAGTCACCACACAGTCTGAGAGCAAGGGTCACAGGACCAGTCCGCAAGAACAAGCAATGGTCACAAGATCAGTCCACAATAACATGACAAATCTCAGTGTGGACCTCAAGTCACCACACAGTCTGAGAGTAAGCAAGAGGCCACATGGCCAACCCACAAACAGATATATGTAGAGGGAGATGCAAGAGTACAAGACAAAGCATCTCTACGCAAACAAGTGAAGGCCTGTAGACACAAGGCCCAGCTGGGTGCAGACGGCAACGCCTTGGTGAAGATATATGCAGTGTTGGCCTCAGAGACCACACGTACCACGCGGGTCTGGCCATGCTGGTGCAATTCACGCAAAAGGAAGTAACGAAGCTGGATGTGGCTCGCCTTCCCAACCAGTTGAGGCTCCTCGCACAACAGGACAGCAGACCTGTTGTCAGCGAGCAAGACTGGCGGAGAGCGAGGCCGCTCACCAAGGTCGGTGAGGAGGAAAGACAGCCAACAAAGCTCCTGGGTGGCCATGGCTGCAGCGTACACCTCTGCCTCACAGCTGGAGCTAGCGACGGACGACGCCCAAGTCGACCTCCACGAAACAGCTCCGGTCCCAAGGCTGAAGCACTAACCCTATGTAGACCTGTACGTCTGGGCGCAGTCCGCGTACGACGAGTCCGAGTAACCTGTGAGTGTAACTGGCTGCTTCCCTCCAAGGACAAGTCCCATGCCTGGTGTGGTTGCAACATACTTCAGCACCCGCTTAGCAGCCAACCAGTGAGAAGGTCGGTGTCTCCCATTCGCAACAAAGCGCGCCAGGATGCTGAGAGGGAAAGCTAAGTCTGGGCAAGTACAGGTCATCACGTACACTAAACAACCCACCAACTCAGGATATGGACCACTCGATTCAGATGACTCGTCCGGAGGTGGAGCCATGAGCCCATGATCCTCAGCAAGAGGGGTGAGCCGTACCTTGGAGAACAAGAAACGAAACCGCGTGAGGATCTGCTCGACCTATTGCGACTGTGGCAGCGTAATGGTGCGAGCCGCCCTGTCCCTGGTGATCTGCAGCCCAAGGTAGCGTTGCAACTCACCAAGGTCAGTGCAAGTGTGTCTCCTCTGCAGTTCCTCCTTCACGGAGGCCAGTGCGGTGCGGTCGGGAGTGGCGAAGACCATGTGGTCAACGTAAACCAGAACGAAGAACGGGGTCGAGGTACGGCGGACGAAACGTGATGGGTCGGCAGACGACGGAAAGAACCAAGTGCTGCAAGAGTCGTGCGAACCGTGTCGTGCCACTCGCGGGGAGCCTGGCGCAGGCCGTAGTCTGGTCGACGCAGCTGCCACTGGGTCCCAGCAGGGAAAGATCCAGTGAATCTAGGCGGACAACGAAGCCATATCTGCTCGTGCAGGCTCCCCTGAAAGAACGTTGTGGAGAAGTCCAAGGAGTGTAACTCCTAGTCGCGCTGGGCTGCAATATGCAGCTCGGGGTGGAAACGAAGGTCTCGAAGAAGTCTACCGTTCTCGCCGTCTGAAGCCTCTCGCCACGTAGCGCGCCTTGAACACCGGTGGTGCTCCACGCGGTCGCTTCACCTTGTAGAGCCACATGCCCTATCGCCTCGACTACGCCGCTAGTCTTGTTGCTGAGTCTGCGTCTGTCTGTCCTCCGTCCGTCGGGGGTGAGTGTGCTCTTGGCACGGACGTCCTTGAGGACAGACAGGAGGACTTTGAGTGTTTTGCAGCTGCTGTACCTCATCTCGTGTCCATGCTGATTGCACCTGAGGGAGACCCGGATGCACCAGACATCCCGACCCAGCGCTCTTACGCAGAGGCGATTGAGGGTCCCTACTCCTCTCAGTGGCAGACAGCCATGGACGCAGAGATGGCACCCTGGAAGTCCACAGGCACTTACGTTGACGAGGTTCCCCCACCTGGGGCGAACATCGTCAGTGGCATGTGGATTTTCAGGGTGAAGCGGCCGCCGGGTTCTCCGCCTGTCTTCAAGGCGCGTTACGTTGCTCGAGGCTTCAGTCAGTGACAGGGAGTTGACTTCTTCCAGACCTTCTCCCCTACCCCGAAGATGACCACTCTTCGGGTGCTGCTGCACGTCGCCGCTCAGCGTGACTACGAGCTTCACTCTCTTGACTTCAGCACAGCCTTCCTACAGGGTACAAGGAAATATAAATCTATTGAATGATCCACCTGGGTACAAGGCGAGGCTATATATAGGCTCGATACAAGGCAGGTAACCCAGGTGTTACGCGAATGTTCTGAGGGTCGCGAAGCGTCCCGAACAGAACCTTCCCGAACTCGGTAGAAAGCAATTCGGTGGGAACCGAATAGGCTTGAGGTCGGTACACGTAACCTGGTTCGGTGCTATAACTATAATAACATATAGGAATGCACCTAACCTAGGAAATCAAACATATGTATGCATGATAAATAAAACCTAAGCTAGTAATAGCATAATAATGTCCAGGCAAGCTAGCAAAGCCAGCATAAGCCGTCGTACTCTCACACGTCCCCCCTCAAAGCTGGGTGGCGTGAGAAACACCCTGCTTGACAAGATAGTCCTTGAGAGCACGGCGTGTGTTGCCCATATCAGCTTCTGCAACCCAACTGTCCTCTGTGGGGTCATAACCCTTCCAGCGTATCAGGAACTCGAGCATGTTGCCACGTCTTCGTCGATGAGCGATCACTCGTTCCACCTCGTACTCTGGTTCATCCTGTACGAGAACAGGTGGTGGTGGCGGTAGCTGGCGTCCCTGAAACTGTTGGTTGAGGTCCTTATAGGGCTTCAGTAGCTGAACATGGAAAACGTTGTGAAGCTTCCACGTAGTAGGTAAGTGCAAGCGGAATGTTACTGGTGTTACCTGTGCCTCAACGTGAAAAGGACCACAGAAGCGAGGCCGGAGCTTGGATGGTAGGTGAGACAGGTTCAAGTTGTGCGTGTCGAGAAGCACCAGATCTTCGACTGCTATGGTGTGATCACGTCGATGGCGATCGGCATACTGCTTCTCGGAGGTCTGCATCGTAGTGAGGCGTCGCTGAGTCTTCTCCCATAGCTGCTGCATGGTGGTGACGAAGTCGTTTGCGGCTTGGACGTGTGCCGGTGTGGTTGGCTGCTGTGGTGTAAGTGGTTTTCGTCCGTAACACAGGAAGAAAGGAGATTTCCCTGTGGCCGCATGTGAAGCGTTGTTGTAAGCGAACTCAAGCGTCGGTAACTGTAGATCCCAGTGGCTGATGTCGTCTTTGCAAGCTGTGCGCAGTAACTGTTCAACCACCTGATTGAGTCGCTCAGTCTGTCCGTCAGTCTGGGGGTGGTACGCTGAAGACATCGCAAGCGTTGTCCCCCAACAAACCCATGAGTTCCCTCCAGATTTTACTTGTGAACTTTGGGTCTCTATCCGAGATGAGTGTAGCGGGAATGCCGTGGATGGTGATGATGCGGTCGAAGAAGAGGCGACCAGTTGCTTCACCTGTAGCCGTGGCGTTGGTCGGGATGAAGTGTCCCATTTTAGAGAACTTGTCGATCACCACGAGTATAGCGTCATGCCCTCGTGAGGTCGAAGGTAGTCCAGTGATGAAGTCTAGGCTGACGACTTGCCATGGCTGCTCCGGTACGGGTAGAGGCTGAAGTAACCCTGATTTTTTCTGCTTGCTACTCTTCATCCGCTGGCACGTGTCGCAAGAGGTGACGAACTGCTGCACGTCTGCTACCGTCCCGGGCTAGTAGTAATACTTTGCTATCCCTGCTAACGTCTTGTTGCTCCCGAAATGTCCCGCGTACTGTACGTCGTGAAACTCCTCCAGCAGAATCTGTCGGAGCGGGGCATAGTTCGGTACCCAAATCTTTCCTGTTCCCATTCTTACAGCTAAGTCCTTCTCCCACTGTAACAACTTTTGTTTCTCTGCTGTAGCGATCTCTGCGTCCACGGAGTATCCATGTTGGAATAGACCCTTGAGCAGAGGGTTCATCCCGTCGAGCTGGATGCCTGCTACACGACCGGGGCGGCTCAACGCGTCTGCTTTGTTGTGTAGCCCGGGCTTGTAGACGATGTCGTAGTGGAAGTGAGTTTCCAGGAAGTCCACCCACCGCACCTGTCGTCGTGAGAGCGTCGGCTGCGACTTCAGGTATTTGAGACTGCAGTGGTCAGTATAGACTGTAGTCTTGGCTCCCTCTAAGTAACACCTCCACGCCTTGAAGGCTATGACTATCGCTAAGGCTTCCTTGTCATGGATGGGGTAGTTCAGCTCTGCTCCGTGTAATTTCTTACTGAGGTAGGTGATGGGCTGCAAACCGCGTCCGTGATCCTGCATCAGTACTACTCCGACTACTTGGTCACTAGCGTCTGCTTCCACCACGTAGTTCTTGTCTCGGTCCGGTAGGATGAGTACTAGCGCTGTGGTCAGTGCTGTCTGTAGCTGCTCCATGGCTTGCTGTTGAGGAGTATCCCATTTGTAGGGCGTATCCTTTTTCAGTAGGTTGGTCAGTGGCGCTGCTATCTTAGCGTTCTGCGGCACGAACCTGTTGTAGTAGTTGGCAAAGCCTAGGAACTGCTGCAACTCCTTCACGTTCTCCGGTACTTTCCACTTCTTGATGGCTTCAATCTTCCGCGGGTCCCAGTCTATCTCGGGGTTGAACCGCTTCAGGAAATCTCGCCCCAAGATGAAATCTAATCCCTTGATGTTCGTGATCGGCAACGTCGGCTTCCACCTCAACGCCCCTATCTGCAGCTGCAATGTTGTCTCGCCGTGGATGGGAAGCTTCGTACCGTCCACCATCGTTGCTGTAAATTGGGTCTCCTCTGAGGATTCTCCAATTTTCTCCAACGTCCCGCGGTCGCACACCGAGTGGGACGCACCACTGTCCACTAGTGCCTGGAGGCGTCGCCCGTTGCAGATCACCTCGAGGAGTAGTGGTTGCTGCTGCTCCGAGTAGCCGTAGATGGTCTCGCTTACAGGATCATAGGGTACGTCAAATATATCGTCCTTAGGTCGTGCGCTCGAAGCTGCTGACTTAATATCCGGTTTCATCTGAGTAGGGTTAGAAGGATTTATCCGAGGCTGGTACAGCTTTTCCTGTGCCTGGAACCTTCCCCTAAGCCTTTGCAGTTGTGTAGGCTTCGTCTGTGGGGAACATGGAGCCTTTAAACAGAGCTGCTGGGAGAGAATATTAACTCCTCGGAACGCTCGACCCGTATTAGCGCTCTGGAGTAGGGTCCCCATATTACCCGGTACCGGTTTAATTTCGGACTCTCCCTTAATAAAGGCTTGAAACCCACGAGAAGTAATATTCTTACTTGTCGGGGTGTACGGCTGGAGTTTCCCGGTCGGTGCAGGGTTTTGTTTCGCGGATCCTCCTTTAGTCTCGGCGATTTCCCCTGGTGCTGGCTGGTCGTGACGTTTTAAATTCGCGCCACCATATTCTCATTTTTTCGCCCTCTCAGAAGTTGCCACGTTGTCCGTTTTCTACTTCGGGGGTGCCGCACTGTTCTTGTCCCTCAGCTCCGCACGCCTTCTCTTCATTTTCCAACACGCCAAGATACGATGCCCTGTAGCGCCGCAAAATTTGCACGTCTCATTTTTTGCTAGCCGCTACTCCACATCGCCCTTGTCGTTCTCCATCGGGTCGGCAGTCGTGGGTGGTACAAATCGCCCCATGCCACTATTTGGCTTGTTGCGTCGTGTTCCGTAGTAGCTACTGTTCAACGTGTCGAACTGTTCGATCAGTGCTGCCCGAAACTGCGCCCACGTCTCTTCGTCTTGGACTATACTGTTGTTGATCCACTCTAGAGCTGGGCCTTGTAACAGTGTTGCTGCGAGCCGTATGCGCATTGCGTCTTTTATCGGGGTCGTGCATCTAACAGCTTCGAAGTAAATTTCGAGTTCAGCTACAAATCGACGAACGTCGTTCCCTTTAACTGTAGGATCGAACGCCTCCGGTAGCCTCGGCTTCACTGCTTCGAGGTTAACTGTAGCTGATGCCGTTGTCGTAGGTAGAATTGTCGGTGTCGCCGCTGCTGCTGCTGCTGCTGCTGCTGCTGTCGCTGCTGCATTCGCTGCTGCTGTGGCGGTTGCCGACTGGTTCGCAAGGAGTTTCTCGAGTCGTGGGAGTGTCGCACGTATCTGCTTATGCTCGGCACGTAACTCCGCGATTTTCTGTACTGAAATATCTATTTTCCCTCCATTTGGCGATTTTAAGGAAGATGCGCGACGAAAATAATCAAATTCTAGGTGCTGGTCGACTTACTGCGAGTCGAATTGACTGTAGAATCGACGAGCTCGAATTCTGTACGTCGCAAAATTATCCCTTTGTCGAAATTCGCGTCCAATCTTGGCCGTTGGGAAGAAACTCGATCCGACGCTCCAAATTCCAACCGGTTTGGGCGAAATTCTCTGGGCCGTTGAGATTCGAATCGATCTGACGGTCGAAATTCCAACCTTGTTGCCAATAATCCTGAGGGATTCAAAAACCGGTTCGAGGGGGACTTAGAAAATTTGCACGGAACTGGTTTTACATACCCGTATCGGCGCTTTCGTCGTCGCCCCCGCGGTTTTTAAAGGCGGGTTTTAAGAGGATGAAGACCTCGCGTGTAAACCCGCTCTGATTACCAAGTGTGAGGATCTGGTTCAGGAAAGATAAATCTATTGAATGATCCACCTGGGTACAAGGCTCGACACAAGGCAGGTAACCCAGGTGTTACGCGAATGTTCTGAGGGTCGCGAAGCGTCCCGAACAGAACCTTCCCGAACTCGGTAGAAGCAATTCGGTGGGAACCGAATAGGCTTGAGGTCGGTACACGTAACCTGGTTCGGTGCTATAACTATAATAACATATAGGAATGCACCTAACCTAGGAAATCAAACATATCTATGCATGATAAATAAAACCTAAGCTAGTAATAGCATAATAATGTCCAGGAAAGCTAGCAAAGCCAGCATAAGCCGTCGTACTCTCACATTCTCCCCTACCCCGAAGATGACCACTCTTCGGGTGCTGCTGCACGTCGCCGCTCAGCGTGACTACGAGCTTCACTCTCTTGACTTCAGCACAGCCTTCCTACAGGGCAGCCTGCACGAGGAGATCTGGCTGCGCCGCCCACCTGGCTTCACTGGGTCGTTTCCTGCAGGTACCCAGTGGAGCCTCCGGCGGCCAGTCTACGGTCTCCGCCAGGCGCCTCGCGAGTGGCACGACACACTGAGGACATCGCTTGGGTTTGCTCCTTCAACTGCTGACCCGTCGCTGTTTCTACGCACCGACACTTCCCTGCCGCCGTTCTACATCCTCGTGTACGTCGCCGACTTGGTCTTTGCCACTGCTGACACTGCTGGACTGGCCTTTGTGAAGTCGGAGCTGCAGAAGAGACACACGTGCACAGACCTGGGTGAGCTGCGCAGCTATCTTGGCTTGCAGATCACTCGGGACAGAGCACAGCGCACCATTACCTTGACTCAGTCACACATGGTGCAGCAGGTCCTTCAGCGCTTCGGCTTCACGTTCTCCTCGCCACAGTCCACTCCTCTGCCTACCGGTCACTCGCTCTCAGCTCTGCCTTCGGATGAGTCCGTAGAGCCTAGTGCCCCGAATCCAGAGCTTGTGGGCTGCCTCATGTACCTGATGACCTGCACTCGACCTGACCTTGCCTACCCTCTTAGCATCCTGGCACGCTACGTTGCGCCCGGGAGACACCGACCAGAGCACTGGAGGCCGCAAAGAGGGTGTTGCGCTACTTGTGCAGTACGTCGGGCATGGGGCTCGTGCTTGGAGGACGGGCTCGAGTTGTCCTCACTGGCCACGCAGACGCTTCTTGGGTTGACGACTTGGCTACGCAGCGGTCGTCACAGGGTTACACTTTCAGCCTTGGCTCTGGCTCTGTTTCGTGGCGGTCCACCCGCTCGTCTGCTGTTCTCAGTTCCAGTTGTGAGGCTGAGATCTACGCAGGGGCCATGGCTGCACAGGAGTTACGCTGGCTCACCTACTTGCTGACCGACTTGGGAGAGCCGCCTCGTTCTCCTCCAGTTCTGTACGTCGACAACAAGGCCATGATTGCCTTGTGTCAGGAGCACAGACAGGAGCACAGAACGAAGCACATTGCTCTGCGCTACTTCCTTGCTCGAGAGCAGGGCTGTCGTTTCGTGTTGGGCCCCCCGGACAAATCAGGGGGCCCGGCATGTACGACCCTGTATTTAGCAGGGTAGGGTCGAATCTCGGCCCTTTAGGCTTCAGGGCTGAAATTTTTTCCTCCCTGTAAATCAGGTTTGGCGCGAAAATTCTGCAGCCTCATTTCTACCACAAAGATAACAGCTGCACTCTGCAAGTATTACAATAAGCAAAGACTACATAAAAAAACTAGTTAGTGTCATTCACTACGCACACTTAACAAACTTTCTCCTCTTCCAACTCTTAGCAGGGATCTGTGATGTGTTTTGCTGCTGCTATGCCGATTCATGCCTGCTGGTGCACTGCACGACGGGGATCTGAGATGTGTTTTGCTGCTGCTATGCTGATTCATGCTGCTGCCTGTGTCATGGGATGGGAGCGAGGTTGTGATTGGCGCAAGTACCAGTTGTAGCCCAGCCACGCAACTCCAGATTTGCCAGGTTTTAATGCAATCAAGATAGAAACGGGGGGAGGGGGAGTGGAGGAGTTTGTTGGGGGGGGGGGAGGGGTGGGAGGTGGGGTTCGAAAGATTTTGTTCCAGGGCTCGCCCAAAATCTACCCTTTACACTCCAGGCCTAAGCCCGAAATCAGCCCTGTAAGGAATCAGGGCCAGAAAATTTTCAACCCATCAATTTCAGTATTCAAGGGCAACCCAGCCCTGGAATTCAAGGTCCAGCAGGGCAAACGCCCTGCAAGCGACAGGCCTGCTCGAGAGTTGCAGCAGCGTGGTCAGCTTCGTCTTGCTTACGTGGCCTCTCGGGCCAACACTGCTGATATCTTCACCAAGGCACTTCAGCCTTGTGATCATCAGCGTTTCTGTACTGTTTTAGGCCTTGTGCCTACTTGGTCTCACTTGCTCACTTCTTGACCTTGCTTGTACTGTGATCTTGTCAAACATTGTATATGTTTCTATTCTGTAGGCTATAGTGGGTTTAGCCTTAGGGGGTACAACATTCTAGGTTTTCCTACTTGTACTCCCAATGCTGTTAGTTCACACATTCCTCTTTCATTCTGATAGATCTATATACATATACCTGCATGCTTACACTTGCTAGGTTGTGATCACTGTATTGCTTGTTCTCCTTTATATAACTCTGCATATGAACTGGCCTTGTGGCCATTTGTTTGTGCTCAGAATGCGTGGTGACTTCGTGATCCACTTTGAGCTTGCTTTGCTTTTCTTGACCGGTCTTGTGACCTCTTGTTCTCCCCCACTTTGCCTATGGGGGTGTGTCAAACTTATATGCTGCTTATTGTGTAGGCTATAGTGGGGTAGCCCATATGGGGTACAACCCAATTAGGGTTTCCTACTTTTACCCATCTTGCTGCTAGTTCATCCTTTCCCGCTTACTGATTCTGACAATTCAGAGATGTACTTGTTCATGAAATGGGCTAGATATCGAGTCGACTATGTGAAGAGGTATAATCCTGTGTCACGCGAACAGTCGCGAGACTGTTCGCACTACTACCTGTAACTCACGTGAAGGGACACCTGATAGAGTAATATGCATACATAGAAATACTACGATACTACTATAGTTTTATGCTATCGATCTTCTTAATTGCACAAGTCATTTTACTTTTCCCAATACTCCCCTTCAATTTTGGAGTTCGATGTTGTCGGTGTTGTTGGTGATGTGGCCGAGTCTAGTCAGCATCATGCAGTACTGGAATTTTGGACTTGGCAGATGCTTGGTCAAGTGATCCACAGCCATTTCGCTCGTGGGGCAGTAATCGGGTTGTAACTTGCCTTTCTCGATTTCGTCCTTGACGAAAAGTAACGAAGCGAAATGTGATTGGTTCGATTCGCGAACCTAGATTTGTTCGTGATGCGAATTGCAGACTGGCTGTCGCAGAAGAGCTGAAAATGTGACAGGTCCAGTAACTTTGCTTCGCTAAGTGCATGCAGCAATGAATTCTGCCTCAGCTGATGAGAGTGCAATCAGCTCCTGCTTGGACGACTGCCAGGAGATTGTTCCCACGGGCTCAAGGCGGAAAATATAACCCGTACGTGAGCGTCTGTTTGTAGTATCACCCGCGTGATCTGCATCTACGTAGCCGAGTAGAGCTAGCTGCGACTTCGGCGACTTATGATACGTAAGTCCGATAGTAGATGTAGATACGAAGTATGATACAACTGCTTCCAGCTCCAGTAGGTTCTCCCCTTCAGGTCGCATAAGAAATTGAGCGAGCTGGCTAGCCGAGTAAGCTAAATCCAGACGGCATGCCACAGCTGCGAAGAGAACGCTACCCAGAAGTTGCTGATAGCGTATCACACCCGCAGAGTTGAGAGGCTCGGATTCAGCCACCAGAGTAGAACGGAACGGAGTCTTAGATGCAGTTATCGGTAGAGGAAAACGCTTTAGCAGCTTCTCGGCCTATTTCTCGGCGGAGAGATGAATAGCAGTAGGTGTCTCGGTGATATTGAGCCCGAGATACAGAGTGACATCGGTGGAGATCGTAATCGTCAGATCAGTTTTCAGCTCCCCTTCAAAGTAAGAAATAATGCCGCGCGAGCTGCCGATGTAAAGCAAATCATCGACGTAGACGACGAGTAAGACGGATGCAGCTGCACGGTCGAGGCGGTACATGCCGTGGTCATGAGGCAGTTGGCGGAAACCGATGCGGATGAGGCGTTCGTGTAGATGCTGCTGCCAGAGACGCGGCGCCTGATTTATCCCGTAGAGAGATTTGTTGAGGCGACAGACCTTGGAGGGATCTGTAACGTAACCGTGCGGCTGCTCAACGAGAATGGGTGCGTCGACGAGAGCGTAAAGAAACGTCGTAGAGACATCGATTTGTCGAAGCTTAAGACTTAATGCGGCTGCGAAGGCGAGTAGAATTCGGAGCGAAGTGTGACGACTGACAAGAGCGTAATTCGCGCTGTAATCCACGCCGTGCCATTGATCAAACCCGCGAACGACCCAAGAAGCCTTGAAGTGCTCGATCGTTCCGTTAGCGTGTAGCGCCTTCAGCTCCTTGTCCATGGCTTCGTGCCATTTTTCCCTGTGAGGGCCTTTCAGCACCTGGTCCAGTGTATTCGGTTCGGTGGGGAGGGATGGTTGAACTGCTACAGCGAGACCCAGTATTTGTAAACCCGTCTGTCGATAGCGAGTCTGTGCTTCTGTTTCGTTAGTAGCAGCTTCGTCACCAGTCTCAGGATCGAAATTGAAACCTGGGCCCAGTATCTCGCTTTCGTTAGAAGCAAGAGGGATAGGTGTAGTCGCCCCGTTATCGGCGAATTCGTAGTAAGGCTCGTCGTTGATGTCGGTGTGAGGATCTTCCTCATCAATTTCGATCGGAACTGAACAGTATGGGGCGGCACCGGCAGCTGCTGACGCAACCGAGACAGCTTCCTCCACCGCATCTGCTGCGTCAGCGTCAGTGGCGAAGGTGCGTACTCCATTGAAACCATTGGTCAGGTCCTCTCTGTTGATGCGTTGGAGTTTCCAGCTATTGAAGGTGAGGTTTTCGTAGAACAGTACGTCATGTGCCTGAACTCTAATTCGATCTTCGACATCCCCGATTTTCCACGCTGCGAACTGTTTTTCGATGCCGAGATGAATGGCCCACTTTGCCCGTTGTGAAAATCTCCCCGTAGGTGTATTCGGCGTTTGGTACTGTACCATGCAGCCGAAAACTCGTAACATTTTTGTGCTGCCCAACTTCCTTGTCCACTCCTTGTGCGGTGATGAAAGGTTTGGCAGGGACGAGGAGGACAAAAGATTGTGGAGCATTACGGCATTGTCCATCGCAAATGGCCACTGTCCAGTTGGCAGATTTGTTGCCATGAGAAGTTTGCGCATGGAGGTCTGCAGTGTCCTGTTCATCCGTTCTGCTACACCCTGCTGTTGATGATGGTAAGGCAGCGACTGCAGCTTCTTGATTCCCCTCTCTGCTAGGTAGTCCTTGAAGCGCTGTGAGAGATACTCGAGAGAGCATCCGGTTTGGAAACTTTTCAGCTTCAAGTCACTCTCCCGTTCAGCTGCAGGTAACCAAGCGACGAAGGCGTCGAAAGTGAGGGCACGGGACAAGATGAGTGCGTGCCAGACGTAACTTGTTACAACGTCGATGAAAGTAATGACGTACTTTAAGTCTGCTCGGCCTTCCTGCCGTGGAATAACCAAGATGTCACTGTATACTTTCTCCAGTGGCTTATATGCAGGTGCGTCGGGGTTGTGATGTGACGGAAACGGCTGCCGCGCAAAATCTGCTTCAGGAAATAGGATGCAGTGAAACTGCAGGTTGCGAAGATCTTTTCCGTCGTGAAGTAGTAGCGCATCTTTGTCGAGAACTCCTGCCCGTACTGTATTGTAGATCATTTTGCTGCTTGGATGACCAAGACGCTTATGCCACATGTCTTCTGTTGTTGCGTGTCCTCCAGTTCGGCGGTACGAGTCGGAGTTGGCGTCGAAGGCGGCGAAATTTGTGGAGCTCGTGTGTGATGCGTCGTTAATCATGCCGCGACGAGAAGCCGAAGTGTCGATGACAAGCGATCCTGTTGAATGTGATGAAGTTTAAGGTAATGATGGCTGCTGTATCTATTCTGCTTCCCCGTGCTGTTCTGCTTCCCCACTGATGTTCATTGAATCTGCTGCTGCTCGTGATGTCCCAGGTGTACCTGCTTTGGATGCTGTTGGAGTGGCATTTTCAGGGTAAAAACCAAGATGATCCGGCTCAGTGTTGAGCTCCTTCGGGTGACAGTATGTCCAGGAACCAAAGGCGAGTATACGATCGTTGTCGGCAGAAGTTCCATCTGTCTCCACGTTAAGAACCAACATGCCGTCTTACTGTACTGCTTTCGCGATGTAAAATCCTCCCCTTGTCGAGTATAACTTGAACTCTCTGCTATCACTGTCGCATTCCAGGTGTAATCCGCGGCTCATCAACTGACTGACACTGAGAATATTATAGCCGAGCCCAGGCACGATGAGGACGTGTGAAAGCTGGATGACTGTATTTGTCTCAGGCGATTGAAGAAGAACTGTGCCTTGGCGTCGGGTACGTAAGGTCTGATTGTTGGCGACCGTTACTGTCACTTCATGTTGAAGTCATGTTTCATGTTTCACGTAAAACCCATTATTAACTCATGTCGTGCACATGTGTTGTGCGCAGCAACTGTCAAGGAACCAGACACCCGCACCATATTCCGCGGTAGCTGCGACACTGGCGTATTGCGGGTTGACTTGAAGATTCATTGGAACTTCCTCCGGGACTTCATCTGGAGCAAAGTTTGGTGGTGAGCCTGTGATGCATGAGTCTGTGCGAGCCATATATGCAAACACGTTTCTCCCTTTTGCTGATGCTGACGTGATCTGTTTTTTACTATGTGCAGCTGATGCAGTAGCGGGTGCAACCTGTGGAGGAGCACTAGCTGGGCGGTGGGGTGAAGACTGTTGACGCTGAGGACAGTGATCATGAGAATGGTCGGAAGTCTTACAGATGTGACAAAACGAAGGTACGTAGTACTGCTGCTGCTGCTTCGGCTGCTGTTGTCGCTGCTTCTGCTGCTGCTGAAATTGGTTTTGTCGTTGTTGCTTAAGCGGCTCCACTTGACTGTGTGCTATGAAAGCGAACCGATTCACCTTTTTGTTTCCTTTGCTGTCGTACAGATCCATATCTTGCTGTTGCTGTACAGAGGAGCATTTCGGAGACATTCCTTTGAGTGCGAAGAAGAGAGCGTGTATTACACCACTGAGGTCCAAGTCCGGCGATGACAACTGTTACAAACATCGACTCAGGGAAGCTTCCTCCACTTCGATTAAACTGGTCACGTAGCTCTTTGCACCTGTTGATGTACTGCACCACATGCCCTCCTGCCTTCATTTGCACGTTGTTCAACTGCGACATGAGTCTGCTCTGTGTTACACAGTCTCTTGCTTGATAAAGCCGCTTTAGATGTTGCCATGCTAACTCCGCTGAGTTCGCAAACTCTCTGTATGATCTGATGCGTTGTTGTTCAGTAAGTGACAGGTTACGCAGGAGTATGGTGAACGCCATCATCGACTGAAAGGTGAAACCACGCTGTTCATCTGGTGTGCCGTTGACTGGATACTGTATCTCCCCGGTGAAGTACTCCCAAATCTGTGCTGCTTCCATCATGAGTTCAAACTCAAAACTCCAGGCGAAGAAGTCCTTTCCGTCGAAGGGTCTTGAAGTCTGAAACTTCAGGATGTTCAACATCTGCGCTTGATAATTGGTTGCATCTCTCACTCCGAGTCCATCTCCATCCTGTTGCTGTTGCTATTGTTGTTGTTGCGCAGGTGCACTGCTAGGCACAAGCGCGTGGGTGACCCGCGACTGCTGTCGAGGCGGAGCACGGTAAGAAACTGGTTGTTGCCGTATGTATGACGTCCCATCAACACTCATTGGTGCCTTTCCCATGTTTACTGACGATGATAATTGTGGTGCTTGTTGTGCTTGAGCTGATGCCATGAACGCTGACATGGCTTGAAACACTTGTTGTATCACAGGATCGAGGCCTGCTGCACCATCACCTGCAGTGGTACCATCCCTTGTTGCAGCGTTAAACGCGAAGGACTAGGACGATCCTCCAACGCCTCCTGGTCCAGTAGCAGATGCAGCGGTTGAAGCAGGGTTAAAACCAGGTAGTGGTGGTGCAGTGGGCTGATGTGAGCCACCACCTCCGCTTTGCAAGTGGGGTTTACCGTTGTTGCTATCCGTCATGATTGTAAGTTAATGAAGACTTTGATGACTGAGGATTTGTAAAACTAGGAGATCTTAAACTCTCCTACTCTCATACCGTATCACCCCGGATATAAACTCAGGCCTATTAAAAGCGCATGCGCTTATATCTGGAGCAATGCGCTTATGGCCGATCCTCAATTAGAAGCGCACCCCCTGTAAAAACTTTACTTATTATAAGCGCATGCATAATTGTATTTTAATTTCCGTAACGATTTTCCGCTTTGCAGCGAGTCTACCCTACAACCCTCATGAGAAGCGGCCGACAAAATCGCCCGTTCTGTTCCGCCTCGCGAAAAACCGAAACGGGCGCGAAGCTGAAGCTGACTGACAGCACGAACGTGTGGGGGGGGAGGGGGGGGGGGGGGGGGCTCGACCGTGCTCCTGCGCTGCGAGCGACCGGATTCTGTGGCTCGCAACAGTGGGCCGGTGACACATTCCCCTACGGAATGACGTGTCCTCGCCCACCCTTGCGCTGGCAGACAATCGCGCGATTCTGATCTATTACGCGCTAACATTTCGATTCGACTGGAATTGCAAAACTAAGATGCACATTTTGGTGCGCTTAAAATATATTTCTACATTTGTCATTATATAAGCGCATGCGCTTATGCCCGTGACTCATTTATAAGCGCACCCCCCTATAAATCAATGTTTTATTATAAGCGCAGGTGCGCTTCTATCCGGGGTAATACGGTACCATGTTGGGGTGAGAAAAAACCTTAGGATATTTGGAGTTTAGTCTCTGTAAAGTATTGCAGCGGAAGACTTAAATTCCAGTGCTGGTATATTGTGAGAACACGAATTGATAATAAAGAAAACACAAGAGATTTATAGTCTAGGAAGTACATATTCAGAGATGTACCTGTTCATGAAACGGGCTAGATATCGAGTCGACTCTACGAAGAGGTGTAATCCTGTGTCATGCGAACAGTCGCGAGACTGTTCGCACTACTACCTGTAACTCACGCGAAGGGACACCTGATACAGTAATATGCATACATAGAAATACTACGATACTACTAAAGTTTTATGCTATCGAACTTATGAATTGCATAAGTCGTTTTACTTTTCCCAACAGCATTTATACCTAGTTAATAGCCCCACCGTTTTTTTTCGGTGTAGGATTAGTCCCCCGGGTATATTACCCGGGTAAATACGGTAAATACGGTAAGTAAGGTTACCCTGAGTTTGGTGATATTGAGTTAAGAATCTTGGACTTGATGATTACCATGCTGTTATCGCGTTTGACAGATTAGAGGATGTTCCACGGCTTGCTGAGCCCGATATGGGTCGGTTCGTGCTAGTAAAGGTCAGAGTGTTTAGGGCGCGGCACCATTTAGCCATTCCATGGTTCGAACCATCGACCGTTCGAGCCGTGGGGTGGTAAATTCGCAAAGACTCGTAAGTTTCGTTAGCATGGATGCGACGTCGCATGCATACCGCAAAGGTGTGGCACTTTTCCCACTTTTGTCGGGTCGAAACTGCAGTCCATTTGTCGTCCGTTTTTTGAACGGACGACTCAACAGTACTTGTTTGTGGTCAACGCACGAAGTTGGAAAACTTTTACGGCAGTCGAGACGCTTCGCCAAAATTGAATGAACGTGATTTGGCGGAAGTGGCGAAGATCGTTAAATATCGTTATATATGTTACGCATGTACAGTAGTGTTAAAATATAAAACCGATAAAAAAGTGCCAGCACGTCGTCCCTTCGTGCTTCGGTCTGATAGTCGTCCGGCAACGGTTCGAAACACGTTAGTAGCACCGTCCGCTGTACATTATACGAACGTTTTCAAAAAGCAAAATGGTCCCGCGCCCTTACTCGCCGGTTGCCAACGCCGTACCCGCCCCGTCACTCGTTACTCTTGCCCAACACACAGCTGGCCTAGCCGCGCCAGCCCGCTTTCAATCCCGGTGCTCCAGCACATCTCACTCCCTACTCGCCCCCCACGGCCTCGCCTCGCCCGCTCTCGGCCTCGCCTCGCCACCCCACTGCTCAGCCTCCTCTGGCCTGCCCTGACAAACGCTCGTGCAAAAGGTGTCGCGTGCGCGGCAGTCGTCACCACGCCCACGCTCTCGCACACGCCCAAGGCAAGCAGATCACTCTCGCCTCTCTCGCGCCCTCACATTCGCCCCGCACGCTCTCACACACTCGCGATCCCACTAGCGGCGCTGTGCGCAAGAGAGATCGTGACGCGCACCGTGTCATACCGCCGCGCGCCCGCGCCCATAGCGTGTCACGGCCCATCTCCACGGCAGCACTCACTCTCACAACCCGCCGCGTCTGCTAACGCACGCACCTCGCGATCGGCCGCGGCGTGCGTCGCGAGGCCCGCCCGCCGTCTCCCCCTCGCCACGCCCCCCCACGCACCCTTCCTCCGCGCGCCCTGCCTTCCATTCCCACCGGCAATCCTCACCGCCTTCCCTTCCCCTTCAATTCGACGCCCCTTCTCCCCCCTTCGCCCCACTTCCTTTCCCTTCCCGTCACTCCCCCCCAAGAGCCGACCCCTTCATTTCTTTATGTTCACTGCCACTCGCTTTCCTTGTCGTCACCTCCCATCCCACAGCGGCAACTTGCCATGATGACCTTTACCTTGCCTCCCCGGCCCTGCCCTCCCCTTCTACCCCAATCCCTCCCCTTTGCGACCCTTCGCTGCACTTCCCATCCCTTCCCTCCCCTTCCTTCCTCTCCCCCACCGTTCCCCTCGCCGCCCTCCCGTGCCGTGGCCTTAAAGCCAATCCACAGCGGCGAGTGCGAGTGGGGTGGGGCACAGGGGTCGCGAGTGCATAGTGCCGTGCGAGTGCAACCTGGGCTTCCCGCACGGGGTGAGTAGCCCCACTGCTATCGCTCCACTCCACTCCCCTCCATCCCCTCCATCCCCTCCTCCCCCTCCCTTCCTGCCCTTCGCTTCATGCCCTTCCCCTCCCACGCTTCCACTACCGCCCTTCCGTCCCTGCCTTCCCATCTCCCTTCCCTGCCGGCCCATCCACCCCCCCCCCCAACCCTCGCATCTCCCGCCCCAACCCTCGCATCTCCCCCCCCAACCCTCGCATCTCCCCCCCCAACCCTCGCATCTCCCCCCCCAACCCTCGCATCTCCCCTCCCTGCCTTCCCATCTCCCCTCCCTGCCTTCCCATCTCCCCTCCCTGCACGCGCACCCCTCATCACGAGGCCCCTCAACTTCACACGCATCCTTCCCCCTCGCCCCCTGTCTTCCATTCCCACTCTCTCTGCCTCGCCTCGCCCTCTTCCATTTGAAATCCTTCAAATTCCGTCCTGTGCCACCCGATCTCTGCCCTTCCCCTTCCTCCCCGTCGCGTCACTTCCCCCATGACCCCTCCCGATCTCATCCATTCGTACGATTCACTTCCATTCGCTTTCCTTGTTGTCACCTCCCAGCCCACAGCGACAGACGCTCCCGAAGGTCTCAAGGTGGCGGTGTGGTGAAGCGCAAGGCGGCGCATCATCGCATGCGTTCCCACCACCACCATGGCGTCCTACCTCGTCGCCGGCCTGCTCGGCCGCCCCGGCGCCGCCAAGGCCATGGCGCGCACGGACGCCGCACCTGCAGATGCGGCGGCGGCGGGCAGTAGCGGGGGGGCGGGCAGCAGCGAGGGCGGGCAGTGGTACTTCAGCCGCGAGCACATCGAGAAGCACTCGCCCTCGCGTGCTGATGGCATTGACCTGCGGCGTGAGACGTATCTGCGCCGCTCCTACTGCACCTTCCTGCAGGACCTCGGCATGCGCCTCCGCGTGTACGCTCTCTCCGCACGCCCTTCCCCCGCCCCTCACGCCCTCCCCCCGCGCCTCACGCCCTTCCCCCGCCCCTCACGCCCTTCCCCCGCCCCTCACGCCCTTCCCCCGCCCCTCACGCCCTTCCCCCGCGCCTCAACCGTTGCACTTGCCTGTCCTGCTCGCATTTGGGCAAATGGTCCGCCACTCTGTGCGCCATCAGAACATGCCAGGGCCTTTCACTGCGCCACGTCACGATGTGGCATGCATCATGTAGCGCCACCCCCCACCTCACCCCGCACAACACCCCCTTCCCCCTCTTCCCCCCCTCCCCCGGGCGGCACCACACCAGGCCGCAGATCACGATAGCGACGGCCATCGTCTTCTGCCATCGCTTCTTCATGCGCCAGTCGCACGCCAAGAACGACCGCTATGTGTGTTGTCTTGTCTTGCCCTCCCACCCATGTGCCTTGCCCTCCCACCCATGTGCGTCGCCCTCTCTGCTATGTTTTCCCCTTTCTGCGAGCCTCAGCCTTCACGAGTGCCATGCACGAGTGTGTGCCATGCAGTGTGTGTGTGTGTGTGTGTGTGTGTGTGTGTGTTTGTGTGTGTGTGTGTGTGTGTGTGTGCGCGCGCGCGCTCAACATTCAAGAGAGTGTGTGTTGTGTTGTGTGCCATTCACGAGTGTGTGTGGTGTGCACAGCATTGCCTTCACGCTTCTACCATGCCTGCCTCCTGCACCAAACTAACGCCTGTGCCCACGCCCCTTCCCCCCTCTGCGCCATGCCCCCACCTCCTCCCTCTTTCCCCCCCTGTGCGCCGTGCCCCCCTTCCCCCGCTTTTCCCCCCTTTTGCACCACGGCCGTGCCCCGCCCCCCATTAGGCGATAGCGACGATGTGCATGTTCCTGGCGGGCAAGGTGGAGGAGACGCCACGCGCGCTGAGGGAGGTGGTGCAGAAGAGCCTCGATGCGCAGGCCAGGAAGGACCCCGCCGCCGCTGCCAAGCTGCCCCACAAGGTGCCAAGCTGCCCCACAAGGTGCCAAGCTGCCCCACAAGGTGCCAAGCTGCCCCACAAGGTGCCAAGCTGCCCCACAAGGTGCCAAGCTGCCCCACAAGGTGCCAAGCTGCCCCACAAGGTGCCAAGCTGCCCCACAAGGTGCCAAGCTGCCCCACAAGGTGCCAAGCTGCCCCACAAGGTGCCAAGCTGCCCCACAAGGTGCCAAGCTGCCCCACAAGGTGCCAAGCTGCCCCACAAGGTGCCAAGCTGCCCCACAAGGTGCCAAGCTGCCCCACAAGGTGCCAAGCTGCCCCACAAGGTGCCAAGCTGCCCCACAAGGTGCCAAGCTGCCCCACAAGGTGCCAAGCTGCCCCACAAGGTGCCAAGCTGCCCCACAAGGTGCCAAGCTGCCCCACAAGGTGCCAAGCTGCCCCACAAGGTGCCAAGCTGCCCCACAAGGTGCCAAGCTGCCCCACAAGGTGCCAAGCTGCCCCACAAGGTGCCAAGCTGCCCCACAAGGTGCCAAGCTGCCCCACAAGGTGCCAAGCTGCCCCACAAGGTGCCAAGCTGCCCCACAAGGTGCCAAGCTGCCCCACAAGGTGCCAAGCTGCCCCACAAGGTGCCAAGCTGCCCCACAAGGTGCCAAGCTGCCCCACAAGGTGCCAAGCTGCCCCACAAGGTGCCAAGCTGCCCCACAAGGTGCCAAGCTGCCCCACAAGGTGCCAAGCTGCCCCACAAGGTGCCAAGCTGCCCCACAAGGTGCCAAGCTGCCCCACAAGGTGCCAAGCTGCCCCACAAGGTGCCAAGCTGCCCCACAAGGTGCCAAGCTGCCCCACAAGGTGCCAAGCTGCCCCACAAGGTGCCAAGCTGCCCCACAAGGTGCCAAGCTGCCCCACAAGGTGCCAAGCTGCCCCACAAGGTGCCAAGCTGCCCCACAAGGTGCCAAGCTGCCCCACAAGGTGCCAAGCTGCCCCACAAGGTGCCAAGCTGCCCCACAAGGTGCCAAGCTGCCCCACAAGGTGCCAAGCTGCCCCACAAGGTGCCAAGCTGCCCCACAAGGTGCCAAGCTGCCCCACAAGGTGCCAAGCTGCCCCACAAGGTGCCAAGCTGCCCCACAAGGTGCCAAGCTGCCCCACAAGGTGCCAAGCTGCCCCACAAGGTGCCAAGCTGCCCCACAAGGTGCCAAGCTGCCCCACAAGGTGCCAAGCTGCCCCACAAGGTGCCAAGCTGCCCCACAAGGTGCCAAGCTGCCCCACAAGGTGCCAAGCTGCCCCACAAGGTGCCAAGCTGCCCCCACAAGGTGCCAAGCTGCCCCACAAGGTGCCAAGCTGCCCCACAAGGTGCCAAGCTGCCCCACAAGGTGCCAAGCTGCCCCACAAGGTGCCAAGCTGCCCCACAAGGTGCCAAGCTGCCCCACAAGGTGCCAAGCTGCCCCACAAGGTGCCAAGATGCACGTAGCCGTAGCGATTGCCCCACCTGCTGCCCCTCCCCATTCATTCATGCGGACCTTCCCTCCCTCCAATTCCCCCCACCCCTCTGTGAGGGCTTTACCAGGAGGAGCAGCAGAAGGAGCTGATTCTGGTGGGAGAGGGGTTGGTGCTGGCGACGCTGGGGTTCGACCTGAACGTGGCCCATGCCTACAAGCCCCTCGTGGCCGCCATCAAGCGCTTCAAGGTCGCCCAGCAGGCGCTCGCCCAGGTCGCCTGGAACTTCATCAACGACGGGTCAGCCAGGATTGGGGGAGGGAGAAGGGGGGAGGGGGGAGGGGGGAGGGGGGAGATGGGGGAGGGGAGGAGGCGGAATAAGGCAGGGAAGGTGCCTGCCATCTGCATGTGCTGCCTGCCATCTGCATGTGCTGCCTGCCATCTGCATGTGCTGCCTGCCATCTGCATGTGCTGCCTGCCATCTGCATGTGCTGCCTGCCATCTGCATGTGCTGCCTGCCATCTGCATGTGCTGCCTGCCATCTGCATGTGCTGCCTGCCATCTGCATGTGCTGCCTGCCATCTGCATGTGCTGCCTGCCATCTGCATGTGCTGCCTGCCATCTGCATGTGCTGCCTGCCATCTGCACGTGCTGCCTGCCATCTGCATGTGCTGCCTGCCATCTGCATGTGCTGCCTGCCATCTGCATGTGCTGCCTGCCATCTGCATGTGCTGCCTGCCATCTGCATGTGCTGCCTGCCATCTTCATGTGCTGCCTGCCATCTGCATGTGCTGCCTGCCATCTGCATGTGCTGCCTGCCATCTGCACGTGCTGCCTGCCATCTCCCGCTTTCCCACCCCCAACGTTTCCTCCCTCTTCCTGCCTGCTAACCCCCCACCCCCCTCACCCTCCCCCTCCCCCTCCCAGGTTGCGCACGTCGCTGTGTCTGCAGGTGCGAGCGGAGCAGTTTGCAGCGGGCGCCATCAGCCTGGCCGCCAAGTTCCTGCGCGTCAAGCTGCCGGGCGACAGCGACTCGCCCTGGTGGGCCGACTTCAACGTCTCGCCCAAACTGCTCCACGGTGCGCCGCCCTCCACGCATGCACGCACGCACGCCGTGCTGCCAGGGGCATGTGGTGGAGTGCGAGGGGCATGTGGTGGGGTGTGAGGGGCATGTGGTGGAGTGTGCGGGGCATGTGGTGGAGTGTGCGGGGCATGTGGTGGAGTGTGCGGGGTATGTGGTGGAGTGTGCGGGGCATGTGGTGGAGTGTGCAGTGCAAAGCCGATATAGTTTTCAACGTGTGAAGCGTTTTATGCCACCTCGCCCACCCACTGCCACCTCGCCCACCCGCCGCTGCCACCTTTCCGCATCAGCCGTGTGATGCTGCCTGCCGTAACCCCTTCTCCGCACCTTGTTCATTCGTTGTGTGTTGTTTTCACTCTCTCGTTCTTTCGGTGTCCCTGCACACCCTCCCTCTTCTCCCCTCCCCTTCCCCCCCACCCCCACCCCACCCCCTTCCACCCCGTGGCATCAGACGTGAGTGTGCAGCTGTTGGAGCTGTACGAGCAGGTGCGCCTCGCCCCTAACCCCACCCACGCCGCCTCCCCTGCCATCGCCATCGCGCCCTCCGCTGCTGCTGCCGCCCGCGCCACCTCCCGTGGGGCTGCCTCGTCCCTTTCCTCGCACCCCCCCCTGGCATCCGCCACCACCAGCAACAGCGCGGCCTCGCAGGGGAGGGCGTCCGCTGGCGCCTTGAGTGAGTCGCGGGGCGCCGGTGGTGGCGGCGGGGCTGTGGGCGCGCCGGGGGTGAGACGGCACAGTGACGGGGAGAGGGAGCGCGACGTGGAGAGAGGGGGCCAGCGGGAGAGTGATCGCAGGAGGGAGCGGGAGGCGGTGAAGGGTAGGGATGGGAGGGCGGGCGGTAGCGTGGGAGGTGAGGGTGGAGCGAGTGGGGATGGCGCGAGGAGGGCGGGTGAGGCAGGCACAGTGGAGGAGAGGGGAGGTCGGCAGAGTGGGGGCGTCTCAGAATATGGGGGAAATGGTGAGGAGTCACAGAGGCGAGGCAGGGATGGAGCAGTGCATGAAAGGGAAGGGGGAGAAGGCAGGAGGGGCAGTGAGGGAAGCAAAGAGGGGGTGGAGGAGGAGGATGGGGAGATAGGCGAGTGGTCAGGCGGGCAGGTGGAGGAGCATGGCAGCCCGCCTCAAGGGGGGCCGGGCAAGGGGGGGCGGGGCAGTGCGGTGGATGAGGGCGAAGGGGCGGAGGGGAGGAGGAAGAGGAGGTGGGGCGGGGAGGAGGAGATGGAGTATGAGGCGATGCTGGCTGACGTGGACGTGGGGGCGCGAGGCACGGGGGGGGTGCGGGAGAGGGAGAGGGAGAGGGAGAGGGAGAGAGGCAGGAATGAGACGCAGCAGCAGTGGGGTGGGGTGAGGGATGGGAGTGGGGAGAGGCGGCAGCAGGTGAGGGCTCGTGTGGCGTCTGTGGAGGGAGGGGCGGGTCGTGACGGGGCGGGTCGTGACGGGGCGGGTCGTGACGGGGCGGGTCGTGACGGGGCAGGCGGTGCGGGCGGGAGGGAGGAGGGCGAGGAGGGCGAGGCGGGGGAGATAGGGGAGGCAGGGGAGGTGGGTGTGGAGGAGCGGGGCCGGGAGGATGCAGAGGATGGTGGGCGTGCAGAAGGCAGGGGGCGGCGGGGCGGCATGGATGTGAACGGGCATGGAGGGGCGGAGCGCAGTGCCATGGACCTGAACCGTGGCGCGGAGGAGGCAGCAGCAGTGCGCAGCGGTGGCAGCAGGGGTGGGGCGAGCAGCCGAGGGCTGTCTGGTGGTGGTGGTGGCGGCAGCAGTGGTGCTGGTAGAGGTGATGCTGGTAGAGCCGACCACAGGGCGTCACATGATGGCGAGGAGCACAGAGCGGTGCAGCGCGGCGGTGCGTTGAGGCGAGTTAGAGATGCGGAAGAGGCTGGTGATGGCGATGGTGATGGCGATGGGGAGGGAGGGAGTGGGAGACACAGGAGTGGTGGCGAGTGGGGACGGCACAAGAAGGCTCGCATGGACCCATGATCAGGATCATGGGAGCACCATGACGCCAGTTTCTAGGGCAAGCTCACCCGGGCAAGCCACCTTAGGGCTCTGAATCAAATTCATACCGTAGAAAACACGGAGGTGGCTTAACAGTGGAAGAACAATTTTACTCATTGACATATTTGAGTCAAATATACTGGCAAAGATGGTTACTGCAGTTGGCTAAGACGATTATAGCGGGCGGGCAGCCCCTCGTCACTCAGTAGTTGAGTCACTCAACTCAATGTAGGGAGAACATTGTGGATGTGAACATCCACAGTTCTTGTCCCGCTCGCTGATAGTTGAAGCCTGTTATGATGGGGGCAGGGGGTATACTTGGGCTATGCTCGCAGAGACGAGAAGGAAGGGGCGGCATACCGTAAGTCCAAAAATATAACATCAGGTGCATAGCACGTTCGCGTGAAAGCATGAGGCACAGATAGATAGAGAATATGCACACACTGATGCACATGCAACGCGGTCAACAGACAAACTCACCAGGCAGTTTCTGGCTGTACAGCTTGTGAAGTTGGCCCAGCCACTTCTTGAACGCCTCTACGCGCTTAGCGTCATCAGGAATGTAAGAAGCTGTGCGAAACAGCTTCGAACCTTCCAGCAGGTGCAGGTCGCGCATGCGCCACTCGAGCTCGGCGTCCACAGCCCGAACAAACTTCAGCGACAGTTCGAAGCACGCTATCACGTCTCCACCCGTCTCCTGATCTGGAAGTGGCCGCTCGTGCAGGGTATAGACAAAGGAGACGGGAGTGCCGTCAGCGTCAACACCTTCCGCCTTCATCTCCCTCTTGTCTTGCGACTGGTGGTTCTTGATAAAGTCCGGCAGGTGCATTTTTTCCCCGGCTCCAAAGTGGCTTCCAGGGTCCTTGTCGAAATAGCGGAATTTCAGGCGCAGCTTTGTCTGCTGCACGATGTGCGCCACGAGGGTGACGTCGATCTGCATGGGGGCAAGACAAGTCGTTAAATATGTATACTAGATGCCCGACGCGCATACTATGAGACCGACAACCTTACCTGCCGTTGCTGGAAGCACTGGTTGAGGTTGTTGAGTTCCAACAACACGTCTGCAAGGAACCGTAGCAGCCAGTGGAACTTAAACGTGGTGACCACCTCGTACAGCTCCTTCTTGTACTCCTTCAGCACCACGACTGCTGCAGGGAGGACCTCAAGCAGCCGATTCACCGCCTCTCCCCGCGACAGCCAGCGGACAGCGTGAATCCCCTGCGCCTCCAAGTTCGTCTGGCAGAATACTTCCTGCAGGTTCTGGAACTTCTGGTAATGCACGCTCCTGTGTCCTATGTGCTCGGCAAATGCACACACCACATCGTCGACCATGCGTAACTCCGGGACTGCATCCGCGGCATCACGGGCAGCGAGCGCCTCCCTGCACGAACAAATACAGCGGGGTATTCAAGTTAGTAAACAATGTGGAGGAAAGTCACGGCAATTAAACTGCCCGTCAACCGCTCACCTATGCGCGATACAGTGGATTGACGCGAGGTGCGGAATCCTCATTCGCAGCCTCGCCACGACGCCGTTGTTCTTCCCAACCATTACGCTTGCGCCGTCGGTTGAAATGCCAGAAATATTCTGGAGGTCGATACCGATCCCTGTGAGGTATTGCACCACTGCAGAGGTGAGAGAAGCAGCGTCAGCGCGGTCGACTGTGATCAATGTTAAAAACTCGATAACCACCATGGTGTTTTTAAAGAATGTGGCGTAAATGATGAGATGTTTCCCATGGATGCGATCTGTGCTTTCATCGAGCGAAATTCCCATCCACGGGGATTCCAGGAGGTGAAGGCACTGAGACTCTTGGAGATATGTTGAGTGGGCTCTCAAACATTCCTTGAATCCATAACTGCCATGCACACACGCGCAACTAATAAGTGTTTAACATAAACATGAATCAGGAAAACAACACCAAACAAGCGCATCTAACTCACTTGGTTTAATATGCGCCGTATCCGCGGTACGGCCTCCTTAGCCAAAAACCAGCAGAGCGGTACGAACATCGCGATGGGAGCGTCTGCCTTGCAGACGAAGAGCGCGATGTGGAGGCACCGTATGATGTGCTTGGTTGAAGCATCGTTTGTCTGCCACCTTGTTAGAGTAGCTTGCTTCGCTTTGCGGAGTGAGAGCGGATGCTCCCTACCTGCAAGTCACGACCTCCCTCTCCTCTGATCCCGAAGGCCGTGTGTGCGCCAGGATCTCCGTGTTTAACGCAAACCGCACACTTCAAAGAGGGCCTACCGTTAGACATACGGTTGAGGCGCAGCCATGAGAATTTACCAGCCCACTGGGTGTCGAATCTGATTTTAACAACGTCGAACTCGGCTTCGGCACTGGCGGTGGGAGGCTTCGGCTCGGCATTAGCGGTAGGACGGGGCGGTGATGTCGCCTTGCGGGGAGCAGGGGCGCCCCAAAGCGTCTGCTGTGTGAACGTTGCACCCACGCACTGACGTTTCAAGGGCGTGGTGCTAGCTGTTGACGGAGTGGCCGCGGTTCCCTTCGACGAGCCTTCGACACCGCAAGGAACTAGGACCAGCGACGGTTGTGGCTCGAACGTCGACGGTGAATTGGGTGGCTCGAACGGGTAAACCGTTTTCCCACCATACATTCCGGCGAGGCGTCACGCTGTGGCAGCGTGATGGGGACGCTGTAGTTGTCGCTAAGGCGGGGTAAAACCCCAAGCACGGATAACCCGTTTCTGGTGCTACCAGGGGGATCTGCCTCTGGAGCAGGCATGCTTGAGAGACGTCAGCGAGGTGGAAGAGAACGATGAACAAGAAGGGGTCCCTTTGGGGTAGCAAGAACCCCAAACAGGCCCCAACGGAGTGATGCCCGCGCTGCGCGGGCATTGCATGGCTGCGACTGTAGCACCACAACGACTGCCAGCCGTTGCTTGGGACAGCAAGAAGCTGTGCTGGCGCACTACTTGACAGATATGGCAGTGGGACTGGTGTGCTTAGGCATCACTTCTGTGTGCGTTGGCAATAAATCTGCTCAACCAACGAATAGGACGCATTGGTGGTCCGCCGACCAGAAATTTCAATGTTGCACCTGTGGACCAGCGCGACAACTGAAACTGTGGGCCACTGGGCCTTTTTGTCTGCACGATACCTGTGTCCGAATCCTCAGTAAGAAAGATTCGGTACCTGGAAGGGTAAATTAAATTTGTGTTAGGGTAAAATATTTCATAGCCTTTTTGCTCTAGGGTAAAAAATCTCATACACGGATTCTGAAAGGGTAACTGAAAAAGCAGCTGCTCATCAGGGCAAACAAGGTAAAATACCCTGATAATTTGGGCCTTGGTTGAGTGCCCCTCGTGGACAAGGTGAACAAATAAAAGTGTCCTTTGCTATTCCACACGCTGCCTCTCAAGTGGGCGTGTGAGCATGGGGATGCCCGCGATATCGGCGTTGGAGTACAGCAGGTAGCCGTACCTGCCGCCAAACACCAACATGGACGACAACATCACGGCGAACCAGAGAGGCCCACCGAACGACCGCGCCATGGCGCCCGACACCGCCGTCACCACCGAGTTGTCCCACGCGGAGGCCTTCGTCCCCTCGTTCGCCCCATCCTCAGCTACCTGACCTCGCCCTTTGCGCTCGTCCCCTCGCGCTTCGCATGCCACGCCAAGTGTGCGGATGGAACGTAAGGAACGGCCCAGAGGAACGTGAAGCGGGTGACTGGGGACTGAAAAATGTGGATGAAAGACGACAACGGGGGAAACGTGAGAAAACGGGCTCGATGAAGCGCGGAGGGGAATAACGGAGGCAGAGAGCATCATGCGAGGAAGAGACGGGAGAATAAGAGCAGAAGACCCCATGCCTACAACACAGAGAGTTTTGCGCGGTTTGGTGGAAGCGCGATTCCGTTTATTACCGCCACGTGTCCTGCTTTCGATCACGCACACCGCGTTTTCTTATATTGTTACCACAAGGGAGATGTTTTGATACATTTCTGGCGGTTGGAGTTCGTGACAAAATGTTTTTGGGGTTCTAGAAAGACAAAAGTATAATATTATAAGTAGCACTTCTAGAAAGACAAAAGTACAATATTATAAGTAGCACTTGGTTGTCTCTTGTGCACTTGTGGCAGTTAAATTTAACACTGTTTCAACACTGCATCTTATCACAGGCCCTAAAAATATTTTGTTTTGTCTCATTGCAGCTGTCTCGTGAAGAACTAAATCCCTCTCGGGTGGATTTATTTGAAGGGCATACCGTATTGTCGAGAGAACTGTGCAGGAATGGTGAATGACTAGCAACAGGGAGATACAAGTATGAAACCCTAACTGGGGTTGTACCCTATAGTGAGCACCTCACTGTAGCCTAGCAGAACTAAGAACATACAAATATGTTTTGACACACCCCCCTAGGCAAAGTGAGGGATAGCCAACACAACAAACGGTCACAAGTCCAGTCAGGCAAGAGAACAAAGCAATGCAAAGCCCAGGGTGGATCTCAAGATCACCACACATTTTGAGCACAAGCAAGCAGCCACAAGGCCAGTTCACATGCAGAGTTATAATAGCAAGGCAGTATACTGATCACAACCTAGCAAGAGTAAACATGCAGGTATAAATATAGATAACAGTGTACAACAAGTGCAAGATCAAGAGACAAGCAGGTGAGGCAGAACAGGCAGAAGCCCAAGAGCAGTGCAAAAACGCTGATGATCACCAGACCCGAGGGCCTTGGTGAAGACATCAGCACTGTTGGCCCGAGAGGCCAAGTAGGAAAGGCGAAGCTGACCACGCTGCTGCAGCTCTCGAGCAAGAAAGTAGCGAGGAGCAATGTGCTTCGTTCTGTGCTCCAGTCTCTGCTCGTGACACAAGGCAAGCATGGCCTTGTTGTCGACGTACAGAACTGGAGGAGAATGAGGCCGCTCCCCCAAGTCGGTCAGCAGGTAGGTCAACCAGCGTAGCTCCTGTGCAGCCATAGCCCCAACGTAGATCTCGGCCTCACAGCTGGAACCAAGCACAGAAGAAGAACGAGTGGACCTCCACGAGACAGAACCAGAGCCAAGACTGAAGGTGTAACCCTGTGACGAACGCTGAGTCGCCTGGTCGTCGGCCCAAGAAGCGTCGGAGTGTCCTATGAGTACCACTGAACCCCGTCCTCCAAGCACGAGCCCCATGCCCGATGTACTGCACAACTAACGCAGTACCCTCTTCGCAGCAACCCAGTGCACCTTTTGGTGTCTACCGGGAGCCACGTAGCAAGCCAGGAGGCTGAGAGGGTACGCGAGGTCGGGTCGTATGCACGTTATCAAGTACATGAGGCAACCCACAAGCTCTGGATACGGACCACTCGGCTCTACGGACTCGTCCGAAGGTGGACCTGAGAGGGAGTGGCCAGTAGGCAGAGGAGTGGGCTGTGGCGAGGAGTACTGGAAGCCGAAGCGCTGAAGGACCTGGTGCACCATGTGTGACTGAGTCAGGGTGATGGTGCGCCGTGCTCTGTCCCGGGTGATCTGCAAGCCAAGATAGCTCCGCAGCTCACCCAGGTCAGTGCAGGTGTGTCTCTCGCCAAGATAGCTCCGCAGCTTACCCAGGTCAGTGCAGGTGTGTCTCTCCTGCAACTCCGCCTTCACTAGGGCCAGCGCCTCAGTGTCAGCAGTAGTAAAACCCAAGTCGTCGACGTACACGAGACCGTAGAACGGTGGCAGAGAAGTGTCGGTGCGTAGAAACAGCGACGGGTCAGCAGAGGAGGGAGCAAACCCAAGAGCCGCAAGTGTCGTCCTCAGTGTGTCGTGCCACTCGCGGGGCGCCTGGCGGAGACCGTAGACTGGCCGCCGGAGGCTCCACTGGGTACCCGCAGGAAATGACCCAGTGAAGCCAGGTGAGCGGCGCAGCCAGATCTCCTCGTGAAGGCTGCCCTGCAAGAAAGCCGTGGAGAAGTCGAGGGAGTGCAGCTCGTAGTCACGCTGTGCTGCAACGTGCAGCAACACCCGAAGAGTAGTCATCTTCGGGGTGGGGGAGAAGGTCTGGAAGTAGTCGACCCCCTGTCGCTGACTGAAGCCTCGAGCAACTTAACGCGCCTTGAAGGCAGGCGGAGAACCCAGTGGCCGCTTCACTCTGAAAATCCACATGCCATCGACTATGTTCGCCCCAGGAGGAGGAACCTCGTCGACGTAGGTGCCTGTGGACTTCCAGGAAGCCATCTCTGCGTCCATGGCTGTATGCCACTGAGAGGAGTACTCACCCGCGATCGCCTCAGCGTAAGAGCGCGGGGTAGGGATGTCAAGTGCATCCGGGTCTCCCTCAGGGCAAAGCAGCATGGATGCGAAACGAGGTAAAGCGGCCGCAAGACTCTCAAGCTCAAACTGCCTGTCCTCAAGGACGTCACTGCCAAGGGCAGGCTCACCCCCGACGGACGGAGGACAGACAGCTCCTAGCAGCAAAGTCGACTAGCTCACTGACTAGGGCAAACGCAGCAGTAGACTCAAAGTCAGGGTCAGTGACGATAGTAGCGAGGAGACGAGTGACAGTAGGACTGGCCGCACGAGTAAGGTCGGACTCAGGGTCAGGAACGTCAGGAAGAAAGGACACCGGACGAGACGGCAGGGCAACACGCTGTGGAACAGAAGAAGGACGCCATGCCATAACGTGAGTGCCTGGGATAGCAGGAGGACGAGGACGGGCGACACGACGAGCACAAACATGTGTGGAAGCACGAGTCTCAGGCTCACGACGCTCAGTTAGGGACTCAGTCACCTCAGTGTGAGGAGCAGGAGCAGGCAGCGGGGAGCCAGACAGTAGCTGTGGCTGAGACTGGTCTGTCGGTGGATACAGGAGAGGTGGAGTGAGGCCAGTGGAAGACGGGAGACTAAGAACCTGACGCAGGGCCGAGTCAGGCGGTGGCAGGGACGACTGCGGCTACGGGTAGAAAAACGGTCGGCGCGGTGGAGTACCCGTACCGTCAGCAGCTCCAGTACCTCCAACACTAGCACCTCCAGTGCCAGCAGCTCCAGCACATCCAGTACCTCCAGCTCCAGCGCCTCCAGCACCAGCAGCACCTCCAGGACCTCCAGTACCTCCAGCTCCAGCAGCACCAGCACCTCTAGCTCCGGCAGCTCCAGTACCTCTAGTACGAGCACCTCCAGCACCAGCAGCACCAACACCTCCAGCACCAGCAGCTCCAGTACCTCCAGCACGAACACCTCCAGTGCCAGCAGCTCCAGCACCTCCAGAACCTCCAGCTCCAGCGCCTCCAGCACCAGCAGCACCTCCAGCACCTCCAGCACCAGCAGTACCAGCACCTCCAGTGCCAGCAGCTCCAGCAGCTCCAGCACCTCCAGCACCAGCAGTACCAACACCTCCAGCACCTCCAGTACCAGCAGCACCAGCACCTCCAGACCCAGCAGCTCCAGCACCCCCAGCACCTCCAGGACCAGCAGCTCGAGGAGCTGTAAAACTCCAAGCTCCAGCACCAGAGCGGCTTCGCCGAACGACCCACTCACGAAGCTGCTGCGGTGAGGGTGTCTCGAGTCGACTAGGCGGCTGCTGCTGTCCAACGCCAGGGCCTGCAGTGGGAGCACCCACGGCCCCACCGCCACTAGGACTCGCAGCACCCCCAGAGTCAGCACCCCCAGAGTCAGCACCCCCAGAACCCTCACCCCCAGTCTCAGCACCCCCAGTCTAAGCACCCCCAGGACCAGCACCTCCTGCGTCCTCACCCCCAGTGGCACCACCCCGAGCAGCACCAGTGTCCACAGCTACAGGCTGCAGAGGCGGCGAAGACTGTCGAGGCGGAAAACCAGGAGGGGTCTCCAAGCGCGGAGAGCGACGAGTGGTCGCCGTGTCGTCAGCGGCGGGGTCACCCCCCTCAGCTGGGCCAGAGGTGTCAGAGGAGACGACCAAAGGCTCAACCAAGGGGGGTGGGTCTAGCTGAGACACACCTGAGGGAGCAGGAACTTGTGGGGGGAGGGGGTCTACCGGGGGGGGGGAACTGGTACCAGGAAGAGAGGCGCCAGGGGGACGGGTGGGACGCGTGCGGGTGGAGCCTGTAGAAACAGACAGACTCGTCAAAGGTGACGTCCTGGGAGGACAGGACCCGACGCGAGCGAGGGTGGTAAAACTGCCACGGCGGGGCGTCAGTGGGGAAGCCCAGGAAGGCGCAGCGGAGAGTGCGAGGAGGAGCTTGCTCGCGGTGGTATCGTGGACAAGAGCAAGGGCGCCCCAGACCCGAAACGCCAACGCATCGCCAACCTCTCCCGTCCAACGGAGTGTGGGCGAGGTCTCTGGCAAAGAGACACGGGGCCAGAGGTTGAGCTGATGCGCAGCGTATCGGACCGCAAACGGCCACAGAAAATGGGGAGCAGCCGCATGGATCATGGAGGTACGAGCAACCTCCATGATCAAGCCAATGCGACGCTCAGCAATCCCATTTTGCTGCGGAGAGGCCGGAAGCGTGAACGACAGGACGATGCCCTCGTCTCGACAGAACTCCGCAAGGAGGCCGGAAGAGAACTCACCGCCCCTGTCAGATTGCAGACGCATGACTGGAAGGTCCCGCCGAAACCGTTTGCTCAGCTGGTGACGAGTAGCGCGGATCCAAGAGATCAAAACACCACGGACGTCCGCCTTGCTGCGCAAGGGGAAGAGTGTGGTGTAGCGCGTGTAGTCGTCGACAACCAGGAGGAAGTAGCGCTGCTGGTCCGTCCCATCGACGGGGGCCGGGCCCCACACGTCCATGTGGAGAGTGTGCAGAGGAGCAGTGGTCGGAGGAATCGAGGAGGAGTGAGGAGCGGCGCGCTGCCGCCCCTCGACGCAGGGAAGGCACGGCGGGGCAAGCAAGCGCGGGAGAGGGGGCAGGGACCTGGGAAGGCCAGAGACAAGGAGACGAGAGTGCATGCTGCGTAGACGCGGCAGAGAGGGGTGACCGAGGCGGTGGTGCCAGAGGAGAGTCTGGTGGGAGAGTACCTGCCACTAGCACGACGCAGCGAGCTGACCAGACGCAGACACCTGACTCGATGCAACAACCTGAACTGACGCAGCCACCTGTGCAGACGCAGTGGTCAAGGTGTACAGACTGGACCCAGGCTGCCGAGTGAACGTAACAAGGTGACGGCCAGTCCGGGAGCACGTACAGATCGACACACGCTGCCCTCCAGGAGTAAAGGTATCAACCAATGCATCCTGAAGGACTGAGTTGCTCACTAAGTTCGTCGAGAACGAGGGGAGGTGGAGACCTGACAGAGCGCCGGAGGGGACTACCGGACACGGGAGGACAGTGGAGGCTCGTGCAACGACGGGGCCCCTAGAGGGTTCAGCCAGTGAGACCGGGACTGGTGCAGCAAGCGGTGCGACTGTGGTGCAATCACGAAAGAAGCAACGAGACGCACCAGAGTCAAGTGTGAAAGTGTGCAAGGCCTCAGCTGAGACAGCAGACTCACAGGCAGCAGACTCACTAGCACCTGTGGCAGCAGATGCACTAGCACCTTTGGCAGCAGACGCACTAGCACCTAGAGCAGCTGCAGACTCACTAGCACCTAGAGCGGCAGCAAACTCACTAGCAGCGCAAGGCACACACGAGTAACAGGCACCCTCAGCACTAATAACATAAACATACATTGCATAGATTCCCTTGTTGATAGCAACAAAGTCAAGAGCAAACACATCTACTCCCTTTGCTATCAACCCCAGCCAGTTGGGGACCTCCAGCTGGCACTGGATAGCTATAGACTGGGTCCCCGTAAGGCAATCCAGTCTTACGCCAATGCACCTAGGCATCCTCATGGCGGCCAAAGCAGCGATACTCAGTGTGCCCAGGGTTCCCGCAGGTCTGGCCCTTTTTTAGCCCCGTGCGCCTGACATACGAGCAGCGACCAGAGCCCCCAGGGGAACCACGCTGAACAACCCACTCACAAAGCTGCTGAGGGCTGGGTGTGTCCGGGAGGCGTGGCAGTGGCGGTCCACTCCCATAGCCTCCGCTGCCACGAGCTGAGCCCCCAGAGCCTCCACCCCTGCCAGCTCCACTCCGCCCGCCTCCACCACCCCCGCCGCCTCCACCACCCCGGCCACCTCCGCCACCCCCGCCATCTCCACCGCCTCCACTTCCGGTGCTACCTCCACCGCCTCCACCCCCGCCACCACCACCCCCGCTACCACCACCGCTAGCGCCACCCCCACCTCCCTTACCCCCCTTGCCCTTGCCGCTGCGGCACCTCTCACTAGGGGCAGACGCAGCGCCGACTTCCTCAGCACCAAGGAGGTCGACAGCAGCAGCAGTGGCAACTGAGGGTATGAGAGGGGAGGGAGCACACCCTTCAAAAAAGGGGGAGCGGGGAGTTTCACGAGAGGCAGCGACAGCGACAATACTGGTCTCAGCCTCGAGGAGGTACTTCTCCAGCGAGGCAAGCGTGAGCTCAGTGGGGTCGAGGGCGAGAAAGTGGTCCCTAACTCTGCGGAGGGAGTCCGGGAGGCGTGTGACTAGGAAGTACAGGGTGATATAAAGCGGGGGGGGGTTCTCTTTGAGGAAGGCCGGCTTGAGAGCGGCACGGTAGCGAGTCTCACTAGAACGAAGGTGGGTCATGAGATCGGCAACAGTGCGGAAATCTGCGAGCTCAGGAAAGAGGTACGGCAGAATGAGACGACCTAGGGCAGCAGTAGCTGGGGAGGAGTAACGAGCGACAACTGCGTCATAGAGGTCTTTGGCCGTCTTCTGCTGGCCAAAATGGGCTCTCTCAGCTAGCGGGAGGTGATTGCGGACAGCAAGGCGGGCAGTAGCGTCACGCGTGAGCCACTTCGACTGATCTAAGCGGTCGGCTGTAGCAGGTGGGGCAAGGAGGGATCCGGACGTATGTTCTATCAATGAAACTCCATCCCTAGCCTCGCTCTGCAGGAACAGCTGGAGATCGTCGAGCCAAACGTCAAAGCTAAGAACCGAGATGGTGGCCATAGTAGCAGTAGCAGCATCAGCAGCAGCAGTAGCAGCAACAGTAGTGCCAGCAGCAGCAGCAGAAGGGATGTGCGGCTCGGTAGGGGCAGGGCAGCGCGGCTCGGGCAGGGCGGCGCGGCGCGGTCAGGGCGGTGCGGCGCGGGCAGGGCGGCGCGGCGCGGGCAGAGCGGCGCGGCTCGGGCAGGGCGGCACGACGCGGCGCGGCTCGGCAGGGCACAGCGCAGTAGCGCGTGCCGCAGCAACAACTCAGGCACAGCAGCGTGGTTGGCAGCAGCTGCGCAGCAGCAGCAGTGAATGCAGCAGCAGCAGCAGCGCGTGCGGGTAGGGGCGCTCGCGGGCAAGCAGCGCGCGCGCAGGCAGGGGGCTCGCGCAGGTAGCAGCGCGGGCAGGCAGCGCGCGCGCGCAAGCAGCACTCGCGGGCAGGCAGCGCTTGCGGGCAGGCAGCGCGTGCGCGGCCAAGGCAGCGCGCGCGGGCGACAGGCAGCGCGCTAGCGGGCAGGAAACGCGCGTGCAACAGGCATCGCGCTAGGGCAGCAGCGTGCGTGGCAGCAGGGCAGCACGACGCTGTACGGGCAGGGCAGGGCAGCGCAAGGGCGCTCCGGGCAGGTTCGAGCGGATCGTTTTGGAAGACCCCCCCTTTCCGCTATAGGGGGGTTTTCCATGTACACTTCCGTCTGTTTAATTTAAAACTAAAACATCCTATAGTGTGAATTTGCTGTCGAGGGGTGAATTCCCGTGTCAAGGGGTTGATTTGCTACGTCAGGGGGCGAGTTTGCTGCGTCAAGGGGCGAATTTGCTGCGTCAGGTGGCGCAATTGCTATGTCAGGGGGTGAAGTTGCCGCGTCAGAGGGGCGAATATTACCGTCTATTCTCGGATATAAGACCCGGGGGACTTTATAAAAAATAAATAAAAATGGGTGGGTGAACGTCATGGTGGTTGGAAATAGATAAGATCCCCAAACATCTATTTTACTCATAAGGGTCCGTTTTTCTCCATACAGTAGGTTTTTTCTACCAAAATCGAGCCTAACTAAAAAGCAATCGCGAAAGTACCCAGTCAAACCTTCGTTCTGATACGGTCAATGCGTCAGATTTCGAGTCTGACGCATTGACCGCGTCAGAATTTTCCTTTATCCCCCTGCGAATTGATTCGCGAATATTGAAAAGCACTTAAAACTGCCAAGTCTACACCAACGGGGGGGGGGTCTTAAAATGTTTAATAACAAAAGGGGGGTCCTTACCAGGGCCTATTTTATCAGGGTATTTTACCCTTTTTTCCCTGACCGTAGGCCGCTTTTTCCCAGTTACCCTTGCCAAATCAGACTGTGGAAAATTTTACCCTAGCGTAAAAAGGCTAAGGTTTTAAGTACAGTGATAACTTTTGGTTTTACACGGAGTGTATCAGAGTACGATGCCAAGTACACTGATACCGAAAAAGAATTTAGCGCGAATTCAGCCACACATAACGTGAAGACAGACGTTGAGGTGCAACTCGTCCGCGCTTGACTTTTTAGACTGAGGGAGTGACGGGAAAAAAACTGCCAGCTGTGAAAGAGTGCAAATGGCGAAAGAAGCAACTATAATTTGGGGGTGGGGGGGGGAGAGGGATGGGCGGGGATTTCCGACAGAAATAGCGGGAGTTGGGGTGGGGTTGGGGCAGCAAAATGGTGAGAGCAACATGCGAGTGAGGCTAGAAGTCGAGGGGAGTGAGGGAGCGCGGGGAAGGGGGTGGGCTCGGCCTCGGGGGGGCGGGGTGGGCGGGAGAATGGGATCGCAAGCGGAACCTCTATGTACAATCTGGTATTGACGGTTTCAGACGAATAGAAGAATGCATTTCTGATCAATCAGATGAAGCATAAAACCAACGGTAATGACTTAGACTTTTTGCATTACAAACAGGCTAACAACAATTATACCCTCGTACAATCAGTGTATCAGAAATTTTAGGCTGCTGCCATCAGTGTACGAAAAATATTACCCTAAGGGTCAGGGTACTGGGGGCCTGGAACCCTGATTTGCAAGAGTGGACCTAAACCAATTTTGGGCCCTGGTCCTTACAGATTAGACCATATTAAGCGTACACCCCCTCGCATGTAAGTCCCATGGGACTTTTATTCCGGAGGGTCTTATATCCGGGAATAGACGGTACTGTGACAGGCGAATCCGTTGTGACTGGTCAAGTGATCAACTTTTGCTGGCTTGGTGCTCACCAAAAGCAAACCCACAACTTCAGTATTAACTGAAGTGTTGAAAACACTAAGAAAACATATGCCATATGAAAAGACCCGGGTGTTATTTTTTTGTTTCCTTTGTTAAGACCCTCCCCCATTTTTTCCAAGGATTTAACATAAGACCCTAGGGTCTTATATCCGGGGGGATACGGTAAACCCGAAACACCGCGCGACAAGGCGTTTAGGGTTGATGCCTTTCCCTAGTGATTTACTGTTTTGAGCTGGGCAGAAACAAGTAAATCCCTCCTGGGTGGAATTTAGTTAAGGGCATCAACCCTAAATATCACACGCAAGGTGTTTAAGGTTGATGCGATACCATAGGAGGTTTGTCAAACTGTTATGTTGTGTGTTGTGTAGGCTATAGTGGGGTAGCCCATATGGGGTACAACCCAATTAGGGTTAGTACTTGTACCCACCTTGTTTCTAGTGCATTCATTCTCGCTTAGTCTTGTGACATGGTTTCAGAGCAGGTCCTGTTCCAGGACCGTTATTTTTAGGGCCCACCGAATAATTCCCTGCCTGTAGTGCGTTACCCTGTTCGTAGCGCCCTACCCTGCCCGTCGCGCTGCCCCACTAGTCGCGCTGCCCTGCCCTGCCCGCGCGCGGCCCTGCTGGCAGCCGCGCCGCCCTGCCCTGCCTGTCGCGCCGCCCTGCTTGCCGCGCGCCTGCTTGCCCTGCCCGTCGAGTCCCCTAGGACCCGCGCGACGCCCTGCCCTGCCCGTCGCGTCGGCCTAGGACCCGCACGACGCCCTGCCCTGCCCGCCGCGTCGCCCTAGGACTCGCGCGACGCCCCTGCCTGCTCGCGCGCCGCCTTCTGCAGCCCGCGCGCCGCCCTGCTGCCCGCGCTCCGCCCTGCCCCTGCCCGTCGCGTCCGCCCTGGCAACCCGCGCGCCGCCCTCTGCAGCCCGCGCGCTGCCCTTGCCTGCCCGCGCGCCCTCCCCTGCCCGCGCGCCGCCCTACTTGCAGCGCGCCGCCCTTTCTCTGGCCGCGCGCCGCCCTTCCCTGACCGTGCGCCGCCCCGACCTACCCTAGTGCCTGCTCGCCGCCCTGCCTTCCCTGCGTGCTGCCGTGCTGATCGCACGCCTCCTTGCTTTGCCCGCTATGACTTCTCTTTGTGGTAGCGGTGGGAGTGGTGGCGGCGGTGGTGGCAGCAGTGGGAGTGGTGGCGGCGGCCGTAGTGGCAGTCTCGGTGGAGCTGTTCGGTGGGGAGTTTCTGGCGGTGGCCAGATGCAGCTCCAGCGGCGTCCGCGCGAGACCCTCACGCCCCAGCAGCTTCGTGAGTGGTACGCTAGTTGGAGTGGTGGCGGCGGCCGTAGTGGCAGTCGCCGTGGAGCTGTTCAATGGGGAGTTTCTGGCGGTGTCCAGATGCAGCTGCAGCGGCGTCCGCGCGAGACCCTTACGCCCCAGCAGCTTCGTGAGTGGTACGCTCAGCGTGGGGCGTCTCGGAGTAATGCTCGCTGCCCGTACGACATTCGCACAGGTGATCGGGCTGGTCAGACTTGCGGGACAGTTGGTCACACACAGTTCCGCTGCTTCTCCTGTCCGAGCGACGCCCGGCGCGCAAAGTTTGGCGACGCGACTGAGCTCCCCCGCTGGCTAGAGCTGCTTAGGCAGGGTGTGGATATCTTTGCTCTTGACTATGATGCTATCCTTGCTGCCATGTATGCATTGACTGTTAGTGCTCAGGGTGACTGTTACCTGTGTGTGCCGCCCGACCCAGGTATAGAGGCTGCTGCTCTAGGTGCTAGTGAGTCTGCTCTCCCTGGTACTGCGCCTGCTGAGGCCTTGCACACCTTCACGCTTGACTCAGGTGCTTCCCGCTGTTTCTTTCGCGACAGTACCGCCCTCACACCACTCCCTGCACCTATTGCAGTCAGCCTGGCTGACCCCTCAGGGGGTTCTTGCACGTTCCACCACTGTTCTCCCGTGTCCGGCGGTTCCGTCTGGCTCACTGTCAAGTCTCCACCTCCCCACGTTCTCGACGAACTTGGTGAGCAACGCCGCTCTTCAGGATGTATAGGTTGACACCTTTACTCCAGGAGGGCAGCGTGTGGCGATCTGCACGTGTACACGGATGGGCCGTCACCTGGCCACGTTCACCCGTTGGCCTGGGTCGAGTCTGTACACACTGACTACTGAGCCTCCTCAGGTAGCTGCGTCTGCGTCCGCGTCAGGTCAGCTAGCAGCTCCCTGCTCGTGTCGCGCCCTGTCGCACCAGACGCTCCTTTGGCACCACCGCCTGGGTCACCCCTCCGTGCCACGCCTCCGTGGCATGCACTCCCGTCTCCTTGTCTCTGGTCTTCCCAGGTCTGTGCCTCCCCTCCCTGCCTTCCCTGTGTCGAGGGGCGGCAGCGCGCCGCTCCTCACTCCTCCTCGTTTCCCCCGACGACTGCTCCCCTGCAGACTCTCCACATGCACGTGTGGGGCCCAGCCCGCGTCCGTGGACAGGGCCGCGAGCGCTACTTTCTGCTGGTTGTTGACGACTACTCGGGTTACACCACGGTCTTCCCCTTGCGCAGCAAGGGGGAGGTCCTTGATGTTTTGATCCCTTGGATCCGCGCTGTCCGTCTCCAGCTCCGCGAGCGGTTCCACGCGGACCTTCCAGTCCTGCGTCTGCACTCTGATAGAGGTGGTGAGTTTGCCTCCGACCTCTTGTGGGACTTTTGTCATGGGGAGGGCATTCGCCAGTCGTTCACGCTTCCGGCCTCTCCGCAGCAGAATGGGGTTGTTGAGCGCTGCATTGGCTTAGTCATGGAGATCGCTCGTACCTCCATGATCCATGTGGCTGCCCCCCATTTTCTGTGGCCGTTTGTGGTCCGGTACGCTGCGCATCAGCTCAACCCCTGGCCCCGCGTCTCCTTGCCAGAGACCTCGCCTACACTGCGTTGGACGGGGAAGGTTGGCGATGCATCGGTGTTCCGAGTCTGGGGCTCTCGTGCCTTTGTCCGCGATATGTCCGCGGACAAGCTCTCCTCCCGCGCCATTCCCTGCGTCTTCCTTGGCTTTCCCCCTGACGCGCCTGGCTGGCAGTTTTACGACCCCACCTCGCGCCGTGTCCTGCCCTCACGTTTGACGAGTCGGTTCCCTTTTACCGTCTCTTTCCCTACCGCACTGCCCTTCTCCCCCCCCCCCCCGCCGCTCTTCCTCGCACCAGGTCCTCCTCCGGTAGACCCTCTCCCCCCTCAGGGTCCTGCTCCCTCAGGTGTGTCTCAGGTAGACCTTGTCGAGCCTGTCGAGGTCGCTGTCGACTCTGGTGCTGCAGGGGGTGGTGCTGCTAGGGGTGCTGCGTCTGGGGGTGCTGAGCCTGAATGTGCGGAGCCTGGGGGTGCTGAGCCTGGGGTTGCAGAGTCTGAGGGTGCGGATCCTGGGGGTGCTGAGCCTGAGCGTGCGGAGCCTGGAGGTGCTGAGCCTGGGGGTGCTGAGCCTGAGCATGCTGAGCCTGGAGGTCCTTTGTCTGCTGGAGGTCCCACAGGTGCCTCGTCACGGCGGGAGCCTCTCTCTCCACCGCAGCTGCGAGAGTGGTTTGCTCGGCACTGGAGCCTTTAGAGTGGCGCTGCTGGAGCTGGGGGGCCTGCCGCTGGAGACCCTGGAGCTGTAGGCGCTGGAGCTGGAGGTACCGGAGGTGCTGGAGCTGCTGGTCCTGGAGGTGCTGGATGTGCTGGAGCCGCTGGTCCCGGAGGGGCTCGTACTGGAGGTACTGGAGCTGCTGGAGCTGGAGGTGCTGCAGGCGTTGGAGCTGGAGGCGCTGGAGCTGGAGGTAGCGGAGTTGCTGAGCCTGGAGGTCCTTTGTCTGCTAGAGGCCCTACAGGTGCCTCGTCACGGCGGGAGCCTCTCTCTCCACCTGCGCGAGTGGTTTGCTCGGCGCTGGAGCCTTCAGAGTGGCGCTGCTGGAGCTGGGGGGCCTGCCGCTGGAGGCCCTAGTGCTGGAGGCACTGGAGCTGCTGGTCCTGGAGGTGCTGGAGCTGCTGGTCCCGGAGGTGCTCGTACTGGAGGTACTGGAGCTGCTGGAGCCGGTAGTACTGCAGGCCCTGGAGCTGGAGACCCTGGAGCTGTAGGCGCTGGAGGTACCGGAGGTGCTGGAGCTGCTGGTCCTGGAGGTGCTGGAGGTGCTGGAGCCGCTGGTCCCGGAGGTGCTCGTACTTGAGGTACTGGAGCTGCTGGAGCTGGAGGTGTTGCAGGCGTTGGAGCTGGAGGCGCTGGAGCTGGAGCTGTTGGAGGTGCTAGAGCCGCTGGTCCCGGAGGTGCTTGTACTGGAGAAACTGGAGCTGCTAGAGCTGGTGGTGCTGCAGGCGTTGGAGCTGGAGACCCTCGGGCTGGAGTCCCTAGAGCTGGAGGTGCTGGCCCTGGGGGTGCTGGTGCTGTTGGTGCTGGTTCTGGAGGCACTGTGCGGCCGCGACCGTACTTCGTTCCCCTGCTTCAGCAGGTTCTTGGTCTCCCGTCTTCTACTGACCTTACTCCTCCCTTACTGTGTCCACCACCTGACCAGTCGCAGCCGCACTTACAACCAGCCTCCCCACTGCCTGCTCCTTCTCCTTACACTGAGCAGACAGGAGGTCTTACAGAGCATCGTGAGCCTGCGTCTCGTCCTGCGTCGCCTGTTCGCGCTGTTTGCACTGGTCGCCGTGCTCCTCGTCAGCGTCCTCCTCCTGTCCCCGGCACACACCCTATGGCACTTCGTCCTTCCTCTGTTCCACAGCGTGTCCCTCTTCCGTCTCCTCCTGCGTCCTCTCTTCCTGACGTTCCTCGCCCGCCGTCCGACCTTGCTCGAACTGCCAGTCCTACTGTCACACGTCTTCTAGCCACTGTTGTCACTGACCCTTCGTTTGAGTCCACTACTGCGTCTGCCCTAGTTGCTGAGCTTGTTGACTTTGCTGCCGCCTGTCGTCTCGACTATGCCGCTAGTCTTGTTGCTGAGTCTGAGTCTGCCTGTCCTCCGTCCGTCGGGGGTGAGTGTGCTCTTGACACGGACGTCCTTGAGGATAGGCAGGAGGACTTGAGCTGTACCTCATCTCGTGTCCATGCTGATTGCACCTTAGGGAGACCCGGATGCACCAGACATCCCGACCCCGCGCTCTTACGCAGAGGCGATTACGGGTCCCTACTCCTCTCAGTGGCAGACAGCCATGGACGCAGAGATGGCATCCCGGAAGTCCACAGGCACTTACGTCGACGCAGTTCCCCCTCCTGGGGCGAACATAGGGTTACACTTTCAGCCTTAGCTCCGGCTCTGTTTCTTGGCGGTCTACCCGCTCGTCTTCTGTTCTCAGTTCCAGTTGTGAGGGTGAGATCTACGCAGGGGCCATGGCTGCATAGGAGTTACGCTGGCTCACCTACCTGCTGACCGACTTGGAAGAGCCGCCTCGTTCTCCTCCAGTTCTGTACGTCGACAACAAGGCCATGATTGCCTTGTGTCAGGAGTACAGACTGGAGCACATGACGAAGCACATCGCTCTGCGTTACTTCCTTGCTCGAGAGTTGCAGCAGCGTGGTTAGCTTCGTCTTGCTTACGTGGCCTCTCGGGCCAACACTGCTGATATATTCACCAAGGCACTTCAGCCTTGTGATCATCAGCGTTTCTGTACTGTTTTAACCCTTGTGCCTACTTGGTCTCACTTGCTCACTTCTTGACTTTGCTTGTACTGTGATCTATATACATATACCTGCATGCTTAAACTTGCTAGGTTGTGATCACTGTACTGCTTGTTCTCCATTATATAACTCTGCATGTGGACCGGCCTTGTGGCCATTTGCTTGTGCTCAGAGTGTGTGGTGACTTCGTGATCCACCCTGAGCTTGCTTTGCTTTTCTTGACTGGTCTTTTGACCCCTTGTTCTCCCCCACTTTTCCTATGGGGGTGTTTCAAACTGTTATGTTGTGTGTTGTGTAGGCTATAGTGGGGTCGCCCGTATGGGGTACAACACAATTAGGGTTAGTACTTGTACCCACCTTGTTTCTAGTGCATTCATTCTCGCTTAGTATTGTGACAAGGTTTATTGGTTTTATCCTAGCGGAAAGTGTGCTCGATTATCAATAAACCCCAAAGGGAATCTGAACAGTAAATATTATGCAAATCTCGTTAAGTTAAATGGGACAAAACCATTCTAACTGTAGCTCACATTCCCCCCCAAAACATTTTGCGTGGTTTGGTGGTTTCGCGCTTCGTTTTATTTCCGCCACGTGGCATGCCTACGCTCGCGCGAACCGCGTTCTGTTTTATTGTTACCGCAAGGCAGATGTTTTGATATGTTTATGGCGGTTGGAGTTGGTGACGGAAGTTTTTGGGGTTTGAGCAAGACGAACGTGCATGACAGCCAACACTGTGGCTGTCGCTTGTGCAACTGCGACAGTTGGAATAAGCAATGTTTAAACGACTGCATCTTATCACATGATCTAATAATTTATTACTTTGTCTCCTTGCGCGAACAACTTAATCGCTCTCGGCTGGAATTTTATTAAGGGCATCAACCCTAAACACAGTGCGACAAGGTGTTTAGGGTTGATGCAATTCCATAGGGATTTTGTTTTGTTTTTACCTGGGCCGAAACAACTAAATCCCTCTTGGGTGGAATTTGTTTATGGGCATCAACCCTAAACACCATGCGACAAGGTGTTAAGGGTTGATGCCATTCCCTAGGAGGTTTATTGTTTTTACCCTAGCGAAAAATGTTCGCAATGAGAAAACTGTAGGAAAAAATAACCCCCCTAGGGAATTTGAACTGTAAGTTAAATGGGACAAAACCGTCACACTGTAGCTCACTCTCAAGAGTGATGCATGCGGAATGGGCATGACTAGCAAGATGGCAAATACAAATGCTAAACCTAGAAAGTGTTGTACTCCCTACAGGCCTACTCACTATAGCCTATCAACATAATGTATAACATTTGACACACCCCCATAGGCAAAGTGAGGGGCATCAAAACAAGCAAAGGAAACAAAGGGTCACAAGACCAGTCAAGAGAAACAACAAGGCAACGCTCAGGGTGGATCTCAAGATCACCACACATTCCGAGCACAAGCAAACGGCCACAAGGCCAGTTCAAGAGTTCACAAATATATATGGATGCAAGGACAAGCAGAGAAAGCAACAAGAAAGAATGCTACAGCAACCTAGCACCAGTGTCAACAAGGCCTAACTGCCGACAGAACCTGTGGTGGTCACTAGGCGTTAGGGCCTTGGTGAAGATGTCTGCAGTGTTGGCCTCTGAGGCCACGAAGTTCAAGCGTGCCTGGCCGCGCCGCTGCAACTCTTGCAGGAGAAAGTACCTCACGTCGATGTGCTTCACTCTGATCTTCAGTTGAGGCTCTCGACACAGGAGGATCATGGCCTTGTTGTCAGCAAACAAGGTCGGTGCAGAGCGAGGCCGCTCACCAAGGTCGGCAAGCAAGAAGGTCAACCAGCAAAGCTCCTGCGCAGCCATGGCACCAGCGTAGATCTCTGCCTCTACACTGGACAAAGCCACAGACGACGACCGAGTAGACCTCCACGACACAGCTCCAGCGCCCAAGCTGAAGCAGTACCCCTGAGTGGACCTCTGTGTCTCCACGTCATCGGCGTAGGAAGAGTCGCAATGGCCTGTCAGAACAACTGGCTGTGTCCCTCCAAGCACAAGCCCCATGCCTGATGTAGTCGCCAGATACTTCGCCACCCTCACAGCAGCTGTCCAGTGAACAGGTTGGTGTCTCCCAGTCGCAACAAAGCGAAAGAGGACGCTGAGAGGAAAGGCAAAGTCTGGACGAGTACAATTCATCAGGTACACGAGGCAGCCCACAAGCTCTGCCTAGGGACCACTAGACTCAAAGTGCTCGTCGGGAAAAGGGCTGGTGAGTCTGTGCTCAACGGCAAGAGGAGTGGGCTGTGTGGTGGAGTGCTGAAGCCCGAACCGCTGAAGGACCTGCTGCACCATGTGTGACTGTGAGAGTGTTATGGTGGGAGCGGCTCTGTCCCTCGTGATCTGCAAGCCAAGGTAGCGGCGCCGCTCACCAAGGTCAGTGCACGTGTGTCTCTTCTGCAGTTCGGACTTCACCTCAGCCAGAGCGGCCCTGTCTGCTGTAGCAAAGACCAAGTCGTCGGCGTAGACGAGGATTAAGAAAGGTGTGGGCCCAGAACGAACGAACATCGACGGGTCGGCAGACGAAGGACGAAACCCGAGGGTTGCAAGGATGGTGCGCAGCGTGTCGTGCCACTCACGGGGCGCCTGGCGGAGACCGTAGACTGGTCGTCTCAGGCTCCACTGGGTCACAGGCGGGAAAGTTCCAGTGAAGCCAGGAGGACGACGCAACCAGATCTCCTCGTGCAGGCTGCCCTGGAGAAAGGCAATGGAGAAGTCGAGGGAGTGCAGCTCGTAGTCTCGCTGTGCTGCAACGTGGAGTAACACCCGAAGAGTCGTCATCTTCGGGGTCGGGGCGAAGGTTTGGAAGACGTCAACTCCCTCACACTGACTGAAACCTCTAGCCACATAGCGCGCCTTGAAGACAGGTGGCGATCCAGGCGGCCGCTTCACCGTGAAGATCCACATGCCGTCGACTACGTTCGCCCTGGGAGGGGGGACTGCGTCGACGTAGGTGCCTGTGGATCTCCAAGACGCCATATCCGAGTTTATGGTGATAGGGTGAGAGGAGACAGTGCGAGATGACGCAGGAGGTGGCGGGAGAACAGACACAGGCGGAGCACGACGAGGACTAGAACGATACAAGACAGTGCGGAGGTCGTCAAAAGGAGACGAGGGACGAGCACGCGGAGGACAACGAGCGGTCCAGTCGTGCAGGAGAACAGGAGGAGGGGACTGTGACTGAGGAGGAGAGAGGGCAGCTGGAGCTAAGTCCGGAGTAGGAAACGTAGGACCGTACGCGGTAGGATCCTGTGAGTGGACAGGAGGAAAGGAAGGAAGACCAAGGGCCCTAAGGCCAATCACTTGAGGGAACAGCTGCTGCAAAAGTGGCGGCTCCGGCGACTGCTGCTGCTGCTGCGGCTGCTGCCGCTGCCGCTGCTGCTGCTGCAGCAACTCCTGCTACTCCTGTAGGTCCAACTGCTGCAGATTTTGCCTCTAATGCTCCTCCCGCTCCTGCTCCTCACGCTCACGTCGGCGAGCCGCCTGGAGACGTGTGTCGTAGCGGTGGGGAGGCGCAGTAGTAGTGCCTCCAGCTTCAGTCTCCTCGAAACTAGCACCTCCAGTGCCAGTACCTCCTGCTCCAGCACCCCCAGAACTAGCACCTCCAGCACCAGCACCTCCAGCTCCAGCACCCCCAGAACTAGCACATCCAGCGCAAGCACCTCCGGCTCCAGCACCCCCAGAACTAGCACCACTAGTGCCAGCATCTCCAGCTCCAGCACCCCCTGAACTAGCACCTCCAGTGCCAGCACCTCTAGCTCAAGCACTCCTTAAAAGAGCCCCAGACCAAGTACCTCCAGTGGCAGCACCTCCAGCTCCAACACCCCCTGAGTCCACAGTAACTTGTCGCGGAAGTGCCGAAGGCTGCTGAGGGGACTGTGAGGAGGACTACGAGGAGGGAGACGCTACCTGACGCGCGACCGAGGGTAGAGGGGTAGCGTGAGACACACCTGACGGGGCAGGACCAGGGGGGGGCGGGGGTACCGGAGGAGCGGGAGTAGGAGGAGGAGAGGGTGAGAGGAAAAGAGGAGGAGGGGGGACTGGGAGACCTCGACAGGGGTACCGGATGTCGTAGGACATAGACTCGTCAAACCGGACGTCACGGGAGTCGAGGAAACGGTGGAGGGGCGGGTGGTAAAATGAAAAGTCACGAGAGTCCACCGGGAAACCAAGGAAGGCACAGGGGATGGCGCGAGCCGAGAGCTTATCCGCAGAGGTGTCACGGACAAGCGCAAGGCAGCCCCAGACATGAAACTCCGACGCAACACCAGGGGACCCAATCCAAAGACTGGTCGGTGAAGCCACTGGTCGTGAGACACGAGGCCAGAGGTTCAGCTGGTGGGCGGCGTAGCGAACCGCGTCGAGTGGATGGAGTGCGCAACTTTCTGCGCATATCACTGGCCCGTCCGCGCTTCCATTAAAATTGTGTGGTGCTACCCTTCCCCCATCCCCCCAAACCACATGGAAGAGCAGCGGAGGTTCCCACCGCTTGTTGCGCTCAAGTGTCACACCTCCAGCCAGCATCAGATCCGTTTGTGCGCGGGTCACTTCACTGTTCTCCTAAGAACCAGTAGAGGGGAACGGAGGTGGCGATTAGCACCCAGTTCGAAACCAAGTATTCTCCAAAAGAGATAAATGTAGAATTATACCACATTTCACAATGCTTCAACCCAGTAAAACGCACTGAAACGTGTACAACACCTCTTCGTTGTTCTGCTCTGAATGCTAAATTTTATTTTCAGAGAACCGCATGCCAAGTGCCAAGCTCTCTTGGCGCTTTCTGCCTCGATCGAGGTGCATGTCTGAGCTGCACGGGCATGGATCATGGAGGTGCGGGCGATCTCCATGACCAAGCCAATGCGGCGCTCAGCAACCCTATTCTGTTGTGGGGACTCCGGAAGCGTCCAGGACTGTGTGATGCCCTGCTGGCCGCAGAACCCGGCAAGTACGTCGGAGAGGAACTCACCATCACGGTCGGAGTGGAGACAACTGACACTACTACCACGAGTGCCCTCAGTGGCCAGGAGCCACCGGATCAGCGTAGAAGTCACCTCGGACTTCTTCGCGAGAGGAAACACCGTGGTGTACCTGGAGTAGTCGTCAACGAGACGAGAAGTAGCGCTCCCTCTCGGGTCCAAGACGAGAGGCTGGGCCCCAGACGTCCAAGTGGAGGGTCCGGAAGGGGGCGGTGGCCGGACGAAGGGAGGAGGAGTGAGGAGTGGCGCGCGGCCGACCCTCGACACAAGGAGAGCACGGCGGCGCAGGCGAGCGAGGGAGCAACTCAAAGAGCCGCGGGAGACCTGAGACAAGAAGCTGGCTGGCCATGTTACGGAGGCGTGGGAGGGACGGGTGACCTAGACGGTGGTGCCACAAGACTGTCGGGTGGGAGAGTGACTGACAAGAGCAAGACGCAAAAACCTGACCTGAGGCAACTACCTGACCGGGCGCAGTAACCTGACCAGTCGCAGCTACCTGGGGGGGCGGAGTGTGCAGGACAAAGAGACTTGAGTGGGGCTCTCTGGTGAGCGTGGCAAGAACTGCCCCGGTGGAAGCGTCTGTACAGATCCCAGTCCTCCCGTGCGCAGGAAAAGTGACTGTGATCCCATGGTGCTGAAGGTATCCAACACCCACCAAGTTCCAAGAGAACGAGGGGATGTAGAGACCAGTGAGGACACCAGAGGGGACAGCCGGGCACGGGAGGGTGGTAGAACTGCGAGCGACAGCTGGTCCGGAAGTAGGATCAGCCAGGGCAACTGGGACCGGAGCATCAAGAGGTGTGACAGTGGTGTGGTCGCGGAAGAAGCACTGGGACGCGCCAGAGTCCTGCGTGAAGGAGAGTGACGCATCAGCAGTCGTCACAGCTGCACTAGTAACTACACAAGCACATACACTAGAAGCACAAGCACCTACACTAACAACAGGCACAGGACCTAAGCTAAGTACACGTAAGTCAAGAGATCCATACGTGACAGAATAAACATCATCCATAGACATATCAAACACACGGTAACCACTACAAGACAGACCGGGCCAGATCGGGGGAACCGAGTCAGGCCCAAAACGCTCACGGTAAAGGTCGTCGAGGCAGCTGTGGCAGCGCAGTGTAGAGTGGTCAGGACGCCAGCAAGTAGTGCCAGCACGAGGGCCAGTCAGGATCCGGTACTGGCAGGGTCCAACGTCGCGGCCACCACGACTACCCCTCCAGCCGTCTAGGCAGACGCTCCTCGGACCACGAGGCCCCCACTGTTGCGGAGGGTGCCACTGCTGCGGAGAGTGCCACGGCTGCTGGGGTCCCCACTGCTGAAACTGATGCTGTCCCTGCCGCTGTAAGACGCGAGTGGACGCCATGGTAAAAGGCTTGCAGGGCAACAGGCACGAGGAACTACTGGAGCAGGACTGGCTAGAGCTAGGAACTGCAGGAGGGAGGAACGGCTGGAGCAAGAACGGTTGGAGCACGGAGTGACAAGGAACGGCAGGCTAGGGCTAAAAGTGGCTGGAGCTAGGAACGGCTAGAGCTAGGAGCTGTTGGAGCAGGAATGGTTGGAGCTAGGACCGGTTGGAGGTAGAAATAGCTAGGACCGCCAGGCTAGGAACGGCTGGCACGAGGAGCGGCTGGAGCTAGGAGTGACAAGGGACTGTAGGCGGCTGGAGCTAGAACGTCTCCAGCGAGAACGGTTGGAGCTAGAATGGCTGGAGCTGAAACGGCTGGAGCTAGAACGCCTGGAGCAAGAACGGCTGGAGCTAGAACGGCTGGAGCTGAAACGGCTGGAGCTAGAATGGCTGGAGCGAGAACGGCTGGAGCACAACTGGCTGGGGCTAGAAAACAGCGAGCTAGGGCCGGCTGGAGGTAGGAGCGGCTGGAGTTAGAGACAGTAAGTGCGGCTCTTGGTTGCCGCTAGTAGAGCTGGCAGTGGAAAGTACGTGCAGCAGTAGGGGCTGCAGTACGGGCGGCTGCGGGATGTAGGCTGTACAGGTCGTCCGACAGGCAGGAACGTGGGCGACAGTTGTAGGGTGTGCTGCCTGCGGGGTGCGCTACCCGTGGGGCTCGCTACCCGCGCGGCGCGCTGCCTGCGGGGCGCGCTACCCGCCGGGCGAGCTACCTGCGGGGCACGATACCTGCGGGGCGTGCTACCTGCGGGGCGCGCTACCTGCGGGGCGCGATACCTGTGGGGCGCGATACCTGCGGGGCGTGATACCTGCGGGGCGCGCTACCTGCGGAGCGCGCGGCCTACGGGGCGCACTGCCTGCGGGGCGCGCTGCCTAAGGTAGTGCGCGACCGCTTAAGGTAGTGCGCGTCAGCCTAAGGCAGAGCGCGGTGCAGCCTAAGGCAGAGCGCGGGGTAGCCTAAGGCAGAGCACGGGGAAGCCTAACGCAGAGCGCGGGGCAGCCTAAGACAGAGTGCGGGGCAGCCTAAGGCACAGCGCGAGGAAGCCTAAGGCAGAGAACGGGGCAGCCTAAGGCAGAGAACGGGCGTGCGTTTCTCTGCTGGGTGGCGCGTGCTACGTAGGCTATGTGATTACGGAGCGACGGAGCGACTACAGAGCGGTGGAGCAGTACTAGGCTAGGCTAGGCTAGGAGCGTACCTACTCATGATACCATCTCAAGAGTGATGCATAGCGGAATGGGCATGAGTAGCGAGATGGGAAATACAAATGCTAAACCCAGAAAGTGTTGCACTCCTTACAACCCTACTCACTAGAGCCTATCAACATAGTGTATAACATTTGACACTCACATTCCCCCCCAAACCATTTTGAAATCGGCCAAGTACATTTCAACACTGAAAGTTAAGTAGTTTTTGCGTAAACAATGTGGGAACAATAAAACATAACGCGGGTTGCACGATTGTAAGCAATATATCATGGAAGTGCGGTTTATCAAGTGTTTGGTAGTTTCCTTTGTGTGTTTGCTAGGCGAAATATATATGTGTGCTTGTGCTTGGTTGTAATCAACACTTTGTGAATGAAAATTGCTCTATCAACGTATTGACGTGACGAGCTGATTCTGCATACGATCCAATTCGTCGTCAACGCTGCGCAAACGATTTTGGGAGCGTTCTAGTGCACGCGATTGGATTTACACTTAGTGCGTCCCTCGACAAACACGGACCCTTGGTTAGGGGCTGGCTTTGCCAGGCACCCGAGGACCCTTGGAGGTGACCCCGTGGGGACTAACTAGTGTGCATTAAAGGCGTGCTTAGAGCTTCTAGATCCCTAATAGTAGTCAACACGTGGTATCAGAGCGGTGGTTCCAAGGATTGCCGTTAGAATACCATGAAGTCGAGCGGAAACGAAGGTTCTCTGGCACGAGCTAATATTGGAGGCCAAGACACGGGTGGATCAGCGCCAAGGAGAGTGCATGCCAACCCGGGCTCACTATTGAAGGAGGTGTTGAAGAACTTCGTCGTCGACAAGTTCAACGGCAACAACTACGACGATTGGGCGTGGAATATGCAGCTTTACTTTCGGCAAGTCGGCTTGTTGAAGCTGATGACGGGCGTGGAGAAGAGGCCGGACGACCTCAACATGCAAGAGGAGTGGGACGAGCGTGCCACTGCCGGCTACTCTCTTCTCTCACAAAGCTTGGAGCTGAACCAGCGGTCACACGTGATGCATCTACTGGAAGAAGCTGATTGTGGGCCACGAGCTTGGAAGGTGCTAAAGGAGTTGCACGCGCCAACCTCGGTGGTTGCAACGCTCATGCTGGAGCGTGAGTTGGCCGCATTGCGCCTGAGTGAAGGGGAGCCGATTCAAGCGGTTCTTGACAAGATGCGGGAGTTGTATGCGAAGTTGCAGATTGCGGGCATCACTTACCCAGAGCAAACGAACTGCCTTCGGATGCTGTCACTGCTGCCCGAGTCTGGGCTGCAGTTTACAAGCGGGCTGAGCCTCCCTCAAAACGAAAAGTCGTAGACCCTTGAGTGGGTGCGAACCAAGATCCTGGAGGAGGATTTTAGGAGGCGCAGCTGAGTTACAACCAAGATGGCGATGGCGGCTATGGCATACAAGGCCGCAGGTGGCGTAAGGGGAATGGCCGGAGACGTGACAAACGTAGACAACACAGAAGTGGACGTGGTGACAAGAAGCCGAGCAGCAGGAGTGATGATGAAGAAGAGGACGAGCATGATGGCTACCGCGGGTTCAAGGGCTCCTGTTGGTATTGCAAGAAGCCGGGTCACACGTGGGCAAAGTGCTGGAAGCGGCCCAAGTGGTGGACTCCCGGGCATGAGAAACGGGATGGCGAGAAAAACCAACATCATGGCGTTGGTTATGCAGCAGAGACCGCAATGGAAGGGGAACAAGATTGGGAGCGCGCTCTTGGACAGTTCTTCCACGTGCAAGGGAGTAGGGGAGATGAGAAGGCATCTGCCAAGGAGGGAGCAGCGCCTCATCCCCTCAACACAAGGATCCTAGACTCCGGAGCTGCACATCATATGACCCCGAGGGCGGACCTGCTTGGGAAGATTGGTGCAACGAGCATCAGTGAAATGGATTCCGGATGCGGGCAGAAGATGAAGGTGTTGGGAGTCGGCAAAGCAGCCTTCAAGGGAGCTGACGGGAAGCCGATCATCCTGGAAGAAGTGCTCTTGGTGCCGGAGTTAAAAGGGAACTTGATTTCCCTAGGGAAGATGGGGATTGCAGGTGTTTGCACGGAAACCGAGGGAGCTGAAACGTTCAGGGGGCATCTCGGTGACCGGGTGCTGTGGGACCTGCATGAGGACAATGACATACATGACGAGCTGTGGCATGTTCCGGTGGTGCTATGGAGTGAAGTGGCACCTGAAAAGGAGAAAAGGGTTTGCGGCTGCAAGGGAGAGCGTGCTGCGGTGGCTGCTGAAACAATTAAGGAGCTGAAAGTTGCCGTGGAGATGTTGGTGCAGCAGTTGCACCAAGTGAACGATCGACTTGCAGCAGCTGAAAAGAGAAATGCTTCCGGTGCTGATGTGGAGAAGGGTGCAGAAGCTAGGGGGAGCAAAGTCAATGCTGCTACTGTGGTTAAGGAGAAGGGAGTGCACAAGTGTGACACTCGTGAGCAGCAGAAACTTGATGTCAAGGTGCAGCTGAAGGATGTAGCTGTGAAGAAGAAAGCACCGGTGCTACAAGTGGCAAGTGTTGCAGCTGATGCAACTAAAGTGATTGAAGAACCCAAATTGACGCTGGGTTACAAGGAAGCTGAAACTACTTCGGGCGGTAGCAGTAGTACTTCTTTGAAGCTGCAAAACGTTCTAGCAAATGTCGTGGAAGCTGAAGTTGTGGGGGAGCACAAGAGTGCATTTCCCAAAACCGGAGTTGGGATCGGCAATGCAGCGGAGCCGGTCGACAATGAGAAGCTGGTTGAGGGAGTTGAATAGCCGTCAGGTTGAGGGGGAGTTTGTTGGGTGCAAATATAATTTGCACGTCAACCTGTCGCCTATTCGTCGAGCAAGGTGAATTTTGAAGTATTTTGTTTTAAGGTAATCTGTGTCGTGTGGAATGCGCATTTGTGTGTTGTTCATTTTGGCGTTTACGGTTTGTGGATCGCCTAAGCGGTTCATAAGTTATGTGTGTTTTTGTGATGTTGCATTCATGGTCTTTCATGACTGTTCGCGTGCGTTTCGTGTGTGCATGCGAGGAGTTCCAAGTTTTCATGTGTCTTCGTGTTGTGTCATGAATGTGCGCGGATTTCGAGTGTTCATGTTTGTTCATGTTTGTTCATGGATCTTCGCGGGTTGTTCATGACTGTTATGAGTTGTAATGGAGAGTGCGCGGAATAACGAATAACGAAGCTGTGACTTAATGAACTGTCAATTACAATGAAGGCACGCGACTATATAGTGCATACCCTAGCTAGGAAGGAACCTCGGGAAACGAGGTTGGGTGCAGGTTTGGCGACGGAAAGCCGAAGGCGACGCGGAGGAGCCTCGGCATCGTTGATGTCGGCCGAACGTGCGAAGTCCGAAAATCGGGGTTGTACGCGTAGCAGTCAACCCCGGTAAGGATAAAGGAAGAATCCTTACACTACCCCCCCCCTTAAGCAAGGTGGTCAATATCCGCAACTCGCTTGCGGGCGAAATAATCACCAAGAAGCGGGGAAGCTTCAAGCGATGCGGATGGCACCCACGTGTCGTCCTCACTGGTGCGGTCGATCCATCGGACTAGAAGGTCCACGTGGCGTCCAGTGGCGTTGAGCCGGATCCGATGTCCGAGAATCTTTGAGGGGTCGGTGGTCGGTTCCGGGACAGGTCGAGCTGTCGGGGCGGCGTTCTGGCGCGCAATGTCTGTCGTGGCGGGCACGAAGTTGCGAAGGAGGCTGACATGGAAGGCATCGTGGATACGCCAGTCGTCGGGTAGTTGCAGCTTCGCAGTGACAGGTGTCACCATCTGGATGATGCGGAAAGGCCCACAAAATCGTGGCCGTAGTTTGTTTGAGCCGGGCAGGCGTAGGTTTTTTGTGTCGAGTAGCACTAGTTGCCCAGGCGTCATGACGATTTCTCGTCGTAGAAGATCCGAGTATTTCCGGGCAGTAATATTCGCCTTGCGAATAGCGTCGGCTGCTTTCTCGCGGATCTCTTGAAGTTCTGTCACAAATGTTTGTGACCGTGGGACCGGGTTGTCGAGTGGAAGAACGGGGAGTGATTAGTCGTGCTAGACGGTGCGTTGTTGAATGCGAACTCCAGCATGGCTAGTGACATTTCCCAGCGAGTTGGGTCGGGGCAGTTTGTCCTGATCAGCTGCTCCATCGTCTGATTGGTTCGCTCGGTTTGTCCGTCGGTTTGTGGATGATACGCTGATGAGAACTGTAGCTTTGTGCCGTACTGCGCCCACGTCTCCTTCCAAAATCTTGAGGTGAACTTCGGATCCCTGTCGCTACGATCGCCGACGGGATTCCGTGTAGTCGCACGACGGTTGAGATGAAGAGGCGCGCAGTTTCTTCGGCTGTGATTGTTGTACGACACGGTGCGAAGTGTGCCATCTTCGTGAAGCGATCGACGACGACGAGTACCGCGTCGTTCCCGGATGGCCCAGCTGGCAGCCCTGTGACGAAGTCCATCGTCACCTGTTGCCATGGTCGCTCGGGTGGCTCCAGTGGTTGCAGCAATCCAGCTGGCCGCTGTCGTGTCGATTTCATGGCTTGGCACACCCTGCATGAGGACACATATCGCTGCACGTCGTTAGAGGAATCAGGCCAGTAATATTGACGGTGCAACAGTTTCTGGGTTTTATCAACCCCGAAATGTCCGGAGAGGTTTGAATCGTGGACCTCTTGGATAAGGAGTTCACGCAGCAGCCGGTAAGCGGGAACCCAAATCCGGTCAGTTCCGGCCTTTAGGTAATAGTTCCCCTTTTTCGTCGTTGCCTGCTGGTGGTTTCCAGTCGTGAAGTACGGGTCCGTAGTGTAGCCGTGGGTGAATAGTCCCGTAAGTAGTGGGTTCGAGTGGGTGATGAGTACTGCAGCGGATTGAACTGTTGGTCGGGTAAGGGCGTCGGCGATGTTATTCGCCCCTTTCTTGTACGTGATGCGGTAGGTGAAGTGGCTCTCCATGTAATCGAGCCAGCGAACTTGTCGCGGGTTGAGGTTGGGCTGAGCTCGCAGGTACTGTAGGGACTTGTGGTCCGTGCGAACAGTGACGTCGGCGCCCACCAAGTAGCAGCGCCATAGTTTGAACGCATGTATAATTGCGAGCATCTCCTTGTCGTGAATCGGATAGTTGCGCTCGGCAGACTGCAGCTTGCGTGATTTGTAGGCAATCGGCTGCAGCCCGTCTCCGAAATCCTGGAGAAGTACAGCTCCGATGGCGAAATCTGAGGCGTCGGTGATGACTTCGAACGGCTTCGATGGGTCGGCGATGCGTAGAACCGGAGGGGATACCAGAAAATTCTCCAGTTCCTGAAAAGCCGCCTCTGCTTCCTCCCCCCACACAAAATTGATGTCCTTGTGCAGCAGGTCGGTTAGCGGGCCGGTTATCCCCGCCATATTCGGGATAAACCTCCTGACATAATTCACGAACCCCAGAAAACTCTGAAGTTCCGTGATATTCATCGGGGACTTCCACTCCTGTATAGCCTTGATTTTCGCCGGGTCGATTTTGATGCCGTCGCGGGAGATGACGTGTCCCCAAAACTCCAACTCTTGCTTAAAAAACTCGCACTTAGGACCTTTGGTGATGAAGCGGTTCTCCTGTAGCCGCTGAAAAATCGCGTCGAGGTCGCGGAGGTGTTGTTCTCTTGTCCTGCTGAAAATCAAAATATCGTCCAAGTAGACGATCACACACTTGTCAAGAAATTCCCTGAACACTCGGTTCATGGTCAGTTGAAAAGTCGACGGCGCGTTTGTGAGGCCGAACGGCGTCACTTGGAATTCGTAGCTTCCGTAGCGGGTGCGGAACGCGGTCTTGTAGCGATCCTCTGCGAAGACCCGTATCTGGTGGTAACCGCCACGTAAGTCGGTTTTTGAGAAGTAGCGAGCGCCGCGAAGTTGGTCGAGGAGGTCGTCGGTGCGTGGGATCAGGTAGCGAGACTTGATTGTAACCCGGTTGAGCGCGCGATAATCAATACACATGCGAAGCCCACCGTCCTTTTTCGGGGTGAACAAGATCGGGGCCGCGTAGGGAGACGTACTGGGTCTGATAAACCCCTTCTCCAACAAGCCATCAAGTTGGCTTCGCAGCTCCTCGAGTTCCGGTTGGGTCAACCGCCACTGTGTACGAACAGTCGGCTGCGCGCCAGGTTCCAGCTGTATTTTGTGGTCCTCGGGGCGTTCGGGTGGCAGTCCAGGTGGCAGGTCGTCGGGGAAAATGTCCGGGTACTGTCGTATCAGCTCCGCTAAATCCGGCGGTACAGCTGCACACAGTTTCTCGATGTCTTGTCCGTCGGTGTCGGTTGCCAACTCGCGCAAACATACAGCGTACAGCTGCGCGCCCCTGTTGAAGTGGCGAGCTATAGTGATAGCTTTGACGCACGGGGCTTGGATGTAGTCAGGTGTCCATGCAGGCAGTTTAACTAGCCCCTCGTGCTTGTTGATGCAGCACGATCCCGTTGTCCAGTCGATGACGGGATTGTGCCGTCGCAGCCAATCACGTCCCAGCAGCACGTCGCAGCCATCCAGTGTCGTCGCGAGAAACTTCATGCTGAAGCCGAAAATGTCGCCGCACTCGATCCGCACCGTCCGTGTTTCTTCCAAAATCGCCAGAGGCGTCCCATCCACGAGGCGAGCGTCAATTTCGGGCAGACACCTGTCAAGTTGCAGCTTGCATTTTTTTGCTGTCGCCAAGTTGAAGAGGCTATGGCTGGCCCCTCCGTCGACGAACATTTTCAGAGTAATTTTTAACACTGTGCCAACGACCAGCACAGGGTGATCCACATGATTATCCCCGTTATTCGGCCGAGTGCGATCGATTGCATGAATCGGAACCACTACTCGGTGGGGATGTTGGTGTTCGGGCGACGAAGCATAGCCAGTAAGGGGCCCGTAAATTACTGACTCTTCCCATTTCCCTGCTCCCTCCTGTCGTTCCCCTTCGCCGGTGTTTTCTCGGGGCATTCTCTTGCGTAGTGACCCGTCTTCCCACACTTAAAACACGTCCCTGTAAAGGGGCGGTCTGGTGTGTGGACTACGTTGATTGTGGCCCGTTGGGTCTGTCCACGAAGACGGATTCCTTCCCGGGAACCTGCCCTCGCATACTGCATCAACTCGTCTGTAGACTCAGCTAACCGTATGGCTTCCAGGAACGAAGTCGGGCGGCATCGGCACACCTCGTACTGTATCTCGTATTTCAGGCCGCTGATGTATTTATCTAACCGCTCTGCTTCCGCCATGTCGTCCACTTGGTCAGCAAAGGCCATAAACGACACCGTGTAGTCTTGAACAGATGCCAACTGCGACCAGTTACGCAGCTTCATGCGAGCTTGCTCCGAAGCGGATACGTGCTCGAAGCGATCTCGTAAGGCTGCGCCCCACTCCTTCCACGTGCGTATCTTGGTCACTCCGAAGATTGAGGTTGCCCCTTGATTAGCCGATGTCAAGGTCCCGTCTGCCGCATGTGTCACACCTGTCGGAGCCCCTTGATTAGCGAACGTCAAGGTCCCGTCTGCCGCATGTGTCCAAGGTGTGGCGCCACCATTCAAGTGCTGCGCCTCGAAGTAGAGAAATCGCGTAATTAATACGCGTGGCATCGTCGTAGACGTTCGCTGCAGTGAAGAAGACTTCAACGCTGAATAACCACCCCTTCACTGTAGTCGCCTTGTCCGTGGGGTTGAACTGGGGCGGGCTCGCAGGTTTAATCTTGATCGTCGTAACTGCAACCGGCGTCGCTGCCGCTCGTTGCCTGTCTTCCTATTCGAAGCCACGTGTGAGGGCGTCCAAAGGATTGCTCATCGCTTGACTATTGCCTTCACCTTCTTCATCGGGCGGCTCCTGACGCGTTTCACCTCGCGTCTGGCGTAGCTCAGTGTTTTCCACACGTAGTGTTGTCACTTCTGCCGAAAGACTCTGCACTGTTGCCTGTAGCTCTTGCATTTGCGCCATCATCTTGTTCAACGCTTCCTGGTCCATGAGTCGCACGCTTCGTCTGGTGGGCAGAGGGGTATCCTTGGCCTTGCAGGCAAGAGGAAAGCAAAAACTATCGGAGTTGGGCAGGTTAGAGTTAACTAACCTTGCAGCCAACCGTTTTGCAGTCCTCTTTACCAAGCCAACCCGTGCCACCAAACTACCCTCGTAAAGCGGGGTGAACTAGGAAAGTAGCTCTGATACCAGGTGTTATGAGTTGTAATGGAGAGTGCGCGGAATAACGAATAACGAAGATGTGACTTAATGAACTGTCAATTACAATGAAGGCACGCGACTATATAGTGCATACCCTAGCTAGGAGGGAACCTCGGGAAACGAGGTTGGGTGCAGGTTTGGCGACGGAAAGCCGAAGGCGACGCGGAGGAGCCTCGGCATCGTTGATGTCGGCCGAACGTGCGAAGTCCGAAAATCGGGGTTGTACGCGTAGCAGTCAACCCCGGTAAGGATAAAGGAAAAATCCTTACAATGACTGCTCGTAAGGTGTTCGTGTACGTTCATGAGCGATCATGTACGATCATGTTCGTTCATGACAGTTTCTGTTTCATGTCATGATTTTTCTTTTGCGTTCATGAGGTGAATCGAGTGTTTTTACTGTTGGGATATTTCGCGCTGGTCAAGGTAAGAATGAGCGCGAGAATCTGGACCGCACATGTGGCCTAGATCTTGCGTGTGGTCCCACAAGGGTCGCGCGTCTGCTTTGGCACTGTTGCGCGCGTGGCAAGGCCCATGATCCCATGAGACAGCGCACGTTCGCATACTGCACAGCACGACCGAAATATCGGTCGTGCATGATTGCGCACCTGAGGGGTGCGCGTGTGTTTTGAGGGGTGTTCGGGATTGACTCAAAATTTCAGTTGAATAACTGAAATTCGAGTCTTGTCTTTTGTGACGTGGCACAAGGACATTTCGCCAGAAGCTGCGCATTTAAAGGTAACAGTATTGCTACATGTACGAAACCGTGAAAAACCGTTTTACAGCTGTACAGTTTCGGGAAAACGGTAATCCCACACGAGGGAACATGAATCTACATGTGCGTTCATGATCGCTCGCGAGAGGAGTCAGCAGCGGCGTTTGGAGGAAGTTCACATTGGATGCCGTTTTTCTACAGGGGCAGATCAAGCCAAACGTAGCAGCTGTTGGATAACCGTTTTCACATGCAGACTTGGCAAAGTCCTGGAAGTGCGGTTTATCAACTGTTTGGTAGTTTCCTTTGTGTGTTTGCTAGGCGAAATATATATGTGTGCTTGTTCTTTGTTGTAATCAACACTTTGTGAATGAAAATTGCTCTATCAACGTATTGACGTGACGAGCTGATTCTGCATACGAGCCAATTCGTCGTCAACGCTGCGCAAACGATTTTGGGAGCGTTCTAGTGCACGCGATTGGATTTACACTTAGTGCGTCCCTCGACAAACACGGACCCTTGGTTAGGGGCTGGATTTGCCAGGCACCCGAGGACCCTTGGAGGTGACCCCGTGGGGACTAACTAGTGTATATTAAAGGCGTGCTTAGAGCTTCTAGATCCCTAATAGTAGTCAACACGATGGGTGTGAAGCGAACGCAAATTGCTGGTTGTACTCCAACCTTCTAGGCTCGGAAATACGGTTCGGTGCCGAACCTAAAGTCCCCAAACTCATCGGAAGTCTCGGCCCAGTTCGGTAGACGGCCAGTGTGGCTGGACCAACTCGTATTGCTGAACGCTCTGACGTCTTCCGTAGCCTCGGGCGTCCAATCACACTGAACTTAGATTTCTTATTTAGTTTAGGATAGTTTCCTGAAAATATTTGAGTACTTTCTTGATACGATTTTGGTACAGTACCATACTGACCCACAAACCAACCAAACTTGCCCGCCGCAAGGTTACCCTGCTATTCAATATGGAAGAAAAAACTGTCACATACATATCGCCAGCTCAATTTCCTTTCTGGATGTAAGAGTTTCTTTTTCGGCCCGAAAAAGCTCTAACTCTTAGTTAACCCGTCCATGTGCCACTCAGAGTGGCCCTCGCGGAGTGAAATTGAAACCCCCTGAGTGGGAGCCACTTCCACTGCGAGTCTACTTTGGTTGGGAAAGAATTTATCTTGCAATTTTGGGGCCCCCACTCAGAGTTGGTTTTTTAGGCTTTCGGTAGCTAACTCGCACTGGGCAGGCTCGGTGTTCCAATATCAAATTTGTGGGCTTTATCAATGCCCGAATTCGTACAGGGGAACCTGCCATGCACCAACCGCAGTGAGAGTGGGGCGCCTACCAAACAGGGCCTCATATACCCAAAAGTTGTTTTGCAAATGCTTATGGGGCAATCACGGGGGTGACTTTCCAACCTCTAAAACAAATGAGCACATTCAAGTAGATTCTCATCAAATGTTAAAGCCCCAGGCCCAAGTTGTTCATGTTTTAAAAGGTTGACGAGGAGGGAGTTCAGTTTTTGGGTTGTGGCGAGAGTTTCTGTTTTGTTGTTTTGTTTTGTTGTTTTTTTTTTTCTGTTTTTTTTTTTCCACATCCAGTTAATCCTCGACTTTTCCCCTGGTGGGTGCTCGATTGTCCCACTTGGCAAATACAGCCCTTTCGAGTTTGCAAACTTCACAACATCAAGGTTTTAAATCTTGACCCGCACGCCTATCATATCCAGAAACAGGATCGAAGACCGACGCCGTGGTGGACAGAGAATCATGACCAGAAGGAACGCGAACTGACCAGATGTATTCAGCGATGATGTCTCCAGTGGTGATTTCGATGTTCTTCAGCTGATCGATGGAGGAAGCCATATTCACTAATTAACGAGGACAAAGCAGGCAGGTAAGTTGAAGAGTAGGAGATTTCGACGTGTGAAACTAGTGAACGTAGAACAACAGCTGCTGATCACAACTTTGAGAACGCCACGACTTATATGCTGGAGTGGATATTCTAGAGGATTACCCTCAGGAGTTTCGCCACTAGCTGACACTCGTGATCAGAGTAGCTGGGCCAGTCTAGGTTGGGCAGCTGGGCTTCACAAGAGGAAACGCGCAGCGAGGATTGCACTTTTTCCGGTTGATCCATCGGCTGCTGATGCGTCAATCAGCAACCATTCCAGGTGAGCCACATCGGAACACACTTTGCTTCACTGATTGGCTGCTATTGCACACCAGCCAAAACAAGAGGAGCCGAGATTCAATATTTGGAAAAGATGGGACATACTTACAGAGCAACAATTCGCACCCTGATAAGGCAGCTTTTTTGTCGCGTTGGCCAATGCCCACCATAGATCGGCTAAAAAATCTTGGGGGAGCCGCGTCGCACGGAAGGTTGCACGTGATCAGAACTTCCTTCTTTGCTGGAAAAGGCTGGCTGTCGGAAATGGATAAGGTCAGTATCCATTCAGTTCGAGCCATGTCAGCAATATTTTGTCTGGGTAGGCCCTAGGCCAGCCGGCTTCGAGTTTCCCCGTCAAACGAGCAACCACGAGGAATTGCAAATGTCAGTTATTGGACATTCCCGATCACATGTGTTACGAATAGTAAAAGATGAAGTGTTACTGTGCACTCCTGACAGTAGCAAACGAAGCATGCAGTACCGAGTCTGAAGACGAAAAGGCAGAAGTGACGCGAAGGGTCGTACGGTTACGAAGCATCTGGACCGTCAGGGCAGACAGCATCAGGCAGCAGCAGTGGCGAGGATTCTGCCCAGGCAGTTCGTAACCGTCTGGAGTCGCACGGTTGAGTTTCGCTGCAATAAGGGAATGTACCCCTTAGAGTACATGGCTAGCTAGGTCGATTCGAATTCCATCTTGTACTCTTATTTATATCCTTGTATTTGCATGTTTTAATCATCTCAATCATTTTACATCCACTCTGAATTGAGTGTCAGAGGTCCACTGGTGATCCCCGATTGATCCTAGGAAAGGGTTACAGGCTCGTTGTCCTGGGGGGTTATGGGCGCACTGACCCGCTACTTAACAAGCCCTTTTATCCCAGTGGTCTAGTGGTTGGGATTCTGACATGCTATCAGAGCGAAGGTCTCGGGTTCGAATCCCAGTGTGTGCACTTCGGGCATCCCAGTGCGGGGGGGTGTCAGAGGTCCACTGGTGATCCCCGATTGATCCTAGGAAAGGGTTACAGGCTCGTTGTCCTGGGGGGTTATGGGCGCACTGACCAGCTACTTAACAAGCCCTTTTATCCCAGTGGTCTAGTGGTTGGGATTCTGACATTGAGGTCAAGGGCCCACCACCACTACTCAGTCGTGTGCAAGCCTTCCTGAGGTGATCCTAGGGACGATCAACTTCTGATCGCAGCATGGTATGAGAGCGATTCGGGAATCCTTCGCACTGCCACCTCAGAAATCTTCGACGAACGGAAAGTGGCGTCCGGCACACGCTCGCGTGTAAGAATGGCCGGAGGATCTGGTGGTCAGACGAATCTGACGGCTGAAGCGCAGCCCAACCCGGCTGCGAGAAGCGAGGAAACGACGACGATTGGAACCGCCGTCCTCGTACAACTGCTTTAGCGACTCACCAGCTTGGAGCAAGGACTCCAAACATTGCGGAATGGTGACGCGGGAACTTCTTCCCAACCCTCTCAACCGGCCTCGAACGGCCACAATACCGCCCCGCACACCTTCTCCCTCGACACATATGGCTCAACTCCCAAAACTCCCCGTCCCAGCGAAGAAGCAATTCTCTCTGCGCAATCAAGGTTTTTTAGCATATCAAAAATTAAGACAAGTGTGTGCTTTGACGGCGGAGACTTCAATACGTGGAGCTTCGAGCTGGAGCTGCTGCTGTAAAACGCGCAGATATTCCATTATTTTGACGGGAGCTACTCGGGACCTGCTGAAGACACAGCCGACGCCAGGGCGCAGTACTACAACGAGTCGTTGATGGCGTACGGCGTTCTCCAGCGGAACATGTCGCCAGCGGAGCAGTTGAGCATTCGATCGTACAAGACATCACCTGCTCCAGCCCTCGACGCTTGGCGCCACCTGAACGGTGTGTACCAACCGAAAGATTCGGTCTCATCGAGCCGCCTGCTCCAGCAACTACTGGAGACGAAAATGGCCCCAGGGGAGAAGGCCAACAGCTACATTAATCGCTGTCGGAGCTTACGCAATCAAATCGCGAAGTTGGGAAGCCGCATTTCCGAAGAAATCTTCGTGAATATCGTGCTTCAAGGGCTCGGCCCAGAGTGGCGGCCCTGCAAGGCGCTTCTCCGACAGCAGGGGGTCATCTCGGAGGCCGCCCTATGCGCCGCCCTTCTCGTCGAACAAAGGGATACGGACCAGCAGCGACCAGCGCCGCGACGAGACCGGGAACGCCTCGCCTTCTACGCCGAGAATACAGAAGAGCGACGGCCGCGGTGCCTTTACTTCAAGATTTGCAGAAACTTCGGGCACCTGGCAGATCGATGCAAATTCCGATCTCGCCCTCGCCAGACCAATCCGAGCAACTGGTCCGGCCGAAAAGACGCACGAAACGACACGCGTAAAGCCCAGGGGCATCAACCCCCATCGCGCAACCTGAACCCAGCGGTTCAGCATCAGCAGCAGCAGCAATCACAGACTGCCACCGTCCGCAACGTCATGGGCAACATGACGATGACAAGGGGATCGCGTCGTCCCCGCGTGCGCACGCCATCACCTGAGCCAGCACGTCACCCCATCGGAGCGTTCTCGAACAACAATCCATTCAGCACGCGTCACGATTTCAGCGACGACGACAACCAAGACTGGAATCTTCCAGTCCCGCTGCTTGAAAGTCCCCCGCATGTACCTGATCAGCGGGCGGCTCCGATCGATTGGATCTCGCGCCAACATTTTCTCAAGTTTGACACACCGCATATCGTTACTCCGCGACTGGCGCTGCTCGCACGTAACGACAACAGGCGCTACAACACGTGGTACCTGGACAGATGCTGTGGGCAGCATATGGTTGGCTCTGGGCGCTACATATCCAACGCCGTCCCCACTCCCGCCGTGACTTATGTCACCGTGGCGAACAACACACGTCTGCGCGCAAGCGCACAAGGGATCGTGGTGCTCAAGACTCGAGGGAGCAGGACGCACATTACGCTGAACGACGTGCTGATTGTGCAGAACCTGCGCTTCAATCTTCTCTCGGCGGCGCAACTCATGGACTGCGGAGTTGACCTCAGCACCGACCCCGAGACGCGCGACATCCTGCTTCACTACACCGCGCCAAACAAGGCACGCAAGCAGATCGGACGAGCGCACTCCGAGAACAGAGTATACATCCTCGACTTCGACATTCTCGACTGCAGCGGCGATTCGCAGGAACTCATCGACCTCGTCCCCCTGCGCTTCGAACACATCCACCACCATGACTGGAAACACCCTGCTGGAAGACCGTGGGTGCCGCATAACCCTCACCCGCGCGAGCTGGCGCTGCACGACCCCGACCCCGATGGCATCTGCAGGGATTGCCACACGCCCACCGCCTCAACAAGCGCGATTGCCGGCCGTGGCCTTGCCGCCATCGCCGAAGTAGAGTGGGAAGCACCGCCTGAAGAAGGAATGTCAACTTTGGAGCTCGAAATTGCAACGCCTGAGGCGGTCTTTGGAACAGAGGAGCATCCCCTCCCCGGACCAGCATCGCAACATCTCCACGGCATGCTACGTGGCACCGGTGTCGGCACCTTCGATGAACACCGCCTGCCGCGACCTTACACGAAGGAAAAGTTCATGGAGATCTACTCTCACCGGCGTGACTCCACGAAGAAGCTTACCGTGGCGCAAGAAGAGGAACTGGCGCAACGCGAAGCGGAAGAGCTTCGCCAATGGAGTCTTGCGGAGTCGCGCGGCACGTTCGCCTGGAGCGGATGGGAGGAAGAGGAGAGCGCCTCCAATGAAGGGGGTTGGGGAAGCGCTGGTGGCTGGGGTATGAGCGACACTGGCGGATGGGGCGCCGCAACCGGTAGCAACACTGGCGGATGGGGGGCCGCATCTGGCGGCGAAACAAGCGGTTGGGGCACTTCCGGCGAAGGCTGGGGAACTTCCCGTGAGGACCAAAGGGGGGAAGAAAAAGAAGAGGCAGAACCTCTTGATGTTCCTCTTGGTCGCCCCCCGCGCCGTCCTGCACCCGCACTACCCCCACCTGACATCCAGCCAGGAAGCGACCCTTGGGACACCATCGACTGGGACAACGAGCCCTCTACCCCGCGGCGCACCGTCTACGGGCCTGCCCCCGAGCCGCGCGAACCAACCTTTGTTCCTGGAACCATCCCCGGGAATTCTTGGCGCTGATGCTGACGACGGCAAATGAAGAAGAAGAAGCTGAAGAAGCTGCGGCGGAACCTGCCCAAGTACCTGACGAAGATCCCGAAGCAGCGCGCGCACGCTACATGCGCACCTCTGGGTTCCGCGCCGACGATGCCCTCTGGCACCAGCTCCTCGGTCACCCCTCGCGCGTTACGCTGAAGAACTGCATCTAGGCCGGCGTGTTTGCGTCTGGCGCACTCCTGCGCCCAGATGGCACCGAAGTGAGGAGCACGACACAGCCGCGCAACTGCACCGTCTGCCCCGAAGCTGCGATGAGTCATCAGCCATTCCCGCTGCTCGAACCTGGAACCAACCGCTACCCCAAGCTACACAAAGTATACAGCGACTTCCTCAACGTGGGGCATTGCGGAATCAACGACAAGCTGTATACGCTCACCTTTGTCGACGCAGGAACGCGCTATGTCTGGATCGTGAACATGGAGGCGCGCAGCAGAGCGTACGAAGTCTTTTGCCTCTGGCTGGCGCACGCGCAGCGGCAATCTGGGGAGAAGCTGAAAATCTGGCAATTAGATGGCGCAGCGGAGTTCAGGAGCAAGGTGCTGCAGGATTACCTTGCACAGAAGGGAATCGAGCACCACATTTCCCTCCCCTACGTGCACCAGCAGCAGGGCGTAGCCGAGCGCACGAACCGTACACTCATGACGAATGTGCGGGGGTTGATGAAGCAGTCGAAGCTTCCGCCAATCTACTGGACCCACGCAATGCACCACGCCGTGCGGGTGCACAACCTGCTGCCAACCACTGCCATCACCGGCAACCTGTCGCCCCATCTGAAGTGGACAGGTACCAAGGGCGACACATCCATGCTCCGCTTGTGGGGATGCATGGTGCAGTACCGCCCGCCAACGTCAACTATCGGGAAATTCGCAAGCCGCGCGCGCTGGGGAATTCACCTCGGCATCAGCCACGAGCTCAAGGCGTGGCTCATACTGGACCTCCTGAGCCAGAAGATCACGAATGCGCGCGATGTCATCTTCTACGAGCGGCTCTTCCTCGAGCAATTTCGCGAAGACGAGCAGGCGAACGCGAACCGCGTTTACGCCAACGACGGGCACAGCGACGCCACACCTGAGGACGAAGCTGCAGCAGCCATTCTGGAGCAGGACACCAGAGGCGAGTTCACAAGAGGCGATCTCCGCAGTAGCGACGACGACGACGACGACGATTCCCCCGGAGGAGGAGCAGGCGCAGCAGGCGGAAGCGGAAGCGGCAGAGGCGCAACACCGCCAGCACCACTTGAACCAGAGAGCGACGACGACGACGTGCAGGAGGTCATCCCGCAGCACTGTCACGACAGCACCGTCTCTGGACTTCAGCTTCTCGGGCTCCACACCGCCACCTCAACGGCGCCACGTGTCATCGAGCCGAAGAATCCGCGCCAAGCACTCACGGGACCACACAGCAAGGAATGGTGCGAGGCGATGGATGCGGAAATTAAGGCACTTGAGTCCCGCGACACTTGGGTGCTTGTCGATCGAGCGGCGATCAAGGGGAGAAGGATTCTTTCCGGGAAATGGGTCTTCCGCGTGAAGACCGCAGCGGATGGCACGATTGAGCGATTTAAGGCGCGCTGGGTCGTGCGTGGCTACGAACAGAGGCACGGCATCGACTTCGACCAAACGTTTGCGCCGGTCAGCCGTCACACCTCCGTCAGAATCTTCCTCACTATTGCCGCCGCAAAACACTTACCGCTTCGGCAGATCGATGTGAATAACACGTTCCTCTACGCGTTAGTAGATGCTGTGATCTATGTGGAGCAGCCGCACACGTACGGCGAAGGAGATTCACGTGTGTGCCAGCTGCGAAAGTCCCTTTACGGGATCAAACAGGTGCCAAGGCTCTGGCAGCAGTACCTGCACAACATCCTGCTTGAAATTGGCTTCAAGAAGCTGCCTCACGATCCAGGGATGTATCGCCGTGATTTCCGCGGCGAATACATCGTGCTCACGGTTTACGTCGACGACCTCCTCTACACAGGGTCAAGCAACGAGCTGCTTGAGCAGTTCGAGAAGAATCTCGCGGGGCGCGTCGACATCACCTGCAACCATGACGTGAAGCAGTTTCTCGGCCTTAACATCTCTTACTCGCCAGAAGCCATTCATCTCTCAGCAACCAAGTATGCATAAGAACTTTGCAAGCGCTTCAACATTGCACCTGCACCACTCTCCACCCCTTACCGCACTCCAGGACCCAACCACAAGCCTGACAACAAAGCCCTGTCCCCCGCTGGGCTTCAGACTTACCAGCAGCAGCTGGGATGCCTACTCTTCGCCTCTGTTACCTGCAGGCCCGATCTCTCGTACATCGCGAGCCAGCTGGCTCAGTACTCCCGCAAACCAACGGCTGAAAATCTCCTGGATATTCAGCGGGCCCTGCAGTTCTTCATCTCAACACCCAATGTCGGACTCTGCTACTCCACAGTCCCAACCTCCTCCTCCAATCTCATCGGCTACGTGGACGCCGATCATGCTGCTGATCCCGACAATCGACGGTCCCGAACTGGGTTCCTGTTCCGCCTCGAGCCAACAGGACCTATCTCCTGGAATTCGCAGAAACTGGAGCTGGTTGCCCTGTCGTCAGCGGAAGCTGAATTCATCGCCGCGACAACAGCTGTTCGCGAAGGGCTCTACCTACAGGAGCTCCTTCAGGAGGCGAAAATTCCATCTTCGCCCACCTTTCGCCTGCACTGCGACAACTAGAGCGCGATCAGGATCGCGAACAAGCCTGGATTCGTCAACCGCACCAAACACATTGCGCTGCGGTACTTCTTCGTCAAGGACGAAGTTGACAAGGGCAAGGTTGACCTAACCTACTGCCCGACGGGTGACATGGCAGCTGACTTCCTCACGAAGCGACTGTCACGTCAGCAGTACCAGCACTGCTCCGAACTCTGCGGAGCAGTCAAGCGGGTCAAGACCTGCTACAGCCAGGAGTGAAGGGGGGTGTTACGAATAGTAAAAGATGAAGTGTTACTGTGAACTCCTGAAAGTAGCAAGCGAAGCATGCAGTATCGAGTCTGAAGACGAAAAGGCAGAAGTGATGCGAAGGGTCGTACGGTTACGAAGCATCTGGCTGGACCGTCAGGGCAGACAGCATCAGGCAGCAGCAGTGGCGAGGATTCTGCCCATGCAGTTCGTAACCGTCTGGAGTCGCACGGTTGAGTTTCGCTGCAATAAGGGGAATGTACCCCTTAGAGTACATGGCTAGCTAGGTCGTTTCGAATTCCATCTTGTACTCTTATTTATATCCTTGTATTTGCATGTTTTAATCATCTCAATCATTTTACATCCACTCTGAATTGAGGTCAAGGGCCCACCACCACTATTCAGTCGTGTGCGAACCTTCCTGAGGTGATCGTAGGGACGATCAACTTCTGATCGCAGCAACATGTGACTCCAGCAATGCGTCGGCAAGTGCGATTGTCAACCTAGTCAGTAAAAAATGTAGTATCTTATATCAGAACAGAAATTACTAACAAAGGCGTGCAGTGCTTACAAATGCTGATGCATTATTCAGCGTGCAAGGCGTTGCGTGACAGAAAGTGGCCCATTTCTTAACTTACATTTCCACCTTTCAAAGTGCAACTTACGACAGTATTTCTCAAAGTAGGAATGCAACGGAATGGATGAACTAGCAAAGTGTTGGATACAAATAGGAAACCCTAACATCTGTACCCTCTAGAATGCATCTCACTACAGCCTATAACTATGATAGTTGACACACCCCCATAGGCTAAGTGAGGGGCATCAAAACAAGCAAGGCAGACAAATGGTCACAAGACCAGTCAAGACAAGAAGCAAAGCAATCTCAGGGTGGATCTCAAGGACACCACACAAATTCCGAGCGCAAGCAAGCGGCCACAAGGCCAGTTCAAGAGTTCACTAGGATATATATAGGAAAGCACAACAAGCAGAGCAAGCAACAAGACTACAGCAACCGAGGGCCTACCTCAACAAGCCCCAACTGCACACAGAACCTGTGGTGGTAACCAAGCGCCAGGGCCTTGGTGAAGACGTCTGCAGTGTTGGCCTCTGAGGCCACAAAGTCCAAGCGTGCCTGGCCGCGTCGCTGCAACTCTCGCAGGAGGAAGTACCTCACATCAATATGCTTCACTCTGCTCTCCAGTCGAGGCTCTCGACACAGGAGGATCATGGCCTTGTTGTCAGCGTACAAGGTCGGTGCAGAGCGAGGCCGCTCACCAAGGTCGGCGAGCAAGAAGGTCAACCAGCGAAGCTCCTGTGCCGCCATGGCACCAGCGTAGATCTCTGCCTCTGCACTGGAAGTAGCCACAGACGACGACCGTGTAGACCTCCACGACACAGCACCAGCTCTCAGACTGAAGCAGTAACCCTAAGTTGAGCGCTGAGTCTCCACGTCGTCAGCGTAGGAAGAGTCGCAGTGACCAGTCAACGCCACTGGCTGAGTCCCTCCAAGCACAAGCCCGATGCCTGATGTAGTCGCCAGGTACTTCGCCACCCTCACAGCAGCTGTCCAGTGGACAGGACGGTGTCTCCCAGTCGCAACAAAGCGAGAAAGGATAATGAGGGGAAAGGCGAGGTCCGGCCGAGTACAAGTCATCGGGTACATGAGGCAGCCCACCAGCTCTGCGTAGGGACCACTGGACTCAAAGGGCTCGTCGGGAATGGGGCCAGTGAGTCTGTGGTCAACAGCAAGAGGTGTGGGCTGTGTGGTGGAGAACTGGAAGTCAAACCGCCGAAGGACCTGCTGCACCATGTGTGACTGAGTCAGTGTGATGGTGCGAGCGGCTCTGTCCCTGGTGATCTGCAGGCCAAGGTAGCGCTGCAGTTCACTTAGGTCAGTGCACTTGTGTCTCTTCTGCAGTTCGGACTTCACCTGAGCCAGAGCTGCCCTGTCTGCTGTGGCAAAGACCAAGTCGTCGACGTACACTAGTATAAAGAAAGGAGTGGAACCAGTGCGAACAAACTGCGACGGGTTGGCAGAGGAAGGACGAAACCCAAGGTCACAAAGCGTGGAGCGAAGAGTGTCGTGCCACTCACGGGGCGACTGGCGGAGACCGTAGACTGGCCGTCTCAGGCTCCACTGGGTCCCAGGTGGGAAGGTGTCAGTGAAGCCAGGAGGGGGGCGCAGCCAGATCTCCTCGTGTAGTCAGCCTTGGAGAAACGCAGTAGAGAAGTCAAGGGAGTGCAGCTCGTAGTCTCGATGTGCTGCTACGTGCAGTAATACCCGAAGAGTAGTCATCTTCGGGGTCAGGGCGAAGGTCTGGAAGAAGTCAACTCCCTCATGCTGACTGAAACCCCTAGCCACGTAGCGCGCCTTGAACACAGGCGGTGAACCAGGCGGCCGCTTCACCTTGAAGAGCCACATGCCATCGACTACGTTCGCCCTAGGAGGGGGAACTGCGTCGATGTAGGTGCCTGTGGATCTCCAAGACGCTAACTCCGAGGCCATAGCCGCTTTCCACTGTGAGGCCCACGCCTCTGACACTGCCTCGCGGTAAGTACGAGGAGTCGGTATGTCAAGGGCGTCGGGGTCTCCCTCAGGGGATAGCAGCATGGCACAGACAGAGGGAGAAGCGGCTGCCCAGTACTCCATCTCAGACTCTCTGTCCTCTATGACGTCACAGCCAAGGGCAAACTCACCCCCGACGGACAGAGGACGGGAGGGAGGACCTGGCACCACACGGGTGGTGTAGTCAAGGCGTTTGGCGGCAGCAAACTCAGCGACAGCGGTAGTGAGAGCCGAGACAGACGACGGAGGGAAACGAGAGTCGGTGACACGAGTGGCGAGGACACGAGAGACAATAGGACGAACATCACGGTAGTAGTCAGTGACAGGAGTAGGGGGGAAAGGGAGAGAGGACGGAGGAGGAGACGGGAGAACGGACTCAGGAGGAGGACGACGAGGAGACGAACAAAGGAGGGCAGTGCGGAGGTCGGTAACGGGAGACGAGTGACGAGCACGCGGAGGACAGGGACGGACACGAGAGTGTGGGACAACAGGTGGAGGAGACTGCGGTGGAGGAGAAGACCAGACCGCCGGACTGTCGTCAGGAGGAGGAAACGTGGGACCAAACGCTGGAGGGGACGGAGTGTGAACAGGAGGAGAGGAGGGAAGACCAAGGGCCCGAAGGCCACTCACGGGTGGGAACAACTGCCGCTCCAGAGGGAGCTGCGGTGGGCGCGGCTGCGGCGGCGGTGTCTGCTGCTGCGGCGGCTGCTGCTGCTGCTGCTCCAGCATGTCCAACTGCCGCAACTCCTGCCGCTCCCTCTCCAACAGCACCTGCTCCTCACGCGCACGTCGACGGGCCGCCTGGAGACGCGTGTCGTGGCGGTGGGGAGGCGGAGTGGACTCCGCAGAACCAGTGTCTCCAGCTCCAGTCTCCTCAGAACCAGCACCTCCAGTGCCAGCGCCTCCAGCACCAGCACCCCCAGAACCAGCAACTCCAGTACCAGCACCCCCAGAACCAGCACCTCCTGAGCCAGCACCTCCAGCTCCAGCACCCCCAGAACTAGCACCTCCAGTGCCAGAACCTCCAACTCCAGCACCCCCAGAACTAGCACCTCCAGTGCCAGCACCTCCAGCTCCAGCACCCCCAGAGCTAGCGCCACCTGCGCCAGCACCTCCAGCTCCAGCACCCCTCGAACGAGCACCCCCAGACCGAGCACCGCCAGCGGCTGCACCTCCAGCTCCAACACCAACCGAGTCCACAGTAACCTGTCGCGGAAGTGCCGAAGGCTGCTGAGGGGACTGTGAGGAGGACTGCGGGGACGGAGACGCTACCTGACGCGCGACCGAGGGTAGAGGGGTAGCGTGGGACACACCAGACGGGGCAGGACCAGAGGGGGGCGGGGGTACCGGAGGAGCGGGAGCAGGAGGAGGAGAGGGTGCGAGGAAAAGGGGGGGAGGGGGTACCGGGAGACCTCGACAGGGGTACCGGGTGTAGTAGGACACGGACTCGTCAAACCGGACGTCACGGGAGCCTAGGAACTGGTGGAGGGGAGGGTGGTAAAAGGACCAGTCGGCAGAGTCCACCGGGATACCAAGGAAGACACAGGGGACGGCGCGTGCCGAGAGCTTGTCCGCGGAGGTGTCGCGAACAAGCGCAAGGCAGCCCCAGACACGAAAGGCCGACCCAACACCAGGGGACCCGGTCCAAAGACTGGTCGGTGAAGCCTTGGGCCGCGAGACGCGCGGCTGGAGGTTCAGCTGGTGTGCGGCGTAGCGAACCGCGTAGGGCCACAGAAAATGGGGTGCACGGGCATGGATCATGGACGTGCGAGCAATGTCCATGACCAAGCCAATGCGGCGCTCAGCAACCCCATTCTGCTGTGGGGACTCCGGAAGCGTCCAGGACTGTACGATGCCCTGTTCGCCGCAGAATCCGCCAAGAATGCCGGAGCGAAACTCGCCCCCACGGTCGGAGTGTAGACAACTGACATGACGACCATGAGTGCCCTCAGTGGCCAGAAGCCACCGGGTCAGCGTAGCAGTCTCCTCGGACTTCTTCGCTAGAGGAAACAATGTGGTGTACCTGGAGAAGTCGTCGACAACCACCAGAAAGGAACGCTCCCTCCCAGGTCCGAGCGTAGGGGCAGGGCCCCAGACGTCCAAGTGGAGAGTCTCGAAGGGAGCAGTGGCCGGACGAAGGGAGGAGGAGTGAGGAGTGGCGCGTAAGCGACTGGCGACGCAAGGAGTGCAAGGGGGAGCAAGTGAGGTAGGGAGCGACGGAAAGGTGCGTGGGAGACCTGTGACAAGCCCCTGGCTGGTCATGCCGCGGAGGCGGGGAATCAACGGGTGACCAAGGCGGTGGTGCCACAAGACGGTCTGGTGGGTGAGGGAGCGACAGGTGCAAGACGCAGCAACCGGACAGGACACCGCGACCGGACTAGACACTGCAACTGGACCAGACACGAACACCTGGCTAGACACAGCACCCGGACTGGACACCTGGACTGGAGGGGACGCAACGATCTGAGCGGAGGACGCAACCGGGGAGCGCTCGGTGTGGAGAACGTAGAGACCGGAGCGGTGCTCCCTGGTGAATGTGGCCAGAACAGCACCTGTGGCAGCGTCTGTACAGACCGCAGTCCTCCCACCCCCCACAATGGTAACCGTGATCCCCCTGTCCTAGAGGTAACCAACACCCACCAAGTTCCGAGTGAATGAGGGGATGTGGAGGCCGCGCAGGACACCAGAGGGGACCACAGGACACGGGAGGGTAGTGGAGCTACGCGCAGCGGCTGGTCCTGAGGTAGGATCAGCCAGAGCTACCGAAACAGGAGTGAGGAGTGGCGTGAGGGTCGTGTGGTCGCGGAAGAAGCACTGAGACGCACCAGAGTCCAGCGTGAAGGACAGGGACGCCTCAGCCGGAGGGTCACCTGTCCTAGTGGCTACACAAGCACCTAGACTAGAAAGGCACAAGTCTACAATAGCAGGAGGCAAGCAAGCTAATCTACGAACACGCGAGCACACAGATCAATCAGCACTATAGTCAACATCAGCATAGAAAGCATGCTGACGAGCATCGTCCATGGACAGATCAAACACATCAATCTTACGGGCTAACAGGTGAGCCCAGCGAGGCGTGGTCGCCGCAGGGCCCCAACGAGCACGGTAGAGGTCGTCGAGGCGGCGGAAGCACCGCGCGGCAGAGTGGTCGTCGCGACCGCAGAGACAGGGGCTGCCCGGTTCGGTGAGGCACCAGTGGGTGCAGGGGCCAGTGTCACGGCGAGGGAGGCGAGGGGCCCAGCTGGAAGTACTGCCGCTGCGGCCGGTGCTCCCTGGTCCTCCCGGACCCCACTGCGGCGGGGGGCCCCAGTGCTGCTGCGGACCCCACTGCTGGAACTGCTCCGGTGCCTGCTGCTGCTGCGGTCCCTGCTGCTGCTGCTGTCCCTGCTGTGGCTGGTGCTGCTGCGACTGCTGCTGCTGGGGTCCAGCACCCCCACCGGTCGAGCCACCGCCAGTGGGCGGGCCTGTCTGTCCTGCACCTCCTCCAAGGCCCCCTCCTCCTGGTGCACCGCCGTTGCCGCCGCCGCCGCCGCCGCCGCCGCCTCCACCACCGCCGCTTCCACCTCCACCGCCACCTCCACCGCCGCCTCCACCGCCTCCACCTCCCCCCTTCCCGCCCTTCTTGCCACTCTTGCCCCGTTTCTGCCAGTCTGCGGCAGAAACGGCAGCAGTGTCCTCAGAAACCGACACAGCAGCAGAAGCGCGGGTAGCAGTGAAAGTGGGAAGCTGAGGGGCGGCACACCCCGCAAAGGGACGGGGGGCCACCGCGTCAGTGGCGGAGGCAACGGTGAGGAGGCTACTCTCGATCGTCCCGAGAGCGGTCTCAAGGAGATCGATAGTGAGCTCAGTGGGGTGCTTCTGGAGAAGCGCGTCGCGAGCAGTGGCAAGGCGGTCAGGGAGGCGGGTGACTAACCAGTGCACAGTGAGCCACATGGGGGGGGGAGCAGCAAGAAGCTGGGCGTCGGTACAGGCCGCACGGAAACCGGCGTCAAGTGAGCGGAGGTGAGTCACTAGGTCGGACACAGTCGCAAACGAGCCGAGGTCGGGAAACACGAACGGCATGAGGAGGCGACTGAGGGAGGCAGAGGAAGGGGTGGAATAGCATGCAACAATAGCATCCCAAACCCCCTGAGCTGTCTCCACCTTGTCAAAGTGGGCGGCCTCAGTCGGGGGGAGGAGCTCCGTCAGCGCAAGAGCGGCGGCAGCGTCGCGGGAGTTCCACACGTCCCTCGCCAGGACCCGACGTTCGTAGTCCGCCTGGGCCGCAGGAGTCGGCTCTGGGCCGGTCGGCAGGGGGGCGGGGGACTGGGGCGCCTTGAGGGCACCAGACGCGTGGGCCCACAGGGTGGCGCCGTCCTGACGCTGACTGGTGAGGTAGCGCGTGGTCTGGCGCTGCCAGGTACTGAACTCGATCGGGCGTCCCTCCGCATCAAAACGAAGGCGGCGGAATTCCATAATGGAGGCCATGCTAGAGGCGGCTGGAGCACGGAGGAGAAAAAACACGGAGTCCTAGGAGCGCCAGTGGAGACTAAGGTAGAGACCGGCGGAGGACTGAGCAGACTAAGCGAGGCGGGAAACTGGAGGCTAGGAACTAGGCTAGAGTCTAGTCTACATAGGGTCACCAGGGAGAGGAGCGGCTGCCAGCCGCGGAGCAGAAAGCCAGTGACAGTAGGGACGGTTCGGGCCCGGTGAAGAGGGCGGTGGAGGGGTTAACCCTAAAATGACCACGGGCCTAGTGAGAGTTCGGGCCGGGCGGCGCACGGCGAGGGCTAGTGCTAACGGAGGAAAGGGGCGTGAGCAGAGGGCGGGCTGGTGCGCGGGCGTGCACTAAGGGAGGGCGCGGAGACGGAGGCGCGGAGGCGGAGGCGCGATGTGCGGAGGCGCGGAGGCACGAGGCGGAGGTGCGGATGCGCGAGCTAGGGCGCGGGCCTGGGCGACGGGCTAGGGCGCGGGCCTGGGCAACATGCTAAGGCGCGGGCCTGGGCGACGGGCTGGGGCGCGGGCCTGGACGACGGGCTAAGGCGCGGGCCTGGGCGACGGGTTAGGGCGCGGGCCTGGGCGCGAGCCTGGGCGACGGGCTAGGGCGTGGGCCTGGGCGACGGGTTAGGGCGCGGGCCTGGGCGACGGGCTAGGGCGCGGGCCTGGGCGACGGGCTAGGGCGCGGGCCTGGGCGACGGGCTAGGGCGCGGGCCTGGGCGACGGGCTAGGGCACGGGCCTGGGCGACGGGCTAGGGCACGGGCCTGGGTGACGGGCTAGGGGCGCAGGCTAGGGGCGCGGAGGGTGCTAGGCGCGGAGGTCCGCGACGGCGCGGGCTAGGGGCGCGGAGGGCGCTGGCGCGCGGAGGAGGAGGGCGCTAAGGCGCGGAGAGGGCGCGGAGAGGGCGCGGAGGGCGCGGAGGCTAAGGCGCGGAGAGGGCGCGGAGGGCGCGGAGGTTAAGGCGCGGAGGGCGCGGAGGGCGCGGAGGGCGCGGAGGTGCGCTAGAGAGGGCGCGGGCTAGGAAGGAACGAGGAACTAACCTACTCGTGATACCATCTCAAAGTAGGAATGCAACGGAATGGATGAACTAGCGAAGTGTTGGATACAAATAGGAAACCCTAACATCTGTACCCTCTAGAATGCATCTCACTACAGCCTATAACTATGATAGTTGACATTGACAGTATTTGCCTGAAAGGGCGTGATCATAGATGTGTTAGCTAATCTATGATGAAGGGTATGAGGTTTCAATAGACGGCATGTGACCAACCATTCAGTGTGCCATATATGATTTCCACTTCTATCAACTTCAAAGCCAAGTGGCACCAAATCTAACTCCTATGGGCGTGTAGGGTCTGCACATCTGGTTTTGGCTGCTTTTCCGTCAACCAAAATCCTGCCAAATCCGTTCAAGCCTGTGGCAACTTGAAACAGTAACAAGCTTCGCCAAAAGAGGAACGACCTGAGCAAGTGGGTTGCATTCGCGACAAACAGCCAGTCGACACTTGAGCTCGCCAACCTCACACGCCCTCTGAGTAGCAATGCCACCTTGCTGAGCCCACATTCTAGCACCTGCCACATTCAACACAAAGCAATAAATAGGTTTAGCGATAAATCGCAACTAAGCAACAAAACTCACCCATCAAGATGTACTACACATATAAAGAGTCAGCGCGCTTCCGATGTTGCGAGGAAACAATCAAGTAGCTAACTTGTGACTGGAACAGCCATAACTGCCTGAAACGATAAGCCACGCACACAGCCTTTCAAGGCCATGTTGCTCTACAGACCCCCAAAGCAGCGAGCATGCACTTCAGAGCAAGCCCCCCATAGTGAATTCAGTGAATTCGGGGATCCGAAGTTGAATGCAGACCAAATTATTCAACAGCAAAGATCAGGCTACTTAGGAATAAGCAGGAAAAGAAGGGGAGACACAGGCAGGGCAAAGAGCATGGAGCAGTCAGCTGGTAGTGCATGTGAGTACTCTTCATTGTGAATCAGTACAGGTCTATGAGTTTGATCATCACTCTGCTCAGACACATAAATGCACAAGTAATCCGTTGTGTTGGCTTAAAGCGTTTGCCTCAGTCGAAAGATGGTGACTGGTTTTAGAATCAAAGACAGGCTCATGAATGGACAATTCTGCATCATTGGCAAATGGCTGAATGTATCCATCAAGCAAATAATAATAATAATAATAAATGCTAAGCAGATGTAAAAAATAGAGTGGGTGCAACAGACAATCAGGCCAAAAAGCTGGAATACCAAGTAGTAACTTGCCTCAGTCGAAAGATGGTGATATGTTTGGTAAATCAGAGACAGGCTCATGAATTGGAACACGTTTTACATCATCGGCAAGTGGCTCAGCGAGACTGATAGCTCCAGCCAAAATAGCCAGGGTGAAACCAGAAAAGCAAGGAAATGCGAGAGCAACCACAAAAATGGCACCCAAAAAGAACAGGATTGGTGAAGAGAGCAGTGAGGTGGTAGTGCATGTGAGTATTCCTCATTGTGTATCAGCACAGGTCTATGAGCTTGATCATCATGCTGCTCTGACCCATGGAAAGTTAAATGATGCTCCATAAAAGGCTTGAAAAAAATCGAAAAAGAATCCTTTACCTCAGTCAAAGTTGAAGTTCGGTGATTGGTGGCAATCATAGGCGTGCTCAGGAGTTTACTGAAATAAGAGCATCACTGGCAATTTGGCTGGACCGAGCTGTGGGGAAAAGTTACGAGTTACGAAGGTGAAGAGAAACCAGGATTGAGGTGTTTTGAGACGCCTGAAATCACTAGCAATGAGGTGTGAACTCAGTGAACTCAGCAGTCAAATAGCAGCAGTCAAGGAAACGAACAAACGGTCTCAAAGCCAAGGGTCAGACACAGGACCAGACAGCCCATTGGCAATCAAGAGTGGTGACTGGAGCAGTCAGCTGGTAGTGCATGTGAGTACTCATCACTGTGAATCAGCACAGGTCTATGAGGTTGATCATCATGCTGCTCCTATCCACCACACTGGATTCTGACTCACTTAACAGCAGGCATGGGGAGCACGACATGCCTGAACTGAAACACACAGGCTGCTGTTTCAAGCAGCAACGGAGAGTCAAGTCATGCATATTTAGACTCATAAAAAGAGGTGGAGGGGGCTCGAGAAGGAATCATTTGCCTCAGTAGAGTTGAAGTTCGGTGATGTGTGCAATCACAGGCACGCTCAGGAGTTTACGGAAAATTGAGCATCACCGGCAAATGACCCAACCGAGCGGAAGAACGTGGTAACACCACACCCTGAAGGGACGAGCAGCGGACGGGGACGAGACAAGGTGAAGCAGAATGTCACTGACCTGTGACATGAGAAGCGCGGAGCAGAGCTGGTGATGGTGAGTCCATGGGGCCCACGAGCTGAGGTCAGAGGGTTTCAAGACATGCCAGCGCCACTGAAGCCAGATGAGAAGCAGCGAAGCCAAGTCCACATCCTTGAAGTCTAGTTAGAGGCAGAGAAGCGGACTCAACGCCATTCAAACGGGTCAGCGAGGGTGTAAGAGAGCCGCATGGCACTGTCCGCTGCTTCCAAGATCCTTCGCTTCGCCTCCAGGTAGGTGAGATACGGCAAGCCTGGGTCCAGCATTCGACTGAGAGGCAGCTCCAACGGCTGTAGCACACAAGCACCAAGCACGCACCATGCAAGCACCAAGCACGCACCATGCAAGCACCAAGCACGCACCATGCAAGCATCATGCACATACCAAGCAAGCAACCAGGAACCAACCAGAAAGAATCAACAGCAGGCACCCGCAACCAAGCAGGCACCCAGCAAGCGTTACAGCCCAGGGCACAGGAGACGGGAGTGCACTGAGCTAATGAAGCAGCCACACACGGGTAAAAGACAGCCAGCAAACGTGGGTGAGGAGAACCACTGGGGAGAGGTGATGGTATACAGGACGAACACGGGAAAAGAGGAAAAAAAAACTGAACCTTGAATTCCCTCCTTACCTGAACGGTCAAATCCCTCTCCACTTCTTCAGCAAACTTCCTTGACTCCGCTCCAAACCCCGTCCCCCTCGGCCCCCAGTAGTGGTGCATGCGCAGCTGCGCGGGATCCGCGCGCTCAGTTGCGCCCACGGCCATGGGGAAGAAGTGCGGAGCCACGCGCATGTCCGCCCACTGCTCCACCGCTGCTACGCGCACGACGGGCTTGGAGCGCTGCAGGTGCTGCCGCCAGTCCGCTAAGTGCTGGCACTTGGTAAATCGGTGGAAGAGCAGGGAGGAGCGAGGGGCTTCGCTGTTGCCTACGAAAAATATGTTAGGCGCGAGAACCTGAAAATGGGTTAAGAAGGGTTGGAGGGAAACAGAGAACCTCGAGACGGGTTTAGAACGGTTGGAAACACTACGGAGCATGAAGCGGAACACGCAAGACACAGTGAAATCAAAACGAATGGAAACATCGGACACTCCTGACGCAGTCAGATGCACGCCAGACGCGTACCTGGGTGACGGCGGGATCCGAGAGGGAGACGTTGCGCATAAAGCGGAAGAGGAAGCCCGCGCGGAGATCCCGAGGGTCGAAAATGAACTCGTCGACGTCGTAGAACAGCACCCACGTGGACGCGTTGCGATACTCCTTGAGGAAGTGCAGTATGGCGCCGTTCTGCTCGGGAAAGACGTTGTACGCCGCGCTGAGAATGTGGTGCAGCGGGAGGTAGGTGAGGTAGCCCGCGTGGATGAAGGGACCGAGGGCTTCGGACTGGCGTTCCGAGGCGTCGTGCGCGCAGTCGTACCAGAAGACGTGCTCCACGCCGGCTAGCCGTGTGAAGGCCACCCACTGCACGACAACAGCATGCAGTTTCATGCCAGGAAACGGTTAGCCAGGCATGGAACACAGCCCATTCACACCACATCAAACCAGCAAACCGCACAGAAGGGAGAAATATGTGAGAACGGAGGGTGCCAGTGCAACGACGGTGAGGATCGCGGAGGCGAGCGAGACAAGACGGGGAGCAAATACGGAGTGGAAAAGGTATGAAAGGCGGGAGTGGGGGAGAGGGAGGGAAGAGGGGAAAGGAGGGGGGATTTGGGGGGGCAAAGAGTGGAGAGGAAAGTACGAAATACTCCTGGGGGCGAGGATGCGAGGGCTTGCCTGCCAGATTTCGAAGGAGGAGAATTTGAGTCGGTCGCCGCGAAAGACGCGATTGTACACCATGGCGGAGAGGAAATACTTGGGAGAGGTCGGCACTCTCCGAGAAGCAGGCAGAATAGATGCTTCGACCGCCATGTCACCCGAGAGCTCGCTCAGAAGCTGCCTCGAAATGTCACCAGAAAGTGCTCGATCCGTCGAGTTCTTTGTGTGAAAATCCGGGTTCCCGGCAGCACCGCCAGCCAGATCTGCAACCTCCTCAGATTTCACCAAGTTGGCAAACTCAGCGTCCTCAGCGTCGTCAGTTACCGAGTCACGCATTACCCGGCCATCTGCTATTGCATCGTTTGGAGCAGCGCTGCCTCCCGTTTGTGTTTGCCTCTGCAGGCTGTTCTGCTCGCGCAGGTGCTGGTAGATCGGAGGCTCGTCCCGGCGAATCACGGTCTCCTCCGGAAGCGGCAGAGCGTCGACAAACGGGTGAGCAGCGAGAGGCAGACCCTCTGGCTCTGGGTGCCCAATGGCCTCGAAATCAGCGTCGTCCGCAGATCTGAACATGCGGTGCGATGAGAGGACGGTACACTTCAAATTAGCTAACAAATTCTGGAAATCCATAACAGCCTGGATAGGAAATTAGCAGTAACGTGGGAAAGCCTTGCAGAAGCTGAAGTTGGTTAAATTGGATAAAATTCTTACAGTGTGGGAAGTCGTCTTGCCAACGCATCAAGCTTAGTGTGGAGATCCGAGAGAATCACATTGGCGCGCGAAAAATCGGCTGGCGAAGAGCCCGTAGGAGCTCGGACACCAACTTGCTTCACCCCTTTGCTGTTGTCAGTTCGTGGCTGCGCTGCAATGCCTGCCTGAAAAAAAGGGAGACAATGAATTTATTGGATAATACTCGATATGCAACATGCGCGACTGGTATGTAGTGAATTGATGAATGGTCAATGTGTTGCAGGGAACTTCACCATGGCAATGCCGCCGACGCCTGATGAAGCCTCGCGAAGGAACGGCGCTGAGAACCGGTACGCAAGATGCTGCAGAAGCATGGTGGTCATGACGCCTAGCAGCACGTTGAAAGAGAAGCGTAGGTGCTGATGCACGATCGATGGTCCACGTGACGTCCAAGCCAGCGCCATAGCAGATGCAGATGCCATCGTGGCTGGCAATTCGGGTTTAGAGGCAAATTTTGAAATAATGCATGCCCGACAGCATGCTTACTACTTCGCAGGAATCACGACGACGCAATGTGAGGAAAAGCCCAACGACACGCCTCACCTCGTGCCTTCTAGCGACAGCGGGTCTCCAGCTTAGGGAAGCTGTACACAATCCTACCATTTGAGATGAGGACTAGCAGTGCTTGAAGAGGCAAAGCCTCGGCGATGGAGCTACCTGGTCGCCAAAACGAACCCTCGGAACTACAGCAGAGCAGAGGTCTTTCTTCCTCATCTCACCTCACCACCTCTGGATTTCTGATGTTACTGGGGTTAGGGAGCGTCGCGAAAGTACGTACTTAATTTTAGACGCAGTTTTACGTAAAAAACCTCAAATTGCATGGTCGGTAAACACGTTCCAAGAACGTACACATGGCTACGAAATAATTTAGATTCCAAAGTGTGGACAACCACTCGCGGGGATACAGTACTGCGACTTCAAAACCGTATCTCGTCATGTTACCAGATTTTGTTTGTCGTGAAACCCTGCATCACGCGAATGTGACAGACTTGACTTTTGCAGACGAATTGGCGACAGCGTGGTGATTTCGTCTAGTACCGACCCGGCGAGATTGGGGTTTCGCATTGCCCGCGCAGTGCGTCAAGTACGTACTTTTTTGTGGCAGTACTGTACGTACCACATTTTGTGTTTGCCTCAGGAGTTTTTGTACAGTCAGCAAGGTGTCCTGACGATGGACTTCGCGACTGCCGAAAACCCAGAAACTGGTTACTTTTCACGAAATGAAATGTATGTGTACTTTGGGAACCCGCCCTTACATAGACAATACCGCGTGGCTGCCTGTCTGACTGGTGGTCACCTCCAAGATAAATGAAATATTGGTGAACTGTAGAAAATGAAGGCAAAACGACTACATATAAAACTTTAGCATGCTGTGTAACCAATAAATTTGCATAACTTCGCTACGTAAACACGTTGTTAGCAATATTACCGCATCAATATTTTGAGCATGACATTCCTCCCTGTAAAACACAGCAGACTGCTCCACTAGTAGATGTATGCGACTCGACTACATAACAATCAGATCCTTGTGTAATACCAACCATGCCCACCTACAATGCCTTACCATAACGCAACAGTTACAATAACGTACTGGTTACCATAACGCACCAGTTACCATAATGTACATGTTACCATAACACACCATTACAATAACGCACCTGTTACCATAACGCACAGGGCTGGCGTTTCAAATTTAGGTACCCTGAGTTCAACCTAAAAAAAAAAAAAAAAAAAAAAAAAAAAAAAACCTGAAGGCACATTTTCCAGAAAAACAGCACCCTGATTGCTCGGGGTTGCGAAGTAGTGAACTCTGAATGTTCAGGGTTGAGAATTGAAAATCAGAGTCGTAGTAACGCGCTCTTTCTTTACCGGGGAAAGAAGTCTCACTCTGCATAATCGCAACATCTGCTCGAAATTCGACAGTCTACGGGGATTTCAGCCATAATCTGCCTTGACCTAGCGAATCGAATCTCCTAATACGGAGCAAAGGTCGAATCTGTTGTTGGTGTAGCAAGGGTGACTGTGACTGGCGCTGTGACTGGCGCTGTGACTTGCAATGTGACTGGCGATGTGACTAGCACTGTGGCGATGTGACTGGCACTGTGACTCACGATGTGATTGGCACTGTGTCAGAGCACAACTATTTCGACCAATCAGATTCGCCCGATCTCGATGGTGGGTGTATGGGAACGAAAATTTGAAGAAACTTCGTCCCGATAAAGCGAGGGGTGGGCGGGGGGGGGGGGATTACGCACGTGGGGGGTACTGCGATCAATCCGAAGGCGGGGTTATCAGGAAGAAATTTCCGAGAAACTTCGTCCCGATAACATCGCATTCAGGGTCCACAGGCCGCCTACTCTGTATTGACAGGGTCCGTGAAAACACTACACTGAGAGTGTACACAAAATTTCAGGGTCCGCTATAGCAATACTCTGAATGGATCAGGGACCAAAATGCGAAAAACATGATTTCTCAGGGACCAGAAAGTGACCAGGCGCGCAGTTGGACCAGGCGCTCAATTGGACCAGGCGCGCAGTTGGACCAGGCACGCAGTTGGACCAAGCGCGCTCTTGGACCAGGCGCGCTCTTGGACCAGGCGCGCAGTTGGACCAGGCGCACTCTTGGACCAGGCGCGCAGTTGGACCAGGCGCGCAATTGGACCAGGCGCGGAGTTGGACGAGGCGTGCACTTGGATCAGGCGCGCAGTTGGACCAGGCGCGCAGTTGGACCAGGCGCGCAATTGGACAAGGCGCGCACTTGGACCAGGCGCACACTTGGACCAGGCGCGCACTTGGACCAGGCGTGCAGTTGGACCAGGACCAGGCGCGCAGCTGGACCAGGCGCGCAGCTGGACCACGCGCGCAATTGGACCAGGCGCGCAGCTGGAGCAGGCGCGCAGCTGGACCAGGCGCGCACTTGGACCAAGCGCGCAGTTGGACCAGGCGCGCAAATGGACCAGGTGCGAAGTTGGACCAGGCGCGCACTTGGACCAGGCGCGCACTTGGACCAGGCGCGCAGTTGTGTCAGAACATTGTAGCTTATGCTGTTGTGTAGGCTATAGTGGGGTATCCCATAGGGGGTACAACCAATTAGGGTTTCATATTTGTACTCACTTCATTTCATAGTTCATTCATTCTTGTTCTAATCTTCTCATGGTATCGAGCAGGTTCCCCCTTGGGAACTGTGCTTAGGGCCCACCACATCGATTTTTTTTTCCTGCCCGAAGCGCGCTCAGCCCGAGTCGCGCTCCGGGCCCTCACTTCGTCGAGCCGCCCTAGCGGCCCTTCACTGCGGCCCCGCCGCCTGTCTCAGCGGCCTCGCCGCCCTTTTCTGCGGCCCCGCCGCCTCTTTCGTTGCGGCCCCGCCGCCCTTCACTGCGGCCCCGCCACCCGTCTCAGCGGCCCCGCCGCCCGTCTTCGCGGCCCCGCCGCCTCTCTCCCAGCGGCCCCGCCGCCCCTTTTGCAGCGGCCCCGCCGCTCCTCTGCAGCGGCCCCGCCGCCCTACCCAGCGGCCCCGCCGTCCTACCCAGCGGCCCCGCCGCTTCTCTGCAGCGGCCCCGCCGCCCGTCTTCGCGGCCCCGCCGCCTCTCTCCCAGCGGTCCCGCCGCCCCTTTTGCAGCGGCCCCGCCGCTCCTCTGCAGCGGCCCCGCTGCCCTACCCAGCGGCCCCGCCGTCCTTCTGCAGCGGCCCCGCCACTTCTCTGCAGCGGCCCCGCCGCCCTATCTAGCGGCCCCGCCGCCCTTTCTGCAGCGGCCCCGCCACTCCTCTACAGCGGCCCCGCCGCCCTACGTCAGCGGCCCAGCCGAGCCGCCCAGCAGCAGCGCAGCCGAGCCGCCCAGCAGCAGAGCAGCCGAGCCGCCCCGCCGCCGAGCCGCGCTGCAGCCGAGCCGCCCGGCCGCCCACCAGCCGAGCCGCCGTGCAGCCAGCCGCCCAGCTGCCGAGCCGCCCAGCCGCCGAGCCGCCCAGCTGCCGAGCCGCCCTGCAGCCGAGCCGCCCGAGCACAGACCCTCTGTCACTGCGTGCTCTTCCCCTACTCCTTGCACTGCTGGTCTACTGCTGTCATGGCTACCCCCAGTGTCCTCACTTTTGACGCTGAGGGTCGGGCCATTGACTTTGAGGTCTGGGTAGATGACCTACAGCTGTTCTTACAGTGCGATAGGGCGGACGGTCTCTCTCTCTTTGACCTCACCTCTGGCGCTTCCCCTGCCCCTGATGCTGATGCTGACGCCACTGTTCGCTCCCAGTGGGCCACGCGCGATGCTGCTGCACGTCTTGCTGTGCGTCACCACCTCCCTACCTCCGAGCGTGCGCACTTTAGTCAGTACAAGAGTGCTCAGACCTTGTACGCCGCTGTAGTCGCGCGCTACTCCTCCCCTTCCACTGCTGCACTGAGCCGTCTCATGCTGCCGTACCTCTTCCCTGACCTTGCTTCTTTTCCCACCGTTGCTGACCTCATTACGCACCTCCGCACTAGTGACACTCGCTACCGCGCTGCACTTCCTGCTGACTTCTGCACCGCGAACCCCCCCCCCATGAACATCACTCTGTACTTCCTAGTCACTCGCCTCCCTGACTCCCTTCGAGTAGTCAGGGACCACTTTCTCTCAGTCTGTCCCACCACACTCACTGTAGACCTCCTCGAGAAGGCCCTCCTCGCGATAGAAAAGAGCATAGTCGCTGTAGGAGCCTCTCGAGGTGACCCGCGCACCCCCATCTTTGAGGGGTGTTCTCCCTCCCCCCTGCTGCCCTCTGTTGCCTCTGCTGCTTCGGCCGACCTCCTTGGTCTTGAGTCGGTCGGTGCGGCGTCTGCCCCTAGCGGGAGACGCCGCTCTGGCAAGGGCAAGGGGGGCAAGGGAGCTGGAGGAGCGGGCGGTGGAGGTGGAGGTGGAGGCAGTGGGGGGAGTGGGGGTAGCGGTGGAGGTGGAGGTGGGGGTGGGGGGTTCGGTGGCGGCAGTGGAGGCGGAGGCCGCGGCGGCGGTGGCGGTGGTAGCGGAGGTGGCGGAGGAGGCGGCGGTGGAGGAGGCGGTGGAGGCGGCGGCGGCAGTGGAGGCAGCGGAGGCGGTGGAGGCGGTGGGGGTGGCGGTGGAGCTGGTCGCGGGTCTTTGCAGAGGAGTGGCTCAGGTGGTGGCTCGCGCCAGCAGCAGCAGCGTGGTCGTGCGACCCTGTCCCCTCAGCAGCTCCGTGAGTGGTACACTGCACGCCAGCGGGGTGGGGGTTTTGGTCCGTGTACCTACGTCCTGCGCACCGGCGACCGTGCGGGTGAGCAGTGTGGGGGTGCGCACCCCACTCCGCGCTGCTTTGGCCGCCTGACGGACGCATGGCGTCACCAGTTCCCGGAGGCCTCCGAGATCCCTCGCTGGGACGAGCTGTCTAGGGCGGGGGTTGCCATCTTTGATCTGGACTTTGATGCTATTCTCTCTGCCATGTATGCTGTGTCTATTAGTGATGAGGGTGACTGTTACCGGTGTTTCCAGCCCGATCCGGGCATTGAGACTGCTGCTCTAGGTACTGGTGAGGCTGCTGCCCTAGGTGCTTACGACGCTGCTGCTCTAGGTGCTGGTGTGTCTGCGTCCTCAGGTACTGGTGAGTCTGCTCTCTCAGGTACCGCGTCGGCTTCGGCCTCCCTCACCTTCACTCTTGACTCTGGGGCGTCTCGCTCCTTCTTTCGGGACCGCACCACACTCACGCCGCTTAGTCGGCCGGTTGCGGTGTCTCTGGCTGACCCCTCTGGGGGTCCGGTCTTGTCTCGTTTCTCCACAGTCCTCCCGTGTCCGGCGGCTCCCTCTGGCACCCTGTCTGGTCTCTACCTCCCCTCGTTCTCGACGAACCTGGTGAGTGGTGCTGACCTACAGGATGCGGGTGTCCACCAGTTCACTCCTGCACGTCGGCGAGTGACCCACTGTACAGAGGCTGGCACAGGCCGACACCTGGCTACGTTCACCCGTCAGCCGGGGTCGAGCCTGTACACTCTGACCACTGCGTCTCCTCCAGTTGCTGAGTCTGGTAGGGTAGCTACGTCGGGTCAGGTGTTTGCTGCGGCGTCCAGGTCTGGCCCTGAGTCTGCCCCCTGTTCGTGTCGTCTCCTGTCTCACGAGACTCTCCTCTGGCACCACCGCCTTGGCCACCCCTCTCTGCTTCGGCTCAGAGGTATGGCCTCCCGTCTTCTTGTGTCCGGTCTCCCCCGGTCCCTCCCTCCCCTTCCTCAGGGCCCTGGCCCTGCCTGTGTCCCCTGTGTCGAGGGGCGCCAGCGTGCTGCCCCTCACTCCTCCCAGTTTCCTCCGACAGAGGCCCCGTTGCAGACACTTCACATGGACGTGTGGGGCCCAGCCCGCGTCCGTGGACAGGGTCACGAGCGCTACTTCCTGCTCGTTGTTGACGACTACTCGCGTTACACCACAGTCTTCCCCTTGCGCAGCAAGGGTGATGTCACTGAGGTGCTGATCGACTGGATCCGCGCAGCTCGTCTCCAGCTCAGGCAGAGCTTCGGCTCGGACTTTCCTGTTCTGCGTCTGCACTCGGACAGAGGCGGAGAGTTCTCCTCTGGCCTTCTGCGTGCCTACTGTCGTGCACGGGGCATCCGTCAGACCTTCACGCTTCCGGACTCACCGCAGCAAAATGGGATTGCTGAGCGCCGCATTGGCATGGTCATGGACGTCGCTCGTACGTCTATGATGCATGCGGCTGCCCTCCATTTTCTGTGGCCGTTTGCGGTGAGGTACGCGGCGCATCAGATCAACCTCCACCCCAGGGTCTCCAGGCCGGAGACCTCCCCAGCCTTGCTGTGGACGGGGAAGGTTGGCGATGCGTCGGCGTTCCGGGTCTGGGGATCTCGGGCGTTTGTCCGCGACCTGTCTGCGGACAAACTATCCCCTCGTGCTGCTCCTTGCGTCTTCCTGGGGTTCCCCCCTGACGCGCCTGGGTGGCAGTTTTACCACCCCACCTCTCGCCGTGTTCTGTCCTCCCAGGACGTCACGTTTGACGAGTCGGTCCCCTACTACCGCCTCTTCCCCTACCGCACTCCGTCCCTCCCCCCACCCCCACTCTTCCTGGTACCAGGTCCCCCCCAGGTAGACCCCCTCCCCCCTCAGGGTCCTGCCCCTTCAGGTGTGTCCCAGGTAGACGCAGTCGAGCCTGTCGAGGTCACTGGTGACTCTGGTGCTGCTGAGGGTGCTGAGGCTGGGGGTGCTGTACCTGGGGGTGCGGAGCCTAGGGGTGCTGAGCCTGGGGGTGCTGAGCCTAGGGGTGCTGAGCCTGGGGGTGCTGAGCCTAGGGGTGCTACGTCTGGGGGTGCTGAGCCTAGGGGTGCTGAGCCTGGGGGTGCTGAGCCTAGGGGTGCTGAGCCTGGGGGTGCTGAGCCTAGGGGTGCTACGTCTGGGGGTGCTGAGCCTAGGGGTGCTACGCCTGGGGGTGCTGAGCCTGGAGGTGCTCCGCCTGGAGGTTCTCCGAGTGCTTCGTCTCGCCGGGAGCCACTTTCTCCACAGGAGCTGCGTGAGTGGTTTGCCCGGCGCTGGAGGCGTGCTGCTGGTGCTGGAGGTCCTTCGGCTGCTGAGGGTGCTGCGGTCGCGGGTCCCGGAGGTGCTCGTCCTGGGTGCACTGGAGCTGCTGGACCTGCGGGGTCTACTGGAGCTGGTGCTGCTGAGGGTGTTGGCGCTGAGACTACCGCTGGCAGTCCTGCTGGGGGTGCTCCTGGTGCTGCTGGAGGTTCTAGAGCTACTGGTGGTGCTGCTGGAGCGGGTGCTCCTGCTGAGGGTTCTGGTGCTGTCCCTACTGCTTCTAGCGTCGCCGCGCGGCCTCGACCGTACTTCGTTCCACTCCTGCAGCAGGTTCTTGGTCTTCCACCTTCTACTGGTCCTCCTCCTCCCTTAGAGTGTCCACAGCCTGTCTCGTCCCAGCTACAGTTGCAGCCTACCTCCCCTTTGCCTGCTCCTTCTCCCTACACTGGTCCTACTGGAGGTCTGGCTGAGCGTCATGAGCCTGCGTCTCGCCCTGCGTCGCCTGTCCGTGCTGCTCGCACTAGTGGTCGCGGTTCGCGTCAGCGTCCTCCTCCTGTCCCTGGCACGCACCGGATGTCTCTGCGTCCGTCCACTGCTCCTCTGCGTGCCCCTTTGCCTTCTCCTCCTGAGTCCTCTCTTCCTGCTCTTGCCGACCCGGAGTCGGACTCTCTTCGTGCTGCCAGTCCTACTGTCACGCGTCTCCTTGCTACTGTTGTCACTGACCCTTCTTTCGAGTCTACTGCTGCGTCTGCTCTCGTTACTGAGCTCGTCGACTTTGCTGCTCGCTGTCGCTTAGACTACGCTGCTAGTCTTGTCGCTGAGTCTGAGTCTGTCTGTCCTCCGTCCGTCGGGGGTGAGTGTGCCCCTGGCACGGACGTCCTTGAGGACAGGCAGGAGGAGTTCCAGTGTCTGGCAGCTGCCTCACCTCATCTCGTGTCCGTACTGCTTACCCCTGAGGGAGACCCGGATGCACTTGACATCCCGACTCCGCGCTCTTACGCGGAGGCGATAGAGGGTCCCTACTCCTCTCAGTGGCAGGCAGCTATGGATGCAGAGATGGCTTCCTGGAAGTCCACAGGCACCTACGTTGACGCTGTCCCCCCTCCTGGGGCGAACATCGTCAGTGGCATGTGGATCTTCAGGGTGAAGCGGCCGCCGGGTTCTCCGCCTGTCTTCAAGGCGCGTTACGTGGCTCGTGGCTTCAGTCAGCGGCAGGGAGTTGACTACTTTCATACCTTCTCCCCCACCCCGAAGATGACCACTCTTCGGGTACTGCTGCACGTTGCTGCTCACCGTGACTACGAGCTGCACTCTCTTGACTTCAGCACAGCTTTCTTGCAGGGCAGCCTGCACGAGGAGATCTGGCTGCGTCGCCCACCTGGCTTCACTGGGTCTTTCCCTTCTGGTACCCAGTGGAGTCTCCGGCGTCCAGTCTACGGTCTCCGCCAGGCGCCACGTGAGTGGCACGACACACTGAGGACTACGCTTGCGGCTCTTGGGTTTGCTCCTTCTACTGCCGACCCGTCGCTGTTTCTACGCACCGACACCTCTCTGCCGCCGTTCTACATCCTCGTGTACGTCGACGACTTGGTCTTTGCCACAGCTGACACTGCTGGACTCGCCTACGTGAAGTCCGAGCTGCAGAAGAGACACACGTGCACAGACCTGGGTGAACTGCGCAGCTACCTTGGCTTGCAGATCACCCGGGACAGAGCACGCCGCACCATTACCCTGACTCAGTCACACATGGTGCAGCAGGTCCTTCAGCGCTTCGGCTTCACGTACTCCTCGCCTCAGGCCACTCCTCTGTCTACTCGCCACTCGCTCTCAGCTCTGCCTTCGGATGAGTCCGTAGAGTCGAGTGGCCCGTACCCAGAGCTTGTTGGCTGCCTCATGTACCTGATGACCTGCACACGACCTGACCTTGCATACCCTCTTAGCATTCTTGCACGCTATGTTGCTCCTGGGAGACACAGACCAGAGCACATGGCTGCAGCGAAGAGGGTGTTGCGCTACTTGTGCAGTACGTCGGGCATGGGGCTAGTGCTTGGAGGGCGGAGTCCAGTGGTCCTCACTGGGCACGCGGACGCTTCTTGGGCTGACGACCAGGCTACGCAGCGGTCGTCACAGGGTTACACCTTCAGCCTTGGTTCCGGCTCTGTTTCGTGGCGGGCTACTCGCTCGTCTTCTGTTCTTGGCTCGAGTTGTGAGGCTGAGATCTACGCCGGGGCCATGGCTGCACAGGAGCTTCGCTGGCTCACCTACCTGCTGACCGACCTTGGAGAGCCGCCTCGTTCTCCTCCAGTCCTGTACGTAGACAACAAGGCCATGCTGGCCTTGTGTCGAGAGCAGCGACTGGAGCACAGAACAAAGCACATTGCTCTCCGCTACTTCCTTGCTCGTGAGCTACAGCAACGTGGACAGTTGCGGCTTGCGTACGTGGCCTCTGAGGCCAACACTGCTGATGTCTTCACCAAGGCACTTCCGCCTTGTGATCATCAACGCTTCTGCACTCAGCTGGGTCTTGTGCCCGTCTTGCCTCACTTGCTCTCCTCTTGACCTTGCTTGTACTCTCACATATATATATACCTGCTCTTGCTTGTCTAGCTTTATATATATGTGTGTACTCTTGCATGTGAACTGGCCGTGTGGCCTTGACCCTGTGCTCGGACTGTGTGGTGACTTTGTGATCCACCCTGAGCTTGCTTTGCTTTGCTTTGCTTGACTGGTCTTGTGACCCCTTGTTCTCCCCCACTTTGCCTATGGGGGTGTGTCAGAACATTGTAGCTTATGCTGTTGTGTAGGCTATAGTGGGGTATCCCATAGGGGGTACAACCAATTAGGGTTTCATATTTGTACTCACTTCATTTCATAGTTCATTCATTCTTGTTCTAATCTTCTCAAGTTGGACCAGGCGCGCTCTTGAACCGGGCGCGCTCTTGAACCAGGCGCGCTCTTGGACCAGGCGCGCAGTTGGACCAGGCGCGCCGTTGGGCGAGGCACGCCGTTGGACCAGGCGAGCAGTTGGACCAGGCGCGCAGTTGGACCAGGCGCGCTCTTGGACCAGGCACGCTCTTGGACCAGGCACGCTCTTGGACCGGGCACGCTCTTGGACCGGGCACGCACTTGGACCAGGCGCGCAGTTGGACCAGGCGCGCAGTTGGACCAGGCGCGGAGTTGGACGAGGTGTGCACTTGGACCAGGCGCGCTCTTGGACCAGGCGCGCAGTTGGACTAGGCGCGCAGTTGGACCAGGCCCGCTCTTGGACTAGGCGCGCTCTTGGACCAGGCACGAAGTTGGACCAGGCGCGCAATTGGACCAGGCGCGCAACTGGACCAGGCGCGCAACTGGACCAGGCGCGCAGTTGGACCAGGCGCGCTCTTGGACCAGGCGTGTTATACCATTTCCCACCCCCCTACCAGGTTCAGACCATTTGGATCTATGTAATTCGGCAGATATAGGCATTCCAGTCGTGCATGGTACCTACACTACAAGCGCGCATACCGACCAAACTGACCAGCGTATTACTTATGTTTGTAGAGATGCAGTTAGTACCATTTTCTTGCCATTCCACTAGATTAGGCCTTCTATTCTAACAAAACTAGATGCTACCCATTTGGATCCACATAACTTGGGAGATTTCAGAGTTCCAGCTCTGTCTTGTGCCTAAACACAAGCGTGCATACCGACCGAACCGACCAACCATCATCTTCTCTGTAGAAATACAGTGAGTATCATATTCGTTTTTTACTTTTGCACTAAATTATACCATTACCCACCCGCCTACCAGGTTCTAACCATTTGGATCTATGTAATCGGCATATATAGGCATTCCAGTCGTGCATGGTACCTGCACTACATGCGCGCATACCGACCAAACAGACCAGCGCATTATTTTCTTGCCAGTCCACTAGATTAGGCCTTCTAATTTAACAAATCTAGGCTCTAACCATTTGGATCCACATAATTTGGGAGATTTCAGAGTTCCAGCTCCACCTTGTACCTGCACACAAGCGTGCATACTGACCGAACCGACCAACGCATAATTTTCTCTGTAGAAATACAATGAGTACCATATGTTTTCTCCCTTTCCACTAAATTATACCATTTCCCACCCCCCTACCAGGTTCTAACCGTTTGGATCTATGTAATTTGACAGATATAAGCATTCCAGTCGTGCATGGTACCTGCACTACAGGCGCGCATACCGACCAAACTCACCAGCGCATTACTTATGTTTGTAGAGATGCAGTTAGTACCATTTTCTTGCCAGTCCACTAGAGTAGGCCTTCTACTCTAACAAAACTAGGTTCTAACCATTTGGATCCACATAACTTGGGAGATTTCAGAGTTTCAGCTCCGTCTTGTACCTAAACACAAGCGTGCATACCGACCGAACCGACCAACGCATCATTTTCTCCCAGCATTACCATTACCACTACCAAGAGCACAGAATGGCAGGTGGGACGGAGAAGGGGAGACGTACATCAACTAGCTGGGAGCGGAAGGAGTCGCGCTGCTGCTCCGTGGTGACTTTGATCAAATCCTCCTCTGATTCCATCTGCGTGGTTTTGAGTTGAAGGTGAATATGGGCAGAGGGAGGGAAGGGGAGGGAAAGGAGGTAATACAGCAAGCCGCGCTGCTGCTCCATGGTGACCTTGATTAGATCCTCCTCAGACTCCATTTGCATGGTGATGGTGGTGATGGTAGTGATGGTGAGTACGGGCAGAAGTGGAAGGGGAAGGTGAAGGCACAGCAAGTCGCACTGCTGCTCCGTGGTGACCTTGATCATATCCTCCTCTGACTCCATCTGTAAGGGAGGGTTAGTCGGGGAGGTGAGGGTGGATAAGGGCAGGGGGCGGGTAAAGGAGGTGAGGATACAGCTACTTGCGCCGCTACTCTGTGGTGAGCAAAGATGCCTCAGCATTGCCTCAGAAAAAATGCGCCTCCAGCGTGCTCTTCGCTCAGCAGCAACCCACTGCCTCATCCCTCTCAACCTACGCATTCTTCTCGTCTCTCCCCCGTCCACCACCACTCGCCTTATCCTTCATGAATAGATAGACACCTCCAGAGTGTTCTTCGCCTCCCTTCTCCCAGCACCTCCGTTTGCACCTCGTCTCTCACACTCACCTCATCTTCTCACACCTCCTCATGTCTCACCTTATTCTTCATCGAGTAGATATACGCCTCTAGGGTATTATTCGCCTCAGCAACAGCGTGCTTCTCCTCATCCCCTTTGCCTCGTCTTACACTCCTCCCAACTCACCTTATCCTTCATAGAGTAGATGTACGCCTCCAGGGTGTTCTTTGCCTCAGCAACATCGCGCTTCTCCTCGTCCCGCTTCTTCAGATTGTCCAATCGGATCTCAGCATCTGTCATCTCCTCGTCCGTCATCGTGTGCTGGAACCCCTCCGTCACTTCAGCCACCTGCATAGGCACCCTTATCGTCCTCTTCCGAAGCTTCTTCCTAATCTGCACTTTAGGCACCTCCGCCTCCTTCTCCCCACCCTCCCGCTGTACCTTGCCTCCCACACACTCACCTTATCCTTCATGGAGTAGATATATGCTTCTAGGGTGTTCTTCGCCTCTGCAACAGCCCTCTTCCTCATCCCGCCCGCTTCTAGGGTATTCTTCTCGACTCTCCTGATCTCTCCTCCCATCTCACCTTATCCTTCATGGAGTAGATATATGCTTCTAGGGTGTTCTTCCCCTCTGCAACAGCTCACTTCTCCTCGTCCCCTTTGCCTCGTCTTACACTCTCACTTTATCCTACCACCCGCATCTCTTCCAATCTCACCTTATCCCATCACACCTTGCCCTCCCATCTTACCTTATCCTTCATGGAGTAGATGTACGCCTCCAGAGTGTACTTCACCTCAGCAACAGTGCGCTTCTCCTCATCCCGCTTCTTCAGCTTGTCCAATCGGATCTTGGCATCTGTCATCTCCTCGTCCGTCATCATGTGCTGGAACCCTCCGTCACATCAGACACCTTCAGAGGCACTATGATCGTCCTCTTCCGCAGCTTCTTCCTCATCTGCACTTTAGGCACCTCCGCCTCCTTCTCCCGTTCCTTCTCTCCTTTCTTCTCCCCATCCTTCCCCGGCTCCTCTCTGCCCTTCTCTTCTTCTCCCTTCTCTCACTTCTCTCCCGCGCCCTCACTCCCGGAGTCACTGCTGCCATCTCCTGCTGAAGCATCCTTCTCTGCAGCAGCCGCGTCTGACCCATCCGCACCAGCAGCACCATCACTTGTAGCATTACAATCCGCAGCGCCGTCAACAGTAGCGTTGGCAGCAGTGGCATTGGCAGTGGCGTTGGCGGCAGAGGGTGGCGGGATGACGGGCACCTCAATCCACTCAGAGAAGTCAACAACGAGCTCTGCCTTCGCCAGCCCCACTGTGCCGCTGCGAGTGAGATGGAAGTGCAGACACGCTTTAATCGGGTGTGTCAGATTGTACCCCGAGTATCTGGGAGGGGAGGCAGGTGAGAGGGTTGAGGGGGGGAGGGGGGAAGCGGTGGAGGAATGACCATCACCTCAATCTATTAAGAGAAGTCAACGATGAGCTCTGCTTTCTCCAGCCCCAATGTGCCGCTGCGGGTGAGGTGGAAGTGCAGACTCGCCCTGATGGGGTGCGTCAGGTTGCACCCCGAGTACCTGGGGGGTGAGGGGGATGTGGGTAGAGTGAGGAGGGCTTGCAAGGCCGAGGAGGGGCGGAGATGATGGCCGGGAGATGATGTCCGGGAGATGATATCCAGGAGATGATATCCGGGAGAGGATATCCGGGAGATGATATCCGGGAGATGATATCCGGGAGATGATATCCGGGAGATGATTCCGGGAGATGATTTCCGGGAGATGATATCCGGGAGATGATATCCGGGAGATGTTATCCGGGAGATGATATCCGGGACATGATATCCGGGAGATGATATCCGGGAGATGATATACGGGAGATGATATCCTGGAGATGATATCCGGGAGAGGATATCCGGGAGAGGATATCCGGGAGAGGATATCCGGGAGAGGATATCGGGGAGAGGATATCCGGGTGTTGATATCCGGTTGATGATATCCGGGAGATGATATCCGGGAAATGATATCCGAAAGATGATATCCGGGAGATGATATCCGGGAGATGATATCCGGGAGATGCTATCCGGAAGATGATATCGGGAAATGATATCCGGGAGATGATATCCGGGAGATGATTTCCGGGAGATGATATCCGGGAGTTGATATCCGGGAGTTGATATCCGGGAGTTGATTTCCGGAAGATTATATCCGGGAGTTGATATCCGGGAGATGATATCCGGGAGTTGATATCCGGGAGCTGATATCCGGGAGTTGATATCCGGAAGATGATATCCGGGAGATGATATCCGGGAGAGGATATCCGGGAGAGGATATCCAGGAGAGGATATCCGGGAGATGATATCCGGGAGAGGATATCTGGGAGAGGATATCCGGGAGAGGATATCGGGGAGAGGATATCGGGGAGAGGATATCCGGGACAGGATATCCGGGTGAGGATATCCAGGAGAGGATATCCGGGTGAGGATATCTGGGAGATGATATCCGGGAGAGGATATCCGGGAGAGGATATCCGGGAGACGATATCCGGGAGAGGATATCCGGGAGAGGATATCCGGGAAAGGATATCTGGGAGAGGATATTCGAGAGATGATATCCGGGAGATGATATCTGGGAGATGATATCCGGGAGAGGATATCCGGGAGAGGATATCTGGAGATGATATCCGGGAGAGGATATTCCGGAGAAGATATCCGGGAGCAGATTTCCGGGAGAGGATATCCAGGTGAGGATATCCGGGAGAGGATATCCAGGAGAGGATATCCGGGTGAGGATATCCGGGAGAGGATATCCGGGAGAGGATATCCGGGAGAGGATTTCCGGGCGAGGATATCCGGGAGAGGATATCCGGGAGAGGATATCCGGGAGAGGATATCCGGGTGATGATATCCGGGAGAGGATATCCGGGAGAGGATATCCGGGTGATGATATCCGGGCGTTGATATCCGGTTGATGATATCCGGGAGATGATATCCGGGAAATGATATCCGAAAGATGATATCCGGGAGATGATATCCGGGAGATGATATCCGGGAGATGATATCCGGGAGATGATATCCGGGACATGATATCTAGGAGATGATATCCGGGAGATGATATCCGGGAGATGATATCCGGGAGATGATATCTAGGAGATGATATCCGGGAGTAATTTCCGGGAGATGATATCTGGGAGTTGATACCCGGGAGTTGATATCCGAGAGTTGATTTCCGGAAGATTATATCCGGGAGTTGATATCCGGGAGATGATATCCAGGAGTTGATATCCGGGAGTTGATATCCGGGAGTTGATATCCGGGAGTTGATATCCGGGAGATGATATCCGGGAGATGATATCCGGGAGAGGATATCCGGGAGAGGATATCCAGGAGAGGATATCCGGGAGATGATATCCGGGAGAGGATATCCGGGAGAGGATATCCAGGAGAGGATATCCGGGTGAGGATATCCGGGAGATGATATCCGGGTGATGATATCGGGGTGTTGATATCCGGCTGATGATATCCAGGAGAGGATATCCGGGAAATGATATCCGAAAGATGATATCCGGGATATGATATCCGGGAGATGATATCCGGGAGATGATATCCGGGAGATGCTATCCGGGAGATGATATCCGGGAAATGATATCCGGGAGATGATATCCGGGAGGTGATTTCCGGGAGATGATATCCGGGAGTTGATATCCGGGAGTTGATATCCGGGAGTTGATTTCCGGAAGATTATATCCGGGAGTTGATATCCGGGAGATGATATCCGGGAGTTGATATCCGGGAGTTGATATCCGGGAGTTGATATCCGGAAGATGATATCCGGGAGATGATATTCGGGAGAGGATATCCGGGAGAGGATATCCAGGAGAGGATATCCGGGAGATGATATCCGGGAGAGGATATCCGGGAGAGGATATCAGGGTGATGATATCCGGGCGTTGATATCCGGTTGATGATATCCGGGAGATGATATCCGGGAAATGATATCCGAAAGATGATATCCGGGAGATGATATCCGGGAGATGATATCCGGGAGATGATATCCGGGAGATGATTTCCGGGAGATGATATCCGGGAGTTGATATCCGGGAGTTGATATCCGGGAGTTGATTTCCGGAAGATTATATCCGGGAGTTGATATCCGGGAGATGATATCCGGGAGTTGATATCCGGGAGCTGATATCCGGGAGTTGATATCCGGAAGATGATATCCGGGAGATGATATCCGGGAGAGGATATCCGGGAGAGGATATCCAGGAGAGGATATCCGGGAGATGATATCCGGGAGAGGATATCTGGGAGAGGATATCCGGGAGAGGATATCGGGGAGAGGATATCGGGGAGAGGATATCCGGGACAGGATATCCGGGTGAGGATATCCAGGAGAGGATATCCGGGTGAGGATATCTGGGAGATGATATCCGGGAGAGGATATCCGGGAGAGGATATCCGGGAGACGATATCCGGGAGAGGATATCCGGGAGAGGATATCCGGGAAAGGATATCTGGGAGAGGATATTCGAGAGATGATATCCGGGAGATGATATCTGGGAGATGATATCCGGGAGAGGATATCCGGGAGAGGATATCTGGAGATGATATCCGGGAGAGGATATTCCGGAGAAGATATCCGGGAGCAGATTTCCGGGAGAGGATATCCGGGTGAGGATATCCGGGAGAGGATATCCAGGAGAGGATATCCGGGTGAGGATATCCGGGAGAGGATATCCGGGAGAGGATATCCGGGAGAGGATTTCCGGGCGAGGATATCCGGGAGAGGATATCCGGGAGAGGATATCCGGGAGAGGATATCCGGGTGATGATATCCGGGAGAGGATGTCCGGGAGAGGATATCCGGGTGATGATATCCGGGCGTTGATATCCGGTTGATGATATCCGGGAGATGATATCCGGGAAATGATATCCGAAAGATGATATCCGGGAGATGATATCCGGGAGATGATATCCGGGAGATGATATCCGGGACATGATATCTAGGAGATGATATCCGGGAGATGATATCCGGGAGATGATATCCGGGAGATGATATCCGGGAGTTGATATCCGGGAGTTGATATCCGGGAGTTGATTTCCGGAAGATTATATCCGGGAGTTGATATCCGGGAGATGATATCCGGGAGTTGATATCCGGGAGTTGATATCCGGGAGTTGATATCCGGAAGATGATATCCGGGAGATGATATTCGGGAGAGGATATCCGGGAGAGGATATCCAGGAGAGGATATCCGGGAGATGATATCCGGGAGAGGATATCCGGGAGAGGATATCAGGGTGATGATATCCGGGCGTTGATATCCGGTTGATGATATCCGGGAGATGATATCCGGGAAATGATATCCGAAAGATGATATCCGGGAGATGATATCCGGGAGATGATATCCGGGAGATGATATCCGGGAGATGATTTCCGGGAGATGATATCCGGGAGTTGATATCCGGGAGTTGATATCCGGGAGTTGATTTCCGGAAGATTATATCCGGGAGTTGATATCCGGGAGATGATATCCGGGAGTTGATATCCGGGAGCTGATATCCGGGAGTTGATATCCGGAAGATGATATCCATGAGATGATATCCGGGAGAGGATATCCGGGAGAGGATATCCAGGAGAGGATATCCGGGAGATGATATCCGGGAGAGGATATCTGGGAGAGGATATCCGGGAGAGGATATCGGGGAGAGGATATCGGGGAGAGGATATCCGGGACAGGATATCCGGGTGAGGATATCCAGGAGAGGATATCCGGGTGAGGATATCTGGGAGATGATATCCGGGAGAGGATATCCGGGAGAGGATATCCGGGAGACGATATCCGGGAGAGGATATCCGGGAGAGGATATCCGGGAAAGGATATCTGGGAGAGGATATTCGAGAGATGATATCCGGGAGATGATATCTGGGAGATGATATCCGGGAGAGGATATCCGGGAGAGGATATCTGGAGATGATATCCGGGAGAGGATATTCCGGAGAAGATATCCGGGAGCAGATTTCCGGGAGAGGATATCCGGGTGAGGATATCCGGGAGAGGATATCCAGGAGAGGATATCCGGGTGAGGATATCCGGGAGAGGATATCCGGGAGAGGATATCCGGGAGAGGATTTCCGGGCGAGGATATCCGGGAGAGGATATCCGGGAGAGGATATCCGGGAGAGGATATCCGGGTGATGATATCCGGGAGAGGATGTCCGGGAGAGGATATCCGGGTGATGATATCCGGGCGTTGATATCCGGTTGATGATATCCGGGAGATGATATCCGGGAAATGATATCCGAAAGATGATATCCGGGAGATGATATCCGGGAGATGATATCCGGGAGATGATATCCGGGACATGATATCTAGGAGATGATATCCGGGAGATGATATCCGGGAGATGATATCCGGGAGATGATATCTAGGAGATGATATCCGGGAGTAATTTCCGGGAGATGATATCTGGGAGTTGATACCCGGGAGTTGATATCCGAGAGTTGATTTCCGGAAGATTATATCCGGGAGTTGATATCCGGGAGATGATATCCAGGAGTTGATATCCGGGAGTTGATATCCGGGAGTTGATATCCGGGAGTTGATATCCGGGAGATGATATCCGGGAGATGTAATCCGGGAGAGGATATCCGGGAGAGGATATCCAGGAGAGGATATCCGGGAGATGATATCCGGGAGAGGATATCCGGGAGAGGATATCCAGGAGAGGATATCCGGGTGAGGATATCCGGGAGATGATATCCGGGTGATGATATCGGGGTGTTGATATCCGGCTGATGATATCCAGGAGAGGATATCCGGGAAATGATATCCGAAAGATGATATCCGGGAAATGATATCCGGGAGATGATATCCGGGAGATGATATCCGGGAGATGCTATCCGGGAGATGATATCCGGGAAATGATATCCGGGAGATGATATCCGGGAGGTGATTTCCGGGAGATGATATCCGGGAGTTGATATCCGGGAGTTGATATCCGGGAGTTGATTTCCGGAAGATTATATCCGGGAGTTGATATCCGGGAGATGATATCCGGGAGTTGATATCCGGGAGTTGATATCCGGGAGTTGATATCCGGAAGATGATATCCGGGAGATGATATCCGGGAGAGGATATCCGGGAGAGGATATCCAGGAGAGGATATCCGGGAGATGATATCCGGGAGAGGATATCCGGGAGAGGATATCAGGGTGATGATATCCGGGCGTTGATATCCGGTTGATGATATCCGGGAGATGATATCCGGGAAATGATATCCGAAAGATGATATCCGGGAGATGATATCCGGGAGATGATATCCGGGAGATGATATCCGGGAGATGATATCTAGGAGATGATATCCGGGAGATGATATCCGGGAGATGATATCCGGGAGATGATATCTAGGAGATGATATCCGGGAGATGATTTCCGGGAGATGATATCTGGGAGTTGATACCCGGGAGTTGATATCCGAGAGTTGATTTCCGGAAGATTATATCCGGGAGTTGATATCCGGGAGATGATATCTGGGAGTTGATATCCGGGAGTTGATATCCGGGAGTTGATATCCGGGAGATGATATCCGGGAGATGATATCCGGGAGAGGATATCCGGGAGAGGATATCCAGGAGAGGATATCCGGGAGATGATATCCGGGAGAGGATATCCGGGAGAGGATATCCAGGAGAGGATATCCGGGTGAGGATATCCGGGAGATGATATCCGGGTGATGATATCCGGGTGTTGATATCCGGCTGATGATATCCGGGAGAGGATATCCGGGAAATGATATCCGACAGATGATATCCGGGAGATGATATCCGGGAGATGATATCCGGGAGATGATATCCAGGAGATGCTATCCGGGAGATGATATCCGGGAAATGATATCCGGGAGATGATATCCGGGAGGTGATTTCCGGGAGATGATATCCGGGAGTTGATATCCGGGAGTTGATATCCGGGAGTTGATTTCCGGAAGATTATATCCGGGAGTTGATATCCGGGAGATGATATCCGGGAGTTGATATCCGGGAGTTGATATCCGGGAGTTGATATCCGGAAGATGATATCCGGGAGAGGATATCCGGGAGAGGATATCCAGGAGAGGATACCCGGGAGATGATATCCGGGAGAGGATATCTGGGAGAGGATATCCGGGAGAGGATATCGGGGAGAGGATATCGGGGAGAGGATATCCGGGACAGGATATCCGGGTGAGGATATCCAGGAGAGGATATCCGGGTGAGGATATCCGGGAGATGATATCCGGGAGAGGATATCCGGGAGAGGATATCCGGGAGACGATATCCGGGAGAGGATATCCGGGAGAGGATATCCGGGAAAGGATATCTGGGAGACGATATTCGAGAGATGATATCTGGGAGAGGATATCCGGGAGATGATATCTGGGAGAGGATATCCGGGAGAGGATATCCGGAGATGATATCCGGGAGAGGATATTCCGGAGAAGATATCCGGGAGCAGATTTCCGGGAGAGGATATCCGGGTGAGTATATCCGGGAGAGGATATCCAGGAGAGAATATCCGGGTGAGGATATCCGGGAGAGGATATCCGGGAGAGGATATCCGGGAGAGAATATCCGGGAGAGGATATCCGGGCGAGGATATCCGGGAGAGGATATCCGGGAGAGGATATCCGGGTGAGGATATCCGTGTGATGATATCCGGGAGAGGATATCCAGGAGAGGATATCCGGGAGAGGATATCCGGGAGAGGTTAACCTGGTGATGATATCCGGGAGAGGATATCCGGGAGAGGATATCCGGGAGGGGATATCCGGGTGATGATATCCGGGAGAGGATATCCGGGAGATGATATTCGGGAGAGGATATCCGGAGATGATTTCCGGGAGATGATATCCGGGAGATGATATCCGGGAGAAGATATCTGGGAGGGGATATCCGGGAGAGGATATCCGGGTGATGATATCCGGGTGTTGATATCCGGCTGATGATATCCGGGAGATGATATCCGGGAAATGATATCCGAAAGATGATATCCGGGAGATGATATCCGGGAGATGATATCCGGGAGATGATATCCGGGAGATGATATCCGGGAGATGATATCTAGGAGATGATATCCGGGAGATGATATCCGGGAGATGATATCCGGGAAATGATATCCGAAAGATGATATCCGGGAGATGATATCCGGGAGATGATATCCGGGAGATGATATCCGGGAGATGCTATCCGGGAGATGATATCCGGGAAATGATATCCGGGAGATGATATCCGGGAGATGATTTCCGGGAGATGATATCCGGGAGATGATATCCGGGAGATGATATCCGAAAGATGATATCCGGGAGATGATATCCGGGAGATGATATCCGGGAGATGATATCCGGGAGATGATATCCGGGAGATGATATCTAGGAGATGATATCCGGGAGATGATATCCGGGAGATGATATCCGGGAAATGATATCCGAAAGATGATATCCGGGAGATGATATCCGGGAGATGATATCCGGGAGATGATATCCGGGAGATGCTATCCGGGAGATGATATCCGGGAAATGATATCCGGGAGATGATATCCGGGAGATGATTTCCGGGAGATGATATCCGGGAGTTGATATCCGGGAGTTGATATCCGGGAGTTGATTTCCGAAAGATTATATCCGGGAGTTGATATCCGGGAGATGATATCCGGGAGTTGATATCCGGGAGTTGATATCCGGGAGTTGATATCCGGAAGATGATATCCGGGAGATGATATCCGGGAGAGGATATCCGGGAGAGGATATCCAGGAGAGGATATCCGGGAGATGATATCCGGGAGAGGATATCCGGGAGAGGATATCCGGGAGAGGATATCGGGGAGAGGATATCGGGGAGAGGATATCCGAGACGGGATATCCGGGTGAGGATATCCAGGAGAGGATATCCGGGTGAGGATATCCGGGAGATGATATCCGGGAGAGGATATCCGGGAGAGGATATCCAGGAGACGATATCCGGGAGAGGATATCCGGGAGAGGATATCCGGGAAAGGATATCTGGGAGAGGATATTCGAGAGATGATATCCGGGAGAGGATATCCGGAAGATGAGATCTGGGAGAGGATATCCGGGAGAGGATATCCGGAGATGATATCCGGGAGAGGATATTCCAGAGAAGATATCCGGGAGCAGATTTCCGGGAGAGGATATCCGGGTGAGGATATCCGGGAGAGGATATCCAGGAGAGGATATCCGGGTGAGGATATCCGGGAGAGAATATCCGGGAGAGGATATCCGGGCGAGGATATCCGGGAGAGGATATCCGGGAGAGGATATCCGGGTGAGGATATCCGTGTGATGATATCCGGGAGAGGATATCCAGGAGAGGATATCCGGGAGAGGATATCCGGGAGAGGTTAACCTGGTGATGATATCCGGGAGAGGATATCCGGGAGGGGATATCCGGGTGATGATATCCGGGAGAGGATATCCGGGAGATGATATTCGGGAGAGGATATCCGGAGATGATTTCCGGGAGATGATATCCGGGAGATGATATCCGGGAGAGGATATCTGGGAGGGGATATCCGGGAGAGGATATCCGGGAAAGGATATCCGAGAGATGATATCCGGGAGATGATATCCGGGAAAGGATTTCCGGGAGAGGATTTCCGGGAGAGGATATCCGGGAGAGGATATCCGGGAGAGGATTTCCGGGAGAGGATTTCCGGGAGAGGATACCCGGGAGAGGATACCCGGGAGACGATATCCGGGAGACGATATCTGGGAGAGGATATACGGGAGAGGATATCCGGGAGAGGATATCCGGGAGAGGATATCCGGGAGAGGATATCCGAGTGATGATATATGGGTGATGATATCCGGGAGATGATATCCGGGAGATGATATCCGGGAGATGATTTTGGGAGATGATTTCCGGGAGATGATATCCGGGAGATGATATCCGGGAGATGATATCCGGGAGATGATATCCGGGAGATGATATCCGGAAGATGATATCCGGGAGATGATATACGGGAGATGATATCCTGGAGATGATATCCGGGAGAGGATATCCGGGAGAGGATATCCGGGAGAGGATATCCGGGAGAGAATATCCGGGAGAGGATATCCGGGAGAGGATATCCGGGAGAGGATATCCGGGAGAGGATATCCGGGAGAGGATATCCGGGAGAGGATATCCGGGTGATGATATCCGGGTGTTGATATCCGGCTGATGATATCCGGGAGATGATATCCGGGAAATGATATCCGAAAGATGATATCCGGGAGATGATATCTGGGAGATGATATCCGGGAGATGATATCCGGGAGATGCTATTAGGGAGATGATATCCGGGAAATGATATCCGGGAGATGATATCCGGGAGATGATTTCCGGGAGATGATATCCGGGAGTTGATATCCGGGAGTTGATATCCGGGAGTTGATATCCGGGAGTTGATTTCCGGAAGATTATATCCGGGAGTTGATATCCGGGAGATGATATCCGGGAGTTGATATCCGGGAGAGGATATCCGGGAGATGATATCCGGGAGAGGATATCCAGGAGAAGATATCCGGGAGATGATATCCGGGAGATGATATCCGGGAAGGGATATCCGGGAGGGGATACCCGGGAGAGGATATCCGGGAAAGGATATCCGGGAGATGATATCCGGGAGATGATATCCGGGAGAGGATTACCGGGAGAGGATTTCCGGGAGAGTATATCCGGGAGAGGATTTCCGGGAGTGGATTTCCGGGAGAGGATATCCGGAAGATGATATCCGGGAGAGGATATCCGGGAGAGGATATCCGGGAGAGGATATCCGGGAGAGGATATCGGAGAGATTATATCCGGGAGAGGATATCTGGGAGAGGATATCAGGGAGAGGATATCCGGGTGAGGATATCCGGGAGAGGATATCCGGGTGAGGATATCCGGGAGAGGATATCCGGGTGAGGATATCCGGGAGATGATATCCGGGAGAGGATTTCCGGGAGAGGATATCCGGGAGAGGATATCCGGGTGATGATATCCGGGAGATGATATTCGGGAGATGATATCCGGGAGATGATTCCGGGAGATAATTTCCGGGAGATGATATCCGGGAGATGATATCCGGGAGATGATATCTGGGAGATGATATCCGGGACATGATATCCGGGAGATGATATCCGGGAGATGATATATAGTAGATGATATCCTGGAGATGATATCCGAGAGAGGATATCCGGGAGAGGATATCCGGGAGAGGATATCCGGGAGAGGATATCCGGGAGAGGATATCCGGGAGAGGATATCCGGGTGATGATATCCGGGTGTTGATATCCGGCTGATGATATCCGGGAGATGATATCCGGGAAATGATATCCGAAAGATGATATCCGGGAGATGATATCCGGGAGATGATATCCGGGAGATGCTATCCGGGAGATGATATCCGGGAAACGATATCCAGGAGATGATATCCGGGAGATGATTTCCGGGAGATGATATCCGGGAGTTGATATCCGGGAGTTGATATCCGGGAGTTGATTTCCGGAAGATTATATCCGGGAGTTGATATCTGGGAGATGATATCCGGGAGTTGATATCCGGGAGTTGATATCTGGGAGTTGATATCCGGAAGATGATATTCGGGAGATGATATCCGGGAGAGGATATCCGGGAGAGGATATCCAGGAGAGGATATCCGGGAGATGATATCCGGGAGAGGATATCTGGGAGAGGATATCCGGGAGAGGATATCGGGGAGAGGATATCGGGGAGAGGATATCCGGGACAGGATATCCGGGTGAGGATATCCGGGAGAGGATATCCGGGTGAGGATATCCGGGAGATGATATCCGGGAGAGGATATCCGGAGATGATATCCGGGAGACGATATTCGGGAGAGGCTGCAAGAGAGGTGTTGTTTTATCTTATCAACATGGAGAACAATGTCAGCTACAGGAAACAGCGAGAATATGGAACAAGCCTCTGGAAACGACCTTATACATTGCCCAAACCCGACTTGGTGGCGACCAACCTTCCAAGCCTTGTCTTCGGGCAAGATAAAGAGTGCCCGCCAGTTCGTCATCGGTTACTTCATGTGAGGAAACGTTGCGACCACAACATGCGAATGCTCGCCATTACGGGAGTTGCTGCCTTTCCCACGTTAGCGCCTCCTTGACGCATCACTTGAAAGTGCAACCAAAAGCGTAGTCTCCAATTTCGCCAATGCAGCTTCCCGATGGTGGAATCAGGGCACTTGCTTGGCTGCCCACCACCCTCCTTGATCTCCACACCCTTCAGTTCCCCCTTCTTCACACACTCCAGAAGCTGTTGTCTCCCCGCATGCCCCATGCGTAGGTGCAGCAAATTTGCCGTCACCCGCTCCACATCCCTCCAACGGGTACTACAAGCGGCTTCCTCAGCTTCAACCCCATGTGCCCTCCCCATCTGAGGCACACAAACTGGAACAAAGTATAGACCCTTGTCTAACTTGGCCTCCATCACCACATCTCCACCCTTGCTAAGCGTGCACCCTCCCATGACGAATGTGCATGCGTATCCTTGCCTAGCAAGCTAAGAGCATGAGAGGAGGTTGGCTGCTAATTCAGGAACATGAAGCACACCCTTCACATTCAGCACCTTCCCCTCATTCCCCTTGATGGTGATGGTGCCGATGACGGTTGCTTGCAGCGTATCTCCGCTCCCCGCGATCACATTTCTTGTGTTAGGTGGGAGGGATTCTCCTTCTGGAAGGGAAAGGAGGACTTATCGGATGATAGATTCTCCTTCCGATCATAGGTAGTCACGTCGTGGTACCATTCCTGAAGTGGCACCAGAGTCTAGAACGAGGTGATTGGGGTCAGCCAACACACGACCAGCAAGCGCCGTCTCCTTCTCCAAGGATCGGAAGGAGAATCCATCATCCGATAAGTCCTCCTTTCCCTTCCTATCCTCGTTTGCCGCCGATGCTGCCGCATTTCCTCTGCTGCCCTTCTTGTTCTAGGCTCCATTCTTCATCCTCCTCCCCCCCCACTCAGGCCTAGTGACAGGTGGAGCCTCTCCTGGGTAGCCTTGAGGCTTCCAACCATCTGGCCGACTCTAACGCTCCTTCCACAAATGCTTCCGGTTGCATCCAGGGACGAGGCACTCGTCGAGCTCCTTCTTCTCCCCCCCACCTCCTTCCCGCTTCTGGTACTTCTTGGAGGCAACCCTATCTGCTGCCCCCATTCCCCCTTCAACTCCTCTACCAGCATCTCACTTGCGAGCCTCATCAGAGACCGACACCTCCTATATCCAGGCCTTGGTCCATTTCTGTTGCTCAAGGTGAAGGTACTGCAGTACGTTTGCCTCTTGGTCCAGCCCCTGGAGTGCGCTGTAGATGATCTCCTTCTCATCTACTTTATATTTAGACTCCTCCAAGGCCCTCACATACTCATCCACACTCTGGAGGTACTGCACCATGGTCTCCCCATCACCATAGTTACATTTTATGGTGTAAAACTGCTTTCTCCAAGTGGGTATGCTTTGGAGTCCTTTTGCAAGTGCCGATCTTGAACTCTCTTCCATGCTTGAGAAGCTGCTCCTTGCTTCCTCTTCAGGCCAATCAGCATCTTCAGGAGCTCTAGTTGGCCTTCCAAGGCCCAACACAGGTACTGGAACGCTTGCTTGTCCTTTCGGTCTCATGCTTCCTGTGCCTTAAGTAGCTCCTCCGCACAAAGCCGTTGCTTTCCGGTTCGCGTTGCTGCTGATCCACCTCCGCTTCCCTCACTTATGGATGAGCTAAAGATTCCTCCAGCCCATGCTCCCACTTGGCTAGACACTCCAGCATATGCCTTTGCTTCATCAGCTTCAGGTTTTTGCTCCAATCCCTCCAAAACGCCCTCTAGGTCTATAATACCTAGCCAAAGGGTAAACTGGAACCGCCATAGCGAAACGACCGAGCCGGCGAACCTTGGGGGGCCATCTAATTTCTGGGCCATGACCAACCGTAGATATGGAGGTCCTTAAAACCAATTCGAATGTAGGAGGGAATGTCGCTGGCCTAACCAGCTGTGATACCACTGATGGGAAGCGTGTGAATCTAGAGTAAGAGAATAGGTCTGCCGACTTCGACGGACCATTGCGTGCAGCTCATGTATTCTTAAAATATGAGCAAGTACGTATTGGAAAGGTCTTAATCTCTACTCTCCATAATGGTAAGGCACGCAGATCTAGGCCGATTGCTATCGTGATTTGAGTGTGACGGGGTATCCTGGCGGAATCACGTGGCGGCCATGGATCAGATCTAGAGAATAGCTATAGCAAGAGGTCAGATCTGAAAGGTGACCAGTTTGACAAAGTCTATCATCCCAACACTCGCCCTACAAAAATCTCCAACAACTCAAAGTGCCAAACATTACCAGAAGTGTTGTGGTGACTAGCAAAGGTTTGTTGGTGCTTGTTTGGTGCAAGTTCAATTCCAGCCAGCAACAAATCTAACACTCATATTTTGCCCAAACAATTATCCCACAACCAGCTAGAGCAATACCCTACAACCAGCTACACAAACATAAAAAATCGACACGTTAGTGACATGCCAGCCTTCCGCAACCCTCCGAGCCACTTGAACGACCGTGACAACATGTGGTGGTGGATTTGGTCACGTGGCTCCCAGCTGGCATGTCCGGCAACGACGTGGTTCTTGTTCTCGTTGATTGTTTGATGAAGTTGGCATATTTTGCACCTTGCCGTACAACAATCACCGTAGAAGAAATAGCACGTCTCTTCATCTCGACTGTGAGAGTACGACGGCTTATGCTTGCTTTGCTTGCTTGCCTTTACATTATTATGCTTTATATAGCTTAGGTTTGTTCTATCATGCATGCTTCTGCTTGATTTCCTAGGTTATGTGCCTTCCTATATATTATTATAGTTATAGCACCGAACCTTCCTATATATTATTATAGTTATAGCACCGAACCAGGATTCCGTGCACCAAATTCGTGCTATTCGGTTTCCACCTAACCGTTTCTACCGAATTCGGGAAGGCTCCATTCGGGACGCTTCGTGACCCTCGGAACCTTCACGTAACACATGGGTTACTGGCCTTGTGTCGAGACTATATATAGCCTTGTGTTGTACCCGGGTGATCAATCAATACATTTCCTCATTTCGACCGTCGTCCAACTTCAACGAACATCAGGACCGCGAATCAAAATTCACGTCGAAGTTGTTAAAGGAATCATGAGCATTGTACGGTATACAACTACAATATTCAACAGCCTACCACCCGCAAACCGTCGGCCAGTCCAAGCGCACCAATGAGACGTGGAGCAGTTCATATGAGACGTGGGTGCAATGGAACGAGATAGCGAGGATTGCAATAGGGGTCAAACGAGTACAAAGTATGAGTGAAGGCATGAGCGAATACTTATGTGCGAAAACATGCTACGGTTACGCGGTGCGTGCGAGCTAGCTAGTGCTAGGCTGGCATCGAGGTTCGGAGCGTAGGCCGACTCGGCCAGGCCAGCGGTGCATGGTTTGGTAAAACAATGCGAGCGAAGTTGGCGAAGCCCCGTTAGCAGTAACGGGTGAACAACGGCTGCTGCTGTACGCGGTGTTGAAGAACGCGGTAAGGAATGCTGAAAAATTCCTTACACTACCCCCATCCCTCAAGAAGCCCCCTCCGCTACGCGAGTGTATGCATATCTCAGAAACCCCGGCTCCTCAGGTACACTTGCAGGGCAGGGTGGTTTTCGATGTTGGCCAGGGCACCCGGCTATCTTCAGCGAACGAGGAACTCGATCCTCTTGAGGCCTGTGGGGTAACGAATCCGATGGCTCAGAATCTTCTCGGGCTCGACGATCGGCTCCGATGCAGGGCGAGTCATGGACGGCGTGCGATGGCGTGGCGGTTGGCTTGTGGTCGGGATGTATGGGCGAAGCAAGCTGACGTGGAACGATGGGCTGATGTACCAGTCTGTCAGCAACAGTAAATGGGCGGTAATTGGGGTGATCATGTGGCTGATTTGGAATGGTCCACAATCGCGAGGTCGAACTTTCGGGACGACAGGCAGTCTTAAATTTTGTGTATCGAGCATTACATAATCCCCGGACTGGTACGTGACTAGGCGGCAGTGGCGGTCAGGAATTCTCTTAGCGATGACGTTTGCTTTTTTTATTGCTTCTGCTGCTCGCGTTCGGGCAGCTTGCAGTATCTCGGCGAACTGTTGAGCGCGCGGCGTGGGATTGTCCGGACTCGGCGTCATGGGCACTGTTGGATTTTGCCCGTAGTTCAGGTAAAACGGGGACTGCTGCGTCGTCGTTGACGTGGCGTTGTTGTAGGCGAACTCGATCAGCGGCAGCTGCTGCTCCCATGTTGTCGGGTCGTCGCACGTGGCACGAATCAGCTGCTCCATGGTCTGGTTCGTCTGCTCCGTTTGACCGTCGGTCTCGGGGTGGTAGGACGAGCTGAACTGTAGCCTGGTCCCAAACTTCTCCCAAAGATTCTTCCAGTAGTTGCTGGTAAACTTCGTGTCGCGGTCGCTGATTTTCGCGGCTGGTATCCCTTGCAGTCGAACGACGGTTGCGATGAATAGGCGAGTGGTTTTGTGAGAGTACGACGGCTTAGGCTTGCTTTGCTTGCTTGCCTTTACATTATTATGCTTCATCTAGCTTAGGTCTATTTTATCATGCATGCTTTTGCTTGATTTCCTAGGTTAGGTTCTTTCCTATATTTTATTATAGTTTTAGCATCGAACCAGGATTGCGTGCACCGAATTCGTGCTATTCGGTTTTCACCGAACATTCTACCAAATTCGGGAAGGCTCCATTCGGGACACTTCGCGACCCGCAGGCAGAACGCAGGAGCCATAGCTAGGGTTTAGCAAGCTAGGCAAGAGACAATAGGCAAAAGAGGGTTTGAACTAGAAAGGAGAGGGATACAAATAGCAAGCCCAAAAGGGTTATACTCACTATTGAGTACCCCACTACAGACTAGACAAGCATAATATTCTGACACACCCCCATAGTCAAAGTGGGGTATAATCAGCACAGCAAGCAGTCGTAGAGCAGGTTCACAAGTACAAGCAAAGCTAGAGGCATTCACAGAGGGCAAGTGAGGAGGAGGAGGAGGGAATGTGAGAGGAGAGGAGATGGGAGGCGACGGCTGAAGCTGCAGACACACGGGCAACAGGAGCGGCTGGCTCAGTGTCTACCGGAGATTGTAGCCTCCGGACTACTGGAGTAACTGGCTCCGCGGCTACGCCGAGCGGCTGGAGCAACTGACCCACGGGCGACTGGCGCAGCAGGCTCGCTGGGCTACCTGAGATTGTAGCCTCCGGACTACTGGCGTTGCTGGCGACACGATGGCTCAACCTCCGCTCAACCTCCCCCAACTGTCCCACCCCCCTTTCACACACCCCTTGCTGCACCCCTAGCTCCACTCCCACGTCACCCCCCTAGCACCACTCCCTCGGCTCCCACACACCCACCCCCCCGAGTGGCAGCTGCAGCAGTGGGAGACGAAGGAGGAGGAGGAGCAGGGGACGGCTCACACACCCGCCACCCCCATACCCGCCACCCTTATACCCTCCAACGCAAGGCAGAAACGCGGGAAGCAGCTGGGGCGGCGTGTGAGCGGAAGCGGGGCGGCGCGCGGGCCCCCAAGGCGCCTCGACGAGCGACAGGAGGGGGCGACGCGCGGGCCCCCAGGGCGCCGCGACGGGCGACGGGAGGGGGGGGCGACGCGCTGGCCCCTAGGGCGCCGCGACGGGCGACGGGCAGGGCGACGCGCGGCCCCCCAGGGCGCCGCGACGGGCGACGGGCAGGGCAGCGCGCGGGCCCCCAGGGAGCCGCGACGGGCGACGGGAGGGGGGGGCGACGCGCGGGCCCCCAGGGCTCCGCGACGGGCGATGGGCAGGGCAGCGCGTGGGCCCCCCGGGGCGCCGCGTGAGGCAGTAAACCGCCGCGCGCCTCGGGGCGCACGGCGAGCAGAAAACCGCCACGCGCCCCGAGCACGTGGCGGGCAGAAAACCGCCACGCGTCCCGAACGCGTGGCGGGAAGGAAAAAGGAACGTCGCGCGCCACGGGGCGCGCGACAGATAGTATGGCAGCGGAAGCAGGCGGGCGCACAGGCCAGGAGCGTAACCACTCTGTTACCATGTTAGAATAGCAGGCAGAACGCAGGAGCCATATCTAGGGTTTGGCAAGCTAGGCAAGAGAGAATAGGCAAAAGAGGGTTTGAACTAGAAAGGAGAGGGATACAAATAGCAAGCCCAAAAGGATTATACTCACTATTGAGTACCCCACTACAGACTAGACAAGCATAATATTCTGACAACCTTCACGTAACACCTGGGTTACTGGCATTGTGTCGAGACTATATATAGCCTCGTGTTGTACCCAGGTAATCATTCAATACATTTCCTCATTTCTGAACTTGATCCTATCAATCCTCACGCTTCCTATCAGAGCTCGTTTACACGCGAAGACTTCAACCGATAAAGCCTAGCTTTTAAAAAACGCCGGGGCGACGACGAAAAGCGCCGCTTTCGGGTACGTAAACCAGTTCCGCGCAATATTTCTAAGTACCCCTCGAACCGGTTTTCGAACGCTCCTCAGGTTTATTGGCGAAAAGTTGGAATTTCGACCGTCCGATCGATTCTCATCTCAACGTACCAGAGAATTTCACCCAAAAAGGTTGGAATTTGGAGCGTCAAATCGTTTTTTTTTTCAACGGCCGAGATTGGACGCGAAATTGACTAAGGGAGAATTACGCGACCTACAAAATCCACGCTCGACGATTCTACAATTGATTCGCTTCGCAGTATCTCGACCAGCGCACCGGATTGAATTATTTTCGTCGCAAATCTTCATGTAAATCGCCAGATGGAGGAAATTGGTGATAATTTCGTGCAAGAAATTACGGACTTACGCACCGACCTGGACAAGACGCGAGCAGCACTCCAACGAATTGAGGCGTTACTCGCGAACCAGTCGGCAGCCGCCACAGCAGCAGCAAATGCAGCAGCAGCAGCGGCGACACCGACATTTCACCCAGCAGCAGCGGCACCAGCTACGGTGAAGCTTGAGGCGGCACGTTCGAGGCTACCGGAGACGTTCAATCCGAATGCGAGAGACACCGACGTCCGTCGATTCAATGCGACCCTCGAAATTTACTTCGAGGCCGTTGGCTGTACGACCCCGACTAACGATGCAATTCGGATTCGGCTCTCAGCGACACTGTTGCGAGCCCCGGCGCTCGAGTGGATTTACAACAGTAACGAGATCTGAGGCGAGGGGTCATGGACGCAGTTTTGGGCGGCTTTGATAAAACGTTTCGAACTGATTAATTCGAGCTACATGGCGCGGCAGCAGATTCATCGGCATAAACAGTTCGGCAGTGTGGCGCAGTACACGCAGCAGATGGAAAGTCTGTTCAGCCGAATTACGGACCTGACCGAAGGGGAAAAAAATTGAAGCGTACACTGAAGGGCTCTAAGTCGAAGTCCGCCGACAGGTGATTGCTGCGAACTACAGTAACTAGCGCGACATGGTGTGTGCCGCGAACTACAGAACGTTTCGATGCGTTGACTCGAGGTCAACCCGACACATGACGCAACCGAACAGGAAATTTGGCACGGAGCGATCGGCACCCCCCACGAACGCCGACCCAATGGATATTGGCAAGATCGACGCGAAACAGCGGCCGACGAAATCTGAGAAATGTGAATTTTGCGGCGCAGCCGGACATCGATTCTTGGCGTGTTGGAAAATGAAGAAGGCACGAGCAGAGCTGCGGGGCAACAACAGTACCCCCAAAGTAAAAAAATGAGAATCGCCAGTAGCCGCGGATCGACCTGGCGATCGGGAAAAGATACGGAAAAAGGGGGAAATGCGACGACGTGGCGACTTCGGAGCGGGCGAAAAAAAGGAGAAAATGATGGCGCGTATTTTAAACGTCACGACCGGCCGGCAACACGGGAAATCGCCGAGACGAAGGTGGACTCCGTGAAAAAGGACTCTGCATCGATCGGGAAACTCCAGCCGAACACCCCCGAGAGTAAGAATTCGTTAAATTTATCCTACAAAGATATTTTAACTAGGAATATTACTTCTCGTGGTTTTCAAGCATTTGAGAAATTCAGGGGAGAATTGGAGGCTAAGAAAAAGCCTTTAGAGATTATTCAAGTACCTGAGAAGTTGGGCAAACAACTCCAGAACGTTGAGAAGGGTCGTGCGTTCTGAGGAGCTAATATTCTCTCCCTGCAACACCGTGTTAAGGCTCCCATTGACCACAGGTGAAGCCTACACAGCTGCAAAGGCTTAGGGGAAGGTTCCAGGCTCAGGAGAAGTTATTCAAGCCTCGGAAAAATCCTTCTATTCCCCAGGTGAAGTTGGAAGCTAAGAGTGCTTAGTCAGGTATAGGAAAGAGGGATATTGATTATTTTGATGTACCCTATGATCCTATTAACGAGACTATCTTTGGCTACTCAGCGCAGCAGAAACCACTACTCCTCGAGGTGTTATGCAAAGGGCGACGCCTCCAGGCACTGGTGGACAGTGGTGCGTCCCATTCGGTGTGCGACCGCGGGACGTTGGAGAAAATTGGAGAGTCCTCGGAGGAGACCCGGTTCACAGCAACAATGTGTTGAGGTGAAGCATCACTGCAGCTGCACATAGGTGCGTTGAGGTGGAAGCCGACGTTGCCGATCATTAACATCAAAAGGTTAGATTTCATCTTGGGGCGAGATTTTCTGAAGCGGTTCAACCCCGAGATTGACTGGGTCAACCGGAAGGCGTGCATCTACAACAACGGGAAAAGTATGGAGCTGCGAAGCTAGACGGATACAGGGGATGTTCCTGAAACGACACTTGCACGGTTCGAAAGGACGGTGAACGAGAGTAACACGGGTTACTTAGCACTGGTGATGGCAGCAGCAGAGGAGGAGAAGCCGAAAATGGAGCTACATGCAGCAGTATAGGAGGTGTTGGAGCAGTACAAATAAATCATGCCTGACGACCTGCCTGCAGCAGTACCTCCAGCGCAAACCCACGAGCACGAGATCGTGGAGGAACCAGGTGTGAAACAAGTCTCGCGTGCACCATACCGCCTTAGTCGGACTGAACTGACAAACATGAAGAAACAGATTGAGTACCTACTGGACAGACAACGGATCCGCCCATCCACCTCTCCCTACGGTGCACCAGTTCTCTTCACTCCAAAGCCGAACGGTAGTTTACGGATCTGCATCAACTATCGGGCACTGAACAAACAGAATCTCAAGAACAAGTGCGTGGTGGTGTATCTGGACGATATCCTCATCTACTCCAAGAATATGAAAGAGCACGTGGAGCATCTGCGGAATGTCTTCGAGATCCTGCGGGAGAACAAGTTCTACGTGAATGTGTCGAAGAGCGACTTCGCCCTGAAGAAGGTGCAGTTTCTCGGGCACATGGTGAGTGCGAAGGGTGTACGCGTGGACCCACGGAAGATCGAAGCCGTCAAGAAGTGGAAAGTTCCTAGGCTTTGCCAACTATTACAACAGGTTCGTGCCACAGTACGCTAAGATAGCAGCGCCATTGACGAACTTACTGAAAAAGGATACGCCCTATAAACGTGATACTCCTCAACAGCAAGCCATGGAGCAGCTAGAGACAGCACTGATTACTGCCCCAGTACTCATCCTACCGGATCCAGACAAAGACTATGTGGTGAAAGCAGACGCTAGTGACGAGGCAGTCGGAGCAGTACTGATGCATGACCACTGACGCGGGTTGCAGCCCATCGCCTACCTCAGTAAAAAACTACATGGAGCAGAACTGAACTACCCAATCCATGACAAGGAAGCCTTAGCGATAGTCACAGCCTTCAAGGCGCGGAGGTGCTACCTAGAGGGAGCCAAGACTACAGTCTACACTGACCACTGCAGTCTCAAGTACCTTAAGTTGCAGCCTACGCTCTTTCGACGACAGGTGCGGTGGATGGACTTCCTGGAAACTCACTTCCACTATGACATCATTTTCAAGCCAGGGCTACACAACAAGGCCGACGCAGTGAGCCACCCAAGGCACGTAGCAGGCATCCAGCTCGACGGGATGAACCCTCTACTCAAGGGTCTATTCCAACATGGGTACTCCGTGGACGAAGAGATCGCTACAGCACATAAACAGAAGCTGTTACAGTGGGAGAAAGACTTAGCTGTAAGGAAGGGTTCGGGAAAGATTTGGGTGCGAACTATGCCCCGCTCCACCAGCTCTTACTGGAGGAGTTTCGCAACATGGCATACGCGGGAAATTTCGGGAGTAACAAGACGTTAGCAGGGATAGCAATGTATTACTACTGGCCCCGGATGGCAGCAGGCGTGCAGCAGTTCGTCACCTCATGCGACACGTGCCAGCGGATGAAGAGTAGCAAGAAGAAAAAAGCAGGGTTACTCCAGCCTCTACTCGTACCGGAGCAGCCATGGCAAGTCGTTAGCCTCGATTTTATCACCGAGCTTCCTTCGACCTCACGAGGGCATGACGCTATTGTCGTGGTGATCGATACGTTCTCTAAAATGGGACATTTCATCCCAACCAACACCACGGCTACAGCTGAAGCAACTGCTCGCCTCTTCTTCAACCGCATCATCACCGTCCACGGTATCCCCGCTACACTGATCTCGGACAGAGACCCAAAATTCACTAGTAAGTTCTGGAGGGAACTCATGGGTTTGTTGGGGACAAAGCTTGCAATGTCTTCAGCCTACCACCCCCAGACTGACGAACAAAACGAGCGACTCAATCATGTGGTTGAACAGTTACTACGCACAACTTGCAAGGACGACATCAGCCACAGGGATCTACAGTTACCGGCGCTTGAGTTAGCTTACAACAACGCGTCACATGCGACCACAGGGAAATATCCTTTCTTCCTGTGCTACGGACTGGAATCACTTACACCACAGCAGCCAACCACACCAGTGCACGTCCAAGCCGCACATGACTTCGTCACCACCATGCAGCAGTTATGGGAGAAGACTCAGCGACGTCTCACCACGATGCAGAACTCCCAGAAGTAGTATGCCGATCGACAGCGACGAGATCACTCAGTACCAGTCAGAGATCAGGTTCTTCTAGACACACGCAACATGGACTTGTCTCATCTACCGTCCAAGCTCCGGCCTCGCTTCTGTGGTCCTTTTTGCGTTGAGGAGAAGGTGACGCCAGTAACATTTCGCTTGCGCTTACCTACCACGTGGAAGCTTTACAACGCTTTCCATGTCCAGCTACTGAAGCCCTACAAGGACCCCAACCTACAGTCCCATGGACGGCAGCTACCGCCACCACCACCTGTTCTCGTAGAGGATGAACCAGAGTACGAGGTGGAACGCGTTTTTACTCATTGGCGCGGCGGCGGCAAGACCCTCGAGTTTACGCTGGAAGGGATACGACCCGTCGGAGGACAGTTGGGTTGCAGAAGCTGATATGGGCAACACACGCCATGCTCTCAATGATTATCTTGTCAAGCAGGGTGTTTCTCACGCCACCCAGCTTTGAGGGGGGGATGTGTGAGAGTACGACGGCTTATGCTTGCTTTGCTAGCTTGCCTTTACATTATCATGCTTCATCTAGCTTAGGTCTATTTTTTCATGCATGCTTTTGCTTGATTTCCTAGGTTAGGTGCTTTCCTATATTTTATTAGCACCGAACCAGGATTGCGTGAAACAGCATCGGCGATTACTTCTTCGCATCCGACTTAATCGTTTATATATTTCTCACAGGAGCACTGGAGGCTGTCTCTCTGATCCATCCTCACGCCATTGCACTTGGCAAAGGATAAGCCAACAGCTGCCAAGGCTTGCGCTTTGCACAGGAAGCGATGTCGCCGAAGCCGGGCCCGTTGTTTCACGTCCCATGGCGGTGGATGGGAGGCTTTAAGGTGAGCGCAGCTTCAGGGCCAGCGTAGCTTAGTTGATATTCACGATGGTTCTGATCGCGTTCCGATCTCGATTCTGACACAACAAGCCGTACCGTCGCTTGCGTTACTTTTAAGTCGACTCAAAAGTGATTGGATTCTGACACAGTCAGCTTTGCCTTCAGTCGAGGAGCTCCCGACACGCAGTGCCGATTCCATGCTGTCGTCCTCCTTTGACCATTTGAACCCTAGTCGCCCTTTTCTACCGACTCCGTACTCTACTTATCCCATCACACCCCATCCCCCCCCAATCCCGCGTTCCCCGCAGTACATGATCCTCGCGCCGTTCCTCGCGCGAGCCGTGCACGCGCACCTGTACGGCGGCGATGACGCCCTTCTGTACTGACTGCTTCGTACCCTACTAACCCCACCACATCCTCCCTCCCACCCAATCCCGCACTCCCCGCAGTACATGATCCTTGCGCCGTTTCTCGCGCGCGCCGTGCACGCGCACCTGTACGACGGCGATGACGTGGACTCGTGGAGCTTCCACATGGTTAGCCTCGTGTTGTACCCAGGTGATCATTCAATACATGTCCTCATTTCTGAACTCGATCCTATCGATCCTCATTTCTGAACACGAGGACATGTACTGCATGCAGCGAAGTGAGCCATTTTTGTCAGTTTTTCAACGACGAACATAACCGCGTAGTTACCCCCAGGGTTCGAAGGTAACCCCGTGACGAAATCCATGGTAACCTGCGGCCAGGGCGCGCTCGGGCGGTGGAATCGGCTGCAATTGACCCGCCTTTCTTTTTCGCAAGCTCTTCATCACCTGACACGTAGGACACGACCCCACGTGGTGCTGTACGTCGGTCAACAGCTCTGGCCAATAGTAATACCGCTGCAGTTGCTGTCGCGTTTTTTCCACCCCGTCGTGTGCGTCCTGCAGTAGCAGTTCCCACAGTAGTGAGTACGCGGGTACCCAGCTGCGGTTGGTGCATGTTTTTACGTAATAGACTCCCTTTGTTTCCGTCAGTTGCTGCGAATTTCCGGTCGTGAAAAATGGATCGGTGCGGTATCCGTGGGTGAATAGGTCTGTTAACAGTGGGTTGGTTTGAGCAAGTAGGATGGCGTGAGGTTGGGCAGTGGGGCGGGTGAGTGCGTCAGCAATGTTCGACGCTCCCTTTTTGTTCGTGACGGTGTAGTGGAAATTGGACTCCAGATAGTCCAACCAGCGGATCTGTCGCGGATTGAGTTTCGGTTGGGCGCGAATGTCAGAAATAGGAAAGAATGAATGGCTAGAATGACAGCAGTACAAGGTTTGTATAGCAAAACCTAATTGGGCTGTACCCCATAAGGAGTGCCCCGCTACAGCCTAAAGCATATAAATGCATAGTTCTGACACACCCCCATAGGCAAAGTGGGGGACAAGCAAGAGAAGGAAGCAAGGTCAAGCTCAAGGTGGATCACAACGTCACCACGCAGTCTGAGCACAAGCAAATGGCCACAAGGATAGTTCACATGCAGAGTTATATATAAAGAAGAACAAGCAGCTTAGTGATCACAACTTAGCAAGTGTAAGCATGCAGGTATATGCATATAGATCACAGTACAAGCAAAGTCAAGAAGTGAGCAAGTGAGGCCAAGTAGGCACAAGGCCTAGAACAGTACAAAAACGCTGATGATCACAAAGCTGAAGTGCCTTGGTGAAGATATCAGCAGTGTTGGCCCGAGAGGCCACGTAAGCAAGACGAAGCTGACCACGCTGCTGCAACTCTCGAGCAAGGAAGTAGCACAGAGCGATGTGCTTCGTTCTGTGCTCCAATCTGTGCTCCTGACACAAGGCAATCATGGCCTTGTTGTCGACGTACAGAACTGGAGGAGAACGAGGCGGATCGCCCAAGTCGGTCAGCAGGTAGGTGAGCCAGCGTAACTCCTGTGCAGCCATGGCCCCTGCGTAGATCTCAGCCTCACAACTGGAGCTGAGAACAGAAGACGAGCGGGTAGACCGCCACGAAACAGAGCCGGAGCCAAGGCTGAAGGTGTAACCCTGTGACGACCGCTGCGTAGCCAAGTCGTCAACCCAAGAAGCGTCTGCGTGACCAGTGAGGACAACTCGAGCCCGTCCTCCAAGCACGAGCCCCATGCCCGACGTACTACACAAGTAGCGCATCACCCTCTTAGCGGCCTTCCAGTGCTCTGGTCGGTGTCTCCCGGGCGCAACGTAGCGAGCCAGGATGCTAAGAGGGTAAGCAAGGTCAGGTCGAGTGCAGGTCATCAGGTACATGAGGCAGCCCACAAGCTCTGGATACGGGCCACTCGGCTCTACGGACTCATCCGAAGGCAGAGCTGAGAGCGAGTGACCGGTAGGCAGAGGAGTGGCCTGTGGCGAGGAGTACTCGAAGCCGAAGCGCTGAAGGACCTGCTGCACCATGTGTGACTGAGTCAAGGTAATGGTGCACTGTGCTCTGTCCCGGGTGATCTGCAAGCCAAGATAGCTGCGCAGCTCACCCAGGTCCGTGCACGTGTGTCTCTTCTGGGCTCCGACTTCACGTGGGCGAGTCCCTCAGTGTCAGCAGTGGCAAAGACCAAGTCGTCGACGTACATGAGGATGTAGAACGGCGGCAGAGAAGTGTTGGTGCGTAGAAACAGCGACGGGTCAGCAGTGGAAGGAGCAAACCCAAGAGCCGCAAGAGTCGTCCTCAGTGTGTCGTGCCTCTCGCGAGGCGCCTGGCGGAGACCGTAGACTGGCCGCCGGAGGCTCCACTAGGTACCTGCAGGAAACTACCCAGTGAAGCCAGGTGGGCGGTGCAGCCAGATCTCCTCGTGCAGGCTGCCCTGTAGGAAGGCTGTGCTGAAGTCAAGAGAGTGAAGCTCGTAGTCACGCTGCGCGGCAACGTGCAGCAGCACCCGAAGAGTGGTCATCTTCGGGGTAGGGGAGAAGGTCTGGAAGAAGTCAACTCCCTGTCGCTGACTGAAGCCTCGTGCAACGTAACGCGCCTTGAAGACAGGCGGAGAACCCGGCGGCCGCTTCACCCTGAAAATCCACATGCCACTGACGATGTTCGCCCCAGGTGGGGGAACCTCGTCAACGTAAGTGCCTGTGGACTTCCAGGATGCCATCTCTGCGTCCATGGCTGTTTGCCACTGAGAGGAGTAGGGACCCTCTATTGCCTCTGCGTAAGAGCGCGGGGTCGGGATGTCTGGTGCATCCGGGTCTCCCTCAGGTGCAATCAGCATGGACACGAGATGAGGTACAGCAGCTGCAAAACACTCAAAGTCCTCCTGCCTGTCCTCAAGGACGTCCGTGCCAAGAGCACACTCACCCCCGACGGACAGAGGACAGACAGACTCAGACTCAGCAACAAGACTAGCGACGTAGTCTAGACGACAGGCGGCAGCAAAGTCAACCAGCTCAGTAACTAGGGCAGACGCAGTAGTGGACGCAAACGAAGGGTCAGTGACAACAGTGGCTAGAAGACGGGTGACAGTAGGACTGGCAGCATGAGCAAGGTCTGACGGCGGGTCAGGGACGTCAGGAAGAGAGGACGCGGGAGGAGACGGCAGAGGGACACGCAGTGGAACAGAGGAAGGACGAAGTGCCATCTGGTGCGTGCCTGGGACAGGGGGAGGACGCGGACGTGGAACACGACTGCCAGTGGGACCAGCGTGAACAGGCGACGCAGGACGAGACTCAGGCCCACGACGCTCCGTAAGACCTCTAGTCGGCCCAGAGTAAGGAGAAGGACCAGGCAGTGGGGAGGCTGGCTGTAACTGCGACTGCGACTGGTCAGGCTGTGGACACAGTAAGGGAGGAGTAGGACCAGTAGAAGGCGAGAGGCCAAGAACCTGCTGAAGGAGTGGAACGAAGTACGGCCGCGACCGCGCAGTGCCTCCAGAACCAGCAGAGACAGCACCTGGACCCCCAGCTCCAGGGTCTGCAGCTCCAGCAGCACCTCCAGCAGCAACAGCTCCAGCGCCTCCAGCTCCAAAACCTGCAGCACCACCAGCTCCAGTAGCTCCAGTACCTCCAGTACGAGCACCTCCGGGACCAGCGGCTCCGGCACCTCCAGCAGCTCCAGCACCAGCAGTACCTCCAGCAGCTCCAGCTCCAGCAGCTCCAGTACCTCCAGTACGAGCACCTCCGGGACCAGCGGCTCCAGCACCTCCAGCAGCTCCAGCACCAGCAGTACCTCCAGAAGCTCCAGCTCCAGCAGCTCCACTACCTCCAGTACGAGCACCTCCGGCAGCTACAGCACCAGCAGGACCTCCAGCAGCTCCAGCTCCAAAAGCACCTCCAGCGGTAGGCCCCCCAGCTCCAGCAGCACGGCTACAGCGCCGAGCGTACCACTCGCGCAGCTGCTGTGGAGAGAGGGGCTCCCGCCGTGACAAGACACCCGGAGGACCTCCAGACTCAGCACTCTCAGGCTCAGCACGCTCAGGCTCAGCACCCCCAGGCTCAGCACCCCCAGACTCAGCACCCCCAGGCTCCACACGCTCAGGCTCAGCACCCCCAGGCTCCGCACCCTCAGACTCAGCAACCCCAGGCTCAGCACCCCCAGGCCCCGCACCCGCAGGCTCAGCACCCCTAGCAGCACCAGAGTCGACAGCTACCTCGACAGGCTCGACCGGGTCTACCTGGGACACACCTGAGGGGGCAGGACCCTGAGGGGGGAGGGGGTCTTCCGGAGGAGCACCTGGTGCTAGGAAGAGCGGTGGGGGGGGGAGAGGGGCAGTGCGGTAGGGAAAGAGACGGTAGTAAGGTACCAACTCGTCAAACGTGACGTCCTGAGAGGACAGAACACGACGCGAGGTGGGGTGGTAAAACTGCCACCCAGGCGCGTCAGGGGGGAAGCCAAGGAAGACGCAGGGAACAGCACGGGAGGACAGCTTGTCCGCGGAAGAATCGCGGACAAAAGCTCGAGATCCCCAGACACGGAACACAGACGCATCGCCAACCTTCCCCGTCCACCGCAGAGCAGGTGTGGTCTCCGGCACGGAGACACGAGGCTGGAGGTTGAGCTGATGCGCAGCGTACTGGACCGCGAACGGCCACAGAAAATGGGGAGCAGCCGCATGGATCATGGACGTGCGAGCGACGTCCATGACCATGCCAATGCGGCGCTCAGCAATCCCATTTTGCTGTGGGGAGGCCGGAAGCGTGAACGTCTGGCGGATGCCCTCCGCACGACAGAAAGCCCGCAGAAGTCGGAGGAAAACTCACCACCTCTGTCGGAGTGCAGACGCAGAACAGGAAGGTCCGAGCCGAAACACTCGCTGAGCTGGTGACGGGCAGCGCGGATCCAGTCGATCAACACCTCAGTGACCTCACCCTTGCGGCGCAAGGGGAAGACTGTGGTGTAACGCGAGTAGTCGTCAACGACCAGCAGAAAGTAACGCTCGTGACCCTGTCCACGGACGTGGGTTGGGCCCCACACGTCCATGTGGAGAGTCTGCAGGGGAGCCTCTGTCGGAGGGAACTCGGAGGAGTGAGGAGCGGCGCGCTGCCGCCCCTCGACGCAAGGAACGCAGGTAGGGGCAGGCCCCGGTGGGAGGGGAGGGAGAGACCGGGGGAGACCAGAGACAAGGGTACGGGAGGCCATACCTCGGAGACGAGGCAGGGAGGGGTGACCAAGGCGGTGGTGCCAAAGGAGAGTCTGGTGTGACAGAGTATGACACGAGCAGGTGGCAGACTCCGGACCAGACCTGGACGCGGCAGCAAACACCTGACCAGACGCGGCTACCTGACCAGACGCAGCAACCGGAGGAGACTCAGTAGTCAGTGTGTACAGGCTCGACCCAGGCCGACGGGTGAACGTGGCCAGGTGGCGGCCCGTCCGAGTGCACGTACAGTGGGTCACACGCTGACCTCCAGGAGTGAACTGGTCAACCCACACGTCCTGGAGGTCAGCTCCACTCACCAAGTTCGTAGAGAACGAGGGGAGGTGAAGACCCGACAGTGAGCCAGACGGGGCCGCCGAACACGGCAGAACCGTGGAGGAGTGCGCAAGGACTGGGCCCCCAGAGGGGTCCGCCAGGGAGACTGCAACCGGCCGACTGAGCGGCGTGAGTGTGGTGCTGTCGCGAAAGAAGGAGCGGGAAGCACCTGAGTCAAGTGTGAAGGTGTGCAAGGCCTCAGCAGGCGCAGTACCAGAGAGAGCAGACTCACCAGCACCTGGAGCAGCAGACTCACTAGCACCTGGAGGAGCAGACACTAGCATCTAGAGCAGCAGCCTCAATGCCCGGGTCGGGCGGAACACACAGGTAACAGTCACCCTCAGCACTATCAGTCACAGCATGCATGGCAGCAAGGATAGCATCGAAATCAAGATCAAAGATAGCAACACCAGACTTAAGCAGATCACCCCAGCGAGGGAGCTCAACGGCGTCAGGAAACTGGGCGCGCCAGGCGTCAGTCAGGCGACCGAAACAGCGCTGCGTCGTGTGTGGCAGCCCGCACGTCTCCCCACGGCGCCCGCCGGTGCGGAGAACGTAAGTGCAGGGACCAGCACCCCCAGACCTCCCACGCCCAGCGTACCACTCACGAAGCTGCTGGGGCGACGGGGTCTCACGGGAACGCTGCTGCTGCTGGCGCTGGCTACCGCCAAAGCCTCCATGCTGCGCGGCTCCACCCCGACCAGCACCACTGTTAGAAACTAGAAGTGAACGAGAAAATGAAATGAACTAGGCAGCAGGGTGATACAAATAGGAAACCCTAGCAATGTTGTACTCCCTAAGGCTAAACCCACTATAGCCTACACAATATAAACATGTATAATGTTTGACACACCCCCATAGGCTAAGTGGGAGACAACCAGATGGTCGTAAGACCAGTTCAGAAGAGCAAAGCAAACTTAGGGTGGATCTCAACGTCACCACACATTCTGAGCACAAGCAAATGGCCACAAGACCAGTTCACATGCAGAGTTATAGAATGAAAAGCAAACAAGGCAGTGATCAAAACCTAGCAAGTGTAAGCATGCAGGTATAGACATATAGATCACAGTACACGCAAAGTCAAGACGTGAGCAAGTGAGGCCAGGTGGGGACAAGGCCTAGCATAGTACAGACACGCTGATGATCACAAGGCTGAAGTGCCTTGGTGAAGATATCAGCTGTGTTGGCCCGAGTGGCCACGTGAACAAGACGAAGCTGACGACGCTGCTGCAGCTCTCGAGCGAGGAAGTAGCGGAGAGCTATGTGCTTCGTTCTGTGCTCCAGTCTGTGCTCCTGACACAAGGCAATCGCTGCCTTGTTGTCCACGTACAGAACAGGAGGAGAACGAGGCCGCTCTCCCAGGTCAGTCAGCAGGTAGGTGAGCCAGCGAGCCTCCTGTGCAGCCATGGCTGTGGCGTAGATCTCAGCTTCACAACTGGAGCTGAGAACAGAAAAAGAGCGGGTAGACCGCCAAGAGACAGAACCAGAGCCAAGGCTGAACGAGTAACCCTGTGACGACCGCTGCGTAGCCTGGTCGTCAACCCACGAGGCGTCAGAGTGACCAGTGAGAACAACTCGACTCGGTCCTCCAAGCACGAGCCCCACGCCTGACGTACTCAACAAGTAACGCAGCACCCTCTTCGCAGCTTCCATGTGCACCTTTCGGTGCCTGCCTGGAGCCACGTAGCGAGCCAGAAGGCTCGAGTGCAAGTCATCAGGTACATGAGGCAGCCCACAAGCTCCGGGTACGGACCACTCGGCTCTACGGACTCGTCCGAAGGTGGAGCTGAGAGCGAGTGGCCGATGGCCAGAGGAGTGGACTGTGGCGAGGACCAAGTGAAGCCGAAGCGCTGAAGGATCTGCTGCACCATGTGTGACTGTGTCAGTGTGATGGTGCGGCGTGCTCTGTCCCGGGTGATCTGCAAGCCAAGATAGCTGCGCAGCTCACCCAGGTCTGTGCACGTGTGTCTCTTCTGCAGCTCGTACTTCACGTGTGCAAGTGCCTCAGTGTCAGGAGTGGCAAAGACCAAGTCGTCGACGTACACTAGGATGTAGAACGGCGGCAGGGAGGTGTCGGTGCGTAGAAACAGCGACGGGTCAGCAGTCGAAGGGGCAAACCCAAGTGCCGCAAGCGTCGTCCTCCTGCGATGTGAAGCACGGGTGGTGAGCACAAAATGTTTTTGAGGGCCGAGAAGGCAGCTTGCTCTTTCTCCCCCCACGTGTACTCAACCCCCTTCCTTAGCAGGTCGGTCAACGGGGCGGTCAACTGCGCCATGTCGGGGACGAACCGTCGCACGTAGTTGACGAACCCCATAAAACTCTGCAACTCGGTCAAGTTGGTCGGCGCGTGCCATGCTTGAATCGTTGCAATCTTTTTCGGGTCTATTTCCACTCTGTTGGCTGAAATAGCGTGCCCTAAAAACTCCAGCCTGTCCTGTAAAAACTCACACTTAGAGGCTTTGGTCAGTAGGCGGTTCTCACTCAGTATTTAAAAAACTGCTTCGATGTCCTATAGGTGTTGTGCCCTGTCTGGGCTGTAGATTAGTATGTCGTCTAAGTAGACGATCACGCACTTATCTAAAAGTGGGCGGAAGGCTTCGTTCATGGCCATTTGGAAGGTCGCGGGGGCGTTGGTCAGTCCTAAGGGCATTACCGTGTATTCGAAAGATCCGTAGCGGGTTCGGAAGGCGGTTTTCGAGGTCGGGCAGATTGACGCGGATCTGATGGTAACCTCCTCGAAGGTCAATTTTAGAGAAAACTCGGGCTGTGCGAAGTTGGTCGATCAGTTCGTCGGCTCGCGGAATGGGGTAACGGGACTTGATGGTAACTCGGTTCAGTGCGAGGTAATCTATGCACATGTGAAATCCCCCGTCTTTTTTCGGTGTGAACAGTATCAGTGCGGCGAAGAGCGACGAACTCGGGCGATTTTTTTTTTCTTCTCGAGCGGTAATCCAGCTGCTTCCGTAGTTCGCCCAGTTCGGGTTGGGTCAGTCGGAATTGTCGCTGTACTGTCGGCTGTGCCCCCGGTTCTAGTTCTATCCTGTGGTCATGCGGTCGCTGAGGTGGCAGTCCCTCCGGTAGGTCATCCGGAAAAATCCCGCTGTACTGCTTCAGTAGTGCTGCCAAGTCATCCGGTACGTCGGCGAGCAGTTTCTTTAAATCGCTCGGTTTGTCTGCTGCCTCGGCTTCCCGAATGTTAACCGCATACATGTCAGCTCCTGCCGCTACGGCGCCTTTCATCGTGATTGCGTTGACACGCACTGACGAAGACTCAGGCGAGCTCCAGCGAGGTAGGGCGGTGTTCTTACCATTCACGCGCACGGTGCAGTCACCCGTCGTCCAGTCGATTCGCGGATTGTGTCGTCGCAGCCAATCACGGCCAAGTAAAATGTCGGTCCTGTCGAGGGTCGTTGCGAGCATTTCCTGGGTAAATGTGAAGTTACCCCCGCATCGGATCCGAACTCGGTCCACACATTCCCGTATCTCCAGTGGCGTGCCATCGACCAAACGTGCGTCAATCTCAGGAAAACATCTGTCCAGTGCTGTGGAAGTGTTGATCAGTTTGATGTTGTTGCCGTAGGACCCCGGTCTCGGTCGGCGAAGAATATCCAAATTTTCCGCCATAGCGAGAATCTCGTTGAACTCCGTGACGTTGCGCAACTGAATCTCTTGAGCGATTTCATGCTTCAGGCCGCCGATGTAGCGGTCGATACGCTCTCCCTCGTGCATGTAGCCCACCTGCTCGCACAACGCCAGAAACCCGCTGGTGTAGTCGTGGACGGAACCGAGCTGGCGCCTAGTGCGGAGCTTCTGACGCGCCGTGATCGAAGCCGCGATTGGCTCGAATCTCGCACGCAGACCTGCGCACCACGCGTCCCACGTGCGATACTGGGGTACTTCCACGAAATACGCCGGCGCCCAGGGTCCGATTTGTCCTTCTCGTGTCGGTAGAGTCTCGTAATTCACCGGCTTCGTGACGATGACGCGCCACCAGTCCATGGCGGGTCCTCGCAGCAGTGACACGGCGTATCGAATCTTCGCCGAGTCCTCCGAGACGTAGTTGGCGTCGAAGAATACGTTCATCGTGAACAACCACGCGTGAACGGTCGGACCACCCCGTTGGCTTGGATCGAAGCAAGGCGGACGCTGTGGCTTGAGTGGCATCGGTGACGGCAGTGCTGATTCGCCGATCGGCACCGAAATCGTGACTCGTGGTTGGCTTCTGGCCGCATTCGTCGCTCCAGGGTGTGCCGCGTCGTGGTCGTCGTCTCCGTCGTTGCGGGTGACGCCATCACTAGCCGCGCTCGAGGGTTGCCCCACACTTCCGTGTTGTGGTGCTTGACGTGCTGGTTGTCCCTGCGTGCCTTGTGTTTGTAACTGTGCTTGTTGCGCCCGTGCGACGTCGTTTTGCAGTGACGTACGTTCTGCCGTCAGCGCCGCGATTTCTTCAGAACTTTCACGCAGCTGCTGCAGCAATTCGTTTAGGCGCTCCTGCGTGAGTGTCGTGATGTCGACGTGCTCGGCCATCTCGAAGGACGGCGGCTCGGCTTAGCTCTAGGCGCAGTCGTGGCTGCACGCGTTTACGAGAGAACGCGAGGACAACGGCTCCTAGGTGCTAAGGGGCGTGAGTCCCTTCGAGTGCAAAAAACAAAAGTTGATTTCCCTGGGTGCGGAGATGCGCGGTCCGAAAGAAAGTGGCTCTGAATACCAAGTGTTACGGGTGCAATGGAACGAGATAGCGGGGATTGCACTAGGTGTCAAACGAGTACAAAGTATGAACGAAGGCATGAGAGAATACATATGTGCGAAGACATGCAACAGTTACGCGATGCGTGCGAGATATCTAGGCTGGCATCGAGGTTCGGGCTAGTCCCGAAGCGTAGGCTGACTCGGCCAGGCCAGCGGTGCATGGTTTGGTAAAACAGTGCGCGCGAAGTTGGCAAAGCCCCGTTAGCAGTAACGGGCGAACAACGGCTGCTGCTGTACGCGATGTTGAAGAACGGGGTAAGGACTGCTGAAAAAATCATTACACCAAGAAAATAGTGCTAAATTGTTTATTTTCTCTAACGCATGGTTTCGTTAGGCACGTTTTGCCCTTCTACAGAAGCTCTGGTGCGCGTGCGCTGTTTGTTGTTTCAGTCGCCCACACCCGCCCGCTTGCTCAAGGGCCACGGCGAACCCTGCCTTCGGGGTAGAGCGGTTGTTGTGGGGAAAGAGGAAGGCAAGTTGCATCGCGTTATTGCTCCGCTCAGGTTTCCCCCTCCATCAGGAATACACCTGGTCCGCGGTATTTTAACCGCGCGAAAATGTGTAGCAGGATTTTGGATTATCTGGCCGTGGTGAAGATAAGAGTGCAGAATTTCGGTCATTATTTTCACCACCAAATATCTGAACAGCATGGAAAGTTTTGACAGCACTACTCAAAAGGAGCAATTCGGCTCTTTTCGCCATCTGGAATGTTCCAGAGTCGGGAAAGTAAAACCATCGACGGTGACGATTCTTTTTGGAAAATTCGGATGGGGAAATTCGCTTGCCACGTGGACGGCGCCAGCTGAAATATCAAAAAAAGGCTTGGCAATCTACAACTTGGTTCGGTCAAGTGTGAACAGCGATTTCTGGCCACCCAACAAGAAACGCCCAGCGTGCCGACAAACTTGGTTAGGATACCGGCGGTTAAAATACCGCGGACCAGGTGTATCAACCATGCTGACCCCCGCCGTGCCAAGGCGCGCTGCAACACGGCTCCGCTTGTTGCCTTGTTGCTTTGGCGGGAGGTTTTTTCCCTCCGAGTATGTCGCAGCGGTTGGATTTGTCTCCGTCGCAGGTTCTTCACCGTTGATGCTCTCCAATTTGGATCCGCTCGATGTGCGGGAACCTATCGTCCGCAGATCACTGGTGTCTGCCACACTGAGTCCCACGTACACAAGTCACGGAAGGCTCCACCAGGAGAATTTCACGTCTCAGCTTCATATTCAGGTTTCCAGAAGTAATTCTATGCTTCTGGCCCGATCCGTTTTCAGGAAGTCTTTCGCAGCCTCCACCCTGCCTAAGGATCTAAGGAACCTCCGACTTTATTCGGCGTTTAAGATGGCTCAGGAGGGGATTCTTCTCGGAATGGGCAACCCGCTGCTGGATATCTCAGCGGTGGTGGACGAGGCGTTTCTCAACAAGTAGGCCCTCCACTGTCTGGGAGAATTCGTCGAGTTTCTTTTGGAAACGATTATGTTTACTAGTTTTACACGTCTCGTGATTTGCGATCGCGATCGGTTTTCCGTTGAAATGCGTTCGTGCGTGTGTCAGCTACTCATGTGTCGCCAACTTGCAAATGACGTGCGCATTTCGAGCAGATACGATGTGAAGCTCAACAACGCCATCCTGGCGGAGGAGAAGCACGTTCCCATGTGAGTCGCTAAGGAATGAGAGGGAGTTTCGGTGCAAACGGACATATGAGGTCAATGCCGTTTCATTCAATGCGACGCGGATTCATATAAGATCCATACTCTGTTCTTCGAAGCGAGCTTCAAACGTGGCGACATGTACACATGGCACTTTCGCCCGATCCCGTGTCGCTGATCTCCTAGACTCACAATTACCCTTTCTTGTGTTTCGTAGCTATTATCTGACAACCCAGTTTCCTGCGCAATGTTAATCTGCGAACGTATGCGGCGTGGCGGCAGGTACGGCGAGCTCAAGGAGCGCTACCCCGTGGAGTACATCGCCGGGGGCGCCACGCAGAACTCCATCCGCGTCGCTCAGGTCCGTGCTCCGCCTTCCGTGCTCACCATGTCTTCCGTTTTCTCCCGTCCCGTCCTCACCCGTTCGTTAATCAGGGTCGCTTGAAGTATCTGCGTCGACGCCTCTGCACTTCGGACCAATCTGCCTGACGTTCTTTTCCTTCGCTTCATTCTTTTCTTCCGCTGGGGGCTTTCCCTCTCGCCTTTTCCAGTGGATGCTGCGTGCGCCCAAGGCGGTGTCGTACATGGGGTGCATCGGCAAGGACGAGTTCGGCGCGGAGATGACCCGCAACTGCACGTCAGCGGGAGTCAATGTGAGTGAATCTGAAGCCCTTTCTGGGCGAATACAGGAGCAAAGCTGGCACTTCCACAGGATGTGCGAACGCTCACTGGATCAGGTCGGCGTTCAGATTTTTCGATGCACTCATATTAATAAATCTTGTACTTGTTTCAGGTCCACTATAGGGAGGACGACACCACGCCAACTGGCACGTGCGCCGTCCTTATTGTTGGGGGCGAACGGTATGTCCATGCCGTTCATGCCGTAGTGGTCGGCCACACCATTGCACGAGCGCATGTGCACTGCATCTCGCATGCTCCACAATGACAATGGCATCGCGCACTGCCCATGTATGCGCCTGCTAACACCCACACGTTGGTTTCTCGAAACACCCGCCGCTTTTTCTCGTCTTGTCTATAGGGAAGCCAGCGAGTTGCGTGAGAGAAGCTCGTTGGGTTCATTGTTCATCATGATCACACCCCTTGGAGGTCCACAGGTCGTTGATCGCCAACCTGGCGGCGGCCAACTGCTACAAGATCGACCATCTGCACGCAGCGGAGAACTGGGCGCTGGGTGAGTCGGGCAGCAATGGGGCGTCACGAAGCGAACAGAATGAGGGTCATGGTGACTTGGAATGTGGTCGAGGCGGTCTGTTCGAATCGTGGCAGATTCTGGGTACATGCAGACCTAGCACATGCACACCTAGCGCATGCCCTGTCGCTTTCTCCCAGTGAAGAAAGCGCAGTTTTTTCACACCGAAGAAAAGTTTTCAGATAAACCCGAAACCCGTTTGTCGTGCCATGCCCCATTACCTTTCTCCTGGACTCGTCCGTTATGCCACCCGCCCCGTTCCACTCTCCCAGTGGAGAAGGCTCAGATTGATCTCATCACGGGTCCTTTCGCGAGTGTTGGCTCAGATTGATTTCTGGGCCCATGCAAGTTACCTTTGTGCACATACCTCAAACAGTCGCCCATTCCCATCCTCATCTCAAAGGTCCTCTGTTTGTCGCATGTCCCGTCCCATTCTGTTTGCGCAGTGGAGAAGGCGCAGTTCTTCTACATCGCGGGGTTCTTCCTCACCGTGAGCCCCGAGAGCATCATGGCCGTCGCCAAGCATGCCGCGGACAAGAACAAGGTGAGGCTCCGGGGATAGGTAGAGAGGAGACAGAGCGTTGGTGGCTTTTGTTCTTCTGTAACGAGGTGCAGAATGATCACGGTAGTGGCGAGGCACGCAGCGGAGAAGAACAAGGTGAGGGTCTGGTCTGGGGCCAGGTGGAGGGGGGGAGATAGAGGGTTGGTTGGTGGCCTTTTTTCCACCCGGAGTGCGGAGTGTGCTGCACGATGATCCTGGTGGGGGCGAAGCACGGCAGTGAGAAGAAGAAGCTGAGGGACGGGAAAGATGGAGGGGATCACACGGTCAGTGGCCTTCATTCCTTGCTCACTGTAGCTTCCAGTCCATTCTGGTCATGACCAAGCATGCAGCGCAGAAGACGAGCATGAGCGGAGTTGAGTCGTGAGTGGACTCAGAAGTGAAGCCCGCAAGCATCATGGCCGTGACGTGGCCCTCACAAGGCAGGCATGGAGGTGAGGGCATCACAGTGATCCTCGCTGCACCTTCCATCGCGCAATAACTGTACGAGTGTGAACCATGTATGTGCCTTGAAATCTCGCAGCAACCAGTTGTCCACTTCAACCCCTGCTCCATCCCACCCCATCCCGCCAGGTGTTCACCATGAATCTGGCGGCGCCCTTCATCGCACAGTTCTTCACACAGCCTCTCATGGACGCCCTCCCGTGAGTGCCGCACCCCTCCACACCTTCTTCTTCCCCCAAACAACGTCCCCTGAGTAATATACCGTGATGTGATCCCACTGCCTCACACCCTCACTGCCTGATCCCACTGCCTCACACCCTCACTGCCTGATCCCACTGCCTCACACCCTCTCACACACGCCCTCGCACCACTCACGCACCCTCTCCCCCCCCTGCTTCCCCACGCCCCTACTCGCACCTCCGTTCGCAACTCCTCTTTTGATTGATCGTCGCTCATTTCACAGTTCTTCTCCCGGCCTTTTATGAACATTTGTTTTCGTGACTCGTGCACCCCATCCCTTGCTTCCGTTTCCTTCCTGAGTAATTTACTTTCACTCACCAGTCCACCCTCCTCCGCCTGCCCTCTCATGCCTTCCTCCATAGCCTCTCCTCCTGTGCCTGCCCTTCCATGCCCACCGTCTCATGCCTGCCCTTTCATGCCTGCATCCCCATGCCTACCTGCCCATGCCCGCGCAGCTACGTGGACTACCTGTTTGGGAACGAGACTGAGGCTCAGACCTTCGCCAAGGTTCAAGGCTGGGAGGTGCGTGCTGGGGCTGGGAGGTGCGTGCTGGGGCTGGGAGGTGCGTGCTGGGGCTGGGAGGTGCGTGCTGGGGCTGGGAGGTGCGTGCTGGGGCTGGGAGGTGCGTGCTGGGGCTGGGAGGTGCGTGCTGGGGCTGGGAGGTGCGTGCTGGGGCTGGGAGGTGCGTGCTGGGTCTGGGAGGTGCGTGCTGGGGCTTTACTATAACGCATGACTTTTGTGTCACTACTCAATTGTAAGCCGTACTTACAATGCATGATGTGTTATTGTCTTCTGTTTTCCTTTGTTTGTTTGTTTGTTTGTTTGTTTTTTTAGCACTCTGAAGAGTGAAACATGGTTCGCTCGCTTTAGCCTTACCTACTCGTTACCCAATCCCCTTCATGGTGCACGTCACCGGCTGTGAGCAGACGGAGAAGGTGGAGGAGATAGCTCTCAAGATCTCGGAGCTGCCGAAGGTGAACGAGTCGAGGAAGCGGGTGGTGGTGATCACGCAGGGCAAGGACGACACTGTCATCGCCCTGGATGGCAAGGTGCGTCTCGTGTGGGGCTATGGATGGCAAGGTGCGTCTCGTGTGGGGCTGTGGATGGCAAGGTGCGTCTCGTGTGGGGCTGTGGATGGCAAGGTGCGAGTGGGGCTGTGGATGGCAAGGTGCGTGTGGGGCAAGTTGTGTTTATACCTTACCTATTGCTGGATGGGATGGTTCCTATTCCTGGATTGGAAAGTGCACCTGGGGCAGGCAGTATCTGCACTGTGCCGTGAAATGATGTGCTTTGGTTGTGTCCTGTGAGCAAGGATGTTCCTTCTGGTCTGAGCTGTGCCTGCCTGCATTGTGTAACTGTGGAGTGATATTCCTGTATCAAAGCTAGTAATCGAAGCGAGGAAGACAGGAAGAGGTGTGATAATTTGTTATCTATGATTACCAGAGAGATGATCCTCACTCTATCTAACAGGCAATGATCGACCCGGTGATTCTGGTGAAGGGGAATTTTGTGGACACTAACGGGGCGGGAAATTCGTGTGGGGGGGCCTTGCTGTGGCAGCTGGTGCAGGGGAAGGACATGATGGCCCTCGCCCCATGCACTCATGAATAACCGATGAGGCCCCTTTCCTGTACCTAGCTGGGTGCACTCATGCATGTGTGATGTCAACCCCTCTCCCGCACCCCTTGTGTGTGTATCTTTGTCTACACGACCAGGTGCCCACCCAGTGATTGGCTGAAACAGGATCTGGTGGACACCAGCAGGGCCGGCGACTCGTTGGTGGTCACCTGCACTCACTCTTACATTCGAGCTCTCACTGCCAACCCCCTGCATGTCCCTCACACATGCAGGTGACCACCCACCCGGTGATTCTGGTGAAGAAGGAGGATCTGGTGGACACCAATGGGGCCGGCGACTCATTTGTGGGGGGCTTCCTGTCGCAGCTGGTGCAGGGGAAGGACATCGCAGAGTGCATCCGGGCCGGTAATTACGCGGCCAACGTCATCATCCAACGGTCAGGATGCACTTTCCCGGAGAAGCCCGACTTCAAGTAACTTTTGTGACCATTGCACCGACAATTGCAACAGGCTAAATCCTGATATAGCGCCTTACCATTTTTGGAGGTACCAATGAGTGTTGTATTGGCATTTGTGGAAAGTTGAAGGGTCTCAGAAACTGAATGCAACGGAATGGTGTGACTAGGAAAGCAGGGCAGTACAAATATGAAATGAAACCCTAACTGAGTTGTACTCACTAAGGAGCACCTCATTGCAGCCTATAACAAATAATAACATTTGACACACCCCCATAGGCTAAGTGAGGGGCATCAAAGCAAGCAGGGTGAACAAACGGTCACAAGACCAGTCAATACAAGAAGCAAAGCAAACTCAGGGTGGATCTCAAGGACACCACACAAATTCCGAGCACAAGCAAGCGGCCACAAGGCCAGTTCAAGATCACAATATATGTAAAGGCATGACAAGCAGAACACGCAACAAGAGCAACACTACAGCAACCGTGGGCCTACCTCAACAAGCCCTAGCTGCACACAGAACATGTGGTGGTCACCAGGCGCCAAGGCCTTGGTGAAGACGTCGGCAGTGTTGGCCTCTGAGGCCACAAAGTCCAAGCGTGCCTGGCCGCGTCGCTGTAGCTCTCGCAGGAGAAAGTACCCCATGTCAATATGCTTCACTCTGCTCTCCAGTCGAGGCTCTCGACACAGGAGGATCATGGCCTTGTTGTCAGTGTACAAGGTCGGTGCAGAGCAAGGTTGCTCACCAAGGTCGGTGAGCAAGAAGGTCAACCAGCGAAGCTCCTGTGCCGCCATGACACCAGCGTAGATCTCTGCCTTTGCGCTGGACGAAGCCACAGACGACGACCGTGTAGACCTCCACGACACAACACCAGCACCCAGACTGAAGCAGTAACCCTGAGTCGAACGCTGAGTCTCCACGTCGTCAGCGTAGGAAGAGTCGCTGTGGCCGGTCAACACAACTGGCTGTGTCCCTCCATGCACAAGCCCCATGCCTGATGTAGTCGCCAGGTACTTCGCCACCCTCACAGCAGCTGTCCAGTGAACAGGACGGTGTCTCCCAGTCGCAACAAAGCGAGATAGGACGCTGAGGGGAAAGGCGAGGTCCGGCCGAGTACAAGTCATCAGGTACATGAGGCAGCCCACGAGCTCTGCGTAGGGACCACTAGACTCAAAGGGCTCGTCGTGAAGAGGGCCAGTGAGTCGGTGGTCAACGGCAAGAGGAGTGAGCTGTGTGGTGGAGAACTGAAACCCGAACCGCCGAAGGACCTGCTGCACCATGTGTGACTGAGTCAGTGTGATGGTGCGAGCGGCTCGGTCCCTGGTGATCTGCAGGCCAAGGTAGCGCTGCAGTTCACCGAGGTCAGTGCACATGTGTCTCTTCTGCAGTTCGGACTTCACCTCAGCCAGAGCTGCAATGTCTGCTGTAGCAAAGACCAAGTCGTCGACGTAAAATAGTATAAAGAAAGGAGTGGAACCAGCGCGAACAAACAGCGACGGGTCGGCAGAGGAAGGACGAAACCCAAGGTCAAGAAGCGTGGAGCGAAGAGTGTCGTGCCACTCACGGGGCGACTGGCGGAGACCGTAGACTGGCCGCCTCATGCTCCACTGGGTCCCAGGCGGGAAGGTGTCAGTGAAGCCAGGAGGACGCCGCAGCCAGATCTCCTCGTGTAGGCGGCCCTGGAGAAACGCAGTGGAGAAGTCGAGGGAGTGCATCTCGTAGTCTCGCTGTGCTGCTACGTGCAGTAACACCCGAAGAGTAGTCATCTTTGGGGTCGGGGCGAAGGTCTGGAAGAAGTCAACTCCCTCACGCTGACTGAAACCCCTAGCCACGTAGCGCGCCTTGAACACAGGCGGTGAACCAGGCGGCCGCTTCACCTTGAGGAGCCAGATGCCGTCGACAACGTTCCCCCTGGGAGGGGGAACTACGTCGACTTAAGTGCATGTGCCCACTCCCCTGACACTGCCTCACGGTACGTGCGAGGTGTCGGTATGTCAAGGGCGTCGGGGTCTCCCTCAAGGGAAAGCAGCATGGCGCAGAGAGAGGGGGAAGCGGCTGCTAAGAACTCCAGCTCAAACTGCCTGTCCTCTAGGACGTCACAGCCAAGGGCAGACTCACCCCCGACGGACAGAGGACGGGGAGATGGAGCAGCCACCACACGCGTGGCGTAGTCAAGACGGCGGGTGGAAGCAAAGTCTGCGACAGCGGCATTAAGAGCCGAGACAGACGACAGAGAGGCACGAGGGTCGGTGACAAGAGTGGCAAGAACATGGGAGAGAACAGGGCGAGCAGCACGGTAGTAGTCAGTGAAAGGGTGAGAGGAAACGGTGAGAGACGACTCAGGAGGCGAGGGGAGAACAGACACAGGCGGAGAACGACGAGGACTAGAACGAAACAAGACAGTGCGGAGGTCGGCAAGAGGAGACGAGGGCCGAGCACGCGGAGGACAACGACTGGTCCAGTCGTGCAGGACAACAGGAGGAGACGACTGTGACTGAGGAAGAGAGAAAACAGCCGGAGTCGAGTCCGGAGGAGGAAACGTAGGACCGTACGCGGTAGGAGACTGTGAGTGGACAGGAGGAGAGGAAGGAAGACCAAGGGCCCGAAGGCCACTCACTGGAGGGAACAGCTGCTGCGAAAGTGGCGGCTGCGGCGGCGGCTGCTACTGCTGCTGCTGCTGCTGCTGCTGCTGCTGCTGCTGCTGCTGCTGCTGCTGCTGCTGCTGCTGCTGTTGCTGCTGCTGCTGCTGCTGCTGTTGCTGCTGCTGCTGCTGCTGCTGCTGCTGCTGCTGCTGCTGCTGCTGCTGCTGCTGCTGCTGCTGCTGCTGCTGCTGCTGCTGCTGCTGCTGCTGCTGCTGCTGCTGCTGCTGCTGCTGCTGCTGCTGCTGCTGCTGCTGGTCCAACTGCTGCAGCTCCTGCCTCTCCTGCTCCAACCGCTCCTGCTCCTTGGCTCAAGCCGGCGAAGTGTCTTGAGACGTGTGTCGTAGCGGTGGGGAGGCGCAGTGGGAGCCGCAGTAGGTGTGCCTCCAGCTCCTGTCTCCTCAGTACTAGCTCCTACATCGCCAGCACCTCCTGCTCCAGCACCCCCAGAACTAGCACCACCAGCGCCAGCACCTCCAGCTCCAGCACCCCCAGAACTAGCACCTCCAGTGCCAGCACCTCCTACTCCAGTACCCCCATAACTAGCACCTCCAGTGCCAGTACCTCCAGCTCTAGCACCCCCAGAACTAGCGCAACATGCGCCAACACCTCCAGCTCCAGCACCCCTCGAACGAGCGCCCCCAGACCGAGTACCGCCAGTGGCAGCACCTCCAGCTCCAACACCACCTGAGTCCACAGTAACCCGTCGCGGAAGTGCCGAAGGCTGCTGAGGGGACTGTGAGGAGGACTGCGGGGAGGGAGACGCTACCTGACGCACGACCGAGGGTAGAGGGGTAGCGTGAGACACACCTGACGGGGCAGGACCAGGGGGGGGCGGGGGTACCGGAGGAGCGAGAGGTGGGGGAGGAGAGGGTGCAAGGAAGAGGGGTTGAGGGGGAACCGGGAGACCTCGACAGGGGTACCGGGTGTAGTAGGACACTGACTCGTCAAACCGGACGTCACGAGAGTCGAGGAACTGGTGGAGGGGCGGGTTGTAAAAGGAGTAGTCGGGAGAGCCCACCGGGAAACCAATGAAGACACAGGGGATGGCGCGAGCCGAGAGCTTGTCCGCAGAGGTGTCGCGGACAAGCGCAAGGCAGCCCCAGAGATGAAAGGCCGACCCAACACCAGGGGACCCGGTCCAAAGACGGGTCGGTGAAGCCTCTGGCCGCGAGACACGCGGCTGGAGGTTCAGCTGATGCGCGGCGTAGCGAACCGCGTAGGGCCACAGAAAATGGGGCGCACGGGCATGGATCATGGACGTGCGGGCGATGTCCATGACCAAGCCAATGCGGCGCTCAGCAACCCCATTCTGCTGTGGGGACTCCGGCAGCGTCCAGGACTGTCTGATGCCCTGCTCGCCGCAGAATCTGGCAAGGACGCCGGAGCGAAACTCACCCGCACGGTCGGAGTGGAGACAACGGACACGACTACCACGAGTGCCCTCAGTGCCCAGAAGCCACCGGATTAGCGTAGAAGTCACCTCGGACTTCTTCGCGAGAGGAAACACCGTGGTGTACCTGGAGTAGTCGTCAACGACCACTAGAAAGTAGCGCTCCCTCTTAGGTCCGAGCGTAGGGGCAGGGCCCCAGACGTCCAAGTGGAGAGTCTGGAAGGGAGCAGTGGCCGGACGAAGGGAGGAGGAGTGCGGAGTGGCGCGCAGGCGGCCGGCGACGCAAGGAATGCAAGGTGGAGAAAGCGAGGGAGGGAGCGACGGAAAGATGCGCGGGAGACCTGAGACAAGACTGTGACTGGCCACGCTGCGGAGGCGGGGGAGCGACAGGTGGCCAAGGCGGTGGTGCCACAAGACGGTCGGGTGTGCTAGGGACCAACAGGAGCAAGACGCAGCAACCTGACTAAACACCACTACCTGACTAGACACAGCAACCGGACTGGACACTGGGACCGGAGGGGACGCAGCGACCTGAGCGGAGGAAGCAATCGGGGAGCGCTCGGTGTGGAGAACGTAGAGACCGGAGCAGGGCTCCCAGGTGAACGTGGCCAGAACAGCACCTGTGGCAGCGTCTATACAGACCGCAGTCCTCCCACCCCCCACAAAGGTAACGGTGATCCCCCTGTCCTGGAGGTATCCTACACCCACCAAGTTCCGAGTGAACGAGGGGATGTGGAGGCCGCGTAGGACACCAGAGGGGACCACAGGGCACGGGAGGGTGGTGGAGCTATGCGCATCGGCTGGTCCTGAAGAAGGATCAGCCAGAGCTACCGTAACCGGCGCAAGGAGTGGTGTGAGGGTCGTGTGGTCGCGGAAGAAACACTGCGACGCACCAGAGTCCAGCATGAAAGACAGGGACGCCTCAGTCGGAGATGTGCCAGGTCCGGAGGCTACATAAGCACCTAGAGCAGAAACACAAGCACCTAGACTAGAGAGGCACATGTCTACACTAACAGGAGGCAAGCATCCTAGACTACGAACACGCGAGCACACAGATCCATCAGCACTATAGTCAACAGCAGCATACAAAGCATATTGACGAGCATCGTCCATAGACAGTTCAAATACAGGAATCTTACGGGCTAGCAGGCGAGCCCAGCGCGGGGTGGTTGCCTCAGGACCCCAGCGCGCACGGTAGAGGTCGTCGAGGCGGCGAAAGCACCGCGCCGCAGAGTGGTCGTCGCGGCCACAGACACAGGGACTGCCCGGTCCGGTGACGCATCAGTGGTCACAGGGGCCGGTGTCGTGCCGGGGGGGGGGGGGGGCGCGGGGCCCAGCTGGTAGTGCTGCTGCTGCGGCCAGTGCTCCCAGGTCCTCCAGGTCCCCACTGTGGCGAAGGGCCCCAGTGCTGCTGCGGACCCCACTGCAGTGGGGGTTCCCACGACTGAAACTGCTGTGGTGCCTTCCACTACTGCTGTCCCTGCTCCTGCTGCTGTCTCTGCTGTGGCTGCTGCTGCTGTGGCTGCTGTTGCTGGGGCCCCGCACCACCGCTGGTCAAACCTCCTCCAGCATGTGAGCCAGCACCTCCTCCAGGGCTCCCTCCGCCTGGTGCACCACCGCCGCCGCCCCCACTGCCGCCCCCAGTGCCGCCTCCACCACCGCCACCTCCTCCACCGCCGCCACCCCCCTTCCCCCCTTTCTTGCCACCCTTGCCCCGTTCTGCCGGTCAGCGGCAGAAACAGCTGCTGTGTCCTCAGAGACCAACACAGCAGCAGAGGCACGAGTAGCAGTGAAGGTGGGAAGCTGGGGGACAGCACACCCCTCAAACAGACGGGGAGCGACTGCGTCATTGGCCGAGGGAACAGAGAGGAGGTTACTCTCGATCTTCCCGAGAGTGGTCTCGAGAAGATCAATCGTAAGCTCACTGGGGTGCTGCTGGAGAAGCGCGTCACGGGCAGTGGAGAGGCAGTCAGGGAGACGAGTGACTACCCAGTGGACGGTGAGCCAGATAGGAGGGGGAGCAACAAGAAGCTGAGCCTCAGTCCAAGCTGCACGGTAGCTAGCGACAAGGGAACGCAAGTGAGTGGCTAAGTCGGAGACAGTCGCAAACGAGCCGAGGTCGGGAAACACGAACGGCATGAGGATGCGGCCGAGGGAGGCAGAGGAAGGGGTGGAATAGCGTGCAGAAATAGCATCATAAACCCCCATCGCAGTCTCTACCAGGTCGAAGTGAGCGGCCTCAGTCGGTGGAAGGAGCTCTGTCAGCACGAGTGCAGCCGCAGCGTCATGGGAGTCCCAAACGTCCCGCGCCAAGACGAGACGATCGTAGTCCGCCTGCGCCTCCGGAGTTGGGGGGGGCTCGGCAGGTAGGGGCTCGGGACGCCGGGGTGCCTGGAGGGCGCCGGACGCGTGGGCGTACAAGGTGGCGCCATCCTGGCGCTGATTGGTGAGGTAGCGCTGAGTCTAACGGAGCCAGGTGCCAAACTCTATAGGACGTCCCTCCGCGTCGAAGCGAAGGCAGCGTGAGGAGTCCATAGTGGGGGCTAGGCTAGCGGCGGCTGGAGTACGGAGCAGGCAGAGCTAGGAGCGAGGAGGGAGAACAGCTAGCGACGGAGGAGGTGAAGCTAGGAGTCCTAGGGAGCGCCAGTGATGGAGCAGTCGAAAGGTACGGAGGAAACCGGGCTAGGGACTAGAGGCTAGGAGCTAGGTGCGACTCGGGTCGAAATGGAGGGACCGGAGAGAGAAGCGGCTGCCAGCCGCTGAGCGGAAAGCCAATAGCAGTAGGAACGGTTTGAGCCCGGGGAACAGGGCGGTGGAGGGGGGGGGGAGGAACCACGTTCCTAGTGCGGGTTGGGTGAGGGCACGAGCTAGGAGGGCGCGCTGGCTAGGTGAGGAGGGGCGGTTGGGGCGTTAGGAGGAGGTGGCGCGTGGGCTGGGCGCGGCCTTTGGCGAGGGCGTCGGTAGGGCGCGGGCTAAGGTGCGAGGCGCGGGCTAAGGCGAGGGCGCGCGGCTCGGGCGCGGGCTAGGCGCGGACGGCCCTCGGGCGCGGGCTAAGGCGAGGGCGCGGGTTCGGCGCGGGCTAGGCGCGGAGGGCGCGGTTGACGCGGAGGGCGCGGACGGCGCGGGGGGCGGGGCTAAGCGCGGAGGGCGCGAGGCGCGGGTGGCGCTCGGGCGCGGGCTAAGGCGCGGGCTAAGGCGCGAGGCGCGGACTAAGGCGAGGGCGCGCGGCTCGGGCGCGGGCTAGGCGCGGACGGCGCTCGGGCGCGGGCTAGGCGTGGATGGCGCGGGAGGGCGCGGGCTAGGTGCGGAGGCGCGCTAGGGCGCGGAGGGCGCTAGGGCGTGGAGGGCGCATAGGGCGCGTGACGGAGGACGCGTAAGGCGCGGAGGTGCGCTAGGGCGCGGAGGGCGCTAGGGCGCGGAGGGCGCTAGGGCGCGTGACAGAGGGCGCGTAAGGCGCGGAGGCGCGCTAGGGCGCGGAGGGCGCTAGGGCGCGAGCTAGGCAAGGATTCTAACCTACTCGTGATACCATCTCAGAAACTGAATGCTGTTAGAATCTTTGAGAGAACAAGAATGAATGAACTAGCAGAAAGTTGGGTACAAGTAGGAAACCCTAAGTTTGTTGTACCCCCTAAGGCTAAACCCACTATAGCCTACACAATGTAAACATATAATGTTTGACACACCCCCATAGGCTAAGTGGGGGAGAGCAAGGGGTCACAAGACCAGTCAAAGCAAGGCAAAGCAAAACAAGCTCAGGGTGGATCTCAAGGATACCATACAAATTCCGAGCACAAGCAAGTGGTCACAAGACCAGTTCACACGCAGTTTGATAATATAACAAGAGGTACAGTGATCACAACCTAGTAAGTGTAAGCATGCAGGTATATATATAGAGATCACAGTACAAGCAGAGTCAAGAAGTGAGCAAGTGAGGGAGAGTAGGCACAAGGCCTAGAACAGTACAGAAACGCTGATGATCACAAGGCTGAAGCGCCTTGGTGAACACATCAGCAGTGTTGGCCCGAGTGGCCACGTAGGTAAGACGAAGCTGACCACGCTGCTGCAGCTCTCGAGCAAGGAAGTAACGCAGAGCGATGTGCTTCGTTCTGTGCTCCAGTCTGTGCTCCTGACACAAGGTAAGGGCGGCCTTGTTGTCGACGTACAGCACTGGAGGAGAACGAGGCCGCTCTCCCAGGTCGGTCAGCAGGTAGGTGAGCCAGCGTAGCTCCTGTGCAGCCATGGCTGTGGCGTAGATCTCAGCCTCACAACTGGAGCTGAGAACTGAAGACGAGCGTGTAGAACGCCAAGAAACTAAGCCAGAGCCAAGGCTGAAGGTGTAACCCTGAGACCACCGCTGAGTAGCCTGGTCGTCAGCCCAAGAAGCGTCTGAGTGTCCAGTGAGGACAACGTCGCGCCGTCCTCCAAGCACAAGCCCCATGCCCGACGTACTGCACAAGTAGCGCAACACCCTCTTAGCGGCATCCATGTGCTCCTTCCGGTGACGGCCAGGAGCGACATAGCGTGCTAGGATGCTAAGAGGGTATGCAAGGTCAGGTCGAGTGCAGGTCATCAGGTACATGAGGCAGCCCACAAGCTCTGGATACGGGCCACTCGGCTCTACGGACTCATCCGAAGGCAGAGCTGGGAGCGAGTGACCAGTAGGCAGAGAAGTGGGCTGAGGCGAGGAGTACGTGAAGCGGAAGCGCTGAAGGACCTGCTGCACCATGTGTGACTGAGTCAAGGTGATGGTGCGCTGTGCTCTGTCCCGGGTGATCCGCAAGCCAAGATAGCTTGTCAGCTCACCCAGGTCTGTGCACTGGTCCTACTCCTCCCCTACTGAGTCCACCGCCTGTCCAGTCACAGTTACAGCCTGCCTCTCCACTGCCTGGTCCTTCTCCTTACACTGCGCCGACGGGTAGTCTTACTGAGCGTAGTGAGCCTGAGTCTCGTCCTCCGTCGCCTGAGTCTAGTCCTGCGTCCCGTGAGTCTCGTCCAGAGTCGCCTGTCCGAGCTGCCCGCACTGGTCGTCGTGCTCCGCGTGAGCGTCCTCCTCCTGTCCTTGGCACTCACTATATGACCCTGCGTCCTTCCACTGCTCCACAGCGTGTCCCTCTGCCGTCTCCTCCTGCGTCCTCTCTTCCTGACGTTGCTGACCCGCCGTCAGACCTTACTCGTGCTGCCAGTCCTACTGTCACGCGTTTCCTCGCTACTGTTGTCACAGACCCTACCTTCGAGTCCTCTGCTGCGTCTGCTCTAGTTGCTGAGCTTGTTGACTTTGCTGCCGCCTGTCGTCTAGACTACGCCGCTAGCCTTGTTGCTGAGTCTGAGTCGGTCTGTCCTCCGTCCGTCGGGGGTGAGTGTGCTCTTGGCACGGACGTCCTTGAGGACAGACAGGAGGAATTTGAGTGCTTTGCTGCTGCTTTATCTCATCTCGTGTCCATGCTGATTGCCCCTGAGGGAGACCCGGATGCACCAGACATCCCGACCCCACGCTCCTACGCAGAGGCGATGGAGGGTCTCTACTCCTCTCAGTGGCAGACAGCCATGGACGCAGAGATGGCTTCCTGGAAGTCCACAGGCACCTACGTCGACGAGGTTCCCCCACCTGGGGCGAACATCGTCAGTGGCATGTGGATTTTCAGGGTGAAGCGGCCGCCGGGTTCCCCGCCTGTCTTCAAGGCGCGTTACGTTGCACGAGGCTTCAGTCAGCGAGAGGGAGTTGACTTCTTCCAGACCTTCTCCCCGACCCCGAAGATGACCACTCTTCGGGTTCTGCTGCACGTCGCTGCTCAGCGTGACTACGAGCTCCACTCCCTTGACTTCAGCACTGCGTTCCTACAGGGCAGCCTGCACGAGGAGATCTGGCTGCGCCGCCCACCTGGCTTCACTGGGTCGTTCCCTCCTGGTACCCAGTGGAGCCTCCGGCGGCCAGTCTACGGTCTCCGCCAGGCACCCCGTGAGTGGCACGACACACTGGGGACTACTCTTGCTGCTCTTGGGTTTGCTCCTTCTACTGCTGACCCGTCGCTGTTTCTACGCACCGACACCACTCTGCCACCGTTCTACATTCTCGTGTACGTAGATGACTTGGTCTTTGCTACTGCTGACACTGAGGCACTCGCCCACGTGAAGTCGGAGCTGCAGAAGAGACACACGCACAAATAATAGGATCCAGCAACACAATAGTCATCAACATACATGGCATGCACAGAATACAAGGCGGCAGCTACCTAAGTCATGTCCATAGTATACACAAGCAGGTCACTGCGGAGCAGTGCAGCCCAGTCTGGGACCTGCACCGCATGCGTGAAGCGGCCGCAATAGAGGTCGGTAAGGCGGCTAAGGCAGCGCTCAGCAGAGTGATCACGCCGCCCGCAGAAGAAGCCGCAGTGTCTAAATCAGGTATTGGCAGGTCCCGGCTGGAGGGCCGCGCGACGGCCAGCTGGCAGGGCCACCACTGTGGCCAGTGCAAGAACCTGCTGAAGGAGCGGAACGTAGTACGGCCGCGGTCGCTCAGCAACTCCAGCTCCAACCCCCTCAGCAGCTCCAGTCCCAGCAGCTCCAGTACCTCCAGTACGAGCACCTCCAGGACCAGCAGCTCCAGCAGCTCCAGCACCAGCAGCACCTCCAGCAGCACCAGCACCTCCAGCAGCTCCAGCAGCACCTCCAGCAGCTCCAGCAGCACCAGCACCAGCAGCACCTCCAGCAGCACCAGCAGCACCAGCTCCAGCAGCACCAGCACCAGCAGCACCTCCAGCAGCTCCAGCAGCACCTCCAGCAGCTCCAGCAGCACCAGCACCAGCAGCACCTCCAGCAGCACCTGCACCAGCAGCACCAGCAGCACCGCCAGCAGCAGCAGCACCTCCAGCTCCAAGGTCCGCGACACTAGTAGCTCCACTCCGGAGACTGCAGCGACGAGCGTACCACTCTCGGAGCCGCTGGGGAGAGGGCAGCTCCCGCCTAGGAGCGGAAGCACGAGCACGAGCTCCAGCAGCACCTCTCTTGAGGCTGCAGTACTGTAAGTACCACTCACGCAGCTGCTGTGAGGAAAGAGCGCCTCCAGGTGTAGCACTCTCAGTCGCAGCACCCTCTGGCTCAGTACCCTCAGACGTAGCACTCCCAGGCTCAGCACCCCCAGACACAGCACCCGCAGGCTCCGCACCCCCAGACTCCGCAACCCCAGGCTCCGCACCCCCAGGCTCCGCACCCCGAGCAGGACGAGAGTCGACAGCTACCTCGACAGGCTCAACCGGGTCTACCTGGGACACACCTGAGGGAGCGGCACCCTGAGGGGGGAGGGGGTCTACCACAGCAGCACCTGGCGCGAGGAAGAGATGCGGGGGGGGGGGCGGGGCAGTGCGGTAGGGGAAAAGGCGGTGGTAGGGCACCGACTCGTCAAAAGTGACGTCCTGAGAGGGCAGGACACGGCGCGAGGTGGCGTGGTAAAACTGCCAACCAGACACGTCAGGGACAAAGCCAAGGAAGACACAAGGAACTGCGCGGGAGGAGAGCTTGTCCGCGGACGTATCGCGGACAAAAGCTCGAGATCCCCAGACCCGGAAACGCGACGCATCGCCAACCTTCCCCGTCCACAGCAGTGTGGGCGAGGTCTCCGGCAAGGAGACACGGGGCCAGAGGTTGAGCTGATGCGCAGCGTACCGGACCGCAAACGGCCACAGAAAGTGGGGAGCAGCCGCATGGATCAAGGAGGTACGAGCGACCTCCATGACCAAGCCAATGCGGCGCTCAGCAACCCCATTCTGCTGTGGAGAGGCCGGAAGCGTGAACGACTGCTCAATGCCCTCCCCCTGACAGAAGGCCCTCAAGAGGTCGGAGGAAAACTCCCCACCTCTGTCAGAGTGCAGACGCAGGACAGGAAAGTCGGAGTGGAACCTCTCGCTGAGCTGGAGACGGGCAGCGCGGATCCAAGGGATCAAAACATCAGGGACTTCACCCTTGGTGCGCAAGGGGAAGACCGTGGTGTAGCGCGAGTAGTCGTCAACAACTATCAAGAAGTACCTCTCGTGACCCTGTCCACGGACGCGGGCTGGGCCCCACACGTCCATGTGTAGCGTCTGCAGGGGAGCAGTCGTCGGGGGAAACGAGGAGGAGTGAGGAGTGGCGCGCTGCCGCCCCTCGACACAGGGAAGACAGGGAGGAGCAGGCGAGGGTGGCAGGGGAGGGAGAACCCTGGGAAGACCAGAGACAAGGTACCGTTTGTGCATGCCACGAAGGCGCTGCACTGACGGGTGACCAAGGCGGTGGTGCCAGAGAACAGTCTCGTGCGCCAGAGAGCGACACGAGCAGGGGGCAGACAGCTGACCTGACGCAGACGCAGACGCAGCTACCTGAGGGGACTCAGTGGTCAGTGTGTACAGGTCCGACCCCGGCTGCCGAGTGAAGGTAGCCAGGTGACGGCCCGTCCGAGCACACGTGCAGTGTGTCACGCGCTCGTAGGCAGGGGTGAACTGGTGGACACCCCCGTCCTGGAGAGCACAACCCGCCACCAAGTTCGTAGAGAACGAGGGGAGGTGGAGACCTGACAGTGTGCCCGACGGAACCGCAGGACAAGGAAGGACAGTGGAGGAGGTCGCAATGACCGGACCCCCAGAGGGGTCAGCGAGGGAGACAGCAACTGGCCGAGCAAGCTGCTCAAGGGCAGTGCGGTCACGAAAGAAACAGCGAGAAGCACCTGAGTCGAGAGTGAAGGTGTGCAGTGCCTCAGTAGACTCAGTACCAGGGGGCGCAGACTCACTAGCACCTAGAGCAGCAGCCTCACCAGCACCTGGGGCAGCAGACACGCGAGTACCTAGAGCGGCAGCCTCACCAGCACCTAGGGCAACAGACGCACTAGCACCTAGAGCGGCAGCGTCACTGGTCCGAATGCCCGGGTCGGGCGGAACACGCAGGTACTGGGCACTCTCTCCACTAGTAGACAACACATACATGGCAGTGAGAATAGCATCAAAGTCAAGAGCAAAGATATAAATGTTCTTCTTCATCAGGTCAGCCCAGCGGGGCAGCTCAGTGGCAGTAGGGAACTGAGTGCGCCAAGCGTCGTCAAGGCGGGAGAAGCAGCGCTGCGTAGTGTGCGCCCTCCCACACGTCTGGCCAGTGCGGTCACCAGTGCGGATGACGTACGTGCAGCTAAGGCCACCCCCCCCCCCCCGTGCTGAGAGTACCACTCACGAAGCTCCTGGGACGACGGAGTGTGCTGCTGGCTCTGGCCACCGCCAGCGCCTCCACGACCACCACCGCCGCCGCCACCACCTCGACTACCACCGCCCCTGCCGCCTCCGCGTCCACCGCCACCCCAACCACCGCCCCCACCCCGGCCACCTCCTCCGCTGCTGCCGCCACCACCCCCACCGCTGCCACTAGCCCCTCCAGCCCCGCCACCGCCCCCACCGCCGCCACCGCCCCCACCACCGCCTCCCCCGCCGTCACCTCCACCTCCCTTGCCCCCTTTGCCCTTGCCGCTGCGGCGCCAGCTCGAAGTGGACGCAGTCCCGACCTGCTCAGTACCAACGAGGTCGACAGCAGCAGCAGAGGCGACAGAGGGGGGAAGGGGAACATCCCTCGAAGAAAGGGGTGCGGGGGTCGCCACGAGAGGCAGCTACAGCGACTATGCTAGTCTCAGCTGCAAGCAGTTCCTTCTCGAGCAGGTCAACGGTGAGCTCAGTGGGGCAGCGAGCGAGGAAGTGGTCCCTGACCGCACGAAGAGAGTCAGGGAGACGGGTGACCAGGTGGTAGAGAGTGAGCCAGAGCGGGGGGGGGTGGGTGGCAAGAAACTCAGCGGGCATAGCGGCACGGAAGCGGGCCTCACTAGTGCGGAGGTGCGTGATGAGGTCAGCGACTGTGGAGAAAGCGGACAGGTCGGGGAACAGGTAGGGGAGCGAGAGACGGCCTAGCGCAGCAGAAGCAGGTGAGGAGTAGCGTGCCACTACAGCAGTGTACCGTGCCTGCGCTGTTTTGTGCTGGCCAAAGTGCTCACGCTCATCGATCGGCAGGGAGTTGCGAATAGCGAAGCGTGTGTGGGCGTCACGAGTCTGCCACTGTGAACGGGCAGTACTGTCAGCAGTAGCAGCAGGGGCAGCAGCATGGCCTAGCGCGTGATCGTACAGTGAGATATCCTCCTTGGCAGTGAGCTGGAGGAATAGGTGCAGGTCATCGAGCCAGGTCTCAAACTTCAGTGGGCGGCCCTCAGCATCGAAAGCTAGTACAGAGGGACTAGCCATAGTTGTAGTAGCAGCAGTAGTAGAAGCAGCAGTAGCAGTAGCAGGAGTAGCAGTAGCAACTGTGGCAGTAGTAGCAGTAGTAGTAGTTGGTGGGGCACAGTAGGGCGGCGCGGCGCGGTTCGGGCGGCGCGGCTCGGTTCGGGCAGCGCGGCTCGGTTCGGGCGGCGCGGCTCGGTTCGGGCGGCGCGGCTCGGCTCGGACTGGGCTACGCGGCGGTGTGCGACGGGGGGCGTGCGCGTGGGCGGCTGTAGCGGGCGGGCCGTGGCTGTGCGTGGGCCTGACTAGCGCGCGGACGGCGGTCTAGAGGGGCGACGCGGCGGCCTAAGGGCGGGGCTGCGTCGCTCTGGACGGCTGGCGACGGGCGGCTAGCGGGCTGCTCGTGGGCGGCGCTCGTCGCGCGGGCGGCTAGGGGTCGGCGCGCGCTCAGGAAAGGCCGCGCGTGGGCCGCTAGCGGGCTACGCGCGCGAAGAAAAAAAGGGCCGCGCGCGGCACTAGCGAGCTGCGCACGGGCAGCAGGAGAAGGAGAGGGGCACGAGGGCGCACTAGGAGAGAGGCGCTCGAGGGCGCTAATGCATTAAAGGCGCTCGAGGGCGCTTCTAGCGGAACGGTGGGCCCTATCGTTCGGTCCTAGGTTACGACCTAGGCTCGTAATACCATGTTAGAATCTTTGAGAGAACAAGAATGAATGAACTAGCAGAAAGTTGGGTACAAGTAGGAAACCCTAAGTTTGTTGTACCCCCTAAGGCTAAACCCACTATAGCCTACACAATGTAAACATATAATGTTTGACAAATGCAACGGAATGGTGTGACTAGGAAAGCAAGGCAGTACAAATATGAAACCCTAACTGAGTTGTACTCACGAAGGAGCACTTCGCTGCAGCCTATAACAAATAATAACATTTGACAAAGGGGAATTACTCTCAGGCCTGGCTGGCAGTAGTAGTCCTACCAAGTACCCAAGCTCTCAGATTGGGTTTTGGGTACTCTGAGCACTCACTGTCCCTAGCCCAGTAACACTGATTGTTAGTTTCGTCCCTAGGAAAAACAACGATTTTCAGGGTCTAAAAAAAAAAAAAAAAAAAAAAACGTAGAATAGGACTGCTAAGTTTAGGAGAAGACAGTGAGTATTTGTAGTGACCTAAAGTTGAGAAGAACAAGATGATTATAAGATAACAGTACAAGGGTATAAATAGCAATCTAGCTAGCCATGTACTCTGAGGGGTACATTCCCTTATTAACTGCATTACATTGCTACAGTAACCGTGACTATTGCTCTACTCGACAGTTACCGTGTTGCAGCGTATAACCTCCGAGTACGGTTACTGGACAGTCAACAGTCACGACCGTTGACTGACTTCGACTGTTGACCTTCGGGTGACTCTCGAGCCGTCCGCATGCTCTATATGAGCTATCGCGGTACCAGTATAGGCGCGCTACTTCGTTATGGAGTGGCGCGTTGGTAGAGAACCTTCAGGAATGTTATAATAACCTTTCGGTTATTCCTTCATTCCTGAAGGTGAGCCACGTGGGATTTCTTCGAGATCCCGCAGAGGTTGGTGCAGTGCTGGAACTTCTGACGTGGCAGCTCCTTGGACAAGAAATCTGCTGCCATGTCGCCGGTAGGGCAGTACGTGAGTTTGACCTTGCCTTTGTCGATTTCGTCCTTGACGAAGAAGTAACGGAGTGCGATGTGCTTCATGCGGTTCTTGAAGCCTGTCTTGTTCGCGATCTTGATCGCGCTCTGGTTGTCGCAGAGTAACGTGAAGTGCCCGTTCATCGTTTCTTTCGCTTCATGTAGGAGCTCCATCAGGTTCAACCCTTCGCGAACGGCTGCGCTGGCGGCGATAAACTCAGCTTCGGCTGACAAAAGAGCAATGAGCTCCTGCTTCTGGGAGTTCCAGGAGATGAGTCCAGCAGGTTGGAGTTGAAATAAAAAACCTGTGCGGGAGCGTCTGTTGTCAGTGTCTCCCGCATGGTCAGCGTCTACGTAGCCGTGAAGCTGCAGGGTGGCAGTTAAGTTGGCTTCGTAGGTGAGTCCGACGTCAGGGGTAGAGATGAAGTATTGGAGTGCTCGGCGTAGATCCAGTAGATTCTCCCCTTCAGGTCGCTTCAGGTACTGTGCGAGCTGGCTTGCGACGTAGGAGAGATCCGGCCGGCACGTGACGGCGGCGAACAGGAGACACCACATTTGCTGCTGATAGAGCCGATGATTTTCGATGGAGAGTGGCGTGGTATCGGGTTCATGATTAGGAGGAGGAGTGCGGAAAGGGGTGGTGAGGTTGATCGGGGCGATGGCGAATTTCTTCGCGAGAGTTTCCGCGTATTTGGCGGCAGAAAGATGAATGGAGGTGGCGGACTGGGTAATGTTGAGACCCAGGAACTGCGTGACGTTGTGATTGATCGTCACCTTGAGCTTCTCCTTGATTTCTTTCTCGAACCGGTCGAGCAGCTCCGTGTCATCGCCGGTGTAGAGGAAATCGTCGACGTAGGCGACGAGAAGGATGAATTTGCCGCGCGACTCCTTCCGGTATATTCCAAGGTCATGCGGCAGCTGAGCGAATCCGAGCTCCGTGAGAACGGTGTGCAGGTACTGCTGCCACAGACGAGGTGCTTGTTTAATCTCGTAGAGAGATTTCTGGAGAAGGCAGACGGCACCGTCGCTTTCTTTGAAGGTGTGCGGTTGGTCGACAAAGATGATGGCGTCGACAGGCGCGTAGAGAAAAGCACTTCCGACATCGATCTCTCGGAGCAGACGCTGTTTAACGGCTGCGATGCATATGAGGATGCGCACTGAGGTGTGTCTTCTGACGGGCGCAAAGGTAAGATCGTAATCCACCATGTAAGTTTGTTCGAAGCCGCGCACCACCCACTCCGCCTTGTACTTATCAATGGAGCCGTCCGCGAGAGTTTTGATTCGGAAAACCCATTTCCCGCTGAGATTTTTTCTCCCCTTTGCAGATGATCGGGGAACCAGCTTCGATGTTCCGCGACTCTTCAGTGCCGCTATTTCTGCTGCCATGGCTGCCTTCCATTTCTCACTCTCGGGTCTAGACAGGGCCTGGCGAACGGTGGTGGGTTCCTTGGGGGAGGTGTGACGAACAGCGACTGCGAGCCCAAGGATGCGGAGGCCAGTTTCGTTGGTCTTTTCGTAGTGGAGGCGGTCATAGTCATGGAAACTGGTAACTTCGACGACGTCGTCGTCGCTGTCATGACCGGGGCGGATGGTGTCTTGCAAAGAGTTGCGTGGAGGTAACTCGGCATCCGGAGATTGGCGCGCTGTGCTGTTGTAATTGTGGGCTTCACGAGTTGTATCGTCAGGATCGAATTGAGAGACAGGAATGTAAGTCGGGGTCTGGAATGGGCGTGTAAGGGGGATGCTGGGAAATGAGTCGAATGGTGTGTTGTCAGTTGCGTCTGCGTCCTCTGCCAGATCAGCCTCATCCTGTGACGTGGCGAAGCTGCGGTGCCCCTCGAAAATTCTCTCTGGCACTTTGTCAGCATCGCGGTGTTCCTTGAACAGTGGCAGGGTCAGCTTCTCGTAGAAGATGCAGTCACGTGATTTCATCACCTCGTGTGTCGCGTAGTCCAGCACGATCCACGCCTTATATTCCTTTTCGATCCCGAGATGAATGCCCCAGCGTGCTCGATCTGCAAATTTTCCAGTCCTTGCTGTGTGTGGCCTGTACTGTACCATGCAGCCAAACACCCGAAGAAGACGCGTGTCAGCTTTTCTGCTCGTCCAAGCTTTGTAAAAGCTTCGGGAGGACAGCAAGTTGTGCAGCCGAACAGCGTGATTCATCGCAAAAGGCCAAAACTTCGTTGGGATGGCATACTTCTTCATCAGGGCCCTCATCCTTGTAGCGAGGCTCCTGTTCGTCCCTTCTGCTACTCCCTGCTGCTCGTGAGCGTAGGGCAAGGACACTAGATGCTCAATCCCCTTCTTGGTGAAGAGTTCCTTGAACTCAGTCGAGAAAAACTCCGCTCCTCCCTCCGTCTGGTAACTTTTCAGCTTCAACCCTGATTGACGATGTGCGAGCTTCATCCAGGCTATGAAGCACTCGAAGGCAAGAGAGCGACAGTCGGTGTTGATAGCCCAAACGTAGCGTGTGGATGCGTCGATGAAGGTTAGCGTGTATTTTTCGCCGTCAAGCCTGTCTTGGCTGAGAATCATGAAGTCGCTGTAGACCTTTTCGAGTGGCTGGTAGCATTCGTAGCCAGGAGGCAGGACGGGGGAGGGCTTGTGAGCGAGTGACGCGATGGGCAGACGGTGCACGGCGGGTCGTCTGAAGTTGCTGTGAGGGCGCCACCCCTGGGAAGCAGTAGTGCATCTGAGTCGAAGACTCCGGCTTTGATGGAGTTTTTTAGCGTGACGTGAGAGGGATGTCCGAGTCGTTGATGCCAAATTTCTGGTTCTGCTCGGTAACCGACGGTCTTCTGATAATATTTGTTTCTCTCCACTTCGTCTCGCTGCTCCGTTTCAGGTCCCTTGTCGGTGGCGGCGCTTATATCAGCTGCGAAGGCTCGGGCGGAAACTCGTTCCAGAACGACGTCGGGGATTCCGGCGATGTCGTCTGTATCGGCGGTGCGAATTGGGTCGCCGGTGACGAGCGGTTGTGGAAGTCGTGCTGCCTCGGGCCACTCGGAAGCGGGAAGTCCTTCCATCGGAAGACGATGATAGAGGTATTCGTCGCCAGTGACCGAAATCAACTAAGGTCCTTGTTCTGGTGGCGGCGCTTCCTCGGTAGGTTCGGGTAACTCTACTGCTCCTCCGAACTCGTAAGTCATTTCTTCTGACTCCTCCTTTGTTTCCTCTGGTGTGTCAGGAGCATACTGATCTGGAAGAGGAGGTCCTCCCCAGCTTGTGCCACGCGTTGCCCAGTACGGGTCTATCTCGGCGACAGGTTCGGGGGGAAGACCCAAAGCTTCTGGGTATCCCCATTCGTCGCGGGAGGTGGAAGTTCCCCATCCCCCTTCGGCTGGAACGCCCGTTGGTAGTGATGGTGGTCCCCATCCTTCTTCATGGGAAGCTTCCGTTGCTGGTGGTTGTGGCACTCCCCAGGCGCCGACCTGAGGAGTTGGAGTGGCCCAGGTGGGTGAGACTGGTCCCGTTATGCCCCATCCAGTACCAGCAGGTGCTCCCCATCCTCCAGTGTCCCCTTCTGCAGTTGCTGACTTCCTGCTGTCTTCCTCCTGTTCCATTGTTGCAGGTCCGGTAATCCAGGAGTGGAGGTTGAAGCAGTTGGGACGGCGCGCAGGCAAAGAAGTCCGTCTGAAGCAGGACGCTCGAGGTCCATTTCGTCAGGGTGCAACCAAGTCGGTGCCTCAGTGGGTATCGTCTTGAGCAGAAGAGTTCGGTCGGAGTCGCCTGTTGTTCCCTGCGCCGTGAAGTTTAGTACGAAAACTCCGTCGTTGTCAACTGCTTTTCCGATGTAAGTACCCTTGTAGAATAGTTCGAAGCTGTCCTCCTTGCAGTTGCTCCGAATCTCGACTCCGCACCTCATGAGTTGTGCTGAAGAGAGCAAGTTGTACTGCAGATCGGGAACAACCAACACTTCTCCGATGTAAATGGTGAAGCGGGTGTCCAAGGCTTCAAGGTAAATTTCTCCAATGTCGTATGCTTTCAGTCGGTTGTTGTTGGTGACAGTGATTTCGCATGGTCGCCGTATGCGTCTTGAATCACTAATGAATTTTGGTGACCCCACCATGTGTTGCCCGCAGCAGTTGTCAAGATACCAAGTATTGTAGTTCTCAGGGCTCTGACGTGCGATGCCGGCAATCTTTGGAGTGACGATGCGGTCGAAGTCTCCGGAGTACGGCGAAAGATCGACGTAGTTTCTTGCGGGGAAGCTAGGGGGAGACTCTGGTGTGCTTGTAGGGAGTTCGAAGTCAGGTAGGAGATGCACTTTTTCGCCCCAGAGGTTGACCGTGGGATCATTTTCTGAGGTTGGTGTGATCGGATTGATCGGAGTGTCTGGAGGAAAGCTGATGTTATTGTTGTAGTAGCGAATGCATCTGCGACGCACCATCCAGCTGAGTATTGACCCCTTGCCTTTGTCTTTAGACGAGATGCGTGCAGGGGTTTAGGAGGTACTCGCGACGGAGGGCGGTGACATTGTTGCTGTTGCTGGAGTTGAGGAATGCGCGGAGGACTGTTGACCAGATAAGTTGTTGCGCCTTTCGTCAGCAGCCTGTCATTTGTAGCACCGATCTGTGGTGTGACCCGGCTTTTTGCAGTACTTGCAAAAGGTTCCCTTCTTTCCGTGTCGCTCCCCTTCAGTTGCTCCAGTGAAGAACACTAACTTCTCCCTCTTGTTGTTCTTCTCGTTGTACAGGTCGATCTCCTTTTGATCGGAGAGGAGTGTGGCGCAAAGGGTGGACTCGGAAATGGCTGCTGGAGCGCAAAGCAGCGACTGCCATTGACGCCAATCAGGTCCAAGTCAAGAGAGAACCATCGAGACGAACATGTCGTCTGGGACTGTTCCACCAGACTTCTTGATGTGGTCGCGCAGATTGCGACATCGGTTGATATACGGTCCCGATTTCTCCCCTTGTTGCATTTTGACTGATGTCAGTTGGTTGAGCAAACGGCTCATGGTGACTGGGTCTGTTGCCATGTATGAATTGCGCAGGTGTTCCCAAGACATTTGCGCGGGAGCCCACTCTGATTTGAAGGAGCGAATGCCAAGCTGCTCGGCGGGGGAGAGGTTTCGGAGAAGAGCGGTGTACGCGAGGAGGGGCTCGTGGTAGTACTGATTCTTCTCCTGGATGGTTCCTTCCGACGGAAAAGGTGAGCTCCCGTCGTAGTACATCCAGATCTGCGCCGTTGTTGCAAGGAGTTCAAACTCGAAGCTCCACGTGTAGAAATCTTTGCCGTCAAACTGTGTTGAAGTTTTCAGCTTTGAGGTCAACACAAACCTTGTTTGCATGGGTGCGTTTGCCTCCGTATGTGCGCGTTGTTGACTGTCGTGTGCAGGAGCTGAAGCTTGACGGTTGTCAAAGGTAAAAGATCTCTCGGAGTTGACGCGACGGTCTTCTCCCGGGAGAGGCATTCCAGCAACTCCTCTTGCGAAGCTTGAGCCATCGATGCTCATGGCTTGATGGCTCTCAAGAGCATTGATGCGGGAGACAAGCTGCTCGACGAGAGCGGCGCTGACAGAAGTCACTTCTGATGGCGCAGTAGTCGTTGCTGGTGGTGGTGGGCCCGAAGAGTCTGCAGTGGCTTTTCCTCCAGGAGCCATAGTGATGCAGACTTGTAATAGATATTTTAATGAATGAGTTTATAAGGAGTTTGTTCTAGGAAGAACAGGAACCTGGCAAGTCTTATAATCCACTCTAGCTCTCATACCATGTTGTTATAATCCGGGAATCAAAGTGGATAGAATAGGACTGCTAAGTTCAGGAGAAAACAGTGAAGTCTTTGTAGTGACCTTGTTAATAAAGCTGAAAAGAGTAATATGATTATAAGATAGCAGTACAAGGGTATAAATAGCAATCTAGCTAGCCATGTACTCGGAGGGGTACATTCCCTTATTAACAGCATTATATTGCTACAGTAACCGTGACTTGCTCGCGCTCAGTAGGTTCCGAATGTGTGCATGAAGTGATGCTTGCCGATCGGTGCCAATTGAGAACTGTCCAGAGTTGGTATCCAGCTCGACGCCCAAGAATCGCAGGTGTTGTGATGGTAACAGCTGCGATTTTTTCGCGTTGATCACCAAGCCCACCATCTTAAGGTCCGAGATTATCATATGGCATGTTGCTTGTGCGTGGGCCTTGGACATGCATAAAAACAAGATGTCGTCCACATAAGGTATCACTCGAACGCCTTGTTCGCGCCAGCGCCTTGTTAGTTGTTTGATGAGCTGTGTGAAGACAAATGGTGCTGTCGCGAGGCCGAAGGGCAATGAGCGGAAAGAGTACGTGCGCCCCTCGAATTCGAAGCCGAGGAATTTCCAGCAGGAGTGGTGTATATCGATGTGATGGTATCCGGATTTGAGGTCGATGGAGAACATCCAATCTCCTGTGCGTGCCAGGTCGGCAACGCGGCTTAGTCCTTCGTATTTGAATTTGGGGATGATCAGGTGCGCGCCCACTTTCCTAAGGTCGAGAATAAGCCTGCATTTGTCTCGTTGCTCGACCACGTTAAGTGGGCTTATGCATTTGAGCTCCGCTGCCAGGGTGATTACCGCCGCTCCGGTCTCCGTAAGTTCGCGAATGGTGGTGCGTGTGAATGCAGCGTGTGTGTGCGCGCCGAGATGGTTGCACTCGTGAAATGGTTGTGGAGGGTTGTGACTCCATGGTAGTCAGTAGCCGTTGGCGATGACCAAGAGGATGAGGCTACTGGGGCACCACGAGCTCCACCATGCAAGGGTTGCGCGAAGCCGCCCGCGCATTTGCGTGATGATTTCGTCGGTGACGGCGAATTCGTATGGATCGTCGTCTAGCACCTCGTGTTGTATTGCCTCTGCATGTTTGCGGAGTGACAGTGGAGCAGGAATGCAAAACGAGGGTCTTATGGGTTTGATTTCCAGCGTTCGTGCATGAAGGGTAAGTGCATGTGATGGATGCGTGCTTGTTAACCCATTCAAATAACCACCTGTCGCCCATAGCATCAGCGTTGTGCGATTCACCTTCTCGGTGTTTGTTTGTTTGCTTTTTTGTGAGTGTGTGTGTGTGTGTTTTTTTTTTTTTTTTACCCACCAACCAAGGTACGGTTGAGAGTCTTCCCGCATGGTCACGTGACCACAAGGGTTTTGTTTTTGTTTTTTGCTTCAGGAAGGTGGGCACTTCCTCGCAGGGGCAGCTGTAGGTCTCTACTGCCAAGGGGACGAACCCAGCAAACTCTGCCCTGCCGTGATAGAGGCCTATCTTCTTATTGGCTGCCTCCCGTGCTGCCCAGCCCCTCCCCTTCCTCGCTCTCTCATCCCGTTTGCTGATAGGGTCCGTGATTGTGATATCTGCCAGCCACACCGCGCTCGAGCTCCCATCCCGAAAGGCCAAGTCGGCCTTCTTGTTGTCTACCGGGCTGAAGGCGGTGCACTCCTTGTGCACAGCAAATCCTGCATCTTGCGCCATGCGGATGCACTCGTCGCGTAGCTCGTTATGGGTGTTGGTCCGACCGTGCCCTGTACCGCACCGGAGCAAGTGATTCGGCAGCCTCTTGTCGAGAATGGCGACTCTGTCGCTGCAGTCTTTGCAGTTGGGCACGGAGAGTGGCAGGCCAAGACGGAACTGGAGGGCGAACGTGAAGTGGCAGGGGTATAACCGCAGGGCGGGCATGTAGGGAATTGCCAGAAGCCAATCTCCCGCCCCATAGCCCGTGAGGGACATGAGCCGCTGGATGTGGCGTGACAGGGGGTTTAGCTCCATCTGCCTGGATGCTGTTATCTGGGCGGCACTCCGGCCCCCTTGGACTAGGAGAGCAAGGCGGTGCTATAGCTGGCCCTTGGGTTTTATCTGCTCCGCCGAGATTAGGTCCCTCCCCTCCTGTGTGAGGCTGTCCCTGCAGTCCTGGATCCACCTCTGTAGTTCATTGGGGCTGTGGTCGGCTGCTTCGGTGCTATCCAGTGCTGCTGTCAGATTGGACCCTGCTTGGCCCTCTAGCGGGCCGAGAAGTGTGTGGGCCTGCACGAAGCTCGCCAAGAAACTGTATCGGCCCTCCACTGCTGGGTCGGCGATGCCTAGGCCACTTAGGCTCGGTGGGAGTGAGGTAGGCAGGTTGCCTCGCAAGATGGTATTGGCGAGGGCGTGTAGGTGTGTGGTAACCCCTGCGTTGGCGAGCGACGCATCCCTGAGGTGCTCGAATGTCATACCAGATGGCCCCCCTCCCACTCCGTTCTCACAGCGGCACAACATTTTTACGAAGTCCCCTTTGTCGATCGAGGCTGCTGGTACAGTATCGGGGATGTTCCAATCGATGATGCCTGGTGGCGAGGGGGGGTGTTTTGCCTTGAGAGCGGCGAGTGTGTTTGCAGAAGGGTCAGCGACTGGCGTTGACTCAAGGGCGAGGATCGCCCTGCGGAAACTTCCTTTGCGTGCGAGGCCCTCGGCTCTGGAGCGCTTGCCCAAAGCGTCAGGGGTATGACGTGGCGGGTGTGGTCCAGTGATTGCGGCCACTGCAGAATCATATAGCTGCTGCCATTCGCCCTTTAGAAATTGGCGGAGTCGTGATTTGACAGACGGCCAATCAGGTTTCTCCGTTGAGGGCAGACGAAGGGTGAGTCGAGGGACGAAGAGTAACAGGCGCCAGCCCGCGACTGACCCAGGGTTTCGCGCAAGGTGAAGTAGTGGTGTCAGGAGGGCTGAGGCGAAAAGCGGGCGAATGTCAGCAGGGAGTTTACGCGAAATTGGGGGCTGACGACTATCGCGTAAGGGAGACAGGTCCCACTTTTCCACTTCGCCGAACCGCACATTGTCCTTGGCGAGTTGTTATGGCGAAAATTGGCGGGGCCATGGTGTTTGTGTGGAGGTGTCAGGTGCCAGGCCAATTTGCACCCCACCAATTGCAGCTGGGATTGGAGTTGCCTGGCGTGGTGTTCGATTCTCACGGCGTCCCTCTTCCAGTGCTTCTTCCTCCAACTCCCCCGATTCCTCCGTAGTAGATTCCTCCTCCTCCCCATTTGCTATAAACGTAGGGTCTCCTGCTTCGTCTTCATTGTGTTCTGCATTTCGTATTAAAGCCCGCCTTGCCTCTCTCTGGAAGCCATTCTCGGGTCCTCCTCCCCTTGCTGACGGACCTCCGCGCCCGCCGTCTCGTCCTCCCCGCGATGCCTGTGGCGTTAGGCGACGAGCTTCACTACTCGCCATGGCCCTTTGACGCGGTGTCTGCTGTGGTTGCCCCGCAAGCGGTCCCGGCGCTGGCTGTTGTGGAGATTTCGCTGCTTCTCGCTCCTGGCTCTGCGCCGTCGCCAGCGACTCCTGCTGCCTTTGCCCCTGCGCCTCTTGCGGCGCTAGGTCCTGTCGTGGAGTCGGCGTCCGCGCCCGCCGCGGCGTCCGCTCCTCTGCACGCTATGGCACCTACTTCTGCGCCTGCTCCTGCGCCTGCTCCTGGGCCTGCCCCTGCGCCTGCTCCTGCGCCTGCTCCTGCGCCCGCTGAAGCGTCTGCACCTGCGCCTGTTCCTGCCCCTGCAGTGGCGTCTGCTCATGCGCCTGCTCCTGCGCCTGGTGTGGTGTCTGATCCTGCGCATCCTCCTGCTCCTGCTCCGTCGCTTCCCCTTGCCCCTGAGGTGGCGCCAGTGCCCGTGCCTGCTGCTGTGGCCTCGTCTGCGCCTGCTGGGGCGTCCTCCGTGCCGCCGGAGGCTGTGCCCGTCTTACTGCTGCTGTTGCTGCTGACCCGTCTTACCAGCCACCTCTAGCCACCAGCGCCGCCCTGGGACAGGCGGTGGCTGTCGTTGCTCCGTCTGCGCCTGCGTCGTATCCTGCTCCCAGGCCGGGGCAGCGTCATCCGTCTCCTGGCCGCCGACACCATCGGCCCCACTCCCCAGGACCACGTGACGATCGCGAGACGTCGAGGCGCCGTCACGATTCCCCCCGGCATCGTCAGTCTCAGGCGGGATGGCCTGCTCACCGTCGCGGTCGCGGTGGCTGGAGGGGAGGTCGCGGTCGCGGCCGCTGGGGGGAATCCGAGCCATCTTTGATGCTTGCAGATGTGCAGCGGGTGGTTTCTGCTGCATTGCGCGAGGAGAGGGCCGGGGTGGCGAGCCAGAGTAGCTCACAGCACGTTGGACCCGTGGCTCCTCCTCCCGCTGCACCCCCTGTTGTCGCGCCGCAGGCGGTTTCTCCTCCTCCCGCTCCTGCTGTGTCGTCCTCTACAGCCGGGGCCCGCCTACGACTGCCCTGGGTGCCTCCTGTGGCGGGCATGGAGTTCGTGTCCGCTGCTGGAGGGGTGGTGCCTGCCCCTCCTCATTATGAACCTGCTCCCTCTGCCGTTGCTCCTCATTTTCCTCTCCCGGCAGAAGAGGTCCTCCTCCCGCAGGTGCGCGTCCCTGAGGCGACGCTCGGCCAGATGTGGCGGCTCTCTGAGAGCCTTCGTGCGCTCCTGCTGATCCAGGTTCAGGCGCACGCCTCGCTGTCCCGGCCTCCTCGGGGGGTTCTCCTTGACGGACAGCGGACTGATTGTCTTGAGGCGGCCGACCAGCTCGGCCTGCTCCTGGCGCCCGTGTTGGCAGCGCCAGTGCTGGGAGGCTTCGCGGCTGTGGGGCCGCTTGAGGCTGCGGTTCGTGGGGACATGCCTTTTGGCCTGGTGTGTCAGAAACACTAAGGACAGCTAGGCTTAGGAGCCATAGCTTTAGTAGGGAAGAACTTAGGTTTTAGGGTTGAAGGAGGTGTCGAGAGAGTTGAAGCAAGAAGAAGGGTTTCAACTATAGAATGACAAGTACAAATAGAGGAGAAGCATGCAAGGAGTGGTGCACCACCACACAGGACAATAATGGGACTACACTACAGCTAGAACTACATGCGCTTATACAGAACATATATCAAATATATTCTGACAAGGTGGCCGAGGCAATGGCTGCCCTTGAGTTCAAGGGCCATGGATTTGGGTCATGTGCATCCTTGCCATTTTCTATTCCTCTCTCTTTCTCTCCCTCTCTCTCCTCTGTTTGTTTGTTTGTTTGTTTGTTTGTTTGTTTGTTTTTTTAAATCATGAGCCCAATCAGAAATTACTTCTTTAATAAGACCGCCATAATATGAAACGGGCCATACATTGCCATGCTTCCTAGCATGCTTTCGCCCCTACCGCATGGGCTAGTACCAAGGGCCAAGAGGTTTTTATTCCCTCTTCCTTATCCAAGGCCTATAGCCTATTAATCACCCCTAACTAGGGCTGGCCAACCGCCACCGCAAACCCCTTTGGGCTGCCCACGGTCCTTGCACATGACGTGCACCGTGCCACGCACACATGGCGCAATCGCTCAAGGCCCGCCCCTACACCACGGGTGCGGGTCCCTGGCCACCGTTCCCATTCCTTGGGCAGCCGCTTGCCACGTGACCCGGCTGGCCACAACGGAAGCCCGTCCCACGGAAGCCGTGGAAGCTACCCGTGGGCGGCGGTCCGTGCTTGGGGATGTATGACGTCGGCCCATGCCCTCCGACGCGGTGGGAACGAGCGTGCGCGCTCTCCGCGCGATCCATAGCCGCCACATCAGCTACCGCTTGCTTGAACGGGCGGGAGGTAAGCAGGCTCTTCTGTTGGTAGAGCTTGAACCGCTTGGCCGCGCGGTCGTCGGCGTGGTCCCTGACTTGAAACATCACGAAACGCTCCGAGATGTAGTCGAGGGCGTTGACGACCATTTCGAGTCCGCCCGCCGCATCGCCGTGTTGCAGCTTGTACTCCGCATGTTTCAGGTAGACCCTCACGTCTTTCAAGGGCTCCTATTTCGCGCGCACGATCGGTTTCATGAAGTTTGCCGCCGAAAAAAGTGGGGATGGTGGAAGGAAGGGGGGGGGGGGGGGGGGGGAGAGATTTTCCATAGAGGTGATATTTGCTGTGTCGATCGGAACCTCACCAGCGTCGTCGTCTGAGTCGTCGGAGTCGTTGTCGTCGGCTACAGCTTCGGGAGCGCTGGTAGCCACCTCCTTATTGTGGCGACGTGTTTATGCTCCTTTCGCCCCCTTCTCCTTTTTTTCGAAATTTCGTTTTTAACAGAAATCGATGCTGCCGGTTGTGTAGTTTCGGCTTCAATTGCGCTGGCGGGTCGCTGCTGTAACAGGGACATGCGTGCCTTGACTTGGTCCGGGGTCAACGCCTGGGTCAAGTCAAGGACAACCGTCACGTCATATGAGGCGGCCGTGCGGCGCCTCTTGCGCTGACGCGACTGCCTGTGGGGCGCGTGTGCCTTAGGCGCGTGCTCCACGTCAGACGCGTGTGGCGCCACAGGCGCCACTGGCGCAACAGGTGCCGAAGGGTGCTGCGGGGCGTTTTTGTTGACCTCGAGCCCGCCCAACAGCACGTCAACGGCGGTCGGGGCGGACGTTTCGCCGTCTGCCCGGCGCTTGCCTCGACGCTCGCCCGCCGTTTCCCGGGCGTTACGCTCGGTGTCGGAAATATTCGGATCGTTCACGACGTTGTTGTTTGCGCGATTAAGTGTCGGCGTAGAAGCCATCGTCGAGCGGTTGTGGTTGAAAATGTCGGCTAATAAAGTTGAAGGTGACACGCCTCTGGGTAGAGAGCGAGTCTTCGCCAGCTTGAGACGGAAAACTAGAAATGACATCGAGAAACAGAGAGTTGCATGAGCCGTTTGAAAAATGAGAGACGTGGGTGGAGGGAAATGAGCTCCAACCCACGATTTGTAGTTGGAGAAGGGCGTTAAGCACGCTTCGACGATGCCAAATCCGCGTTACAGGCAGCTTCGCTTTCGAAATACGTAATAAAAAAAAACACTTCATGTGTTTAAAATTATCATTTCTGAGGCATTTTGAAGTACCATATCACCCCGGATAGTAGCGCATATAATAAAGTCGTTTTTTTTTTTTTTTTTTTTTTTTTTTTTTTAGGGGGGGCGCTTGTAATTAAGTGTAGGGCATAAGCGCATGCGCGTATAAAACGGGAAAAAAATAAATTTGTTTTTAAGGGTACGAAATTGAAGTCCTCAATAAGGTGAACAAGTCCGTGAAAACAGCCGCGACTCGATTTCCCACCGCACAAAAACCGTCCCGAAGCAACGCACCTGCCACCGCTGACTTGAAACCTGCCGTGCGGCCCAATCAGATCGTCATGCGTTGCCAGACACGAGCATCTCATCCGAACCCTCTAGAAGGGGGTTGAATATCATTTGCCAGCTCAGCAGGTGTGGTGCCGCGAACCCTCCTCTGCGGGTTCAGGCAGGGGGGTACCTCTCTCTCATTGACGAGGACCCTGAGCCGCTAACTCGAAGGGGTCCCCTGTGAACTTCATTTGTTCTCCCATTCTTGCAGTTTCATATTCAGTTTCCCATGTTTCGCCCGCCTGGCTGCGAAAGCCATGGCAGAACTTACCGGCTCTCACTTTCTGTTCAAGAAGAAGCCTAGGCCCGCCTTTCGAGTTACCGCTGACGGCTGGTATAGCCGTGTCCCACCACAGCCACCAGAGCCACCACAGCCTCCCGCGCCTCCTGCGCCTCCTGCTCATCCTGCGCCTCCTGCGCCTCCTGCTCCTACTGCTCCTCCGAATCCGCCAGTGTATGAAGGCACGGGCAATCCGCCCGTGCTCACGCTCCTGCTCCCATCGGCGTTCGACGAGTACTTCTCGGAACCTGAAAGGAACAAGGCCCCAGATGAGTACGTAGAAGCTCCGGCCCCGGCACCACGTTGGGGCCAGCCCGAAGATTGCACATGGGACGAATCTGCAGTGGGTGCTGACGATGATGTGGCCGACGCCGATGAGGAGTGGCGCGCTGGCGCCGAGGCTGGCACCGACACTGGCGCCGAGGCCGGCACAGCGGCTGATGTGTTTCCCGAGGGTGCCCCGGGCGGCAACGATGACGACGACGTCGATTATTGGTCGCGCGACGGCCTTCCCGAGAAACTACCGATACCCTCGTATCCGCCTACTAACCGCAAGCGTCCCCACCCTTCTCCTGAGAACCGTGATGCCTGCCCCCCCTCTTGCACAAGCCCTCACAGCATAAGCGTAACGCATATACCGCGCAAGAGAAGTTGAAGTGGCTCGCGTGCCTGGATGTGGCGGTTTCGGTGCGCGCGTTGTCTCGCGAATCTGGCATCCACCGCAAGTGTCTCATGGAGTGGAAGAGAGCCGCCCACCTTCCTCAAAGAAGCACACTCCGCACGGAAGCGCATGCACGGTCGCGGGAGAGCGTTGTGGTACCGGCCAATGGAGATGAAGGTGTACGCGAAGCTCCTCGACTGGCGCCGCAAGGGAGATGCCCGTCTCCGTCGGTCGTCTGCAGGAGTGGTCGCGAGAGTACATGAAGGTACTCTTCCCCGACGTGAAGTGGAAGGGGAGTCAACGGTGGTCGGAGCGGTTTCGGAAGCGGTGGAATCTGAGCGTTTGCATGAAGACAAAGATTGCCCAGAAAACCGCTGCCCGTAAGAATAATTTGGTACTTTATGCAAAGAGTCTTGTATTACTTGTGTTTTACTAACCCATGTGTCTCCCCACTTCTTCCCCATGGCAGTTCGTCCGTGACAAGCGTCGTGAGCGCGGCATCGAAACCCGGTGGATCATCAACGCCGACCAGACGCCGCTGTGGCTGGAGATGCCCGCCACCACCACTGTGGATCAGACATGCGTTCGGTCGGTGCCTATCAGGAGCGCTGGTTACCAGTAGGAGCGCGTCGCTGTGATGTTGGCGTGTACAGCCGACGGGGAGAAGCGCAAGCCGTGGGTATTTTTCAAGCGCAAGACGGTGCCGAAGGGAGATTTCCCGCCAGGCAAGAGATGATTATGGTGTTTGATGTTTCTATGATTTTTTTCGATAGGTAGCGAACGGAGATTAATTTACCGCTCGTGAACGCGCAGATGTGGTCGTCGCGGTCCACCCGAATGGCTGGGTGGACGCCGACGGCGTCATGCGCTGGCTTGACGAGTGCATCAAGCCCTTCATAAGGTCTCGGTTCGGAAGGCAGGCAAGGGGCACGATGGTCGTGCTGGATTCCTACTGCGGTCACCTCCCTGACGCCGTGAAGGAGAAGTTTACCGAGCTTGACATCGTGCCGGCGGTGATCCCTGGGGGCTGTACGACGGAGGTTCAACCCGTCGACGTCTCGATCAACAAGAGCTTCAAGGCCTCCATCCGCCAGTAGTACCAGAGCTGGTTTGAAGAGGAGGGCCAAGAGAGGCTGACACCTGCAGGTACGGCACCCACCGTTGACAATATCTGCGCCCTTTTTTATTCCCCCCCTTTGTTGATCTGACGGCTTCCCCCCTACTCCATCTTGTGGTGCAGCGAACATCAAGAAGCCGCCACCTGCGGTGGTGCTCAGGTGGATCTCACAGGCCTGGAATAAAGTGCAGCCGACCTCATTAAAAAGGCCTTCCTCACCTGTGGCATCAGCAACGCGCTTGACGGGAGCGAGGACGTGCTCGTTATGGCGCACAGGCGGAGCCTGCTGACCCACGAAGTGGACGTCGATGATGAGATCATTGCCAATGGATTCTACGGCAACAACTACGAGGAGCCCGAGTCTGACGAGGACTAGATTCTAGCTAGAAATGGTAAACTTTGGAATGTGTAGCCACGTCTATATAAAAGAATTATTCTTAGATTTAATATAGTGACGGTAGTGCCATTTTAATCATGCTTGGATAAACAAAACATGAAATGATGATCGACTATGGGGAAAGGGATGCGTTTATAATACGTACATGAATTCTAAGGGGTGCGCTTATAATTGAGGACCGGCCATAAGCGCATGGCTCCATATAGAAGCGCCAGCGCATTTAATAGGACGGCGCTACTATCCGGGGCGATACGGTACCCAATTGAGGAACGGTCATTTTCAAAATCTGTCTCTTCCGTAATCTCTGGACCTATTTATGCAGCCAGGAATAGTACCACATGAGCGCCACTGACCTGACAGTGCAAAAAAAAAAAAAAAAAAAAAAAAAAAACATCACTGGCAAGGGCATTTTTTCAAGGGGTTTTTTTCCCTGATTCCCCTTTCTGAGAGCCGTTTTTTTTTCAATTACCCTGATTTTGTAAGGCCAGCCATATTGCAACCCTTCCCCAAAAAGTGTAGCAATTTTTACACCCTTTGAAAATAAGGGTGCGTGTTTTGTTACCCGTACCAGCCAGGGTTGGTTGAAAAGTACCCTTTTACCGAATCTTCGCTTCTGTAGTTTCGCGCGTACTGTAGGAATCTGCCTAGGTGTACGCCCCCACAAAGCATTCCGCCCACCGACATCCTGTGCTGTCAAGGTGGATGGTTTTGTTTTTTCTTGCTGTCATTGCTATTCGTCCTCGCGGCAGCTTTGGCTGCCAACACTTTGTTGTTTTCTTGACAGCGCATTGCATCTGTGGTGGGGGCACCGTCATGAACGGGGGACGGAGCGCACTGCACTTGGACATGGATGTGTATCCTGCCTCATGCACGCCATGGGAGTGGAATGGTGAGGGGTTTCTTGCTTATGCTTCTTGCAAAGCACTTTCTTTCATCCCAGCTCGTTCACCTCTGTTCCACACCTGTGACTGGTGTTTCTCATCACGCGTAGAATGCCTCGCGACGAGGACGACGAAGACGTGCTATCAGGCCAGCTGAATGGCCTGAGTGTACTCGGTGTGAGAGTACGACGGCTAGCTTTACCTTTATTTACCTGATCATGGATTTCCTTACTGCTGTATTTAAATTTGCATGCTTTTGCTTGATTTCTTAGATTCGTTGCTTGAACTATATTTATTATAGTTGTAGGCACCGAATAGATTGAGTGCACCGGATTTTGTGTGTTTTCGGTTGCCACCGAGGGGCTTCTACCGAATTCGGGAAGGACCCGTCCAGGACGCTTCGCTACCCCCGGAACCTTCAAGTAACACCCGGGTTACTGGCCTTGTGTCGAGCCTATATATAGCCCCGTGTTGTACCTATATGACCATAATATATTTTATGAACCAGTTCTTCGATCCTCACACTTGGTAATCAAAGCTCGTTTACACGCGACGGTCTTCAACCGCTAAATACCAGCCTTAAAAAAACCGCGGGGGCGACGACGAAAGCGCCGATTCGGGTATGTAAACCAGTTCCGCGCAATATTTGAAGTCCCCCTCAACCCGGTTTTCGAACACACCTCAAATTGTTTGGCGAAAAGTCGGAATTTTGACCGTCGGATCGAGTTGCGTTTCAACGGCCAAGATCGGACGCGCGAAAATTGACTTTTAAGGGAGAATGCGCGACCAAGAGCATCTGCGCTCGACGAATTGGAGATCGTTTCGCTTCGCAGCAGTCGACCAGTGCTAAAAAACTATTTGTTTTCGTCGGAAATCTTCCTGGAAATCGCCGAATGGAGGAAAATGGCTATATTTTTGTTCAAGAATTTGCAGAGTTACGCGCCGAGCAGGGGAAGACACGTGCGACGCTCCTACGACTCGAAAAACTCCTTGCAAACTAATCGGTAGCCGCAGCAGCAGCAGCGACGGCGGCGATACTGACAATTGTACATACGAGAACGGCGGCGGCTACAATCAACCTCGAAGCAGCGAAGCCGAGGCTACTAGAGGCGTTCAATCATAGCGCGAAAAGGAGCGACGTCTGTCGATTTGTAGCTGTACTAAAAAATAACCTCAAAGCTGTGGATGCATGACCCTGACCCAAGACGCGATGCGCATACGGTTCACAGCAACACCGTTACAAGGCATGGCATTAGAGTGGAGTTACGCAACAAAATTGTCCAAGGCGGAGGGACGTGGGCGCAGTTTCAGGCAGCACTGATCAAACGGTTCGACACGTTGAACAGTAGCTACTGTTAAGTCTGAGTACTATGCGGAAGCGATTAAACTCAGCTCACAAGCGTAAGTTAGGCAACACTTAACATCACTTGTAACCCCCCGAGTGTGACAGCATGTCACCTCATAGCCAAGGGCGTAGAGAACAAGTGAGTAGTTATGCTCAACGTAGCTTGTAGAGTGAGTGTTCTGGTCGAGCAGAGGTTCGGCAGCACTTCGTTGTGTTTCTGCTCTCGTCAATACGTAGTAGTAGAATGTGCGCTTGAGAAAATCATAGAAGCATTATTGTCTTCAAAGCAAATACAAGCACACATATATCATAGGTCCTAGGCACACAAAGGAAACACACAAGGTAGTTGTCTAACTGTCGTCCAGGTCTTCGCCTTGCTGTCATTGAAAACGGTTGTTTAACTGCTCTGAATTTGGCTTGATCTGCCACTGTAGAAAAACTGTCTTCCCACTGCACTGCTGCCAAATTCTCCTGCTGACTCCCCTCATGAACATTCATGATCGCTCGTGTACAAATCATGAACACTCGTGTGGGTTTCCCGTTTTCAGTTACAAAATAGACTTTACCGTTTTGTACCTCTGTCGAAATGATGACGCAAAGCAGTGCGACTTTCTGGCGATTTTCCTTGCTCGCCAAGTCAGCGCGAAATCCCGTTAGTCAACCGCAATCTCGAGTGCCCCACGTGCCCCTCATCACGACCGAGATATTTCTCGGTCGTGCAGGACAAAACAACCGCTGACGCGATCGTGCGTTGTCCTGCACGTGACGAGGCGATCATGTCGCTTTGTTCTGTAGCGATCGTGCGCACAGTGCACGATCGAAACAGTGACGACACACGCGTGGGCCCTGCACGGCCACACGCGCATGTCAGGACCCCACGCGCGGGTCCTGACTTTGCGTACCTTTTAGTTGACCAGCGCGAAGTGGTCAACGGGGCTGGTCAAACAATCGAGCCCCACACCAAACACTCTCGACACTCACAACAGCGCTCATGAAAATAACTCGACATTCATGAAACACAGTACTTTCATGAACGCGCATGTTCATCCATGAAAAAACATGAACGTACATGAGCCGACATGAACGAACATGACTCGTCATGATCCGTCATGACTGATCATGATCCCACAGCTAAAGCACATGAAACGAAATGCGAAAACAAATGCACACAGAACACACACAAAATGCGTAACGTCATGCAGGCGGCTGGTTGCAGTGCAAAAATAGTATTTTGCACCCAACAAACTCCCCCTCAAGCGGTCGCCTGCTTGCACTCCCTTTGCGAGAGCCTACTTAAGGCTCATGCTGCACAACTTAGCACAGCGCTAGTGGGGTTCTTCAGCCAGCCTCTTCGTGAGAAAATCTGCCGGCTGCTGCTGCGTCTTCACATAGAGGGGCTGGATGAATCCCCTCTGCACCTCCTTGCGCAGCCAATGCCATTTGATCTGCATGTGCTTGGTGAGCCTATGCAGCACAACGTTCTTGGACATTGCAATGGCACTGGAGTTTTCACAAAACAGCGGTGTGGCAGTCTTCTGCTCATGCCCTATCTCCTCCAGCAGCTTCCTCAGCCAAATCAGCTCCTTGGCTGCATGATACATTGACATGTACTCTGCTTCAGCTGATGAACCCGCCGTTTCCACCTGTTTCTTTGACCTCCAGCTCACGGGCCCACCACCAATCACGCACACATATCCTCCCACTGAGGACATGTCCTCCTTTTCCGAAGCCCAAGTTGTTGACCGGTATTTGGGATGTAAAGGCTCTTAACACACCTTTAAATCACACTAGGTACTCCCCACGGGGTCACCTCCAAGGGTCCTCGGGTGCCTGGCAAAACCAGCCCCTATCCAAGGGCCCGTGTTCGAAGAGGGAATTTCCTAAGTGCGAAAATAGTCGTGCATTCTAGAGCGTTCCCAAACTTCGTTGCGCAGCGTTGACGACGGATTGGCTCGTGTGCAGAAATAGCTCTTCACGTCAATACGATGATAGAGCACGTTAACTCGTTTGAGCTTCAGAAAATATTTCCACTAGAAAAGGATTGAACACAATCAAGCACAAGCATACGTTTTATATTTCACCTAACACACATGCATAGGGAAATAGCAAAGTAGTTGTAAAACTGAATTTCGGACATTCGCCATGCTGTACTTGAAAACGGTTGCTCAACTTCTTGGGCTATTGTCTTCTTCCTCCTCTTGTAAAAACCAGTATCCAAATTTCACTTAGGACAATTGCCCCTGCTGACTCCTCACATGAACACTCATAGCTCACATGTGCCTCCAATGTGAGCCATGCGAGTTTACAGTTGTAAAACGGATTTAACCGTTGAATGACGCGAGTAACCGAATTGTACCTGTGGCGAAATCATTCCGCAATGCGGCGTGACATTCGCGAGAAATTACATGTCCCGCGAGTCAACGCGAAATACAGTTTTTCAACTGTAATTCCGAGCACCCCCCACGTGCCACACGCCACGACAGAAAAGGACGTGACTCGAGATTCAGTTATTCAACTGAAATCTCGAGTCAAACCTCGAGCACCTCTCGCTATCCCTTGGCACCCCCCGAAACACACGCGCACCCCTCAGGTGCGCAATCATGCACGACCAGACAAACTGGTCTTGCTGTACTGCGCGTGGGCAGGGCGATCATTCGCCCTGTCCTGTTGCGATCGTGGGCCCTGCCACGCTCGCAACAGTGCGCGAGCACACGCTCGGGCCCTCAGGGCCCACACAAGAAATCAAGACCACACGCACGGTCAAGATTTCGCGTGCTTGACCAGCGCGAAAGTCAACACACTCCCCAATCAAACTATCGAGCCCCACAAACACCGCACGATACACCACTCGCTCGCATGAGCCACGCATGAAACATTACACACAAATGAGACTTTCATGGGAAGCTCATTTGAGGCTCATTGGAGCTTCATGAGAGCTTTCATTTGAGCTTTCATTTGAGCTTCATTTGAGCGCGTCATGGGAGCCTCATTTGAGCGCTTCATGAGAGCTTCATTTGAGCGCATCATGTGAGCCTCATTTGAGCGCATCATGAGAACAGTGAACACGAAACTGAAAATGCACAAGCACAAAATGCAATTACAAATGAAAACGAAACACACAAAATGCAAGGACGAATGCGCACAGAACACACAAAAAAATGCGCATACACAAAATGCAAAATGAGATGACATTTCTCACGCCACAAATTACCTTCAAACAAAACTCCCCATTTTCTTTTACCGTCGGCGAATAGGCGGTAGGTTGCCGTGCAAACCATGTATTGCACTCCCTTCTTGCATCAGCAAACCCCGTGAGGAATAGCTCCCTCTCCCGGAGGTGCTCCCCCTTCTTCTTGAGAACTTATGCTCCCTTCTGTTTCATCTGAGCCACGGCTGAGTATTGAACTCCAACGGTGGGGTAGGAGTTCAGATACTCGATGATACGGTCTGCTGCATCCACCTGCTCCTCGGTGGGATTTTGCACCACCCTGGCCAGCTCCCCCACAGCAAAGGAGACGTCCGGCCTGGTGTGTACTGCTGCATAGAGCAAGCTCCCCACCATGGACTGAAAACGAGCTTGCTCCCGCTGATCCACTCCTTCGTTCTCACCAGCTTTGATGAGTTTAAAACCGCATGGAGAGGTGTGGTGATCTTCCTTCCGACCTCTATCTCATACTTGCTCCCCATGTCATTGATGTACTTCTCCTGGTGCAGCTTCACCCATCCATTGCTGACATCCCTTTCGATGTGCATTCTCAGGTAGTAGTTCGCCTCCCCCAGGGTCTTGCACTTGAAGTTTTGCATCAGTTTCTGCTGCACCTTCATCACCTCCTGCTTGCTGCTCCCGAACAGGAGGATGTCGTCCACGTACACCAGGAACATGACGAGACTCTCCTTCTCCCCCATGAGGAAAAGGCCCTCGTCACATGCACTCGCCCTGAACCCTATCTCCTCTAAAACCGAAGACAGCTTCTTGTACCAGCAGCGTGGTGCTTGTTTGAGGCCATAAATGGCCTTCTTCAGCTTGCACACACGCCCGGTACCATCCTCATAACCTGGCGGCTGCGACATGAACACCTCCACATCTATCAGCCCATAGAGAAAGGTTGTGGTGATATCCATCTGAACAATCACCCACCCGCATACGGCTGCACCAGCGAGGAGAACACACAATGTTGGCGTCTTCGCAGTTGCAGCAAAGGTCTCCTTGAAGTCCTCCCTTTCTTTCTGTTGGTAACCCCTTGCCACCAGCCTGCTCTTGTAAACTGACACGGCTCCTTTGTTGTCAGTTTTAATCCTAGGAATCCAGCCACAGTTTATGGCTTTCTTCCCCTCTGGCAGTGGCACCAGCTCCCATGTCCCATTATCCATTTGGCTGTTATATTCAGCATCTCTTGATGCCAGCCACTTGTCCCGGTCTGGTCCGTTAAGGGCTTCTTCCATGGTCAGTGGCTGAGTTGGTGCAGGTGCCATGAAACAGTATACCTCCTCCTCTGCTTCCTCATCAGAATCACAGGTGCTCTCCAGCACCAGCAGTGCATCAAGTTGCTGTTGCTCTCCCCTTGTTCCTCCGTAATCCCTCAGCTTCAAAGCGGCTGCTCGCATCTGCCTCTCGATCATAGGTGAAAGACCACGGCCTGTGGGAGGGGATTTGGTTTGGGTCCTTCTTGGGGGAAGGGTGGGGGGTTTCACACATGTTATGGGGTGAGGTTCTTCAGGTGCACCCGTTGGCTCCACGCCCTTGACCACGAAAAGCTCTGCTGCACCCTCCTCCTCGTGTGCCGTTGCGGTCTCCTCCCCAACCCACTCCTCCTCAATCTCAAACCCCATGGTTGCCTGCTGCAGTTGCTGCACGATCTGCTCCTTTGGCTGCTAGGACCAGCTCCCGTAGGTGATGTCTTCCATAAACTTGACATCCCTACTGTCGAACACGACTCCCTTGCTCGGCTCCCACAGCAGCCACCCCTTGCTTTCTGCTGCCAACCCCAAATGCACACACCACACAGCCGTTGCACCCAACTTGTTGCGATGTGCCTTGAGGATGTGAGCCACAGCCATGGGGACCCATGACTCACCACCGACGTTGGTGAAAACCCTGTTCTTAACCACCGTGGCGTGGCGCACAGCATGTGGGCACTTTGGGTTCCCTAACCCCGACTCGATGAGAAGTGCCCGTGCCGTTTCTAACACCGTGCGGTTTGCTCGTTCCGCTATGCCGTTGGACTGTGGAGTGTAAGAGGTGGTGAGCTCTCGAATGATGCCTTGCTTCTTCAGCCATGCAGTCAATTCCTCCCCAAGGAACTCCCCATCCCTATCAGTCCTGATCCGCTTCACTTTTTGCCCGGGTTGTTTCTCCACCAACAATCAACCTCAAAGCAGCGAAGCCGAGGCTACTAGAGGCGTTCAATCATAGCGCGAAAAGGAGCGACGTCTGTCGATTTGTAGCTGTACTCGAAAATAACTTCAAAGCTGTGGATGCATGACCCTGACCCAAGACGCGATGCGCATACGGTTCGCAGCAACACCGTTACAAGGCCTGGCACTAGACTGGAGTTACGCAACAAATTTGTCCAAGGCGGAGGGACGTGGGCGCAGTTTCAGGCAGCACTGATCAAACGGTTCGACACGTTGAACAGTAGCTACTGTTAAGTCTAAGTACTATGCGGAAGCGATTAAACTCAGCTCACAAGCGTAAGTTAGGCAACACTTAACATCACTTGTAACCCCCCTAGTGTGACAGCATGTCACCTCATAGCCAAGGGCGTAGAGAACAAGTGAGTAGTTATGCTCAACGTAGCTTATAGAGTGAGTGTTCTGGTCGAGCAGAGGTTCGGCAGCACTTCGTTGTGTTTCTACTCTCGTCAATACGTAGTAGTAGAATGTGCGCTTGAGAAAATCATAGAAGCATTATTGTCTTCAAAGCAAATACAAGCACACATATATCATAGGTCCTAGGCACACGAAGGAAACACACAAGGTAGTTGTCTAACTGTCGTCCAGGTCTTCGCCTTGCTGTCATTGAAAACGGTTGTTTAACTGCTCTGAATTTGGCTTGATCTGCCACTGTAGAAAAACTGTCTTCCCACTGCACTGCTGCCAAATTCTCCTGCTGACTCCCCTCATGAACATTCATGATCGCTCGTGTACAAATCATGAACACTCGTGTGGGTTTCCCGTTTTCAGTTACAAAACAGACTTTACCGTTTTGTACCTCTGTCGAAATGATGACGCAAAGCAGTGCGACTTTCTGGCGATTTTCCTTGCTCGCCAAGTCAGCGCGAAATCCCGTTAGTCAACCGCAATCTCGAGTGCCCCACGTGCCCCTCATCACGACCGAGATATTTCTCGGTCGTGCAGGACAAAACAACCGCTGACGCGATCGTGCGTTGTCCTGCACGTGACGAGGCGATCATGTCGCTTTGTTCTGTAGCGATCGTGCGCATGTCAGGACCCCACGCGCGGGTCCTGACTTCGCGTACTTTTTAGTTGACCAGCGCGAAGTGGTCAACGGGGCTGGTCAAACAATCGAGCCCCACACCAAACACACTCGACACTCACAACAGCCCTCATGAAAATAATTCGACATTCATGAAACACAGTACTTTCATGAACGCGCATGTTGGTCCATGAAAAAACATGAACGTACATGAGCCGACATGAACAAACATGACTCGTCATGATCCGTCATGACTGATCATGATCCCACAGCAAAAGCACATGAAACGAAATGCGAAAACAAATGCACACAGAACACACAAAAAATGCGTAACGTCATGGAGGCGGCTGGTTGCAGTGCAAAAATATTATTTTGCACCCAACAGCTACTACGGAACACGACGCAACCAACCAAATAGGGATTTTGGCACGAAGCGATCGGCACCACCCACGACTGCCGACCCGATGGATGTGGACAGGGTCGATGCAAAGCAGCGGCTAGCAAAAACTGAATTGTGCGAATTTTGCGGCGCTACAGGACATCGTATCTTGGCGTGTTGGAAAACGAAGCGAAAAACGGACAACGTGGCGACTTCGGAGAGGGCAAAAAAAGGAGAATATGATGGCGCGAATTTAAAACGTCGCGACCGGCAGGCACGAGGGGAAATCGCCGAGACAAAAGGAGAATCCGCGAAACAAGACCCTGCACCGACCGGGAAACTTTAGCCGTACACCCTGACAAGTAAGAATTCGTTAAGGTTATCCTAAAAAGATACTTTAACTATTACATCTCGAGGTTTCCAAGCCTAAAATAAAAATAAAGGGGGAGTTAGAAATAATACAAGTACCTGAAAAGTTGGAAAAATACTCCCAGCAGTACCGTGTTAAGGCTCCCCATTTCCCACAAGAGAAGCCTACACAGCTGCAAAGGCTTATGGGAAGGTTCTAGGCCCAGACGAAGATGACTTGGCCTCAGATAAATCCTTCTGAGGAGACCCATTATACAGCAACGATGGTGGACGGCACGAAGCTTCCCATCCACGGCGAGTCAACATAACAGCTGCAGATAGGTGCGTTGAGGTGGAAGCCAACGTTGCTGATTACGAACATCAAAGGGTTAGATTTTATCTTGGGGCATGATTTTCTGAAGCAGTTCAACCATGAGATAGACTGGGTCAATCGAAAGGCCAGCATCTACAACAACAGGAAGCAGGTGGAGCTGCTAAGCTGGACGGATAGGGGATGTTCTGGAAACGACACTTGCACTTTTCAAACGGACGGTGAACGAGAGTACCACGGGTTACCTAGCACTGGTGATGGCAGCAACAGAGGAGGAGAAGCCGAACTTAGAGCTACCTGCAGCAGTACAAGAGGTGTTGGAGGAATACAAATACATCATACCGGATGACCTGCCTGCAAGAGTGCCTCCAGCCCGAACCAACGAACACGAGATCGTGGAGGAACCAGGTGCGAAACCCGTCTCACGTGCACCATACTGCCTTAGTCAGACCGAACTAACAGACATGAAGAAGCAAATAGAATACCTACTGGACAGAAAACTGATCCGACCATCCACCTCTGCTTACGACGCACCGGATCTCTTCACTCCTAAGCCGGACGGTAGTTTACGGATGTGCATCGACTACCGGCCACTGAACAAACAGACAGTAAAAAACAAATACCCCATACCGCGCATAGACGATATTTTATACCAATTGCGTGGTGCAACGGTGATTCGAAGCTGGACATACGGTCGGGTTACTGGCAGATCAATTTGGCAGACAGCTCGATCCACAAGACGGCGTTCCGTACCAGATACGGCTCCTACAAATACCTAGTGATGCCGTTCGGACTCTGCAACGCACCAGCAACATTCCAGGCGGAGATGAACCACATCCTATGGCCCATGCTGGACGAGTGGTACCTGGACGACATTCGCATCTACTCCAAGAACATGAAGGAGCACGTGGAGCATCTACGGAAAGTCTTCGAGATCCTGCAGAAGAACAAGTTCTACATGAAGCTGTCAAAGAGCGACTTCGCGATGAAGAAGGTGCAGTTTCTCGGGCACATGGTGAGTGCGGAGGGCGTACACGTGGACGCGCGGAAGATCGAAGCCGTACAAAAGTGGAAAGTACCAGAGAACGTCAAGGAGTTGTAGCAGTTCCTAGGCTTCGCCAATTACTACAACAGGTTCGTGCCACAGTACGCTAAGATAGCAGCGCCACTGACGAACTTACTGAAGAAGGATACGCCCTACAAATGGGATACTCCTCAACAGCAAGCCATGGAGAAGCCACAGACAGCACTGACTACTTCCCAAGAACTCATCCTACCAGATCCAGACAGAGATTACGTGGTGGAGGCAGACGCTAGTGACCAGGCAGTCGGAGCAGTACTGATGCAGGATCACGGACTCGGTTTGCAGCCCATCGCCTACCTCAGTAAGAAGCTACACGGAGCAGAACTGAATTACCCAATTCATGAGAAGGAAGCCTCCTTCAAGGCGTGGAGGTGCTACTTAGAGGGAGTCAAAACTACAGTCTACAATGACCACTGCAGTATCAAGTACCTCAAGACGCAGCCTACACTCTCACGGCGACAGGTACGGTGGATGGAATTCCTGGAAACTCACTTCCACTACGACATCATCTACAAGCCAGGGCTACACAACAAGGCCGAGGCATTGAGCCGCCCAGGGCATGTAGCAGGCATCTAGATCGACGGGATGAACCTCTGCTCAAGGGCCTATTCCATCATGGGTACTTCGTGGACGCAGAAATCGCTACAGCACAGAAACCAAAGCTGTTATTGTGGGAGAAAGACTTAGCGGTAAAGAAAGATTATGGAAAGATTTGGGTACCGAACCATGCCCCGCTCCGACAAATCTTACAGGAGGAGTTTCGTGACGTAGCCTACGCGGAATATTTTGGGAGTAACAAGACGTTAGCAGGGATAGCAAAGTACTACTACTGGCCCCGAATGGCAGCAGACGTGCAGCAGTCGTCACCTCATGCGACACGTGCCAGCGGATGAAGAGTAGCAAATAGAAAAAACTAGTGTTACTTCAGCCTCTACCCGTACCAGAGCAGCCATGGCAAGTTGTTAGCCTTGACTTCATTACTGAGCTACCTTCGACCTCACGAGGGCATGATGCTATACTCGTGGTGATCGATATATTCTATAGAATGGGACACTTCATCCCAACCAACGGCACGGCAACAGCTGAAGCAACTGCTCGCCTCTTCTTCGACCGCAGCATCACCATCCACGGCATCCCCGCTACACTCATATCGGATTGGGACCTGAAATTCACAAGTAAGTTATGGAGGGAACCATGGGTTTGTTGGGGACAGAAATTGCGATGTCTTCACCATACCACCACCAGACTGACGGATAGACATAGCGATACAATCAGGGGTTGAACAGTTACTGCGTACAGCATGCAAGGACGACATCAGCCACTGGGATCTACAGTTACTGATCCTAGAGTTCGCTTATAACAACGCATCTCATGCGGCCACAAGGAAATCTCCTTTCTTCCTGTGTTACAAACGTGAACCAATCACACCACAGCAGCCAACCACAACGGCACACGCCCAAGCCGCACATAACTTCGTCACCACCATGCAACAGCAATGGGAGAAGACTCAGCGACGCCTCACCACGATGCAGAACTCCCAGAAGCAGTATGCAGATCGAGAGCGACGAGATCACTCGGTAGCAGTCGGAGATCACGTGCTTCTCGACACGCGCAACTTGGACTTATCCCATCTTCCGTCCAAAGTCCGGCCTCGCTTCTGTGGTCCTTTTCGCGTTGAGACCATGGTGACACCAGTAACATCCCGCTTGCACTTACCAACCACGTGGAAGCTTCACAACGCTTTCCATGTTCAGCTACTGAAGCCCTACAAGGACCCCAACCAACGATTCCAGGGACAAAAACTACTGCCACCACCACCACCTGTTCTCGTACAGGATGAACCAGAGTACGAGGTGGAACGAATTCTCGCTCATCAACGCAGACGCGGCACCACGCTCGAGTTCCTGATACGCTGGAAGGGATATTACCCATCGGAGGACAGTTGGGTTGCAGAAGCTGATATGGGCAACGCACGCCGTGCTCTCAAGTAGTATGTTGTCAAGCAGGGTGTATCTCACGCCACCCAGCTTTGAGGGGGGGACGTGTGAGAGTACGACGGCTACCTTCATTTATCTTATCATGATTTTCTTTGCTTAGCTTTATTTTATTTTGCATGCTTTTGCTTGATTTCTTAGATTCGTTGCTTGAGCTATATTTATTGTAGTTATAGGCACCAAATAGATTGAGTGCACCGAATTCTGAGGTTTTCGGTTGCCACCAAGAGGCTTCTACCGAATTCGGGAAGGACCCGTTCGGGACGCTTCGCGACTCGCGGAACCTTCTAGTAACACCCGGGTTACTGGTGTCGAGCCTATATATAGCCTCGTGTTGTACCCAGGTGTTTCTGAACCAGTTCTTCGATCCTCACACTCGGCATTGGCCAACGAGCGCCACGTGTTGATCTGCCGCCTGTGACTTCTGGAATGGGCGCTTCATCGCCCGTGCCTCTTGAACGAGTAGTTTACCCGTTTGAGCCTCCCTCTTCACCCACCGCTTTCCAACAGCATCCGGCCGCCATCCTTCTACCTTGTGGCGGTGAAGGCTCATCCAATCCATCTGTCTGCACACCCGATAAACCTGCCAAGAGGAAGCGCACGACATACACCCAGCAGCGCTTGTGGGGCGCGCCACCACCTCGGAAACCGGATGCTCCGCGAAATACACCACCACCATCCTCCCCAGCCATGAAGATTTCGGACGCGGATGCAGGGTTTGCCTTGATGAAGCACCTGTATGACACCGACTGGTCAAAGCGCTTCTCGTGGTTGAAGCTTCACCGCATGAAAAACGGTAGGCCGTCTCTTAACCGCTCTGTCGTCACTTACCTAATTCGTAGGCCGGCAGCTGTGCGATAGTCACTATGGTAGGCGTCGTAGGTGACACGGGGGTGGTGGACACCCTAGAAGCACAGCTAGAGGATGCGAGGAGACGCCATGAGGCCCAGGAGTACGGAGCAATCCCCTGGACGGTACAGGAGCGCCAGGAGGAGGAGTACCGGCAGAAGGTCGGCTCGCTGCAGTTTGCGGCGACAATGACGAGGCCGGACATCGCATTTGCCTGCAGCAAGCTGGGGAGCGGTCTCACGGTGAGGAGCGACCAGCACTGGCGTGAGGTCGACCGCTGTCTCGCCTACCTCGCCAACACCCGTGACACCGCCCTGGAGTTTGGCAGTGGACTAGAGTCGCTGAAGCTGGTTGGCTACGTGGACGCCGACGACGCCGGCGACAAGCAGAACCGGACGAGCACGGGCGGCTACGTGTTCGTCTACGGAAGGGCCGCAGTCTCCTGGTCGAGCCAGCGCATCAAGTGCGCGACACTGTCGTCGACCGAGTCGGAGTATGTGGCGGCAACAGAAGCCGGCAAGGAGGGACGTCGACTTCGTTTTCTTCTTGCAAAATTCCGGCAGCTGGACGCCGGGACGCCGACTGTCCTTCGGGTGGACAACAAGTTGGCCATCACAGTCGCCGAGGGCATGGGGTTGACGGGCAACCTCAAGCACATGGAACGGTGACAAGCCTGGATGCAGCACATGGTGAAGCGTGGGAATTTCTCACTGAGGTACATCCCGACCGTTGAGCAGCCAGCTGACTTCCTGACGAAGGCGCTGCACTACTCGGCCTTCAACCGATGCTCCGTTGCAATCGGCCAGGTGCGCCTAGTCGACGTGGGCGACGGTGACAACGACGTGCAGCAGTAGGTGCCATGCCCTCTTGCATGGCTGGTGCGGTGACCGGCGTGCTGTGTGTTGGGTGCACGCCGACGGGCTATTCTCCGAGTGGTGCTGCCGTATGGGCTGGGGGCCCAAGCGTGAACGCGACAGGGGAGTGTCAACGGGAGTTGTGGTTGGCCCCGTCCTCGCTTGGGCGGAGACGACTTCGTAGTCGGGTGTGCGGGGAGCGCAGCCGATCAGTTGCAGTGAGGGCGCCCAGCTGGAGGGCGCCGAGCAGGAGGACGCCGTCATGGGCGCTTGGACGGCGTCCTGGGAGGCTGGATGCCGACCTGGGCGTCTGGACGGCGTCCTGGGCGCCTGGACGTCGACCTGGGCGCCTGGACGGCGTCCAGGGAGGCTGGACGCCGACCTGGGCACCACGACGCCGACCTGGGCGTCTGGACGGCGTCCTGGGCGCCTGGACGCCGACCTGGGCGCCTGGACGCCGACCTGGGCGCCTGGACGGCGTCCAGGGAGGCTGGACGCCGACCTGGGCGCCTAGACGCCGACCTCGGCGTCTGCACGGCGTCTTGGGAACCCGGACGCCGACCTAGGCGCCTAGACTTCGACCAGGGGAAGCCGACTTGGTGTGGTCGGCTGACAGGTGTGCTGGTCGACCTGGAGTTGGTCGACCAGGAGGGTTGTCGACCTGGAGCTGGTCGACCAAGGTTGTGGTCAACCTGGTGAGGTCGACTGAAGGTGGTCGTCGACTTGGGAGGTCGATGGGCACAAGAGGAAGCAGCCGGTCGACATGGTGGTTTCCTGGTCGACCAGGTTACCTGGGTGACGAGGTTCTGCGAAGGAGTGCGACGGTCGCCCAGGTGGTAGTGGCGAGACCGACCTCGGTGGTGGTATCCCGAGGTCGACGTGGCTGGTGGGCGCAGTCGTTGGCGTGGAGTCGAGCTGGGCGTCTGCGCTGTGCACGTGACAAGGAGAAGTGCACCAACCAGCTTTACGCACCTGCGAAGCAGTTGCACCATTGTCCTGCGAGTGCAACGCTGTACAGCCGACTTGCTGCAGCGTTGGCACACCGTGGACTTGCAATGTTGGCAAGCCGCGACTTTGCTCTGCTGGAGCGCGGTCGACCAAGTCGTGCTGGCACGCGGTCGACCATGCTGCGCTGGACGTCGACCAGCAGCTTTGCTAGGTCTGATGTAGTCTTGCATGCCAATGTTCTTGCTATCATTCTGAACCATTGTTGTGAACTTTTCCTAGTGGAACTCTTGCCAATTCTCCACGTGAACTAGCAAGTAGTGTGAGCACTTGGAAACAACTAAGGAACGAACGAACGCAGAGATCCCTCCTACCCCGTGCCTAGCCCGTAGTGTAGCTCCCGTTGATAGAGTTATCTCCGCACTCTTGGTACCAACCATATGGGTAAGTAACGCACTAAGTATTCGTACCAACCATATGGGTAAGAAACGCAGTTTCTCTTGGTACCAACCATATGGGTAAGTAACGCACTCACTCTTGGTACCAACCATATGGGTAAGTAACGTACTTACTCTTGGTACCAACCATATGGGAAAGTAACGCACTTACTCCTGGTCGCAACCATATAGGTAGGTAAAGCACTTACTCTTGGTACCAACCATATGGGTAAGTAACCCAGTTACTCTTGGTACCAACCATATGGGTAGATATCACACTTACTCTTGGTACCAACCATATGGGTAAGTAACGCACTTACTCTTTGTACCAACCATGTAGGTAAGTAATGCACTTACTCTTGGTACCAACCATATGGGTAACTAATGCACTAACTATGCGAACCAACCATATGGGTAAGTAACGCACTTACTCTTGGTACCAACCACTTGGGTAAGTAACGTACTTACTCTTGGTACCAACCATATGAGTAAGAAACGCACTTACTCTTGGTACCAACCATATGGGGGGTAAACGCACTTACTCTTGGTACCAACAATGTAGGTAAGGAACGCACTTACTCTTGGTACCAACCATATGGGTAAGTAACGTACTTACTCTTGGTACCAACCATATGGGAAAGTAACGCACTTACTCTTGGTACCAACCATATAGGTAAGTAACGCACTTACTCCTTGTACCAACCATATGGGTAATTAACGCACTTACTCTTGGTACCAACCATATGGGTAGGTAAAGCACTTAATCTTGGTACCACCCATATGGGTAAGTAACCCAGTTACTCTTGGTACCAACCATATGGGTAGAAAACGCACTTACTGTTGGTACCAAGCATATGGGTAAGTAACGCACTTACTCTTAGTACCAACCATATGGGTAGGTAACGCACATACTCTTGGTACCAACCTTACTCTTGGTACCAACCATATGGGTAAGTAATGTAGTTACTCTTAGTACCAACCATATGAGTAAGTAACGCAATTACTCTTGGTACCAACCATATGGGTAGGTAACGCACTTAGTCTTGGCACCAACCATATAGGTAAGTAACGCACCTACTCTTGGTACCAACCATATGGGTAAGTAACGCACTAACTATTCGTACCAACCATATGGGTAAGTAGTGTGCTTACTCTTGGTACCAACCATATGGGAAAGTAACGCACCTACTCTTGGTAGCAACCATATAGGTAGGTAAAGCACTTACTCTTGGTACCAACCACATGGGTAAGTAACCCAGATACTCTTGGTACCAACCATATGGGTAGAAAACGCACTTACTCTTGGTACCAACCATATCGGTAGGTAAAGCACTTGATCTTGGTACCAACCATATGGGTAAGTAACCCAGTTACTCTTGGTACCAACTATATGGGTAGAAAACGCACTTACTGTTGGTACCAAGCATATGGGTAAGTAATGCACTTACTCTTAGTACCAACCATATGGGTAGGTAACGCACTTACTCTTGGTACCAACCTTACTCTTGGTACCAACCATATGGGTAAGTACTGTAGTTTCTCTTAGTACCAACCATATGAGTAAGTAACGCAATTACTCTTGGTACCAACCATATGGGTAGGTAACGCACTTAGTCTTGGCACCAACCATATAGGTAAGTAACGCACTTACTCTTGGTACCAACCATATGGGTAAGTAACGCACTAACTATTCGTACCAACCATATCGGTAAGCAGCGTGCTTACTCTTGGTACCAACCATATGGGAAAGTCACGCACCTACTCTTGGTAGCAACCATATAGGTAGGTAAAGCACTTATTCTTGGTACCAACCATATGGGTAAGTAACCCAGATACTCTTGGTACCAACCATATGGGTAGAAAACGCACTTACTCTTGGTACCAACCATATGGGTAAGTAACGCACTTACTTTTTGTACCAACCATGTAGATAAGTAACGCACTTACTCTTGGTACCAACCATATGGGTAACTAATGCACTAACTATGCGTACCAACCATATTTGTAAGTAACGCACTTTCTCTTGGTACCAACCATACGGATAAGTAACGCACTTACTCTTGGTACCAACCACTTGGGTAAGTAACGTACTTACTCTTGGTACCAACCATATGGGTAAGAAACGCACTTACTCTTGGTACCAACCATATGGGGGGTAAACGCACTTACTCTTGGTACCAACCATGTGGGTAAGCAACGCACTTACTTTTGGTACCAACCATATGGGCAAGTAACGTACTTAGTCTTGGTACCAACCATATGGGTAAGTAACGCACTTACTCTTAGTACCACCCATATGGGTAACTAATGCACTAACTATGCGCACCAACCATATGGGTAAGTAACGCACTTTCTCTTGGTGCCAACCATACAGATAAGTAACGCACTTACTCTTGGTACCAACCACATGGGTAAGTAACATACTTACTCTTGGTACCAACCATATGGGTAAGAAACACACGTACTCTTGGTACCAACCATGTAGGTAAGTAACGCACTTACTCTAGGTACCAACCATATGGGTAAGTAACGCAGTTACTCTGAGTACCAACCACATAGTAAGTAACGCACCTACTCTTGGTACCAACCATATGGGTAAGTAACGTACTTATTCTTGGTACCAACCATATGGGTAAGTAACGCACTTACCCTTGGTACCAAACATAGGGGTAGGTAAAGCACTTAATCTTGATACTAACCATATGGATAAGTAACGCACTTACTCTTGGTACCAACCACATGGGTAAGTAACGAAGTTACTCTTGGTACCAACCATATGGGTAAGTAACGTACTTACTCTTGGTACCAACCATATGGGTAAGAAACGCACTTACCCTTGGTACCAACCATATGGGTAAGAAACGCACTTACTCTTGGTACCAACCATATGGGTAGGTAACACATTTACTCTTGGTAGCAACCATATAAGTAAATAACGCACCTACTTTTGGTACCAGCCATATGGGTAAGTAACGCACTTACTCTTGGTACCAACCATATGCGTAAGTAATGCACTTACTCTTGGTACCAACCATGTGGGTAAGTATCGCACTTACTCTTGGAACCAACCATATGGGTAAGTAACGTACTTACTCTTAGTACCAACCATATGGGAAAGAAACGTACTTACTCTTGGTACCAACCATATGGGTAAGAAACGCACTTACTCCTGGTACCAACCATATGGGGGGTAAACGCACTTACTCTTGGTACCAACCATGTGGGTAAGCAACGCACTTACTTTTTGTACCAACCATATGGGCAAGTAACGTACTTAGTCTTGGTACCAACCATATGGGTAAGTAACGCACTTACTCTTAGTACCACCCATATGGGTAACTAATGCACTAACTATGCGCACCAACCATATGGGTAAGTAACGCACTTTCTCTTGGTGCCAATCATACAGATAAGTAACGCACTTACTCTTGGTACCAACCACATCGGTAAGTAACATACTTACTCTTGGTACCAACCATATGGGTAAGAAACACACGTACTCTTGGTACCAACCATGTAGGTAAGTAACGCAGTTACTCTATGTACCAACCATATGGGTAAGTAACGCACTTACTCTTGGTACCAACCATATGGGTAAGTAACGTACTTATTCTTGGTACCAACCATTTGGGTAAGTAACGCACTTACCCTTGGTACCAAACATAGGGGTAGGTAAAGCACTTAATCTTGATACTAACCATATGGGTAAGTAACGCACTTACTCTTGGTACCAACCACATGGGTAAGTAACGAAGTTACTCTTGGTACCAACCATATGGGTAAGTAACGCACTTACTCTTGGTACCAACCATGTGGGTAAGTAACGCACTTACTCTTGGTACCAACCACATGGGTAAGTAACGAAGTTACTCTTGGTACCAACCATATGGGTAAGTAACGCACTTACTCTTGGTACCAACCATGTGGGTAAGTAACGCACTTACTCTTGGTACCAACCATATGGGTAAGTAACGCACTTACTCTTGGTACCAACCACATGGGTAAGTAACGTACTTACTCTTAGTACCAACCATATGGGAAAGAAACGCACTTACTCTTGGTAACCACCATATGGGTAAGTAACGCACTTACCCTTGGTACCAACCATATGGGTAAGAAACGCACTTACCCTTGGTACCAACCATATGGATAAGAAACGCACTTACTCTTGGTACCAACCATATGGGTAGGTAACACATTTACTCTTGGTAGCAACCATATAAGTAAATAACGCACCTACGTTTGGTACCAGCCATCTGGGTAAGTAACGCACTTAGTCTTGGTACCAACCATATGCGTAAGTAATGCACTTACTCTTGGTACCAACCATGTGGGTAAGTATCGCACTTACTCTTGGAACCAACCATATGGGTAAGTAACGTACTTACTCTTAGTACCAACCATATGGGAAAGAAACGCACTTACTCTTGGTACCCACCATATGGGTAAGTAACGCACTTACTCTTGGTACCAACCACATGGATAAGTAACGTACTTACACTTGGTACCAACCATATGGGTAAGAAACGCACTTACTCTTTGTACCAACCATATACGAAAGTAACGCACTTACTCTTGGTACCAACTATATGGGTAAGTAGCGCACTTACTCTTGGTACCAACCATATGGGTAAGTAACGCATTAACTATTCGTACCAACCATATGGGTAAGTAGCGTGCTTACTCTTGGTACCAACCATATGGGAAAGTAACGCACCTACTCTTGGTAGCAATCATATAGGTAGGTAAAGCACTTACTCTTGGTACCAACCATATGGGTAAGTAACCCAGTTACTCTTGGTACCAACCATATGGGTAAGTAACGTACTTAGTCTTGGTACCAACCATATGGGTAATAAACGCAATTACTCTTAGTACCACCCATATGGGTAACTAATGCACTAACTTTGCGCACCAACCATATGGGTAAGTAACGCACTTTCTCTTGGTGCCAATCATACAGATAAGTAACGCACTTACTCTTGGTACCAACCACATGCGTAAGTAACGTACTTACTCTTGGTACCAACCATATGGGTAAGAAACACACGTACTCTTGGTACCAACCATGTAGGTAAGTAACGCACTTACTCTAGGTACCAACCATATGGGTAAGTAACGCACTTACTCTTGGTACCAACCATATGGGTAGGTAACGCACTTACTCTGAGTACCAACCACATAGTAAGTAACCCACTTACTCTTGGTACCAACCATATGGGAAAGTAACGTACTTATTCTTGGTACCAACCATATGGGTAAGTAACGCACTTACCCTTGGTACCAAACATAGGGGTAGGTAAAGCACTTAATCTTGATACTAACCATACGGGTAAGTACCGCACTTACTCTTGGTACCAACCACATGGGTAAGTAACGAAGTTACTCTTGGTACCAACCATATGGGTAAGTAACGCACTTACTCTTGGTACCAACCATATGCGTAAGTAATGCACTTACTCTTGGTACCAACCATGTGGGTAAGTAACGCACTTACTCTTGGTACCAACCATATGCGTAAGTAATGCACTTACTCTTGGAACCAACAATATGGGTAAGTAACGTACTTACTCTTAGTACCAACCATATGGGAAAGAAACGCACTTACTCTTGGTAACCACCATATGGGTAAGTAACGCACTTACTCTTGGTACCAACCACATGGGTAAGTAACGTACTTATACTTGGTACCAACCATATGGGTAAGAAACGCACTTACTCTTGGAACCAACCATATGGGTAAGTAACGCACTTACTCTTTGTACCAACCATATACGTAAGTAACGCACTTACTCTTGGTACCAACCATATGGGTAAGTAGCGCACTTATTCTTGGTACCAACCATATGGGTAAGTAACGCACTTACCCTTGGTACCAAACATAGGGGTAGGTAAAGCACTTAATCTTGATACTAACCATATGGGTAAGTAACGCACTTACTCTTGGTACCAACCACATGGGTAAGTAACGAAGTTACTCTTGGTACCAACCATATGGGTAAGTAACGTACTTACTCTTGGTACCAACCATATGGGTAAGAAACGCACTTACCCTTGGTACCAACCATATGGGTAAGAAACGCACTTACTCTTGGTACCAACCATATGGGTAGGTAACAAATTTACTCTTGGTAGCAACCATATAAGTAAATAACGCACCTACTTTTGGTACCAGCCATATGGGTAAGTAACGCACTTACTCTTGGTACCAACCATATGCGTAAGTAATGCACTTACTCTTGGTACCAACCATGTGGGTAAGTATCGCACTTACTCTTGGAACCAACCATTTGGGTAAGTAACGTACTTACTCTTAGTACCAACCATATGGGAAAGAAACGCACTTACTCTTGGTACCCACCATATGGGTAAGTAACGCACTTACTCTTGGTACCAACCACATGGGTAAGTAACGTACTTACACTTGGTACCAACCATATGGGTAAGAAACACACTTACTCTTGGTACCAACCATATGGGTGAGTAACGCACTTACTCTTTGTACCAACCATATACGTAAGTAACGCACTTACTCTTGGTACCAACCATATGGGTAAGTAACGAATTTACTCTTGGTACCAACCATATGGGTAAGTAACGTACTTACTCTTGGTACCAACCATGTGGGTAAGAAACGCACTTACCCTTGGTACCAACCATATGGGTAGGTAACACACTTACTCTTGGTAGCAACCATATAAGTAAGTAACGCACTTACTCTTGGTACCAACCATATGCGTAAGTAATGCACTTACTCTTGGTACCAACCATGTGGGTATGTATCGCACTTACTCTTGGAACCAACCATATGGGTAAGTAACGTACTTACTCTTAGTACCAACCCTATGGGAAAGAAACGCACTTACTCTTGGTACCAACCATATGGATAAGTAACGCACTTACTCTTGGTACCAACCACATGGGTAAGTAACGTACTTACACTTGGTACCAACCATATGGGTAAGTAACGCACCTACTCTTGGTACCAACCATATGGGTAAGTAACGTACTTACTCTTGGTAGCAACCATATAAGTAAGTAACGCACTTACTCTTGGTACCAACCATATGCGTAAGTAATGCACTTAATCTTGGTACCAACCATGTGGGTAATTATCGCACTTACTCTTGGAACCAACCATATGGGTAAGTAACGTACTTACTCTTAGTACCAACCATATGGGAAAGAAACGCACTTACTCTTGGTACCAACCATATGGATAAGTAACGCACTTACTCTTGGTACCAACCACATGGGTAAGTAACGTACTTACACTTGGTACCAACCATATGGGTAAGAAACGCACTTACTCTTGGTACCAACCATATGGGTGAGTAACGCACTTACTCTTTGTACCAACCATATACGTAAGTAACGCACTTACTCTTGGTACCAACCATATGGGTAAGTAACGAAGTTACTCTTGGTACCAACCATATGGGTAAGTAACGTACTTACTCTTGGTACCAACCATGTGGGTAAGAAACGCACTTACTCTTGGTACCAACCATATGGGTAGGTAACACACTTACTCTTGGTAGCAACCATATAAGTAAGTAACGCACTTACTCTTGGTACCAACCATATGCGTAAGTAATGCACTTACTCTTGGTACCAACCATGTGGGTATGTATCGCACTTACTCTTGGAACCAACCATATGGGTAAGTAACGTACTTACTCTTAGTACCAACCCTATGGGAAAGAAACGCACTTACTCTTGGTACCAACCATATGGATAAGTAACGCACTTACTCTTGGTACCAACCACATGGGTAAGTAACGTACTTACACTTGGTACCAACCATATGGGTAAGTAACGCACTTACTCTTGGTACCAACCATATGGGTGAGTAACGCACTTACTATTTGTACCAACCATATACGTAAGTAACGCACTTACTCTTCGTACCAACCATATGGGTAAGTAACGCACTTACTCTTGGTACCAACCATGTGGGTACGTAACGCACTTACTCTTGGAACCAACCATATGGGTAGGTTACGCACTTACTCTTGGTACCAACCAAATAGGTAAGTAACGCACTTACTCTTGGTACTAACCTTTGGGTAAGTAACGCACCTACTCTTGGTACCAACCATATGGGTAAGTATCGTACTTACGCTTGGTACCAACCATACGGGTAAATAACCCAGTTACTCTTGGTACTAACCATATGGGTAGAAAACGCACTTACTCTTGATACCAACCATATGAGTAAGTAACGCACTTACTCTTTGTACCAACCATGTAGGTAAGTAACGCATTTACTCTTGGTACCAACCATTTGGGTTAGTAACGCACTTACTCTTGGTATCAACGATATGGGTAGGTAACGCATTTCTTCTTGGTACCAATCTTACTCTTGGTACCAACCATATGGGTAAGTAAAGTAGTTACTCTTGGTACCAACCATATGGGTAAGTAAAGTAGTTACTCTTGGTACCAACCATATGGGTAAGTAACGCACTTACTCTTGGTACCAACCATATGCGTAGGTAACACACTTACTCTTGGTAGCAACCATATAAGTAAATAACGCACCTACTTTTGGTACCAGCCATACGGGTAAGTAACGCACTTACTCTTGGAACCAACCATATGGGTAAGTAACGTACTTACTCTTAGTACCAACCATATGGGAAAGAAACGCACTTACTCTTGGTACCCACCATATGGGTAAGTAACGCACTTACTCTTGGTACCAACCACATGGGTAAGTAACGTACTTACACTTGGTACCAACCATATGGGTAAAAAACGCACTTACTCTTGGTACCAACCATATGGGTAAGTAACGCACTTACTCTTTGTACCAACCATATACGTAAGTAACGCACTTACTCTTGGTACCAACCATATGGGTAAGTAGCGCACTTACTCTTGGTACCAACCATATGGTTGGTAACGCAATTACTCTTGGTACCAACCATGTGGGTACGTAACGCACTTACTCTTGGAGCCAACCATATGGGTAGGTTACGCACTTACTCTTGGTACCAACCAAATAGGTAAGTAACGGACATTCTCTTGGTACCAACCATATGGGTAAGTAACGCACCTACTCTTGGTACCAACCATATGGGTAAGTAACGTACTTACCCTTGGTACCAACCATATGGGTAAGTAACGCACTTACTCTTGGTACCAACCATATGTATAGGTAACACACTTACTCTTGGTAGCAACCATATAGGTAAGTAACGCACTTACTCTTGGTACCAACCATATGCGTAAGTAATGCACTTACTCTTGGTACCAACTATGTAGGTAAGTATCGCACTTACTCTTGGTACCAACCATATGCGTAAGTAATGCACTTACTCTTGGAATCAACCATATGGGTAAGAAACGCACTTACTCTTGGTACCAACCATATGGGTGAGTAACGCACTTACTCTTGGAACCAACCATATGGGTAGGTTACGCACTTACACTTGGTACCAACCAAATAGGTAAGTAACGCACTTACTCTTGGTACCAACCATATGGGTAAGTATCGTACTTACGCTTGGTACCAACCATACGGGTAAGTAACCCAGTTACTCTTGGTACCAACCATATGGGTAGAAAACGCACTTACTCTTGGTACCAACCATATGGGTAAGTAATGCACTAACTATGCGTACCAACCATATTTGTAAGTAACGCACTTTCTCTTGGTACCAACCATACGGATAAGTAACGCACTTATTCTTGGTACCAACCACTTGGGTAAGTAACGTACTTACTCTTGGTACCAACCATGTGGGTACGTAACGCACTTACTCTTGGAACCAACCATATGGGTAGGTTACGCACTTACTCTTGGTACCAACCAAATAGGTAAGTAACGCACTTACTCTTGGTACCAACCATATGGGTAAGTATCGTACTTACGCTTGGTACCAACCATACGGGTAAGTAACCCAGTTACTCTTGGTACCAACCATATGGGTAGAAAACGCACTTACTCTTGGTACCAACCATATGGGTAAGTAATGCACTAACTATGCGTACCAACCATATTTGTAAGTAACGCCTTTTCTCTTGGTACCAACCATACGGATAAGTAACGCACTTACTCTTGGTACCAACCACTTGGGTAAGAAACGCACTTACTCCTGGTATCAACCATATGGGGGGTAAACGCACTTACTCTTGGTACCAACCATGTGGGTAAGCAACGCACTTACTCTTGGTACCAACCATATGGGTAAGTAACGCACATACTCTTAGTACCACCCATATGGGTAACTAATGCACTAACTATGCACACCAACCATATGGGTAAGTAACGCACTTTCTCTTGGTGCCAATCATACAGATAAGTAACGCACTTACTCTTGGTACCAACCACATGGGTAAGTAACGTACTTACTCTTGGTACCAACCATATGGGTAAGAAACACACGTACTCTTGGTACCAACCATGTAGGTAAGTAACACACTTACTCTAGGTACCAACCATATGGGTAAGTAACGCACTTACTCTTGGTACCAACCACATGGGTAAGTAACGTACTTACACTTGGTACCAACCATATGGGTAAGAAACGCACTTACTCTTGGTACCAACCATATGGGTAAGTAACGCACTTTCTCTTGGTGCCAATCATACAGATAAGTAACGCAGTTACTCTTGGTACCAACCACATGGGTAAGTAACGTACATATGCTTAGTACCAACCATATGGGTAAGAAACACACGTACTCTTGGTACCAACCATGTAGGTAAGTAACGCACTTACTCTAGGTACCAACCATATGGGTAAGTAACGCACTTACTCTTGGTACCAACCACATGGGTAAGTAACGTACTTACACTTGGTACCAACCATATGGGTAAGAAACGTACTTACTCTTGGTACCAACCACTTGGGTAAGTAACGTACTTACTCTTGGTACCAACCATGTGGGTACGTAACGCACTTACTCTTGGAACCAACCATATGGGTAGGTTACGCACTTACTCTTGGTACCAACCAAATAGGTAAGTAACGGACTTACTCTTGGTACCAATCATATGGGTAAGTAACGCACCTACTCTTGGTACCAACCATATGGGTAAGTAACGTACTTACCCTTGGTACCAACCATATGGGTAAGTAACGCACTTACTCTTGGTACCAACCATATGGGTAGGTAACACACTTACTCTTGGTAGCAACCATATAAGTAAGTAACGCACTTACTCTTGGTACCAACCACATGGGAAAGTAACGTACTTATTCTTGGTACCAATCATAAGGGTAAGTAACGCACTTACCCTTGGTACCAACCATATGGGTAGGTAACACACTTACTCTTGGTACCAACCATATGGGTAAGTAACGCACTTTCTCTTGGTGCCAATCATACAGATAAGTAACGCACTTACTCTTGGTACCAACCACATGGGTAAGTAACGTACATACGCTTAGTACCAACCATATGGGTAAGAAACACACGTACTCTTGGTACCAACCATGTAGGTAAGTAACGCACTTACTCTAGGTACCAACCATATGGGTAAGTAACGCACTTACTCTTGGTACCAACCACATGGGTAAGTAACGTACTTACACTTGGTACCAACCATATGGGTAAGAAACGCACTTACTCTTGGTACCAACCATATGGGTAAGTAACGCACTTTCTCTTGGTGCCAATCATACAGATAAGTAACGCACTTACTCTTGGTACCAACCAAATAGGTAAGTAACGCACTTACTCTTGGTACCAACCATATGGGTAAGTATCGTACTTACGCTTGGTACCAACCATACGGGTAAGTAACCCAGTTACTCTTGGTACCAACCATATGGGTAGAAAACGCACTTACTCTTGGTACCAACCATATGGGTAAGTAATGCACTAACTATGCGTACCAACCATATTTGTAAGTAACGCACTTTCTCTTGGTACCAACCATACGAATAAATAACGCACTTACTCTTGGTACCAACCACTTGGGTAAGAAACGCACTTACTCCTGGTATCAACCATATGGGGGGTAAACGCACTTACTCTTGGTACCAACCATGTGGGTAAGCAACGCACTTACTCTTGGTACCAACCATATGGGTAAGTAACGCACATACTCTTAGTACCACCCATATGGGTAACTAATGCACTAACTATGCACACCAACCATATGGGTAAGTAACGCACTTTCTCTTGGTGCCAATCATACAGATAAGTAACGCACTTACTCTTGGTACCAACCACATGGGTAAGTAACGTACTTACTCTTGGTACCAACCATATGGGTAAGAAACACACGTACTCTTGGTACCAACCATGTAGGTAAGTAACGCACTTACTCTAGGTACCAACTATATGGGTAAGTAACGCACTTACTCTTGGTACCAACCACATGGGTAAGTAACGTACTTACACTTGGTACCAACCATATGGGTAAGAAACGCACTTACTCTTGGTACCAACCATATGGGTAAGTAACGCACTTTCTCTTGGTGCCAATCATACAGATAAGTAACGCAGTTACTCTTGGTACCAACCACATGGGTAAGTAACGTACATATGCTTAGTACCAACCATATGGGTAAGAAACACACGTACTCTTGGTACCAACCATGTAGGTAAGTAACGCACTTACTCTAGGTACCAACCATATGGGTAAGTAACGCACTTACTCTTGGTACCAACCACATGGGTAAGTAACGTACTTACACTTGGTACCAACCATATGGGTAAGAAACGTACTTACTCTTGGTACCAACCACTTGGGTAAGTAACGTACTTACTCTTGGTACCAACCATGTGGGTACGTAACGCACTTACTCTTGGAACCAACCATATGGGTAGGTTACGCACTTACTCTTGGTACCAACCAAATAGGTAAGTAACGGACTTACTCTTGGTACCAATCATATGGGTAAGTAACGCACCTACTCTTGGTACCAACCATATGGGTAAGTAACGAACTTACCCTTGGTACCAACCATATGGGTAAGTAACGCACTTACTCTTGGTACCAACCATATGGGTAGGTAACACACTTACTCTTGGTAGCAACCATATAAGTAAGTAACGCACTTACTCTTGGTACCAACCATATGGGAAAGTAACGTACTTATTCTTGGTACCAATCATAAGGGTAAGTAACGCACTTACCCTTGGTACCAACCATATGGGTAGGTAACACACTTACTCTTGGTACCAACCATATGGGTAAGTAACGCACTTTCTCTTGGTGCCAATCATACAGATAAGTAACGCACTTACTCTTGGTACCAACCACATGGGTAAGTAACGTACATACGCTTAGTACCAACCATATGGGTAAGAAACACACGTACTCTTGGTACCAACCATGTAGGTAAGTAACGCACTTACTCTAGGTACCAACCATATGGGTAAGTAACGCACTTACTCTTGGTACCAACCACATGGGTAAGTAACGTACTTACACTTGGTACCAACCATATGGGTAAGAAATGCACTTACTCTTGGTACCAACCATATGGGTAAGTAACGCACTTTCTCTTGGTGCCAATCATACAGATAAGTAACGCACTTACTCTTGGTACCAACCACATGGGTAAGTAACGTACATACGCTTAGTACCAACCATATGGGTAAGAAACACACGTACTCTTGGTATCAACCATGTAGTTAAGTAACGCACTTACTCTAGGTACCAACCATATGGGTAAGTAACGCACTTACTCTTGGTACCAACCACATGGGTAAGTAACGTACTTACACTTGGTACCAACCATATGGGTAAGAAACGCACTTACTCTTGGTACCAACCACTTGGGTAAGTGACGTACTTACTCTTGTTACCAACCATGTGGGTACGTAACGCACTTACTCTTGGAACCAACCATATGGGTAGGTTACGCACTTACTCTTGGTACCAACCAAATAGGTAAGTAACGCACTTACTCTTGGTACCAACCATATGGGTAAGTATCGTACTTACGCTTGGTACCAACCATACGGGTAAGTAACCCAGTTACTCTTGGTACCAACCATATGGGTAAAAAACGCACTTACTCTTGGTACCAACCATATGGGTAAGTAATGCACTAACTATGCGTACCAACCATATTTGTAAGTAACGCACTTACTCTTGGTACCAACCACTTGGGTAAGTAACGTACTTACTCTTGGTACCAACCATATGGGTAAGAAACGCACTTACTCGTGGTATCAACCATATGGGGGGTAAACGCACTTACTCTTGGTACCAACCATGTGGGTAAGCAACGCACTTACTCTTGGTACCAACCATATGGGTAAGTAACGTACTTAGTCTTGGTACCAACCATATGGGTAAGTAACGCACTTACTCTTAGTACCACCCATATGGGTAACTAATGCACTAACTATGCACACCAACCATATGGGTAAGTAACGCACTTTCTCTTGGTGCCAATCATACAGATAAGTAACGCACTTACTCTTGGTACCAACCACATGGGTAAGTAACGTACATACGCTTAGTACCAACCATATGGGTAAGAAACACACGTACTCTTGGTATCAACCATGTAGTTAAGTAACGCACTTACTCTAGGTACCAACCATATGGGTAAGTAGCGCACTTACTCTTGTTACCAACCACATGGGTAAGTAACGTACTTACACTTGGTACCAACCATATGGGTAAGAAACGCACTTACTCTTGGTACCAACCACTTGGGTAAGTAACGTACTTACTCTTGTTACGAACCATGTGGGTACGTAACGCACTTACTCTTGGAACCAACCATATGGGTAGGTTACGCACTTACTCTTGGTACCAACCAAATAGGTAAGTAACGCACTTACTCTTGGTACCAACCATATGGGTAAGTATCGTACTTACGCTTGGTACCAACCATACGGGTAAGTAACCCAGTTACTCTTGGTACCAACCATATGGGTAAAAAACGCACTTACTCTTGGTACCAACCATATGGGTAAGTAATGCACTAACTATGCGTACCAACCATATTTGTAAGTAACGCACTTACTCTTGGTACCAACCACTTGGGTAAGTAACGTACTTACTCTTGGTACCAACCATATGGGTAAGAAACGCACTTACTCCTGGTATCAACCATATGGGGGGTAAACGCACTTACTCTTGGTACCAACCATGTGGGTAAGCAACGCACTTACTCTTGGTACCAACCATATGGGTAAGTAACGTACTTAGTCTTGGTACCAACCATATGGGTAAGTAACGCACTTACTCTTAGTACCACCCATATGGGTAACTAATGCACTAACTATGCACACCAACCATATGGGTAAGTAACGCACTTACTCTTGGTACCAACCACATGGGTAAGTAACGTACTTACTCTTGGTACCAACCATATGGGTAAGAAACACACGTACTCTTGGTACCAACCATGTAGGTAAGTAACGCACTTACTCTAGGTACCAACCATATGGGTAAGTAACGCACTTACTCTTGGTACCAACCATATGGGTAGGTAACGCACTTACTCTGAGTACCAACCACATAGTAAGTAACCCACTTACTCTTGGTACCAACCATATGGGAAAGTAACGTACTTATTCTTGGTACCAATCATATGGGTAAGTAACGCACTTACCCTTGGTACCAACCATATGGGTAGGTAACACACTTACTCTTGGTACCAACCATATGGGTAAGTAACGCACTTTCTCTTGGTGCCAATCATACAGATAAGTAACGCACTTACTCTTGGTACCAACCACATGGGAAAGTAACGTACATACGCTTAGTACCAACCATATGGGTAAGAAACAAACGTACTCTTGGTACCAACCATACGGATAAGTAACGCACTTACTCTAGGTACCAACCATATGGGTAAGTAACGCACTTACTCTTGGTACCAACCATATGCGTAGGTAACACACTTACTCTTGGTAGCAACCATATAAGTAAATAACGCATCTACTTTTGGTACCAGCCATATGGGTAAGTAACGCACTTACTCTTGGTACCAACCATATGCGTAAGTAATGCACTTACTCTTGGTACCAACCATGTGTGTAAGTATCGCACTTACTCTTAGAACCAACCATATGGGTAAGTAACGTACTTACTCTTAGTACAAACCATATGGGAAAGAAACGCACTTATTCTTGGTACCCACCATATGGGTAAGTAACGCACTTACTCTTGGTACCAACCACATGGGTAAGTAACGTACTTACACATGGTACCAACCATATGGGTAAGAAACGCACTTACTCTTGGTACCAACCATATAGGTAAGTAACGCACTTACTCCTTGTACCAACCATATACGTAAGTAACGCACTTACTCTTGGTACCAACCATATGGGTAAGTAGCGCACTTACTCTTGGTACCAACCATATGGTTGGTAACGCAATTACTCTTGGTACCAACCATGTGGGTACGTAACGCACTTACTCTTGGAACCAACCATATGGGTAGGTTACACATTTACTCTTGGTACCAACCAAATAGGTAAGTAACGGACTTACTCTTGGTACCAATCATATGGGTAAGTAACGCACCTACTCTTGGTACCAACCATATGGGTAAGTAACGTACTTACCCTTGGTACCAACCATATGGGTAAGTAACGCACTTATTCTTGGTACCAATCATAAGGGTAAGTAACGCACTTACCCTTGGTACCAACCATATGGGTAGGTAACACACTTACTCTTGGTACCAACCATATGGGTAAGTAACGCACTTTCTCTTGGTGCCAATCATACAGATAAGTAACGCACTTACTCTTGGTACCAACCACATGGGTAAGTATCGTACATACGCTTAGTACCAACCATATGGGTAAGAAACACACGTACTCTTGGTACCAACCATGTAGGTAAGTAACGCACTTACTCTAGGTACCAACCATATGGGTAAGTAACGCACTTACTCTTGGTACCAACCACATGGGTAAGTAACGTACTTACACTTGGTACCAACCATATGGGTAAGAAACGCACTTACTCTTGGTACCAACCATGTAGGTAAGTAACGCACTTACTCTAGGTACCAACCATATGGGTAAGTAACGCACTTACTCTTGGTACCAACCATATGCGTAGGTAACACACTTACTCTTGGTAGCAACCATATAAGTAAATAACGCATCTACTTTTGGTACCAGCCATATGGGTAAGTAACGCACTTACTCTTGGTACCAACCATATGCGTAAGTAATGCACTTACTCTTGGTACCAACCATGTGTGTAAGTATCGCACTTACTCTTAGAACCAACCATATGGGTAAGTAACGTACTTACTCTTAGTACAAACCATATGGGAAAGAAACGCACTTACTCTTGGTACCCACCATATGGGTAAGTAACGCACTTAGTCTTGGTACCAACCACATGGGTAAGTAACGTACTTACACATGGTACCAACCATATGGGTAAGAAACGCACTTACTCTTGGTACCAACCATATAGGTAAGTAACGCACTTACTCCTTGTACCAACCATATACGTAAGTAACGCACTTACTCTTGGTACCAACCATATGGGTAAGTAGCGCACTTACTCTTGGTACCAACCATATGGTTGGTAACGCAATTACTCTTGGTACCAACCATGTGGGTACGTAACGCACTTACTCTTGGAACCAACCATATGGGTAGGTTACACACTTACTCTTGGTACCAACCAAATAGGTAAGTAACGGACTTACTCTTGGTACCAATCATATGGGTAAGTAACGCACCTACTCTTGGTACCAACCATATGGGTAAGTAACGTACTTACCCTTGGTACCAACCATATGGGTAAGTAACGCACTTATTCTTGGTACCAATCATAAGGGTAAGTAACGCACTTACCCTTGGTACCAACCATATGGGTAGGTAATACACTTACTCTTGGTACCAACCATATGGGTAAGTAACGCACTTTCTCTTGGTGCCAATCATACAGATAAGTAACGCACTTACTCTTGGTACCAACCACATGGGTAAGTAACGTACATACGCTTAGTACCAACCATATGGGTAAGAAACACACGTACTCTTGGTACCAACCATGTAGGTAAGTAACGCACTTACTCTAGGTACCAACCATATGGGTAAGTAACGCACTTACTCTTGGTACCAACCACATGGGTAAGTAACGTACTTACACTTGGTACCAACCATATGGGTAAGAAACGCACTTTCTCTTGGTACCAACCATATGGGTAAGTAACGCACTTTCTCTTGGTGCCAATCATACAGATAAGTAACGCACTTACTCTTGGTACCAACCACATGGGTAAGTAACGTACATACGCTTAGTACCAACCATATGGGTAAGAAACACACGTACTCTTGGTACCAACCATGTAGTTAAGTAACGCACTTACTCTAGGTACCAACCATATGGGTAAGTAACGCACTTACTCTTGGTACCAACCACATGGGTAAGTAACGTACTTACACTTGGTACCAACCATATGGGTAAGAAACGCACTTACTCTTGGTACCAACCACTTGGGTAAGTAACGTACTTACTCTTGGTACCAACCATGTGGGTACGTAACGCACTTACTCTTGGAACCAACCATATGGGTAGGTTACGCACTTACTCTTGGTACCAACCAAATAGGTAAGTAACGCACTTACTCTTGGTACCAACCATATGGGTAAGTATCGTACTTACGCTTGGTACCAACCATACGGGTAAGTAACCCAGTTACTCTTGGTACCAACCATATGGGTAAAAAACGCACTTACTCTTGGTACCAACCATATGGGTAAGTAATGCACTAACTATGCGTACCAACCATATTTGTAAGTAACGCACTTACTCTTGGTACCAACCACTTGGGTAAGTAACGTACTTACTCTTGGTACCAACCATATGGGTAAGAAACGCACTTACTCCTGGTATCAACCATATGGGGGGTAAACGCACTTACTCTTGGTACCAACCATGTGGGTAAGCAACGCACTTACTCTTGGTACCAACCATATGGGTAAGTAACGTACTTAGTCTTGGTACCAACCATATGGGTAACTAATGCACTAACTATGCACACCAACCATATGGGTAAGTAACGCACTTTCTCTTGGTGCCAATCATACAGATAAGTAACGCACTTACTCTTGGTACCAACCACATGGGTAAGTAACGTACTTACTCTTGGTACCAACCATATGGGTAAGAAACACACGTACTCTTGGTACCAACCATGTAGGTAAGTAACGCACTTACTCTAGGTACCAACCATATGGGTAAGTAACGCACTTACTCTTGGTACCAACCATATGGGTAGGTAACGCACTTACTCTGAGTACCAAACACATAGTAAGTAACCCACTTACTCTTGGTACCAACCATATGGGAAAGTAACGTACTTATTCTTGGTACCAATCATATGGGTAAGTAACGCACTTACCCTTGGTACCAACCATATGGGTAGGTAACACACTTACTCTTGGTACCAACCATATGGGTAAGTAACGCACTTTCTCTTGGTGCCAATCATACAGATAAGTAACGCACTTACTCTTGGTACCAACCACATGGGAAAGTAACGTACATACGCTTAGTACCAACCATATGGGTAAGAAACAAACGTACTCTTGGTACCAACCATACGGATAAGTAACGCACTTACTCTAGGTACCAACCATATGGGTAAGTAACGCACTTACTCTTGGTACCAACCATATGCGTAGGTAACACACTTACTCTTGGTAGCAACCATATAAGTAAATAACGCATCTACTTTTGGTACCAGCCATATGGGTAAGTAACGCACTTACTCTTGGTACCAACCATATGCGTAAGTAATGCACTTACTCTTGGTACCAACCATGTGTGTAAGTATCGCACTTACTCTTAGAACCAACCATATGGGTAAGTAACGTACTTACTCTTAGTACAAACCATATGGGAAAGAAACGCACTTACTCTTGGTACCCACCATATGGGTAAGTAACGCACTTACTCTTGGTACCAACCACATGGGTAAGTAACGTACTTACACATGGTACCAACCATATGGGTAAGAAACGCACTTACTCTTGGTACCAACCATATGGGTAAGTAGCGCACTTACTCTTGGTACCAACCATATGGTTGGTAACGCAATTACTCTTGGTACCAACCATGTGGGTACGTAACGCACTTACTCTTGGAACCAACCATATGGGTAGGTTACACACTTACTCTTGGTACCAACCAAATAGGTAAGTAACGGACTTACTCTTGGTACCAACCATATGGGTAAGTAACGTACTTACCCTTGGTACCAACCATATGGGTAAGTAACGCACTTACTCTTGGTACCAACCATATGGGTAGGTAACACACTTACTCTTGGTAGCAACCATATAAGTAAGTAACGCACTTACTCTTGGTACCAACCATATGGGAAAGTAACGTACTTATTCTTGGTACCAATCATAAGGGTAAGTAACGCACTTACCCTTGGTACCAACCATATGGGTAGGTAACACACTTACTCTTGGTACCAACCATATGGGTAAGTAACGCACTTTCTCTTGGTGCCAATTATACAGATAAGTAACGCACTTACTCTTGGTACCAACCCCATGGGTAAGTAACGTACATACGCTTAGTACCAACCATATGGGTAAGAAACACACGTACTCTTGGTACCAACCATGTAGGTAAGTAATGCACTTACTCTAGGTACCAACCATATGGGTAAGTAACGCACTTACTCTTGGTACCAACCACATGGGTAAGTAACGTACTTACACTTGGTACCAACCATATGGGTAAGAAACGCACTTACTCTTGGTACCAACCATGTAGGTAAGTAACGCACTTACTCTAGGTACCAACCATATGGGTAAGTAACGCACTTACTCTTGGTACCAACCATATGCGTAGGTAACACACTTACTCTTGGTAGCAACCATATAAGTAAATAACGCATCTACTTTTGGTACCAGCCATATGGGTAAGTAACGCACTTACTCTTGGTACCAACCATATGCGTAAGTAATGCACTTACTCTTGGTACCAATCATATGGGTAAGTAACGCACTTACCCTTGGTACCAACCATATGGGTAGGTAACACACTTACTCTTGGTACCAACCATATGGGTAAGTAACGCACTTTCTTTTGGTGCCAATCATACAGATAAGTAACGCACTTACTCTTGGTACCAACCACATGGGTAAGTAACATACATACGCTTAGTACTAACCATATGGGTAAGAAACACACGTACTCTTGGTACCAACCATGTAGGTAAGTAACGCACTTACTCTAGGTACCAACCATATGGGTATGTAACGCACTTCCCTTGGTACCAACCATATGCGTAGGTAACACACTTACTCTTGGTAGCAACTATATAAGTAAATAACGCATCTACTTTTGGTACCAGCCATATGGGTAAGTAACACACTTACTCTTGGTACCAACCATATGCGTAAGTAATGCACTTACTCTTGGTACCAACCATGTGGGTAAGTATCGCACTTACTCTTGGAACCAACCATATGGGTAAGTAACGTACTTACTCTTAGTACCAACCATATGGGAAAGAAACGCACTTACTCTTGGTACCAACTAATGGATAAGTAACGCACTTACTCTTGGTACCAACCACATGGGTAAGTAACGTACTTACACTTGGTACCAACCATATGGGTAAGAAACGCACTTACTCTTGGTACCAACCATATGGGTGAGTAACGCTTTTACTCTTTGTACCAACCATATACGTAAGTAACGCACTTACTCTTGGTACCAACCATATGGGTATGTAACGAAGTTACTCTTGGTACCAACCATATGGGTAAGTAACGTACTTACTCTTGGTACCAACCATGTGGGTAAGAAACGCACTTACCCTTGGTACCAACCATATGGGTAAGTAACGCACTTACTCTTGGTACCAACCATATGGGTAGGTAACACACTTACTCTTGGTAGCAACCATATAAGTAAGTAACGCACTTACTCTTGGTACCAACCATATGCGTAAGTAATGCACTTACTCTTGGTACCAACCATGTGGGTAAGTATCGCACTTACTCTTGGAACCAACCATATGGGTAAGTAACGTACTTACTCTTAGTACCAACCATATGGGAAAGAAACGCAATTACTCTTGGTACCAACCATATGGATAAGTAACGCACTTACTCTTGGTACCAACCACATGGGTAAGTAACGTACTTACACTTGGTACCAACCATATGGGTAAGAAACGCACTTACTCTTGGTACCAACCATATGGGTGAGTAACGCTTTTACTCTTTGTACCAACCATATACGTAAGTAACGCACTTACTCTTGGTACCAACCATATGGGTAAGTAACGAAGTTACTCTTGGTACCAACCATATGGGTAAGTAACGTACTTACTCTTGGTACCAACCATGTGGGTAAGAAACGCACTTACCCTTGGTGCCAACCATATGGGTAAGTAACGCACTTACTCTTGGTACCAACCATATGGGTAGGTAACACACTTACTCTTGGTAGCAACCATATAAGTAAGTAACGCACTTACTCTTGGTACCAACCATATGCGTAATTAGTGCACTTACTCTTGGTACCAACCATGTGGCTAAGTATCGCACTTACTCTTGGAACCAACCATATGGGTAAGTAACGTACTTACTCTTAGTACCAACCATATGGGAAAGAAACGCACTTACTCTTGGTACCAACCATATGGATAAGTAACGCACTTACTCTTGGTACCAACCACATGGGTAAGTAACGTACTTACACTTGGTACCAACCATATGGGTAAGAAACGCACTTACTCTTGGTACCAACCATATGGGTGAGTAACGCACTTACTCTTGGTACCAACCACATGGGTAAGTAACATACTTACTCTTGGTACCAACCATATGGGTAAGAAACGCACTTACTCTTGGTACCAACCATATCGGTAAGTAACGCACCTACTCTTGGTACCAACCATATGGGTAGGTAACACACTTACTCTTGGTACCAACCGTATAAGTAAGGAACGCACTTATTTCTTATACCAGCCATATGGGTAAGTAACGCACTTACTCTTGGTACCAACCATATGGGAAAGAAACGCACTTACTCTTGGTACCAACCATATGGGTAAGCAACGCACTTACTCTTGGTACCAACCACATGGGTAAATAACGTACTTACACTTGGTACAAACCATATGGGTAAGTAACGCACTTACTCTTTGTACCAACCATATAGGTAAGTAATTCACTCACTCTTGTTACCAACCATATGGGTAAGTAACGCACTTACTCTTTGTACCAACCATGTAGGTAAGTAACGCACTTACTCTTGGTACCAACCATTTGGGTTAGTAACGCACTTACTCTTGGTATCAACCATATGGGTAGGTAACGCATTTCTTCTTGGTATCAATCTTACTCTTGGTACCAACCATATGGGTAAGTATAGTAGTTACTCTTGGTACCAACCATATGGGTAAGTAACGCACTTTCTCTTGGTACCAACCATTTAGGTAAGTAACGCACTTACTCTTGGTACCAACTATATGGGTAAGTAACGCACTAACTATTCATACCAACCATATGGGTAAGAAACACAGTTTCTCTTAGTACCAACCATATGGGTAAGTAACGCATTTACTCTTGGTACCAACCATATGGATAAGTAACACACTTACTCGTGGTACCAACCATATGGGTAAGTAACGCACTTACTCTTGGTACTAACTATATGGGTAAGTAACGCACATACTCTTGGTACCAACCATATAAGTAAGTAACGCACTTACTCTTGGTACCAACCATATGGGTAAGTATCGCACTTACTCTTGGTACCAACCATATGGGTAAGTAAGGCACTTACTCTTGGTACCAACCATATGGGTAAGTAACGCCCTTACTCTTGGTACCGACCATATGGGTAAGTAACGCACTTACTCTTGGTACCAACCATATGGGTAACTAATGCACTAACTATGCGTACCAACCATATGGGTAAGAAACGTACTTACTCTTGGTACCAACCATATGGGTAAGTAACGTACTTACTCTTGGTACCGACCATATGGGTAAGTAACGCACTTACTCTTGGTACCAACCATATGGGTAACTAATGCACTAACTATGCGTACCAACCATATGGGTAAGAAACGGAGTTTCTCTTCGTACCAACCATACGGAAAAGTAAGGCACTTACTCTTGGTACCAACTATATGGGTAAGTAACGCACTAACTATTCATACCAACCATATGGGTAAGAAACACAGTTTCTCTTAGTACCAACCATATGGGTAAGTAACGCATTTACTCTTGGTACCAACCATATGGATAAGTAACACACTTACTCGTGGTACCAACCATATGGGTAAGTAACGCACTTACTCTTGGTACTAACTATATGGGTAAGTAACGCACATACTCTTGGTACCAACCATATAAGTAAGTAACGCACTTACTCTTGGTACCAACCATATGGGTAAGTATCGCACTTACTCTTGGTACCAACCATATGGGTAAGTAAGGCACTTACTCTTGGTACCAACCATATGGGTAAGTAACGCCCTTACTCTTGGTACCGACCATATGGGTAAGTAACGCACTTACTCTTGGTACCAACCATATGGGTAACTAATGCACTAACTATGCGTACCAACCATATGGGTAAGAAACGTACTTACTCTTGGTACCAACCATATGGGTAAGTAACGTACTTACTCTTGGTACCGACCATATGGGTAAGTAACGCACTTACTCTTGGTACCAACCATATGGGTAACTAATGCACTAACTATGCGTACCAACCATATGGGTAAGAAACGGAGTTTCTCTTCGTACCAACCATACGGAAAAGTAAGGCACTTACTCTTGGTACCAACCACATGGGTAAGTAACATACTTACTCTTGGTACCAACCATATGGGTAAGAAACGCACTTACTCTTGGTACCAACCATATCGGTAAGTAACGCACCTACTCTTGGTACCAACCATATGGGTAGGTAACACACTTACTCTTGGTACCAACCGTATAAGTAAGGAACGCACTTATTTCTTATACCAGCCATATGGGTAAGTAACGCACTTACTCTTGGTACCAACCATATGGGAAAGAAACGCACTTACTCTTGGTACCAACCATATGGGTAAGCAACGCACTTACTCTTGGTACCAACCACATGGGTAAGTAACGTACTTACACTTGGTACAAACCATATGGGTAAGTAACGCACTTACTCTTTGTACCAACCATATACGGAAGTAACGCACTTACTCTTGGTACCAACCATATGGGTAAGTAACGCACTTACTCTTGATACCAACCATATGGCTGGTAACGCAATTACTCTTGGTACCAACCATGTGGGTACGTAACGCACTTACTCTTGGTACCAACCATATAGGTGAGTAACGCACTTACTCTTGGTACCAACCATATGGATAAGAAACGTACTTTCTCTTGGTACCATGGGAAAGTAACGCACTTACTCTTGGTACCAAGAGTAAGTGCGTTTCTTACCCATATGGTTGGTACCAAGAGTAAGTACGTTACTTACCCATATGGTTCGTACCAAGATTAAATGTGTTACTTACCCATATGGTTGGTACCAAGAGTAAGTGCGTTACTTACCCGTATGGTTGGTACCAAGATTAAGTCATTTACCTACCCATATGGTTGGTACCAAGAGTATGTACGTTATTTACCCATATGTTTGGTACCAAGAGTAAGTGCGTTACCTACCCATATGGTTGGTACCAAGAGTATGTACGTTATTTACCGATATGTTTGGTACCAAGAGTAAATGCGTTACTTACCCATATGGTTGGTACTAAGAGTAAGTGCGTTTCTTACCCATATGGTTGGTACCAAGAGTAAGTGTGTTTCTTACCCATATGGTTTGAACCCAGAGTAAGTGCGTTTCTTACCCATATGGTTGGTACCAAGAGTAAGTACGTTACTTACCCATATGGTTGGTACCAAGAGTAACTGGGTTACTTACCCATATGGTTGGTACCAAGATTAAGTGCTTTACCTACCCATATGATTGGTACCAAGAGTAAGTGCGTTACTTACCCATATGGTTGGTACCAATGGTAAGTACGATACTTACCCATATGTTTGGTACCAAGAGTAAGTGTACTTACTCTTGGAACCAACCATATGGGTAAGTAACGTACTTACTCTTGGTACCAACCATATGGGAAAGAAACGCACTTACTCTTGGTACCAACCATATGGGTAAGCAACGCACTTACTCGTGGTACCAACCACATGGGTAAGTAACGTACTTACACTTGGTACCAACCATATGGGTAAGAAACACACTTACTCTTGGTACCAACCATATGGGTAAGTAACGCACTTATCCTTTGTACCAACCATATACGTAAGTAACGCACTTACTCTTGGTACCAACCATATGGGTAAGTAACGCACTTACTCTTGATACCAACCATATCGTTGGTAACGCAATTACTCTTGGTACCAACCATGTGGGTACGTAACGCACTTACTCTTGGTACCAACCATATAGGTAAGTAATTCACTTACTCTTGTTACCAACCATATGGGTAAGAAACGTACTTTCTCTTGGTACCATGGGAAAGTAACGCACTTACTCTTGGTACCAACCATATGGGTCAGTAACGCTCTAACTCATGGTTCCAACCATATGGGTAAGTAACATACTTACACTTGGTACCAACCATATGGGTAAGAAACACACTTCCTCTTGGTACCAACCATATGGGTAAGTAACGCACTTACTCTTTGTACCAACCATATACATAAGTAACGCACTTACTCTTGATACCAACCATATTGTTGGTAACGCAATTACTCTTGGTACCAACCATGTGGGTACGTAACGCACTTACTCTTGGTACCAACCATATAGGTAAGTAATTCACTTACTCTTGGTACCAACCATATGGGTAAGAAACGTACTTAATCTTGGTACCATGGGAAAGTAACGCACTTACTCATGGTACCAACCATATGGGTAAGTAACGTACTTACTCTTGGTACCAACCATATGGGTAAGAAATGCACTTACTCTTGGTACCAACCACATGGTTAGTAACGTAATTACTCTTTGTACCAAGCATACGGGTAAGAAACGCACTTAATCTTGGTACCAACCACATGGGTAAATAACGCACTTACTCTTTGTAGCAACAATGTAGGTAAGTAACGCAATTACTCTTGGTACCAACCATATGGGTAAGTAACGCACTTACTCTTGGTACCAACCACATGGTTAGTAACATACTTACTCTTGGTACCAACCATATGGGTAAGAAACGCACTTACTCTTGGTACCAACCACATGGTTAGTAACGCACTTATTCTTTGTAGTAACAATGTAGGTAAGTAACGTACTTACTATTGGTACCAACCATATGGGTAAGTACCGTATTTACTCTTGGTACCAACCATATGGGTAAGTAACGCACTTACTCTTTGTACCAACCATGTAGGTAAGTAACGGACTTACTCTTGGTACCAACCATATGGGTAAGTAACGCACTTACTCTTGGTACCAACCATATGGGTAGGTAACGCACTTACTCTTTGTACCAACCATATGGGTAAGTAACGCACTTACTCTTGGAACCAACCATATGGGTAGGTAAATCACTTAATCTTGATACCAACCATACGGGTAATTAACGCACTTACTCTTGGTACCAACCATATGGGTAAGTAACCCAGTTACTCTTGGTACCAACCATATGGGTAAGTAACGCACTTACTCTTGGAACCAACCATATGGGTATGTTACGCTCTTACTCTTGGTACCAACCATAGGGGTAGGTAAATCACTTACTCTTGGTACCAATCATACGGGTAAGTAACGCACTTACTCTTGGTACCTACCATATGGGTAAGTAGCCAAGTTACTCTTGGTACCAACCATATGGGTAAGTAACGTACTTACTCTTGGTACCAACCATATGGGTAAGAAACGCACTTACTCTTGGTACCAACCATATGGGTAAGAAACGCACTTACTCTTGGTACCAACCATATGGATAAGAAACGCACTTACTCTTAGTACCAACTATCAACGGGAGTTGTGTGTTGGCCCCGTCCTCGCTTAGGCGGAGCCGAGTTCGTGGTCGGGTGTGAGGGGAGCAGCCGACCTACAGCAGTGGGCGAGCTGGTTGACGAGGAGGTCGACCTGCATGGGGGCCACTGCACGGGCGCCGACTTCAGGGAGGTCGACCTGGGAAGTCGACCTACAGAGGGCGTCGACTTGGTGACGCCAACTTGGGGCAGCCGACTTTGGTGGTCGGCTGACAGGCCTGCTGGTCGACTTGGTGGCTGGTCGACCAGGCGTGATGTCGACCTTGTGGTAAACCTGACCTGGTGGTCGACGAGGGAGGGGCCGACGTCGACCACGACTCAGGACGCCGAGCAGCTGGGCGTCGAGTAGCACGGCGTCAACTTGGTGACGCCGACTTCGGGTAGCCGACTTGGGTGGTCGGCTTACAACTGGGCTGGTCGACGTGGAGCTGGTCGACCAGGAGTGACGTCGACCTGGAGCTGGTCGACCAAGGGTGTGGTCGACCTGGTGAGGTTGACTGGAGGTGGTCGTCGACTTGGGAGGTCGACGGGCACATACAGGAGCATCTGGTCGACGTGGTTGCCCGGTTGACCAGGTTACCTGGGTGACGAGGTTCTGCGGAGGAGTGCGACGGTCGCCCAGGCTAAGTTGGCGAGTCCGACCTCGGTGGTGGTATCCCGAGGTCGACGTGGCTGATCAGATGCAGTCGTCAGCGCCAGGTTGACTTGGTGTGTGCGCCGTGCAAGTGACAAGGCTCAGCACGCCAATCATCTGCGAGCACCTGCGAAGCTGGTGCGCTGCTGTTCTGCGGGAGCAACGCTGGCACGCTGTCAACCTGCAGCGTTGGCACGCCGTCGACTTTGCACTGCTGGAGCGCGGTCGACCAAGTCGTGCTGGAACGCGGTCGACCATGCTGCGCTGGCAGTCGACCGACCTGAATGCTAGCTCTGATGTGGTCTTGTCTTGCCAACCTGATTGTACCATTGGTGTCAACTTTCTCTAGTGAAACTCTTGCCAAATTGCCCCGTGAACTAGCAAGCAGTGTATGCACTAGGAAAACGACTAAGGACCAACGAACGCAGAGATCACACGAGCACCCGTGCCTAGCCCGTAGTCTAGCTCCTGTTGTAGTAGTTATCTACGCATGGTGCGGTGAGCGTGGAACGAAGACGCGACCTTCAGATAGGTCGACGTAGTGGTCACTTACCTAAGTTGCTCGTAGGCCGGCAGCCGTACAGTCCCTAGCGTGCGCGTAGGTGACACAGAGGTGATGGACACCCTGGAGGGACGGCTGGAGGATGCGAGGAGACGCCATGAGGCCCAGGAGTATGGGGCGATACCCTGGGCGGTCGTCGAGGCTGGACTCCGCACCGTGTGGGCGACGGAGCATCCCCCTTCCCAACCAGCTTCTCCTCGACCGGTGACCAACGAAGGTGGCGTCGACGTGGGCGTCAACGCCGGAGGTGGCCATGTCGGCAGCAGTGCAGGAGGCACGTCGAGGCAGCGTGGTGTGATTCACGCCGATGAAGTCGGCGGCGTTCAGGCGCGAGGGGTGCAGTCGTCGGCGGCTGCAGGCTCTTCGCAAGGCGACGTCGGAGGTCGACGAAGCAGATTGTCGCCGATGTCGGCGACCCAGGTGATGGCAGGCGGGATTGCACCGAGCTACGGCTACTTCAAGTTTACGCCGGACAGGATCTTGGTCACCTCGCCGCTCACTGGTCGACCCGACATCCTCACCTGGAAGGAAGCTATTGAGCCCCAGCTGGAGATGGCCGGGCTGATCAACTTTGCCCGAGGCACCGTGGTGACGCTGGACGACCCCGACCTGCGTGCGGAGTTTCGCGCCGTGCAGCTGTTGACCTTCACGGTCATCTCGCGGTGCTGCTCACCGGGCGTGCAGATCGCGTTGAAGTGGTGCCGAGAGCACCTTGACGCTGGCCACCGGGCGTTTGCTTCATCGAGTCGACCTACCAAGTCACCGACGACTTGTTCATCTCCCAGCTGGAGGGGCAGCTGACGCACCTGCGTATGGGTGACGAGGAGACGGCGACCGACTACTGCAACCGAGCCCGGCGAATTCTCGCCACCATCAGGATGGCTGGCGCGCAGTACTCGACGGCGTCGTACGTCACCAACGTCATGCAGGGACTCTCGAGCAGCCACAGCCTCCTGAAGCGGCTGCCAATGGCGCCGAGCACGAGGACGACGCTCAACGAGGACAACTTGACCTCGTACATCCTGCAGGACGAGGTGATGCAGGAGGCTGAGCGGTCCCAGGAGCTCTTGGCGCAGGCAAACTTCGTCGCTCCGGCGAGGCAAGGTGGCCGACCAGGGCAGCGCGGACAGTCTGGCGGCGGTGGTAGCAGTGGCTGGAAGCCGGCCAAGGAAGTCGACAAGAAGAAGTCGACCAAGGACAGCGGTCGAGGAGGAGGAAGTCGACGTCGGGAATGCTGGTTGTGCGGCGACCCCGACCACCTCTCCTTCGAGTGCCCCGACCGCAGTGACTCCGACTCCGACGACGCCAAGGGAGGCCGCGGCAGGTCTGGAAGCCGTCGTCCTCGTCGAGGAGGGAACAAGCCGCGCAAGGAGACGCAGTCGACCAAGTCGACCTCGGCGAAGGACGCTGACTCCCCTGCTGGCGGCAAGGCGCGGGACGACAAGACGGCGTCGTGTAGCCGACCGTCTCGCTGGCGCCGGAGGCCAGGGAGGACTTCCAGGCGGTGGCGGCAGCTGTGCAGGCAAACCCAGCGGTGGTCCTGCTCGACAGCGGATGCTCCCACCACCTGATGGGGACGAAAGAAGTCTTCGTCGACCTGCAGCCGAGCGGCTCCATCAAGCACGTGCGCGACTTCAATGGGGCCCTGCAGGACGTCCAGGGCCATGGCACTGTTGCTCTGCAAGGGGAGGCCGGGAAGCAGGTGCTCATCCGCGACGTGCTGTACGTCCCGGGTGTGCGGGCAAACCTGCTGTCGCCCGGCCAGCTGAAGGAGCACGGCGTGAAGCTGCAGGAGGACGGCGACATGATGCTGCTCGTCTTGGCAGCAGGAGAGGTGCTCGGTCGGGCGACGTACTCCGGGCGTGTCCTCTACACCGACCTGCATCCCTGCTCAACGAGGTCGACGTCGCCCACGTCGGAGGTTGTGGCCCTGCGGGCGATCGTCTCAACGACGAAGTCGACGCCGGACAGAATGCATGCGAGGCTTGCGCACGCCGGCATGGACACCATACGGAGCTCGGCGAAACACGAGGTCGCCACTGGGCTGGACCCCAAGTCGGCGACGGGCGCCGACTCACCGTGTGTCTCGTGCGTCGGCGGGAAGTTGTCGCGGCACACCTTCCCCGACCAAGGCTCCGACGCCGACGACGTGCTGGCCGTCGTGCACATCGACCTGTGCGGGCCGTTCCGCGTGGCTGCCAAGGACGGCAGCTTGTACTTCTTGCTGCTCAAGGACCGCAAGACCCGCTTCGTGTGGGTGAGGCCGGTCGCCAAGAAGTCGGATGTGCTGCTGGGGTTCCAGAAGTGGCTGGTGTTGGTGGAGAGGCAGGTGAAGAAGTCGGTGCTGATGCTTCGCTCCGACCGAGGAGGGGAGTTCCTCGGGAAGAAGTTCACTGACTTCGTGGACGGCAAGGGGATCGTCCACGACCTCACCTGCCCGTACACCCCGCAGCAGAACGGCATGGCGGAGCGGGAGATGAGGACGGTGGTGGAGTCGGTGCGGACGATGCTGTTGCACATGGGCGTGCAGCACCACTGGTGGCACCTCGCTCTGCGGCAGGCCGTCTAGGTCCGCAACTGCCTTGAGAGGTCGACGCTGCCGCTGGGGACGACGCCATACCAGCTGCTCACCGAGACGAAGCCCGACTTGTCGCTGGCGCGGGTGTGGGGCTGCATGGCACAGTTCCTGGTCCCCGAGCAGCAGCGTGGCGGAAAGCTAAAGCCGAAGGCCAGGTGGGGCCTTCACCTCGGCGTGTCGGCGGAGAGCAAGGGCTGGGAGCTCCTCGACATCGACGCCAACCGGGTGGTCACCACGTCGGACGTGGTCTTCTATGAGGATATGTCGCTGGAGGTGTGGAAGTCGGAGCGCGGGCCGGTGTCAGGACGGACGACGACCACCCCGCCGACCGACACCTCGACGGCGACGCTGCCTCTCCTCGCCGAGGTCGGTGAGCTTGCTGACGAGGACGCCGAGGTCGTCCGTCCTCCTTCCTCTTCCCCTGCCCCTCCCCTCGTGGCCGACCTGCGCGGGCTGACTTCTGTGTCGGCCTCCGGCGATGAGGGGAGTCGTGGGACGTCGCCTTTGGCGCCGGCCAAGGGCATCGCCAGTGGGAGTGAAGTCGACGTGGGAGTGAAGTCGACGTTGACAGGGGAGGAGCAGGTCGAGGAGGAGCAGCCGACTTGGGTGAAGTCGGCGAAGCAGGCAGCAGGGCAGCAGCCGACGGGGGAGCAGGCAGCGGTGAAGCCGACCACGGAGCAGTCGGCAACCAGGCAGAGGAGCCGACCACAGGGGAGAAGTCGGCCAGGAAGTCGACTGAGGGCAGCAAAGACGGTGACGAAGGAGGGGACGCCGAGGAGTCCACCAAGAGCGACGTGGAGGAGGTTCGGCCTGAACCCCGGAAGTCAGGCCGACTTCGGAGGCCGCCCGACTTCTTCGTCCCCGCTGCCTTCACCACGGTGTACGACGTGGACGACGACGACCTGGCCTATGACGACGCAGAGGAGGATGAGGAGTTTCCGGAGCTCGACCCCGACATGAATGCCGACCCCGAGCACCGTTGGGACATCTCGACGATGACGGTGCAGGAGACGTTGGCGAGCTGGAAGGGGCCGGCGGTGAAGGCCGCCATGGAGGAGGAGATCCGTAGCCTCATCAACATGGGCACTTGGGAGCTGGTCGAACGCCCGCCGAGAGTGAACATCATGAAGAACCGGTGGGTGTTGACGACGAAGTACCACGTTGACGACACCATTGAGCGCGAGAAGGCGAGGCTGGTCGTGAAGGGCTTCACCCAGGTGTATGGCGCCGACTACGACGAGACGTTCGCGCCGGTGGGCAGCTACGTCACGCTGAGGATCTTCCTCAGCATCGTTGCCGTCCTCAACCTCAACCTGATGCAGCTCGACATGAAGAACGCCTTCATGCAGAGCAAGCTCGACTGGGTGCTCATGTTCTGCGGGAGCAACGCTGGCAAGCCGTCAATCTGCAGCGTTGGCACGCCGTCGACTTTGCACTGCTGGAGCGCGGTCGACCAAGTCGTGCTGGAACGCGGTCAACCATGCTGCGCTGGCAGTCGACCGACCTGAATGCTAGCTCTGATGTAGTCTTGTGTTGCCAACCTGATTGTACCATTGGTGTCAACTTTCTCTAGTGAAACTCTTGCCAAATTGCCCCGTGAACTAGCAAGCAGTGTATGCACTAGGAAAACGACTAAGGACCAAAGAACGCAGAGATCACACGAGCACCCGTGCCTAGCCCGTAGTCTAGCTCCCGTTGTAGTAGTTATCTACGCACCAACCATATGGGTAAGTAACGCACTTACTCTTTGTACCAACCATATGGGTAACGCACTTACTCTTGGTACCAACCATATGGGTAAGTAACGCACTTACTCTTAGTACAAACCATATGGGTAGGTAACGCACTTACTCTTGCTACCAACCATATAGGTAAGTAACGAACTTACTCTTGGAACCAACCATATGGGTAGGTTACCCTTTTGCTCTTGGTACCAACCATATGGGTAGGTAAATCACTTAATCTTGGTACCAACCATACGGGTAAGTAACGCACTTACTCTTGGTACCAACCATATGGGTAAGTAACACAGTTACTCTTGGTACCAACCATATGGGAAAGTAACGTACTTACTCTTGGTACCAACCATATGGGTAAGAAACGCACTTACTCTTGGTACCAACCATATGGGTAAGAAACGCACTTACTCTTGGTACCAACCATATGGGTAAAAAACGCACTTGCTCTTAGTACCAACCATATGGATAAGTAACGCACTTACTCTTTGTACCAACCATATGGGTAACACACTTACTCTTGGTACCAACCACATGGGTAAGTAACGCACTTAGTCTTGGTACCAACCATATGGGTAGGTAACGCACTTACTCTTGGTACCAACCATATGGGTAAGTATCGCACTTACTCTTGGAACCAACCATATGGGTAGGTTATGCACTTACTCTTTGTACCAACCATATAGGTAAGTAACGCATTTACTGTTGGTACCAACCATATGGGTAAGTAACGTACTTACTCTTGGTACCAACTGTATGGGTAGGTAAAGCACTTAATCTTGGAACCAACCATACGGGTAAGTAACGCACTTACTCTTGGTACCAACCATATGGGTAAGTAACCCAGTTACTCTTGGTACCAACCATATGGGTAAGTAACGTACTTCCTCTTGGTACCAACCATATGGGTAAGAAACGCACTTACTCTTGGTACCGACCATATGGGTAAGAAACGCACTTACTCTTGGTACCAACCATATGGGTAAGAAACGCACTTACTCTTAGTACCAACCATACGGGTAAGTAACGCACCTACTCTTTGTATCAACCATATGGGTAACGCACTTACTCTTGGTACCAACCATATGGGTAAGTAACGCACTTACTCTTGGTACCAACCATATGGGTAGGTAACGCACTTACTCTTGGTACCAACCATATGGGTAGGTTACGCTCTGACTCTTGGTACCAACCATATGGGTAGGTAAATGACTTAATCTTGGTACCAACCATACGGGTAAGTAACGCACTTACTCTTGGTACCAACCATATGGGTAAGTAACACAGTTACTATTGGTACCAACCATATGGGTAAGAAACGCACTTACTCTTGGTACCAACCACATGGGTAAGAAACGGACCTACTCTTAGTACCAACCATATGGGTAAGTAACGAACTTACTCTTGGAACCAACCATATGGGTAAGTAACGCACTTAGTCTTGGTACCAACCATATGGGTAGGTAACGCACTTACTCTTGGTACCAACCATATAGGTAAGTATCGCACTTACTCTTGGAACCAACCATATGGGTAGGTTATGCACTTACTCTTTGTACCAACCATATAGGTAAGTAACGCATTTACTGTTGGTACCAACCATATGGGTAAGTAACGTACTTACTCTTGGTACCAACTGTATGGGTAGGTAAAGCACTTAATCTTGGAACCAACCATACGGGTAAGTAACGCACTTACTCTTGGTACCAACCATATGGGTAAGTAACCCAGTTACTCTTGGTACCAACCATATGGGTAAGTAACGTACTTCCTCTTGGTACCAACCATATGGGTAAGAAACGCACTTACTCTTGGTACCGACCATATGGGTAAGAAACGCACTTACTCTTGGTACCAACCATATGGGTAAGAAACGCACTTACTCTTAGTACCAACCATACGGGTAAGTAACGCACCTACTCTTTGTATCAACCATATGGGTAACGCACTTACTCTTGGTACCAACCATATGGGTAAGTAACGCACTTACTCTTGGTACCAACCATATGGGTAGGTAACGCACTTACTCTTGGTACCAACCATATGGGTAGGTTACGCTCTGACTCTTGGTACCAACCATATGGGTAGGTAAATGACTTAATCTTGGTACCAACCATACGGGTAAGTAACGCACTTACTCTTGGTACCAACCATATGGGTAAGTAACACAGTTACTATTGGTACCAACCATATGGGTAAGAAACGCACTTACTCTTGGTACCAACCACATGGGTAAGAAACGGACCTACTCTTAGTACCAACCATATGGGTAAGTAACGAACTTACTCTTGGAACCAACCATATGGGTAGGTTATGCACTTACTCTTTGTACCAACCATATAGGTAAGTAACGCATTTACTCTTGGTACCAACCATATGGGTAAGTAACGCACTTACGTTTGGAACCAACCACATGGGTAGGTAACGCACTTACTCTTGGTACCAACCATATGGGTAAGTAACGCACTTACTCTTGGTACCAACCATATGCGTAAGTTACGTACTAACTCTTGGTACCAACCATATGGGTAAGTAACGCACTTACTCTTGGTACCAACCATATGGGTAAGTAACGTACTTACTCTTGGTACCAACCATATGGGTAGGTAACGCACTTACTCTTGGTACCAACCATATAGGTAAGTAACGTACTTACTCTTGGTACCAACCATATGGGTAAGAAACGCACTTACTCTTGGTACCAACCATATCGGTAAAAAACGCACTTACTCTTGGTACCAACCATATGGGTAAGTAACGCACTTACTCTTTGTACCAACCATATGGGTAAAGCACTTGCTCTTGGTACCAACCATATGAGTAAGTAACGCACTTACTCTTGGTACCAACCATATGGGTAGGTAACGCACTTACTCTTGGTATCAACCATATGGGTAAGTAACGCACCTACTCTTGGTACCAACCATATGGGTAGGTAACGCACTTACTCTTGGTACCAACCATATAGGTAAGTAACGTGCGCTACGTACCTGTATGGTAATAAGTGCGTTACCTACCCATATGGTTGGTACTAAGAGTAAGTGCGTTACTTACCCATATGGTTGGTACCAAGAGTAAGTGCGTTACCCATATGGTTGGTACAAAGATTAAGTGCGTTACTTACACATATGGTTGGTACTAAGAGCAAGTGCGTTTCTTACCCATATGGTTGGTACCAAGAGTAAGTGCGTTTCTTACCCATATGGTTGGTACCAAGAGTAAGTGCGTTTCTTACCCATATGGTTGGTACCAAGAGTAAGTTCGTTACTTACCCATATGGTTGGTACCAAGCGTAACTGGGATACGTACCCATATGGTTGGTAACAAGAGTAAGTGCGTTACTTTCCCGTATGGTTGGTACCAAGATAAAGTGATTTACCTACCCATATCGTTGGTACCAAGAATAAGAGCATAACCTACCCATATGGTTGGTTCCAAGAGTAAGTGCGTTACTTACCTATATAGTTGGTACCAACAGTAAGTGCGTTACCTACCCATATGGTTGGTGCCAAGAGTAAGTGCGTTACTTACCTGGTTGGTACGAAGAGTAAGTGCGTTACGCATATGGTTGGTACAAAGAGTAAGTGCGTTTCTTACCTATTGGGTTGGTACCAAGAGTAATTGCGTTTCTTACCCATATGGTTGGTACCAAGAGTAACTGGGTTACTTACCCATATGGTTGGTACTAAGAGTAAGTGCGTTACTTACACATATGGTTGGTACTAAGAGCAAGTGCGTTTCTTACCCATATGGTTGGTACCAAGAGTAAGTGCGTTTCTTACCCATATGGTTGGTACCAAGAGTAAGTGCGTTTCTTACCCATATGGTTGGTACCAAGAGTAAGTTCGTTACTTACCCATATGGTTGGTACCAAGCGTAACTGGGATACGTACCCATATGGTTGGTACCAAGATAAAGTGATTTACCTACCCATATCGTTGGTACCAAGAATAAGAGCATAACCTACCCATATGGTTGGTTCCAAGAGTAAGTGCGTTACTTACCTATATGGTTGGTACCAACAGTAAGTGCGTTACCTACCCATATGGTTGGTGCCAAGAGTAAGTGCGTTACTTACCTGGTTGGTACGAAGAGTAAGTGCGTTACCCATATGGTTCGTACAAAGAGTAAGTGTGTTACTTACCCATATGGTTGGTACCAAGAGTAAGTGCGTTTCTTACCCATTGGGTTGGTACCAAGAGTAAGTGCGTTTCTTACCCATATGGTTGGTACCAAGAGTAACTGGGTTACTTACCCATATGGTTGGTACTAAGAGTAAGTGCGTTACTTAGCCGTATGGTTGGTACCAAGAATAAGAGCATAACCTACCCATATGGTTGGTACCAAGAGTAAGTACACTTACTCTTGGTACCAACCATATGGGTAAGTATCGTACTTACCATTGGTACCAACCATATGGGTAAGTAACGCACTTACTCTTGGTACCAATCATATGGGTAGGTAAAGCACTTAATCTTGGTACCAACCATATGGGTAAGTAACCCAGTTACTCTTGGTACCAACCATATGGGTAAGTAACGTACTTACTCTTGGTACCAACCATATGGGTAAGAAACGCACTTACTCTGGGTACGAACCATATGGGTAAGAAACACACTTAATCTTGGTACCAACCTTATGGGTAAGAAACGCACTTACTCTTAGTACCAACCATATGGGTAAGTAACGCATTTACTCTTGGTACCAAACATATGGGTAAATAACGTACATACTCTTGGTACCAACCATATGGGTAGGTAACGCACTTACTCTTAGTACCAAACATATGGGTAAATAACGCACATACTCTTGGTACCAACCATATGGGTAGGTAAATGACTTAATCTTGGTACCAACCATACGGGTAAGTAACGCACTTACTCTTGGTACCAACCATATGGGTAAGTAACACAGTTAATCTTGGTACCAACCATATGGGTAAGTAACGTACTTACTCTTGGTACCAACCATATGGGTAAGAAACGCACTTACTCTTGGTACCAACCATATGGGTAAGAAACGGACCTACTCTTAGTACCAACCATATGGGTAAGTAACGCACTTACTCTTTGTACCAACCAGATGGGTACCGCACTTACTCTTGGTACCAACCATATGGGTAAGTAACGGACTTACTCTTGGTACCAACCATATGGGTAGGTAGCGCACCTACTCTTGGTACCAACCATATAGGTAAGTAACGAACTTACTCTTGGAACCAACCATATGGGTAGGTTATGCACTAACTCTTTGTACCAACCATTTAGGTAAGTAACGCATTTACTCTTGGTACCAACCATATGGGTAAGTAACGTACTTACTCTTGGTACCAACCATATGGGAAAGTAGCATATTTTTTCTTGGTACCAACTATATGGGTAAGTAACGCACTTACTCTTGGTACCAACCATGTGGGTAACTAACGCACTTACGTTTGGAACCAACCACATGGGTAGGTAACGCACTTACTCTTGGTACCAACCATATGGGTAAGTAACGCACTTACTCTTGGTACCAACCATATGGGTAAGTAACGTACTAACTCTTGGTACCAACCATATGGGTAAGTAACGCACTTACTCTTGGTACCAACCATATGGGTAAGTAACGCACTTACTCTTGGTACCAACCATATGGGTAGGTAACGCACTTACTCTTGGTACCAACCATATGGGTAAGTAACGCACCTACTCTTGGTACCAAACATATAGGTAAGTAACGTGCGCTACGTACCTGTATGGTAGTAAGTGCGTTACCTACCCATATGGTTGGTACTAAGAGTAAGTGCGTTACTTACCCATATGGTTGGTACCAAGAGTAAGTGCGTTACCCATATGGTTGGTACAAAGATTAAGTGCGTTACTTACCCATATGGTTGGTACTAAGAGCAAGTGCGTTTCTTACTCATATGGTTGGTACCAAGAGTAAGTGCGTTTCTTACCCATATGGTTGGTACCAAGAGTAAGTGCGTTTCTTACCCATATGGTTGGTACCAAGAGTAAGTTCGTTACTTACCCATATGGTTGGTACCAAGCGTAACTGGGATACGTACCCATATGGTTGGTACCAAGAGTAAGTGCGTTACTTTCCCGTATGGTTGGTACCAAGATAAAGTGATTTACCTACCCATAACGTTGGTACCAAGAATAAGAGCATAACCTACCCATATTGTTGGTTCCAAGAGTAAGTGCGTTACTTACCTATATGGTTGGTACCAACAGTAAGTGCGTTATCTACCCATATGTTTGGTGCCAAGAGTAAGTGCGTTACTTACCTGGTTGGTACGAAGAGTAAGTGCGTTACCCATATGGTTCGTACAAAGAGTAAGTGTGTTACTTACCCATATGGTTGGTACCAAGAGTAAGTGCGTTTCTTACCCATTGGGTTGGTACCAAGAGTAAGTGCGTTTCTTACCCATATGGTTGGTACCAAGAGTAACTGGGTTACTTACCCATATGGTTGGTAGTAAGAGTAAGTGCGTTACTTAGCCGTATGGTTGGTTCCAAGATTATGTGCTTTACCTACCCATATGGTTGGTACCAAGACTAAGTGCGTTACTTACCCATATGGTTGGTACCAAGAATAAGTACGTTACTTACCCATATGGTTGGTACCAAGAGTAAGTACACTTACTCTTGGTACCAACCATATGGGTAAGTATCGTACTTACCATTGGTACCAACCATATGGGTAAGTAACGCACTTACTCTTGGTACCAATCATATGGGTAGGTAAAGCACTTAATCTTGGTACCAACCATATGGGTAAGTAACCCAGTTACTCTTGGTACCAACCATATGGGTAAGTAACGTACTTACTCTTGGTACCAACCATATGGGTAAGAAACGCACTTACTCTGGGTACGAACCATATGGGTAAGAAACACACATACTCTTGGTACCAACCATATGGGTAAGAAACGCACTTACTCTTAGTACCAACCATATGGGTAAGTAACGCATTTACTCTTGGTACCAAACATATGGGTAAATAACGTACATACTCTTGGTACCAACCATATGGGTAGGTAACGCACTTACTCTTGGTACCAAACATATGGGTAAATAACGTACATACTCTTGGTACCAACCATATGGGTAGGTAAATGACTTAATCTTGGTACCAACCATACGGGTAAGTAACGTACTTACTCTTGGTACCAACCATATGGGTAAGTAACACAGTTAATCTTGGTACCAACCATATGGGTAAGTAACGTACTTACTCTTGGTACCAACCATATGGGTAAGAAACGCACTTAATCTTGGTACCAACCATACGGGAAAGTAACGCACTTACTCTTGGTACCAACCATATGGGTACGTATCCCAGTTACTCTTGGTACCAACCATATGGGTAAGTAACGAACTTACTCTTGGTACCAACCATATGGGTAAGAAACGGACCTACTCTTAGTACCAACCGTATGGGTAAGTAACGCACTTACTCTTTGTACCAACCAGATGGGTACCGCACTTACTCTTGGTACCAACCATATGGGTAAGTAACGCACTTACTCTTGGTACCAAACATATGGGTAAATAACGTACATACTCTTGGTACCAACCATATGGGTAGGTAAATGACTTAATCTTGGTACCAACCATACGGGTAAGTAACGTACTTACTCTTGGTACCAACCATATGGGTAAGTAACACAGTTAATCTTGGTACCAACCATATGGGTAAGTAACGTACTTACTCTTGGTACCAACCATATGGGTAAGAAACGCACTTAATCTTGGTACCAACCATACGGGAAAGTAACGCACTTACTCTTGGTACCAACCATATGGGTACGTATCCCAGTTACTCTTGGTACCAACCATATGGGTAAGTAACGAACTTACTCTTGGTACCAACCATATGGGTAAGAAACGGACCTACTCTTAGTACCAACCGTATGGGTAAGTAACGCACTTACTCTTTGTACCAACCAGATGGGTACCGCACTTACTCTTGGTACCAACCATATGGGTAAGTAACGCACTTACTCTTGGTACCAACCATATGGGTAAGTAACGCACTTACTCTTGGTACCAACCATATCGGTAAGTAACGCACTTACTCTTGGTACCAACCATATGGGTAGGTAGCGCACCTACTCTTGGTACCAACCATATAGGTAAGTAACGAACTTACTCTTGGAACCAACCATATGGGTAGGTTATGCACTTACTCTTTGTACCAACCATATAGGTAAGTAACGCATTTACTCTTGGTACCAACCATATGGGTAAGTAACGTACTTACTCTTGGTACCAACCATATGGGAAAGTAACATATTTTTTCTTGGTACCAACTATATGGGTAAATAACGCACTTAAACTTGGTACCAACCATGTGGGTAACTAACGCACTTACGTTTGGAACCAACCACATGGGTAGGTAACGCACTTACTCTTGGTACCAACCATATGGGTAAGTAACGCACTTACTCTTGGTACCAACCATATGGGTAAGTAACGTACTAACTCTTGGTACCAACCATATGGGTAAGTAACGCACTTACTCTTGGTACCAACCATATGGGTAAGTAACGCACTTACTCTTGGTACCAACCATATGGGTAGGTAACGCACTTACTCTTGGTACCAAACATATAGGTAAATAACGTACTTACTCTTGGTACCAACCATATGGGTAAGAAACGCACTTACTCTTGGTACCAACCATATGGGTAAGTAACGTACTAACTCTTGGTACCAACAATATGGGTAAGTAACGCACTTACTCTTGGTACCAACCATATGGGTAAGTAAAGCACTTACTCTTGGTACCAACCATATGGGTAGGTAACGCACTTACTCTTGGTACCAACCATATGGGTAAGTAACGTACTTACTCTTGGTACCAACCATATGGGTAAGTAACACAGTTAATCTTGGTACCAACCATATGGGTAAGTAACGTACTTACTCTTGGTACCAACCATATGGGTAAGAAACGCACTTAATCTTGGTACCAACCATACGGGAAAGTAACGCACTTACTCTTGGTACCAACCATATGGGTACGTATCCCAGTTACTCTTGGTACCAACCATATGGGTAAGAAACGGACCTACTCTTAGTACCAACCGTATGGGTAAGTAACGCACTTACTCTTTGTACCAACCAGATGGGTACCGCACTTACTCTTGGTACCAACCATATGGGTAAGTAACGCACTTACTCTTGGTACCAACCATATGGGTAAGTAAAGCACTTACTCTTGGTACCAACCATATGGGTAAGTAACGCACTTACTCTTGGTACCAACCATATGGGTAGGTAGCGCACCTACTCTTGGTACCAACCATATAGGTAAGTAACGAACTTACTCTTGGAACCAACCATATGGGTAGGTTATGCACTTACTCTTTGTACCAACCATATAGGTAAGTAACGCATTTACTCTTGGTACCAACCATATGGGTAAGTAACGTACTTACTCTTGGTACCAACCATATGGGAAAGTAACATATTTTTTCTTGGTACCAACTATATGGGTAAATAACGCACTTAAACTTGGTACCAACCATGTGGGTAACTAACGCACTTACGTTTGGAACCAACCACATGGGTAGGTAACGCACTTACTCTTGGTACCAACCATATGGGTAAGTAACGCACTTACTCTTGGTACCAACCATATGGGTAAGTAACGTACTTACTCTTGGTACCAACCATATGGGTAAGAAACGCACTTAATCTTGGTACCAACCATACGGGAAAGTAACGCACTTACTCTTGGTACCAACCATATGGGTACGTATCCCAGTTACTCTTGGTACCAACCATATGGGTAAGTAACGAACTTACTCTTGGTACCAACCATATGGGTAAGAAACGGACCTACTCTTAGTACCAACCGTATGGGTAAGTAACGCACTTACTCTTTGTACCAACCAGATGGGTACCGCACTTACTCTTGGTACCAACCATATGGGTAAGTAACGCACTTACTCTTGGTACCAACCATATGGGTAAGTAACGCACTTACTCTTGGTACCAACCATATGGGTAAGTAACACACTTACTCTTGGTACCAACCATATGGGTAGGTAGCGCACCTACTCTTGGTACCAACCATATAGGTAAGTAACGAACTTACTCTTGGAACCAACCATATGGGTAGGTTATGCACTTACTCTTTGTACCAACCATATAGGTAAGTAACGCATTTACTCTTGGTACCAACCATATGGGTAAGTAACGTACTTACTCTTGGTACCAACCATATGGGAAAGTAACATATTTTTTCTTGGTACCAACTATATGGGTAAATAACGCACTTAAACTTGGTACCAACCATGTGGGTAACTAACGCACTTACGTTTGGAACCAACCACATGGGTAGGTAACGCACTTACTCTTGGTACCAACCATATGGGTAAGTAACGCACTTACTCTTGGTACCAACCATATGGGTAAGTAACGTACTTACTCTTGGTACCAACCATATGGGTAAGTAACACAGTTAATCTTGGTACCAACCATATGGGTAAGTAACGTACTTACTCTTGGTACCAACCATATGGGTAAGAAACGCACTTAATCTTGGTACCAACCATACGGGAAAGTAACGCACTTACTCTTGGTACCAACCATATGGGTACGTATCCCAGTTACTCTTGGTACCAACCATATGGGTAAGTAACGAACTTACTCTTGGTACCAACCATATGGGTAAGAAACGGACCTACTCTTAGTACCAACCGTATGGGTAAGTAACGCACTTACTCTTTGTACCAACCAGATGGGTACCGCACTTACTCTTGGTACCAACCATATGGGTAAGTAACGCACTTACTCTTGGTACCAACCATATGGGTAAGTAACGCACTTACTCTTGGTACCAACCATATGGGTAAGTAACGCACTTACTCTTGGTACCAACCATATGGGTAGGTAGCGCACCTACTCTTGGTACCAACCATATAGGTAAGTAACGAACTTACTCTTGGAACCAACCATATGGGTAGGTTATGCACTTACTCTTTGTACCAACCATATAGGTAAGTAACGCATTTACTCTTGGTACCAACCATATGGGTAAGTAACGTACTTACTCTTGGTACCAACCATATGGGAAAGTAACATATTTTTTCTTGGTACCAACTATATGGGTAAATAACGCACTTAAACTTGGTACCAACCATGTGGGTAACTAACGCACTTACGTTTGGAACCAACCACATGGGTAGGTAACGCACTTACTCTTGGTACCAACCATATGGGTAAGTAACGCACTTACTCTTGGTACCAACCATATGGGTAGGTAACGCACTTACTCTTGGTACCAAACATATAGGTAAATAACGTACTTACTCTTGGTACCAACCATATGGGTAAGAAACGCACTTACTCTTGGTACCAACCATATGGGTAAGTAACGTACTAACTCTTGGTACCAACCATATGGGTAGGTAACGCACTTACTCTTGGTGCCAAACATATGGGTAAATAACGTACATACTCTTGGTACCAACCATATGGGTAGGTAAATGACTTAATCTTGGTACCAACCATACGGGTAAGTAACGTACTTACTCTTGGTACCAACCATATGGGTAAGTAACACAGTTAATCTTGGTACCAACCATATGGGTAAGTAACGTACTTACTCTTGGTACCAACCATATGGGTAAGAAACGCACTTAATCTTGGTACCAACCATACGGGAAAGTAACGCACTTACTCTTGGTACCAACCATATGGGTACGTATCCCAGTTACTCTTGGTACCAACCATATGGGTAAGTAACGAACTTACTCTTGGTACCAACCATATGGGTAAGAAACGGACCTACTCTTAGTACCAACCGTATGGGTAAGTAACGCACTTACTCTTTGTACCAACCAGATGGGTACCGCACTTACTCTTGGTACCAACCATATGGGTAAGTAACGCACTTACTCTTGGTACCAACCATATGGGTAAGTAACGCACTTACTCTTGGTACCAACCATATGGGTAAGTAACGCACTTACTCTTGGTACCAACCATATGGGTAGGTAGCGCACCTACTCTTGGTACCAGCCATATAGGTAAGTAACGAACTTACTCTTGGAACCAACCATATGAGTAGGTTATGCACTTACTCTTTGTACCAACCATATAGGTAAGTAACGCATTTACTCTTGGTACCAACCATATGGGTAAGTAACGTACTTACTCTTGGTACCAACCATATGGGAAAGTAACATATTTTTTCTTGGTACCAACTATATGGGTAAATAACGCACTTAAACTTGGTACCAACCATGTGGGTAACTAACGCACTTACGTTTGGAACCAACCACATGGGTAGGTAACGCACTTACTCTTGGTACCAACCATATGGGTAAGTAACGCACTTACTCTTGGTACCAACCATATGGGTAAGTAACGTACTAACTCTTGGTACCAACCATATGGGTAAGTAACGCACTTACTCTTGGTACCAACCATATGGGTAAGTAACGCACTTACTCTTGGTACCAACCATATGGGTAGGTAACGCACTTACTCTTGGTACCAAACATATAGGTAAATAACGTACTTACTCTTGGTACCAACCATATGGGTAAGAAACGCACTTACTCTTGGTACCAACCATATGGGTAAGTAACGTACTAACTCTTGGTACCAACCATATGGGTAAGTAACGCACTTACTCTTGGTACCAACCATATGGGTAAGTAACGCACTTACTCTTGGTACCAACCATATGGGTAGGTAACGCACTTACTCTTGGTACCAACCATATGGGTAAGTAACGCACCTACTCTTGGTACCAAACATATAGGTAACTAACGTGCGCTACGTACCTGTATGGTAGTAAGTGCGTTACCTACCCATATGGTTGGTACTAAGAGTAAGTGCGTTACTTACCCATATGGTTGGTACCAAGAGTAAGTGCGTTACCCATATGGTTGGTACAAAGATTAAGTGCGTTACTTACCCATATGGTTGGTACTAAGAGCAAGTGCGTTTCTTACCCATATGGTTGGTACCAAGAGTAAGTGCGTTTCTTACCCATATGGTTGGTACCAAGAGTAAGTGCGTTTCTTACCCATATGGTTGGTACCAAGAGTAAGTTCGTTACTTACCCATATGGTTGGTACCAAGAGTAACTGGGATACGTACCCATATGGTTGGTACCAAGAGTAAGTGCGTTACTTTCCCGTATGGTTGGTACCAAGATTAAGTGCGTTTCTTACCCATATGGTTGGTACCAATAGTAAGTACGTTACTTACCTATATGGTTGGTACCAAGAGTAACTGGGTTACTTACCCATATGGTTGGTACTAAGAGTAAGTGCGTTACTTAGCCGTATGGTTGGTTCCAAGATTATGTGCTTTACCTACCCATATGGTTGGTACCAAGACTAAGTGCGTTACTTACCCATATGGTTGGTACCAAGAGTAAGTACACTTACTCTTGGTACCAACCATATGGGTAAGTATCGTACTTACCATTGGTACCAACCATATGGGTAAATAACGTACATACTCTTGGTACCAACCATATGGGTAGGTAACGCACTTACTCTTGGTACCAAACATATGGGTAAATAACGTACATACTCTTGGTACCAACCATATGGGTAGGTAAATGACTTAATCTTGGTACCAACCATACGGGGTAAGTAACGCACTTACTCTTGGTACCAACCATATGGGTAAGTAACACAGTTAATCTTGGTACCAACCATATGGGTAAGTAACGTACTTACTCTTGGTACCAACCATATGGGTAAGAAACGGACCTACTCTTAGTACCAACCATATGGGTAAGTAACGCACTTACTCTTTGTACCAACCAGATGGGTACTGCACTTACTCTTGGTACCAACCATATGGGTAAGTAACGCACTTACTCTTGGTACCAACCATATGGGTAGGTAACGCACTTACTCTTGGTACCAACCATATGGGTAAGTAACGCACCTACTCTTGGTACCAACCATATGGGTAGGTAACGCACTTACTCTTGGTACCAACCATATGGGTAAGTAACGTACTAACTCTTGGTACCAACCATATGGGTAAGTAACGCACTTACTCTTGGTACCAACCATATGGGTAAGTAAAGCACTTACTCTTGGTACCAACCATATGGGTAGGTAACGCACTTACTCTTGGTACCAACCATATGGGTAAGTAACGCACCTACTCTTGGTACCAAACATATAGGTAAGTAACGTGCGCTACGTACCTGTATGGTAGTAAGTGCGTTACCTACCCATATGGTTGGTACTAAGAGTAAGTGCGTTACTTACCCATATGGTTGGTACCAAGAGTAAGTGCGTTACCCATATGGTTGGTACAAAGATTAAGTGCGTTACTTACCCATATGGTTGGTACTAAGAGCAAGTGCGTTTCTTACCCATATGGGTAGGTAACGCACTTACTCTTGGTACCAACCATATGGGTAGGTAACGCACTTACTCTTGGTACCAAACATATGGGTAAATAACGTACATACTCTTGGTACCAACCATATGGGTAGGTAAATGACTTAATCTTGGTACCAACCATACGGGTAAGTAACGCACTTGCTCTTGGTACCAACCATATGGGTAAGTAACACAGTTAATCTTGGTACCAACCATATGGGTAAGTAACGTACTTACTCTTGGTACCAACCATATGGGTAAGAAACGCACTTACTCTTGGTACCAACCATATGGGTAAGAAACGGACCTACTCTTAGTACCAACCATATGGGTAAGTAACGCACTTACTCTTTGTACCAACCAGATGGGTACCGCACTTACTCTTGGTACCAACCATATGGGTAAGTAACGCACTTACTCTTGGTACCAACCATATGGGTAAGTAACGCACTTACTCTTGGTACCAACCATATGGGTAAGTAACGCACTTACTCTTGGTACCAACCATATGGGTAGGTAGCGCACCTACTCTTGGTACCAACCATATAGGTAAGTAACGAACTTACTCTTGGAACCAACCATATGGGTAGGTTATGCACTTACTCTTTGTACCAACCATATAGGTAAGTAACGCATTTACTCTTGGTACCAACCATATGGGTAAGTAACGTACTTACTCTTGGTACCAACCATATGGGAAAGTAACATATTTTTTCTTGGTACCAACTATATGGGTAAGTAACGCACTTAAACTTGGTACCAACCATGTGGGTAACTAACGCACTTACGTTTGGAACCAACCACATGGGTAGGTTACGCACTTACTCTTGGTACCAACCATATGGGTAAGTAACGCACTTACTCTTGATACCAACCATATGGGTAAGTAACGTACTAACTCTTGGTACCAACCATATGGGTAAGTAACGCACTTACTCTTGGTACCAACCATATGGGTAAGTAACGCACTTACTCTTGGTACCAACCATATGGGTAGGTAACGCACTTACTCTTGGTACCAAACATATAGGTAAATAACGTACTTACTCTTGGTACCAACCATATGGGTAAGAAACGCACTTACTCTTGGTACCAACCATATGGGTAAGTAACGTACTAACTCTTGGTACCAACCATATGGGTAAGTAACGCACTTACTCTTGGTACCAACCATATGGGTAATTAACGCACTTACTCTTGGTACCAACCATATGGGTAGGTAACGCACTTACTCTTGGTACCAACCATATGGGTAAGTAACGCACCTACTCTTGGTACCAAACATATAGGTAAGTAACGTGCGCTACGTACCTGTATGGTAGTAAGTGCGTTACCTACCCATATGGTTGGTACTAAAAGTAAGTGCGTTACTTACCCATATGGTTGGTACCAAGAGTAAGTGCGTTACCCATATGGTTGGTACAAAGATTAAGTGCGTTACTTACCCATATGGTTGGTACTAAGAGCAAGTGCGTTTCTTACCCATATGGTTGGTACCAAGAGTAAGTGCGTTTCTTACCCATATGGTTGGTACCAAGAGTAAGTGCGTTTCTTACCCATATGGTTGGTACCAAGAGTAAGTTCGTTACTTACCCATATGGTTGGTACCAAGAGTAACTGGGATACGTACCCATATGGTTGGTACCAAGAGTAAGTGCGTTACTTTCCCGTATGGTTGGTACCAAGATTAAGTGCGTTTCTTACCCATATGGTTGGTACCAATAGTAAGTACGTTACTTACCTATATGGTTGGTACCAAGAGTAACTGGGTTACTTACCCATATGGTTGGTACTAAGAGTAAGTGCGTTACTTAGCCGTATGGTTGGTTCCAAGATTATGTGCTTTACCTACCCATATGGTTGGTACCAAGACTAAGTGCGTTACTTACCCATATGGTTGGTACCAAGAGTAAGTACACTTACTCTTGGTACCAACCATATGGGTAAGTATCGTACTTACCATTGGTACCAACCATATGGGTAAATAACGTACATACTCTTGGTACCAACCATATGGGTAGGTAACGCACTTACTCTTGGTACCAAACATATGGGTAAATAACGTACATACTCTTGGTACCAACCATATAGGTAGGTAAATGACTTAATCTTGGTACCAACCATACGGGTAAGTAACGCACTTACTCTTGGTACCAACCATATGGGTAAGTAACACAGTTAATCTTGGTACCAACCATATGGGTAAGTAACGTACTTACTCTTGGTACCAACCATATGGGTAAGAAACGCACTTACTCTTGGTACCAACCATATGGGTAAGAAACGGACCTACTCTTAGTACCAACCATATGGGTAAGTAACGCACTTACTCTTTGTACCAACCAGATGGGTACTGCACTTACTCTTGGTACCAACCATATGGGTAAGTAACGCACTTACTCTTGGTACCAACCATATGGGTAGGTAACGCACTTACTCTTGGTACCAACCATATGGGTAAGTAACACACCTACTCTTGGTACCAACCATATGGGTAGGTAACGCACTTACTCTTGGTACCAACCATATGGGTAAGTAACGTACTAACTCTTGGTACCAACCATATGGGTAGGTAACGCACTTACTCTTGGTACCAACCATATGGGTAAGTAACGCACTTAGTCTTGGTACCAACCATATGGGTAGGTAAAGCACATAATCTTGGAACCAACCATACGGCTAAGTAACGCACTTACTCTTAGTACCAACCATATGGGTAAGTAACCCAGTTACTCTTGGTACCAACCATATAGGTAAGTAACGTACTTACTATTGGTACCAACCATATGGGTAAGAAACGCACTTAATCTTGGTACCAACCATACGGGAAAGTAACGCACTTACTCTTGGTACCAACCATATGGGTACGTATCCCAGTTACTCTTGGTACCAACCATATGGGTAAGTAACGAACTTACTCTTGGTACCAACCATATGGGTAAGAAACGCACTTACTCTTGGTACCAACCATATGGGTAAGAAACGCACTTACTCTTGGTACCAACCATATGGGTAAGAAACGCACTTGCTCTTAGTACCAACCATATGGGTAAGTAACGCACTTAATCTTTGTACCAACCATATGGGTAGGTAAATGACTTAATCTTGGTACCAACCATACGGGTAAGTAACGTACTTACTCTTGGTACCAACCATATGGGTAAGTAACACAGTTAATCTTGGTACCAACCATATGGGTAAGTAACGTACTTACTCTTGGTACCAACCATATGGGTAAGAAACGCACTTACTCTTGGTACCAACCATATGGGTAAGAAACGGACCTACTCTTAGTACCAACCGTATGGGTAAGTAACGCACTTACTCTTTGTACCAACCAGATGGGTACCGCACTTACTCTTGGTACCAACCATATGGGTAAGTAACGCACTTACTCTTGGTACCAACCATATGGGTAAGTAACGCACTTACTCTTGGTACCAACCATATGGGTAGGTAGCGCACCTACTCTTGGTACCAACCATATAGGTAAGTAACGAACTTACTCTTGGAACCAACCATATGGGTAGGTTATGCACTTACTCTTTGTACCAACCATATAGGTAAGTAACGCATTTACTCTTGGTACCAACCATATGGGTAAGTAACGTACTTACTCTTGGTACCAACCATATGGGAAAGTAACATATTTTTTCTTGGTACCAACTATATGGGTAAGTAACGCACTTAAACTTGGTACCAACCATGTGGGTAACTAACGCACTTACGTTTGGAACCAACCACATGGGTAGGTTACGCACTTACTCTTGGTACCAACCATATGGGTAAGTAACGCACTTACTCTTGGTACCAACCATATGGGTAAGTAACGTACTAACTCTTGGTACCAACCATATGGGTAAGTAACGCACTTACTCTTGGTACCAACCATATGGGTAAGTAACGCACTTACTCTTGGTAACAACCATATGGGTAGGTAACGCACTTACTCTTGGTACCAAACATATAGGTAAATAACGTACTTACTCTTGGTACCAACCATATGGGTAAGAAACGCACTTACTCTTGGTACCAACCATATGGGTAGGTAACGCACTTACTCTTGGTACCAACCATATGGGTAAGTAACGCACTTAGTCTTGGTACCAACCATATGGGTAGGTAAAGCACATAATCTTGGAACCAACCATACGGCTAAGTAACGCACTTACTCTTAGTACCAACCATATGGGTAAGTAACCCAGTTACTCTTGGTACCAACCATATAGGTAAGTAACGTACTTACTATTGGTACCAACCATATGGGTAAGAAACGCACTTAATCTTGGTACCAACCATACGGGAAAGTAACGCACTTACTCTTGGTACCAACCATATGGGTAAGAAACGCACTTACTCTGGGTACGAACCATATGGGTAAGAAACACACATACTCTTGGTACCAACCATATGGGTAAGAAACGCACTTACTCTTAGTACCAACCATATGGGTAAGTAACGCATTTACTCTTGGTACCAAACATATGGGTAAATAACGTACATACTCTTGGTACCAACCATATGGGTAGGTAACGCACTTACTCTTGGTACCAAACATATGGGTAAATAACGTACATACTCTTGGTACCAACCATATGGGTAGGTAAATGACTTAATCTTGGTACCAACCATACGGGTAAGTAACGTACTTACTCTTGGTACCAACCATATGGGTAAGTAACACAGTTAATCTTGGTACCAACCATATGGGTAAGTAACGTACTTACTCTTGGTACCAACCATATGGGTAAGAAACGCACTTACTCTTGGTACCAACCATATGGGTAAGAAACGGACCTACTCTTAGTACCAACCGTATGGGTAAGTAACGCACTTACTCTTTGTACCAACCAGATGGGTACCGCACTTACTCTTGGTACCAACCATATGGGTAAGTAACGCACTTACTCTTGGTACCAACCATATGGGTAAGTAACGCACTTACTCTTGGTACCAACCATATGGGTAGGTAGCGCACCTACTCTTGGTACCAACCATATAGGTAAGTAACGAACTTACTCTTGGAACCAACCATATGGGTAGGTTATGCACTTACTCTTTGTACCAACCATATAGGTAAGTAACGCATTTACTCTTGGTACCAACCATATGGGTAAGTAACGTACTTACTCTTGGTACCAACCATATGGGAAAGTAACATATTTTTTCTTGGTACCAACTATATGGGTAAGTAACGCACTTAAACTTGGTACCAACCATGTGGGTAACTAACGCACTTACGTTTGGAACCAACCACATGGGTAGGTTACGCACTTACTCTTGGTACCAACCATATGGGTAAGTAACGCACTTACTCTTGGTACCAACCATATGGGTAAGTAACGTACTAACTCTTGGTACCAACCATATGGGTAAGTAACGCACTTACTCTTGGTACCAACCATATGGGTAAGTAACGCACTTACTCTTGGTAACAACCATATGGGTAGGTAACGCACTTACTCTTGGTACCAAACATATAGGTAAATAACGTACTTACTCTTGGTACCAACCATATGGGTAAGAAACGCACTTACTCTTGGTACCAACCATATGGGTAAGTAACGTACTAACTCTTGGTACCAACCATATGGGTAAGTAACGCACTTACTCTTGGTACCAACCATATGGGTAAGTAACGCACTTACTCTTGGTACCAACCATATGGGTAGGTAACGCACTTACTCTTGGTACCAACCATATGGGTAAGTAACGCACCTACTCTTGGTACCAAACATATAGGTAAGTAACGTGCGCTACGTACCTGTATGGTAGTAAGTGCGTTACCTACCCATATGGTTGGTACTAAGAGTAAGTGCGTTACTTACCCATATGGTTGGTACCAAGAGTAAGTGCGTTACCCATATGGTTGGTACAAAGATTAAGTGCGTTACTTACCCATATGGTTGGTACTAAGAGCAAGTGCGTTTCTTACCCATATGGTTGGTACCAAGAGTAAGTGCGTTTCTTACCCATATGGTTGGTACCAAGAGTAAGTGCGTTTCTTACCCATATGGTTGGTACCAAGAGTAAGTTCGTTACTTACCCATATGGTTGGTACCAAGAGTAACTGGGATACGTACCCATATGGTTGGTACCAAGAGTAAGTGCGTTACTTTCCCGAATGGTTGGTACCAAGATTAAGTGCGTTTCTTACCCATATGGTTGGTACCAATAGTAAGTACGTTACTTACCTATATGGTTGGTACCAAGAGTAACTGGGTTACTTACCCATATGGTTGGTACTAAGAGTAAGTGCGTTACTTAGCCGTATGGTTGGTTCCAAGATTATGTGCTTTACCTAACCATATGGTTGGTACCAAGACTAAGTGCGTTACTTACCCATATGGTTGGTACCAAGAGTAAGTACACTTACTCTTGGTACCAACCATATGGGTAAGTATCGTACTTACCATTGGTACCAACCATATGGGTAAATAACGTACATACTCTTGGTACCAACCATATGGGTAGGTAACGCACTTACTCTTGGTACCAAACATATGGGTAAATAACGTACATACTCTTGGTACCAACCATATGGGTAGGTAAATGACTTAATCTTGGTACCAACCATACGGGTAAGTAACGCACTTACTCTTGGTACCAACCATATGGGTAAGTAACACAGTTAATCTTGGTACCAACCATATGGGTAAGTAACGTACTTACTCTTGGTACCAACCATATGGGTAAGAAACGCACTTACTCTTGGTACCAACCATATGGGTAAGAAACGGACCTACTCTTAGTACCAACCATATGGGTAAGTAACGCACTTACTCTTTGTACCAACCAGATGGGTACTGCACTTACTCTTGGTACCAACCATATGGGTAAGTAACGCACTTACTCTTGGTACCAACCATATGGGTAGGTAACGCACTTACTCTTGGTACCAACCATATCGGTAAGAAACGGACCTACTCTTAGTACCAACCATATGGGTAAGTAACGCACTTACTCTTTGTACCAACCAGATGGGTACTGCACTTACTCTTGGTACCAACCATATGGGTAAGTAACGCACTTACTCTTGGTACCAACCATATGGGTAAGAAACGGACCTACTCTTAGTACCAACCATATGGGTAAGTAACGCACTTACTCTTTGTACCAACCAGATGGGTACTGCACTTACTCTTGGTACCAACCATATGGGTAAGTAACGTACTAACTCTTGGTACCAACCATATGGGTAAGTAACGCACTTACTCTTGGTACCAACCATATGGGTAAGTAAAGCACTTACTCTTGGTACCAACCATATGGGTAGGTAACGCACTTACTCTTGGTACCAACCATATGGGTAAGTAACGCACCTACTCTTGGTACCAAACATATAGGTAAGTAACGTGCGCTACGTACCTGTATGGTAGTAAGTGCGTTACCTACCCATATGGTTGGTACTAAGAGTAAGTGCGTTACTTACCCATATGGTTGGTACCAAGAGTAAGTGCGTTACCCATATGGTTGGTACAAAGATTAAGTGCGTTACTTACCCATATGGTTGGTACTAAGAGCAAGTGCGTTTCTTACCCATATGGGTAGGTAACGCACTTACTCTTGGTACCAACCATATGGGTAGGTAACGCACTTACTCTTGGTACCAAACATATGGGTAAATAACGTACATACTCTTGGTACCAACCATATGGGTAGGTAAATGACTTAATCTTGGTACCAACCATACGGGTCAGTAACGCACTCGCTCTTGGTACCAACCATATGGGTAAGTAACACAGTTAATCTTGGTACCAACCATATGGGTAAGTAACGTACTTACTCTTGGTACCAACCATATGGGTAAGAAACGCACTTACTCTTGGTACCAACCATATGGGTAAGAAACGGACCTACTCTTAGTACCAACCATATGGGTAAGTAACGCACTTACTCTTTGTACCAACCAGATGGGTACTGCACTTACTCTTGGTACCAACCATATGGGTAAATAACGCACTTACTCTTGGTACCAACCATATGGGTAGGTAACGCACTTACTCTTGGTACCAACCATATGGGTAAGTAACGCACTTACTCTTGGTACCAACCATATGGGTAGGTAACGCACTTACTTTTGGTACCAACCATATGGGTAAGTAACGTACTAACTCTTGGTACCAACCATATGGGTAAGTAACGCACTTACTCTTGGTACCAACCATATGGGTAAGTAACGCACTTACTCTTGGTACCAACCATATGGGTAGGTAACGCACTTACTCTTGGTACCAACCATATGGGTAAGTAACGCACTTACTCTTGGTACCAACCATATGGGTAAGTAACGCACTTACTCTTGGTACCAACCATATGGGTAAATAACGTACATTCTCTTGGTACCAACCATATGGGTAGGTAAATGACTTAATCTTGGTACCAACCATACGGGTAAGTAACGCACTTACTCTTGGTACCAACCATATGGGTAAGTAACACAGTTAATCTTGGTACCAACCATATGGGTAAGTAACGTACTTACTCTTGGTACCAACCATATGGGTAAGAAACGCACTTACTCTTGGTACCAACCATATGGGTAAGAAACGGACCTACTCTTAGTACCAACCATATGGGTAAGTAACGCACTTACTCCTTGTACCAACCAGATGGGTACTGCACTTACTCTTGGTACCAACCATATGGGTAAGTAACGCACTTACTCTTGGTACCAACCATATGGGTAGGTAACGCACTTACTCTTGGTACCAACCATATGGGTAAGTAACGCACCTACTCTTGGTACCAACCATATGGGTAGGTAACGCACTTACTCTTGGTACCAAACATATAGGTAAGTAATGTGCGCTACGTACCTGTATGGTAGTATGTGCGTTACCTACCCATATGGTTGGTACTAAGAGTAAGTGCGTTACTTACCCATATGGTTGGTACCAAGAGTAAGTGCGTTACCCATATGGTTGGTACAAAGATTAAGTGCGTTACTTACCCATATGGTTGGTACTAAAAGCAAGTGCGTTTCTTACCCATATGGTTGGTACCAAGAGTAAGTGCGTTTCTTACCCATATGGTTGGTACCAAGAGTAAGTGCGTTTCTTACCCATATGGTTGGTACCAAGAGTAAGTGCGTTTCTTACCCATTGGGTTGGTACCAAGAGTAAGTGCGTTTCTTACCCATATGGTTGGTACCAAGAGTAACTGGGTTACTTACCCATATGGTTGGTAGTAAGAGTAAGTGCGTTACCCATATGGTTCGTACAAAGAGTAAGTGTGTTACTTACCCATATGGTTGGTACCAAGAGTAAGTGCGTTTCTTACCCATTGGGTTGGTACCAAGAGTAAGTGCGTTTCTTACCCATATGGTTGGTACCAAGAGTAACTGGGTTACTTACCCATATAGTTGGTAGTAAGAGTAAGTGCGTTACTTAGCCGTATGGTTGGTTCCAAGATTATGTGCTTTACCTACCCATATGGTTGGTACCAAGAATAAGTACGTTACTTACCCATATGGTTGGTACCAAGAGTAAGTACACTTACTCTTGGTACCAACCATATGGGTAAGTATCGTACTTACCATTGGTACCAACCATATGGGTAAGTAACGCACTTACTCTTGGTACCAATCATATGGGTAGGTAAAGCACTTAATCTTGGTACCAACCATATGGGTAAGTAACCCAGTTACTCTTGGTACCAACCATATGGGTAAGTAACGTACTTACTCTTGGTACCAACCATATGGGTAAGAAACGCACTTACTCTGGGTACGAACCATATGGGTAAGAAACACACTTACTCTTGGTACCAACCATATGGGTAAGAAACGCACTTACTCTTAGTACCAACCATATGGGTAAGTAACGCATTTACTCTTGGTACCAAACATATGGGTAAATAACGTACATACTCTTGGTACCAACCATATGGGTAGGGAACGCCCTTACTCTTGGTACCAAACATATGGGTAAATAACGTACATACTCTTGGTACCAACCATATGGGTAGGTAAATGACTTAATCTTGGTACCAACCATACGGGTAAGTAACGCACTTACTCTTGGTACCAACCATATGGGTAAGTAACACAGCTAATCTTGGTACCAACCATATGGGTAAGTAACGTACTTACTCTTGGTACCAACCATATGGGTAAAAAACGGACCTACTCTTTGTACCAACCATATGGGTAAGTAACGCACTTACTCTTTGTACCAACCAGATGGGTACCGCACTTACTCTTGGTACCAACCATATGGGTAAGTAACGCACTTAGTCTTGGTACCAACCATATGGGTAGGTAGCGCACCTACTCTTGGTACCAACCATATAGGTAAGTAACGAACTTACTCTTGGAACCAACCATATGGGTAGGTTATGCACTTACTCTTTGTACCAACCATATAGGTAAGTAACGCATTTACTCTTGGTACCAACCATATGGGTAAGTAACGTACTTACTCTTGGTACCAACCATATGGGAAAGTAACATATTTTTTCTTGGTACCAACTATATGGGTAAGTAACGCACTTACTCTTGGTACCAACCATGTGGGTAACTAACGCACTTACGTTTGGAACCAACCACATGGGTAGGTAACACACTTACTCTTGGTACCAACCATATGGGTAAGTAACGCACTTACTCTTGGTACCAACCATATGGGTAAGTAACGTACTAACTCTTGGTACCAACCATATGGGTAAGTAACGCACTTACTCTTGGTACCAACCATATGGGTAAGTAACGCACTTACTCTTGGTACCAACCATATGGGTAGGTAACGCACTTACTCTTGGTACCAAACATATAGGTAAATAACGTACTTACTCTTGGTACCAACCATATGGGTAAGAAACGCACTTACTCTTGGTACCAACCATATGGGTAAGTAACGTACTAACTCTTGGTACCAACCATATGGGTAAGTAACGCACTTACTCTTGGTACCAACCATATGGGTAAGTAACGCACTTACTCTTGGTACCAACCATATGGGTAGGTAACGCACTTACTCTTGGTACCAACCATATGGGTAAGTAACGCACCTACTCTTGGTACCAAACATATAGGTAAGTAACGTGCGCTACGTACCTGTATGGTAGTAAGTGCGTTACCTACCCATATGGTTGGTACTAAGAGTAAGTGCGTTACTTACCCATATGGTTGGTACCAAGAGTAAGTGCGTTACCCATATGGTTGGTACAAAGATTAAGTGCGTTACTTACCCATATGGTTGGTACTAAGAGCAAGTGCGTTTTTTACCCATATCGTTGGTACCAAGATTAAGTGCGTTTCTTACCCATATGGTTGGTACCAAGAGTAAGTGCGTTTCTTACCCATATGGTTGGTACCAAGAGTAAGTTCGTTACTTACCCATATGGTTGGTACCAAGAGTAACTGGGATACGTACCCATATGGTTGGTACCAAGAGTAAGTGCGTTACTTTCCCGTATGGTTGGTACCAAGATTAAGTGCGTTTCTTACCCATATGGTTGGTACCAATAGTAAGTACGTTACTTACCTATATGGTTGGTACCAAGAGTAACTGGGTTACTTACCCATATGGTTGGTACTAAGAGTAAGTGCGTTACTTAGCCGTATGGTTGGTTCCAAGATTATGTGCTTTACCTACCCATATGGTTGGTACCAAGACTAAGTGCGTTTCTTACCCATATGGTTGGTACCAAGAATAAGTTCGTTACTTACCCATATGGTTGGTACCAAGACTAAGTGCGTTTCTTACCCATATGGTTGGTACCAAGAATAAGTTCGTTACTTACCCATATGGTTGGTACCAAGAGTAAGTGCGTTTCTTACCCATATGGTTGGTACCAAGAGTAAGTGCGTTTCTTACCCATATGGTTGGTACCAAGAGTAAGTTCGTTACTTACCCATATGGTTGGTACCAAGAGTAACTGGGATACGTACCCATATGGTTGGTACCAAGAGTAAGTGCGTTACTTTCCCGAATGGTTGGTACCAAGATTAAGTGCGTTTCTTACCCATATGGTTGGTACCAATAGTAAGTACGTTACTTACCTATATGGTTGGTACCAAGAGTAACTGGGTTACTTACCCATATGGTTGGTACTAAGAGTAAGTGCGTTACTTAGCCGTATGGTTGGTTCCAAGATTATGTGCTTTACCTAACCATATGGTTGGTACCAAGACTAAGTGCGTTACTTACCCATATGGTTGGTACCAAGAGTAAGTACACTTACTCTTGGTACCAACCATATGGGTAAGTATCGTACTTACCATTGGTACCAACCATATGGGTAAATAACGTACATACTCTTGGTACCAACCATATGGGTAGGTAACGCACTTACTCTTGGTACCAAACATATGGGTAAATAACGTACATACTCTTGGTACCAACCATATGGGTAGGTAAATGACTTAATCTTGGTACCAACCATACGGGTAAGTAACGCACTTACTCTTGGTACCAACCATATGGGTAAGTAACACAGTTAATCTTGGTACCAACCATATGGGTAAGTAACGTACTTACTCTTGGTACCAACCATATGGGTAAGAAACGCACTTACTCTTGGTACCAACCATATGGGTAAGAAACGGACCTACTCTTAGTACCAACCATATGGGTAAGTAACGCACTTACTCTTTGTACCAACCAGATGGGTACTGCACTTACTCTTGGTACCAACCATATGGGTAAGTAACGCACTTACTCTTGGTACCAACCATATGGGTAGGTAACGCACTTACTCTTGGTACCAACCATATCGGTAAGAAACGGACCTACTCTTAGTACCAACCATATGGGTAAGTAACGCACTTACTCTTTGTACCAACCAGATGGGTACTGCACTTACTCTTGGTACCAACCATATGGGTAAGTAACGCACTTACTCTTGGTACCAACCATATGGGTAAGAAACGGACCTACTCTTAGTACCAACCATATGGGTAAGTAACGCACTTACTCTTTGTACCAACCAGATGGGTACTGCACTTACTCTTGGTACCAACCATATGGGTAAGTAACGCACCTACTCTTGGTACCAACCATATCGGTAGGTAACGCACTTACTCTTGGTACCAACCATATGGGTAAGTAACGTACTAACTCTTGGTACCAACCATATGGGTAAGTAACGCACTTACTCTTGGTACCAACCATATGGGTAAGTAAAGCACTTACTCTTGGTACCAACCATATGGGTAGGTAACGCACTTACTCTTGGTACCAACCATATGGGTAAGTAACGCACCTACTCTTGGTACCAAACATATAGGTAAGTAACGTGCGCTACGTACCTGTATGGTAGTAAGTGCGTTACCTACCCATATGGTTGGTACTAAGAGTAAGTGCGTTACTTACCCATATGGTTGGTACCAAGAGTAAGTGCGTTACCCATATGGTTGGTACAAAGATTAAGTGCGTTACTTACCCATATGGTTGGTACTAAGAGCAAGTGCGTTTCTTACCCATATGGGTAGGTAACGCACTTACTCTTGGTACCAACCATATGGGTAGGTAACGCACTTACTCTTGGTACCAAACATATGGGTAAATAACGTACATACTCTTGGTACCAACCATATGGGTAGGTAAATGACTTAATCTTGGTACCAACCATACGGGTCAGTAACGCACTCGCTCTTGGTACCAACCATATGGGTAAGTAACACAGTTAATCTTGGTACCAACCATATGGGTAAGTAACGTACTTACTCTTGGTACCAACCATATGGGTAAGAAACGCACTTACTCTTGGTACCAACCATATGGGTAAGAAACGGACCTACTCTTAGTACCAACCATATGGGTAAGTAACGCACTTACTCTTTGTACCAACCAGATGGGTACTGCACTTACTCTTGGTACCAACCATATGGGTAAATAACGCACTTACTCTTGGTACCAACCATATGGGTAGGTAACGCACTTACTCTTGGTACCAACCATATGGGTAAGTAACGCACTTACTCTTGGTACCAACCATATGGGTAGGTAACGCACTTACTTTTGGTACCAACCATATGGGTAAGTAACGTACTAACTCTTGGTACCAACCATATGGGTAAGTAACGCACTTACTCTTGGTACCAACCATATGGGTAAGTAACGCACTTACTCTTGGTACCAACCATATGGGTAGGTAACGCACTTACTCTTGGTACCAACCATATGGGTAAGTAACGCACTTACTCTTGGTACCAACCATATGGGTAAGTAACGCACTTACTCTTGGTACCAACCATATGGGTAAATAACGTACATTCTCTTGGTACCAACCATATGGGTAGGTAAATGACTTAATCTTGGTACCAACCATACGGGTAAGTAACGCACTTACTCTTGGTACCAACCATATGGGTAAGTAACACAGTTAATCTTGGTACCAACCATATGGGTAAGTAACGTACTTACTCTTGGTACCAACCATATGGGTAAGAAACGCACTTACTCTTGGTACCAACCATATGGGTAAGAAACGGACCTACTCTTAGTACCAACCATATGGGTAAGTAACGCACTTACTCCTTGTACCAACCAGATGGGTACTGCACTTACTCTTGGTACCAACCATATGGGTAAGTAACGCACTTACTCTTGGTACCAACCATATGGGTAGGTAACGCACTTACTCTTGGTACCAACCATATGGGTAAGTAACGTACCTACTCTTGGTACCAACCATATGGGTAGGTAACGCACTTACTCTTGGTACCAAACATATAGGTAAGTAATGTGCGCTACGTACCTGTATGGTAGTATGTGCGTTACCTACCCATATGGTTGGTACTAAGAGTAAGTGCGTTACTTACCCATATGGTTGGTACCAAGAGTAAGTGCGTTACCCATATGGTTGGTACAAAGATTAAGTGCGTTACTTACCCATATGGTTGGTACTAAAAGCAAGTGCGTTTCTTACCCATATGGTTGGTACCAAGAGTAAGTGCGTTTCTTACCCATATGGTTGGTACCAAGAGTAAGTGCGTTTCTTACCCATATGGTTGGTACCAAGAGTAAGTGCGTTTCTTACCCATTGGGTTGGTACCAAGAGTAAGTGCGTTTCTTACCCATATGGTTGGTACCAAGAGTAACTGGGTTACTTACCCATATGGTTGGTAGTAAGAGTAAGTGCGTTACCCATATGGTTCGTACAAAGAGTAAGTGTGTTACTTACCCATATGGTTGGTACCAAGAGTAAGTGCGTTTCTTACCCATTGGGTTGGTACCAAGAGTAAGTGCGTTTCTTACCCATATGGTTGGTACCAAGAGTAACTGGGTTACTTACCCATATAGTTGGTAGTAAGAGTAAGTGCGTTACTTAGCCGTATGGTTGGTTCCAAGATTATGTGCTTTACCTACCCATATGGTTGGTACCAAGAATAAGTACGTTACTTACCCATATGGTTGGTACCAAGAGTAAGTACACTTACTCTTGGTACCAACCATATGGGTAAGTATCGTACTTACCATTGGTACCAACCATATGGGTAAGTAACGCACTTACTCTTGGTACCAATCATATGGGTAGGTAAAGCACTTAATCTTGGTACCAACCATATGGGTAAGTAACCCAGTTACTCTTGGTACCAACCATATGGGTAAGTAACGTACTTACTCTTGGTACCAACCATATGGGTAAGAAACGCACTTACTCTGGGTACGAACCATATGGGTAAGAAACACACTTACTCTTGGTACCAACCATATGGGTAAGAAACGCACTTACTCTTAGTACCAACCATATGGGTAAGTAACGCATTTACTCTTGGTACCAAACATATGGGTAAATAACGTACATACTCTTGGTACCAACCATATGGGTAGGGAACGCCCTTACTCTTGGTACCAAACATATGGGTAAATAACGTACATACTCTTGGTACCAACCATATGGGTAGGTAAATGACTTAATCTTGGTACCAACCATACGGGTAAGTAACGCACTTACTCTTGGTACCAACCATATGGGTAAGTAACACAGTTAATCTTGGTACCAACCATATGGGTAAGTAACGTACTTACTCTTGGTACCAACCATATGGGTAAAAAACGGACCTACTCTTTGTACCAACCATATGGGTAAGTAACGCACTTACTCTTTGTACCAACCAGATGGGTACCGCACTTACTCTTGGTACCAACCATATGGGTAAGTAACGCACTTAGTCTTGGTACCAACCATATGGGTAGGTAGCGCACCTACTCTTGGTACCAACCATATAGGTAAGTAACGAACTTACTCTTGGAACCAACCATATGGGTAGGTTATGCACTTACTCTTTGTACCAACCATATAGGTAAGTAACGCATTTACTCTTGGTACCAACCATATGGGTAAGTAACGTACTTACTCTTGGTACCAACCATATGGGAAAGTAACATATTTTTTCTTGGTACCAACTATATGGGTAAGTAACGCACTTACTCTTGGTACCAACCATGTGGGTAACTAACGCACTTACGTTTGGAACCAACCACATGGGTAGGTAACACACTTACTCTTGGTACCAACCATATGGGTAAATAACGCACTTACTCTTGGTACCAACCATATGGGTAAGTAACGTACTAACTCTTGGTACCAACCATATGGGTAAGTAACGCACTTACTCTTGGTACCAACCATATGGGTAAGTAACGCACTTACTCTTGGTACCAACCATATGGGTAGGTAACGCACTTACTCTTGGTACCAAACATATAGGTAAATAACGTACTTACTCTTGGTACCAACCATATGGGTAAGAAACGCACTTACTCTTGGTACCAACCATATGGGTAAGTAACGTACTAACTCTTGGTACCAACCATATGGGTAAGTAACGCACTTACTCTTGGTACCAACCATATGGGTAAGTAACGCACTTACTCTTGGTACCAACCATATGGGTAGGTAACGCACTTACTCTTGGTACCAACCATATGGGTAAGTAACGCACCTACTCTTGGTACCAAACATATAGGTAAGTAACGTGCGCTACGTACCTGTATGGTAGTAAGTGCGTTACCTACCCATATGGTTGGTACTAAGAGTAAGTGCGTTACTTACCCATATGGTTGGTACCAAGAGTAAGTGCGTTACCCATATGGTTGGTACAAAGATTAAGTGCGTTACTTACCCATATGGTTGGTACTAAGAGCAAGTGCGTTTTTTACCCATATCGTTGGTACCAAGATTAAGTGCGTTTCTTACCCATATGGTTGGTACCAAGAGTAAGTGCGTTTCTTACCCATATGGTTGGTACCAAGAGTAAGTTCGTTACTTACCCATATGGTTGGTACCAAGAGTAACTGGGATACGTACCCATATGGTTGGTACCAAGAGTAAGTGCGTTACTTTCCCGTATGGTTGGTACCAAGATTAAGTGCGTTTCTTACCCATATGGTTGGTACCAATAGTAAGTACGTTACTTACCTATATGGTTGGTACCAAGAGTAACTGGGTTACTTACCCATATGGTTGGTACTAAGAGTAAGTGCGTTACTTAGCCGTATGGTTGGTTCCAAGATTATGTGCTTTACCTACCCATATGGTTGGTACCAAGACTAAGTGCGTTTCTTACCCATATGGTTGGTACCAAGAATAAGTTCGTTACTTACCCATATGGTTGGTACCAAGAGTAAGTGCGTTACTTTCTCGTATGGTTGGTACCGAGATTAAGTGATTTACCTACCCATATCGTTGGTACCAAGAATAAGAGCATAACCTACCCATATGGTTGGTTCCAAGAGTAAGTGCGTTACTTACCTGGTTGGTACGAAGAGTAAGTGCATTACCCATATGGTTGGTACAAAGAGTAAGTGTGTTAGTTACCCATATGGTTGGTACCAAGAGTAAGTGCGTTTCTTACCCATAGGGTTGGTACCAAGAGTAAGTGCGTTTCTTACCCATATGGTTGGTACCAAGAGTAAGTGCGTTTCTTACCCATATGGTTAGTACCAAAAGTAAGTACGTTACTTATCTATATGGTTGGTACCAAGAGTAACTGGGTTACTTACCCATATGGTTGGTACTAAGAGTAAGTGCGTTACTTACCCGTATGGTTGGTTCCAAGATTATGTGCTTTACCTACCCATATGGTTGGTACCAAGAATAAGTACGTTACCTACCCATATGGTTGGTACCAAGACTAAGTGCGTTACTTACCCATAGGGTTGGTACCAAGAGTAAGTGCGTTACTTACCTATATGGTTGGTACCAACAGTAAGTGCATTACCTACCCATCTGGTTGGTGCCAAGAGTAAGTGCGTTACTTTCCTGGTTGGTACGAAGAGTAAGTGCGTTACCCATATGGTTGGTACAAAGAGTAAGTGTGTTACTTACCCATATGGTTGGTACCAAGAGTAAGTGCGTTTCTTACCCATAGGGTTGGCACCAAGAGTAAGTGCGTTTCTTACCCATATGGTTGGTACCAAGAATAAGTGCGTTTCTTACCCATATGGTTGGTACCAAAAGTAAGTACGTTACTTACCTATATGGTTGGTACCAAGAGTAACTGGGTTACTTACCCATATGGTTCGTACTAAGAGTAAGTGCGTTACTTACCCGTATGGTTGGTTCCAAGATTATGTGCTTTACCTACCCATATGGTTGGTACCTAGACTAAGTGCGTTACTTACCCATATGGTTGGTACTAAGAATAAGTACGTTACTTACCCATATGGTTGGTACCAAGAGTAAGTACACTTACTCTTGGTACCAACCATATGGGTAAGTATCGTACTTACCATTGGTACCAACCATATGGGTAAGTAACGCACTTACTCTTGGTACCAACCATATGGGTAGGTAGTGCACCTACTCTTGGTACCAACCATATAGGTAAGTAACGAACTTACTCTTGGAACCAACCATATGGGTAGGTTATGCACTTACTCTTTGTACCAACCATATAGGTAAGTAACGCATTTACTCTTGGTACCAACCATATGGGTAAGTAACATATTTTTTCTTGGTACCAACCATATGGGTAAGTAACGCACTTACTCTTGGTACCAACCATGTGGGTAACTAACGCACTTACGTTTGGAACAAACCACATGGGTAGGTAACGCACTTAATCTTGGTACCAACCATATGGGTAAGTAACGCACTTACTCTTGGTACCAACCATATGGGTAAGTAACGTACTAACTCTTGGTACCAACCATATGGGTAAGTAACGCACTTACTCTTGGTACCAACCATATGGGTAAGTAACGCACTTACTCTTGGTACCAACCATATGGGTAGGTAACGCACTTACTCTTGGTACCAACCATGTGGGTAACTAACGCACTTACGTTTGGAACCAACCACATGGGTAGGTAACGCACTTAATCTTGGTACCAACCATATGAGTAAGTAACGCACTTACTCTTGGTACCAACCATATGGGTAAGTAACGTACTAACTCTTGGTACCAACCATATGGGTAGGTAACGCACTTACTCTTGGTACCAACCATATAGGTAAATAACGTACTTACTCTTGGTACCAACCATATGGGTAAGAAACGCACTTACTCTTGGTACCAACCATATCGGTAAAAAACGCACTTACTCTTGGTACCAACCATATGGGTAAGTAACGCACTTACTCTTTGTACCAACCATATGGGTAAAGCACTTACTCTTGGTACCAACCATATGGGTAAGTAACGCACTTACTCTTGGTACCAACCATATGGGTAGGTAACGCACTTACTCTTGGTACCAACCATATGGGTAAGTAACGCACCTACTCTTGGTACCAACCATATGGGTAGGTAACGCACTTACTCTTGGTACCAAACATATGGGTAAATATCGTACATACTCTTGGTACCAACCATATGGGTAAGTAACGCACTTACTCTTGGTACCAACCATATGGGTAGGTAACGCACTTACTCTTGGTACCAACCATATGGGTAAGTAACACACCTACTCTTGGTACCAACCATATGGGTAGGTAACGCACTTACTCTTGGTACCAAACATATGGGTAAATATCGTACATACTCTTGGTACCAACCATATGGGTAGGTAACGCACTTACTCTTGGTACCAACCATATAGGGTGCTGGCGACTGTGGGGGACAAGCAGTGGGTCCCCTACACCAAGTGGTATAGGAGTGCACCAGCTGTGAACATGCTGAGAGCCTTTGGGTGCATGGTGGTGTTTCATGTACCTAAGGAGAAGAGGAGAAAGCTGGAAGCTTCTGGGAGATGGGGTGTGCATTTGGGGCTTGCTAAGGATCACAAGGGCTGGTTGATTTGGGACTTGACCAGCCAGCAGCTGACTGTGTCAAGGGATGTGAAGTTCCTGGAGTCCTTGTACTACAAGAAGTGGAAGCAGCTGCAGCAGAAGCTTCCTACTACACCTCTGATCATTGAGGCTGATGAGGTGCAGCGGCCTTCGAGGAAAGTGCAGGTCACTGTCTCAGAGGATGAGATCTCTGGGGTGACTGAGGATGGGGGAGAACCTGAGGTAGAGCAGCAGCAGCAGCAGCAGCAGCAGCAGCAGCTGCAGCAGCTGCAGCAAGGTGCTCCACAAGGTGCCGCACGTCCGGCTGACCGTCCTAGGAGGGATGTGCGCTCTCCTAACCGGCTGACCTATCCGAGCTTTGGCAAGCCAAAGGTGGTAAGGGCTGGGAGTGTGGCTGAGCAGTGTGATGAGGAAGAGATTGCACACTGCTACTGGGCAGCCGTCCCTGAGCCCAAGACGCTAGCTGAGGCATTGAGCGGGCCCGATGCTGAAAAGTGGAAGCAGAGTGTGAAGGAGGAGTATGACTCTCTGCTGGAGAATGAGACGTGGGAGCTGTGTGAGCTGCCTCCTGGGAAGAAGGCCATTTCTTCCAAGTTGATCTTCAGGCATAAGTACGGACCTGATGGGGCGCTGACCCGCTACAAGTCAAGGCTTGTGGCTAAGGGGTTTCAGCAGACAAAGGGGAAGGACTTTGACGAGATCTTTGCTCCTGTGGGGAAAGGCACAACACTGCGGGTGTCATTGGCAATGGCAGCAAACCGTGGATGGCGGGTGAAACAGATGGACATAACCACCGCCTTCCTCAATGGGATCATTCTGGAGGAGCTGTACATGTTACAGCCTGAGGGATTGGATGATGGGAGCGGCTGGTTGTGCAGGCTGAAGAAGGCCATCTATGGCCTGAAGCAGGCTCCTCGCGCCTGGTACCACAAGCTAGAGGAGACACTGCTGGGTGGGGGGTTCAAGAAGAGTGAGTGTGACCACAGCTTGTTCCTGCTGCAAGAGAAGGAGCAGTTCCTTATGCTCCTGGTGTATGTGGACGACATCCTGAGCTTTTCCAAGTCATCTGCGATGATTGAGCGAGTGGAGGAGATGCTGGAGATGCAGTTCAAGTGCTCGAAGATGGGAGATGTGAAGTATTACCTTGGGATGCATGTGGAGAGGGACCTTGACAAGGGAGTGCTGAGGTTGCACCAGAGGAAGTATTGTGAGGGGCTGGCTGAGAAGTATGGGCTGCAAGATGGAGGAAAGCCAGCAACCCCACTGCCTTCGGGGTTCACTGTGGAGCCCTGTGCTGATGAGGAGGTGGTGGGTGAGAGTGACAGGAAGCTGTTTCATTCCATGGTGGGGGCACTCAATTATGCGGCTAACCACACGCGGCCTGACATTGCCTTTGCTACATCCAGGCTTGCCAGTGTGGTTTCACGCCCCAGTCATGAGCAGCTGGAAGCGGCCAAGAGGTTGGTCCGCTATGTGAGCACTACAGCATCTGTGGGTTTGGAGTACAGTGCTGTGAGGCAAAGGCAGCAGCGGGGTGCTACTGATTTGAGCAAGGGGGAGATGCTCCTGACCTGCTACACTGACGCCAGCTTCAACTCTGTGAAGGCGGATGGCACCAGCATTGGAGGCTATGTATGCCTGTTTGGAGGTGGTGCAGTGAGCTGGCGCAGCAAGAAGCAGAACGAGGTGGGGCAGTCCTCATGTGAGACAGAGTACATGGCCCTGCATCACGGGGCAAAGGAGGTGGTGTGGCTGAGGCGTTTGTTGGAGGAGACTGGAGTTGGTCAGAGGGAGCCAACTGTGATGTTCTGTGACAATGAGTCGGCAGTGAAGCTTGCCAAGAACGCCTGCCTTCATGGGCTGACAAAGCACATCAGGCCCAAGTGGCACTGGGTGAGGAGGCTCCTGGACAAGGAGGTGCGGCTGGAGATTGTGAAGACCCATCAGCAGGCGGCTGACATTCTTACCAAGCGCCTGGCCGAACCTGAGCATTGGAAGGGCATGAAGCTTGCTGGGATGAGTGTGCATTGAGGGTGCATGCTTGAGCTATGGCATGTGGGATGATGGTAGGCAGCCAGAGGGGGAGTTTGTTATGTGATGCTATCATTTGCATTCACGTATGTCTGCCTCCCATTATATGTTTGTGCATTGCATGCGCGGTGTGAGCGTGCGCAAGAATTGTGTTTTGTCTGGTTTGGATTTTCTGAGTGTGTGTGAATGTCATTTGTCAGATTTATATGACATAGCTACTGTAGGCTATAGTGGGGTAGCACATATGGGGTACAGTTTTCTAGGGTTTGCTTTTTGTACCCAACTTTCACTTAGTCATTTCATTCCTGTTTTCTTGATTCACATGGTATAGAGCGGGTTCCTACATGGGACCGTTCCTTCCTAAGGGCCCACCATAACGAAAAAAAAAAATTTAGCTGCCCGACGCGCATTGCGCCCCTGCCCTAATTTTTTTTTTTTAGCGGCCCCCCCCTAGCGGCCCCTACGCGACCCCTACGCGGCCCCTACGCGGCCCCTACGCGGCCCCTACCCGGCCCCTACGTCGCCCCTGACGCGGCCCCTACGCGGCCTCTGACGCGGCCCCAACGCGGCCCCTGACGTGGCCCCTACGCGGCCCCTGACGCGGCCCCAACGCGGCCCCTGACGCGGCCCCAACGCGGCCCCTGACGCGGCCCCTACGCAGCCCCTGACGCGGCCCCTGCCGCGGCCCCTGACGCGGCCCCTACGCGGCCCCTACGCTGCCCCTGAGGCGGCCCCTGACGTGGCCCCTGACGCGGCCCCTGCCGCGGCCCCTGACGAGGCCCCTGACGCGGCCCCTGACGCGGCCCCTACGCCGCCCCTGACGCGGCCCCTGACGCGGCCCCTGACGCGGCCCCTGACGCGGGCCCTGACGCGGCCCCTGCCGCGGCCCCTGCCGCGGCCCCTGACGCGGCCCCTGACGCGGCCCCTGCCGCGGCCCCTGCCGCGGCCCCTGACGCGGCCCCTGACGCGGTCCCTTCGCCGCCCCTGCCGCGGCCCCTACGCCGCCCCTGACGCGGCCCTCTCCTGCACCTGACGCGGCCCCTAGCGGCCGGCCGCTGCCGTCCCTGAGGCAGCAGCCGCCGCCGTCTCTGCAGCAGCAGTCGCAGCCGAACGGCCGAGCCGCCGAGCCGCCGAGCCGCCCAGCAGCCGAGCCGCCCAGCCGCCGAACCGCCCAGCAGCCGAGCCGCCCAGCAGCCGAGCCACCGAGCCGCCCAGCAGCCGAGCCGCCGAGCCGCCCAGCAACCGAGCCGCCGAGCCGCCGAGCCGCCCAGCAGCCGAGCCGCCGAGCCGCCCTGCAGCCGAGCCACCCGAGCCGCCCTGTCCGGTAAGAGCAGCGCCCCTTTCACAGCACTGCCCTCACCCTACTGTTTGCGCTGCTAGTCTACTACTGTCATGGCTACCCCTAGTGTCCTCGCTTTTGACGCTGAGGGTCGGGCCATTGACTTTGATGTCTGGATAGATGACCTGCAGCTTTTCTTACAGTGCGACAGGGCAGACGGCCTCTCCCTCTTTGACCTCACTTCTGGTGCCTCTCCTGCCCCCGCTGCTGATGCTGACGCCACTGTTCGCTCACAGTGGGCCACGCGCGATGCTGCTGCACGTCTTGCTGTGCGTCGCCACCTGCCTACCTCTGAGCGTGCGCACTTTAGCCAGTACAAGAGTGCTCAGACCTTGTACGACGCTGTAGTTGCGCGCTACTCCTCCCCTGCCACTGCTGCACTGAGCCGCCTCATGCTACCGTACCTCTTCCCTGACCTTGCTGCCTTTCCCACAGTCGGTGACCTCATTACGCACCTCCGCACTAGTGACACTCGCTACCGCGCTGCGCTTCCTGCTGAGTTCTGCGCCAAGAACCCCCCCCCCATGTACATCACCCTCTACTACATAGTCACCCGGCTCCCTGACTCCCTTCGCGTAGTCAGGGACCACTTCCTCTCAGTTTGCCCCACCACTCTCACCGTTGACCTCCTCGAGAAGTCCCTCCTAGCAGCAGAGAAGAGCATAGTCGCTGTAGGAGCCTCTCGTGGTGACCCTCGCACCCCCATCTTTGAGGGGTGTTCCCCCTCCCCCCTTTTGCCCTCTGTTGCCTCTGCTGCTGCGGCCGACCTCGTTGGGCTTGAGTCGGTCGGTGCGGCGTCTACCCATAGCGGGAGACGTCGCCCTGGCAAGGGCAAGGGGGGCAGGGGCACTGGAGGAGCTAGCGGGGGCGGTGGAGGCGGAGGTGGAGGCGGTGGAGGGGGTGGGGGTGGAGGTGGGGGTGGTGGCGGGGGTGGAGGTGACGGTGGCGGCAGTGGAGGCGGAGGCGGAGGCGGCGGTGGCGGTGGGAGCGGAGGTGGCGGCGGTGGAGGAGGAGGCGGCGGAGGAGGTGGAGCTGGTCGGGGTGGCGCTGCGCAGAGGGTCAGCTCCGGTGGTGGTCAGCGCCAGCAGCAGCAGCAGCAGCAGCGCACTCGTGACATCCCCTCCCCTCAGCAGCTCCGTGAGTGGTACACTGCACGCCAGAGGGGTGGGGGTACTGGTCCGTGCACCTACGTCCTCCGCACCGGCGACCGCGCGGGTGACCAGTGCGGGGGTGCGCACTCCACCCAGCGCTGCTTTGGCCGCCTGACGGACGCTTGGCGTCACCAGTTCCCTGAGGCCACTGAGATCCCCCGCTGGGGTGAGCTGTCTAGGGCGGGTGTAGCTGTCTTTGACCTTGACTTTGATGCTATTCTTGCTGCCATGTATACTGTGACTATTAGTGATGAGGGTGACTGTTACCGGTGTTTTCCGCCTGACCCGGGCATTGAGACTGCTGCTCTAGGTACTGGTGAGGCTGCTGCTCTAGGTGCTAGCGAGGCTGCTGCTCTAGGTGCGTCTGCTCCCTCAGGTGCTGGTGAGTCTGCTCTCTCAGGTTCTGCGTCGGCTTCGGCCTCCCACACCTTCACCCTTGACTCGGGGGCTTCTCGCTCCTTCTTTCGAGACCGCACCACACTCACGCCGCTTGGCCGGCCAGTTGCAGTCTCTCTGGCAGACCCCTCTGGGGGTCCTGTCCTTGCTCACTTCTCCACTGTCCTCCCGTGTCCGGCGGCCCCCTCTGGCACCCTGTCTGGTCTTTACCTCCCCTCGTTCTCTACGAAATTGGAGTGGTGCTGACCTACAGGATGCGGGGGTTCACCAGTTCACTCCTGCGAGTCAGCGGGTGACCCACTGCACGGACGCTCGGACAGGCCGACACCTGGCCACGTTTACACGTCGGCCGGGTTCGAGCCTGTACACACTGACCACTGCGTCTCTTCCGGTCACTGCGTCTGGTCAGGTAGCTGCGTCAGGTCAGGTGTTTGCTGCAGCGTCCAGGTCTGGTCCTGAGTCTGCCCCCTGTTCGTGTCGCCTCCTGTCTCACGAGACTCTCCTCTGGCACCACCGCCTTGGTCACCCCTCTCTGCTTCGTCTCCGAGGCATGGCCTCCCGTGTCCTTGTCTCTGGTCTTCCCGGGTCCCTCCCTCCCCTTCCTCCGGGGCCTGGCCCTACCTGCGTCCCCTGTGTCGAGGGGCGGCAGCGGGCTGCCCCTCACTCCTCTCAGTTTCCTCCGACAGAGGCCCCGCTGCAGACGCTTCACATGGACGTGTGGGGCTCGGCCCGCGTCCGTGGACAGGGTCACGAGCGCTACTTCCTGCTGGTGGTTGACGACTACTCGCGTTACACCACAGTCTTCCCCTTGCGCAGCAAGGGTGATTTCACTGAGGTGTTGATCGACTGGATCCGCGCAGCTCGTCTCCAGCTCAGGCAGAGCTTCGGCTCGGACTTTCCTGTTCTGCGTCTGCACTCTGACAGAGGTGGAGAGTTCTCCTCTGGCCTTCTGCGAGCCTACTGTCGTGCACGAGGCATCCGCCAGACCTTCACGCTTCCGGACTCTCCACAGCAAAATGGGATTGCTGAGCGCCGCATTGGCATGGTCATGGACGTCGCCCGTACGTCCATGAATCATGCGGCTGCCCCCCATTTTCTGTGGCCGTTTGCTGTTCGGTACGCGGCGAATCAGATCAACCTTCACCCCAGGGTCTCCATGCTGGAGACCTCCCCAGCCTTGCTGTGGACGTGGAAGGTTGGCGATGCGTCTGCGTTCCGTGTCTGGGGATCTCGGGCGTTTGTCCGCGACTTGTCTGCGGACAAGCTGTCCCCTCGTGCTGCTCCTTGCGTCTTCCTTGGCTTCCCCCCTGACGCGCCAGGGTGGCAGTTCTACCACCCCACCTCTCGCCGTGTTCTGTCCTCCCAGGACGTCACGTTTGACGAGTCGGTCCCCTACTACCGCCTCTTCCCCTACCGCACTCCGTCCCTCCCCCCGCCACCGCTCTTCCTTGTGCCAGGTCCCCCCCCGGTAGACCCCCTCCCCCCTCAGGGTCCTGCCCCTTCAGGTGTGTCCCAGGTAGACGCAGTCGAGCCTGTCGAGGTTACTGGTGACTCTGGTGCTGAGCCTGGGGGTGCTGACTCTGGAGGTGCTGAGCGTGTGGGTGCTACGCCTGGGGGTGCTGAGCCTGAGGGTGCTACTACTGGGGGTCCTGAGCCTGGGGGTGCTGAGCCTGGGGGTGCTACGCCTGGAGGTGCTGAGCCTGGGGGTGCGGAGCTTGAGGGAGCTGGGCCTGCTCGTGTGGTGTCTGGAGGTGCTGAGCCTGGAGGTTCTCCGGGTGCTTCGTCTCGGCGGGAGCCACTCTCTCCACAGGAGCTGCGCGAGTGGTTTGCCCGGCGCTGGAGGCGTGCTGCTGGAGCTGGAGGTTCTTCGACTACTGAGGGTGCTGGTGCCGCGGGTCCCGGAGGTGCTCGTACTGGGAGTACTGGAGCTGCTAGGCCTGCGGGTACGACTGGAGCTGGAGCTGCTGAGGGTGTTGGCGCTGAGGCTACTGCTGTCGGTCCTGGAGGCGGTCCTGCTGGGGGTGCAACTGGTGCTGCTGGAGGTACTGGAGCTGGAGGTGCTGCTGGCGCTGGTGCTGCCGCTGGGGGTACTGGTGCTGTCCCTGCTGTGTCTGGAGTCGCCGCGCGGCCTCGGCCGTACTTCGTTCCGCTCCTTCAGCAGGTTCTTGGTCTCCCGCCTTCTACTGGTCCTCCTCCTCCCTTAGAGTGTCCACAGCCTGTCCCGTCACAGTTACAGTTACAGCCGGCCTCCCCACTGCCTGCTCCTTCTCCCTACACTGGTCCTACTGGAGGTCTTGCTGAGCGTCGTGAGCCAGCGTCTCGCCCTGCGTCGCCTGTCCGTGCTGCTCGCACTAGTGGTCGTGGTTCGCGTCAGCGTCCTCCTCCTGTCCCTGGCACGCACCGGATGTCTCTGCGTCCGTCCACTGCTCCTCTGCGTGCCCCTTTGCCTTCTCCTCCTGAGTCCTCTCTTCCTGCTCTTCCTGACCCGGAGTCGGACTCTCTTCGTGCTGCCAGTCCTACTGTCACGCGTCTCCTTGCTACTGTCGTCACTGACCCTTCCTTTGAGTCCACTGCTGCGTCTGCCCTAGTTACTGAGCTCGTCGACTTTGCTGCTCGCTGTCGTCTAGACTACGCTGCTAGTCTTGTTGCTGAGTCTGAGTCTGTCTGTCCTCCGTCCGTCGGGGGTGAGTGTGCCCTTGGCACGGACGTCCTTGAGGACAGGCAGGAGGAGTTCCAGTGTTTGGCTGCTGCTTCACCTCATCTCGTGTCCGTACTGCTTACCCCTGAGGGAGACCCGGATGCACTTGACATCCCGACTCCGCGCTCTTACACGGAGGCGATAGAGGGTCCCTACTCCTCTCAGTGGCAGGCAGCTATGGACGCAGAGATGGCTTCCTGGAAGTCCACAGGCACCTACGTTGACGAGGTTCCCCCGCCTGGGGCGAACATCGTCAGTGGCATGTGGATTTTCAGGGTGAAGCGGCCGCCAGGTTCTCCGCCTGTCTTCAAGGCGCGTTACGTGGCTCGTGGCTTCAGTCAGCGGCAGGGAGTTGACTACTTTCAGACCTTCTCTCCCACCCCGAAGATGACCACTCTTCGGGTACTGCTGCACATAGCTGCTCACCGCGACTACGAGCTGCACTCTCTTGACTTCAGCACTGCTTTCTTGCAGGGCAGCCTGCACGAGGAGATCTGGCTGCGTCGCCCACCTGGCTTCACTGGGTCTTTTCCTCCTGGCTTTGTGGACAACAAGGCCATGCTGGCCTTGTGTCGAGAGCAGAGACTGGAGCACAGAATGAAGCACATTGCTCTCCGCTACTTCCTTGCTCGTGAGCTACAGCAGCGTGGTCAGCTGCGGCTTGCGTACGTGGCCTCTGAGGCCAACACTGCTGATATCTTCACCAAGGCACTTGCGCCTTGTGATCATCAGCGCTTCTGTACTCAGCTTGGTCTTGTGCCTACCTTGCCTCACTTGCTCACCCCTTGACCTTGTTTGTACTGTTGCATATATATATACACCTGCTCTTGCTTGTCTAGTCTTATATATATATATATGCAATCCTGCATGTGCACTGGCCTTGTGGCCTTGAACTTGTGCTCGGAATGTGTGGTGACTTTGTGATCCACCCTGAGCTTGTTTTGCTTTGCTTGACTGGTCCTGTGACCCCTTGTTCTCCCCCACTTTGCCTATGGGGGTGTGTCAGATTTATATGACATAACTACTGTAGGCTATAGTGGGGTAGCACATATGGGGTACAGTTTTCTAGGGTTTGCTTTTTGTACCCAACTTTCACTTAGTCATTTCATTCCTGTTTTCTTGATTCACATCATTTGGCTTGGGCAGATATCTGAAGTGACTCCTCTGCTCAAGAGCTTTCCGACGAACCAAGAATCGTCGCGATCGGAGCAAGAACGACGAAGTTATGCTCGTTCGAAGTTTTGATTGGGATGCGACGACTTTGGGAAGTTTGTTGAGTGACTCAATATGGGGTAAAAACTTTTGGGGGTTGGGAAATTCGTCCCCATCCCTGTAGATGATGCCAAGTGGTTGGGAAAAACCAAATTGGGTTTGCAAGTGTGGTCAACTTGGGTGAGGTGGATTGTGGAGGTTGGGAAAGTGACAAATGTCAAAGTTGGGGTGCCTATAGAGAGAGGAATTGTGTGGCATGGGGTTTTCTTGGTTGGGGACTCTCTTGGGACCTTCTCTCTCGTCCTCCTCTTCCCTCCTACCTGGTTTCTAGCTACTCTAACTTTCTTGTGTGGTACTTGTGAGAAAATTCTGATTGAATTAAGTTGTTATGGCAGCATACCCCCTAGTGCGCCGAAATTCATAACTCAAGATATACTTCACCTTTTGATACGAATAAAATTGGGAATTGTAGCCACGGTCTAGGGCAAACAATATATCTGAGATTGGTGAATTTTAAACCGTGAACGTTTCGTCGACGACGTTCCTTGTGAAGTCGACATTTCTGTCCAGAATTCCAAGCCAACGATTTTAAGAAATTTAGGCACCTAATCTTCGTAGACTCCGTCCTTAGTCTCTAACACCAACCATATGGGTAAGTAACGCACTTACTCTTGGTACCAACCATATGGGTAGGTAACGCACTTACTCTTGGTACCAACCATATAGGTAAGTAACGCACTTACTCTTGTAACCAACCATATGGGTAGGTTATGCACTTACTCTTTGTACCAACCATATAGGTAAGTAACGCATTTAATCTTGCTACCAACCATATGGGTAAGTAACGTACTTACTCTTGGTACCAACCATATGGGTAAGTAACGCACTTACTCTTGGTACCAACCATATGGGTAAGAAAAGCACTTACTCTTGGTACCAACCATATGGGTAAGTAACGCACTTACTCTTGGTACCAACCACATGGGTTAGTAACGTACTTACTCTGGGTACGAACCATATGGGTAAGAAACGCACATACTCTTGGTACCAACCATATGGGTAAGTAACGCACTTACTCTTGGTACCAACCATATAGGTAAGTAACGCACTTACTCTTGGTACCAACCATATGGGTAAGTAACGTACTTACTCTTGGAACCAACCATATGGGTAAGTAACGGACTAAATCTTGATACCAACCATATGGGTAAGTAACGCACTTACTTTTGGAACCAACCACATGGGTAGGTAACGCACTCACTCTTGGTACCAACCATATAGGTAAGTAACGCACTTACTCTTGGTACCAACCATGTGGGTAAGTAACGCACTTACTTTTGGAACCAACCATATGGGTAAGTAACGCACATACTCTTGGTACAAACCATATGGGTAAGTAACGTACTTACTCTTGGAACCAACCATATGGGTAAGTAACGGACTAAATCTTGATACCAACCATATGGGTAAGTAACGCACTTACTTTTGGAACCAACCACATGGGTAGGTAACGCACTCACTCTTGGTACCAACCATATAGGTAAGTAACGCACTTACTCTTGGTACCAACTATATGGGTAAGTAACGCACTTACTTTTGGAACCAACCATATGGGTAAGTAACGCACTTACTCTTGGTACCAACCATATGGGTAAGTAACGTACTATCTCTTGGTACCATCCATATGGGTAAGTAACGCACTTACTCTTGGTACCAACCATATGGGTAAGAAACGCACTTATTCTTGGTACCAACCATATGGGTAAGTAAGGCCTTTACTCTTGGTACCAACCACATGGGTTAGTAACGTACTTACTCTTGGTACCAACCATATGCGTAAAAAACGCACTTACTCTTAGTACCAAGCATATGGGCAAGTAACGCACATACTCTTTGTACCAACCATATGGGTAAAGCACTTACGCTTGGTACCAACCATATGGGTAAGTAACGCACTTACTCTTGGTACCAACCATATGGGTAGGTAACGCACTTACTCTTGGTACCAACCATATAGGTAAGTAACGCACTTACTCTTGGAACCAACCATATGGGTAGGTTATGCACTTACTCTTTGTACCAACCATATTGGTAAGTAACGCATTTACTCTTGGTACCAACCATATGGGTAAGTAACGTATATACTCTTGGTACCAACCATATGGGTAAGTAACGTACTTTTTCTTGGTACCAACCATATGGGTAAGTAACGCACTTACTCTTGGTACCAACCATGTGGGTAAGTAACGCACTTACTTTTGGAACCAACCACATGGGTAGGTAACGCACTTACTCTTGGTACCAACCATATAGGTAAGTAACGCAGTTACTCTTGGTACCAACCATGTGGGTAAGTAACGCACTTACTTTTGGAACCAACCATATGGGTAAGTAACGCACTTACTCTTGGTACCAACCATATGGGTAAGTAACATACTATCTCTTGGTACCATCCATATGGGTAAGTAACGCAATTACTCTTAGTACCAACCATATGGGTAAGAAACGCACTTATTCTTGGTACCAACCTTATGGGTAAGTAAGGCACTTACTCTTGGTACCAACCATATGGGTAAGAAACGCACTAACTCTTGGTACCAACCATATGGGTAAGTAACGTACTTACTCTTGGTACCAACCATATGGGTAAGAAACGCACTAACTCTTGGTACCAACCATATGGGTAAGTAACGTACTTACTCTTGGTACCAACCATATGGGTAAGAAAAGCACTTACCCTTGGTACCAACCATATGGGTAAGTAACGCACTTACTCTAGGTACCAACCACATGGGTTAGTAACGTACTTACTCTGGGTACGAACCATATGGGTAAGAAACGCACATACTCTTAGTACCAACCATATGGGTAAGTAACGCACTTACTCTTGGTACCAACCATATAGGTAAGTAATGCACTTACTCTTGGTACCAACCATATGGGTAAGTAACGTACTTACTCTTGGAACCAACCATATGGGTAAGTAACGGACTAAATCTTGATACCAACCATATGGGTAAGTAACGCACTTACTCCTGGTACCAACCATGTGGGTAAGTAACGCACTTACTTTTGGAACCAACCATATGGGTAAGTAACACACTTACTCTTGGTACCAACCATATGGGTAAGTAACGTACTAACTCTTGGTACCAACCATATGGGTAAGTAACGCACACACTCTTGGTACCAACCATATGGGTAAGAGACGCACTTATTCTTGGTACCAACCATATGGGTAAGAAACGCACTAACTCTTGGTACCAACCATATGGGTAAGTAACGTACTTACTCTTGGTACCAACCATATGGGTAAGAAACGCACTAACTCTTGGTAGCAACCATATGGGTAAGTAACGTACTTACTCTTGGTACCAACCATATGGGTAAGAAAAGCACTTACCCTTGGTACCAACCATATGGGTAAGTAACGCACTTACTCTTGGTACCAACCACATGGGTTAGTAACGTACTTACTCTGGGTACGAACCATATGGGTAAGAAACGCACATACTCTTGGTACCAACCATATGGGTAAGTAACGCACTTACTCTTGGTACCAACCATATAGGTAAGTAATGCACTTACTCTTGGTACCAACCATATGGGTAAGTAACGTACTTACTCTTGGAACCAACCATATGGGTAAGTAACGGACTAAATCTTGATACCAACCATATGGGTAAGTAACGCACTTACTCCTGGTACCAACCATGTGGGTAAGTAACGCACTTACTTTTGGAACCAACCATATGGGTAAGTAACACACTTACTCTTGGTACCAACCATATGGGTAAGTAACGTACTAACTCTTGGTACCAACCATATGGGTAAGTAACGCACACACTCTTGGTACCAACCATATGGGTAAGAGACGCACTTATTCTTGGTACCAACCATATGGGTAAGTAAGGCACTTACTCTTGGTACCAACCACATGGGTTAGTAACGTACTTACTCTTGGTACCAACCATATGCGTAAAAAACGCACTTACTCTTAGTACCAACCATATGGGTAAGTAACGCACTTACTCTTGGTACCAACCACATGGGATAGTAACGTACTTACTCTGGGTACGAACCATATGGGTAAGAAACGCAAATACTCTTGGTACCAACCATATGGGTAAGTAACGCACTTACTCTTGGTACCAACCATATAGGTAAGTAACGCACTTACTCTTGGTACCTACCATATGGGCAAGTAACGTACTTACTCTTGGAACCAACCATATGGGTAAGTAACGTACTTAATCTTGATACCAACCATATAGGTAAGTAATGCACTTACTCTTGGTACCAACCATGTGGGTAAGTAACGCACTTACTTTTGGAACCAACCACATGGGTAGGTAACGCAATTACTCTTGGTACCAACCATATAGGTAAGTAACGCACTTACTCTTGGTACCAACCATGTGGGTAAGTAACGCACTTTCTTTTGGAACCAACCATATGGGTAAGTAACGCACTTACTTTTGGTACCAACCATATGGGTAAGTAACGTACTATCTCTTGGTACCATCCATATGGGTAAGTAACGCACTTACTCTTGGTACCAACCATATGGGTAAGAAACGCACTTATTCTTGGTACCAACCATATGGGTAAGTAAGGCACTTACTATTGGTACCAGCCACATGGGTTAGTAACGTAATTACTCTTGGTACCAACCATATGCGTAAAAAACGCACTTACTCTTAGTACCAACCATATGGGTAAGTAACGCACTTACTCTTTGTAGCAACCATATAGGTAAAGCACTTACGCTTGGTACCAGCCATATGGGTAAGTAACGCACTTACTCTTGGTACCAACCATATGGGTAGGTAATGCACTTACTCTTGGTACCAACCATATAGGTAAGTAACGCACTTACTCCTGGAACCAACCATATGGGTAGGTTATGTACTTACTCTTTGTAACAACCATATAGGTAAGTAACGCATTTACTCTTGGTACCAACCATATGGGTAAGTAACGTACTTTTCTTGGAACCAACCATATGGGTAAGTAACGGACTAAATCTTGATACCAACCATATGGGTAAGTAACGCACTTACTCTTGGTACCAACCATGTGGATAAGTAACGCACTTACTTTTGGAACCAACCACATGGGTAGGTAACGCACTTACTCTTGGTACCAACCATATAGGTAAGTAACGCACTTACTCTTGGTACCAACCATGTGGGTAAGTAACGCACTTACTTTTGGAACCAACCATATGGGTAAGTAACGCATTTACTCTTGGTACCAACCATATGGGTAAGTAGCATACTTTTTCTTGGAACCAACCATATGGGTAAGTAACGGACTAAATCTTGATACCAACCATATGGGTAAGTAACGCACTTACTCTTGGTACCAACCATGTGGGTAAGTAACGCACTTACTTTTGGAACCAACCACATGGGTAGGTAACGCACTTACTCTTGGTACCAACCATATAGGTAAGTAACGCACTTACTCTTGGTACCAACCATGTGGGTAAGTAACGCACTTACTTTTGGAACCAACCATATGGGTAAGTAACGCACTTACTTTTGGAACCAACCATATGGGTAAGTAACGCACTTACTTTTGGTACCAACCATATGGGTAAGTAACGTACTATCTCTTGGTACCATCCATATGGGTAAGTAACGCACTTACTCTTGGTACCATCCATATGGGTAAGAAACGCACTTATTCTTGGTACCAACCATATGGGTAAGTAAGGCACTTACTATTGGTACCAACCACATGGGTTAGTAACGTACTTACTCTTGGTACCAACCATATGCGTAAAAAACGCACTTACTCTTAGTACCAACCATATGGGTAAGTAACGCACTTACTCTTTGTAGCAACCATATAGGTAAAGCACTTACGCTTGGTACCAACCATATGGGTAAGTAACGCACTTACTCTTGGTACCAACCATATGGGTAGGTAACGCACTTACTCTTGGTACCAACCATATAGGCAAATAACGCACTTACTCTTGGAACCAACCATATGGGTAGGTTATGTACTTACTCTTTGTACCAACCATATAGGTAAGTAATGCATTTACTCTTGGTACCAACCATATGGGTAAGTAACGTACTTTTTCTTGGAACCAACCATATGGGTAAGTAACGGACTAAATCTTGATACCAACCATATGGGTAAGTAACGTACTTACTCTTGGTACCAACCATGTGGGTAAGTAACGCACTTACTTTTGGAACCAACCACATGGGTAGGTAGCGCACTTACTCTTGGTACCAACCATATAGGTAAGTAACGCACTTACTCTTGGTACCAACCATGTGGGTAAGTAACGCACTTACTTTTGGAACCAACCATATGGGTAAGTAACGCATTTACTCTTGGTACCAACCATATGGGTAAGTAACATACTTTTTCTTAGAACCAACCATATGGGTAAGTAACGGACTACATCTTGATACCAACCATATGGGTAAGTAACGCACTTACTCTTGGTACCAACCATGTGGGTAAGTAACGCACTTACTTTTGGAACCAACCACATGGGTAGGTAACGCACTTACTCTTGGTACCAACCATATAGGTAAGTAACGCACTTACTCTTGGTACCAACCATGTGGGTAAGTAATGCACTTACTTTTGGAACCAACCATATGGGTAAGTAACGCACTTAGTTTTGGAACCAACCATATGGGTAAGTAACGCACTTACTTTTGGTACCAACCATATGGGTAAGTAACGCACTTATTCTTGGTACCAACCATATGGGTAAGAAACGCACTTATTCTTGGTACCAACCATATGGGTAAGTAAGGCACTTACTATTGGTACCAACCACATGGGTTAGTAACGTACTTACTCTTGGTACCAACCATATGCGTAAAAAACGCACTTACTCTTAGTACCAACCATATGGGTAAGTAACGCACTTACTCTTTGTACCAACCATATAGGTAAAGCACTTACGCTTGGTACCAACCATATGGGTAAGTAACGCACTTACTCTTGGTACCAACCATATGGGTAGGTAACGCACTCACTCTTGGTACCAACCATATAGGTAAGTAACGCACTTACTCTTGGAACCAACCATATGGGTAGGTTATGTACTTACTCTTTGTACCAACCATATAGGTAAGTAATGCATTTGCTCTTGGTACCAACCATATGGGTAAGTAACGTACTTTTTCTTGGAACCAACCATATGGGTAAGTAACGGACTAAATCTTGATACCAACCATATAGGTAAGTAACGCACTTACTCTTGGTACCAACCATGTGGGTAAGTAACGCACTTACTTTTGGAACAAACCACATGGGTAGGTAACGCACTTACTCTTGGTACCAACCATATAGGTAAGTAACGCACTTACTCTTGGTACCAACCATGTGGGTAAGTAACGCACTTACTTTTGGAACCAACCATATGGGTAAGTAACGCACATACTCTTGGTACCAACCATATGGGTAAGTCACGTACTTACTCTTGGTACCATCCATATGGGTAAGTAACGCACTTACTCTTGGTACCAACCATATGGGTAAGAAACGCACTTATTCTTGGTACCAACCATATGGGTAAGAAAGGCACTTACTCTTGGTACCAACCACATGGGTTAGTAACGTACTTACTCTTGGTACCAACCATATGCGTAAAAAACGCACTTACTCTTAGTACCAAGCATATGGGTAAGTAACGCACTTACTCTTGGTACCAACCATATAGGTAAGTAACGCACTTATTCTTGGAACCAACCATATGGGTAGGTTATGCATTACTCTTTGTACCAACCATATAGGTAAGTAACGCATTTACTCTTGGTACCAACCATATAGGTAAGTAACGTACATACTCTTGGTACCAACCATATGGGTAAGTAACGTACTTTTTCTTGGTACCAACCATATGGGTAAGTAACGTACTTACTCTTGGTACCAACCATATGGGTAAGTAACGTACTTACTCTTGGTACCAACCATGTGGGTAAGTAACGCACTTACGTTTGGAACCAACAACATGGGTAGGTAACGCACTTACTCTTGGTACCAACCATATAGGTAAGTAACGCACTTACTCTTGGTACCAACCATATGGGTAAGTAACGTAGTAACTCTTGGTACCAACCATATGGGTAAGTAACGCACTTACTCTTGGTACCAACCATATGGATAAGAGACGCACTTATTCTTGGTACCAACCATATGGGTAAGTAAGGCACTTACTCTTGGTACCAACCACATGGGTTAGTAACGTACTTACTCTTGGTACCAACCATATGCGTAAAAAACGCACTTACTCTTAGTACCAACCATATGGGTAAGTAACGCACTTACGTTTGGAACCAACCACATGGGTAGGTAACGCACTTACTCTTGGTACCAACCATATGGGTAAGTAACGCACTTACTCTTGGTCCCAACCATATGGGTAAGAAACGCACTAACTCTTGGTACCAACCATATGGCTAAGTAACGTACTTACTCTTGGTACCAACCATATGGGTAAGAAACGCACTTACTCTTGGCTAAATGGGTAAGTAACGCACTTACTCTTGGTACCAACCATATGGGTAGGTAACACACTTACTCTTGGTACCAACCATATGGATAAGTAACGCCCCTACTCTTGGTACCAACCATAGGGGTAGGTAACGCACTTACACTTGGTACCAACCATGTGGGTAAGTAACGCACTTACTTTTGGAACCAACCACATGGGTAGGTAACGCACTTACTCTTGGTACCAACCATATGGGTAAAGCACTTCCGCTTGGTACCAACCATATGGGTAAGTAACGCACTTACTCTTGGTACCAACCATATGGGTAGGTAACGCACTTACTCTTGGTACCAACCATATAGGTAAGTAACGCACTTATTCTTGGAACCAACCATATGGGTAGGTTATGCATTACTCTTTGTACCAACCATATAGGTAAGTAACGCATTTACTCTTGGTACCAACCATATAGGTAAGTAACGTACATACTCTTGGTACCAACCATATGGGTAAGTAACGTACTTTTTCTTGGTACCAACCATATGGGTAAGTAACGTACTTACTCTTGGTACCAACCATATGGGTAAGTAACGTACTTACTCTTGGTACCAACCATGTGGGTAAGTAACGCACTTACGTTTGGAACCAACAACATGGGTAGGTAACGCACTTACTCTTGGTACCAACCATATAGGTAAGTAACGCACTTACTCTTGGTACCAACCATATGGGTAAGTAACGTAGTAACTCTTGGTACCAACCATATGGGTAAGTAACGCACTTACTCTTGGTACCAACCATATGGATAAGAGACGCACTTATTCTTGGTACCAACCATATGGGTAAGTAAGGCACTTACTCTTGGTACCAACCACATGGGTTAGTAACGTACTTACTCTTGGTACCAACCATATGCGTAAAAAACGCACTTACTCTTAGTACCAACCATATGGGTAAGTAACGCACTTACGTTTGGAACCAACCACATGGGTAGGTAACGCACTTACTCTTGGTACCAACCATATGGGTAAGTAACGCACTTACTCTTGGTCCCAACCATATGGATAAGAAACGCACTAACTCTTGGTACCAACCATATGGCTAAGTAACGTACTTACTCTTGGTACCAACCATATGGGTAAGAAACGCACTTACTCTTGGCTAAATGGGTAAGTAACGCACTTACTCTTGGTACCAACCATATGGGTAGGTAACACACTTACTCTTGGTACCAACCATATGGATAAGTAACGCCCCTACTCTTGGTACCAACCATAGGGGTAGGTAACGCACTTACACTTGGTACCAACCATGTGGGTAAGTAACGCACTTACTTTTGGAACCAACCACATGGGTAAGTAACGGACTAAATCTTGATACCAACCATATGGGTAAGTAACGCACTTACTCTTGGTACCAACCATGTGGGTAAGTAACGCACTTACTTTTGGAACCAACCACATGGGTAGGTAACGCACTTACTCTTGGTACCAACCATATAGGTAAGTAACGCACTTACTCTTGGTACCAACCATGTGGGTAAGTAACGCACTTACTTTTGGAACCAACCATATGGGTAAGTAACGCACTTACTTTTGGAACCAACCATATGGGTAAGTAACGCACTTACTTTTGGTACCAACCATATGGGTAAGTAATGTACTATCTCTTGGTACCATCCATATGGGTAAGTAACGCACTTACTCTTGGTACCAACCATATGGGTAAGAAACGCACTTATTCTTGGTACCAACCATATGGGTAAGTAAGGCACTTACTATTGGTACCAACCACATGGGTTAGTAACGTACTTACTCTTGGTACCAACCATATGGGTAAAAAACGCACTCACTCTTAGTACCAACCATATGGGTAAGTAACGCACTTACTTTTTGTACCAACCATATAGGTAAAGCACTTACGCTTGGTACCAACCATATGGGTAAGTAACGCACTTACTCTTGGTACCAACCATATGGGTAGGTAACGCACTTACTCTTGGTACCAACCATATAGGTAAGTAACGCACTTACTCTTGGAACCAACCATATGGGTAGGTTATGTACTTACTCTTTGTACCGACCATATAGGTAAGTAACGCATTTACTCTTGGTACCAACCATATGGGTAAGTAACGTACTTTTTCTTGGAACCAACCATATGGGTAAGTAACGGACTAAATCTTGATACCAACCATATGGGTAAGTAACGCACTTACTCTTGGTACCAACCATATGGGTAAGTAACGCATTTACTCTTGGTACCAAACATATGGGTAAATAACGTACATACTCTTGGTACCAACCATATGGGTAGGTAACGCACTTACTCTTGGTACCAAACATATGGGTAAATAACGTACATACTCTTGGTACCAACCATATGGGTAGGTAAATGACTTAATCTTGGTACCAACCATACGGGTAAGTAACGTACTTACTCTTGGTACCAACCATATGGGTAAGTAACACAGTTAATCTTGGTACCAACCATATGGGTAAGTAACGTACTTACTCTTGGTACCAACCATATGGGTAAGAAACGCACTTACTCTTGGTACCAACCATATGGGTAAGAAACGGACCTACTCTTAGTACCAACCGTATGGGTAAGTAACGCACTTACTCTTTGTACCAACCAGATGGGTACCGCACTTACTCTTGGTACCAACCATATGGGTAAGTAACGCACTTACTCTTGGTACCAACCATATGGGTAAGTAACGCACTTACTCTTGGTACCAACCATATGGGTAAGTAACGCACTTACTCTTGGTACCAACCATATGGGTAGGTAGCGCACCTACTCTTGGTACCAACCATATAGGTAAGTAACGAACTTACTCTTGGAACCAACCATATGGGTAGGTTATGCACTTACTCTTTGTACCAACCATATAGGTAAGTAACGCATTTACTCTTGGTACCAACCATATGGGTAAGTAACGTACTTACTCTTGGTACCAACCATATGGGAAAGTAACATATTTTTTCTTGGTACCAACTATATGGGTAAGTAACGCACTTAAACTTGGTACCAACCATGTGGGTAACTAACGCACTTACGTTTGGAACCAACCACATGGGTAGGTTACGCACTTACTCTTGGTACCAACCATATGGGTAAGTAACGCACTTACTCTTGGTACCAACCATATGGGTAAGTAACGTACTAACTCTTGGTACCAACCATATGGGTAAGTAACGCACTTACTCTTGGTACCAACCATATGGGTAAGTAACGCACTTACTCTTGGTAACAACCATATGGGTAGGTAACGCACTTACTCTTGGTACCAAACATATAGGTAAATAACGTACTTACTCTTGGTACCAACCATATGGGTAAGTAACGTACTAACTCTTGGTACCAACCATATGGGTAAGTAACGCACTTACTCTTGGTACCAACCATATGGGTAAGTAACGCACTTACTCTTGGTACCAACCATATGGGTAGGTAACGCACTTACTCTTGGTACCAACCATATGGGTAAGTAACGTACTAACTCTTGGTACCAACCATATGGGTAAGTAACGCACTTACTCTTGGTACCAACCATATGGGTAAGTAAAGCACTTACTCTTGGTACCAACCATATGGGTAGGTAACGCACTTACTCTTGGTACCAACCATATGGGTAAGTAACGCACCTACTCTTGGTACCAAACATATAGGTAAGTAACGTGCGCTACGTACCTGTATGGTAGTAAGTGCGTTACCTACCCATATGGTTGGTACTAAGAGTAAGTGCGTTACTTACCCATATGGTTGGTACCAAGAGTAAGTGCGTTACCCATATGGTTGGTACAAAGATTAAGTGCGTTACTTACCCATATGGTTGGTACTAAGAGCAAGTGCGTTTCTTACCCATATGGGTAGGTAACGCACTTACTCTTGGTACCAACCATATGGGTAGGTAACGCACTTACTCTTGGTACCAAACATATGGGTAAATAACGTACATACTCTTGGTACCAACCATATGGGTAGGTAAATGACTTAATCTTGGTACCAACCATACGGGTCAGTAACGCACTCGCTCTTGGTACCAACCATATGGGTAAGTAACACAGTTAATCTTGGTACCAACCATATGGGTAAGTAACGTACTTACTCTTGGTACCAACCATATGGGTAAGAAACGCACTTACTCTTGGTACCAACCATATGGGTAAGAAACGGACCTACTCTTAGTACCAACCATATGGGTAAGTAACGCACTTACTCTTTGTACCAACCAGATGGGTACTGCACTTACTCTTGGTACCAACCATATGGGTAAATAACGCACTTACTCTTGGTACCAACCATATGGGTAGGTAACGCACTTACTCTTGGTACCAACCATATGGGTAAGTAACGCACTTACTCTTGGTACCAACCATATGGGTAGGTAACGCACTTACTTTTGGTACCAACCATATGGGTAAGTAACGTACTAACTCTTGGTACCAACCATATGGGTAAGTAACGCACTTACTCTTGGTACCAACCATATGGGTAAGTAACGCACTTACTCTTGGTACCAACCATATGGGTAGGTAACGCACTTACTCTTGGTACCAACCATATGGGTAAGTAACGCACTTACTCTTGGTACCAACCATATGGGTAAGTAACGCACTTACTCTTGGTACCAACCATATGGGTAAATAACGTACATTCTCTTGGTACCAACCATATGGGTAGGTAAATGACTTAATCTTGGTACCAACCATACGGGTAAGTAACGCACTTACTCTTGGTACCAACCATATGGGTAAGTAACACAGTTAATCTTGGTACCAACCATATGGGTAAGTAACGTACTTACTCTTGGTACCAACCATATGGGTAAGAAACGCACTTACTCTTGGTACCAACCATATGGGTAAGAAACGGACCTACTCTTAGTACCAACCATATGGGTAAGTAACGCACTTACTCCTTGTACCAACCAGATGGGTACTGCACTTACTCTTGGTACCAACCATATGGGTAAGTAACGCACTTACTCTTGGTACCAACCATATGGGTAGGTAACGCACTTACTCTTGGTACCAACCATATGGGTAAGTAACGCACCTACTCTTGGTACCAACCATATGGGTAGGTAACGCACTTACTCTTGGTACCAAACATATAGGTAAGTAATGTGCGCTACGTACCTGTATGGTAGTATGTGCGTTACCTACCCATATGGTTGGTACTAAGAGTAAGTGCGTTACTTACCCATATGGTTGGTACCAAGAGTAAGTGCGTTACCCATATGGTTGGTACAAAGATTAAGTGCGTTACTTACCCATATGGTTGGTACTAAAAGCAAGTGCGTTTCTTACCCATATGGTTGGTACCAAGAGTAAGTGCGTTTCTTACCCATATGGTTGGTACCAAGAGTAAGTGCGTTTCTTACCCATATGGTTGGTACCAAGAGTAAGTGCGTTTCTTACCCATTGGGTTGGTACCAAGAGTAAGTGCGTTTCTTACCCATATGGTTGGTACCAAGAGTAACTGGGTTACTTACCCATATGGTTGGTAGTAAGAGTAAGTGCGTTACCCATATGGTTCGTACAAAGAGTAAGTGTGTTACTTACCCATATGGTTGGTACCAAGAGTAAGTGCGTTTCTTACCCATTGGGTTGGTACCAAGAGTAAGTGCGTTTCTTACCCATATGGTTGGTACCAAGAGTAACTGGGTTACTTACCCATATAGTTGGTAGTAAGAGTAAGTGCGTTACTTAGCCGTATGGTTGGTTCCAAGATTATGTGCTTTACCTACCCATATGGTTGGTACCAAGAATAAGTACGTTACTTACCCATATGGTTGGTACCAAGAGTAAGTACACTTACTCTTGGTACCAACCATATGGGTAAGTATCGTACTTACCATTGGTACCAACCATATGGGTAAGTAACGCACTTACTCTTGGTACCAATCATATGGGTAGGTAAAGCACTTAATCTTGGTACCAACCATATGGGTAAGTAACCCAGTTACTCTTGGTACCAACCATATGGGTAAGTAACGTACTTACTCTTGGTACCAACCATATGGGTAAGAAACGCACTTACTCTGGGTACGAACCATATGGGTAAGAAACACACTTACTCTTGGTACCAACCATATGGGTAAGAAACGCACTTACTCTTAGTACCAACCATATGGGTAAGTAACGCATTTACTCTTGGTACCAAACATATGGGTAAATAACGTACATACTCTTGGTACCAACCATATGGGTAGGGAACGCCCTTACTCTTGGTACCAAACATATGGGTAAATAACGTACATACTCTTGGTACCAACCATATGGGTAGGTAAATGACTTAATCTTGGTACCAACCATACGGGTAAGTAACGCACTTACTCTTGGTACCAACCATATGGGTAAGTAACACAGTTAATCTTGGTACCAACCATATGGGTAAGTAACGTACTTACTCTTGGTACCAACCATATGGGTAAGAAACGGACCTACTCTTTGTACCAACCATATGGGTAAGTAACGCACTTACTCTTTGTACCAACCAGATGGGTACCGCACTTACTCTTGGTACCAACCATATGGGTAAGTAACGCACTTAGTCTTGGTACCAACCATATGGGTAGGTAGCGCACCTACTCTTGGTACCAACCATATAGGTAAGTAACGAACTTACTCTTGGAACCAACCATATGGGTAGGTTATGCACTTACTCTTTGTACCAACCATATAGGTAAGTAACGCATTTACTCTTGGTACCAACCATATGGGTAAGTAACGTACTTACTCTTGGTACCAACCATATGGGAAAGTAACATATTTTTTCTTGGTACCAACTATATGGGTAAGTAACGCACTTACTCTTGGTACCAACCATGTGGGTAACTAACGCACTTACGTTTGGAACCAACCACATGGGTAGGTAACACACTTACTCTTGGTACCAACCATATGGGTAAGTAACGCACTTACTCTTGGTACCAACCATATGGGTAAGTAACGTACTAACTCTTGGTACCAACCATATGGGTAAGTAACGCACTTACTCTTGGTACCAACCATATGGGTAAGTAACGCACTTACTCTTGGTACCAACCATATGGGTAGGTAACGCACTTACTCTTGGTACCAAACATATAGGTAAATAACGTACTTACTCTTGGTACCAACCATATGGGTAAGAAACGCACTTACTCTTGGTACCAACCATATGGGTAAGTAACGTACTAACTCTTGGTACCAACCATATGGGTAAGTAACGCACTTACTCTTGGTACCAACCATATGGGTAAGTAACGCACTTACTCTTGGTACCAACCATATGGGTAGGTAACGCACTTACTCTTGGTACCAACCATATGGGTAAGTAACGCACCTACTCTTGGTACCAAACATATAGGTAAGTAACGTGCGCTACGTACCTGTATGGTAGTAAGTGCGTTACCTACCCATATGGTTGGTACTAAGAGTAAGTGCGTTACTTACCCATATGGTTGGTACCAAGAGTAAGTGCGTTACCCATATGGTTGGTACAAAGATTAAGTGCGTTACTTACCCATATGGTTGGTACTAAGAGCAAGTGCGTTTTTTACCCATATCGTTGGTACCAAGATTAAGTGCGTTTCTAACCCATATGGTTGGTACCAAGAGTAAGTGCGTTTCTTACCCATATGGTTGGTACCAAGAGTAAGTTCGTTACTTACCCATATGGTTGGTACCAAGAGTAACTGGGATACGTACCCATATGGTTGGTACCAAGAGTAAGTGCGTTACTTTCCCGTATGGTTGGTACCAAGATTAAGTGCGTTTCTTACCCATATGGTTGGTACCAATAGTAAGTACGTTACTTACCTATATGGTTGGTACCAAGAGTAACTGGGTTACTTACCCATATGGTTGGTACTAAGAGTAAGTGCGTTACTTAGCCGTATGGTTGGTTCCAAGATTATGTGCTTTACCTACCCATATGGTTGGTACCAAGACTAAGTGCGTTTCTTACCCATATGGTTGGTACCAAGAATAAGTTCGTTACTTACCCATATGGTTGGTACCAAGAGTAAGTGCGTTACTTTCTCGTATGGTTGGTACCGAGATTAAGTGATTTACCTACCCATATCGTTGGTACCAAGAATAAGAGCATAACCTACCCATATGGTTGGTTCCAAGAGTAAGTGCGTTACTTACCTGGTTGGTACGAAGAGTAAGTGCATTACCCATATGGTTGGTACAAAGAGTAAGTGTGTTAGTTACCCATATGGTTGGTACCAAGAGTAAGTGCGTTTCTTACCCATAGGGTTGGTACCAAGAGTAAGTGCGTTTCTTACCCATATGGTTGGTACCAAGAGTAAGTGCGTTTCTTACCCATATGGTTAGTACCAAAAGTAAGTACGTTACTTATCTATATGGTTGGTACCAAGAGTAACTGGGTTACTTACCCATATGGTTGGTACTAAGAGTAAGTGCGTTACTTACCCGTATGGTTGGTTCCAAGATTATGTGCTTTACCTACCCATATGGTTGGTACCAAGAATAAGTACGTTACCTACCCATATGGTTGGTACCAAGACTAAGTGCGTTACTTACCCATAGGGTTGGTACCAAGAGTAAGTGCGTTACTTACCTATATGGTTGGTACCAACAGTAAGTGCATTACCTACCCATCTGGTTGGTGCCAAGAGTAAGTGCGTTACTTTCCTGGTTGGTACGAAGAGTAAGTGCGTTACCCATATGGTTGGTACAAAGAGTAAGTGTGTTACTTACCCATATGGTTGGTACCAAGAGTAAGTGCGTTTCTTACCCATAGGGTTGGCACCAAGAGTAAGTGCGTTTCTTACCCATATGGTTGGTACCAAGAATAAGTGCGTTTCTTACCCATATGGTTGGTACCAAAAGTAAGTACGTTACTTACCTATATGGTTGGTACCAAGAGTAACTGGGTTACTTACCCATATGGTTCGTACTAAGAGTAAGTGCGTTACTTACCCGTATGGTTGGTTCCAAGATTATGTGCTTTACCTACCCATATGGTTGGTACCTAGACTAAGTGCGTTACTTACCCATATGGTTGGTACTAAGAATAAGTACGCTACTTACCCATATGGTTGGTACCAAGAGTAAGTACACTTACTCTTGGTACCAACCATATGGGTAAGTATCGTACTTACCATTGGTACCAACCATATGGGTAAGTAACGCACTTACTCTTGGTACCAACCATATGGGTAGGTAGTGCACCTACTCTTGGTACCAACCATATAGGTAAGTAACGAACTTACTCTTGGAACCAACCATATGGGTAGGTTATGCACTTACTCTTTGTACCAACCATATAGGTAAGTAACGCATTTACTCTTGGTACCAACCATATGGGTAAGTAACATATTTTTTCTTGGTACCAACCATATGGGTAAGTAACGCACTTACTCTTGGTACCAACCATGTGGGTAACTAACGCACTTACGTTTGGAACCAACCACATGGGTAGGTAACGCACTTAATCTTGGTACCAACCATATGGGTAAGTAACGCACTTACTCTTGGTACCAACCATATGGGTTAGTAACGTACTAACTCTTGGTACCAACCATATGGGTAAGTAACGCACTTACTCTTGGTACCAACCATATGGGTAAGTAACGCACTTACTCTTGGTACCAACCATATGGGTAGGTAACGCACTTACTCTTGGTACCAACCATGTGGGTAACTAACGCACTTACGTTTGGAACCAACCACATGGGTAGGTAAGGCACTTAATCTTGGTACCAACCATATGAGTAAGTAACGCACTTACTCTTGGTACCAACCATATGGGTAAGTAACGTACTAACTCTTGGTACCAACCATATGGGTAGGTAACGCACTTACTCTTGGTACCAACCATATAGGTAAATAACGTACTTACTCTTGGTACCAACCATATGGGTAAGAAACGCACTTACTCTTGGTACCAACCATATCGGTAAAAAACGCACTTACTCTTGGTACCAACCATATGGGTAAGTAACGCACTTACTCTTTGTACCAACCATATGGGTAAAGCACTTACTCTTGGTACCAACCATATGGGTAAGTAACGCACTTACTCTTGGTACCAACCATATGGGTAGGTAACGCACTTACTCTTGGTACCAACCATATGGGTAAGTAACGCACCTACTCTTGGTACCAACCATATGGGTAGGTAACGCACTTACTCTTGGTACCAAACATATGGGTAAATATCGTACATACTCTTGGTACCAACCATATGGGTAAGTAACGCACTTACTCTTGGTACCAACCATATGGGTAGGTAACGCACTTACTCTTGGTACCAACCATATGGGTAAGTAACACACCTACTCTTGGTACCAACCATATGGGTAGGTAACGCACTTACTCTTGGTACCAAACATATGGGTAAATATCGTACATACTCTTGGTACCAACCATATGGGTAGGTAACGCACTTACTCTTGGTACCAACCATATAGGGTGCTGGCGACTGTGGGGGACAAGCAGTGGGTCCCCTACACCAAGTGGTATAGGAGTGCACCAGCTGTGAACATGCTGAGAGCCTTTGGGTGCATGGTGGTGTTTCATGTACCTAAGGAGAAGAGGAGAAAGCTGGAAGCTTCTGGGAGATGGGGTGTGCATTTGGGGCTTGCTAAGGATCACAAGGGCTGGTTGATTTGGGACTTGACCAGCCAGCAGCTGACTGTGTCAAGGGATGTGAAGTTCCTGGAGTCCTTGTACTACAAGAAGTGGAAGCAGCTGCAGCAGAAGCTTCCTACTACACCTCTGATCATTGAGGCTGATGAGGTGCAGCGGCCTTCGAGGAAAGTGCAGGTCACTGTCTCAGAGGATGAGATCTCTGGGGTGACTGAGGATGGGGGAGAACCTGAGGTGGAGCAGCAGCAGCAGCAGCAGCAGCAGCAGCAGCAGCTGCAGCAGCTGCAGCAAGGTGCTCCACAAGGTGCCGCACGTCCGGCTGACCGTCCTAGGAGGGATGTGCGCTCTCCTAACCGGCTGACCTATCCGAGCTTTGGCAAGCCAAAGGTGGTAAGGGCTGGGAGTGTGGCTGAGCAGTGTGATGAGGAAGAGATTGCACACTGCTACTGGGCAGCCGTCCCTGAGCCCAAGACGCTAGCTGAGGCATTGAGCGGGCCCGATGCTGAAAAGTGGAAGCAGAGTGTGAAGGAGGAGTATGACTCTCTGCTGGAGAATGAGACGTGGGAGCTGTGTGAGCTGCCTCCTGGGAAGAAGGCCATTTCTTCCAAGTTGATCTTCAGGCATAAGTACGGACCTGATGGGGCGCTGACCCGCTACAAGTCAAGGCTTGTGGCTAAGGGGTTTCAGCAGACAAAGGGGAAGGACTTTGACGAGATCTTTGCTCCTGTGGGGAAAGGCACAACACTGCGGGTGTCATTGGCAATGGCAGCAAACCGTGGATGGCGGGTGAAACAGATGGACATAACCACCGCCTTCCTCAATGGGATCATTCTGGAGGAGCTGTACATGTTACAGCCTGAGGGATTGGATGATGGGAGCGGCTGGTTGTGCAGGCTGAAGAAGGCCATCTATGGCCTGAAGCAGGCTCCTCGCGCCTGGTACCACAAGCTAGAGGAGACACTGCTGGGTGGGGGGTTCAAGAAGAGTGAGTGTGACCACAGCTTGTTCCTGCTGCAAGAGAAGGAGCAGTTCCTTATGCTCCTGGTGTATGTGGACGACATCCTGAGCTTTTCCAAGTCATCTGCGATGATTGAGCGAGTGGAGGAGATGCTGGAGATGCAGTTCAAGTGCTCGAAGATGGGAGATGTGAAGTATTACCTTGGGATGCATGTGGAGAGGGACCTTGACAAGGGAGTGCTGAGGTTGCACCAGAGGAAGTATTGTGAGGGGCTGGCTGAGAAGTATGGGCTGCAAGATGGAGGAAAGCCAGCAACCCCACTGCCTTCGGGGTTCACTGTGGAGCCCTGTGCTGATGAGGAGGTGGTGGGTGAGAGTGACAGGAAGCTGTTTCATTCCATGGTGGGGGCACTCAATTATGCGGCTAACCACACGCGGCCTGACATTGCCTTTGCTACATCCAGGCTTGCCAGTGTGGTTTCACGCCCCAGTCATGAGCAGCTGGAAGCGGCCAAGAGGTTGGTCCGCTATGTGAGCACTACAGCATCTGTGGGTTTGGAGTACAGTGCTGTGAGGCAAAGGCAGCAGCGGGGTGCTACTGATTTGAGCAAGGGGGAGATGCTCCTGACCTGCTACACTGACGCCAGCTTCAACTCTGTGAAGGCGGATGGCACCAGCATTGGAGGCTATGTATGCCTGTTTGGAGGTGGTGCAGTGAGCTGGCGCAGCAAGAAGCAGAACGAGGTGGGGCAGTCCTCATGTGAGACAGAGTACATGGCCCTGCATCACGGGGCAAAGGAGGTGGTGTGGCTGAGGCGTTTGTTGGAGGAGACTGGAGTTGGTCAGAGGGAGCCAACTGTGATGTTCTGTGACAATGAGTCGGCAGTGAAGCTTGCCAAGAACGCCTGCCTTCATGGGCTGACAAAGCACATCAGGCCCAAGTGGCACTGGGTGAGGAGGCTCCTGGACAAGGAGGTGCGGCTGGAGATTGTGAAGACCCATCAGCAGGCGGCTGACATTCTTACCAAGCGCCTGGCCGAACCTGAGCATTGGAAGGGCATGAAGCTTGCTGGGATGAGTGTGCATTGAGGGTGCATGCTTGAGCTATGGCATGTGGGATGATGGTAGGCAGCCAGAGGGGGAGTTTGTTATGTGATGCTATCATTTGCATTCACGTATGTCTGCCTCCCATTATATGTTTGTGCATTGCATGCGCGGTGTGAGCGTGCGCAAGAATTGTGTTTTGTCTGGTTTGGATTTTCTGAGTGTGTGTGAATGTCATTTGTCAGATTTATATGACATAGCTACTGTAGGCTATAGTGGGGTAGCACATATGGGGTACAGTTTTCTAGGGTTTGCTTTTTGTACCCAACTTTCACTTAGTCATTTCATTCCTGTTTTCTTGATTCACATGGTATAGAGCGGGTTCCTACATGGGACCGTTCCTTCCTAAGGGCCCACCATAACGAAAAAAAATTTTTTAGCTGCCCGACGCGCATTGCGCCCCTGCCCTAATTTTTTTTTTTTAGCGGCCCCCCCCTAGCGGCCCCTACGCGACCCCTACGCGGCCCCTACGCGGCCCCTACGCGGCCCCTACCCGGCCCCTACGTCGCCCCTGACGCGGCCCCTACGCGGCCTCTGACGCGGCCCCAACGCGGCCCCTGACGTGGCCCCTACGCGGCCCCTGACGCGGCCCCAACGCGGCCCCTGACGCGGCCCCAACGCGGCCCCTGACGCGGCCCCTACGCAGCCCCTGACGCGGCCCCTGCCGCGGCCCCTGACGCGGCCCCTACGCGGCCCCTACGCTGCCCCTGAGGCGGCCCCTGACGTGGCCCCTGACGCGGCCCCTGCCGCGGCCCCTGACGAGGCCCCTGACGCGGCCCCTGACGCGGCCCCTACGCCGCCCCTGACGCGGCCCCTGACGCGGCCCCTGACGCGGCCCCTGACGCGGGCCCTGACGCGGCCCCTGCCGCGGCCCCTGCCGCGGCCCCTGACGCGGCCCCTGACGCGGCCCCTGCCGCGGCCCCTGCCGCGGCCCCTGACGCGGCCCCTGACGCGGTCCCTTCGCCGCCCCTGCCGCGGCCCCTACGCCGCCCCTGACGCGGCCCTCTCCTGCACCTGACGCGGCCCCTAGCGGCCGGCCGCTGCCGTCCCTGAGGCAGCAGCCGCCGCCGTCTCTGCAGCAGCAGTCGCAGCCGAACGGCCGAGCCGCCGAGCCGCCGAGCCGCCCAGCAGCCGAGCCGCCCAGCCGCCGAACCGCCCAGCAGCCGAGCCGCCCAGCAGCCGAGCCACCGAGCCGCCCAGCAGCCGAGCCGCCGAGCCGCCCAGCAACCGAGCCGCCGAGCCGCCGAGCCGCCCAGCAGCCGAGCCGCCGAGCCGCCCTGCAGCCGAGCCACCCGAGCCGCCCTGTCCGGTAAGAGCAGCGCCCCTTTCACAGCACTGCCCTCACCCTACTGTTTGCGCTGCTAGTCTACTACTGTCATGGCTACCCCTAGTGTCCTCGCTTTTGACGCTGAGGGTCGGGCCATTGACTTTGATGTCTGGATAGATGACCTGCAGCTTTTCTTACAGTGCGACAGGGCAGACGGCCTCTCCCTCTTTGACCTCACTTCTGGTGCCTCTCCTGCCCCCGCTGCTGATGCTGACGCCACTGTTCGCTCACAGTGGGCCACGCGCGATGCTGCTGCACGTCTTGCTGTGCGTCGCCACCTGCCTACCTCTGAGCGTGCGCACTTTAGCCAGTACAAGAGTGCTCAGACCTTGTACGACGCTGTAGTTGCGCGCTACTCCTCCCCTGCCACTGCTGCACTGAGCCGCCTCATGCTACCGTACCTCTTCCCTGACCTTGCTGCCTTTCCCACAGTCGGTGACCTCATTACGCACCTCCGCACTAGTGACACTCGCTACCGCGCTGCGCTTCCTGCTGAGTTCTGCGCCAAGAACCCCCCCCCCCATGTACATCACCCTCTACTACATAGTCACCCGGCTCCCTGACTCCCTTCGCGTAGTCAGGGACCACTTCCTCTCAGTTTGCCCCACCACTCTCACCGTTGACCTCCTCGAGAAGTCCCTCCTAGCAGCAGAGAAGAGCATAGTCGCTGTAGGAGCCTCTCGTGGTGACCCTCGCACCCCCATCTTTGAGGGGTGTTCCCCCTCCCCCCTTTTGCCCTCTGTTGCCTCTGCTGCTGCGGCCGACCTCGTTGGGCTTGAGTCGGTCGGTGCGGCGTCTACCCATAGCGGGAGACGTCGCCCTGGCAAGGGCAAGGGGGGCAGGGGCACTGGAGGAGCTAGCGGGGGCGGTGGAGGCGGAGGTGGAGGCGGTGGAGGGGGTGGGGGTGGAGGTGGGGGTGGTGGCGGGGGTGGAGGTGACGGTGGCGGCAGTGGAGGCGGAGGCGGAGGCGGCGGTGGCGGTGGGAGCGGAGGTGGCGGCGGTGGAGGAGGAGGCGGCGGAGGAGGTGGAGCTGGTCGGGGTGGCGCTGCGCAGAGGGTCGGCTCCGGTGGTGGTCAGCGCCAGCAGCAGCAGCAGCAGCAGCGCACTCGTGACATCCCCTCCCCTCAGCAGCTCCGTGAGTGGTACACTGCACGCCAGAGGGGTGGGGGTACTGGTCCGTGCACCTACGTCCTCCGCACCGGCGACCGCGCGGGTGACCAGTGCGGGGGTGCGCACTCCACCCAGCGCTGCTTTGGCCGCCTGACGGACGCTTGGCGTCACCAGTTCCCTGAGGCCACTGAGATCCCCCGCTGGGGTGAGCTGTCTAGGGCGGGTGTAGCTGTCTTTGACCTTGACTTTGATGCTATTCTTGCTGCCATGTATACTGTGACTATTAGTGATGAGGGTGACTGTTACCGGTGTTTTCCGCCTGACCCGGGCATTGAGACTGCTGCTCTAGGTACTGGTGAGGCTGCTGCTCTAGGTGCTAGCGAGGCTGCTGCTCTAGGTGCGTCTGCTCCCTCAGGTGCTGGTGAGTCTGCTCTCTCAGGTTCTGCGTCGGCTTCGGCCTCCCACACCTTCACCCTTGACTCGGGGGCTTCTCGCTCCTTCTTTCGAGACCGCACCACACTCACGCCGCTTGGCCGGCCAGTTGCAGTCTCTCTGGCAGACCCCTCTGGGGGTCCTGTCCTTGCTCACTTCTCCACTGTCCTCCCGTGTCCGGCGGCCCCCTCTGGCACCCTGTCTGGTCTTTACCTCCCCTCGTTCTCTACGAAATTGGAGTGGTGCTGACCTACAGGATGCGGGGGTTCACCAGTTCACTCCTGCGAGTCAGCGGGTGACCCACTGCACGGACGCTCGGACAGGCCGACACCTGGCCACGTTTACACGTCGGCCGGGTTCGAGCCTGTACACACTGACCACTGCGTCTCTTCCGGTCACTGCGTCTGGTCAGGTAGCTGCGTCAGGTCAGGTGTTTGCTGCAGCGTCCAGGTCTGGTCCTGAGTCTGCCCCCTGTTCGTGTCGCCTCCTGTCTCACGAGACTCTCCTCTGGCACCACCGCCTTGGTCACCCCTCTCTGCTTCGTCTCCGAGGCATGGCCTCCCGTGTCCTTGTCTCTGGTCTTCCCGGGTCCCTCCCTCCCCTTCCTCCGGGGCCTGGCCCTACCTGCGTCCCCTGTGTCGAGGGGCGGCAGCGGGCTGCCCCTCACTCCTCTCAGTTTCCTCCGACAGAGGCCCCGCTGCAGACGCTTCACATGGACGTGTGGGGCTCGGCCCGCGTCCGTGGACAGGGTCACGAGCGCTACTTCCTGCTGGTGGTTGACGACTACTCGCGTTACACCACAGTCTTCCCCTTGCGCAGCAAGGGTGATTTCACTGAGGTGTTGATCGACTGGATCCGCGCAGCTCGTCTCCAGCTCAGGCAGAGCTTCGGCTCGGACTTTCCTGTTCTGCGTCTGCACTCTGACAGAGGTGGAGAGTTCTCCTCTGGCCTTCTGCGAGCCTACTGTCGTGCACGAGGCATCCGCCAGACCTTCACGCTTCCGGACTCTCCACAGCAAAATGGGATTGCTGAGCGCCGCATTGGCATGGTCATGGACGTCGCCCGTACGTCCATGAATCATGCGGCTGCCCCCCATTTTCTGTGGCCGTTTGCTGTTCGGTACGCGGCGAATCAGATCAACCTTCACCCCAGGGTCTCCATGCTGGAGACCTCCCCAGCCTTGCTGTGGACGTGGAAGGTTGGCGATGCGTCTGCGTTCCGTGTCTGGGGATCTCGGGCGTTTGTCCGCGACTTGTCTGCGGACAAGCTGTCCCCTCGTGCTGCTCCTTGCGTCTTCCTTGGCTTCCCCCCTGACGCGCCAGGGTGGCAGTTCTACCACCCCACCTCTCGCCGTGTTCTGTCCTCCCAGGACGTCACGTTTGACGAGTCGGTCCCCTACTACCGCCTCTTCCCCTACCGCACTCCGTCCCTCCCCCCGCCACCGCTCTTCCTTGTGCCAGGTCCCCCCCCGGTAGACCCCCTCCCCCCTCAGGGTCCTGCCCCTTCAGGTGTGTCCCAGGTAGACGCAGTCGAGCCTGTCGAGGTTACTGGTGACTCTGGTGCTGAGCCTGGGGGTGCTGACTCTGGAGGTGCTGAGCGTGTGGGTGCTACGCCTGGGGGTGCTGAGCCTGAGGGTGCTACTACTGGGGGTCCTGAGCCTGGGGGTGCTGAGCCTGGGGGTGCTACGCCTGGAGGTGCTGAGCCTGGGGGTGCGGAGCTTGAGGGAGCTGGGCCTGCTCGTGTGGTGTCTGGAGGTGCTGAGCCTGGAGGTTCTCCGGGTGCTTCGTCTCGGCGGGAGCCACTCTCTCCACAGGAGCTGCGCGAGTGGTTTGCCCGGCGCTGGAGGCGTGCTGCTGGAGCTGGAGGTTCTTCGACTACTGAGGGTGCTGGTGCCGCGGGTCCCGGAGGTGCTCGTACTGGGAGTACTGGAGCTGCTAGGCCTGCGGGTACGACTGGAGCTGGAGCTGCTGAGGGTGTTGGCGCTGAGGCTACTGCTGTCGGTCCTGGAGGCGGTCCTGCTGGGGGTGCAACTGGTGCTGCTGGAGGTACTGGAGCTGGAGGTGCTGCTGGCGCTGGTGCTGCCGCTGGGGGTACTGGTGCTGTCCCTGCTGTGTCTGGAGTCGCCGCGCGGCCTCGGCCGTACTTCGTTCCGCTCCTTCAGCAGGTTCTTGGTCTCCCGCCTTCTACTGGTCCTCCTCCTCCCTTAGAGTGTCCACAGCCTGTCCCGTCACAGTTACAGTTACAGCCGGCCTCCCCACTGCCTGCTCCTTCTCCCTACACTGGTCCTACTGGAGGTCTTGCTGAGCGTCGTGAGCCAGCGTCTCGCCCTGCGTCGCCTGTCCGTGCTGCTCGCACTAGTGGTCGTGGTTCGCGTCAGCGTCCTCCTCCTGTCCCTGGCACGCACCGGATGTCTCTGCGTCCGTCCACTGCTCCTCTGCGTGCCCCTTTGCCTTCTCCTCCTGAGTCCTCTCTTCCTGCTCTTCCTGACCCGGAGTCGGACTCTCTTCGTGCTGCCAGTCCTACTGTCACGCGTCTCCTTGCTACTGTCGTCACTGACCCTTCCTTTGAGTCCACTGCTGCGTCTGCCCTAGTTACTGAGCTCGTCGACTTTGCTGCTCGCTGTCGTCTAGACTACGCTGCTAGTCTTGTTGCTGAGTCTGAGTCTGTCTGTCCTCCGTCCGTCGGGGGTGAGTGTGCCCTTGGCACGGACGTCCTTGAGGACAGGCAGGAGGAGTTCCAGTGTTTGGCTGCTGCTTCACCTCATCTCGTGTCCGTACTGCTTACCCCTGAGGGAGACCCGGATGCACTTGACATCCCGACTCCGCGCTCTTACGCGGAGGCGATAGAGGGTCCCTACTCCTCTCAGTGGCAGGCAGCTATGGACGCAGAGATGGCTTCCTGGAAGTCCACAGGCACCTACGTTGACGAGGTTCCCCCGCCTGGGGCGAACATCGTCAGTGGCATGTGGATTTTCAGGGTGAAGCGGCCGCCAGGTTCTCCGCCTGTCTTCAAGGCGCGTTACGTGGCTCGTGGCTTCAGTCAGCGGCAGGGAGTTGACTACTTTCAGACCTTCTCTCCCACCCCGAAGATGACCACTCTTCGGGTACTGCTGCACATAGCTGCTCACCGCGACTACGAGCTGCACTCTCTTGACTTCAGCACTGCTTTCTTGCAGGGCAGCCTGCACGAGGAGATCTGGCTGCGTCGCCCACCTGGCTTCACTGGGTCTTTTCCTCCTGGCTTTGTGGACAACAAGGCCATGCTGGCCTTGTGTCGAGAGCAGAGACTGGAGCACAGAATGAAGCACATTGCTCTCCGCTACTTCCTTGCTCGTGAGCTACAGCAGCGTGGTCAGCTGCGGCTTGCGTACGTGGCCTCTGAGGCCAACACTGCTGATATCTTCACCAAGGCACTTGCGCCTTGTGATCATCAGCGCTTCTGTACTCAGCTTGGTCTTGTGCCTACCTTGCCTCACTTGCTCACCCCTTGACCTTGTTTGTACTGTTGCATATATATATACACCTGCTCTTGCTTGTCTAGTCTTATATATATATATATGCAATCCTGCATGTGCACTGGCCTTGTGGCCTTGAACTTGTGCTCGGAATGTGTGGTGACTTTGTGATCCACCCTGAGCTTGTTTTGCTTTGCTTGACTGGTCCTGTGACCCCTTGTTCTCCCCCACTTTGCCTATGGGGGTGTGTCAGATTTATATGACATAACTACTGTAGGCTATAGTGGGGTAGCACATATGGGGTACAGTTTTCTAGGGTTTGCTTTTTGTACCCAACTTTCACTTAGTCATTTCATTCCTGTTTTCTTGATTCACATCATTTGGCTTGGGCAGATATCTGAAGTGACTCCTCTGCTCAAGAGCTTTCCGACGAACCAAGAATCGTCGCGATCGGAGCAAGAACGACGAAGTTATGCTCGTTCGAAGTTTTGATTGGGATGCGACGACTTTGGGAAGTTTGTTGAGTGACTCAATATGGGGTAAAAACTTTTGGGGGTTGGGAAATTCGTCCCCATCCCTGTAGATGATGCCAAGTGGTTGGGAAAAACCAAATTGGGTTTGCAAGTGTGGTCAACTTGGGTGAGGTGGATTGTGGAGGTTGGGAAAGTGACAAATGTCAAAGTTGGGGTGCCTATAGAGAGAGGAATTGTGTGGCATGGGGTTTTCTTGGTTGGGGACTCTCTTGGGACCTTCTCTCTCGTCCTCCTCTTCCCTCCTACCTGGTTTCTAGCTACTCTAACTTTCTTGTGTGGTACTTGTGAGAAAATTCTGATTGAATTAAGTTGTTATGGCAGCATACCCCCTAGTGCGCCGAAATTCATAACTCAAGATATACTTCACCTTTTGATACGAATAAAATTGGGAATTGTAGCCACGGTCTAGGGCAAACAATATATCTGAGATTGGTGAATTTTAAACCGTGAACGTTTCGTCGACGACGTTCCTTGTGAAGTCGACATTTCTGTCCAGAATTCCAAGCCAACGATTTTAAGAAATTTAGGCACCTAATCTTCGTAGACTCCGTCCTTAGTCTCTAACACCAACCATATGGGTAAGTAACGCACTTACTCTTGGTACCAACCATATGGGTAGGTAACGCACTTACTCTTGGTACCAACCATATAGGTAAGTAACGCACTTACTCTTGTAACCAACCATATGGGTAGGTTATGCACTTACTCTTTGTACCAACCATATAGGTAAGTAACGCATTTAATCTTGCTACCAACCATATGGGTAAGTAACGTACTTACTCTTGGTACCAACCATATGGGTAAGTAACGCACTTACTCTTGGTACCAACCATATGGGTAAGAAAAGCACTTACTCTTGGTACCAACCATATGGGTAAGTAACGCACTTACTCTTGGTACCAACCACATGGGTTAGTAACGTACTTACTCTGGGTACGAACCATATGGGTAAGAAACGCACATACTCTTGGTACCAACCATATGGGTAAGTAACGCACTTACTCTTGGTACCAACCATATAGGTAAGTAACGCACTTACTCTTGGTACCAACCATATGGGTAAGTAACGTACTTACTCTTGGAACCAACCATATGGGTAAGTAACGGACTAAATCTTGATACCAACCATATGGGTAAGTAACGCACTTACTTTTGGAACCAACCACATGGGTAGGTAACGCACTCACTCTTGGTACCAACCATATAGGTAAGTAACGCACTTACTCTTGGTACCAACCATGTGGGTAAGTAACGCACTTACTTTTGGAACCAACCATATGGGTAAGTAACGCACATACTCTTGGTACAAACCATATGGGTAAGTAACGTACTTACTCTTGGAACCAACCATATGGGTAAGTAACGGACTAAATCTTGATACCAACCATATGGGTAAGTAACGCACTTACTTTTGGAACCAACCACATGGGTAGGTAACGCACTCACTCTTGGTACCAACCATATAGGTAAGTAACGCACTTACTCTTGGTACCAACTATATGGGTAAGTAACGCACTTACTTTTGGAACCAACCATATGGGTAAGTAACGCACTTACTCTTGGTACCAACCATATGGGTAAGTAACGTACTATCTCTTGGTACCATCCATATGGGTAAGTAACGCACTTACTCTTGGTACCAACCATATGGGTAAGAAACGCACTTATTCTTGGTACCAACCATATGGGTAAGTAAGGCCTTTACTCTTGGTACCAACCACATGGGTTAGTAACGTACTTACTCTTGGTACCAACCATATGCGTAAAAAACGCACTTACTCTTAGTACCAAGCATATGGGCAAGTAACGCACATACTCTTTGTACCAACCATATGGGTAAAGCACTTACGCTTGGTACCAACCATATGGGTAAGTAACGCACTTACTCTTGGTACCAACCATATGGGTAGGTAACGCACTTACTCTTGGTACCAACCATATAGGTAAGTAACGCACTTACTCTTGGAACCAACCATATGGGTAGGTTATGCACTTACTCTTTGTACCAACCATATTGGTAAGTAACGCATTTACTCTTGGTACCAACCATATGGGTAAGTAACGTATATACTCTTGGTACCAACCATATGGGTAAGTAACGTACTTTTTCTTGGTACCAACCATATGGGTAAGTAACGCACTTACTCTTGGTACCAACCATGTGGGTAAGTAACGCACTTACTTTTGGAACCAACCACATGGGTAGGTAACGCACTTACTCTTGGTACCAACCATATAGGTAAGTAACGCAGTTACTCTTGGTACCAACCATGTGGGTAAGTAACGCACTTACTTTTGGAACCAACCATATGGGTAAGTAACGCACTTACTCTTGGTACCAACCATATGGGTAAGTAACATACTATCTCTTGGTACCATCCATATGGGTAAGTAACGCAATTACTCTTGGTACCAACCATATGGGTAAGAAACGCACTTATTCTTGGTACCAACCTTATGGGTAAGTAAGGCACTTACTCTTGGTACCAACCATATGGGTAAGAAACGCACTAACTCTTGGTACCAACCATATGGGTAAGTAACGTACTTACTCTTGGTACCAACCATATGGGTAAGAAACGCACTAACTCTTGGTACCAACCATATGGGTAAGTAACGTACTTACTCTTGGTACCAACCATATGGGTAAGAAAAGCACTTACCCTTGGTACCAACCATATGGGTAAGTAACGCACTTACTCTAGGTACCAACCACATGGGTTAGTAACGTACTTACTCTGGGTACGAACCATATGGGTAAGAAACGCACATACTCTTAGTACCAACCATATGGGTAAGTAACGCACTTACTCTTGGTACCAACCATATAGGTAAGTAATGCACTTACTCTTGGTACCAACCATATGGGTAAGTAACGTACTTACTCTTGGAACCAACCATATGGGTAAGTAACGGACTAAATCTTGATACCAACCATATGGGTAAGTAACGCACTTACTCCTGGTACCAACCATGTGGGTAAGTAACGCACTTACTTTTGGAACCAACCATATGGGTAAGTAACACACTTACTCTTGGTACCAACCATATGGGTAAGTAACGTACTAACTCTTGGTACCAACCATATGGGTAAGTAACGCACACACTCTTGGTACCAACCATATGGGTAAGAGACGCACTTATTCTTGGTACCAACCATATGGGTAAGAAACGCACTAACTCTTGGTACCAACCATATGGGTAAGTAACGTACTTACTCTTGGTACCAACCATATGGGTAAGAAACGCACTAACTCTTGGTAGCAACCATATGGGTAAGTAACGTACTTACTCTTGGTACCAACCATATGGGTAAGAAAAGCACTTACCCTTGGTACCAACCATATGGGTAAGTAACGCACTTACTCTTGGTACCAACCACATGGGTTAGTAACGTACTTACTCTGGGTACGAACCATATGGGTAAGAAACGCACATACTCTTGGTACCAACCATATGGGTAAGTAACGCACTTACTCTTGGTACCAACCATATAGGTAAGTAATGCACTTACTCTTGGTACCAACCATATGGGTAAGTAACGTACTTACTCTTGGAACCAACCATATGGGTAAGTAACGGACTAAATCTTGATACCAACCATATGGGTAAGTAACGCACTTACTCCTGGTACCAACCATGTGGGTAAGTAACGCACTTACTTTTGGAACCAACCATATGGGTAAGTAACACACTTACTCTTGGTACCAACCATATGGGTAAGTAACGTACTAACTCTTGGTACCAACCATATGGGTAAGTAACGCACACACTCTTGGTACCAACCATATGGGTAAGAGACGCACTTATTCTTGGTACCAACCATATGGGTAAGTAAGGCACTTACTCTTGGTACCAACCACATGGGTTAGTAACGTACTTACTCTTGGTACCAACCATATGCGTAAAAAACGCACTTACTCTTAGTACCAACCATATGGGTAAGTAACGCACTTACTCTTGGTACCAACCACATGGGATAGTAACGTACTTACTCTGGGTACGAACCATATGGGTAAGAAACGCAAATACTCTTGGTACCAACCATATGGGTAAGTAACGCACTTACTCTTGGTACCAACCATATAGGTAAGTAACGCACTTACTCTTGGTACCTACCATATGGGCAAGTAACGTACTTACTCTTGGAACCAACCATATGGGTAAGTAACGTACTTAATCTTGATACCAACCATATAGGTAAGTAATGCACTTACTCTTGGTACCAACCATGTGGGTAAGTAACGCACTTACTTTTGGAACCAACCACATGGGTAGGTAACGCAATTACTCTTGGTACCAACCATATAGGTAAGTAACGCACTTACTCTTGGTACCAACCATGTGGGTAAGTAACGCACTTTCTTTTGGAACCAACCATATGGGTAAGTAACGCACTTACTTTTGGTACCAACCATATGGGTAAGTAACGTACTATCTCTTGGTACCATCCATATGGGTAAGTAACGCACTTACTCTTGGTACCAACCATATGGGTAAGAAACGCACTTATTCTTGGTACCAACCATATGGGTAAGTAAGGCACTTACTATTGGTACCAGCCACATGGGTTAGTAACGTAATTACTCTTGGTACCAACCATATGCGTAAAAAACGCACTTACTCTTAGTACCAACCATATGGGTAAGTAACGCACTTACTCTTTGTAGCAACCATATAGGTAAAGCACTTACGCTTGGTACCAGCCATATGGGTAAGTAACGCACTTACTCTTGGTACCAACCATATGGGTAGGTAATGCACTTACTCTTGGTACCAACCATATAGGTAAGTAACGCACTTACTCCTGGAACCAACCATATGGGTAGGTTATGTACTTACTCTTTGTAACAACCATATAGGTAAGTAACGCATTTACTCTTGGTACCAACCATATGGGTAAGTAACGTACTTTTCTTGGAACCAACCATATGGGTAAGTAACGGACTAAATCTTGATACCAACCATATGGGTAAGTAACGCACTTACTCTTGGTACCAACCATGTGGATAAGTAACGCACTTACTTTTGGAACCAACCACATGGGTAGGTAACGCACTTACTCTTGGTACCAACCATATAGGTAAGTAACGCACTTACTCTTGGTACCAACCATGTGGGTAAGTAACGCACTTACTTTTGGAACCAACCATATGGGTAAGTAACGCATTTACTCTTGGTACCAACCATATGGGTAAGTAGCATACTTTTTCTTGGAACCAACCATATGGGTAAGTAACGGACTAAATCTTGATACCAACCATATGGGTAAGTAACGCACTTACTCTTGGTACCAACCATGTGGGTAAGTAACGCACTTACTTTTGGAACCAACCACATGGGTAGGTAACGCACTTACTCTTGGTACCAACCATATAGGTAAGTAACGCACTTACTCTTGGTACCAACCATGTGGGTAAGTAACGCACTTACTTTTGGAACCAACCATATGGGTAAGTAACGCACTTACTTTTGGAACCAACCATATGGGTAAGTAACGCACTTACTTTTGGTACCAACCATATGGGTAAGTAACGTACTATCTCTTGGTACCATCCATATGGGTAAGTAACGCACTTACTCTTGGTACCATCCATATGGGTAAGAAACGCACTTATTCTTGGTACCAACCATATGGGTAAGTAAGGCACTTACTATTGGTACCAACCACATGGGTTAGTAACGTACTTACTCTTGGTACCAACCATATGCGTAAAAAACGCACTTACTCTTAGTACCAACCATATGGGTAAGTAACGCACTTACTCTTTGTAGCAACCATATAGGTAAAGCACTTACGCTTGGTACCAACCATATGGGTAAGTAACGCACTTACTCTTGGTACCAACCATATGGGTAGGTAACGCACTTACTCTTGGTACCAACCATATAGGCAAATAACGCACTTACTCTTGGAACCAACCATATGGGTAGGTTATGTACTTACTCTTTGTACCAACCATATAGGTAAGTAATGCATTTACTCTTGGTACCAACCATATGGGTAAGTAACGTACTTTTTCTTGGAACCAACCATATGGGTAAGTAACGGACTAAATCTTGATACCAACCATATGGGTAAGTAACGCACTTACTCTTGGTACCAACCATGTGGGTAAGTAACGCACTTACTTTTGGAACCAACCACATGGGTAGGTAGCGCACTTACTCTTGGTACCAACCATATAGGTAAGTAACGCACTTACTCTTGGTACCAACCATGTGGGTAAGTAACGCACTTACTTTTGGAACCAACCATATGGGTAAGTAACGCATTTACTCTTGGTACCAACCATATGGGTAAGTAACATACTTTTTCTTAGAACCAACCATATGGGTAAGTAACGGACTACATCTTGATACCAACCATATGGGTAAGTAACGCACTTACTCTTGGTACCAACCATGTGGGTAAGTAACGCACTTACTTTTGGAACCAACCACATGGGTAGGTAACGCACTTACTCTTGGTACCAACCATATAGGTAAGTAACGCACTTACTCTTGGTACCAACCATGTGGGTAAGTAATGCACTTACTTTTGGAACCAACCATATGGGTAAGTAACGCACTTAGTTTTGGAACCAACCATATGGGTAAGTAACGCACTTACTTTTGGTACCAACCATATGGGTAAGTAACGCACTTATTCTTGGTACCAACCATATGGGTAAGAAACGCACTTATTCTTGGTACCAACCATATGGGTAAGTAAGGCACTTACTATTGGTACCAACCACATGGGTTAGTAACGTACTTACTCTTGGTACCAACCATATGCGTAAAAAACGCACTTACTCTTAGTACCAACCATATGGGTAAGTAACGCACTTACTCTTTGTACCAACCATATAGGTAAAGCACTTACGCTTGGTACCAACCATATGGGTAAGTAACGCACTTACTCTTGGTACCAACCATATGGGTAGGTAACGCACTCACTCTTGGTACCAACCATATAGGTAAGTAACGCACTTACTCTTGGAACCAACCATATGGGTAGGTTATGTACTTACTCTTTGTACCAACCATATAGGTAAGTAATGCATTTGCTCTTGGTACCAACCATATGGGTAAGTAACGTACTTTTTCTTGGAACCAACCATATGGGTAAGTAACGGACTAAATCTTGATACCAACCATATAGGTAAGTAACGCACTTACTCTTGGTACCAACCATGTGGGTAAGTAACGCACTTACTTTTGGAACAAACCACATGGGTAGGTAACGCACTTACTCTTGGTACCAACCATATAGGTAAGTAACGCACTTACTCTTGGTACCAACCATGTGGGTAAGTAACGCACTTACTTTTGGAACCAACCATATGGGTAAGTAACGCACATACTCTTGGTACCAACCATATGGGTAAGTCACGTACTTACTCTTGGTACCATCCATATGGGTAAGTAACGCACTTACTCTTGGTACCAACCATATGGGTAAGAAACGCACTTATTCTTGGTACCAACCATATGGGTAAGAAAGGCACTTACTCTTGGTACCAACCACATGGGTTAGTAACGTACTTACTCTTGGTACCAACCATATGCGTAAAAAACGCACTTACTCTTAGTACCAAGCATATGGGTAAGTATTGCACTTACTCTTTGTACCAACCATATGGGTAAAGCACTTCCGCTTGGTACCAACCATATGGGTAAGTAACGCACTTACTCTTGGTACCAACCATATGGGTAGGTAACGCACTTACTCTTGGTACCAACCATATAGGTAAGTAACGCACTTATTCTTGGAACCAACCATATGGGTAGGTTATGCATTACTCTTTGTACCAACCATATAGGTAAGTAACGCATTTACTCTTGGTACCAACCATATAGGTAAGTAACGTACATACTCTTGGTACCAACCATATGGGTAAGTAACGTACTTTTTCTTGGTACCAACCATATGGGTAAGTAACGCACTTACTCTTGGTACCAACCATGTGGGTAAGTAACGCACTTACGTTTGGAACCAACAACATGGGTACGTAACGCACTTACTCTTGGTACCAACCATATAGGTAAGTAACGCACTTACTCTTGGTACCAACCATATGGGTAAGTAACGTAGTAACTCTTGGTACCAACCATATGGGTAAGTAACGCACTTACTCTTGGTACCAACCATATGGATAAGAGACGCACTTATTCTTGGTACCAACCATATGGGTAAGTAAGGCACTTACTCTTGGTACCAACCACATGGGTTAGTAACGTACTTACTCTTGGTACCAACCATATGCGTAAAAAACGCACTTACTCTTAGTACCAACCATATGGGTAAGTAACGCATTTACGTTTGGAACCAACCACATGGGTAGGTAACGCACTTACTCTTGGTACCAACCATATGGGTAAGTAACGCACTTACTCTTGGTCCCAACCATATGGGTAAGAAACGCACTAACTCTTGGTACCAACCATATGGCTAAGTAACGTACTTACTCTTGGTACCAACCATATGGGTAAGAAACGCACTTACTCTTGGCTAAATGGGTAAGTAACGCACTTACTCTTGGTACCAACCATATGGGTAGGTAACACACTTACTCTTGGTACCAACCATATGGATAAGTAACGCCCCTACTCTTGGTACCAACCATAGGGGTAGGTAACGCACTTACACTTGGTACCAACCATGTGGGTAAGTAACGCACTTACTTTTGGAACCAACCACATGGGTAAGTAACGGACTAAATCTTGATACCAACCATATGGGTAAGTAACGCACTTACTCTTGGTACCAACCATGTGGGTAAGTAACGCACTTACTTTTGGAACCAACCACATGGGTAGGTAACGCACTTACTCTTGGTACCAACCATATAGGTAAGTAACGCACTTACTCTTGGTACCAACCATGTGGGTAAGTAACGCACTTACTTTTGGAACCAACCATATGGGTAAGTAACGCACTTACTTTTGGAACCAACCATATGGGTAAGTAACGCACTTACTTTTGGTACCAACCATATGGGTAAGTAATGTACTATCTCTTGGTACCATCCATATGGGTAAGTAACGCACTTACTCTTGGTACCAACCATATGGGTAAGAAACGCACTTATTCTTGGTACCAACCATATGGGTAAGTAAGGCACTTACTATTGGTACCAACCACATGGGTTAGTAACGTACTTACTCTTGGTACCAACCATATGGGTAAAAAACGCACTCACTCTTAGTACCAACCATATGGGTAAGTAACGCACTTACTTTTTGTACCAACCATATAGGTAAAGCACTTACGCTTGGTACCAACCATATGGGTAAGTAACGCACTTACTCTTGGTACCAACCATATGGGTAGGTAACGCACTTACTCTTGGTACCAACCATATAGGTAAGTAACGCACTTACTCTTGGAACCAACCATATGGGTAGGTTATGTACTTACTCTTTGTACCAACCATATAGGTAAGTAACGCATTTACTCTTGGTACCAACCATATGGGTAAGTAACGTACTTTTTCTTGGAACCAACCATATGGGTAAGTAACGGACTAAATCTTGATACCAACCATATGGGTAAGTAACGCACTTACTCTTGGTACCAACCATGTGGGTAAGTAACGCACTTACTTTTGGAACCAACCACATGGGTAGGTAACGCACTTACTCTTGGTACCAACCATATAGGTAAGTAACGCACTTACTCTTGGTACCAACCATGTGGGTAAGTAACGCACTTACTTTTGGAACAAACCATATGGGTAAGTAACGCACTTACTCTTGGTACCAACCATATGGGTAAGTAACGCACTTACTCTTGGTACCAACCATATGGGTATGTAACGCACTTACTCTTGGTACCAACCATATGGGTAAGAAACGCACTTATTCTTGGTACCAACCATATGGGTAAGAAAGGCACTTACTCTTGGTACCAACCACATGGGTTAGTAACATACTTACTCTTGGTACCAACCATATGCGTAAAAAACGCACTTACTCTTAGTACCAAGCATATGGGTAAGTAACGCACTTACTCTTTGTACCAACCATATGGGTAAAGCACTTCCGCTTGGTACCAACCATATGGGTAAGTAACGCACTTACTCTTGGTACCAACCATATGGGTAGGTAACGCACTTACTCTTGGTACCAACCATATAGGTAAGTAACGCACTTATTCTTGCAACCAACCATATGGGTAGGTTATGCACTTACTCTTTGTACCAACCATATTGGTACGTAACGCATTTACTCTTGGTACCAACCATATGGGTAAGTAACGTACATACTCTTGGTACCAACCATATGGGTAAGTAACGCACTTACTCTTGGAACCAACCATATGGGTAAGTAACGCATTTACTCTTGGAACCAACCATATGGGTAAGTAACGGACTAAATCTTGATACCAACCATATGGGTAAGTAACGCACTTACTCTTGGTACCAACCATGTGGGTAAGTAACGCACTTACTTTTGGAACCAACCACATGGGTAGGTAACGCACTTACTCTTGGTACCAACCATATAGTTAAGTAACGCACTTACTCTTGGTACCAACCATGTGGGTAAGTAACGCACTTACTTTTGGAACCAACCATATGGGTAAGTAACGCACTTACTCTTGGTACCAACCATATGGGTAAGTAACGTACTATCTCTTGGTACCATCCATATGGGTAAGTAATGCACTTACTCTAGGTACCAACCATATGGGTAAGAAACGCACTTATTCTTGGTACCAACCATATGGGTAAGTAAGGCACTTACTCTTTGTACCAATCACATGAGTTAGTAACGTACTTACTCTTGGTACCAACCATATGCGTAAAAAACGCACTTACTCTTAGTACCAACCATATGGGTAAGTAACGCACTTACTCTTTGTTCCAACCATATGGGTAAAGCACTAACGCTTGGTACCAACCATATGGGTAAGTAACGCACTTACTCTTGGTACCAACCATATGGGTAGGTAACGCACTTACTCTTGGTACCAACCATATAGGTAGGTTATGCACTTACTCTTTGTACCAACCATATAGGTAAGTAACGCATTTACTCTTGGTACCAACCATATGGGTAAGTAACGTACATACTCTTGGTACCAACCATATGGGTAAGTAACGTACATACTCTTGGTACCAACCATATGGGTAAGTAACGTACTTTTTCTTGGTACCAACCATATGGGTAAGTAACGCACTTACTCTTGGTACCAACCATGTGGGTAAGTAACGCACTTACGTTTGGAACCAACAACATGGGTAGGTAACGCACTTACTCTTGGTACCAACCATATAGGTAAGTAACGCACTTACTCTTGGTACCAACCATATGGGTAAGTATCGGACTAAATCTTGATACCAACCATATGGGTAAGTAACGCACTTACTCTTGGTACCAACCATATGGGTAAGTATCGGACTAAATCTTGATACCAACCATATGGGTAAGTAACGCACTTACTCTTGGTACCAACCATGTGGGTAAGTAACGCACTTACTTTTGGAACCAACCACATGGGTAGGTAACGCACTTACTCTTGGTACCAACCATATAGTTAAGTAACGCACTTACTCTTGGTACCAACCATGTGGGTAAGTAACGCACTTACTTTTGGAACCAACCATATGGGTAAGTAACGCACTTACTCTTGGTACCAACCATATGGGTAAGTAACGTACTATCTCTTGGTACCATCCATATGGGTAAGTAATGCACTTACTCTAGGTACCAACCATATGGGTAAGAAACGCACTTATTCTTGGTACCAACCATATGGGTAAGTAAGGCACTTACTCTTTGTACCAATCACATGGGTTAGTAACGTACTTACTCTTGGTACCAACCATATGCGTAAAAAACGCACTTACTCTTAGTACCAACCATATGGGTAAGTAACGCACTTACTCTTTGTACCAACCATATGGGTAAAACACTTACGCTTGGTACCAACCATATGGGTAGGTAACGCACTTACTCTTGGTACCAACCATATGGGTAGGTTATGCACTTACTCTTTGTACCAACCATATAGGTAAGTAACGCATTTACTCTTGGTACCAACCATATGGGTAAGTAACGTACATACTCCTGGTACCAACCATATGGGTAAGTAACGTACTTTTTCTTGGTACCAACCATATGGGTAAGTAACGCACTTACTCTTGGTACCAACCATGTGGGTAAGTAACGCACTTACGTTTGGAACCAACAACATGGGTAGGTAACGCACTTACTCTTGGTACCAACCATATAGGTAAGTAACGCACTTACTCTTGGTACCAACCATATGGGTAAGTAATGTACTAACTCTTGGTACCAACCATATGGGTAAGTAACGCACTTACTCTTGGTACCAACCATATGGGTAACAGACGCACTTATTCTTGGTACCAACCATATAGGTAAGTAAGGCACTTACTCTTGGTACCAACCACATGGGTTAGTAACGTACTTACTCTTGGTACCAACCATATGCGTAAAAAACGCACTTACTCTTAGTACCAACCATATGGGTAAGTAACGCACTTACTCTTGGTACCAACCACATGGGATAGTAACGTACTTACTCTGGGTACGAACCATATGGGTAAGAAACGCACATACTCTTGGTACCAACCATATGGGTAAGTAACGCACTTACTCTTGGTACCAACCATATAGGTAAGTAACGCACTTACTCTTGGTACCTACCATATGGGCAAGTAACGTACTTACTCTTGGAACCAACCATATGGGTAAGTAACGTACTAAATCTTGATACCAACCATATGGGTAAGTAACGCACTTACTCTTGGTACCAACCATGTGGGTAAGTAACGCACTTACTTTTGGAACCAACCACATGGGTAGGTAACGCACTTACTCTTGGTACCAACCATATAGGTAAGAAACGCACTCATTCTTGGTACCAACCATATAGGTAAATAAGGCACTTACTATTGGTACCAACCATGTGGATAAGTAACGCACTTACTTTTGGAACCAACCATATGGGTAAGTAACGCACTTACTTTTGGTACCAACCATATGGGTAAGTAACGTACTATCTCTTGGTACCATCCATATGGGTAAGTAACGCACTTACTCTTGGTACCAACCATGTGGATAAGTAACGCACTTACTTTTGGAACCAACCATATGGGTAAGTAACGCACTTACTTTTGGTACCAACCATATGGGTAAGTAACGTACTATCTCTTGGTACCATCCATATGGGTAAGTAACGCACTTACTCTTGGTACCAACCATATGGGTAAGAAACGCACTTATTCTTGGTACCAACCATATAGGTAAATAAGGCACTTACTATTGGTACCAACCACATGGGTTAGTAACGTACTTACTCTTGGTACCAACCATATGGGTAAGTAACGCACTTACTTTTGGTACCAACCATATGGGTAAGTAACGTACTATCTCTTGGTACCATCCATATGGGTAAGTAACGCACTTACTCTTGGTACCAACCATATGGGTAAGAAACGCACTTATTCTTGGTACCAACCATATAGGTAAATAAGGCACTTACTATTGGTACCAACCACATGGGTTAGTAACGTACTTACTCTTTGTACCAACCATATAGGTAAAGCACTTACGCTTGGTACCAACCATATGGGTAAGTAACGCACTTACTCTTGGTACCAACCATATGGGTAGGTAACGCACTTACTCTTGGTACCAACCATATAGGTAAGTAACGCACTTAATCTTGGAACCAACCATATGGGTAGGTTATGCACTTACTCTTTGTACCAACCATATAGGTAAGTAACGCATTTACTCTTGGAACCAACCATATGGGTAAGTAACGGACTAAATCTTGATACCAACCATATGGGTAAGTAACGCACTTACTCTTGGTACCAACCATGTGGGTAAGTAACGCACTTACTTTTGGAACCAACCACATGGGTAGGTAACGCACTTACTCTTGGTACCAACCATATAGGTAAGTAACGCACTTACTCTTTGTACCAACCATGTGGGTAAGTAACGCACTTACTTTTGGAACCAACCATATGGGTAAGTAACGCACTTACTCTTGGTACCAACCATATGGGTAAGTATCGGACTATCTCTTGGTACCATCCATATAGGTAAGTAACGCACTTACTTTTTGTACCAACCATATGGGTAAGAAACGCACTTATTCTTGGTACCAACCATATGGGTAAGTAAGGCACTTACTCTTGGTACCAATCATATGGGTTAGTAACGTACTTACTCTTGGTACCAACCATATGCGTAAAAAACGCACTTACTCTTAGTACCAACCATATGGGTAAGTAACGCACTTACTCTTTGTACCAAACATATGGGTAAAGCACTTACGCTTGGTACCAACCATATGGGTAAGTAACGCACTTACTCTTGGTACCAACCATATGGGTAGGTAACGCACTTACTCTTGGTACCAACCATATAGGTAAGTAACGCACTTACTCTTGGTACCAACTAAATGGGTAAGTAACGCACTTACTCTTGGTACCAACCATATGGGTAGGTAACACACTTACTCTTGGTACCAACCATATGGATAAGTAACGCACCTACTCTTGGTACCAACCATAGGGGTAGGTAATGCACTTACACTTGGTACCAACCATATAGGTAAGTAATGTACTTACTCTTGGTACCAACCATATGGGTAAGTAACGTACTTATTCTTGGTACCAACCATATGGGTAAGTAACGCACTTAGTCTTGGTACCAACCATATGGGTAGGTAAAGCACTTAATCTTGGAACCAACCATACGGGTAAGTAACGCACTTACTCTTAGTACCAACCATATGGGTAAGTAACCCAGTTACTCTTGGTACCAACCATATGGGTAAGTAACGTACTTACTTTTGGTACCAACCATATGGGTAAGAAACGCACTTACTATTGGTACCAACTAAATGGTAGCACTTACTCTTGGTACCAACCATATGGGTAGGTAACACACTTACTCTTGGTACCAACCATATGGATAAGTAACGCACCTACTCTTGGTACCAACCATAGGGGTAGGTAACGCACTTACACTTGGTACCAACCATATAGGTAAGTAGCGTACTTACTATTGGTACCAACCATATGGGTAAGTAACGTACTTATTCTTGGTACCAACCATATGGGTAAGTAACGCACTTAGTCTTGGTACCAACCATATGGGTAGGTAAAGCACTTAATCTTGGAACCAACCATACGGGTAAGTAACGCACTTACTCTTAGTACCAACCATATGGGTAAGTAACCCAGTTACTCTTGGTACCAACCATATGGGTAAGTAACGTACTTACTTTTGGTACCAACCATATGGGTAAGAAACGCACTTATTCTTGGTACCAACCATATAGGTAAGTAAGGCACTTACTCTTGGTACCAACCACATGGGTTAGTAACGTACTTACTCTTGGTACCAACCATATGCGTAAAAAACGCACTAACTCTTAGTACCAACCATATGGGTAAGTAACGCACTTACTCTTGGTACCAACCACATGGGTTAGTAACGTACTTACTCTGGGTACGAACCATATGGGTAAGAAACGCACATACTCTTGGTACCAACCATATGGGTAAGTAACGCACTTACTCTTGGTACCAACCATATAGGTAAGTAACGCACTTACTCTTGGTACCTACCATATGGGCAAGTAACGTACTTACTCTTACAACCAACCATATGGGTAAGTAACGTACTAAATCTTGATACCAACCATATGGGTAAGTAACGCACTTACTTTTGTAACCAACCACATGGGTAGGTAACGCACTTACTCTTGGTACCAACCATATAGGTAAGTAACGCACTTACTCTTGGTACCAACCATGTGGGTAAGTAACGCACTTACGTTTGGAACCAACCACATGGGTAGGTAACGCACTTACTCTTGGTACCAACCATATAGGTAAGTAACGCACTTACTCTTGGTACCAACCATATGGGAAAGTAACATACTAAGTCTTGGTACCAACCATATGGGTAAGTAACGCAATTACTCTTGGTACCAACCATATGGGTAAGAAACGCACTTATTCTTGGTACCAACCATATGAGTAAGTAAGGCACTTACTCTTGGTACCAACCACATGGGTTAGTAACGTACTTACTCTTGGTACCAACCATATGGGTAAAAAACGCACTTACTCTTTGTACCAACCATATGGGTAAAGCACTTAAGCTTGGTACCAACCATATGGGTAAGTAACGCACTTACTCTTGGTACCAACCATATGGGTAGGTAACGCACTTACTCTTGGTACCAACCATATAGGTAAGTAACGCACTTACTCTTGGTACCAACTAAATGGGTAAGTAACGCACTTACTCTTGGTACCAACCATATGGGTAGGTAACACACTTACTCTTGGTACCAACCATATGGATAAGTAACGCACCTACTCTTGGTACCAACCATAGGGGTAGGTAACGCACTTTCACTTGGTACCAACCATATAGGTAAGTAACGTACTTACTCTTGGTACCAACCATATGGGTAATTAACGTACTTATTCTTGGTACCAACCATATGGGTAAGTAATGCACTTAGTCTTGGTACCAACCATATGGGTAGGTAAAGCACTTAATCTTGGAACCAACCATACGGGTAAATAACGCACTTACTCTTAGTACCAACCATATGGGTAAGTAACGCAATTACTCTTGGTACCAACCATATGGGTAAGAAACGCACTTATTCTTGGTACCAACCATATGGGTAAGTAAGGCACTTACTCTTGGTACCAACCACATGGGTTAGTAACGTACTTACTCTTGGTACCAACCATATGGGTAAAAAACGCACTTACTCTTTGTACCAACCATATGGGTAAAGCACTTAAGCTTGGTACCAACCATATGGGTAAGTAACGCACTTACTCTTGGTACCAACCATATGGGTAGGTAACGCACTTACTCTTGGTACCAACCATATAGGTAAGTAACGCACTTACTCTTGGTACCAACTAAATGGGTAAGTAACGCACTTACTCTTGGTACCAACCATATGGGTAGGTAACACACTTACTCTTGGTACCAACCATATGGATAAGTAACGCACCTACTCTTGGTACCAACCATAGGGGTAGGTAACGCACTTTCACTTGGTACCAACCATATAGGTAAGTAACGTACTTATTCTTGGTACCAACCATATGGGTAATTAACGTACTTATTCTTGGTACCAACCATATGGGTAAGTACCGCACTTAGTCTTGGTACCAACCATATGGGTAGGTAAAGCACTGAATCTTGGAACCAACCATACGGGTAAGTAACGCACTTACTCTTAGTACCAACCATATGGGTAAGTAACCCAGTTACTCTTGGTACCAACCATATGGGTTAGTAACGTACTTACTCTTGGTACCAACCATATGCGTAAAAAACGCACTTACTCTTAGTACCAACCATATGGGTAAGTAACGCACTTACTCTTGGTACCAACTACATGGGTTAGTAACGTACTTACTCTGGGTACGAACCATATGGGTAAGAAACGCACATACTCTTGGTACCAACCATATGGGTAAGTAACGCACTTACTCTTGGTACCAACCATATAGGTAAGTAACGCACTTACTCTTGGTACCTACCATATGGGCAAGTAACGTACTTACTCTTACAACCAACCATATGGGTAAGTAACGTACTAAATCTTGGTACCAACCATATGGGTAAGTAACGCACTTACTTTTGTAACCAACCACATGGGTAGGTAACGCACTTACTCTTGGTACCAACCATATAGGTAAGTAACGCACTTACTCTTGGTACCAACCATGTGGGTAAGTAACGCACTTACGTTTGGAACCAACCACATGGGTAGGTAACGCACTTACTCTTGGTACCAACCATATAGGTAAGTAACGCACTTACTCTTGGTACCTACCATATGGGCAAGTAACGTACTTACTCTTACAACCAACCATATGGGTAAGTAACGTACTAAATCTTGATACCAACCATATGGGTAAGTAACGCACTTACTTTTGTAACCAACCACATGGGTAGGTAACGCACTTACTCTTGGTACCAACCATATAGGTAAGTAACGCACTTACTCTTGGTACCAACCATGTGGGTAAGTAACGCACTTACGTTTGGAACCAACCACATGGGTAGGTAACGCACTTACTCTTGGTACCAACCATATAGGTAAGTAACGCACTTACTCTTGGTACCAACCATATGGGAAAGTAACATACTAACTCTTGGTACCAACCATATGGGTAAGTAACGCAATTACTCTTGGTACCAACCATATGGGAAAGAAACGCACTTATTCTTGGTACCAACCATATGGGTAAGTAAGGCACTTACTCTTGGTACCAACCACATGGGTTAGTAACGTACTTACTCTTGGTACCAACCATATGGGTAAAAAACGCACTTACTCTTTGTACCAACCATATGGGTAAAGCACTTAAGCTTGGTACCAACCATATGGGTAAGTAACGCACTTACTCTTGGTACCAACCATATGGGTAGGTAACGCACTTACTCTTGGTACCAATCATATAGGTAAGTAACGCACTTACTCTTGGTACCAACTAAATGGGTAAGTAACGCACTTACTCTTGGTACCAACCATATGGGTAGGTAACACACTTACTCTTGGTACCAACCATATGGATAAGTAACGCACCTACTCTTGGTACCAACCATAGGGGTAGGTAACGCACTTTCACTTGGTACCAACCATATAGGTAAGTAACGTACTTACTCTTGGTACCAACCATATGGGTAATTAACGTACTTATTCTTGGTACCAACCATATGGGTAAGTAACGCACTTAGTCTTGGTACCAACCATATGGGTAGGTAAAGCACTTAATCTTGGAACCAACCATACGGGTAAGTAACGCACTTACTCTTATTACCAACCATATGGGTAAGTAACCCAGTTACTCTTGGTACCAACCATATGGGTAAGTAACGTACTTACTTTTGGTACCAACCATATGGGTAAGAAACGCACTTACTATTGGTACCAACTAAATGGTAGCACTTACTCTTGGTACCAACCATATGGGTAGGTAACACACTTACTCTTGGTACCAACCATATGGATAAGTAACGCACCTACTCTTGGTACCAACCATAGGGGTAGGTAACGCACTTACACTTGGTACCAACCATATAGGTAAGTAGCGTACTTACTATTGGTACCAACCATATGGGTAAGTAACGTACTTATTCTTGGTACCAACCATATGGGTAAGTAACGCACTTAGTCTTGGTACCAACCATATGGGTAGGTAAAGCACTTAATCTTGGAACCAACCATACGGGTAAGTAACGCACTTACTCTTAGTACCAACCATATGGGTAAGTAACCCAGTTACTCTTGGTACCAACCATATGGGTAAGTAACGTACTTACTTTTGGTACCAACCATATGGGTAAGAAACGCACTTATTCTTGGTACCAACCATATAGGTAAGTAAGGCACTTACTCTTGGTACCAACCACATGGGTTAGTAACGTACTTACTCTTGGTACCAACCATATGCGTAAAAAACGCACTTACTCTTAGTACCAACCATATGGGTAAGTAACGCACTTACTCTTGGTACCAACCACATGGGTTAGTAACGTACTTACTCTGGGTACGAACCATATGGGTAAGAAACGCACATACTCTTGGTACCAACCATATGGGTAAGTAACGCACTTACTCTTGGTACCAACCATATAGGTAAGTAACGCACTTACTCTTGGTACCTACCATATGGGCAAGTAACGTACTTACTCTTACAACCAACCATATGGGTAAGTAACGTACTAAATCTTGGTACCAACCATATGGGTAAGTAACGCACTTACTTTTGTAACCAACCATATGGGTAGGTAACGCACTTACTCTTGGTACCAACCATATAGGTAAGTAACGCACTTACTCTTGGTACCAACCATGTGGGTAAGTAACGCACTTACGTTTGGAACCAACCACATGGGTAGGTAACGCACTTACTCTTGGTACCAACCATATAGGTAAGTAACGCACTTACTCTTGGTACCAACCATATGGGTAAGTAACATACTAACTCTTGGTACCAACCATATGGGTAAGTAACGCAATTACTCTTGGTACCAACCATATGGGTAAGAAACGCACTTATTCTTGGTACCAACCATATGGGTAAGTAAGGCACTTACTCTTGGTACCAACCACATGGGTTAGTAACGTACTTACTCTTGGTACCAACCATATGGGTAAAAAACGCACTTACTCTTTGTACCAACCATATGGGTAAAGCACTTAAGCTTGGTACCAACCATATGGGTAAGTAACGCACTTACTCTTGGTACCAACCATATGGGTAGGTAACGCACTTACTCTTGGTACCAACCATATAGGTAAGTAACGCACTTACTCTTGGTACCAACTAAATGGGTAAGTAACGCACTTACTCTTGGTAGCAACCATATGGGTAGGTAACACACTTACTCTTGGTACCAACCATATGGATAAGTAACGCACCTACTCTTGGTACCAGCCATAGGGGTAGGTAACGCACTTTCACTTGGTACCAACCATATAGGTAAGTAACGTACTTACTCTTGGTACCAACCATATGGGTAAGTAACGTACTTATTCTTGGTACCAACCATATGGGTAAGTAACGCACTTAGTCTTGGTACCAACCATATGGGTAGGTAAAGCACTTAATCTTGGAACCAACCATACGGGTAAGTAACGCACTTACTCTTAGTACCAACCATATGGGTAAGTAACCCAGTTACTCTTGGTACCAACCATATGGGTAAGTAACGTACTTACTTTTGGTACCAACCATATGGGTAAGAAACGCACTTATTCTTGGTACCAACCATATAGGTAAGTAAGGCACTTACTCTTGGTACCAACCACATGGGTTAGTAACGTACTTACTCTTGGTACCAACCATATGCGTAAAAAATGCACTTACTCTTAGTACCAACCATATGGGTAAGTAACGCACTTACTCTTGGTACCAACCACATGGGTTAGTAACGTACTTACTCTGGGTACGAACCATATGGGTAAGAAACGCACATACTCTTGGTACCAACCATATGGGTAAGTAACGCACTTACTCTTGGTACCAACCATATAGGTAAGTAACGCACTTACTCTTGGTACCTACCATATGGGCAAGTAACGTACTTACTCTTACAACCAACCATATGGGTAAGTAACGTACTAAATCTTGGTACCAACCATATGGATAAGTAACGCACTTACTTTTGTAACCAACCACATGGGTAGGTAACGCACTTACTCTTGGTACCAACCATATAGGTAAGTAACGCACTTACTCTTGGTACCAACCATGTGGGTAAGTAACGCACTTACGTTTGGAACCAACCACATGGGTAGGTAACGCACTTACTCTTGGTACCAACCATATAGGTAAGTAACGCACTTACTCTTGGTACCAACCATATGGGTAAGTAACATACTAACTCTTGGTACCAACCATATGGGTAAGTAACGCAATTACTCTTGGTACCAACCATATGGGTAAGAAACGCACTTATTCTTGGTACCAACCATATGGGTAAGTAAGGCACTTACTCTTGGTACCAACCACATGGGTTAGTAACGTACTTACTCTTGGTACCAACCATATGGGTAAAAAACGCACTTACTCTTTGTACCAACCATATGGGTAAAGCACTTAAGCTTGGTACCAACCATATGGGTAAGTAACGCACTTACTCTTGGTACCAACCATATGGGTAGGTAACGCACTTACTCTTGGTACCAACCATATAGGTAAGTAACGCACTTACTCTTGGTACCAACTAAATGGGTAAGTAACGCACTTACTCTTGGTACCAACCATATGGGTAGGTAACACACTTACTCTTGGTACCAACCATATGGATAAGTAACGCACCTACTCTTGGTACCAGCCATAGGGGTAGGTAACGCACTTTCACTTGGTACCAACCATATAGGTAAGTAACGTACTTACTCTTGGTACCAACCATATGGGTAAGTAACGTACTTATTCTTGGTACCAACCATATGGGTAAGTAACGCACTTAGTCTTGGTACCAACCATATGGGTAGGTAAAGCACTTAATCTTGGAACCAACCATACGGGTAAGTAACGCACTTACTCTTAGTACCAACCATATGGGTAAGTAACCCAGTTACTCTTGGTACCAACCATATGGGTAAGTAACGTACTTACTTTTGGTACCAACCATATGGGTAAGAAACGCACTTATTCTTGGTACCAACCATATAGGTAAGTAAGGCACTTACTCTTGGTACCAACCACATGGGTTAGTAACGTACTTACTCTTGGTACCAACCATATGCGTAAAAAACGCACTTACTCTTAGTACCAACCATATGGGTAAGTAACGCACTTACTCTTGGTACCAACCACATGGGTTAGTAACGTACTTACTCTGGGTACGAACCATATGGGTAAGAAACGCACATACTCTTGGTACCAACCATATGGGTAAGTAACGCACTTACTCTTGGTACCAACCATATAGGTAAGTAACGCACTTACTCTTGGTACCTACCATATGGGCAAGTAACGTACTTACTCTTACAACCAACCATATGGGTAAGTAACGTACTAAATCTTGATACCAACCATATGGGTAAGTAACGCACTTACTTTTGTAACCAACCACATGGGTAGGTAACGCACTTACTCTTGGTACCAACCATATAGGTAAGTAACGCACTTACTCTTGGTACCAACCATGTGGGTAAGTAACGCACTTACGTTTGGAACCAACCACATGGGTAGGTAACGCACTTACTCTTGGTACCAACCATATAGGTAAGTAACGCACTTACTCTTGGTACCATCCATATGGGTAAGTAACATACTAACTCTTGGTACCAACCATATGGGTAAGTAACGCAATTACTCTTGGTACCAACCATATGGGTAAGAAACGCACTTATTCTTGGTACCAACCATATGGGTAAGTAAGGCACTTACTCTTGGTACCAACCACATGGGTTAGTAACGTACTTACTCTTGGTACCAACCATATGGGTAAAAAACGCACTTACTCTTTGTACCAACCATATGGGTAAAGCACTTAAGCTTGGTACCAACCATATGGGTAAGTAACGCACTTACTCTTGGTACCAACCATATGGGTAGGTAACGCACTTACTCTTGGTACCAACCATATAGGGAAGTAACGCACTTACTCTTGGTACCAACTAAATGGGTAAGTAACGCACTTACTCTTGGTACCAACCATATGGGTAGGTAACACACTTACTCTTGGTACCAACCATATGGATAAGTAACGCACCTACTCTTGGTACCAGCCATAGGGGTAGGTAACGCACTTTCACTTGGTACCAACCATATAGGTAAGTAACGTACTTACTCTTGGTACCAACCATATGGGTAAGTAACGTACTTATTCTTGGTACCAACCATATGGGTAAGTAACGCACTTAATCTTGGTACCAACCATATGGGTAGGTAAAGCACTTAATCTTGGAACCAACCATACGGGTAAGTAACGCACTTACTCTTAGTACCAACCATATGGGTAAGTAACCCAGTTACTCTTGGTACCAACCATATGGGTAAGTAACGTACTTACTTTTGGTACCAACCATATGGGTAAGAAACGCACTTATTCTTGGTACCAACCCTATGGGTAAGAAACGCACTTAGTCTTGGTACCAACCATATGGGTAAGTAACACACTTACTCTTTGTACCAACCATATGGGTAAGTAACACACTTACTCTTCGTACCAACCAGGTAAGTAACGCACTTACTCTTGGCACCAACCATATGGGTAGGTAACGCACTTACTGTTGGTACCAACCATATAGGTAAGTAACGCACTTACTCTTGGAACCAACCATATGGGTAGGTTACGCTCTTACTCTTGGTACCAACAATATCCGTAGGAAAATCACTCAATCTTGGTACCAACCATACGGGTAAGTAATGCACTTACTCTTGGTACCAACCATATGGGCACGTAACCCAGTTACTCCTGGTACCAACCATATGGGTAAGTAACGAACTTACTCTTGGTACCAACCATATGGGTAAGAAACGCACTTACTCTTGGTACCAACCATATGGGTAAGAAACGCACTTACTCTTGGTACCAACCATATGGGTAAGAAATGCACTTGCTCTTAGTACCAACCATATGGGTAAGTAACGCACTTACTCTTGGTACCAACCATATGGGTAGGTAACGCACTTACTACCATACAGCTACGTAATGCACTTACTCTTGGTACCAACCATATGGGTAAGTATCGTACTTACACTTGGTACCAACCATATGGGTAAGTAACGCACTAACTCTTGGTACCAACCATATGGGCAAGTAACCCAGTTACTCTTGGTACCAACCATATGGGTAAAAAACGTACTTACTCTTAGTACCAGCCATATGGGTAAGAAACGCACTTACTCTGGGTACGAACCATATGGGTAAGAAACGCACCTACTCTTGGTACCAACCATATGGGTAAGAAACGCACTTACTCTTAGTACCAACCATACGGGTAAGTAACGCACTAACTCTTGGTACCAACCATATGGGTAGGTAAAGCACTTAATCTTGGTACCAACCATATGGGTAAGTAGCCCAGTTACTCTTGCTACCAACCATATGGGTAAGTAACGTACTTACTCTTGGTACCAGCCATATGGGTAAGAAACGCACTTACTCTGGGTACGAACCATATGGGTAAGAAAAGCACCTACTCTTGGTACCAACCATATGGGTAAGAAACGCACTTACTCTTAGTACCAACCATATGGGTAAGTAACGCACTAACTCTTGGTACCAACCATATGGGTAGGTAAAGCACTTAATCTTGGTACCAACCATATGGGTAAGTAACCCAGTTACTCTTGGTACCAACCATATGGGTAAGTAACGTACTTGTTCTTGGTACCAGCCATATGGGTAAGAAACGCACTTACTCTTGGTACCAAACATATGGGAAAATAACGTACATACTCTTGGAACCAACCATAGGGGTAGGTTACGCACTTACTCTTTGTACCAACCATATAGGTAAGTAACGCACTTACTCTTGGTACCAACCATATGGGTAAGTAACGTCCTAACTCTTGGTACCAACCATATGGGTAAGTAACGTACTAACTCTTGGTACCAACCATATGAGTAAGTAACGTACTTACTCTTGGTACCAACCATATGGGTAAGTAACGTACGTTTTCTTGGTACCAACCATATGGGTAAGTAACGCACTTACTCTTGGTACCAACCATGTGGGTAAGTAAGGCATTTACTTTTGGAACCTACCTCATGGGTAGGTAACGCACTTACTCTTGGTATCAACCATATGGGTAAGTAACGCACTTACTCTTGGTACCAACCATATGGGTAGGTAACGCACTTACTACCATACAGTTACGTAACGCACTTACTCTTGGTACCAACCATATGGGTAAGTAACGCACTAACTCTTGGTACCAACCATATGGGTAGGTAAAGCACTTAATCTTGGTACCAACCATATGGGCAAGTAACCCAGTTACTCTTGGTACCAACCATATGGGTAAAAAACGTACTTACTCTTAGTACCAGCCATATGGGTAAGAAACGCACTTACTCTGGGTACGAACCATATGGGTAAGAAACGCACCTACTCTTGGTACCAACCATATGGGTAAGTAACGTACTTACTCTTGGTACCAGCCATATGGGTAAGAAACGCACTTACTCTTGGTACCAAACATATGGGAAAATAACGTACATACTCTTGGAACCAACCATATGGGTAGGTTACGCACTTACTCTTTGTACCAACCATATAGGTAAGTAACGCACTTACTCTTCGTACCAACCATATGGGTAAGTAACGTCCTAACTCTTGGTACCAACCATATGGGTAAGTAACGTACTAACTCTTGGTACCAACCATATGAGTAAGTAACGTACTTACTCTTGGTACCAACCATATGGGTAAGTAACGTACGTTTTCTTGGTACCAACCATATGGGTAAGTAACGCACTTACTCTTGGTACCAACCATGTGGGTAAGTAAGGCATTTACTTTTGGAACCTACCTCATGGGTAGGTAACGCACTTACTCTTGGTACCAACCATATAGGTAAGTAACGCACTTACTCTTGGTACCAACCATATGGGTAAGTAATGTACTAACTCTTGGTACCAACCATATGGGTCAGTAACGCACTTACTCTTGGTACCAACCATGTGGGTATGTAACGCACTAACTCTTGGTACCAACCATATGGGTAAGTAACATACTTACACTTGGTACCAACCATATGGGTAAGAAACGCACTTACTCTTGGTACCAACCATATGGGTAAGTAACGCACTTACTCTTGGTACCAACCACATGGGTGAGTAACGTACTTACTCTGGGTACGAGCCATATGGGTAAGAAACGCACTTACTCTTGGTACCAACCATATGGGTAAGTAACGAACTTACTCTTGGTACCAACCATATGGGTAAGAAACGCACTTACTCTTGGTACCAACCATATGGGTAAGAAACGCACTTACTCTTGGTACCAACCATATGGGTAAGAAACGCACTTGCTCTTAGTACCAACCATATGGGTAAGTAACGCACTTACTCTTGGTACCAACCATATGGGTAGGTAACGCACTTACTACCATACAGTTACGTAACGCACTTACTCTTGGTACCAACCATATGGGTAAGTATCGTACTTACTCTTGGTACCAACCATATGGGTAAGTAACGCACTAACTCTTGGTACCAACCATATGGGTAGGTAAAGCACTTAATCTTGGTACCAACCATATGGGTAAGTAACCCAGTTACTCATGGTACCAACCATATGGGTAAGTAACGTACTTACTCTTGGTACCAGCCATATGGGTAAGAAACACACTTACTCTGGGTACGAACCATATGGGTAAGAAACGCACCTACTCTTGGTACCAACCATATGGGTAAGAAACGCACTTACTCTTAGTACCAACCATATGGGTAAGTAACGCACTAACTCTTGGTACCATCCATATGGGTAGGTAAAGCACTTAATCTTGGTACCAACCATATGGGTAAGTAACCCAGTTACTCTTGGTACCAACCATATGGGTAAGTAACGTACTTACTCTTGGTACCAGTCATATGGGTAAGAAACGCACTTACTCTGGGTACGAACCATATGGGTAAGAAACGCACCTACTCTTGGTACCAACCATATGGGTAAGAAACGCACTTACTCTTGGTACCAAACAAATGGGAAAATAACGTACATACTCTTGGAACCAACCATATGGGTAGGTTACGCACTTACTCTTTGTACCAACCATATAGGTAAGTAACGCACTTACTCTTGATACCAACCATATGGGTAAGTAACGTCCTAACTCTTGGTACCAACCATATGGGTAAGTAACGTACTAACTCTTGGTACCAACCATATGGGTAAGTAACGTACGTTTTCTTGGTACCAACCATATGGGTAAGTAACGTACTTACTCTTGGTACCAACCATGTGGGTAAGTAAGGCATTTACTTTTGGAACCTACCACATGGGTAGGTAACGCACTTACTCTTGGTACCAACCATATAGGTAAGTAACGCACTTACTCTTGGTACCAACCATATGGATAAGTAATGTACTAACTCTTGGTACCAACCATATGGGTCAGTAACGCACTTACTTTTGGTACCAACCATTTGGGTATGTAACGCACTAACTCTTGGTACCAACCATTTGGGTAAGTAACGCACTTACTCTTGGTACCAACCACATGGATGAGTAACGTACTTACTCTGGGTACGAGCCATATGGGTAAGAAACGCACTTACTCTTGGTACCAACCATATGGGTAAGTAACGCACTTACTCTTGGTACCAACCACATGGGTTAGTAACGTACTTACTCTGGGTACGAACCATATGGGTAAGAAACGAACTTACTCTTGGTACCAACCATATGGGTAAGTAACGCACTTACTCTTTGTACCAACCATATAGGTAAGTAACGCACTTACTCTTGGTACCAACCATATGGGTAAGTAATGTACTTACTCTTGGAACCACCCATATGGGTAAGTAACGTACTTTTTCTTGATACCAACCATATGGATAAGTAACGCACTTACTCTTGGTACCAACCATGTGGGTAAGTATCGCACTTACTTTTGGAACCAACCACATAGGTAGGTAACGCGCTTACTCTTGGTACCAACCATATGGGTAAGTAACGCACTTACTCTTGGTACCAACCATATGGGTAAGTAACGTACTAACTCTTGGTACCAACCATATGGGTAAGTAACGTACTAACTCTTGGTACCAACCATATGAGTAAGTAACGTACTTACTCTTGGTACCAACCATATGGGTAAGTAACGTACGTTTTCTTGGTACCAACCATATGGGTAAGTAACGCACTTACTCTTGGTACCAACCATGTGGGTAAGTAAGGCATTTACTTTTGGAACCTACCTCATGGGTAGGTAACGCACTTACTCTTGGTACCAACCATATAGGTAAGTAACGTACTTACTCTTGGTACCAACCATATGGGTAAGTAATGTACTAACTCTTGGTACCAACCATATGGGTCAGTAACGCACTTACTCTTGGTACCAACCATGTGGGTATGTAACGCACTAACTCTTGGTACCAACCATATGGGTAAGTAACATACTTACTCTTGGTACCAACCATATGGGTAAGAAACGCACTTACTCTTGGTACCAACCATATGGGTAAGTAACGCACTTACTCTTGGTACCAACCACATGGGTGAGTAACGTACTTACTCTGGGTACGAGCCATATGGGTAAGAAACGCACTTACTCTTGGTACCAACCATATGGGTAAGTAACGAACTTACTCTTGGTACCAACCATATGGGTAAGAAACGCACTTACTCTTGGTACCAACCATATGGGTAAGAAACGCACTTACTCTTGGTACCAACCATATGGGTAAGAAACGCACTTGCTCTTAGTACCAACCATATGGGTAAGTAACGCACTTACTCTTGGTACCAACCATATGGGTAGGTAACGCACTTACTACCATACAGTTACGTAACGCACTTACTCTTGGTACCAACCATATGGGTAAGTATCGTACTTACTCTTGGTACCAACCATATGGGTAAGTAACGCACTAACTCTTGGTACCAACCATATGGGTAGGTAAAGCACTTAATCTTGGTACCAACCATATGGGTAAGTAACCCAGTTACTCTTGGTACCAACCATATGGGTAAGTAACGTACTTACTCTTGGTACCAGCCATATGGGTAAGAAACGCACTTACTCTGGGTACGAACCATATGGGTAAGAAACGCACCTACTCTTGGTACCAACCATATGGGTAAGAAACGCACTTACTCTTAGTACCAACCATATGGGTAAGTAACGCACTAACTCTTGGTACCATCCATATGGGTAGGTAAAGCACTTAATCTTGGTACCAACCATATGGGTAAGTAACCCAGTTACTCTTGGTACCAACCATATGGGTAAGTAACGTACTTACTCTTGGTACCAGTCATATGGGTAAGAAACGCACTTACTCTGGGTACGAACCATATGGGTAAGAAACGCACCTACTCTTGGTACCAACCATATGGGTAAGAAACGCACTTACTCTTGGTACCAAACAAATGGGAAAATAACGTACATACTCTTGGAACCAACCATATGGGTAGGTTACGCACTTACTCTTTGTACCAACCATATAGGTAAGTAACGCACTTACTCTTGATACCAACCATATGGGTAAGTAACGTCCTAACTCCTGGTACCAACCATATGGGTAAGTAACGTACTAACTCTTGGTACCAACCATATGAGTAAGTAACGTACTTACTCTTGGTACCAACCATATGGGTAAGTAACGTACGTTTTCTTGGTACCAACCATATGGGTAAGTAACGTACTTACTCTTGGTACCAACCATGTGGGTAAGTAAGGCATTTACTTTTGGAACCTACCACATGGGTAGGTAACGCACTTACTCTTGGTACCAACCATATAGGTAAGTAACGCACTTACTCTTGGTACCAACCATATGGATAAGTAATGTACTAACTCTTGGTACCAACCATATGGGTCAGTAACGCACTTACTCTTGGTACCAACCATTTGGGTATGTAACGCACTAACTCTTGGTACCAACCATTTGGGTAAGTAACGCACTTACTCTTGGTACCAACCACATGGATGAGTAAAGTAGTTACTCTGGGTACGAGCCATATGGGTAAGAAACGCACTTACTCTTGGTACCAACCATATGGGTTAGTAACGTACTTACTCTGGGTACGAACCATATGGGTAAGAAACGCACTTACTCTTGGTACCAACCATATGGGTAAGTAACGCACTTACTCTTTGTACCAACCATATAGGTAAGTAACGCACTTACTCTTGGTACCAACCATATGGGTAAGTAATGTACTTACTCTTGGAACCACCCATATGGGTAAGTAACGTACTTTTTCTTGATACCAACCATATGGATAAGTAACGCACTTACTCTTGGTACCAACCATGTGGGTAAGTATCGCACTTACTTTTGGAACCAACCACATAGGTAGGTAACGCGCTTACTCTTGGTACCAACCATATGGGTAAGTAACGCACTTACTCTTGGTACCAACCATATGGGTAAGTAACGTACTAACTCTTGGTACCATCCATATGGGTAAGTAACGCACTAACTCTTGGTACCATCCATATGGGTAAGTAACGTACTTACTCTTGGAACCAACCATATGGGTAAGTAACGTACTTTTTGTTGATACCAACCATATGGGTAAATAACGCACTTACTCTTGGTACCAACCATGTGGGTAAGTAACGCACTTACTTTTGGAACCAACCACATGCATAGGTAACGCACTTACTCTTGGTACCAACCATATGGGTAAGTAACGCACTTACTCTTGGTACCAACCATATGGGTAAGTAACGTACTAACTCTTGGTACCATCCATATGGGTAAGTAACGCACTTACTCTTGGTACCAACCATATGGGTAAGTAACGCACTTACTCTTGGTACCAACCACATGGGTTAGTAACGTACTTACTCTGGGTACGAGCCATTTGGGTAAGAAACGCACTTACTCTTGGTACCATCCATATGGGTAAGTAACGCACTTACTCTTGGTACCAACCACATGGGTTAGTAACGTACTTACTCTGGGTACCAACCATATGGGTAAGTAACGCACTTACTCTTGGTACCAACCATATAGGTAAGTAACGCACTTACTCTCGGAACCAACCATATGGGTAGGTTACGCACTTTTTCTTTGTACCAACCATATGGATAAGTAACGCACTGGTACCAACCATGTGGGTAAGTAACGCACTTACTTTTGGAACCAACCACATGGGTAAGAAACGCACTTACTCTTGGTACCAACCATATGGGTAAGTAACGCACTTACTCTTGGTACCAACCATATGGGTAAGTAACGTACTAACTCTTGGTACCCTCCATATGGGTAAGTAACGCACTAACTCTTGGTACCATCCATATGGGTAAGTAACGTACTTACTCTTGGAACCAACCATATGGGTGAGTAACGTACTTTTTGTTGATACCAACCATACGGGTAAGTAACGCACTTACTCTTGGTACCAACCATGTGGGTAAGTAACGCACTTACTTTTGGAACCAACCAAATGCGTAGGTAACGCACTTACTATTGGTACCAACCATATGGGTAAGTAACGCACTTACTCTTGGTACCAACCATATGGGTAAGTAACCTACTAACTCTTTGTACCATCCATATGGGTAAGTAACGCACATACTCTTGGTACCAACCATATGGGTAAGAAACGCACTTACTCTTGGTACCAACAATATGGGTAAGTAACGCAGTTACTATTAGTACCAACGATATGGGCAAGTAACGCACTTACTCTTGGTACCAACCATATGGAAAAGTAACGCAGTTACTCTTATTACCAACCATACGGGTAAGTAACGCACTTACTCTTGGTACCAACCATATGGGAAAGTAACCACTTACTCTTGGTACCAACCCTAAGGGTAAGTAATGCACTTACTCTTACCGTAGGGTTGCACCAACAAACTCCCCCTCGGATTGTTGGCCTTATGATCTGCTCCTCTCAGTTTAGAGCCATCCCAGCCAGCTTGCAGCACTTCCAATGCTGCTGCTCCACCAGCCTCTTGGTCATCATGTATGCCGGCTGCCCTGTCGTCTTCACGTAGTTCAGCTCAACTTCACCCGCGGCCACCATGCTCCTCGTCCAGGGCCACTTCACCCTCATGTGCTTGGTGAGGCCATGCAACACGGGGTTCTTAGCTAGTGAATTGGCACCCTGGCTGTCACAGTAGAGTGGGGTAGGTCCTTGCTGCTCCTCCCCCAATTCAGCTAACAATCACCGCTGCCACACAATCTCCCGTGCGGCACGGAAGAGTGCCATGTACTCGAATTCCACCGAGCTTAGAGCTTGGTCCACCTGCTTCTTTCTTTCCCAAGCAGTTCAGCCTCCACCTACACAGCAGATGAAGCCTCCCACACTTGTCATGTCCTCTGGTTCCGATGCATAAGAAGCATCCGAGTAAGCGGTGAGGAACAAGCGCCCAGGTTCAACACCATCCGCGCTCTTTTGGCGCCTTTGTGCCGCCGCCGAGTATTGCAGGCCAACGGTCGGTGTTTGGCCAAGGTACTTGGCCACCCTCATTCCAGCTGCTACCTGCTCCTCATTAGGGCATTGCACAACCCTTGCCAGCTGCCTGGTAGCAAAGGCAACGTCCGGTCGTGTGTTGACGGCCGCGTACATGAGGCTGCCCACCAACGAGTGAAATCGGCGCCTCTCCTCTTCACCAACGCTCTCCTCCTCTGGTCCCTTCACACACTTGAACCCAGAAGGGAATAGAGTAGCCACATGGCCTTCACTCTGCCCAAAGTTGGCAGCCAATGCCTCCAGGTACTTTCGTTGATGCACCCGCATCGACCGCTTCTCCACGTCACGTTTGATATGAAGCCCGAGGTAGAAATTCACATCACCAAGGGCCTTGCACTTGAACTTATCCTGAAGCTTCAGCATCACCTCCTTCACAAGGTCAGAGGAGGGTGAGAAGATGAGGATGTCGTCCACATAGACGACCATGAAGCTCCTCTGCTCCCCCTCGCAAGCATGAACAAGGAGTGATCGGCCGTTGAGGGAGTGAAGCCGATCTCCTCCAAAACTTCTCGCAGCTTCAAGTACCACTGCCTAGGGGCCTGCTTCAGCCCATAAAGGGCCTTCTTCAGCTTCAAAACTCTGCCACTACCATCATCAAACCCCTCTGGCTGCGCCAAGAAAATCTCTTCTTCAAGGATGCCGTTGAGGAACGCGGTTGTGACGTCCATCTGCTTCACCACCCATCCTTTGATGGCAGCCCCCGCGAGTAGGGTCCGCAGCGTCGTCGGCTTCACCACAGGAGCAAACAACTCCTTGAAGTCCACCTTCTCCTTCTGCTGGTACCCCTTGGCCACAAGCCTAGACTTGTAGCGCTCGATCTTGCCGTCGGCGTCCGACTTGATCTTGAAGAGCCACTTGGACGTTATCGCCTTACGTCCCTCCGGTAGCTCCACCAATTCCCACGTGTCATTCTCCTCAATACTCTTCATCTCGCTCTCCATGGCCTTCTTCCACTCCTCAGCATCACTACTCTCCAAGGCCTCCTTGAGAGTTGCTGGTTCTCCCGGCATCTCCATCGGAGAGAAGAGGACGAACGCACATTCCTCGTACTCACTTTCCTCATCATCTCCAACCATCATTGCCGCTCCGGCCAGGGCTGACTTGCCCTGCTTTCCCGGTGCATCATAGGTCAGCCTATTAGGGGCTTGAACTCTCCTCTTTCCCCTTCCTTCCTCCTCAGCTGCAGGGACATGAAGGCCTTGGCGTTGCTGCGGGGTGACTCGGATCCGCGGAGCACTCGTAGTGCGAGAAGGAAGTGTCGGTGCACGCTCGCTTTCTTGCTGCACCTCCTCCCCCTCTTCTTCTCCATTCATGGCCTCCTCTCCCCCATTCACAAGAGGAGATTGCCTTGTGATGGTGCTGCCACTGCTCAGCTCCAAAGGCAGCTCCACATGCTCCAAACCGGAACTCTTCACCTCCCCAAACCGCACGCCTATATTCGCCTCATTCTCCGCCTTCCAATCCTTGTACATCAGGTTCTCCATGAACTTGCAGTCCCTGCTCACCAAGAATTTCTTGGTGAATGGGTCCCAAATAAGCCACCCCTTGCTGTTTTGAGCCATGCCCAAGTGCACAGCCCATATCGCTTTGGCACCAAGCTTGTTGTGCCGAAGATGCTTAGGCACGAGCGCCATGCACATGCACCCGAACACCCGAAGCATATCCACCTTTGGCTTCCTTCCAATCCACTCCACATAGGGCACCCATTTGTCTGCTCCCACATGAGTCAAGGCTCTGTTCTTGGCCACACACGCACTCCGCACCGCATCAGGCCAGAAGTAATCGGGTAGCCCGGCTTCAATGAGCAACCCGCGTCCCGTCTCCGTGATGGTCCGGTTCGCTCGCTCGGCGATGCCGTTCATTGCAGGGGAGTATGGCATGGTAAGGGAGTGCCTTATGCCATTCTTCTTCAGCCACAATGAAAACTCCTTGCTCAGGAACTCTCCCCCTCGATCGGTGCGGATTGACTTCACTAGCCGGTCTTGTTGCCGCTCCACCATCGGCAACCAATCGGTCTTCACCATTTCCGCCACGTCGCTTTTCTTGGACATCACATACACCCAAGTCATGCGGGTGTAGACGTCGACAATGGTGAGGAAGTACTCTGCTCCAGCATCTCCAAGCTTCAAGGGGCCCACCACGTCCATCACCACCTCATAAAGTGGTGCCCTAGCCGTTGCCTCCGAACTCGAGAACGGGAAACGGGTGAACTTGGCTTGCATGCGCGTCGGGCAGCCAAGTACCTCATTGGGCTCCTTCTTCACACGTGTGCCAGCAACCATCTCTCCCTTTACTAGCTGCAGCAAGATAGGCAGGGCCACATGCCCCATTCGCCGATGCAAAGTCAACCAATCACACTCCCCCGTAGCCGAAGTCGAATTGGAGAATGCCGCACTCGCAATATTGCCCCACATGCTCTCTCCGTAGTCCTCCTCCGCTGCTGCCTTGGGGTTCTCCTCACCCTTGTGCTGCTTCTTAGCTGCTGCAACACTCTCCTTGTGTTCACCGAGCTTGCTGGTCCCTCCAAGATTGCACTTCTTGGACTCATTCTCCTTAACGCGACCGTTCGCGCCATCGCCGCTACCAACCGCTTCATCCTTGGTGCTGACGCTTGATGCCACTTGCCTCTCCTTAGGCATTGGGACCACAGGGATCTGCCACATCGCGTTGTAGACATCCCTATCCTCGTGAAGGTCCCATAGAATCCGCTCGCCAAGCCTTGCGGTGTAGGTCTTGGCTCCCTTCGAGCTCGTGTCCATGCCGGCCTTTTCCAACCGCCGCACGGAAATCAGGTTCGCAGCAAGGCTGGGCACCCAAAGCACGTTCTTGAGTCCCACCATCTTCCCATCAGCACCCTTGAACATGGCCTTGCCCATGCCTTTCACCTCTGCTCGCTGCCCCAAAGCCGAAGTGACATGCTTCACTGGTGACGGTTCGAGTTCGGTGAGCAAGTCCGCGCGAGGTGTCATGCTACAGGTAGCGCCGCTATCGATCACCCAATAGTCCAGGGAGTGTAGGGTGACTTTTCCCACAGCAGCAGGCTCCTCAAAGCCTTCATCCTTCTCTGGAGCAGTCGGTGCTTGCGTTGACACAAAGAAGAATTGACCCGGGAACCGATCGTCGCTCGGGTCCTTGTCCTTCTCTTCGCTCTTCATATTTGCAGCTCCACCTCCGCGACCGCCACGGCCTCCACGGCCTCTTCCTCTCCCTCCTCCTGCTCCTATACCCTCTTGGCCTTGAGCAGGGGTCCATCCATCAGGGAGCTTGAAGCAATCGCGCCACATATGCCCGCTCTTGTGGCAATAGTGGCACTCGCCGTCGAATCGGCCGCGACCGCGTCCGTAGCTCTTATCGTCGTTGCCGTATCTGCCATTCCCGCGGCCTCCACTGAAGTTGCTGCCACCAAAACTTCCTCCTCCTCGTCCTCTACCCCTTCCACGGCCATATCCACGGCCGATGCTTGCTGCCCCGGCGCCATCCGAACCCGCCAACTCACGGCGGCGGAAATCCTCTTGAAGGATAGCTCGCCTCACGTCTTCGAGCGAGAGGCGGGGCAGATCGCGATTCAAGTTGATGATGAGCGAGGACCATGACTCAGGGAGTAGGGCCAGCAACTTGGTCTTTTTTTGGAGCTCACTGTAGTTCAAATCAGCTCCCTCAAGCCGCGTCCACAATTCGAAGAATTTCTGCACCCCTTCTTCCACGGGTTCATCTTCTTCAATTCGTAGTGTCGCCATTTGCCGTTCCAATACCACCGCTACCGCCGCTGTTGCAGGAGCATGTACACCCAGAGCAGCCCATGCCTTTGGTCCCTTCTCTGGTTCACGCTGGAATGGCTTGATGTGACGGATTTGGCTGCTCCCCAACGCTTGCCCAAGTAGGAGATAGCCTTGTGCGCTCTTCCGCACCCACGGGCTCTTCTCCGGGTCGTTCTCGGGGTGCTTCTCCGTTCTTTACATCACCTCCAGCAGGTCATAGTGGTCAAATATGTTCTCCATTCTGAAGGACCATTCAGCAAAGTTGTCGCCGTTGAACTTGTCAAGCCCAAACACCCTAGGCTCATCCCTAGGTGGGCCAAGACTTGGTTGCATGGGAGACATGGCGGGATCACGGGGTTGGCCTTGAGCTTGGGCTTCTCCACTACCACTAGCACCTCTGCCACCCCTTTCCTCAGGTCCGGCCATTGTCGAAACTGCTCCAAGGGGCTCTGATACCACTTGTTATAGTCACAATAGGCTCCAATGTGCCTAAAACGAAAGATAGAGTGCACAGTCGGATTTCTGCTCAGCGGGTTTAAACGTTCATAGCGATCTGGTCACAGCTTCACATAACATGATTCAACTTGGGTTTGGAGCGTCTTATCGTCGCCTACAATAGGCAATTTAGATCGCATGATTTCACCAAGTATTGACGACACAGCGTCGGTTTGAACGAACGGCACTATGGCAGCCACTATAGTCTTAGAACACAAAATGGGAAGAGTTACGAGTTGGGAATTACTCCCAGCTCCTACAAACCGCAAGAGCCGAGGTACAGTGATGTGGAACAGTGCCACACTGTCCCCAACCACGAAGGGTCTCGAAACTACCCTTCACAAGGGCCTACACCAAGTAAAATGTTACACTACACAACGTAATGTAACTATTCTCAATATCTTGAGGTGTACCCTTTTCGCGGGCTTCGCGATCACTTTAATCTTAACACCAAGGCTCTGGTTCTTCACCATAAACTCATCCTTGAGTTCTTGATGGGTCTGATGCACACACCTGCGACACGCCGAACGTTCCACACACGAGAAAATAGAAACCGCGCACGAGACACACGACAAAATAGAAACCGCGCACGGGACACAAACGACTGCGTCACACGCGACTAGCGATAACTCGCTATTGACTCAACACACACATTCGACATCATGACTCAACATTCACACACTATTATAAGCATGAAATATATATTATCCCATGCCCTCATACCATTCCATGCACGCACGCATGCACGCACACGGACAACAAGCCGAGTGCAAACCGTAGGGTTGCACCAACAGTTACTCTTGGTACCAAGCATATGGGTAAGTTACGCAGTTACTCTAATTACCAACCATACGGGTAAGTAACGCACTTACTCTTGGTACCAACCATATGGGTAAGTAACGCACTTACTCTTGGTACCAACCCTAAGGGTAAGTAATGCACTTACTCTTGGTCCCAACCATAAGAGTAAGTAATACAATTACTCTTGGTACCAACCATAAGGATAAGTAACGCACTTAGTATTGTTCCCAACCATAAGGGTAAATAACGCACTTATTATTGGTACCAACCATATAGGTAAGTAACGCACTTACTCTTGGTACCAACTATATGGGACGCACTTAGTAGTAGTACCAACCATATGGGCAAGTAACGCAGTTACTCTTGGTACCAACCATATGGGTACACAACGCACTTACTCTTGGTACCAACCATATGGATAAATAACGCAATTACTCTTGGTACCAACAATATGGGTAACTAACGGACTTACTATTAGTACCTACGATATGGGCAAGTAACGCAGTTACTCTTGGTACCAACCATATGGGTAGGTAACGCAGTTACTCTTATTACCAACCATACAGGTAAGTAACGCACTTACTCTTGGTACCAACCATATGGGTAAGTAACGCACTTGTTCTGGGTACCAACCCTAAGGGTAAGTAACGCACTTACTCTTGGTACCAACAATATGGGTAAGTAACGCACTTACTATTAGTGCCTACGATACGGGCAAGTAACGCAGTTACCCTTGGTACCAACCATATGGGTAGGTAACGTAGTTACTCTTACTACCAACCATACGGGTAAGTAACGCACTTACTCTTGGAACCAACCATATGGGTAAGTAACGCACTTACTCTTGGTACCAACCCTAAGGGTAAGTAGCGCACTTACTCATGGTACCAACCATAAAGGTAAGTAATGCAGTTACTGTTGGTACCAACCATAAGGGTAAGTAACGCACATATTATTGGTACCAACCATACAGGTAAGTAACGCACTTACTCTTGGTACCAACTATATGGGTAAGTAACGCACTTACTAGTAGTACAACCATATGGGCAAGTAACGCAGTTACTCTTGGTACCAACCAAATGGGTAAAGAACGCACTTACTCTTGGTACCAACCATATCGATAAGTAATGCACTTACTCTTGGTACCAACTATATGGGTAAGTAACGCACTTACTATTAGTACCAACGATATGGGCAAGTAACGCAGTTACTCTTGGTACCAACCATATGGCTAAGTAACGCAATTACTCTTATACCAACCATACGGGTAAGTAACCCACTTACTCTTGGTACCAACCATATGGGTAAGTAATGCAGTTAATTTAAGTACCAACCATACGGGAAAGTAACGCACTTACTCTTTGTACCAACCATATGGGTAAGTAACCCTGTTACTGTCAACGGGAGTTGTGGTTGGCCCCGTCCTCGCTCGGGCGGAGCCGACTTCGTGGTCGGATGTGAGGAGTGCAGCCGACCTGCAGCAGTGGGGGAGCTGGTCGACGGGTCTGGTCGACCTGCACGGGGGCCACTGCAAGGGCGCCGACTTTGGGAGGGCGCCAACTTCGGCTGGTCGACTTGGGAGGTCGACCAGTAAAGGACGTCGACTTGTGTGACGCCGACCAGGGGAAGCCGACTGGATGTGGTCGGCTGACAGGCGTGCTGGTCGACCTGGGGTTGGTCGACCAGGTGCGTTGTCGACCTGGAGCTGGTCGACCAAGGTTGTGGTCGACCTCGTGAGGTCGACTGAAGGTGGTCGTCGACTTACGAGGTCGACGGGCACACGAGGAAGCAGCTGGTCGACGTGGTGGTTGCCCGGTTGACCTGGTTACCTGGGTGACGAGGTTCTGCGAAGGAGTGCGACGGTCGCCCAGGTGGTATTAGCGAGATCGACCTCGGTGGTGGTATCCCGAGGTCGACGTGGCTGATCAGGTGCAATCGTCAGCACAAGGACGACTTGGTGTGTGCGTTGTGCAGGTGACAAGGCACTGCACGCCAATCATCTGCGAGCACCTGCGAAGTAGGCGCGCTGCTATTCTGCGGGAGCAACGCTGGCACACCGTCGACCTGAAGCGTTGGCATGCCGTCGACTTTGCACTGCTGGAGCGCGGTCGACCAAGTCGTGCTGGAGCGCGGTCGACCGTGCTGCGCTGGCAGTCGACCTGCTTGCATGCTAGCTCTGATGTAGCCTTGTCTTGCCAACTTTGTTGTATCATTGTTCTGAACTTTTCCTAGAACTCTTGCCAATTCTCCCCGTGCACTAGCAAGTAGTGTGAGCACTTGGAAACAACTAAGGAACGAACGAACGCAGAGATCCCTCCTACTCCGTGCCTAGCCCGTAGTCTAGATCCCGTTGAAATAGTTATCTCCGCATGGTGCGGTGAGCGTGGAAGGCGCACGACTTACCCCTTCAGTCAGGTCGACGTAGTGGTCACTTACCTAATTCGTGTTTGTAGGCCAGCAGCTGTGCGATAGTCACTATGGTAGGCGCCGTAGGTGACACGGGGGTGGTGGACACCCTGGAAGCACAGCTAGAGGATGCGAGGAGACGCTATGAGGCCCAGGAGTACGGAGCAATCCCCTGGGCGGTCGTGGAGGCTGGACTCCGCACCGTGTGGGCGACGGAGCACCCTTCTCGGCCTGCCTCTCCTCGACCGGTGAACACCGAGGGCGGCGTCGACGTGGGAGTCAACGCCGGTGGTGACCAAGTCGGCAGCAGTGCGGGAGGCACATCGAGGCAGCGAGGTGTGATACACGCCGATGAAGTCGGCGGCGTTCAGGCGAGAGGGATGCGATCGTCGGCGGCTGCAGGCACCTCACAAGGCGACGTTGGAGGTCGACGAAGCAGTCTGTCGCCGATGTCGGCGACCCACGTGACAGCTGGAGGGATTGCACTGAGCTACGGCTACTTCAAGGTTACGCCGGACAGGATCTCGGTCACCCCTCTGCTTGTTAGTCGACCTAATATCCTCACCTGGAACGAAGTCATAGAGCCCCAACTGGAGATGGCCGGGCTGATCGGCTTCGCCAGGGGCACTGTGGCGACGCCGGAGGAACACTACCCTGACTTGCGTGCAGAGTTTCGCGCTGTGCAGTTGCTGACCTTCACGGTCATCTCGCGGTGCTGCTCGCCGGGCTTGCAGATCGCCTTGAAGTCGTGCAGGGAGTACCTCGACGCCGGCCACCGGGCATGGCACTTCATCGAGTCGACGTACCAGGTCATCGACGACCTGTACATCGGCCAGCTTGAGGAGCAGCTGTCGCACATACGGATGGGCGAAGAGGAGACGGCGACTGACTACTGCAACCGGGCTCGGCGAATTCTTGCCACCATGAGGATGGCCGGCGTGCACTACTCGACGGCGTCGTACCTCACGCACGTTATCAAAGGGCTTACGAGCAACTACAACCTGCTGAAACGACTATCAATGGCGCCGAGTACTAGGGCGACACTCAACGAGGATTCTCTTACCTCCTACATCCTGTAAGATGAGGCGATGCAGGAAGCTGAGCGGCCCTCGGAGCTCATGGCGCAGGTGAACTACGTCGCCCCAGTGAAGCAAGGTAGTCGACCTGGACAATGTGGGTAGTCTAGCGGTGGTAGTAGCAGTGGCTGGAAGTCGACCAAGGGAGTCGACAAGAAGAAGTCGGCCAAGGACAGCGGTCGTGAAGGGGGAAGTCGACGTCGGGAGTGCTGGCTGTGCGGCGACCCCGACCACCTCTCCTTTGAGTGCCCCGACCGCAGTGACTCCGACGACGACAACGCCAAGGGAGGTCGCGGGAGGTCTGGCAGCCGTCGTCCCCATCGAGGCAGAAACCAGCCGCGCAAGGAGAAGCAGTCGACCAAGTCGTGGACCTCGGCGAAGGACGCCGACTCCTCTGCTGGCGGCAAAGGGCGAGACGACAAGGAGGCGTCGTGCTCGCTGGTCGGCGTCGTGAAACCGACCGTCTCGCTGGCGCCAGAGGCTGGCGAGGACTTCAAGGCGATGGCGGCAGCCGTGCAGGCAAACCCGGCCGTAGTTCTGCTCGATAGTGGTTGCTCCCACCACTTAATGGGGACGAAGGAAGTCTTTGTCGACCTACAGCCGAGCGGTGACGTGAAGCACGTGCATGGCTTCAACGGGGCTCTCCAGGACGTCCAGGGTCGAGGCACGGTCGCCTTACAAGGGAAGGTCGGGAAGCAGGTGCTGATCCCTGACGTGCTCTACGTCCCGGGCGTGCACGCGAACCTGCTGTCGGCTGGCCAGCTGAAGGAGAACGGTGTGAGGCTGCAGGAGGACGGCGACGAGATGCTTCTCGTCTCGGCGGCAGGGGACGTCCTTGGCAGGGCGTCCTACACTGGCCGGGTCCTCTGCACCAACCTGCGTCCTTGCTCGGCGAAGTCGACGTCGCCCATGACGGATGTGGTGGCCCTGAGGGCGATAGTCTCGGCGACGAAGTCGACCCCGGACAGACTACATGCGAGGCTTGCGCACGTCGCCATGGACACCATCCGGAGCTCGGCGAATCACGAGGTCGCCATTGGGCTGGACCTCAAGTCGACGTCTGGTACTCACTCACCGTGTGTCTCGTGCGTCGGCGGGAAGCTGGCACGACACACCTTCCCCGACCAAGGCTCCGACGCCGACGACGTGCTGGCAATCGTGCACATCGACCTGTGTGGGCCGTTCCGCGTAGCTGCCAAGGACGGCAGCCTTTACTTCTTGCTGCTAAAGGACCGCAAGACCCGCTACGTGTGGGTGAGGCCGGTCGCCAGGAAGTCGGTGTTGATGCTGCGCTCTGACCGGGGCGGGGAGTTCCTCGGGAAGCAGTTCACCGACTTCGTGAACGGCAAGGGAATCATCCACGACCTGACCTGCCCCTACACCCCGCAGCAAAACGGCATGGCAGAGCGGGAGATGAGGACGGTGGTGGAGACGATGCTGCTGCGCATGGGCGTGCAGCACCACTGGTGGCACCTTGCTCTACGGCAGGCCGTCTGGGTCCGCAACTGCCTGGAGAGGTCGACGTTGCCGCCGGGGACGACACCATACCAGGTGCTGACCGGGAAGAAGCCCGACCTGTCGCTGGCGCGGGTGTGGGGCTGCATGGCGCAGTTCTTGGTCCCCGAGCAGCAGCGAGGTGGGAAGCTGAAGCCGAAGGCGAGGTGGGGCCTTCACCTTGGTGTGTCGGAGGAGAGCAAGGGCTGGGAGCTCCTCGACATTGCCGACAACCGGGTGGTCACCACGTCGGACGTGGTGTTCTACGAGAACATGTCTCTGGAGGCGTGGAAGTCGGAGCACGGGCCGGCATCAGGACGGACGTCGACCACCCCGCCGACGGACACCTCGACGGCGACGCTGCCTCTGCTCGCCGAGGTCGGAGAGCTTGCTGATGAGGACGCCGAGGTCGTCCGTCCTCCTTCCCCTCCCCCTGCACCCCCTGCCCCTCCCCTTGTGGCCGACCTGCGTGGGCTGACTCCCATGTCGGCCTCCGGCGATGAGGGGAGCAGTGGGGCGTCGCCTGTGGCGCCGGCCAAGAGCATCGCCGGTGGCCGACGTGATGCCCAGCAAGTCGACATGAGAGTGAGGTCCACGCCGGCAGGAGAAGAGCAGGCCGAGGTGAAGCCGACGGTGGTGAAGTCGGCGAAGGGGGCAGCGGCAAGTCACCAACCGACAGGGGAGTAGGCAGGAGCCAAGTCGACCAAAGAGCAGTCGGCGACAGGTCACTTGGCAGGGGAGCCGACCACAGGGGAGAAGACGGCATGGACGCCGGCTGTGGAGCAGCAGGATGCTGATGTCAGTGACGTCGGTGAAGAGGAAGCTGAGCAGGCTGACGCCGAGGAGTCCACCGACAGCAACGTGGTGGAAGTCGGACCACGGCGGACAGGCCGACTTCGGAGGCTGCCTGACTTCTTTGTCCCTGCTGCCTTCATCACGGTGTAAGACGAGGTCGACGACGACCTGTTGTACGACGACGCCGAGGAGGACGAAGACTTGCCACAGCTCGACCCCGACATGCACGCCGACCCCGAGCACCGGTGGGACATCTCGACGATGACGGTGACGGAGGCCTTGGCAAGCTCGAAGGGTAAGGCGGTGCAGGCCGCCATGGAGGAGGAAATCCGCAGCCTCATCAGCATGGGAACCTGGGAGCTGGTCGAACGCCCACCTGGGGTGAACATCATGAAGAACCGGTGGGTGCTGACGACGAAGTACCGCATCGACGACACCGTCGAGCGCGAGAAGGCGAGACTGGTCGTGAAAGGCTTCACACAGGTGTATGGCGCCGACTACGACGAGACGTACGTGCCGGGGAGCAGCTATGTCGACATGAAGAACGCCTTCCTGCAGAGCAAGGTTGACTGAGTGCTCTACATGTACCAGCCGGACCACTTCAGTGACGGGACCGGCCGGGTGTGTAAGCTGCTGAAGAGCCTGTACGGGCTGAAGCAGTCGCCGCTGCTGTGGTACAAGGCGCTCAACGACGTTCTGATCGGCGCCGGGTGGAAGAAGAGCCAGGTCGACGAGGCCCTGTACTTCAAGGTCGACAAGGTGGCCTGCTGGGTGCTGGTCTACGTCGACGACCTCCTCACCGCTAGCAGCAGTGCCGAGATGCTGAAGGAGCTGAAGGAGCTGCTGGGGGCTGCCTTCGAGCTGCGGGAGATCTCGCCGGTGCAGAAGTACCTCGGGCTGGAGATCGTGCGCGACAGGTCGGCGAGGAAGTTGTGGCTCCACCAGCAAGGCTATGCAGACAGGCTGCGTAGGCGTTTTCTCGACGAGGAGCAGACTGGGCGCACCCCGAAGACGCCGGTCTCGGTCGACGTCTATGCCGAGCTCACCTTCGACGACGAAGAGGCACAGGAGCGTCAGGAGGAGGAGTACCGGCAGAAGGTCGGCTCCCTGCAGTCTGCGGCGACAACGACGAGGCCGGACATCGCCTTTGCCTGCAGCAAGTTGGAGAGCGGCCTCACGGTGAGGAGCAACCAGCACTGGCGCGAGGTCGACCGTTGCCTCGCCTACCTCGCCATCACCCGTGACACCGCCCTGGAGTTTGGCGGTGGACTTGAGTCGCTGAAGCTGGTCGGCTTCGTGGACGCCGACGACGCCGGCGACAAGCAGAACCGGACGAGCACGGGCGGCTACGTCTTCGTCTACGGATGGGCAGCAGTCTCCTGGTCGAGCCAGCGCATCAAGTGCGCGACGCTGTCATCGACCGAGTCGGAGTACAAGGAGGGACGTTGACTTCGTTTTCTTCTTGCAGAATTCCGACTGCTGGACGCCGGGACGCCGACTGTCCTTCAGGTGGACAACAAGTCGGCTATCACAGTCGCCAAGGGCATGGGGTTGACGGGCAACCTCAAGCACATGGAACAGCGACAAGCCTGGCTGCAGCACATGGTGAAGCGTGGGAAGTTCTCACTGAGGTACATCCCGACCGCTGAGCAGCCAGCCGACTTCCTGACGAAGGCGCTGCACTACCCAGCCTTCAACCGGTGCTCCGTTGCAATCGGCCAGGTGCGCCTGGTCGATGTGGGCGACGGTGACAACGATGTGCAGCAGTAGGTGCCATGCCCTCTTGCATGGCTGGTGCGGTGACCGGCGTGCTGAGTGGTGGGTGCACGCCGACGAGCTATTCTCCGACGAGTGCTGCCGTGTGGGCTGAGGGCCCAAGCGTGAACGCGGCAGGGGAGTGTCAACGGGAGTTGTGGTTGGCCCCGTCCTTGCTTGGGCGGAGCCGACTTCGTGGTCGGATGTGAGGAGTGCAGCCGACCTGCAGCAGTGGGGGAGCTGGTCGACGGGTCTGGTCAACCTGCACGGGGGCCACTGCAAGGGCGCCGACTTTGGGAGGGCGCCAACTTCGGCTGGTCGACTTGGGAGGTCGACCAGTATAGGACGTCGACTTGTGTGACGCCGACCAGGGGAAGCCGACTGGGTGTGGTCGGCTGACAGGCGTGCTGGTCGACCTGGGGTTGGTCGACCAGGTGCGTTGTCGACCTGGAGCTGGTCGACCAAGGTTGTGGTCGACCTCGTGAGGTCAACTGAAGGTGGTCGTCGACTTGGGAGGTCGACGGGCACACGAGGAAGCAACTGGTCGACGTGGTGGTTGCCCGGTCGACCAGGTTACCTGGGTGACGAGGTTCTGCGAAGGAGTGCGACGGTCGCCCAGGTGGTATTGGCGAGATCGACCTTGGTGGTGGTATTCCGAGGTCGACGTGGCTGATCAGGTGCAATCGTCAGCACAAGGACGACTTGGTGTGTGCGTTGTGCAGGTGACAAGGCACTGCACGCCAATCATCTGCGAGCACCTGCGAAGTAGGTGCGCTGCTGTTCTGCGGGAGCAACGCTGGCACGCCGTCGACCTGCAGCGTTGGCACGCCGTCGACTTTGCACTGCTGGAGCGCGGTCGACCAAGTCGTGCTGGAGCGCGGTCGACCGTGCTGCGCTGGCAGTCGACCTGCTTGCAATGCTAGCTCTGATGTATCCTTGTCTTGCCAACTTTGTTGTATCATTGTTCTGAACTTTTCCTAGTGGAACTCTTGCCAATTCTCCCCGTGAACTAGCAAGTAGTGTGAGCACTTGGAAACAACAAAGGAACGAACGAACGCAGAGATCCCTCCTACCCCGTGCCTAGCCCGTAGTCTAGCTCCTGTTGATAGAGTTATCTCCGCAGTTACTCTTAATACCAACCATATGGGTAAGTAACGCACATACTCTTGGTACCAACCATATAGGTAAGTAACGCACTTACTCTTGGTACCAACCATATGGGTAAGTAACGTATTTACTCTTGGTACCAACCATATGGGTAAGTATCACACTTACTCTTGGTACCAACCATATGGGTAAGTAACGCACTTACTCTTGGTACCAACCATATGGGTAAGTAATGCACTTACTCTTTGTACCAACCATATGGGTAAGTTTCACACTTACTGTTGGTACCAACCATATGGGCAAATGACGCACTTACTATTGGTACCAACCATAAGGGTAAGTAACGCACTTACTCTAGGTACCAACTATATGGGTAAGTAATGCACCTGTTGCTCGTGCCCAATCTCCTACAGTAACTTCCTCAGCCAAACCAGTCGCATGGTACATTGACATATACTCAGCTTCAGCAGATAAACCCGCCGTTTCCACCTGTTTCTTAGTCCTCAAGCTGACGGGCCCACCACCAAGCACAGATACGTATCCTCCCACTGAGGACCTGTCCTTTGATTCCGAGGCCCCTTCTGCATCAGCAAAACATGTAAGGAATAACTCCCTCTCTCCAAGATGCTCCCCTTTCTCCTTGAGAACCCCTTGTTGCCTTTCTTCCTTTGAGCCACAGCTGAGTACTAAACTCTAACGATGCGGTAGGAGTTCAAAAACTGGATGATTGGGTGAGCTGCATCCACCTGCTGTATGGTGGGATTCTGCACCAGCCTAGCCACCTGCCCCACAGCAAAAGAAACATTCTGCTTGATGTACACTGCTGCATAGAGCAAGCTCCCCACCACAAACTGAAAACGAGCATGCTCCCGCTGATCCACCCCTATATTCTAACCACCTCTTTTTTGAAATCATTTCTGAATCTCTTTGGCGGGTTTATCTGCTCTGTCAAAGTAGTGACGTGAAGAGCTATTCTACATACGAGCCAATCCGTCATTGTATGATGCGCAACAAAGTTTGGGAATGCTCTAGTACACACGTTAATTATCACACTTAGGGAAGTCCCTCTACAAACACGGACCCTTGGATATTGGTCGGTTCTACCAGGCACCCAAGGACCCTTGGAGGTGACCCCTTGGGGACTACCTAGTGTGGATTAAAGCTGTGTTTCGAGCCTCTATGTCACAAATATCAGTCAACACGTGGTATCAGAGCTGTGGTTCTAAGAATTGTCGTTAGAACAACATGGCGTCAGGTGACAATGGAGGGTCTATTGCACGTACGAATAGCAGCTGAAAGAGGTGCTTAAGAGAATTCGTCGTCGATAAGTTCAACGGCAATGGGTGCAACGATTGGGCGCGGAAAGTGCAGCTGTAAATCGGTTTGTTGAAGCTGATGACGGGAGAGGAGAAGAGGCTATGCAACCCGGTTTAGCAAGGGGAGAGGGACGATGGTGCGTCAGCCGGATATTACCTCCTATCGTAGTCGTTGGAACTCAACCAGAGGGCACATGTGATGCATCTGTTGGGAGATGCGGATAATGGACCACAGGCTTGGGCGGTGCTAAATGAGTTGCACGCGCCAACCTCAGTGGTTGCAACGCTCATGCTTGAGCGTGAACTAGCAGCATTGCGCTTGAGTAAGGGGGAGCCGAATGTTGGTGTAAGGGCCTAATAAACTGAGGCTATTAAGACTTAATCAAACTTAAAACATCTCCTCAAAGTCACCTCCAAGGGTTCTTGGGTGCCTGGTACAAGACCAGCCCCTATCCTCGGGTCCGACCTTGTAGAGAGAGGAGTCAAGAATGACTTAGCCAAAATGGCAAGAGTACCTTGAACGTCACCAGCGTATCGTGCAGACCGTCGATCGGATTAAGCTGAGACTTTCCTATATCGAAGCTCACTACCAGAACTTTAAAATAAGCCTAGTTGCCTTGCGAAGCGTTCTGCCATTGCAGAGTTATGGCTCGGACAGTGTTTGCCTAGCGTCGTAGTGCTAGCGTACTAGCGTTGACTCGGTAGCATTCCGATGTCGAACCGCGTAGAAACGAATTTTCAGCAAGGAAGGAATTCGCTTGAATCAATTAAGACTATATGCAGGTACAAACAGAGAAGGAATAAATAACTAGAGCTAGCAGGGACCTTGGGAATCAACCTAGGAACAACCAGGGATGATCCCAAAGAATTTCAAGCAACAGAACCACCCTGGTTTGACAAAACAGCAGGTGGGAGGTTGGTAAACGACCTCTGGTTCCGTTTTTCCAACCTGGATAACACCAACCAGGTTCAGGTTCTGAAAACATAACCTATTTCGTCCTAGTGCAACCACACAAAAGCTGGTTCCGCTGGTTTTGTTCCAACACAGACAAACAACATCCAACCTTCACCTGATTGTACTCCTATAGTGCCTGCCCTAGCACACTATAGTTAGCCAAACAAAACAGTACAATTCTGAGTTGGATAAAACTGAATCTGCGCATTCAAATAAACCGAACCGCAAAACTTCCATCTTGGGTTCCTTTGCGAGCCTGTCCTTTCTGCTTGCACTGTTCATAGCGCGTACAATGTTGTGCCGAAGCACACATTGCGCGAGTACCTGCAAATGCATCAAGCGAAAATTGCAAAATCAAACAAACACACGAACAGACCATTCACACGCAAATGCATTCGCATACGCATACTCGTACAAACAGATGGCAGGATGTCGTGCAACGTGAATTTGCACCCAACACACTCCCCCTCAGCCTGCCGGCTGCATCCCCATCATTCCATGCTAGTTCATGCTCATTCCACTCATGCGCGCACAACGCCAATGAGGCTCATCCGCAAGCCTCTTGGTGAGGAAGTCTGCTGGCTGCTGGTGGGTCTAGATGTAGATTGGATTCACCGTCCCCCTCTTCACCTCCTTATGCAGCCAGTGCCACTTGATGCACATGTGTTTGTTCAGCCCATGAAGCATAGCGTTCCTGGCCATCATAAGAGCCCCCTTGCTATCACAAAACAGCGGTGTAGCAACCTCCTTCTCCTGGCCAATCTCCTCTAACAGCCTCCTCAGCCAAATCACCTCCAACTAACAGGTCCACACCCAACCAGGCAGATGTATCCTCCTACAGAAGAGGAATCTCCTTCTCAGAAGCCCAAGTAGCATCGGTAAAACAAGTGAGAAAGAGCTTGCCTTCTCCAAGCCTCTCCCCCTTCTCCTTCAGCACCTCAACCACCTTTTGCTTCACCTGTGCAGATGTGGAGTATTGAACTCCAATGCTTGGGTGAGAGTTCAGGTACCTCACCACACGTTCAGCTGCATCCACCTGCTCCTCAGATGGATTCTGCACCACCCTGGCCAGCTTCTCAACCGAGAATGAGATGTCGGGCCTAGTGTGAACAGCTGCGTACAAGAGGCTGCCCACCAAGGACTGAAAATGCTGTTGTTCCTCGGCTTCAACCCCTTCATCCTCAGCAGCCTTCACAAGCTTGAATTCAGCTGGCAGGGGAGTTGCAACCTTGCGCTCATTCTCAAACCCATACTTCTCCTCCATGCATGATGAACTTCTCCTGGTGCAGCTTCAACCACCTGTGATCCAGATCCCTCTCCACGTGCATCCTGAGGTAGTACTTTACCTCCCCAAGGGTCTTGCACTTGAAGTTCTCCATCAGCTACTGCTGCACGTTCTGGATCTCCTTCATGCTGTTGCTGAAGAGAAGAATGCCGTTCACGTAGACCAGAAACATCAACAGCTTCTCCTTCTCCCCCATGAGAAAGAGGCTCTCATCGCAGCTGCTGGTCCTGAATCCCATCTCCTCTAAAACAGCTGCCAACTTCGGTACCAGCAGCGTGGCGCTTGCTTCAAGCCGTAGATGGACTTGTTGAGATTGCACACCCTGCCCGTACCATCCTCATACCCAGGCGGCTGCGTCATGTACACCTCCTCCTCTAAAATCCCATTGAGGAATGCCGTTGATATGTCCATCTGAATTATAAATTTCCCACTAACGGCTGCATCTGCCAACAAGACACGGAGGGTAGGGGGTTTGACAGTGGGAGCAAAAATCTTGTTGAAGTCCTGCTTCTCCTTTTGCTGAAACCCCTTAGCCACCAACCTACTCTTGTAGATGGTGACCTGCCCCTTGTCATCGGTCTTGATCCTCAGCACCCACTTGCACTGTACCGCTTTCTGTCCCTCAAGAAGCACCACCAGATCCCATGTCCCATTGTCTAGCTGGCTCTGGTACTCAGCATCCCTAGAAGCCAGCCACTTGTCCCTATCTGGTCCAGCTAATGCCTCCTCCATGCTAGTTGGTTCCTCTGGTGCAGGGTCAAGAAAACAGTACGCAGGCTTGTCCTACTCATCCGGGTCATAGCCTTTAGGCAGAATCAGCAACGCCTCCTCGTTCCCAAGCTGCTGCTCTGCTACATCAGCTCTTGCAGTCAGCTTCCTAGTGCCATACGAGTACGTCCTGGCCTGGTGACGAGTATTTCCCATCCCTTTACAATTGCACCCTTCAGCTTCCTCCTTGATGGTAGTGTAGGAGCCTTAGCTTTGCCCTGCTGCTGCTCTCCTCCCTCATATCCAGCAGCTCCACTAGTGCTACCGCTAGTCTCCACACCATCTCCTCCACCACCAGGTGCCTCCTGTACCTTCTCTCCATCACCACCCTCTGCAGCTGCCTCCTCTCCCTCCTCCCACACACTAGGAGTAAGGTCCAGCTGCATGGTGATCTGCTCCATCTGCTGGGACACCTTAGCCTCCGGCTGTTTCTCCCAACTCCCATTCATCATGCCCTTGATGAATTTCACATCCCTGCTGTCAAACATGACACCCTTGGATGGTTCCCACAGCAGCCATCCCTTGCTCTCAGCAGCCAGCCCCAAATGCACACACCATATTGCACTTGCCTCCAACTTACTTTGGTGGACTTTGGGGACGTGGGCGACTGCCATGCAACCGAACACCCGCAACATGTCCACCGGCGGCTTCCTCCCAAGCCACCTCTCCAACGGCACCCATGAGTCATCCCCAACCTTGGTGAGAACCCCGTTCCTAGCCACGGTAGCGTGCCGGACAGCATGGGGCCACATGGAGTTGCCCAACCCAGATTCTATGAGCAGCGCCCTAGCTGTCTCTAGAATGGTCCGGTTTGCCTGTTCTGCTATACCGTTAGACTGTGGAGTGTAAGCCGTGGTCAGCTCCCTTTGAATGCCCTGCTTCTTAACCCAGGTCGTCATCTCAGCTCCAAGGAACTCACCACCCCGGTTTGTCCTAATCCGCTTCACCACACACTCCACTTGCTTGTCCACGAACGGCAGCCAATCTTCCCGTATCGTAGAGGCGACGTGGTCCTTCTGCTTTGGCAGATATGCCCACATCAGCCTGCTCCAATCATCTACAATAGTCAAGAAACCGCTCCCTCTTGTGCCCTTGCACCGGCAGCGGCCCCACCAAGTCCATATGGACCAGCTCCAAAGGCTTCTTGCTCCTGCCAGCCACACTATGGAAGGGGAAACGGGTAAACTTTCAGAGCAAGCAGATTTCACAGTTCTCATCAGGTGGCTGTCCATTCAGCTTCAAGCCCTTAACGGCTCCATACTTCTGTAGCTACTTCAACAAAGGCATTGCTTCATGCCCCAAGCGTCGGTGTGCCGTTGCCCAATCCTCTCCCCAGATCTGGCCGACACTTTCACACCAACCGCTCCAACGGCGTTGCACTCCCCCTGGGATGCAGACCCCTCTCGAGCCTGCTCCCCACCATGCCACGCGAATGCCGGCAGCTGCCACATGGATCTGTACACATCCTTGCTCTCGTGCAGATCCCAAAGAACCCGATTACCCAGCTGCCCCTTGCAAGTGCTTGCCCCATCCGTGCTAGTGCTCACCCCAGCCTTGGCAAGCTTACGGAGGGAGATGACCTTGGCCCTGAGGTCGGGAACGAGCAAAACGTCGTGCAGCACCACGGGCTTGCCATCCGCTCCCTTGAATGTGGCTCGTCCCGCACCAGCCACCTTCACCGCGTGTTCAGAGGCAGAGCAAACCTCAGAGATTGGTGCAGCGCGTAGGTCGTCTAGCAGGTCCTTACGCACGTACGCCCGTGTCCAACACCCAAAAGTCCAGGGGGTGCAGCTCTGCTCCAACCTTGGCAGAACTGTCTCCTTGCTCCTCCTTGCCTCCAACATGGAAGAATTGGCCCGCGGTGCGCTCCTTTTTCTTCTCAGCGCCACCTTTGCCTTTCGGGTTGCCGTCGGACGAATCTGCGGCCATGTTCGCATTGCTTTTCTAGTTGCTCCGCGCGCCGCGATTCTGATGGTGATTCTGGAGGGTCCATCCTTCGGGTTTTTTTATAACACAAGAACCAGGGATGCCCCTCCTTCCCACAATACCAACAGCTCCCTATTCTTTTGCCACCAGCACCCGATCTGCCCCCACGTCCAGATTTCCCACCGCGACCCCAACCGGTACCTCCTTGTTGGTCGTTAGAGTCGTCGTACTTCTTTGCACCGCGACCAGCACCACGGAAGCCACGTCCTCTACCACGTTTGCCTCTTTGCATGCCGTAGCCGCTGCTGCCCTCAGTTGGCGGCGACGGAATTCCTCCTCCAAAATCTTCGTCCGCACCCACTCGAGCGTCCACAAGCACTGGTTCTACGGCAGGCTCAATCCACTCGTGGTATTGAAGCCACGATTTTGGCAGTAGCAAGAGCATCTTCAAGCACTTGGTCTGCTCCGAGTAGGTGATTCCCGCGGTCGTCAACTTCGCGTATAGATCACGCATCTTGTCCAGAACAGGTTGCACCGGCTCTCCCTCGCTCAGGCGCAACGCGGACAGCTCCCTCTCCATGCCTTCGGACAGCACTCAACTTCCGGCAGCATGTGCATGACGTGGTGATGCTGGTTCAGCTCCAAACTCTGTGACATCAAGTAGTAGCCAGGCGAGGCGTGCTCGTCCCAATCTTCCTGGAGCGCGGGGTCACTCGGTCCGGGCTCCTTCCCAATCATTAATTTCAACAATCCAATATGACGGAAATATAGTTGCATTTTCCAGGCCCAATCATCATAGCCCTCACCATTGAACTTCTCGACGGTGAAGTTTTTCAGCACCTCCTTGATCAGCGAGCCCTGGTTTGTTCGCGCTCCCCTTGGCGCCGAAACACCAGAATCTTGGCTGCCGCTACGATCTTGGGCTGAAGATTCATTAGCTCCCGCCGAATCCTTTCCCGCCATAGCTACCTATAACGAGGATCGCAATAACGCAGCTCTGATACCAATCAACACGTGGTATCATAGCTGTGGTTCTAAGAGTTGTCGTTAGAACAACATGGCGTCAGGCGACTATGGAGGGTCTATTGCACGTACGAATAGCAGAGTCCAAGATACTGGTGGTACAGCGTCAAGAGGATTGCGGACCAGCCAGGGATCGCTATTGAAATAGGTGCTTAAGAAAATTCGTAGTCGATAAGTTCAACGGCAATGGGTACGACGATTGGGCGTGGAAAGTGCAGCTGTACTTCAGGCCAATCGGTTTGTTGCAGCTGATGACGAGAGAGGAGAAGAGGCCAAGCAACCCGGTTTTGCAAGGGGAGTGGGACGATCGTGCGTCAGCCGGATATTACCTCCTATCGCAGTCGTTGGAACTCAACCAGAGGGCACATGTGATGCATCTGCTCGGAGAAGCGGATAATGGACCACAGGCTTGGGCGGTGCTAAATGAGTTGCACGCGCCAACCTCGGTGGTTGCAACGCTCATGCTTGAGCGTGAACTAGCGGCATTGCGCTTGAGTAAGGGGGAGCCGATTGTTGGTGTCAGGGCCTAATAAACTCAGGCTTAAGACTTAATCAAACCTCGGTATCACCTCCAAGAGTCCTTGGGTGCCTGGTACAAGACCAGCACCTATCCTCGGGTCCGAGCTTGTAGAGAGAGAAGTCAAGAATGACTTAGCCAAAATAGCAAGAGTACCTTGAACGTCGCGCACCGTATCGTGCAACCCGTCGATCGGATTAAGCTGAGACTTTCCTATATCGAAGCTCACTCCCATAGCTTCAAAATAAGCCAAGTTGCCTCGCGAAACGGTCTGCCATTGCAGAGTTATGGCCCGGACAGTGTTTGCATAGCGTCGCAGTGCTAGTGTACAAGCGTTGACTCGGTAGCATTCCGCTGTCAAACCGTGTAGAAACGAAATTCCAGCAAGGAAGGAATTCGCTTGAATCAATTTTGACTACATGCAGGTACAAACAGAGAAGGAATAAATAACTAGAGCTAGCAGTGACCTTGGGAATCAACCTGGGAACAACCAGGGATGATCCCAAAGAATTTCAAGCAACAGAACCACCCTGGTTTGACAAAACAGAAGGTGGGAGGTTGGTAAACAACCTCTGGTTCTGTTTTTCCAACCTGGGATAACACCAACCAGGTTCAGGTTCTGAAAACAGAACCTATTTCGTCCTAGTGCAACCAGACAAAAGCTGGTTCCGCTGGTTTCCCCTGGCCCTGTAGCATGCAGATGCAGACAAACAACATCCAACCTTCACCAAATTGTACCCCTATAGTGCCTGCCTCAGCACACTATAGTTAACCAAATAAAACAGTACAATTCTGAGTTGGATAAAACTGAATCTGCGCATTCAAATAAACCGAAGCGCAAAGCTTCCATCTTGGGTTCCTTTGCGAGCTCGTCCATTCTGCTTGCACTGTTCATAGCGCGTACAATGTTGTGCCGAAGCGCACATTGCGCGAGTACCTGCAAATGCATCAAGCGAAAATTGCGAAAGCAAACAAACACACGAACACACCATTCACACGCAAATGCATTCGCATACTCGTACTCGTACGAACAGACGGCAGGATGCCGTGCAAAGTGAATTTGCACCCAACACCGATTCAACCCGTCCTCGACAAAAAGTCGGAGTTGTATGCGAAGTTCCAGATCGCGGGCATCACCTACCCGGAGCAGACGAAATGTTTGAAGATGTTGTCACTGCTGCCGAAGTCATGGATGATCTTCACAAGTGGCTTAAGCCTTCCCCAAAACCTGAATCTGTGGACCATTGAGAGGGTTCGAACCAAGATCCTATAGGAGGAGTTCAGGAGGAGGCAGCTGAGTCACAACCATGACGGTGATGGCGCATATGGAGTATAGAGCAGCGGGTGGTGCAAGGGAAATGGCCGGGGACGTGGTGAGCGTGGATAATATGGAAGCGGACGAGGCGATTAGAAGCAGAACATCAAGAGGGATGAAGAAGAAGAAGATAATCGTGGTGGCCATCCTAGGTTAAAGGGGACCTGTTGGTATTGCAAGAAGCCGGGACACTCTTGGGCGAAATTTGGAAGCGGCCCAAGTGGTGGACTCCCGGATGTGAGGACACTGATGAAGTGGAGAACCAACAGCAGGGGGTTGTTTATGTAGCAGAGACCGCAATGGAAGGGGGAAACAATTATGAGCGTGCTCCATGGCGGTTTTTCCACGTGCAAAGGAATGGGGGGAACAAGAAAGCATCTGCTAAGAAGGGAGCAGAGCCTCCTCCTCTCAACGCATGGGTCCTATACTCCGGAGTATCACACAACATGACCCCAAGGGCAGACCTTCTGGGTGAGATTGGGAATACGAGCATCACTAAGATGAAAGATGAAAGTGATGGGGGTACAAGATGAAAGTGACGGGGGTCGGCAAGGCAGCCTTCAAGGGAGCTGACGGGAAGCTGATCTTCATGGAAGAAGTGCTCTTGGTGCCGGAGCTGAAAGGGAACCTCATTACTCTGAGGCAGATGGGAATTGCAGGTATGTGCACGGCAACCAATGGAGCTGAGACGTTCACAGGAAAGCTTGGTGATAGAGTATTATGGGACTTGCATGAGAACAACGACCTGCATGACAAACTGTGGCATGTGCTCGTGGTGCTCTTGAAGCAGGTGGTACCTAAAAAGAAGAATGGTGTATGCAGCTGCAAGGGGGAGTGTGCTGCCGTGGCTACTGAAACGATCAAGGAGCTGAAAGCTGTCGTGGAGATGCTAGTGCAGCAGTTGAACCAGGTTAACGCTCGACTTGCAGCAGCTGAAAAGGGAAGTGCTTCTCGTGCGGAGGAAAAGAATGGTGCAGAGCCCAGGGGGGGGCAAATTGTTGCTGCTAAGGACAAGGAGAACGGAGTGCACAAGTGTGACACTCATGAGCAGCAGGAATTTCATGTCAAGGTGCAGATGAAGAATGCAGCTGCTAAGGAGAAGGCGTTGGGGCTGAATGTGGGCAGCATTGCTGCCCGTGGGGTTAAGGTGATTGGTGAACTCAATGTGAAGCTGAGATTGTTGGGGAGGAGACGAGTGCCTTCCCTAAAACTGGAGTTGGGATTAGTAAGGCGGCGGCACTGCTGAAAGGCGAAAGCAAAGAGTTAATCAAGAAGGGGGAGCAGTTGTTCACTGATGCCAACCTTCCTATGCCAATGACGGACTCAGTGAAGGGAGTGACGTTGGGGGTGGGTTCGAATTGTCGGTAGGTTGAGGGGGTATTTGTTGAGTGCAGTACATAGTTTGCACGACAACCTATCGCCTATTCGCCGACGTTGAAGGAAGATGGGCTGTTTTGTTTAAAGGTCATTCGTTGTGTGTGAGATGCATTTCATTTTGCATTTTGTGTGTGTTCTGTGGGCATTCGTCCTTTCATTTTGTGTGTTCTGTGTTAGAAGGAAATGCTGAGATGAGCAACAAAATGCCTGCGCTGAGATTCAAACTCGTGACCTTCAAATCTGTCCTGAAAGTGTCTCAGGACAGTTTCTGCTAAGGTGCTGGTTATGGTGCACGCGAGTTTCGAACTGGAGACCTTTCGATTCAAGTGTCCCAAAAGTGTCTTGTCAGGACAGATTGGGGACAGTTTGGGGACAGATTGGGGACAGTTTGGCGAAATCGATCTCGGGTCGCGTTCGGTTTGAAACTCGGCAGCGAAGTGTCGAAGTCAACGGAATTCGCACGGGAGTTACAGTCGGTGGTCGACGGAAGTCTGGTCGCGGAAATTCTCGTCTACGGAATTCCAGTCAACGGAATTCGCTCGGCGAAATTCAAGGCTCCGAATTTCGCGTCGACGAAATTCAACGTGCGACCCGGGTCGACACTTTCTTGTGTGCTTTTACTTTGTATTGCGTCCTAGTATAAAACCAGAGAGCACAAACCAGAAATCAACTAAGTCTTTTATCACTGCTATGTTTGTGTGTCTCTCTGGCCATAGTGGACCGTTTCCTGCAATCTTTGGTGCGTTGGAATTGTGCTTTCAAGCTCTATCAAGCTGTTATAGTGGTGGAATTCTACATTCTGCTTTTCATTTGTTGTTGCATATTGTGTTTGTCATTTTTCTGTTTTGTTTGCATGGCTCTAATGAAGCTCTCATGAGGCTCAAATGAGACTCCTATGAAAGTCTCATGAGCCTCCAATGTTTCGTGGGAGGCTCATTGAGGCCTCATGCGAGCGAGCGGTTTACCCGGGAGAATGGGGGGCTCGATAGTTTGACTGGGAGGACCAGTTGACTTTCGCGCTGGTCAAAGGTAAGCGCGCGAAAGTTAGGACCCACGCGTGGGGTCCTGACACGCGCATGTAGCCCTAAAGGGCTCGAGCGTGTGCTCGTGCACTGTTGCACGCGTAGCAGGACCCACGATCGCAACAGGACAGGGCGAATCGCCCTGCCCATGCGCAGTATTGCGCACGTCCGTGCACTGTACATCACGACCCTTTGCCTGGTCGTATATAATTGCGCACATGAGGGGTGCGCGTGTTTTTCGGGGGGTGCCGAGGGATCCCGAGGGGTGCTCGGCATTGACTCAAGATTTCAGTTAAATAACTGAATGTCGAGTCTCGCCTATTCTGACGTGGCGAACAGGTAATTGCGCACGAAAGTCACTCTGCTTTAAGTTATCATTTCGAGGCAGGTACAAAACGGTAATTCCGGTTTCTCAACGGTAAAAACCGTTTTACAACTGTTTGCACGCATGAATTCATGAATGCTACATTGGAGTCATATGGGAGGTCATGAGTGTTCATGGGAGGATTCAGCAGGGGCATTTGTCTTAAGTTCATATTGAATAAAGGGATTTTCAAGAGGAGGAACAAGACAATTGCTCAAAGAGTTGAGCAACCGTTTTCCAAGAGAGCAAGGCGAAATTCTAGAATGCAGTTGAACAACTGCTTTGCTAAATTCCTTTGCTTGTGTGTTAGGCAAAATATAAAAGTGTGCTTGTGCTGATTGCCATTAACCATATTTTGTTGAAATCATTTCTGAATCTCTTTGGCGAGTTATCCTGCTCTATCAACGTATTGACGTGAAGAGCTATTCTGCACACGAGCCAATCCGTCGTCGAATGATGCGCAACGAAGTTTGGAAACGCTCTAGTACACATGATTATTTTCACACTTAGAGAAGTCCCTCTACAAACACGGACCCTTGGATAGGGGTTGGTTCTACGAGGGACCCTTGAAGGTGACCCCGTGGGGACTACCTAGTGTGGATTAAAGGTGTGTTTAGAGCCTCTAAGTGCCAAATACCAGTCAACAAAATTCACTACCATTCTCTTCGTCACTGCTGCCTCTGCCATTTCACAATGATACAGTAGCATTTCCTTTCTCGATACGATGAAGCCACGGGCCAAACTCAGCGTCCAATCTGACAGCTTCTGCTCTTGCTGCTGTTTCTCGAGCTGTGCCTTCTGCTGTTGTCACTACTGCTGCTGATGCTGCTAATGCAGCTCCTTTATCTATCTCTCCCATGCCGCCATCAGCACATCCTTTGCAGGCCTCCTCTTCTTGGAGGCATGCCACCTCGACACTAACTCTGACCACTCCAAATCATAGCTCAAGAGAGAGATGGTCATCAGCTCGCTGAGCTTGGCAACGCACGGATTCCTGCGATGCCAGCTCTTGATCACGTTCTAGTGCGAGAAGCTACGCTCGCACTCCACTGTGCTCAGAGGGAGTACAGCAAATGCAATTCACAGATTAACAAGGTTCGGCTAGCTCATTGTCCAGCCGGGAAAGGAGAGCAAGTGCTTTAGTCTGTCAGCGAATCAGACATCCTCTTGGTGTGTGGACATGATTATCAAAAAGCTAGTGGGCTCCCTCTGCGCTCGGGCCCAGTTGATACCTGTGGTTGGAGTGCGAATAGGAAAGGGAATCACAAATTGTTGTAAGTTAACAGGTTTTTGAAAAGCTCGCATACAACTGGAGGCAATGAAAACGAAGGAGGTATATAAATTTCTTCACACCAGTCCCAACACACCTTGCAGGATGTCCGAGTCTTCGGGCTCTCGCTTGAACATGTTATGCAGATACTGCAACCATTGTGTCAATCGACGCTTACGTTTGAACTGCACGTTTGTCGTATTCAAATAGATTCTGTGTATACTCCTTGCTTTAAAAGCTTTGCACCGTTGAGCCATTGGCGGCTGCGAAGCATGCATGCAGTTCGTGCGATTCCCATTCCCGCATGAGGAGGGATCGGCAAGAGCACCATTGGAAGTGGTGCACATGGACCTCATGGGTCCTACGTGGACTGAAGGGACTGGGGGAGCATTGTACTTCCTCACTATGGTGAACAAATGGAGCCGATTCACATGGGCTCGTCCCTTGTCCAAAAAGAGTGACGCCACTACAGCAATCAAAGAGGATTGGAGCCGATGGTAAAGGTGAAGGTGCACGAGACTGGTGAAGGTGCTGAGGAGTGACCGTGGTGGTGAGTTCCTTGGAACTAATTTCACCAAGTTTCTCAAACGGAAAAGCATTCGGCACCAGCTGACCTGCCCTGAAACACCGCAGCAAAACGGCATTGCCGAGCGTGCCAACCGGACCATTGGTGAGGCGGCCAAGTCCTTGTTGGTGGGTGCTGGGATGCCCTACAAGTTTTGGCCTGATGCTGTCCGCCATGTCATTACGATCAATAACAGAGTCTTGACGCATTTTGGCGAGAAACATTGGGTGATGTATGAGCGTTGGCTTGGCAAGAAGCAAACCATTGACATGCTGCGTGTATGGAGCTGTGTCTGGCTCGTGATGATGCCTAAGGGTCAGTGGCACAAGCTTGAAGTGGCTGCTGTATGGGCTGTCCATTTTTGGATGGCCCCTGACTCGAAGGGGTGGCTGATGTGGGACCCCAAAGGCAAGAAAACGCTGGTCAGTCGTGACGTCACATTTGTGGAGGACGTCAGGTACAAGGACTGGCAGCAGCAACAGCAAGTGCAGATTGGCATGCGTCTGCAGGAGATTGAGCGTTTTGCAGTGGAGGAGGTTCAAATGCACCTCAATGATCTCCTGGGGTAGAGCTGACCAGTGATCACAGTGGTTGTGGTGATCAGCAAATTGCTGGTCCTGCTGCAGAGGAGGGGTTGGAGGATGAGTCAGTGCGTGAAGACTCACCATCTCAGCATGAGCCTGTTGCACCAACCAAGGTCACGAGGGGGAGCGTGCTGAAAATAGCTTCACCACAAAGGCAGCAGACTACCACCCGCGAGAAGAGAGTGGCAGCACCACCTTCAAGGCTGAAGTACAGCCGCTTCGGAGGACCCAAGCAGGGTGCCATGGCGGTTCAGGCTGATGAGGGAGATGATGAAGAGATGGCTTTTGCTTCTTCACACCCTTGCCTGGAGAACCAGCCTCGTTGGAGGAGGCACATAATAGACCTCAGAAGGAAGAGTGGAAGGCTGCCATGGATCCGGAGTTCAACAGTCTCGTTGAGAATGGGACTTGGGAGCTTGTTGAACTACCCGAGGGGCGACGGCCCATCAGTAGCAAGTGGGTCTTCAAAGTGAAGACGGATGCTGATGGTGCACTGAAACGGTTCAAGAGCCACTTGGTTGCCAAAGGGTTTCAGCAGAAAGAGAAGGTCGACTTTAAGGAGATCTTAGCTCCCGTTGTTAAGGCAGCAACATTGAGGACTTTGCTTGCTAATGTAGCTGTGAAGGGATGGCATGTGAAGCAGATGGATATCACCACTGCAATCTTCAATGGAATACTATTGGATGATATCTACATGAAGCAGCCCGACGACTATGAGGATGGGACCAGCCAGGTGTGCAAGCTTAAGAAGGCTATCTATAGCCTTAATGAAGCACCCAGGCGCTGGTACGAGAAGCTGGAGAAAGTGCTGCTGGATGGAGACTTTAAGACATCCCAAGCTGACCACAGCTTGTTCCTGCTTGGAGAGGGGGGGCAACGGCTCTTGAACCTGATATATGTCGATGACATACTGCTGTTTACACCTTCCATGGAGAAGATTGAAAGGACTTAGAGGCTGCTCATGGACAACTTCAAATGCTAGATATTGCGGGATGTCCACCATTACTTGGGGCTGCAGATTGAAAGGGATGTTGAGAGGAAGTGGCTGAAAGTGCATCAGAAGCAGTACATCTCTAGTGTGATGGAGCGTTATGGTGTGACTGGGGGTCGCAATATGATGACGTCGTTTCCTGTAGGCTACAAGAAAAAAAAGGCAGCTGAAAATGATGATGTGCTCGAGGATGAGCTATAAAAGCAGTACCAGACACTCATTGGGAGTGTAACGTATGCAGCTGTGCATACGCAACATGATGCTTCATTCGGAGTGGGGCACCTAGCCAGAGTTGTGCAGCGGCCCACCGAGGAGCAGTTGGAGGTGGCAAAGCGCATGGTACCTTGGATCAATGGCATCTGCTGGTGTTCAGTTTTCTGCTGCTGGTCATCTGGAGCAACCTGGAGCAAATGGGATTACGCCTGGAACCTTGAAGCTATCGTGCTTCACCGACGCTACGTGGGCCTTAGATGATGATAATTATTCATCTGTGGGTGGCTATGTGTGCATGGTCGGAGGAGGACCAGTGAGATGGAGGTCTAAGAAGCATAGTGAGATTCCTCAGTCTTTGGCAGAGCCACAGAACATGGCAATGTACCACGCCACCAAAGAGATTATGCTCCTGAGGAAGATGCTGGAGGTCATGGGAGATGAACAGGAGGGACCTACACCACTCTTCTCCAACAGCGAGGGCGCTATTGGCATGGCCACTAATCCTATCCTGAATGGGTTGAACAGGCACATGAAGATTAAGTGGCACTGGGTGAGGCAGATGGTGAAGGAGAGGATTGTTGAGCTTCATCATGTGAAAACAAACAAGCAGGCGGCAAATTTTCCCACCAAGATACTTTTTAAGAGTGCACATTGGAAGTGTGCTAAGATGTGTGGCATGTCGTTGCATTAGTGTGTCCAGCAATATCATGGGCGCATGTGTGTTTGTATGTGTGATTAGTTTGCATGCGTGGGAATGTGTGTGCATGCAGTCTGTTAGTCTGAGGGTGGGTTTCTTGTATGCACGTCAGTTTGAGTGCACGTCATCCTAACGTCATGCAGTATGCTCGTGCGATCCATGCTTGCATTATTTGCATGAGCATATGTTATTATGCATGGCTGTTTGGTTTTATCACCTCTGTGATTTTCTCCAAGTCTAAAAGCTTGATCACGCAGGATAAATCCAGAGCTTTGCAACAATACCAAGATCGCCTTATTCCGGCCAAGATCGCCCAAGATACGAGATTTCTAAGATTTGGGAATTCCTATCTTATTTTGGGATATTATCTAAACTGGGCGATTATTGGGACATGAATATAAAGGGATCTTTGGTTGGGTGGTTAGGAAGGCAACTATAACTTTTGGATTAGGGTGGCTAGAAGTTTCTAGCATGGGTTGCAAATGTTGCAACACCTAGGCAAAATCCCAGCAAAATCGCAGATAAAATGTTGGAATTGGATTTTGCACGTGACACCTCAATGACCCCATGATGAGGGTTGCCTTTTTTATGCTAGGAAGATTCCTACCATCCTTCCCTAGCATTTGGAGAGTCCTTCCCTCACAAGGTCCTCTTGATGCCCCCAACTCCTATCATTCTATCCCTAAAGTCTGTGCTTCCTCCATCCATTGCCGATGTGCTTGCTCCACCTGAGGAAATCTAAGGCTAATAGACCAGGTGGGTCAACCCCCTGCAACGATGCCATCGGGGCAGAACGGTATGGTGGCCAGCATCTACACTACATGACGAGATCGAAGGTGATGTCGAGCTAGAATTGTTGCTGGTTGAGCAAGACGGGCCACCCGACTCTAGTTTGGTGCCTCAAACACTCGGCTCGTCCCGCGTCATCTCGATGCGCACTGCGGGATGTGAGCCGGGAACCGCAGGTACGTGCATGAGCGGAAACTACACGACACTCCTCCCCTGTTTATTTTAGGTAAGGACAACGCTGGCACAAAATGACAGCATCTTGCCATGTAAAAACTAGCAGCCGCGCCGACAACTCGTCGGGCGACAAAGGTTTGGCAGCATTTGACTCCGAAATTTTGTGAGCGGTGATAGTTTTTGCGGAGATAACTCTAACAACGGGAGCTAGACTGCAGGGTAGGCACGGGGTAGGAGTGATCGTAGCGTTCGTTCCTTAGTCGCCCACTTGTGCTCACTCGACTTGCGCATTCACAGGGAAAATTGGCAAGAGTTTCACTTGCAAAAGTTTACAACAATGGTACACAAAGCAAGGCAACAATGGACTACATCAGATGCTAGCAAGCATGTAGGTCGACTGCCAGCGCAGCACGGTCGACCGCGTTCTAGCACTGCATAGTCGTGGTCTTCCAATGCTGCAAGTCGGCGGCGTGACAACGCTGCAGCAAGGCGGCTGCACAGCGTTGCACCCGCATGACAGCAGCGCACCTGCTTCGCACGTGCTCGCAGCTAGTTGGCGTGCTGTGCCTCGTCACGTTCACAGCGCAGCCGCCAAGCTGAACATGTGCCCACGACTGCACCTGATCCTCCACGTCGACCTCAGGATACCACTCCGAGGTCGGCTTCGCAATAACCCCCTGGCCGACTCTCGCGCACCCCACAATGCGCGTCGCCTGGGTAACTACGTCCACCGGGCAACCAGGTCGGCCTCCAGGCGCCCGGGACGCCGTCCAGACGCCCAAGTCGGCGTCCAGGCGCCCAGGACGCCATCAATGCGCCCAGCTCGGCGTCCAGGCGCCCAGGACGCCGTCCAGACGCCCAGGTCGGCGTCCAGGCGCCCAGGACGCCGTCCAGACACCCGCCCACTGCAGCAGGTCGGCTGCGCTCCCCTCACACCCGACAACAAAGTCGGCTCCGCCCAAGCGAGGACGGGGCCAACACACAACTCCCGTTGACACTCCCCTGCCGCGTTCACACTTGGGCCTCCAGCCCACACGGCAGCACTACTCGGAGAATAGCCCGTCGGCGTGCACACAACACACAGCACGCCGGTCACTGCACCAGCCATGCACGAGGGCATGGCACCTACTACTGCACGTCGTCGTCACCGTCACCGACGTTGGCCAGGCGCACATGGCCGATTGCGACGGAGCACCGGTTGAAGTCGCCCGGCTGCTCGGTGGTCGGGATGTACTTTAGCGTGAACTTCCCGCGCTTCACCATGTGCTGCAGCCAGGCATAACGCCGCTGACTAACGCTGCTGCCGGCCTACGAACAAATTAGGTAGTGCGCACCTAGTCGGGTAAGTCGCGGTGCCGTCCACGCTCACCGCACCATGCGGAGATTACTCTAACAACGGGAGCTAGACTGCGGGGTAGGCACGGGGTAGGAGTGATCGTAGCGTTCGTTCCTTAGTCGTTCACTTGTGCTCACTCTACTTGCGCATTCACACGGAAAGTTGGCAAGAGTTTCACTAGCAAAAAAATACAACAATGGTACACATCAGATGCTAGCAAGCATGTAGGTTGACTGCCAGCGCAGCACGGTCGACCGTGTTCCAGCACTGCATAGTCGCGGTCTGCCAACGCTGCAAGTCGGCGGCATGACAGCGCTGCAGCAAGGCGGCTACACAGTGTTGCACCCGCAGGACAGCAACGCACCTGCTTCGCAGGTGCTCGCAGCTGGTTGGCGTGGTGTGCCTTGTCACGTTCACAGCGCAGACGCCAAGCTGACCATGTGCCCACGACTGCACATGATCCTCCATGTCGACCTCGGGATACCACTCCAAGGTCGGCTTCGCAATACCCCCCTGGACGACTCTCTCGCACCCCGCAGCGCCCGTCGCTTGGGTAACTGCGTCCACCCGGCAACCAGGTCGGCGTCCAGGCGCCCGGGACGCCGTCCAGACGCCCAGGTCGGCGTCCAGGCGCCGAGGACGCCGTCCAAGTGCCCAGCTCGGCGTCCAGGCGCCCAGGACGCTGTCCAGACACCCGCCCACTGCAGCAGGTCGGCTGCGCTCCCCGCACACCCGACAACGAAGTCCGCTCCGCCCAAGGGAGGACGGGGCCAACACACAACTCCCATTGACAGTTTTCGACAGCAAAGATGCTACGAGACAGGGAACAATAATTACACATGCAGTTACAGGCTCCAATGGTCTGAAACCAGGGCTGACGTTTCAGATTTAGGTACCCTTATTTCTACCTATAAATATTTTTTTTTACTTTGAGGGCACATTTTCTAGAAAAATGGTACTCTTGTTGCTCCGTGTTGGGAATTTATGAATTCTGATTGTTCATGGTCTAGAAGTTAGCCTCAGTGTAGTAACGAGCTATGCAATAGGCATGATTTTGTACACACCTTGTGCGCGCTAATATACAAACTTCGCGTTCTATGACATGTATCTCCTTACCCGTTTTGGCGCACGGAAAAGGCACGCACTTTCGGTCAACCTAGACTGCGACACTTCGATGTTGCTATATTATCTCGTCGATACGCTGAAATTCGGTCTTGCACTTGGAAGTTCTGGCTCAGTTTAGGTTCGCGGTATAACATAGTTTCCCCCATGACCCATAAAAGTTGAGTGTAAGTATCGATCGAGTGTATTTGGGGACCTCGCAGGTCCAGCGTGGTCACGAGTCGTATCCCCAACCACAGGATACATACTCCGGTAAGTAAGGCTCGATAAAGAGATAACTCTGATACTATATACACTGATACAGGGATGAAAGCAGGGCCTATGATATCAGGGTAAAATACCTTGACTACCCTGATTTAAAGGTTCAGTAACCACCCCTTCCCTGAAGTTTCAGGATGCCTGTCGTTAAATCCCTGAGATTTCTGGATGTTTGTTTTATAGCACCCTGTGAATTCAGAATGTTCTACACCTGCCTGCCCTGAGGCCTCAATGTGTTTTTATGGCGTACCCTGACACACTTATAGTGTGCGCTTAGGGGGGCCCATGTGCGCATTCCTTGATTTCCGTAATTTCGTGCCGAGGACACGGTCGCCCCCCCACCACTCACATTGACGACAAAATTGCCCACGCGGGGCAACTTACAGCGGTGCAGCAGGCGTGGCTGCACGGACCCCTCTAATACCCACCACACTGACTTAACCGTTTTCACGAAGCCAGACGTCTGCCGGAACATGCACCAAACTGGCCAATCACAGCAGATTGTATGTAAGTCCAGTTTGGTAGAGTGCAGTGCAGAGTAGTTTGTGAATAGTGAATCTTTCACACCCTGGTAGGATTTACTAGTAACACCTGATATAACAATGTGAATAACTAGCACTGCTAGAACTACAAAATCCAATTCAGGGTGAAAAAACAAAACTGTTAAAAACTAGAAGTGAACGAGAATGATGAAAATAGCAGAAAGTTGGGTACAAGTAGGAAACCCTAAGTTTGTTGTACCCCCTAAGGCTAAACCCACTATAGCCTACACAATGTAAACATATAATGTTTGACACACCCCCATAGGCTAAGTGGGAGACAACCAGATGGTCACAAGACCAGTCAAAGCAAGGCAAAGCAAAGCAAAGCTCAGGGTGGATCTCAAGGATACCACACAAATTCCGAGCACAAGCAAGCGGTCACAAGACCAGTTCACATGCAGTTTGATAATAAACAAGAGGTACAGTGATCACAACCTAGCAAGAGTAAGCATGCAAGTATATATATAGAGATCACAGTACAAGCAGAGTCAAGAAGTGAGCAAGTGAGGGACAGTAGGCACAAGGCCTAGAACAGTACAGAAACGCTGATGATCACAAGGCTGAAGCGCCTTGGTGAACACATCAGCAGTGTTGGCCCGAGTGGCCACGTACGAAAGACGAAGCTGACCACGCTGCTGCAGCTCTCGAGCAAGGAAGTAGCGCAGAGCGATGTGCTTCGTTCTGTGCTCCAGTCTGTGCTCCTGACACAAGGCAAGGGCGGCCTTGTTGTCGACGTACAGCACTGGAGGAGAACGAGGCCGCTCTCCCAGGTCGGTCAGCAGGTAGGTGAGCCAGCGAAGCTCCTGGGCAGCCATGGCTGTGGCGTAGATCTCAGCCTCACAACTGGAGCTGAGAACAGAGGAAGAGCGTGTAGAACGCCAAGAAACTGAGCCAGAGCCAAGGCTGAAGGTGTAACCCTGAGACGACCGCTGAGTAGCCTGGTCGTCAGCCCAAGAAGCGTCTGAGTGTCCAATGAGGACAACGTCGCGCTGTCCTCCAAGCACAAGCCCCATGCCCGACGTACTGCACAAGTAGCGCAACACCCTCTTAGCTGCATCCATGTGCTCCTTCCGGTGACGGCCAGGAGCGACATAGCGTGCTAGGATGCTAAGAGGGTAGGCAAGGTCAGGTCGAGTGCAGGTCATCAGGTACATGAGGCAGCCCACAAGCTCTGGATACGGGCCACTCGGCTCTACGGACTCATCCGAAGGCAGAGCTGAGAGCGAGTGACCGGTAGGCAGAGGAGTGGGCTGAGGCGAGGAGTACGTGAAGCCGAAACGCTGAAGGACCTGCTGCACCATGTGTGACTGAGTCAAGGTGATGGTGCGCTGTGCTCTGTCCCGGGTGATCCGCAAGCCAAGATAGCTTGTCAGCTCACCCAGGTCTGTGCACGTGTGTCTCTTCTGTAGCTCCGACTTCACGTGGGCGAGTGCCTCAGTGTCAGCAGTAGCAAAGACCAAGTCGTCTACGTACACGAGAACGTAGAACGGCGGCAGAGTGGTGTCGGTGCGTAGAAACAGCGACGGGTCAGCAGTAGAAGGAGCAAACCCAAGAGCAGCAAGAGTAGTCCTCAGTGTGTCGTGCCACTCACGGGGCGCCTGGCGGAGACCGTAGACTGGCCGCCGGAGGCTCCACTGGGTACCAGGAGGGAACGACCCAGTGAAGCCAGGTGGGCGGCGCAGCCAGATCTCCTCGTGCAGGGTGCCCTGTAGGAACGCAGTGCTGAAGTCAAGGCAGTGGAGCTCGTAGTCACGCTGAGCAGCGACGTGCAGCAGAACCCGAAGAGTGGTCATCTTCGGGGTCGGGGAGAAGGTCTGGAAGAAGTCAACTCCCTCTCGCTGACTGAAGCCTCGTGCAACGTAACGTGCCTTGAAGACAGGCGGAGAACCCGGCGGCCGCTTCACCCTGAAAATCCACATGCCACTGACGATGTTCGCCCCAGGTGGGGGAACCTCGTCGACGTAGGTGCCTGTGGACTTCCAGGAAGCCATCTCTGCATCCATGGCTGTCTACCACTGAGAGGAGTAGAGACCCTCCATCGCCTCTGCGTAGGAGCGTGGGGTCGGGATGTCTGGTGCATCCGGGTCTCCCTCAGGGGCAATCAGCATGGACACGAGATGAGGTAAAGCAGCAGCAAAGCACTCAAACTCCTCCTGTCTGTCCTCAAGGACGTCCGTGCCAAGAGCACACTCACCCCCGACGGACGGAGGACAGACAGACTCAGACTCAGCAACAAGGCTATCGGCGTAGTCTAGACGACAGGCGGCAGCGAAGTCAACAAGCTCAGCGACTAGAGCAGACGCAGCAGAGGACTCAAAGGTAGGGTCAGTGACAACAGTGGCAAGGAGACGCGCGACAGTAGGACTGGCAGCACGAGTAAGGTCTGACGGCGGGTCAGCAACGTCAGGAAGAGAGGACGCAGGAGGAGACGGCAGAGGGACACGCTGTGGAGCGGTGGAAGGACGCAGGGTCATATAGTGAGTGCCAAGGACAGGAGGAGGACGCTGACGTGGAGCACGACGACCAGCGCGGACAGCGCGGACAGGCGACTCTGGACGCGACTCAGGCGACTCTGGACTAGACTTAGGCGACGGAGGACGAGACTCAGGCTCACGACGCTCAGTAAGACTACCCGTCGGCGCAGTGTAAGGAGAAGGACCAAGCAGCGGAGAGGCAGGCTGTAACTGTGACTGTGACTGGACAGGCGGTGGACTCAGTAGGGGAGGAGTAGGACCTGTAGAGGGCGGGAGACCAAGAACCTGCTGAAGGAGCGGAACGTAGTACGGCCGCGGCCGCTCAGCAACTCCAGCTCCAACCCTCTCAGCAGCTCCAGTCCCAGCAGCTCCAGTACCTCTAGTACGAGCACCTCCAGGACCAGCAGCTCCAGCAGCTCCAGCACCAGTAGCACCACCAGCAGCACCAGCACCTCCAGCAGCACCGCCAGTAGCAGCAGTGCCTCCAGCAGCTCCAGCACCAGCAGCACCTCCAGCAGCTCCAGTAGTACCAGCACCAGCAGCACCAGTACCAGCAGCACCTCTAGCAGCTCCAGCAGCACCTCCAGCAGCTCCAGCAGCACCAGCACCAGCAGCACCTCCAGCAGCACCAGCAGCACCTCCAGCAGCTCCAGCAGCACCAGCACCAGCAGCACCTCCAGCAGCGCCAGCAGCACCGCCAGCAGCAGCAGCACCTCCAGCAGCTCCAGCAGCACCAGCACCAGCAGCACCTCCAGCAGCGCCAGCAGCAGCAGCACCTCCAGCAGCTCCAGCACCAGCAGCACCTCCAGCTCCAGGGTCCGCGACACTAGTAGCGCCACTCCGGAGACTGTAGCGACGAGCGTACCACTCGCGGAGCCGCTGGGGAGAGGGCAGCTCCCGCCTAGGAGGGGAAGCACGAGCACGAGCTCCAGCAGCACCTCTCCTGAGGCTGCAGTACTGTAAGTACCACTCACGCAGCTGCTGTGAGAAAAGAGCGCCTCCAGGGGTAGCACTCTCAGTCGCAGCACCCTCTGGCTCAGTACCCTCAGACGTAGCACTCCCAGGCTCAGCACCCCCAGACTCAGCACCCCCAGACTCAGCATCCGCAGGCTCCGCACCCCCAGACTCCGCAACCCCAGGCTCTGCACCCCCAGGCTCCGCACCCCCAGACTCCGCACGCTCAGGCTCAGCACCCCTAGCAGGATGAGAGTCGACAGCTACCTCGACAGGCTCAACCGGGTCTACCTGGGACACACCTGAGGGAGCGGCACCCTGAGGGGGGAGGGGGTCTACCACAGCAGCACCTGGCGTGAGGAAGAGAGGCGGGGGGGGGAGCGGGGCAGTGCGGTAGGGGAAGAGGCGGTAGTAGGGCACCGACTCGTCAAAAGTGACGTCCTGAGAGGGCAGGACACGGCGCGAGGTGGCGTGGTAAAACTGCCAACCTGACGCGTCCGGGACAAAGCCAAGGAAGACACAAGGAACAGCGCGGGAGGAGAGCTTGTCCGCGGACGTATCGCGGACAAAAGCTCGAGCTCCCCAGACCCGGAAATGCGACGCATCGCCAACCTTCCCCGTCCACAGCAGTGTGGGCGAGGTCTCCGGCAAGGAGACACGGGGCCAGAGGTTGAGCTGATGCGCAGCGTACCGGACCGCAAACGGCCACAGAAAGTGGGGGGCAGCCGCATGGATCAAGGAGGTACGAGCGACCTCCATGACCAAGCCAATGCGGCGCTCAGCAACCCCATTCTGCTGTGGAGAGGCCGGAAGCGTGAACGACTGCTCAATGTCCTCCCCCTGACAGAAGGCCCTCAAGAGGTCGGAGGAAAACTCCCCACCTCTGTCAGAGTGCAGACGCAGGACAGGGAAGTCCGAGTGGAACCTCTCGCTGAGCTGGAGACGGGCAGCGCGGATCCAAGGGATCAAAACATCAGGGACTTCACCCTTGGTGCGCAAGGGGAAGACCGTGGTGTAGCGCGAGTAGTCGTCAACAACTATCAAGAAGTACCTCTCGTGACCCTGTCCACGGACGCGGGCTGGGCCCCACACGTCCATGTGGAGCGTCTGCAGGGGAGCAGTCGTCGGGGGAAACGAGGAGGAGTGAGGAGCGGCGCGCTGCCGCCCCTTGACACAGGGAAGACAGGGAGGAGCAGGCGAGGGTGGGAGGGGAGGGAGAACCCTGGGAAGACCAGAGACAAGGTACCGGGAGTGCATGCCACGAAGGCGCTGCACTGACGGGTAACCAAGGCGGTGGTGCCAGAGGACGGTCTCGTGCGCCAAGGAGCGACACGAGCAGGGGGCAGACAGCTGACCTGACGCAGATGCAGACGCAGCTACCTGAGGGGACTCAGTGGTCAGTGTGTACAGGTCCGACCCCGGCTGCCGAGTGAAGGTAGCCAGGTGGCGACCCGTCCAAGCACACGTGCAGTGTGTCACGCGCTCGTAGGCAGGGGTGAACTGGTGGACACCCCCGTCCTGGAGCGCACGACCCGCCACCAATTTCGTAGAGAACGAGGGGAGGTAGAGACCTGACAGTGTGCCCGACGGGACCGCAGGACAAGGGAGGACAGTGGAGGAGGTCGCAATGACCGGACCCCCAGAGGGGTCAGCGAGGGAGACTGCAACCGGCCGAGCAAGCTGCTCAAGGGCAGTGCGGTCACGGAAGAAACAGCGGGAAGCACCTGAGTCCAGTGTGAAGGTGTGCAGTGCCTCAGTAGACGCAGTACCAGAAGGCGCAGACTCACGAGTACCTAGAGCAGCAGCCTCACCAACACCTGGGGCAACAGACACACTAGCACCTAGAGCGGCAGCCTCACCAGCACCGGAGGCAACAGACACACGAGCACCTAGTGCGGCAGCCTCACCAGTACCTAGAGCAGCAGACTGGATACCGGGGTCAGGCGGCACACACAGGTGACAGGCTCCCTCGGCACTAGCAGACAATGCATACATTGCAGTGAGAATAGCATCATAGGCAAGAGCAAAGATATCTACCCGCTGCCCAAGCAGCTCCACCCAGTCGGGGAGCTCAGCGTCGTCGCCAAACTCTGTACGCCAAGCGTCACTCAGACGGGCGAAGCAGTGGGACTCAGTGTGACCACGCGTCCCGCAAGGCTGACCAGTCCGAGCACCCGTGCTAATAACGTACGGGCAGCGAGCAGTACTCAGCGACCCTCTACTCTGTGCGTACCACTCACGAAGCTGCTGGGGCGAAAGAGACTCGCGCGGACGACTCTGCTGCTGCACCGGGCCACTACAAGAAGTTCCCGAGCTACCCACTCCAGGACGACTCCCACTACGGCCACCCCGACAACCCCAACTGGCGTACCACTCACGAAGCTGCTGGGGCGTGAGGGACACACGTGGACGGCCGTGAAGCTGCATCTGGCCACGCCAGGAGCAGCAGTAGCAGCAGTAGCGGCAGTAACAGCAGTAGCAGCAGGAGCAGTAAAAGCAGTAGCAGCAGTAGCAGCAGGAGCAATAAAAGCAGTAGCAGCAGTAGCAGCGGTAGCAGTGCGGGCAGGGCAGTGCTCACCAGTGGTGGGAAGGGCAGGCGCAAGACGGCGGCGACAGCGGGGCCGCTACAGCTGAAGGGCGGGGTCGGGCCACGACGGCGGCTGCTCCAGGGGCCAGGGGCGGCTCCTGCAGTGGCGGCTGCTCCAGGTGGCCAGGGGCGGCTGCTGCAGGGGCGGCTGCTCCAGGGTCCAGGGGCGGCTGTAGGTGCGGCTGCTCCAGGGGCCACGGGCGGCTGCTGCAGTGGCGGCTGCTCCAGGGGCCATGTGAGAGTACGACGGCTTATGCTGGCTTTGCTAGCTTGCCTGGACTTTATTATGCTATTACTATCTTAGGTTTTAATTATCATGCATAGATATGCTTGATTTCCTAGGTTAGGTGCATTCCTATATGTTATTATAGTTATAGCACCGAACCAGGTTACGTGTACCGAACTCAAGCCTATTCGGTTTCCACCGAATTGCTTCTACTGAGTTCGGGAAGGTTCTGTTCGGGACGCTTCGCGACCCTCAGAACATTCGCGTAACACCTGGGTAACTGGCCTTGTGTCGAGGCTATATATAGCCTCGTGTTGTACCCAGGTGATCATTCAATAGAATCATCTTTCCTGAACCAGATCCTCACACTTGGTAATCAGAGCGGGTTTACACGCGAGGTCTTCAACCGCTTAAAACCGGCCTTTAACAACCGCGGGGGCGACGACGAAAGCGCCGATACGGGTATGTAAAACCAGTTCCGCGCAAATTTTGTAAGTCCCCCTCGACTCGGTTTTCGAACACCCCTCAGATTTACTGGTGGAAAGGTTGGAGTTTCGACCGTTCGATCGAGTTTCATCTCAACGGCCCAGAGAATTTCGCCCAAACAAGTTGGAATTTGGAGCGTCGGATCGAGTTTCTCCTCAACGGCCGAGATCGAACGCGAATTTCGACTAAGGGAGATTTACGCGACCTACAGAATTCGCGCTCGTCGATTCTACAGTCAACTCGACTCGCAGTAAGTCGACCAGCACCTAGAATTCGATTATTTTCGTCGCGCATCTTCCTGTAAATCGCCAAATGGAGGGAAAAGGAGATATTTCAGTACAGAAAATCGCGGAGTTACGTGCTGAGCATAAGCAGATATGTGCGGCGCTCCCACGACTCGAAAAACTCCTTGCGAACCAGTCGGCAACCGCCACAGCAGCAGCGAATGCAGCAGCGACAGCAGCAGCAGCAACAGCAGCAGCAGCGGCGACACCGACAATTCTACCTGCGACAACGGCAGCAGCTACAGTGAACCTCGAAGCAATGAAGCCGAGGCTACCGGAGGCGTTCGTGTCAGATTTATATGACAGAGCTACTGTAGGCTATAGTGGGGTAGCACATATGGGGTACAGTTTTCTAGGGTTTGTATTTGTACCCAACTTTCCCTTAGTCATTCTCATTCCTCGTTTCTTCTCATGGTATCGAGCAGGTTCCCTAGTGGGAACGATTCCTAGGGCCCACCACCACGAAATTTTTTTCCTGCCCGGAGCGCGCTTCGCTCAGGCCCGAGTCGCGCCCTGTGTGCTCTCCCTACCGTCGCGCCCTCGCTAGGCCCCTCACGGCCCCGTCGCGTCGCCCTTAGCGGCCCCCTCACGGCTCGTCGCGCCGCCCCCTACGGCCCTTCGCGCCGCCCTTACGGCCCTTCGTGCCGCCCTTACGGCCCGTCGCGCCCGTCGCGCCGCCCTTACGGCCCCTCGTGTCGCCCCTTACGGCCCCTCGCGCCGTCCCTTACGGCCCCTCGCGCGGCCCCTTACGCCCCTTACGGCCCCTCCCGCGGCCCCTCACGGCCCCCTACGGCTCGTCGCCGCCCTCCGCGGCCCCGCCACCTACCTGTGCGGCCCCGCCACCTACCTGCGGCCCCGCCACCTACCTGCGGCCCCGCCACCTACCAGCGGCCCCGCCACCTACCTGTGCTGGCCCCGCCACCTACCTGCGGCCCCGCCACCTACCAGCGGCCCCGCCACCTACCTGCGGCCCCGCCACCTACTAGCGGCCCCGCCACCTACCTGCGGCCCCGCCGCCTCCTCTCAGCGGCCTCGCCGCCTCCTCCCAGTGGCCCCGGACGCCGCCCTCTCAGCGGCCCCGCCGCGCCGCCAAGCAGCCGAGCCGCCCAGCCGCCGAGCCGCCCAGCAGCCGAGCCGCCCAGAAGCCGAGCCGCCGAGCCGCCCAGCAGCCGAGCCGCCGAGCCGCCCAGCAGCCGAGCCGCCGAGCCGCCCAGCAGCCGAGCCGCCGAGCCGCCCTGCAGCCGAGCCGCCGAGCCGCCGAGCAGCTGAGCCGCCGAGCCGCCCTGCAGCCGAGCCACCCGAGCCGCCCTGTCCGGTAAGAGCAGCGCCTCTTTCACAGCACTGCCCTCACCCTACTGTTTGCGCTGCTAGTCTACTGCTGTCATGGCTACCCCTAGTGTCCTCGCTTTTGACGCTGAGGGTCGGGCCATTGACTTTGACGTCTGGATAGATGACCTGCAGCTTTTCTTACAGTGCGACAGAGCAGACGGCCTCTCCCTCTTTGACCTCACTTCTGGTGCCTCCCCTGCCCCCGCTGCTGATGCTGACGCCACTGTTCGCTCACAGTGGGCCACGCGCGATGCTGCTGCACGTCTTCCTGTGCGTCGCCACCTGCCTACCTCTGAGCGTGCGCACTTTAGCCAGTACAAGAGTGCTCGCACCTTGTACGACGCTGTAGTTGCGCGCTACTCCTCCCCTGCCACTGCTGCACTGAGCCGCCTCATGCTACCGTACCTCTTCCCTGACCTTGCTGCCTTTCCCACAGTCGCTGACCTCATTACGCACCTCCGCACTAGTGACACTCGCTACCGCGCTGCGCTTCCTGCTGAGTTCTGCGCCAAGAACCCCCCCCCCCATGTACATCACCCTCTACTACATAGTCACCCGGCTCCCTGACTCCCTTCGCGTAGTCAGGGACCACTTCCTCTCAGTTTGCCCCACCACTCTCACCGTTGACCTCCTCGAGAAGTCCCTCCTAGCAGCAGAGAAGAGCATAGTCGCTGTAGGAGCCTCTCGTGGTGACCCTCGCACCCCCCCCCCATCTTTGAGGGGTGTTCCCCCTCCCCCCTTTTGCCCTCTGTTGCCTCTGCTGCTGCGGCCGACCTCGTTGGGCTTGAGTCGGTTGGTGCGGCGTCTACCCCTAGCGGGAGACGCCGCCCTGACAAGGGCAAGGGGGGCAGGGGCACTGGAGGAGCTAGCGGGGGCGGTGGAGGCGGCGGTGGAGGCAGTGGAGGGGGTGGGGGTGGCGGTGGGGGTGGTGGTGGGGGTGGAGGTGTCGGTGGCGGCGGTGGAGGCGGAGGCGGCGGCGGCGGTGGCGGTGGGAGCGGAGGTAGCGGCGGTGGAGGAGGCGGCGGCGGAGGAGGTGGAGCTGGTCGGGGTGGCGCTGCGCAGAGGGTCGGCTCCGGTGGTGGTCAGCGCCAGCAGCAGCAGCAGCAGCAGCGCACTCGTGACATCCCCCCCCCTCAGCAGCTCCGTGAGTGGTACGCTGCACGCCAGCGGGGTGGGGGTACTGGTCCGTGCACCTACGTCCTCCGCACCGGCGACCGCGCGGGTGACCAGTGCGGGGGTGCGCACTCCACCCAGCGCTGCTTTGGCCGCTTGACGGACGCTTGGCGTCACCAGTTCCCTGAGGCCACTGAGATCCCCCGCTGGGGTGAGCTGTCTAGGGCGGGTGTCGCTGTCTTTGACCTTGACTTTGATGCTATTCTTGCTGCTATGTATACTGTGACTATTAGTGATGAGGGTGACTGTTACCGGTGTTTTCCGCCCGACCCGGGCATTGAGACTGCTGCTCTAGGTACTGGTGAGGCTGCTGCTCTAGGTGCTAGCGAGGCTGCTGCTGTAGGTGCGTCTGCTCCCTCAGGTGCTGGTGAGTCTGCTCTCTCAGGTTCTGCGTCGGCTTCGGCCTCCCATACCTTCACCCTTGACTCGGGGGCTTCTCGCTCCTTCTTTCGAGACCGCACCACACTCACGCCGCTTGGCCGGCCAGTTGCGGTCTCTCTGGCAGACCCCTCTGGGGGTCCTGTCCTTGCTCACTTCTCCACTGTCCTCCCGTGTCCGGCGGCCCCCTCTGGCACCCTGTCTGGTCTTTACCTCCCCTCGTTCTCTACGAACTTGGTGAGTGGTGCTGACCTACAGGATGCAGGGGTTCACCAGTTCACTCCTGCGAGTCAGCGGGTGACCCACTGCACGGACGCTCGGACTGGCCGACACCTGGCCACGTTTACCCGTCGGCCGGGGTCGAGCCTGTACACCCTGACCACTGCGTCTCCTCCAGTCACTGCGTCTGGTCAGGTAGCTGCGTCGGGTCAGGTGTTTGCTGCAGCGTCCAGGTCTGGTCCTGAGTCTGCCCCCTGTTCGTGTCGCCTCCTGTCTCACGAGACTTTCCTCTGGCACCACCGCCTTGGTCACCCCTCCCTGCTTCGTCTCCGAGGCATGGCCTCCCGTGTCCTTGTCTCTGGTCTTCCCCGGTCCCTCCCTCCCCTTCCTCCGGGGCCTGGCCCTACCTGCGTCCCCTGTGTCGAGGGGCGGCAGCGGGCTGCCCCTCACTCCTCCCAGTTTCCTCCGACAGAGGCCCCGCTGCAGACGCTTCACATGGACGTGTGGGGCCCGGCCCGCGTCCGTGGACAGGGTCACGAGCGCTACTTCCTGCTGGTGGTTGACGACTACTCGCGTTACACCACAGTCTTCCCCTTGCGCAGCAAGGGTGATGTCACTGAGGTGTTGATCGACTGGATCCGCGCAGCTCGTCTCCAGCTCAGGCAGAGCTTCGGCTCGGACTTTCCTGTTCTGCGTCTGCACTCTGACAGAGGTGGAGAGTTCTCCTCTGGCCTTCTGCGAGCCTACTGTCGTGCACGAGGCATCCGCCAGACCTTCACGCTTCCGGACTCTCCACAGCAAAATGGGATTGCTGAGCGCCGCATTGGCATGGTCATGGACGTCGCCCGTACGTCCATGATGCATGCGGCTGCCCCCCATTTTCTGTGGCCGTTTGCGGTTCGGTACGCGGCGCATCAGATCAACCTTCACCCTAGGGTCTCCAGGCCGGAGACCTCCCCAGCTTTGCTGTGGACGGGGAAGGTTGGCGATGCGTCTGCGTTCCGTGTCTGGGGATCTCGGGCGTTTGTCCGCGACTTGTCTGCGGACAAGCTGTCCCCTCGTGCTGCTCCTTGCGTCTTCCTTGGCTTCCCCCCTGACGCGCCAGGGTGGCAGTTCTACCACCCCACCTCTCGCCGTGTTCTGTCCTCCCAGGACGTCACGTTTGACGAGTCGGTCCCCTACTACCGCCTCTTCCCCTACCGCACTCCGTCCCTCCCCCCGCCACCGCTCTTCCTTGTGCCAGGTCCCCCCCCGGTAGACCCCCTCCCCCCTCAGGGTCCTGCCCCTTCAGGTGTGTCCCAGGTAGACGCAGTCGAGCCTGTCGAGGTTACTGGTGACTCTGGTGCTGCTGAGGGTGCTGAGCCTGGGGGTGCTGACTCTGGGGGTGCAGAGCGTGTGGGTGCTACGACTGGGGGTGCTGAGCCTGAGGGTGCTACTACTGGGGGTGCTGAGCCTGGGGGTACTGAGCCTGGAGGTGCTACTACTGGGGGTGCTGAGCCTGGGGGTGCTGAGCCTGGGGGTGCTGAGCCTGGGGGTGCTACGCCTGGAGGTGCTGAGCCTGGGGGTGCGGAGCCTGAGGGAGCTGGGCCTGCTCGTGTGGCGTCTGGCGGTGCTGAGCCTGGAGGTTCTCCGGGTGCTTCGTCTCGGCGGGAGCCACTCTCTCCACAGGAGCTGCGCGAGTGGTTTGCCCGGCGCTGGAGGCGTGCTGCTGGTGCTGGAGGTTCTTCGGCTACTGAGGGTGCTGGTGCCGCGGGTCCCGGAGGTGCTCGTACTGGGAGTACTGGAGCTGCTGGGCCTACGGGTACGACTGGAGCTGGAGCTGCTGAGGGTGTTGACGCTGAGGCTACTGCTGTCGGTCCTGGAGGCGGTCCTGCTGGGGGTGCTCCTGGTGCTGCTGGAGGTACTGGAGCTGGAGGTGCTGCTGGCGCTGGTGCTGCCGCTGGGGGTACTGGTGTTGTCCCTGCTGTGTCTGGAGTCGCCGCGCGGCCTCGGCCGTACTTCGTTCCGCTCCTTCAGCAGGTTCTTGGTCTCCCGCCTTCTACTGGTCCTCCTCCTCCCTTAGAGTGTCCACAGCCTGTCCTGTCACAGTTACAGTTACAGCCGGCCTCCCCACTGCCCGCTCCTTCTCCCTACACTGGTCCTGCTGGAGGTCTTGCCGAGCGTCGTGAACCTGCGTCGCGTCCTGCGTCGCCTGTCCGTACTGCTCGCGCTAGTGGTCGTGGTTCGCGTCAGCGTCCTCCTCCTGTCCCTGGCACGCACCGGATGTCTCTGCGTCCGTCCACTGCTCCTCTGCGTGCCCCTTTGCCTTCTCCTCCTGAGTCCTCTCTTCCTGCTCTTCCCGACCCGGAGTCGGACTCTCTTCGTGCTGCCAGTCCTACTGTCACGCGTCTCCTTGCTACTGTCGTCACTGACCCTTCCTTTGAGTCCACTGCTGCGTCTGCCCTAGTTGCTGAGCTCGTCGACTTTGCTGCTCGCTGTCGTCTAGACTACGCTGCTTGTCTTGTCGCTGAGTCTGAGTCTGTCTGTCCTCCGTCCGTCGGGGGTGAGTGTGCCCTTGGCACGGACGTCCTTGAGGACAGGCAGGAGGAGTTCCAGTGTTTGGCTGCTGCTTCACCTCATCTCGTGTCCGTACTGCTTACCCCTGAGGGAGACCCGGATGCACTTGACATCCCGACTCCGCGCTCTTACGCGGAGGCGATAGAGGGTCCCTACTCCTCTCAGTGGCAGGCAGCTATGGACACAAAGATGGCTTCCTGGAAGTCCACAGGCACCTACGTTGACGAGGTTCCCCCGCCTGGGGCGAACATCGTCAGTGGCATGTGGATTTTCAGGGTGAAGCGGCCGCCGGGTTCTCCGCCTGTCTTCAAGGCGCGTTACGTGGCTCGTGGCTTCAGTCAGCGGCAGGGAGTTGACTACTTTCAGACCTTCTCTCCCACCCCGAAGATGACCACTCTTCGGGTACTGTTGCACATAGCTGCTCACCGCGACTACGAGCTGCACTCTCTTGACTTCAGCACTGCTTTCTTGCAGGGCAGCCTGCACGAGGAGATCTGGCTGCGTCGCCCACCTGGCTTCACTGGGTCTTTTCCTCCTGGCACCCAGTGGAGCCTCCGGCGGCCAGTCTACGGTCTCCGCCAGGCACCGCGTGAGTGGCACGACACACTGAGGACTACACTTGCGGCTCTTGGGTTTGCTCCCTCTACTGCCGACCCGTCGCTGTTTCTGCGCACCGACACTTCTTTGCCGCCGTTCTACATCCTCGTGTACGTTGACGACTTGGTCTTTGCCACAGCTGACACTGCTGGACTCGCCCACGTGAAGTCCGAGCTGCAGAAGAGACACACGTGCACAGACCTGGGTGAACTGCGCAGCTACCTTGGCTTGCAGATCACCCGGGACAGAGCACGCCGCACCATTACCCTGACTCAGTCACACATGGTGCAGCAGGTCCTTCAGCGCTTCGGCTTCACGTACTCCTCGCCTCAGGCCACTCCTCTGCCTACTCGCCACTCGCTCTCAGCTCTGCCTTCGGATGAGTCCGTAGAGTCGAGTGGCCCGTACCCAGAGCTTGTTGGCTGCCTCATGTACCTGATGACCTGCACACGACCTGACCTTGCATACCCTCTTAGCATTCTCGCACGCTATGTTGCTCCTGGGAGACACAGACCGGAGCACATGGCTGCAGCAAAGAGGGTGCTGCGCTACTTGTGCAGTACGTCGGGCATGGGGCTTGTGCTTGGAGGGCAGAGTCCAGTGGTCCTCACTGGGCACGCAGACGCTTCTTGGGCTGACGACCAGGCTACGCAGCGGTCGTCACAGGGTTACACCTTCAGCCTTGGTTCCGGCTCTGTTTCGTGGCGGGCTACCCGCTCGTCTTCTTTTCTCGGCTCCAGTTGTGAGGCTGAGATCTACGCCGGGGCCATGGCTGCACAGGAGCTTCGCTGGCTCACCTACCTACTGACTGACCTCGGAGAGCCGCCTCGTTCTCCTCCAGTGCTGTACGTAGACAACAAGGCCATGCTGGCCTTGTGTCGAGAGCAGAGACTGGAGCACAGAACGAAGCACATTGCTCTCCGCTACTTCCTTGCTCGTGAGCTACAGCAGCGTGGTCAGCTGCGGCTTGCGTACGTGGCCTCTCAGGCCAACACTGCTGATATCTTCACCAAGGCACTTGCGCCTTGTGATCATCAGCGTTTCTGTACTCAGCTGGGCCTTGTGCCTACCTTGCCTCACTTGCTCACCCTTTGACCTTGTTTGTATTGTTGCATATATATATACACCTGCTCTTGCTTGTCTAGCCTTATATATATATATATGCAATCCTGCATGTGAACTGGCCTTGTGGCCTTGAACTTGTGCTCGGAATGTGTGGTGACTTTGTGATCCACCCTGAGCTTGTTTTGCTTTGCTTGACTGGTCCTGTGACCCCTTGTTCTCCCCCACTTTGCCTATGGGGGTGTGTCAGATTTATATGACATAGCTACTGTAGGCTATAGTGGGGTAGCACATATGGGGTACAGTTTTCTAGGGTTTGTATTTGTACCCAACTTTCCCTTAGTCATTCTCATTCCTCGTTTCTTCTCAGTTCGATCCTACAGTTAAAGGGAACGACGTTCGTCGATTTGTTCCAACTTCGAAGCCGTTGGATGCACGACCCTGTCAAAAGACGCAATGCGCATACGGCTCGCAGCAACACTGTTACCTGGCCCAGCTCTAGAGTGGATCAACAACAAAATAGTCCAAGGCGAGGGGACGTGGGCGCAGTTTCGGGCAGCACTGATCGAACAGTTCGACACGTTGAATAGTAGCTACTACGGAACACGACGCAACAAGCCAACTAGTGGCATGGGGCGATTGGCACCACCCACGACTACCGACCCGATGGAGAACGACGAGGGCGATGTGGAGCAGCGGCTAGCAAAAAATGAGACGTGCAAATTTTGCGGCGCTACAGGACATCGTATCTTGGCGTGTTGGAAAATGAAGATAAGGCGTGCGGAGCTAAGGGACAAGAACAGTGCGGCACGCCCGAAGCAGAAAATGGACAACATGGCAACTTCGGAGAGAGCGAAAAAAGGAGAATATGGTGGCGCAAATTTAAAACGCCACGACCAGCCGGCACCAGGGGAAATCGCCGAGACTAAAGGAGGATCCGCGAAACAAGACCCTGCACCGACTGGGAAACTCCAGCCGTACACCCCGACAAGTAAGAATATTACTTCTCGTGGGTTTCAAGCCTTTATTAAGGGAGAGTCCGAAATTAAACCGGTACCGGGTAATATGGGGACCCTACTCCAGAGCGCTAATACGGGTCGAGCGTTCCGAGGAGTTAATATTCTCTCCCAGCAGCACTGTTTAAAGGCTCCCTGTTCCCCACAGATGAAGCCTACACATGTGCAAAGGCTTAGGGGAAGGTTCCAGGCTCAAGAGAAGCTGTACCAGCCTCGGATAAATCCTTCTAACCCTACTCAGGTGATACCTGATATTGAGACAGCAGCTTCGAGCGCACGACCAAGGGATGATACATTTGATCTACCCGATGATCCTATAAGCAACACCATCTACAGCTACTCGGAGCAGCAACAACCACTAGTACTCGAGGTGATCTACAACGGGCGTCGCCTCCAGGCCCTGGTGGACAGTGGTGCGTCCCACTCGGTGTGCGACCGCGGGACGTTGGAGAAAATTGGAGAATCCTCAGAAGAGACCCAGTTTGCAGCAACGATGGTGGACGGTACGAAGCTTCCCATCCACGGCGAGTCAACACTGCAATTGCAGATAGAAGCGTTAAGGTGGAAGCCGACGTTGCCGATCACGAACATCAAGGGATTAGATTTCATCTTGGGGCGTGATTTTCTGAAGCGGTTCAACCCCGAGATCGACTGGGTCAACCGGAAGGCATGCATCTACAACAATGGGAAACGAGTGGAGCTGCGAAGCTGGACGGATACAGGAGATCTTCCTGAAACGACACTGGCACGGTTCGAACGGACGGTGAACGAGAGTAACACGGGTTACTTAGCACTGGTTATGGCAGCAACAGAGGAGGAGAAGCCGAATACCGAGCTACCTGCAGCAGTTAAGGAGGTCTTGGAGCAGTACAAAGACATCATGCCAGATGACCTACCTGCAGGAGTACCTCACGTGCACGAGATCGTGGAGGAACCAGGTGTGAAACCCGTCTCACGTGCACTATACCGACTGAGTCCGACCGAACTGACAGACATGAAGAAGCAGATAGAGTATCTACTGGACAGACAACTGATCCGCCCATCCACCTCTCCCTACGGCGCACCGGTTCTCTTTACTCCAAAGCCAGAAGGTAGTTCACGGATGTGCATCGACTACCGGGCACTGAACAAACAGACAGTAAAAAACAAATACCCCATACCGCGCATAGACGATCTTCTAGACCAACTGCGTGGTGCAACGGTGTTTTCGAAGCTGTACCTACGATCAGGTTACTGGCAGATCAAGATAGCAGTGCCACTGACCAACCTACTGAAAAAGGATACGCCCTACAAATGGGATACTCCTCAACAGTAAGCCATGGAGCAGCTACAGACAGCACTGACTACAGCGCCAGTACTCATCCTACCGGATCCAGACAGAGACTACGTGGTGGAAGCAGATGCTAGTGACCAAGCAGTCGGAGCAGTACTGATGCAGCATCACGGACGCAGTTTGCAGCCCATCGCCTACCTCAGTAAGAAGCTGTTACGGTGGGAGAAGGACTTAGCTGTAAGAAAGGGATCAGGAAAGATTTGGGTACCGAACTATGCCCCGCTCCGACAGATTCTGCTGGAGGAGTTTCACGACGTACAGTACGCAGGACATTTCGGGAGCAACAAGACGTTAGCAGGGATAGCAAAGTATTACTACTGGCCCGGGATGGCAGCAGACGTGCAGCAGTTTGTCACCTCATGTGACACGTGCCAGCGGATGGAGAGTAGCAAGCAGAAAAAAGCAGGGTTACTTCAGTCTCTACCCGTACCGGAGCAGCCATGGCAGGTCGTTAGCCTCGACTTCATCGCAGGACTTCCTTCGACCTCACGAGGGCGTGACGCTATACTCGTGGTGATCGACAAGTTCTCCAAAATGGGTCACTTCATCCCGACCAACACCACGGCTACAGCTGAAGCAACTGCTCGCCTCTTCTTCGACCGCATCATCACTATCCACGGCATCCCCGCTACACTCATCTCAGACAGAGACCCAAAACTCACCAGTAAGTTCTGGAGGGAACTCATGGGTTTGTTGGGGACAAAGCTTGCAATGTCTTCAGCATACCACCCCCAGACTGACGGACAGACAGAGCGACTCAATCAGGTGGTTGAACAGTTAATGCGCACCGCTTGCAAAGACGACGTCAGCCACTGGGATTCACAGTTACCGATACTAGAGTTCGCTTACAACAACGCTTCACATGCGGCCACAGGGAAATCTCCTTTCTTCCTGTGCTATGGACGGGAACCACTTACACCAGAGCAGCCAACCACACCGGCACACGTCCAAGCCGCACATGACTTCGTCACCACCATGCAGCAGCTATGGGAGAAGTCTCAGCGACGTCCTTCCATGATGCAGAACTCCCAGAAGCAGTATGCCGATCGCCATCGACGTGATCACACCGTAGCAGTCGGAGATCAGGTGCTTCTCGACACGCGTAACTTGAACCTGTCTCACCTACCATCCAAGCTCCGGCCTCGCTTCTGTGGTCCTTTTCACGTTGAGGCACAGGTGACACCAGTAACATTCCGCTTGCGCTTACCTACTACGTGGAAGCTTCACAACGCTTTCCATGTTCAGCTACTGAAGCCCTACAAGGACCCCAACCAACAGTTCCAGGGACGACAGTTACCGCCACCACCACCTGTTTTCGTACAGGATGAACCAGAGTACGAGGTGGAACGAGTGCTCGCTCATCGACGTAGACGTGGCAATACGCTCGAGTTCCTGATACGCTGGAAGGGATATGACCCATCGGAGGACAGTTGGGTTGCAGAAGCTGATATGGGCAACGCACGCCGTGCTCTCAAGGACTATCTTGTCAAGCAGGGTGTTTCTCACGCCACCCAGCTTTGAGGGGGGGACGTGTGAGAGTACGACGGCTTATGCTGGCTTTGCTAGCTTGCCTGGACTTTATTATGCTATTACTATCTTAGGTTTTAATTATCATGCATAGATATGCTTGATTTCCTAGGTTAGGTGCATTCCTATATGTTATTATGTTATAGCACCGAACCAGGTTACGTGTACCGAACTCAAGCCTATTCGATTTCCACCGAATTGCTTTCTACTGAGTTCGGGAAGGTTCTGTTCGGGACGCTTCGCGACCCTCAGAACATTCGCGTAACACCTGGGTAACTGGCCTTGTGTCGAGGCTATATATAGCCTCATGTTGTACCCAGGTGAATCATTCAATAGAATCATCTTTCCTGAACCAGATCCTCACAGGCCAGGGGCGGCTGCTGCAGTGGCGGCTCGGCTGGGGCGACGCGACGGGCTGGGGCAGCCCGCAAGGGCGACGCGACGGGCTAGGGCAGCCCGTAAGGGCGACGCGACGGGCTAGGGCAGCCCGCAAGGGCGACGCGACGGGCTAAGGCAGCCCGCAGGGGCGAAGGCAGCCCGCAAGGGCGACGCGACGGGCTAGGGCAGCCCGTAAGGGCGACGCGACGGGCTAGGGCAGCCCGCAAGGGCGACGAGACGGGCTAAGGCAGCCCGCAGGGGCGACGCGACGGGCTGGGGCAGCCCGCAAGGGCGACGCGACGGGCTAAGGCAGCACGCAGGGGCGACGCAACGGGTTAAGGAAGCCCGCAAGGGCGACGCGACGGGCAGGGGCAGCCCGTAAGGGCGACGCGACGGGCTAAGGCAGCCCGCAGGGGCGACGCGACGGGCTAGGGAAGCCCGCAGGGGCGACGCGACGGGCTAAGGCAGCCCGCAAGGGCGACGCGACGGGCTAGGGCAGCCCGCAAGGATTTTTTTTTTTTTTTTTTTTTTTTTTAACGACGGCGCTAGTAGGGGCGCTCGACGGCGCTAGAAGGGGGGGGGGGGGGGGGGGGGGGGGGGCTCGACGGCGCTAGAAGGGGCGCTCGACGGCGCTAGAAGGGGCGCTCGACGGCGCTAGTAGGGGCGCTCGACGGCGCTAGTAGGGGCGCTCGACGGCGCTAGAAGGGGCGCTCGACGGCGCTAGTAGGGGCGCTCGACGGCGCGGCGGAACAGTGGGCCCAAACCAACGTCGGTCCAAGGTCCTGACCTAGGCGTCGGATACCATGTTAAAAACTAGAAGTGAACGAGAATGATGAAACTAGCAGAAAGTTGGGTACAAGTAGGAAACCCTAAGTTTGTTGTACCCCCTAAGGCTAAACCCACTATAGCCTACACAATGTAAACATATAATGTTTGACAAAAATTGCCCTGATGCTTCAGGGTTTCTGTTCTGTGATGCCCTGAGAAATCAGGGCCACCGAGAGGGCTCTGCCCTGAGGACGACATACTTTTTTGGAGCCATGCTCTGAGGGCTCAGGGGCCCTAAAAGTGAATCATAGGCCATGGATGAAAGCAAGTATACTCTGGTTGAATCAGTGTTCGGAATTTGATTAATCTGAAAAGTCAGTTTTGGTGGGTGACCTGTCTGAAATCTCATACTAGTCAGAGCAATTCTCTGATAAAAACAGCCCAGCTGATGTCCTATAGCCTAGTGGTATGATTTGTCGGTATTAGACGAATTGAAACTCGCTATTTGAAAATTCAGATGAAGTAGAGTGCTTGGTCTGAAAAAAAAAAACGAACATAAATTGTTTGACTAAGAGATCAGATGAAACAAAAATCACGGTCTTAAAAATCAAATGTTCACAAAAAATAAAAGTACCGTAAGTAAAAATATCATACCATCAGCTAGGTTCATCTCAATGAAAGCTCGCTGGGAGCTCGCTGCCCGCGGGCAAAAAAAATAAAACCCTATCGGGCATGCATCCGGTCAGGGAGGCATCAACTCTAAACACCTTGTCGCATGGTGTTTAGGGTTGATGCCTCCCTCGGATGGCATGCCATCCGATAGGGTTTTAGTTTTTTCTGCCCGCCGGTCAGGGTGGCGCTCGTCGACGGATCCGGCGACGAGCGACGCCCGGTTCCGTTGAGACATACAGATCAAATTGGTCTGATAACAATGTCAAAACAATGTGAAGCCTGTCGCACGTGCCACGCCTGCTCCGCGTGTCGTACCTGCCCGCGCGCGCCGCCTTGACGCGCCTGCCCCGCGCGCTGCCCTCGCTGCCCCGCGCGCTGCCCTCGCTGCTGCGCTGCCGCTCGCGCTGCCACCAGCACCTGCCCGCAGCTGCCCTGCCCTGCAGCGCGCCCGATCTGCCTGCTGCTGCCCTTATTGCCGCCCGCGCTGCAACCTGCCGCCCGCACTGCAGCCTGGTCACCCGCGCTGCCGCCTTGCCCCTGCTGCTACGCGCCGAGCCGCCCTGCCGAGCCGCCCTTGCCGAGCCGCCCTGCCGAGCCGCCCCGCCAAGCCGCCCTACCGAGCAGCCCTGCATACCCGTGCAGCCCGGACCTAGCACTGCCCCTTATTCCTAGTACTGCCTTCTTCGTCACTGTCGCTATGCCGCGCTGCTCAAAATGGCGACACCCACCTTACTGAAGTTTGACGCCGAGGGTAGCCCGATCGATTACGAGTCCGGGCTCGAGGGCCTTCACCTGTACCTGCTTAGCGTTACTAGGGATGACGTCTCTCGTTTTTAGCACACCTCAGGCTGCCTTCGGCCCTGCTCACTCCGAAAGTGCATGCCCTTACTACTCCAGCAGACGCACAGCAGAAGTATAAGACTGACCGCGTACATGTACACAGTGGTTAGCACGCGACGCCACAGCCCATCTTGCAGTCCGCAACCACCTCCCGCCCGACCAGAGGACCCACTTTCGCCAGCTGAAAATGGCCAAAGTGCTCTATGACGCTGTAGTGAAGCGGTACTCCTCCTTCTCTTCCGCCGCCCTAGGCCGCCCGCTGCTGCCGTACCTCTTTCCAGAGCTGTCCGACTTCCCCACTGTCGCCGACCTCATGACCCACCTGCGCACCAGTGACACTCGCTACTGTGCTGCTCTCGAGCCAGACTTTCTGGCTGAGAACCCCCCTCTGATATACATCACTCTCTACTTCCTAGTGACCCGTCTCCCTGACTCCCTTCGCCCCATCCGCAACCACTTTCTCGCCCTAGACCCCACCGAGCTCACCCTTGCCTCGTTCGAGTCCCGTCTCCTCAAGGCTGAGACCAGTGCCTACGCTGTAGCTGCCTCCCGTGGCACTCCGCGCCCCTCCTTCTTTGAGGGGTGCTCCCTCCCCTTCCCTCCTCGCGCCGTCTGTCGCCTCTGCTGCTGCTGTTGACTTCCTCGGTGATGAGGAGGCCGGTGCGGCTTCCGCTCCTAGCGAGAGGCGCAACAAGAGTGGGCGTCAGAAGGGTAAGGGTGGTGGGGGTGGTGGAGGTGGTGGCGGCGGTGGCGGTGGCGGGGGTGGTGGCGGTGGCGGTGGTGGGGGTAGTGTAGGTGGCAGTGGAGGTGGAGGTGGTGGGGGCGGTGGACGTGGCGGGGGTGGTGGAGGCACTGGGGGTGGCGAAGGGGGCTCGGGTGGTGGTCGAGGTGGAGCTAGCGGTGGTGGAGGCCAGGGAGCTGCGTCTGGGGGTGCAGCTGGTGGAGGCGGCGGTTCTGGGGGTGGGCAGCAGCAGCAGTCGCCCCGGCAGGAGACTCTCTCCCCGCAACAGCTTCGTGAGTGGGTTGCCCAGCGAGGTGGCGGGGGTGGTGGAGTTCGCTGCCAGTACCACCGGCGCACGGGCCGCCCTGGAGAGGTCTGCAGCCGGGAGGGGCACACTGAGGCGCGCTGCTTCTTCCGCCTCGATGACGTGTGACGCGAGGAGTTTGGCGAGCAGCTGAAGAAGCCGGACTGGTCAGGATTGCTCAAGAAAAACGTAGATGTGTTTGCTCTTGATTGGGACCAGCCTGTGCTGGCATGCATGCTATGTATTCTGCTGGTGTTAGTGCTGAGGGTGACTACTATTCTGGTGTACCTAGCTCTGCTAGTGTAGAGGCTGCTAGTCTAAGTGCTTGTGATTCTGCTGGCACAGGTGCAATTCCTACGGAGGCTTTGCACACCTTCACGCTGGACTCAGGCGCGTCTCGCTGCTTCTTCCGCAACTGCACCACAGTCACACCGCTCACAGCACCTGTCCCTGTCACTTTGGCCTGCCCATCGTCTGGCCCAGTCATTGCACGCGGCACCACTGTTCTCCCGTGTCCGGCAGCCCCCTCTGGCTCCCTCACAGGTTTCCACCTCCCCTCGTTCGCTACGAACTTGGTGAGTCAAACCGTCCTCCAGGATGAGTTGGTCACTACCACTACTCCTGGGGGCGAGCTCGTGGCGATCTGTACGGACCCGGTGACTGGCGACCACCTCGCCACGTTCATCCGGAGACCTGGGTCTGGGCTGTACACACTACACATTGAGTCTGCATAGGTAGCTGCGTCAGGTCAGGTAGCTGCGTCGTGCTCGTGTCGGTTGCTCACGCACCCGTCTCTCCTCTGGCACCACCGTCTTGGTCACCCCTCCCTGCAGCGTCTGCGTCGCATGCACTCGCGTCTTCTTGTCTCTGGCCTTCCGAGGTCCCTGCCCCCGCCCCCGCCGTCGCTTGCCGCCGCCGTGCACTCCCTGCGTCGAGGGGCGGCAGCACGCCGCTCCTCACTCCTCGTTCCCTCGGACCACTGCTCCTTTGCAGACCCTGCACATGGATGTGTGGGGCCCCGCCCCCGTTGCTGCTGGTCGTCGACGACTACACCTCCATGATCCATGCGGCTGCTCTCCGTTTTCTGAGGCCGTTTGCGGTCCGATATGCCGCGCATCAGCTCAACCTCTGGCCCCGTGTCTCCGAGCCAGAGACCTCGCCTACACTGCGTTAGACGGGGAAGGTTGGCAATGCGTCCGCGTTTCGGGTCTGGGGTTCGCTTGCCCTTGTCCGCGATACTACGGCGGGCAAGCTCTCATCTCGCCCCGTTCGCTGCATCTTCCTTGGCTTTCCCACCGACGCGTCTGGCTGGCAGTTTTACCACCCAGCCACGCGTCGCGTCCTGTCCTCCCAAGACGTCACCTTTGACGAGTCGGTCTGCTTCTACCGTCACTTCCCCCTCGCGTCTTCTCCTGTCCACCCGCCGCCCCTCTTCCTGGTTCTGGGTTACCCCCTGGTAGACCCCCACCCCTCCTCGCGTCCTGCTCCCTCAGGTGTGTCTCAGGTAGCATCACCCCCCTTGGTTGAGCCTTTGGAGGTCTCCTCTGGCCCGGCTGAGGGAGGTGACCCTGCTGTTGGCGACACTGCGGCCTCTTGCCGCTCCCCGCGCATGGAGACCCCTCCTGGCTTTCCGCCTCGGTCGTCCTCGCCGCCTCTGCAGCCTGTCGCGGTGGACTCAGGTGCTGCTGGGGGTGGTGACACTGGAGGCGTAGACTCTGAGGATGCTGACGCTAGAGGTGCTGGTTCTGGGGGTGCTGAGCCTGGGGGTGCTGAGCTTGGGGGTGCTGAGCCTGGGGGTGCTGAGCCCGAGGGTGCTGAGCCCAGGGGTGCTGAGCCTGAGGGTGCTGAGCCCGGGGGTGCTGATTCTAGGGGTGCTGAGCCTGGGGTTCCTGACGCTGGTGCTGGAGGTACTCGTGCTGGAGGTGCTGGAGCTAGAGGTAGTGGAGCTGGAGGTGCTGGAGCTGGAGGTACAGGAGCTGGAGGTGCTCGAGCTGGAGGTGCTGGTGCTGGCGGTGCTGCCGCTGGAGGTACTGGAGCTGGAGGAACTGGAGGCACTGGAGCTGGAGGTACTAGAGGTACTGGAGCTGGAGGTACTGGAGGTAATGGATCTGGAGGTACTGTAGGTTCTGGTTCTGGGGGTGCTACGCAGTCACTGCAGCCGCGACCGTTTTTCTCACCACAGCCGCAGTCATCGCTGCCACCACCTGACTCGGCGCTTCGCCGGGTACTCAGTCTTCCGTCTTCCACTGGTGCTACTCCTCCTCTACTGTGTCCACCGACTGACCAGTCCTAGACACTGTTACAACCTGACTCCCCACTGCCTGCTCCTTACAGTCGACAGACTCCCTGACTGAGCGTCGAGAGCCTGCGTCCCGTCCTTCCACACCTCTTCGTACTCGTCGTGCTCCCCGTGTTCGTCCTCCACCCGTCCCTGGCACTCACACTATGGCACTTCGTCCTTCCTCTGTTCCACAGTGTGTTGCCGTGCCGTCTCCTCCAGCGTCCTCTCTTCCTGACGTTCGTGACCCTGTGTCTAACCTTGCTCGTGCTGCTAGTCTGACTGTCACTCGTTGTTTGGCCACACTTGTCACTGACCCTACTTTTGAGTCTACTGCTGCGTCTGCCTTAGTCACTGAGCTCGTTGACTTTGCTGCTGCCTAGCGTTTTGACTACTTCGCGAGTCTTGTTTCTGAGTCTGACTGTCCTGCGCCCGTTGGGGGTGAGCTTGCCCTTGGCAGTGACGTCCTTAAGGACAGGCAGTTTCAGCTCGAGTGCTTTGCGACTGCTGTACCTCATCTCGCAGCAATGCTGCTTGCCCCTGAGGGAGACCCGGATGCATTGGACATCCCGACCCAGCGCTCTTACGCAAATGCAATCACGGGTCAGTACTCCTCTTAGTGGCAGACAGCCATGGATGCAGAGATGGTACCCTTGAAGTTCACAGGCACATACGTCGACGCAGTTCCCCCTCCAGGGGCGAACATAGTCGATGGCATGTGGATTTTCAGGGTGAAGCGGCCGCCGGGTTTTCCGCTTGTCTTCAAGGCGTGTTACGTTGCACGAGGCTTTAGTCAGTGGCAGGGGGTCGACTTCTTCTATACCTTCTCCCCACCCCGAAGATGACCACTCTTCGGGTGTTACTGCACGTTGCAGCACAGCATGACTACGAGCTGCACTCTCTCGACTTCTCCACAACTTTCTTGCAGGGCAGCCTTCACGAGGAGATCTAGCTGCGCCGCCCACCTGGCTTCATTGGGTCGTTTCCTGAGGGTACCTAGTGGAGCCTCCGGCGGCCAGTCTACGGTCTGTGCCAGGCGCCCCACGAGTGGCCCGACACACTGAGGACGACACTTGCGGCTCTTGGGTTTGCTCCTTCAACTGCTGACCCGTCGCCGTTTCTGCGCACCGTTTTGCCGTCGTTCTACATCCTCGTGTACCTCGACGACTTGGTCTTTGCTACTGCTGACACAGAGGCACTGCCCCTTGTGAAGGCGGAGCTGCAGAAGAGACACATCTGCACTGACATGGGTGAGTTGCGCAGCTATCTTGGCTTGCAAATCACTCGGGACAAAGGAGCGCGCACCATCACTCTTACTCAGTCACACATGGTACAGCAGGTCCTTCAGCGCTTCCGCTTTTTCTCTGCGCCACAATCACTCCTCTGCCTACAGGCCACTTGCTCTCAGCTCCACCTTCGGACGAGTCCGTAGAGCCGAGTGGTCCGTATCCAGAGCTTGTGAGCTGCCTCATGTACCTGATGACGTGCATCGACCTGACCTTGCGTACCCTCTCTGCATCCTGGCGCGCTTCGTTGCTCCCGGGAGACACCACCCTGAGCACTACCGGGCTGCACAGAGGGTACTGCGTTACTTGTGCAGTACATCAGGCATGGGGCTTGTGCTTGGAGGACAGGATCGAGTTGTGCTCACTGCACTCCGACGCTTCTTGGGCTGACGACCAGGAGCCCCATCGGTCGTCACAGGGTTACACTTTCAGTCTTGGCGCCGGTTCTGTCTCCTAGAGGTCCACCCGCTCGTCTTCTGTACTTAGTTTCAGCTGTGAGGCAGAGATCTACGCTGGGGCTATGGCTGCACCGGAGTTACGCTGGCTGACGTACTTGCTGACTGACCTGGGTGAGCGGCCTCGTTCTCCTCTGGTTCTGTACGTCGACAACAAGGCCATGGTTGCCTTGTGTCAGAAGCAGAGGCTGGAGCACAGAACGAAGAACTTTGTTCTTCGTTACTTTCTTGCGCAGGAGTTCCAGCAGTGTGGTCAGCTTCGTCTTGCGTACGTGGCCTCACAGGCCAACACTACTGATATCTTCACCAAGGCCTTGGTGTCTGGTGATCATCAGCGTTTCTGCACTGCTCTTGGGCTTGTGCCCACTCTGCCTCACTTGCTTGGCTTGACTTTGCCTTATATAAATATATATATACCTGCAAGCTTACGCTTGCTAGGTAGTATTCACTGCAGGCCCTCTGATTCGTTTGGGGATACACTGAGGCCTCAGGGCAGTTTTTTAGGAAATCAGAATTTGCCCTGAATTGTCAGGGCTGCACAGGGTGAGGTATCCTGAAATGTCAGGGCTGCACAGGGTGAGGTATCCTGAAATGTCAGTGCTACATTTGACAGTATCCTGGCAGCTCAGTGCTACATTTCTTACAATCCTGTGTATCTCGCGCATGTTATGTTAGCGGGGATCGAAATGCTGAAAATGTCTCCACATTCGAAGTAATGCTGGGGTGCAGCTGCAAGTGGCTGGCAGTGCAAGTCGCTGGCAGCTGCATGGTGCGAAACTGTTACAGCACGGTACAAGCGGATGGCGAAGGTGGTGGTGGACATCGTGGGCCAAATTGGCTGGCCAAGGCGAAGTGGCGCAAGAGAAAAACATTAGTTGTACGTCTCCGACCTATCTTGTCGTGAAGTGTGGTAGCGGGTAAAGCCATCGTTACACGGTAGATCGCCTGCTCGGTTCCCGTTGGCTCCTGTTGTTTGAGGTGCTCGCCCGTGTACATCTTAGGCCCCGAAACCCAGGAGATTTTTCGTGCAGTACATCTCGCTTCAGGGCGAGATTCGACACTATCCTGAGTCGTCAGGGCTGAACCTACAGCGTTTTCCTGAGTTTTCAGTACGCAAAATAACCATCATACTGATTTTACAGGACAAGTAATTCCCTTATGCTGTTTTTTCAGGAGAAGCACACGACACCTATCCTGAATTCAGGAGAATCAGGATAAATTATCTTGATAACATAGGCCCTGATTCACTGTACTGTTTGTGCTATTATAACACTGCATGTGAATTGGCCTTGTGAGTCTGACCGCTTGCTTGTGCTCGGACTGTGTGGTGATCTTGAGATCCACCCTGATGCTTTGTTGCTTCTCTTGACTGGTCTTGTGACCGCTTGTTGTTCTTGCTGTTCCCCAGTTTGTCTATGGGGGTGTGTCAAAACATAATATATGCTTGTAGGCTGTAGTGGGGCACTCTCTAAAGGGTATGACCCTTTTAGGGTTAGGCATATGTACCAAACTCATCTTAATGCCATTCATTCCGTTGTTCTAGTTTCAACAAACAAGAGCACGGTATGGGGGATCGGCCAACCCATCTCTGAGGTATCACCCTGGCTTGTTCGTACATGTAGCACACAAATGAGAAATAAACAAAATGGTACTGTTGCTGCTGCCCCCAAAACTGTGCCCTCCGTTGCTGGCACGTTCACATTCACGTGTTTGTTGGAAATCAAGATGACATGAGCTTGCTGCTGATGCCTGCAGCCAGCCGGCGGTACGCATCGCTGTGCAGCCCCTGTGGCGCCTGCTGCTGCTCACTGCGCTCCACCTCCCACACGTGCTGCTGCAGGGGATAGGCCGCTGCTGCCTCGCCTGCCAGCCCGTGCGCCATACCCCCTGCCTGCTCCTCCCTCTGCTCCATGTGCCACCCGCCTGCCTGCATATGTCCCTCACCCACCATATTGCTCAAACCGCCTCCATGCCTCCCCCTCCCCATCTCCAGGGGCACACTCCCCAATCCATCAACATGGCCGCCCTCCTCCCACCCATCACTGCGTGCCCCCCTGTCCACGCCACAGCCAGCGCCCCACCACCCCCCCACCACCCTCTCTGCCGCTGCTGCCACCTCACCTACCCCTGCCCGGCCTGTCTCTTCCTCACCCCGCACCACCCACCGCCCTTCCCTGCCACCACCACGCACCCCTGCCACCAAGCCCGCACTGCCACCATGCGCCTCGCCCCGCTCGCAGCCTCCCTGCCCCTCCACCCGCACCCGCTGCTGCCCTGCCATCCCCCCACCCACCACCGCTGCTCCCACCCGTGCGCCAGGCAGAGAAGCCGCAGTGGCGGCAGCAGCAGTGGGCGGAAGCAGTGAGCAGGGTGTGGGGGGCGCGTGCATGAGGGGCGCGTGCATGGGGGGCGCGTGCATGGGGGGCGCGTGCATGAGGGGCGCGTGCATGGGGTAGAGCAGCAGCGCCCTGGCCCTGGCTGCTGCTGCCAGCGCATGTGAGCCGCGCACGTTCTCTGCTGCACTGCCCCACTGCACACCCACGCGCATGGCAGGGCAGCATGTGAGGGGAGGGGAGGGCCATGTCAGTGCGGAGAGGGGCGATGCAAAGCAGTGGGGAGAAGAACCACCATGAGATAGAATGCGGGGAGCACAGTTTGTGAGCGATTGATACGAACGATGCGGGCACAACAGCTCGATGCACAGCACATGGCCCCCACACAACAGCTCAATGCACAGCACATGGCCCCCACACAACAGCTCAATGCACAGCACATGGCCCCCACACAACAGCTCAATGCACAGCACATGGCCCCCACACAACAGCTCAATGCACAGCACATGGCCCCCACACAACAGCTCAATGCACAGCACATGGCCTCCACACAACAGCTCAATGCACAGCACATGGCCCCCACACAACAGCTCAATGCACAGCACATGGCCCCCACACAACAGCTCAATGCACAGCACATGGCCCCCACACAACAGCTCAATGCACAGCACATGGCCCCCACACAACAGCTCAATGCACAGCACATGGCCCCCACACAACAGCTCAATGCACAGCACATGGCCCCCACACAACAGCTCAATGCACAGCACATGGCCCCCACACAACAGCTCAATGCACAGCACATGGCCCCCACACAACAGCTCAATGCACAGCACATGGCCCCCACACAACAGCTCAATGACCCAACCCCCAAGACCCACCCGCCTGGCGGCCTCCTTGAAGGCCTCGCGGTGGTCCATGTCCGGGTTGCCCGCGCGCAGGCGCATCATCTCATCCCTGTGCACGGCACAGCGGGGCGGAGGGCAGGCGGCCAGAGAGGCACGCGAGGGACAGGCAGAGACGGGACAGAGCAGAGCAGGTTTCAGGCACGTGGAGAGAATGCAGAGGAGGGAGTGGCGGAGAGTTGTGGATGGAGAAAGAGGAGCACCGGATGAAGAGGTTGTAGGTGGACGCCTTGCGATGCCTCTTCACAGGGACCCCTCCCTCCCTCCCTGCCGCCTTGCTGCTTGCCTTGCCGCCCCTCTGCTCTCCCCCCCTGCAGCTCTCCTCCTCCCCGCTGCCATCAGCCACCTCCTCTGACCCCTCCCTTGCCACTGCTTTCGACCCTGCCATGCCATGCGAGGGTGCACATGCCATGAGAGGGTGCACATGCCATGAGAGGGTGCACATGCCATGAGAGGGTGCACATGCCATGAGAGGGTGCACATGCCATGAGAGGGTGCACATGCCATGAGAGGGTGCACATGCCATGAGAGGGTGCACATGCCATGAGAGGGTGCACATGCCATGAGAGGGTGCACATGCCATGAGAGGGTGCACATGCCATGAGAGGGTGCACATGCCATGAGAGGGTGCACATGCCATGAGAGGGTGCACATGCCATGAGAGGGTGCACATGCCATGAGAGGGTGCACATGCCATGAGAGGGTGCACATGCCATGAGAGGGTGCACATGCCATGAGAGGGTGCACATGCCATGAGAGGGTGCACATGCCATGAGAGGGTGCACATGCCATGAGAGGGTGCACATGCCATGAGAGGGTGCACATGCCATGAGAGGGTGCACATGCCATGAGAGGGTGCACATGCCATGAGAGGGTGCACATACCATGAGAGGGTGCACATGCCATGAGAGGGTGCACATGCCATGAGAGGGTGCACATGCCATGAGAGGGTGCACATGCAATGGCATGAACGGGTACACGTGCCGGGCATGCAGCGAGGGAAAGTGAACACGAGCTGCTGGAACGTGCAGACGGGAGAAAGAGGCACGAGCAAGAGTGGCGGGTGGGCGTACCAGTGAGAGTGGCGGGTGGGCGTACCAGTGAGAGTGGCGGGTGGGCGTACCAGTGAGAGTGGCGGGTGGGCGTACCAGTGAGAGTGGCGGGTGGGCGTACCAGTGAGAGTGGCGGGTGGGCGTACCAGTGAGAGTGGCGGGTGGGCGTACCAGTGAGAGTGGCGGGTGGGCGTACCAGTGAGAGTGGCGGGTGGGCGTACCAGTGAGAGTGGCGGGTGGGCGTACCAGTGAGAGTGGCGGGTGGGCGTACCAGTGAGAGTGGCGGGTGGGCGTACCAGTGAGAGTGGCGGGTGGGCGTACCAGTGAGAGTGGCGGGTGGGCGTACCAGTGAGAGTGGCGGGTGGGCGTACCAGTGAGAGTGGCGGCTCGCTTGCGCTTCCTCAGCGCCCGCTGCGCCCTCTTGCTCTCCGCCGCACTCCCCGCCCCGCCCACCCCTCCATCGCTGCCCACCCCTCCATCGCTGCCCGGTGCCGCCTCTGGCGAGTCAGCAGCGACGGTGAGGAGGGCCGTCGTGAGCGGCAGGGAGGGGTGCAGCAGCCCGGTCGCACAGGGGGGCGCAGCGGGCAGGTGCATGCGCGGGGGGAGTGGCTGCAGGGGGGATTGGACGAGGGGCCGATGAGAACGACTGGAAGGGAGTCGACATAGAAGGGAGTCACCCTCATGGTGCATGCCCACCAGCCACGTACCTCATGGTGCATGCCCTCCAGCCACGTACCTCATGGTGCATGCCTACCAGCCACGTACCTCATGGTGCATGCCCTCCAGCCACGTACCTCATGGTGCATGCCCACCAGCCACGTACCTCATGGTGCATGCCCACCAGCCACGTACCTCATGGTGCATGCCCACCAGCCACGTACCTCATGGTGCATGCCCACCAGCCACGTACCTCATGGTGCATGCCCACCAGCCACGTACCTCATGGTGCATGCCCTCCAGCCACGTACCTCATGGTGCATGCCCTCCAGCCACGTACCTCATGGTGCATGCCCACCAGCCACGTACCTCATGGTGCATGCCCACCAGCCACGTACCTCATGGTGCATGCCCACCAGCCACGTACCTCATGGTGCATGCCCTCCAGCCACGTACCTCATGGTGCATGCCCTCCAGCCACGTACCTCATGGTGCATGCCCTCCTGCTTCCCCATCTCCCTAGCAGCAGCCAGCTGGCCGCGCTTGCCACTCCCCACCGGTGCCACCGCCCCGCGGAGCACAGCAGGCAGCACGCGGCGCGGCGTGCGTGCCAGCCCGGCGCTGTCGCCCGCTGTGGCTGTGGGGCTGCCGTCGCGCCACGTGCGGTCAACGGAGTCCACCGGCGCTGCCACCGCCTCACCACCACACGCGTGCACAGTGCGCCCACCAGCCACCGCCTCACCACCACACGCGTGCACAGTGCGCCCACGAGCCACCGCCTCACCACCACACGCGTGCACAGTGCGCCCACCAGCCACCGCCTCACCACCACACGCGTGCACAGTGCGCCCACCAGCCACCGCCTCACCACCACACGCGTGCACAGTGCGCCCACCAGCCACCGCCTCACCACCACACGCGTGCACAGTGCGCCCACCAGCCACCGCCTCACCACCACACGCGTGCACAGTGCGCCCACCAGCCACCGCCTCACCACCACACGCGTGCACAGTGCGCCCACCAGCCACCGCCTCACCACCACACGCGTGCACAGTGCGCCCACCAGCCACCGCCTCACCACCACACGCGTGCACAGTGCGCCCACCAGCCACCGCCTCACCACCACACGCGTGCACAGTGCGCCCACCAGCCACCGCCTCACCACCACACGCGTGCACAGTGCGCCCACCAGCCCGCGGGGCGAGCGCCCCTGGCGGCGCGCCACTGCTGAGCGCACCTCTGTGGGCGCCCCTCGCCCCCCCGCCAGCAGTGGCAGCTGCCACGTGCACCCCGGCGCCATGAGGTGGTGTGAGCGGGCGAGAGGTGCGCGTGCGAGTGAAGGTGGGCAGGGCGGTGGAGGGCAGTGCGAGGAGGGCGGAGCAGTGGCCGCAGAAGAGCGTGCAGATGGCCGCCAAGGGGATGGCGGCAGGTATGTCGACCTGAGAGGGGTGCGAGTGAGATGGGGACGGGGCGATGATGGTAGGACACGTGATGAGGCGATGGGGGCAGCAGCATGAGAATACGAGGCACGAAAAGAAATACAAGGTGAAGGAAAGAACAATCGTAATGGAGAGAATCGAAGGAGGGTGCAGACCTGAAGCAGGGAGGAGCAGTGGACGCACGTCACAAGGGCCGCAGCGAACGGCCCCTCCACCTCGCTGTCGCCCACCGCCCAACCTCCCACCCCCTGCTCCCCACCCTCCACGCCCTCCCCCATCTCGTCTCCGCCTCCTCCTGGCTCCACTGATGCTGCTGCTGCCCTACCCCGTTCGCTAATCGCCTCTGCTGCTGCGCTGCCACGCGCCACTCCCTCCGCATCGCCCCCGCCTCTCCCACTGCCACTGCCACTGCCACTGCCGCCTGCACCACCACTCCTCGCCCTCGTGCCACCGCCCATGCCTCCGGCGCCAGCACTGCCACTGCCGTCGCTGGGCAGCCCAGAGCCCAGGCGCGCCCCCAACGCGTGCCACACGCCCGACCCGCACGCACCGCCCTCGGGGCTGCAGCACGCGGCGCCGAGGGCAGGGCTGGTGGGCAGCGCAGGGGCGCCCCCAGCGGCGGCGAGCAGGTCGCAGGACGAGCCGATCTGAGAGAGGTCCACCGCTCCCAGGCCGCCCTCGCCCGCACTCCCACGCTGCCCCACCCCCATGCGGTTGTGAACGGTAGGGTGCGTTGGAGGGGCATGCATGGTAGGGCAGGCGGGCAGATGCAGGGGAGGGAGGGCGAGGGGCGGCAGGGAGAAGGCGGGGAGCAAATCCCAGTGGGCATCGTCGTGCAGCAGATGCAGCCAGTCGTCCGCTCCGCCTGCTGCTGCCATGCCCTCCACCGCTGCAGCAGGGCGCTCCGTGCCCGCCACAGTGGCTTGGTTGCTCCCGTGGGCAGCATCAGCAGCAACGGCGAGAGCAGTGGCACTCGTGGCACCGGCAGCAGAGTCTGGATCCGCGGCAGTAGGGGCAGTGGCGGCAGCAGCAGGGGCAGCGGGGGCGGTAGAGGGACTATATGAATCAGCACAAGCGTTGCTGGTTGCATCGCCACTGGCAGCACCAAGAACAGCACAATCGGTCCCACGTGCCATGCCGTTGGTGTGACTGGGTGCTGTGGCTGCTGCCTGCCAAGCTGTGCTCCCACCCGCCCATGGCGCCTGCTCGCCCTGCTGTCCCTCTTCGCCTTCCTTGCACCTCCCGCCTCCTCCTCGTACCTCGCCTTCATGCCACTGCCCGCCTTCATTTCTCCCTTCGTCGCCCTCAACTGCTCCTCCATCGCTCTTCCCTCCCCCCATGTCACCCGCCTTTCCCTCACCCACGTCGCCCGCATCGCCCCCATCGCTCTCATCGCCCTCCAGCAGCAGGCGCGTCACGTCCGCCAGGGCCAGCTGCCCCATTCGCCGCATCGCGTCGCCCTCGCCCTCGCTCCCAGCGATAGCCCACTCGTTGCGCTCCTCGCTCCACGCCATGCCTCTCTTCCAACGCGTGCGTCACTCGCGTCCGCCCTCGCGCTCTCGCCACTCCTCGCGCCCTCTCGCACAGCCGCGCTCTCGCCGCGCCACACGCGCCGTCGCTGCTCTCACAGTGGTTGAGCGAGTGAGCTACAGAGGGCGAGCGGCGCAGTGGGTAGCGGCAGCAGCAGGAGTTGGCGGCAGGCGGGGAAGGCGTGGTGGATGCGACGGTGGGAAGGGGCGCCACGCGATGAGAAAAGCGGTGTCGTTGCTCGCCTCGCCGCACGCGTCTCCTTTTAATCCCCCTCCCATCCCCTCGCCTCTCCCCCACTCCCCTCGCCTCTCCCCCCCTCCTCTCAACAGCGACTCGCTGTTCTGCGCTCGCGTGAAGCCCAGCGCACTTCCCGATTCCGAGGGGTGGCGTGAGGGTCGCGGAGTGGCGGACGCAGAGGCGGAAAAACGCTCCCACCGACCCGCCCCCCATCTGCTCCGCCGCGTCCCCCATCACCCGGCCACACACCGCCCACCTTATCGCTCCGCCGAGCAACGCCGCGGCGAAACCCAGGTGGTGTGGGGGCTGGCGCGCCAACCTGGAAACTACATGTGCGCGACGCATTCGCGATGAACATCGCATGTCGCTCGGCGACTTCACCCTCTGATTGGCGAGCGGCCACACCGTAGTCCTTTTGGCGACGAGATGAGCAGCCCTGTAGGGCGACTCGGAGGGGAGCGTTGTGCGATTTACTGCTCGGCGGCGCGAGGTAGGGGGAAGCAGCAGCGTGACGTGAGAATCAAGAACGCACCCTGCTCTGAGCAGGTACATGCTCAGCACATCCCCTCGGGGAAACTCGAAGCACGCACCAACCTTCGATAGGTCCGCCACTAGGTCCATTCCCATGGGATACGTTACGAGTTATAGAAGTGTTTTGAGTTTGTTACTAGTGCGATTGAACCATTAAAGCTGGGATTGAACCAATGGCTCAAAGAACACAAGTGTGAGGGAACACTCAATAGTTAAGAGATGCAAACAGTAACGTGGTGTTGGTGAGAAGACAACTCTTCCTATTGAAGTGCAGAGTTTGCATACGTCTTCCCAGACGAGTTGCCCCCAGGGTTACCTTCTAGCCGAGCAGTCGATCATCGAATAGAGTTGGAGCCGGAAGCAGGCCAGTAGCGAAGCCGCAGTGGAGGTTGAGTCCAGAAGAGACAAAGGAGATGACGCAGCAAGTTAGGCATTTCCTAGCGCAGGGGTTCATACAGCCATCTAGATCGCATTGGTCAGCACCGATCCTCTTCGCGCCTAAGAAAGACGGAGGGTTACGGATGTGCATTGATTACCACACACTGAACGCAGCCACCGTCAAGAATAGGTTTCCCGTACCGAGAGTAGAGGATCTCCTAGATGCAGTGCAGGGCGCTAGAATCTTCTCCAATATCGACCTTCGTTCGGGTTACCATCAGATTCACGTTGTTCCAGAGATCAGCACAAGACGGCGTTTCGTACGAAGCAGGGGTTGTACGAGTCCAGGCTTCTACTGTTCAATTTGACCAACGCCCCAGCGACGTTTCATACGCTCATGAACACCGTCCTCTCCGAGTTCCTGGGTTCGCTCGTCGTAGTTTACCTAGACGACATCCTTATCTTCTCCAAGACAGAAGAGGAGCACGTGCAGCACTTGCAGAAGGTCTTCGGGGTCTTGGGGAAGGAGCAGTTGTACGCTAAACAGTCGAACTGCGAGTTCTTCCTCCCGGAGGTCGAGTTTCTAGGTCACGTCGTATCCGCTAGTGGCATTAGGACCGACCCGAAGAAGATCGCAGCTGTACATGATGTGGCTCCGACCTCAGTCAAGGAGTTGTAGAGCTTTTTCGGATTCGCGAACTATTACCGTCGCTTCGTTCAAGGTTACGCATCGATCGCTAGTCCACGCACCGACCTACTTCGGAAGGCCGTAGATTTCGATTGGGGTCAAGTGTAGCAACAGGCGTTCGAGCAGCTGAAGCAGTCGCTCATGTCTTCACCTACACTATCGTACCCATATCCTACTTGTCTGTACGTTGAAGTGACCGACGCATCAGATCAGGCCATAGGAGCAGTTCTTCTTCAGGACCAGGGCCGCGGGTTGCAGCCGATCGCGTACGAGTCGCGTAAGCTGAGGGGAGCCGAGCTGAACTATCCCATACACGAGAAGTAGGCGCCCGTGATCATCCATGCGTATAAGGTGTGGAGGTGCTACCTAGAGGGGGAAGATAGTGTGATACGCACGGACTATTGCTCGCTTCGCTTCCTCAAGTCGCAACCGCACCTGAGTCGTCGCCAGGCTAGATGGATGGAGTTCACGGAGGGGAGCTTTTCCTACAGGATAGAGTACAAGCCAGGCGTGCGCAACCCAGCAGATCCGCTCACTCGCCCTAATTGCCAGCTCGCTAGCCTAACAGTCGCTGCAGGCCATCCACTTCTCACAGCACTCTTCGAGCACGGATACACAGTAGGTTTTCCGACTTCACACCACAGCCGCCCGAAGGAGCAGAGGTCCAGGGTAGTGTCTACATACAGAAGGGTACCACACGGATTTGGGTTACATCATACCACCCTCTACGACAGCTCCTTTCCGAGGCAGACGGCGTAGTTAGTGCAGGTCGGTTCGGAGCAGACAAGACGGCTAAGACGCTTAGTCGCACGTACTTCTGGCCAGGGCTTGTAGCAAACGTAGAGGAATACATTCGCTTATGCGACATGTGCCAGCGTACGAAGTCGTCTCGCCGGCGTAAGGCCGGACTTTTGCAGCCGATTCCACCGCCCGACCGCCGTTGGCAGGTAGTTACGATGGATTTCATCATGGCATTACCGCGCACATCTCCATGGTTGTGGATAAGTTTTCTCGGGCAGCGCACTTCATCCCCATGCACGGTAAGGTCAAAACAAAGGAAGTCGCGACGCTGTTCGTAGATAACGTCGTTCGACTACATCGGGTTCCAGATTCCATCATCTTAGATTGTGACCCTCGTTTCACTTCGCGTTATGAAATCAGCTTTTTGCACTGTTTGGGACTCGCTTTGCCATGTCGTTTGTGTACCATCCAGAGACGGACGGACAGATGTCGCTTAGGTCCACTCGCATACCGTCTTCGCCTTCCCGCTCATTTCCGCATGCACGCGTCATTCCAGGTGTCTCTGCTTCGACCATACACCGATCCCAGCACCACATTCTCGGGTCGTGATCGCACTCCACTGCCAGTAGCCGTTGACACCGATGAGCCCGACTACCAGATCCAGCGCATCCTCAGGCACCGTCGCCGTCTGCAGGGGGGTGTCTCTTTCATCGACTTCTTAGATCTTTGGCGTGGTTACGACACAGCCGACGATAGTTGGGTTCCTTCGTCCTCGCTGTCTCCTGACAACGCTTGCCTCCAAGCGTATCTTCAGTCTGCAGACGCCGCGGACGTCGCCTCCTTGGAAGGGGGGTAGTGTTAAAGGAGGATTTACTGTTCACTTTGAACAGTACTTTCCAGCTCATTCTGATCTTATCTACCCAGATTTCCTAGTGCCACGTGGCACTCTACTTTTATAGCATTTCAATTCCTAGTCCCACGAGCTACTTTCTGATATTCGCTCTCGCATGCTATATCATCATTGCTTGTATTCGCCAATATCAACCAATTCTCATTCAACTCTTTACTCAGTAACTTCTTCGCCCCAGTTTGCAAACACTTCTTTCGCCAAAGTCTTCCGCCGCGTTTCATCCTCGACTTAGTCGACCCCACTATTTTTTAGCAGATTTAGGCCAAGGGGCCTAACACGTTACGAGTTATGAAAGTGTTTTGAGTTTGTTACTAGTGCAATTGAACCATTAAAGCTGGGATTGAACCAATGGTTCAAAGAATACAAGTGTGAGCGAACACTCAATAGTTAAGAGATGAAAACAATAACGCGGTGTTGCGAGGTATGTCAGAACATTATATAGCTTATGCTGTTGTGTAGGCTATAGTGGGGTATCCCATAGGGGGTACAACCCAATTAGGGTTTTCCATATGTACTCACCTCACTCATAGTTGATCCATCCTCGTTCTTCATTCTTCTCATGGTATCGAGCAGGTTCCCTCGTGGGAACTGTTCCTAGGGCCCACCGTTTTTTTTCCTGCCCGGAGCGCACTCTGCCCCTACCCGAGTCGCGCTCCCCTCTCTCTTGGCCCCTAGTGGCCCCTTTAGCCGCCCGTCACGGCCCTTAGACGCCCGCGCGCCGCCCGTCCCAGCCCCTTAGACGCCCGCGCGCCGCCCGTCCCGGCCCCTAGACGCCCGTGCGCCACCCGGCCCGGCCCCTAGACGCCCGCGCGCCGCCCGTCCCGGCCCCTAGACGCCCGCGCGCCGCCCGTCCCGGCCCCTAGACGCCCGCGCGCCGCCCGTCCCGGCCCCTAGACGCCCGCGCGCCGCCCGTCCCGGCCCCTAGACGCCCGCGCGCCGCCCGTCCCGGCCCCTAGACGCCCGCGCGCCGCCCGTCCCGGCCCCTCGACGCCCGCGCGCCGCCCGTCCCGGCCCCTCGACGCCCGCGCGCCGCCCGTCCCGGCCCCTCGCCGCCCGTGAGCCGCCCGTCTCGGCCCCTAGACGCCCGCGCGCCGCCCGTCCCGGCCCCTAGACGCCCGCGCGCCGCCCGTCCCGGCCCCTCGACGCCCACGCGCCGCCCGTCCCGGCCCCTAGACGCCCGCGCGCCACCCGGCCCGACCCCTAGACGCCCGCGCGCCGCCCGTCCCGGCCCCTCGACGCCCGCGCGCCGCCCGTCCCGGCCCCTCGACGCCCGCGCGCCGCCCGTCCCGGCCCCACGCCGCCCGTGAGCCGCCCGTCCCGGCCGCGCACCGCAGTCCCGGCCCCACGCCGCCCGTGCGCCGCCCGTCCCAGCCGCGCGCCGCCGTCTCGGTCCCCACGCCGCCTGTGCCGCTGAGGAGCTGAGCCGCCCGAGCCGCCCGAGCCGCCCGCACCGCCCGAGCAGCCCGAGCCGTGCTGCCCCTCAGCAGCACAACCGAGCCGCCCAACAGCAGAGCAGCCGAGCCGCCCAGCAGCCGAGCCGCTCAACAGCCGAGCCGCCCAGCAGCCGAGCCGCCCAGCAGCCGTGCCGCCCGGCAGCCGAGCCGCCGAGCCGCCGCGCCGCCCTCCTTCCGGGCCGCCCGACCTGTCCAGTCTGGTGAGCACAGCGCCCTTTCACTGCACTGCCCTCACCCTACTGTTTGCGCTGCCAGTCGTCTAGGGTCATGGCTACCCCTAGTGTTCTAGTCTTTGACGCTGAGGGTCGGGCCATTGACTTTGAGGTCTGGGTGGATGACCTGCAGCTGTTCTTACAGTGCGATAGGGCAGATGGTCTCTCTCTCTTTGACCTCACCTCTGGCGCCTCCACTGCCCCTGCTGCTGACGCCGACGCCACTGTTCGCTCCCAGTGGGCCACGCGCGACGCTGCTGCACGTCTTGCTGTGCGTCGCCACCTCCCTACCTCCGAGCGTGCACACTTTAGTCAGTACAAGAGTGCTCAGACCTTGTACGACGCTGTAGTTGCGCGCTACTCCTCCCCTGCCACTGCTGCACTGAGCCGTCTCATGCTACCGTACCTCTTTCCTGACCTTGCTGCCTTTCCCACAGTCGCTGACCTCATTACGCACCTCCGCACTAGTGACACTCGCTACCGCGCTGCACTCCCTGCTGACTTCTGCGCCAAGAACCCCCCCCCCATGTACATCACTCTTTACTACATAGTCACTCGCCTTCCTGACTCCCTTCGCGTAGTCAGGGACCACTTTCTCTCTGTCTGTCCCACCACTCTCACTGTTGACCTCCTCGAGAAGTCCCTCCTAGCGGCCGAGAAGAGCATAGTCGCTGTAGGGGCCTCTCGTGGTGACCCGCGCACCCCCATCTTTGAGGGGTGTTCCCCCTCCCCCCTTCTGCCCTCTGTTGCCTCTGCTGCTGCGGCCGACCTCCTTGGTCTTGAGTCGGTCGGTGTGGCGTCTGCCCCTAGTGGGAGACGCCGCTCTGGCAAGGGCAAGGGGGGCAAGGGCGCTGGAGGAGCGAGCGGGGGCGGTGGAGGTGGAGGTGGCGGCAGTGGGGGGAGTGGGGGTGGCGGTGGGAGTGGAGGTGGGGGTGGAGGAGTCGGTGGCGGCAGTGGAGGCGGAGGTGTCGGCGGCGGTGGCAGTGGGAGCGGGGGTGGCGGAGGTGGCGGCGGCGGAGGCGGAGGTGGAGGCGGCGGCAGTAGCGGAGGCGGCGGAGGCGGAGGAGGCGGCGGGGGTGGAGGTGGTGCTGGTCGCGGGTCTTCGCAGAGGAGTGGCTCCGGTGGTGGCTCGCGCCAGCAGCAGCAGCGTGGTCGTGACACCTTGTCCCCTCAGCAGCTTCGTGAGTGGTACACTGCGCGTCAGCGAGGTGGGGGTTTTGGTCCGTGCTCCTACGTTTTGCGCACCGGCGACCGTGCGGGTGAGCAGTGTGGGGGTCCCCACCCCACTCAGCGCTGCTTTGGCCGCCTGACGGACGCGTGGCGTCACCAGTTCCCGGAGGCCTCAGAGATCCCTCGTTGGGGTGACCTGTCCAGGGCGGGTGTTGCCATCTATGATCTTGACTTTGATGCTATTCTCTCTGCCATGTATGCTGTGTCTATTAGTGATGAGGGTGACTGTTACCGGTGTTTCCCGCCCGATCCGGGTATTGAGACTGCTGCTCTAGGTCCTGGTGAGGCTGCTGCCCTAGGTGCTTGCGACGCTGCTGCCCTAGGTGCTCGTGTGTCTGCGTCCTCAGGTACTGGTGAGTCTGCGCTCTCAGGTACTACGTCGGCTTCGGCCTCCCTCACCTTCACCCTTGACTCTGGGGCGTCTCGCTCCTTCTTTAGGGACCGCACCACACTCACACCGCTGAGTCGACCGGTTGCAGTGTCTCTGGCTGACCCCTCTGGGGGTCCTGTCCTGTCTCGCTTCTCCACAGTCCTCCCGTGTCCGGCGGCTCCCTCTGGCACCCTGTCTGGTCTCTACCTCCCCTCGTTCTCTACGAACCTGGTGAGTGGTGCTGACCTACAGGATGCGGGTGTACACCAGTTCACTCCTGCGCGTCAGCGGGTGACGCACTGTACAGAGGCTCGCACAGGCCGACACCTGGCTACGTTTACCCGTCAGCCGGGGTCGAGCCTGTACACACTGACCACTGCGTCTCCTCCCGTTACTGAGTCTGGTAGAGTCGCTTCGTCGGGTCAGGTGTTTGCTGCTGCGTCCAGGTCTGCTCCTGAGTCTGCCCCCTGTTCTTGTCGTCTCCTGTCTCACGAGACTCTTCTCTGGCACCACCGTCTTGGTCACCCCTCTCTGCTTCGGCTCAGAGGCATGGCCTCCCGTCTTCTAGTGTCTGGTCTCCCCCGGTCCCTCCCTCCCCTTCCTCAGGGCCCTGGCCCTACCTGTGTCCCCTGTGTCGAGGGGCGCCAGCGTGCTGCCCCTCACTCCTCCCAGTTTCCTCCGACAGAGGCCCCGTTGCAGACGCTCCACATGGACGTGTGGGGCCCAGCCCGCGTCCGTGGGCAGGGTCACGAGCGCTACTTCCTGCTCGTTGTTGACGACTACTCGCGTTACACCGCAGTCTTCCCCTTGCGCGGCAAGGGTGATGTCACTGAGGTGCTGATCGACTGGATCCGCGCAGCTCGTCTCCAGCTCAGGCAGAGCTTTGGCTCCGACTTTCCTGTTCTGCGTCTGCACTCGGACAGAGGCGGAGAGTTCTCCTCTGGCCTTCTGCGAGCCTACTGTCGTGCACGAGGCATCCGTCAGACCTTCACGCTCCCGGACTCTCCGCAGCAAAATGGGATTGCTGAGCGCCGCATTGGCATGGTCATGGACGTCGCTCGTACGTCTATGATGCATGCGGCTGCCCCCCATTTTCTGTGGCCGTTTGCGGTGAGGTACGCGGCACGTCAGATCAACCTTCACCCCAGGGTCTCCAGGCCGGAGACCTCCCCAGCCTTGCTGTGGACCGGGAAGGTGGAAGATGCGTCGGCGTTCCGGGTCTGGGGATCTCGGGCGTTTGTCCGCGACTTGTCTGCGGACAAACTGTCCCCTCGTGCTGCTCCTTGCGTCTTCCTGGGGTTCCCCCCAGACGCGCCTGGGTGGCAGTTCTACCACCCCACCTCTCGCCGTGTTCTGTCCTCTCAGGACGTCACGTTCGACGAGTCGGTACCCTACTACCGCCTCTTCCCCTACCGCACTCCGTCCCCCCCCCCGCCCCCGCTCTTCCTTGTACCAGGTCCCCCCCCGGTAGACCCCCTCCCCCCTCAGGGTCCTGCCCCTTCAGGTGTGTCCCAGGTAGACGCAGTCGAGCCTGTCGAGGTCACTGGTGACTCTGGTGCTGCTGGGGGTGCTGAGCCTGGGGGTGCTGGGCCTGGGGGTGCTGGGCCTGGGGGTGCTGAGCCTGGGGGTGCTGAGTCTGGGGGTGCTGAGTCTGGGGGTGCTGAGCCTGGGGGTGCTGAGCCTGGGGGTGCTGAGCCTGGGGGTGCTGAGCCTGGGGGTGCTGAGTGTGGGGGTGCTACGCCTGGGGGTGCTTTACCTGGGGGTGCTGGACCTGGGAGTGCTGCGCCTGGAGGTCCTCCGCCTCGAGTTTCTACGCGTGCTTTGTCTCGCCGGGAGCCACTCTCTCCACAGGAGCTGCGCGAGTGGTTTGCCCGGCGCTGGAGCCGTGCTGCTGGTGCTGGAGGTTCGTCGGCTACTGAGGGTGCTGCTGTTGCGGGTCCCGGAGGTGCTCGTACTGGGAGTACTGGAGCTGCTGGGCCTGCGGGTTCGACTGGAGCTGGTGCTGCTGAGGGTGTTGGCGCTGAGACTACCACTGGCGGTCCTGCTGGGGGTGCTCCTGGTGTTGCTCGAGGTTCTGGAGCTACTGGAGGTGCTGCTGGAGCGGGTGCTCCTGCTGGGGGTACTGGTGCTGTCCCTGCTGTTTCTGGCGTAGCTACGCGGCCTCGACCGTACTTCGTTCCACTCCTGCAGCAGGTTCTTGGTCTTCCGCCCTCTCCTGGTCCTCCTCCTCTCTTGGAGGGTCCACAGCCTGTCCCGTCGCGGTCACTGCTACAGCCTACCTCCCCTTTGCCTGCTCCTTCTCCCTACACTGGTCCTACTGGAGGTCTTACTGAGCGTCGTGAGCCTGCGTCTCGCCCTGCGTCGCCTGTCCGTGCTGCTCGCGCTAGTGGTCGTGGTTCGCGTCAGCGTCCTCCTCCTGTCCCTGGCACGCACAGGATGTCTCTGCGTCCGTCTACTGCTCCTCTGCGTGCCCCTTTGCCTTCTCCTCCTGAGTCCTCTCTTCCTGCTCTTCCCGACCCTGCGTCGGACTCTCTTCGTGCTGCCAGTCCTACTGTCACGCGTCTCCTTGCTACTGTCGTCACTGACCCTTCCTTCGAGTCTACTGCTGCGTCTGCCCTAGTTACTGAGCTCGTCGACTTTGCTGCTCGCTGTCGCCTAGACTACGCTGCTAGTCTTGTCGCTGAGTCTGGGTCTACCTGTCCTCCGTCAGTCGGGGGTGAGTGTGCCCTTGGCACGGACGTCCTTGAGGACAGGCAGGAGGAGTTCCAGTGTCTGGCAGCTACTTCACCTCATCTCGTGTCCGTACTGCTTACCCCTGAGGGAGACCCGGATGCACTTGACATCCCGACTCCGCGCTCTTACGCGGAGGCGATAGAGGGTCCCTACTCCTCTCAGTGGCAGGCAGCTATGGATGCAGAGATGGCTTCCTGGAAGTCCACAGGCACCTACGTTGACGCTGTCCCCCCTCTTGGGGCGAACATCGTCAGTGGCATGTGGATCTTCAGGGTGAAGCGGCCGCCGGGTTCTCCGCCTGTCTTCAAGGCACGTTACGTGGCTCGTGGCTTCAGTCAGCGACAGGGAGTTGACTACTTTCAGACCTTCTCCCCCACCCCGAAGATGACCACTCTTCGGGTGCTGCTACACGTTGCTGCTCACCGTGACTACGAGCTGCACTCTCTCGACTTCAGCACTGCTTTCTTGCAGGGCAGCCTGCACGAGGAGATCTGGCTGCGCCGCCCACTTGGCTTCACTGGGTCTTTCCCTCCTGGTACCCAGTGGAGTCTCCGGCGTCCAGTCTACGGTCTCCGCCAGGCGCCACGTGAGTGGCACGACACACTGAGGACTACGCTTGCGGCTCTTGGGTTTGCTCCTTCTACTGCCGACCCGTCGCTGTTTCTACGCACCGACACCTCTCTGCCGCCGTTCTACATCCTCGTGTACGTCGACGACTTGGTCTTTGCCACAGCTGACACTGCTGGACTCGCCCACGTGAAGTCCGAGCTGCAGAAGAGACACACGTGCACAGACCTGGGTGAACTGCGCAGCTACCTTGGCTTGCAGATCACCCGGGACAGAGCACGCCGCACCATTACCCTGACTCAGTCACACATGGTGCAGCAGGTCCTTCAGCGCTTCGGCTTCACGTACTCCTCGCCTCAGGCCACTCCTCTGCCTACTCGCCACTCACTCTCAGCTCTGCCTTCGGATGAGTCAGTAGAGTCGAGTGGCCCGTATCCAGAGCTTGTTGGCTGCCTCATGTACCTGATGACCTGCACACGACCTGACCTTGCATACCCTCTTAGCATTCTTGCACGTTATGTTGCTCCTGGGAGACACCGACCAGAGCACATGGCTGCAGCGAAGAGGGTGTTGCGATACTTGTGCAGTACGTCGGGCATGGGACTAGTGCTTGGAGGGCGGAGTCCAGTGGTCCTCACTGGGCACGCGGACGCTTCTTGGGCTGACGACCAGGCTACGCAGCGGTCGTCGCAGGGTTACACCTTCAGTCTTGGTTCCGGCTCTGTCTCGTGGCGAGCTACTCGCTCGTCCTCTGTTCTCGGCTCCAGTTGTGAGGCTGAGATCTACGCCGGGGCCATGGCTGCACAGGAGCTTCGCTGGCTCACCTACCTGCTGACTGACCTTGGAGAGCCGCCTCGTTCTCCTCCAGTGCTGTACGTAGACAACAAGGCCATGCTGGCCTTGTGTCGAGAGCAGCGCTTGGAGCACAGAACGAAGCACATTGCTCTCCGTTACTTTCTTGCTCGTGAGCTGCAGCAGCGTGGTCAGTTGCGACTTGCGTACGTGGCCTCTCAGGCCAACACTGCTGATGTGTTCACCAAGGCACTTGCGCCTTGTGACCATCAGCGCTTCTGCACTCAGCTGGGTCTTGTACCTGTCTTGCCTCACTTGCTCTCCTCTTGACCTTACTTGTACTGTCACATATATATACCTGCTCTTGCTTGTCTAGCTCTATATATATATGTGTACTCCTGCATGTGAACTGGCCTTGTGGCCTTGTCGTTGTGCTCGGACTGTGTGGTGACGTTGTGATCCACCCTGAGCTTGCTCTGCTTTGCTTGACTGGTCTTGTGACCCCTTGTTCTCCCCCACTTTGCCTATGGGGGTGTGTCAGAACATTATATAGCTTATGCTGTTGTGTAGGCTATAGTGGGGTATCCCATAGGGGGTACAACCCAATTAGGGTTTTCCATATGTACTCACCTCACTCATAGTTGATCCATCCTCGTTCTTCATTCTTCTCAAGGTAGCCTATGCTGTGATGGCAGCGAGGTTCGGGTTATTCCCGAAGTGTAGGCTGACTCAGCCTTGTAAACATTAGTTTGGCAAGAGGTGGCGAAAGCAGATATCTGGTAACGGGCGAAGAAGAGTCGACCCCGTGAACAATGTGTTGCAATATGGGGTGTATGAGAATGCATTCTTGTACGCAACAGGAGCAGACTCTACCGAGTACGGAGGCGAGGAGTTAGACGAGCCGAAGCGACGAAAGGGGTTGTCAGGCAAGAACCGATGCAGGCAAAAACATTTGAAATGGAATTGGCGGGAACAGGTTTGAAAACGGTTCCCGCGCCGCACGGTTGAATTTCGCTATATTAAGGGAATGCACCCTTCAGAGTACATGGCCAGCTAGGACTTTTTGTATTCCTTTGTATTTCTATATGAACCTATTTATGCATCTGCTATAATCACTTCATTCATTTACATTCACTCTGACCTGAGATCACTACTTCCGCTGCAATATCACTGCGATCAACATTGAGCCGATCCTTGACTAAGTCCTCTTTGGGATTGTAACATGGTATCGGAACAACTCAGAGATTCTTTGCACTCCTACTACCGCAAATTTTGCTGAACCAAAAGTGGCGAGCGACACACGCTCACGTGTCGAAATGGCCGGAGGATCTGGCGCTTAAGCAAATCTAAAAGCTGAAGCTCAGCCCAACCCTGCTGCGACATCGGAGGCGACAACTACGACCAGCTCTATCGCACTCGAGCAGCTACTTCAGCGACTATCAACTCTGGAGCAAGGTCTCTAAACATTGCGGAATGGCGACGCGGGAACATCTTCCCAAGCTACTCAACCGGTCGTAAATGACCGTGGAACTGCCCGCACTGCGGAGATAGACTCTACAACGGGAGCTAGACTACGGGGAAGGCACGTTGTGTGGATGATCGTAGTGTTCCTTAGTGTTTGCTCATGTTCTCTCTACACACACATTCACGGGGAGAATTGGCAAGAGTTTCACTAGCAAAAGTTGAGAACAATGGTAGCAAGAATGTTGGCAAGCAAGACTACATCAGATGCAAGGACTGCCTAGCATGCAAGCAGGTCGACCTCCAGCGCAGCATGGTCGACTACGTTCCAGCACTGCAAAGTCCGCACCGCTCCAGCGCTGCAAGAAGGCGGCTTGCCAGCGTTGCAAGTCGATGGCGTGCCAACGCTGCAGCAAAGCGGCTAAACAACGCATCACCCGCATGACAGCAGCGCACCCACTTCGCAGGTGCTCACAGTTGGTTGGCGTGATGTGCCCTGTCACGTGCACAACGCAGACGCCAAGCCGACCACGTGCCAACGACTGCACCTGATTAGCCACGTCCACCTCGGGATACCACCTCCGAGATCGGCTTCGCCAAAACCACCTTGGCGACCGTCGCGCACCTCCGCAGATCCCCGTCATCCGGGTGACTTGGTCGACCGGGCAACCACGCCGACCAAGTGCTGCTCCTCGTGTCCGACGTCCAACCTGGTCGACGACCACCTACTGCCGACGTTACGAAGTTGGCTACTCCCCCAGGTCGACCACCTCTGGTCGACCAGGCCTGTTGGTCGCCGACTTCGCCAAGCCGGCTTCCCCAGGTCGACCCTCGACGCAAGGAGTGCACGGCGGCGCAGGCGAGCGGGGAAGCGGGGCGAGCGACTCTGTAAGACTTGAGATCAGACGGTGACGTACCATCCTACTGAGACGCGGGAAGGACGGGTGACCTAGACGGTGGTTCCAGAGGACCGACATGTGGGTGAGTGACCGACAATCGCACGACACAGTAGCTTCTTGACCTGAACTGACCTGACCTGACCCAGTGTGGTGGGACCCAGTGTGTAGTGAGTACAGACCTGAGCCCTGCTCCCTGTGGAAAGTGGCCAGAGGCCCCCCAGTGGCACCGACTGTACAGGAGGCAACAGGCTCGTCAAGTGGGAAAGTAGTGACTACACCGAGGTCGTGGAGGTGACTGACACCCACCAGGTTCCTGAAGAACGAGGGGGTGTAGTAACTTGTGAGAAACCCAGAGGGAGCCGCCGGACACGGGAGAGTGGTGGTGCTGCGGGCAACTACAGGTCCCACGGAGGGGTCAGCCAAAGCGACAGTGACTGGAGTGCGCAGTGGCGTGAGGTCAGTACTATCGCGAAAGAAAGAGCTGGATGCTCCAGATTCTAGGGTGAAGGAAAGCTGTGCAGTCTGTGAGGTCGCACCCGAGTCAGCGACAAAGGCTGGTGCTAGACTAGTGATAGCTGCAGCTCCTACACAAAGACCCTTAGAGGCGCCTAGACTGGACTCTACACACGCACCAAGACTGGAAACACAAGTCTCTACTCGTGTAGCCGGGAAAGGTCCAAGACCAGGTAGGTGAGATTCAATTGGTGCAGCAGTGCACTGTCGAAGACGTGAAGGCCAGTGCGGTGTAATAGCGTGAGGACCAAAACGCTCATGGTGGAGGTCGTTGAGGCGACGGTAGCAGCGGGACGCAGAGTGGTCAGGACTCCAGATGGTAATGCTAGGACCAGGGCCAGTCAGGGCTCGGTACCCGCAGGGGCCGACGTCTCGCCCACTGCTAGCTGAGCCACTGCTGGGGGCGCTACACTTTGGACCCCCAGGTCCCCAATGCTGGGAGTGCTGCGGCTGGCCCTGCTGCTGTACAACCCTAGTACACGCCATGTGTCGGAATCTCTCTCTGTCTTGCTTCAGGTTGCCCGGCCTTGCCTCCTGTTGGCCCTGCCTCCTGTGCTCCTGATGCTGGGGTGTTGTCTCTCTTCTGCAACCTTCCTCGTCACTGCATTAGTGCCCTCAGCTCTCTGGGTACCTGCCTTGCCTTGCCACCTGCATCCTGCACTTGCCCCCTCCTCGGCTGCCTAGCTCCTGCTGCAAGCCGATGGACTCCTTCTACTCCTGGCTGCTGGATTCTTTCTTCTGCCGTTCCTGCACCGTCTTCCTTAGCTCCCCGCCTTGGTCGGGCTCGTGCCACGTTGGTCTGATGGTCTTTCTTCTCCCTGCCTCCCTCGCTCACCAGCACTACCACTCCTGACTCTTTCACTTCCTTGACCTTCCAGCGCTCGTTGCTGAGGCCTATGTCCATCATGTCGTGCCTCGCTTGCTTCAGATATACCTCCTCCCCTACTCCCAGCTGCTTTTCCTTAGCGGCTCCCTGTCCCTCCCTCCTCTTCTTGTATCGCTGCGCGTCTCTGAGCTGAGCCACGTGCAAGTTCTCTAGCGCTGCAGGTAGCAGTTCTCTTAGGTACCTGGCCCGTGCCTCTGCCAGCCCCACCCAACTCTCCGCTGATGCCACTGTCACGGTTCCTGTCAGCAGCTTCGGTGCGTCTACTGGCAGTATGGGCTCTCTCCCCAGCAGTAGGTAGTATGGGGACACGTCCTTCAGAGCTGCCTGTTTACTGAACCGGTATCCTGCAGCTACCCAGGGCAGTCGTGCATCCCAGTCTCGCTTGAATTTCTCTCCGTAGGCCCGCAGTCCCCTCTTCATAGTCTGGACAAACCTCTCTGTCAGCCCATCGCTCTGGGGGTGGTAGCGGGATGTCCTTCGGTGCGTGATTCCTGTCGCCTGTAGTAGCTTCTCGAACTCTCCTAGGAATTCGGTCCCTTGGTCGGTCAGGACTTCTCCGCATGCGCCGAATCTGGTGAGGACTTGCTCCTCAAACGCCTCTGCTATCTTCGCCGAGTTCTTACTGGGTAACGCCTTGACCTCCACCCACTTGCTCCCGTGTTCTATCATGATGAGTATGTACCGCTTCCCTCTGTGGCTCAGCGGCATCTCTCCTGCCAAATCTAGCGACCATCGAAACCCTAGTCCTCGTATGGGAAGTGACTGCAACTCCTCTCTTCCTCTCTCCAGCTCTGCCTTGTTCCTGCTACACAACAACGCATGAATCTACCCACTCTTTTATCTCTCTCCGCATTCCCGCCCACCACCACCCGGTCTCTACCAGCTGGCTGGTCCTCAGACTTCCATAGTGCCCCAGCGTCCGATGCACCTTGGCTATTATCTGCTCTCTTTCTTCTCTCCTTGGCACCAGCTTCCACCCGTCCTTAGTGTTTTTCTGCAGCTGGTCCTGGTACCATCTGTAGTGCACCCCTCTTGCCCGGGCTCGCTCGCTGGCTGGCCCGGCCTCTGTCGTTTTGCCTTGTATCCAATTCAGCACCTCTTCATCCTCCCACACATCATCGGGCCCTCGCTCCTGCTTCTTCCTGGCCCCTTCTCCGTCAATCTCTCGGGCTAGTGCAACCAGGCAGGCTGTGGGGCTGTCCGGCGGAGGGTTCCTGGAGAGGCCGTCTACATGCTGCAGCGTCTTCCCCGGTCGGTGCCGGATGGTGAACTCGTACTCTTGCAACCGCATCGCCCACCTGTCGTTCCGACCGGTGAGAGCTTGGTTGGTCATGAGCCAAGTCAAGGGTTGATGGTCTGTCACTAGGGTGAAGGGCCGGCCCTGCAGGTACACACGGAAGTGGGTGACCCCCCACACGGCTGCCAACCCTTCTCCCTCGTAGGAGCAGTAGTTGGCCTCTGCCGGGTTGCAGCTCCTGCTGGCGAAGGCCACTACCATCTCCTGCCCCTCTTTCTCCTGACACAGTATGGCTCCCATGCCTGCACTGCTCCAGTCGGTGTAGAGCACAAAGGGATCCTCCTTACTGGGCAGGGTTAGTACCGAAGCCGTCTTCACAGCGGTGAGTAGAGCCTCCAGCGCCCCTTGCTCGGCCTCTCCCCACTGCCATGCTTGCTCTTCCCGCAGTAATCGATTCAGTACTGCTGCCGTCCGGCTGAAGTTGGGCACGAACTTGCGGTAGTAGTTCAAGAAGCCCAACACCGCCCTTAGTGTTGTCCGGTCCTTGGGGGCGGGTACTCGATCCAGCACCTCAACCTTGGCCTGCTGGATGCTCATCTTCCCTCCCTGCACCTCAAATCCCAGGTACTTCACTGCCCTGCTGCCGAACTCACACTTCTTCGGGTGGCAGGTTAATCCAGCTCCCTGGATGGCCTCCAAGGTGGCCTGCACGTCCTTCACGTGTTGCTCGGGGCTGGGACTGAAGACGATGACATCGTCTATGTAGCAGGCAGCGGCTGGCACGTTCCTCAAGACTGCGTCCATCACTCGCTGGAACAGCGCCGAGGCATTCCTCATGCCAAACGGCATGCACCTCCACTCGTACAGTCCGTCTGGCCCATGGAATGCTGTCTTCTTTCGGTCCTCTGCTCAGATGGGTATCTGGTTGAAGCCTTGTCTGAGATCTAGCGTCGAGAACACAGCTGCCCCCTGTAGCTTGTCAAAGATTTCTTCGGCGGATTGCATGGGGTATCGGTCTGCCACGGTGACCTTGTTCAGGCCCCTGTAATCCCCGCACATTCTCCTCGCCGACACCTCCCCTATGAGGTCCTTCCTCGAGGCCACTACTGTCGCTGCTGCGTAGTCACTTTCTGAGCGCTGGATCAACCCTGCCTCTAGCAGCTCCGCGCACTTTTCCATGCATATGTCGATGTCTCCTGGGCTCATCCGTCTCTTCCTCTGGTAGATCGGTATCTCCGTGGTGAGCTTGATTTCCATGACGTGTGACTTGCATTCTCCTAGCTCCTGCAGCGTGTAGGCGAAGCACTGTCGGTGTTGCCTTAACACCTCATGTAGTTCCCTGGCTGCTGCTGCCCCCATTCCTGAGCCTATGGGCCATTCCTCTTTTGGTGTCCTCTCCCTTTCTTTCACTGCTCCTGCCTTCGTCTCCTCCTCAGCCTCTTCCTCTCTCTTCTCTCCTCCTTCGCATTCCATGGCCATGCATGCCCAGCCTTCTCTGATCCTTTCTTCCTGCTGCTCCTCCATGGCTTGCAGCTGCCTTTTTCCCCTCTCCACTTCCAAGTCCTCCTGGTATCTCACGCTTATCTCTATCTCCCTTTGAATGTCTTTCGTCTTGAGGTGCATGCGAATCGTCTCAATCAGCCAGCTCATGACGTTGAGGTCCATCGCCCTCCCTATCGCCGCTCTTCTCTGCTTCTCTGTCACTCTCGGATGTGCCGTGGCGTCCCACCTGTGCCCCATGGCTGCTTCCCTTTCCCGTGCAGTCGGCTCTTCCCATTTCCCGGCTCTGACGTCGTAGATCATTCCTGGCCCTGGGAGATCTCCCTCCATGCGGAAACCCCAGGATCCTTCGTACGCGACCAGGGTGGGCAGCGCCTGCCGTGGCTTTCCGGGCTCATTGCATTGGTACTGTGAAGGATGGTCTGGGATCTTGACGGGCGCCGGCAATCTGTTAGGCCCCAGGATATCGCTCACAAGCCTTGGTTCCGGGCGCTGCATCTGGGCCAGGGAGTGTCTCAGGCTAGCTTCTGACACCCCGTTCTGCCAGTATCTCCTGGGCCGATGCGCCCTGGATCCTAGCTGGGCGGCGTCCACTGCCACCCCTCTTCCCACTGCCGCCTCTATCTCTGCAAAGGCTAGCTTCACGGGCTCCCTCCTGTCCTCCGCCAGGTCTACATTCTCCAGGATGTAGATTACCTCTCCTTGCTTCCTTTGTATCATCTCCAGCACCTTCTGCAGATCCCTGAAGGAAGCACCCCGTGGGTCCTCCATCCCTCTTCCTTCCCCCGCACGGGAGTACCCCTGGCACTCCCATCCGGCCACCACTAGATCCACTTGCCCCCATCTCTCCAGCTGCTCCTCGGTGATATCCCTCACGTCATCCACGGAGGCTTCATCTTCTGCGGGGATGGCTGTACTTAACATCTGCTGGGGGTAGTCTTCTAGCAGCTTCAAGGCGTGATGCCTGGCCATCCTCCGGACCACTGGGTCTTTCTCCACATGTACCCACTTCCGGACGAAGCAGCCCGCCTTCAGTGCCGCCGCCAAGCCCGTCCCGATGCCTCCATACAGCTCCAGTACACAGAGGGCACTCTCCAGTGCCCACACTCTGCTCACCCTTTCCTTCAGGGAGGGCGGATCTTCCCCTCTCGCTCTCCTTTCGGTCCTACCCTCGTACTCCTCTGCGTACTGCTCCCAGCTCCAGTCGTCTAGCTCCTCCGACAGGTCCTTCCTCTGCGCCTGGTACGCCTCCCTCGGCTCCTGCCTTACGAATTTCACCGGTAGAGTGCCGACCGAGCTCTCTGGGTCCCAGTAATGCACTCTGTAGAGAACCTTTTCCTGCCAAGTGCATATGGTGGCCCCCACCCTGTAGAGGAGCTCCATGCCCACCAGTATGTCATAGTCCTCTGACTCCGAGACCCCGCAGTTGAGCCTGATGCAACACTCCTTCTCTGTCCCTGGCAGCAGTACCACCTCAATGGGCCTGCGGGAGCGTGGCATCCATTTCGGCTCCCCCCCTTCGGCGGTCATCAGAAGAATACCTCTCTCTACCAGGCGTCCTGGTAGATCCAGCTTCAGCTGCTTCGCCAGGCCCTTGCCGATCAGAACGTGGTGGGCTCCGGTATCTATGATGGCCTGCCCCACGGGCAGGCCTCCTACCGTCAGGCTGCCCTTGTCGGCTATGAGGACGGAGGCTTGGCAGACCAGCCGCTCGTTTGGGTGCCTGCGCATCCCCGTTCCGCTGCCTCCCCCCGCCCGCTCGTATCGCCGGCTTCTCTCTGCCGTCGTGCCACTCTCTTGCGTCGTTGGGTTTCGGGGCCTCAGGTCTATCTCGTCTCTTTCGCGTGGGTAAGCCATGCAGGAGTACTCCTTGATGTATTCTTCCTCTTCCTCCTCTACTCCCTCCACTTCCTCGTATGCCAGCATGGCTCTCTCCTTGTGCGTGGAGGTCCCCCTTCCTTCCAGCTTCAGCTGCAACCGCTTGATCTCTGCTTGCAGCCCTTCCCTTGTCTCCGGCCCCTCTTCTCTCTTCCTGCTGTAGCACTCCGCCCTTTTGTGCCCCCGCTTTCCGCAATTCTCGCAGGTGGGAGCTTTCGGGCAATCCCGCTTCAGGTGTCCCGCGTCTCCGCATTCGTGGCATCTCCTGCTGTCTGAGTGGCTCACTGCGGCTTGCTCTGGCTCCAGCATCGCGGCTGCCGCCCAGGTCGTTTTGGGCTTCGTCCGCGTCTCTCCGTCCTCGAGGTCAAGCAGGCGTTGCGCATGTTCTGTCCTCTTCGCCAACCCATACACCTCCTTCAGTGTAATGTCGGCTCCAATTCCGTATACGTTGTTGCGCACCACCCCCTTCAGCTCCTCGTCCAATCCGCGCACGAACTTGCGCACCAGCAGTCTCTCCTCCTTGCACTCCAGGTCGTCGGCCAACTCTTTCAGCCGGCAGTAGTACGCGAGCAGGGACTCGTCCTTCTTCCGGCGGAACTCGCGGAACTCCTCTACTCGCGATTTGGTTTGCCCCAGGAACTCTTTTTTCAGCATCTCTAGGAACCTCGCCGTCGGGTTCTCTATTTCTTGGCATTCTGCTTCCTCCAGTATCTCCTGACGCACCATCCGATAGTAGGTCTCCGCTTCTCCCGAGAGCGTCACCACCATGCGTCTGAAGAACTCACCGGGATCCATGCCGTCTCTCTCCCAACAGTACTTGACCGTCTCCAGCTGCATAAGGTAGTTTTTCAGCGACGGTCCCACTCCTGGAATTCCTGTGAATCGCTCGGCGACTTCGATCTTGGGCAGTCCGGCGGTGGTCCAGCGATGTGCCTTGGGAGATTCTGGGCGAGGCCGTGCGTCAGTCGGGATCGTGACTCTGCTTTCCATCAGCGCGCGGTCTCGCGGGGTCAGCTGTCCCTCGCTGTCGTTCCGCTGAGCCCACTCCTCCTTCTCTTCTCCGGCTTGCCTTCTCATTCCCGGCATCGTCCTCGGCGACCGGGTTTCGTATCTGGTCTCCCACCGCGCTCTTGCTTCGCTCGCCCATTGCGGGTTGATCGGGGTTCCTCCTGGATCCGAACTAATGTGTCGCTTCTCCTCCATTTCGCGTACTCCTTCTCGCGCTCTCTGGTGCGGGGTGGGATACGACAGGGGAGTTAGCCGCGGGCTTTGGCGATCGGCGGTCTGTCCGTCGCCCGTCGTCACTACCCTCGGTTGCGCTCTCCAGCTGGGCGTTGCTTGCTGGCTTTCTCTGGCGTAACTCAGTCTAGAGTTGAGTCGAAACTCGTCGGTCATTGCTTCTTACGCTAGCTTTTGCTTGCGAGTTTGTTAAAAGCTCCTCTACTCTCTGAGAGGAGATTGCTTCCACTGGGGGCTGAGCTCGGCAGACTCACTGCTCTTCCTTGGCTCAGATCGTGCTTGCTAGGATTGGCTCCACTCGTGCTAGGTGCTAGGGGTTTCGCCAGCCTGAATTGTAGCTTAGTGTGAAAACAAACTCGCAAGCAAAGATCCCCTACTTGCGCTACTGCTTAAGTAATTGTGAGCGGTGGTTACCGTTGCCGAGCAACGGTGCTTTCGCACGGCTCGCTTTGTGTTCCCGCTCGAGCATTCCCCTTTTCCCCCTTACTTCTCTACAGTCTATTACGCTCCTTCACAATGTCATGCACCTATCTTATTATATCTATACTAAGTATAAAAGCATGACACATGTGAGGAGCTAGAAACGGGGGTTGGTTTTGGCAGGTTTAGAGCGTAAGCTGCTGCTGGTGCTGCTGGCGGCAGTCTAAGCTGCTGCTGGTTTTGCTGGGGGCAGCCTAAGCTGCTGCTAGTGCGCTGGGGGCAGCCTAAGCTGCTGCTGGTGCTGCTGGCGGCAGCCTAAGCGGCTCCTGGTTCTGCTGGGGGCAGCCTGTGCTGCTGCTGGTTCTGCTGGGGACAGCCTATGCTGCAGCTGATTCTGCTGGGGGCAGCCTAAGTTGCTGCTGGTGCTCTGGCGGCCGCCTAAGCTGCTGCTGGTTCTGCTGGGGGGCAGGCTATGCTGCTGCTGGTTCTGCTGGGGGCAGCCTATGCTGCTGCTGGTTCTGCTGGGGGCAGCCTATGCTGCTGCTGGTTCTGCTGGCGGCAGCCTAACCTGCTGCTGGTTCTGCTGGGGCCAGCCTAGGCTGCTGCTGGTGCGCTGGCGGCGGCCTAAGAAGCTGCTGGTGCGCAGGGGGCAGCCTATGCTGCTGCTGGTTCTGCTGGGGGCAGCCTAAGCTGCTGCTGGTTCTGCTGGGGGCAGCCTATGCTATTGCAGGTGCGCTGGCGGAAGCCCAAGCTGCTGCTGGTGCGCTGGGGACAGCCTATGCTGCTGCTGGTTCTACTGGGGGGCAGTCTAAGCTGCTGCCGGTGCGCTGGCGGCAGTGTAAGCTGCTGATGGTGCTACTGGCGGCAGTCTAAGCTGCTGCTGGTGCTCCTGGTGGCAGTCTAGGCTGCTGCTAGTGCGCTGGCGGCAGTGTAAGCTGCTGGTGGTGCTCTGGTGGCAGTCTAAGCTGCTGCTAGTGCGCTGGCGGCAGTGTAAGCTGCTGCTGGTGCTACTGGCGGCAGTCTAAGCTACTGCTGGTGCTCCTGGTGGCAGTCTAGGCTGCTGCTAGTGCGCTGGCGGCAGTGTAAGCTGCTGCTGGTGCTCTGGTGGGAGTCTAAGCTGCTGCTAGTGCGCTGGTGGCTGTCTAAACTGCTGCTGGTGCTACTGGCGGCGGGTGTGGCTACTTGTGGGAAGGTGGGTTTCAGCGTGGGTCGGCGGCTTTGACAGCGGGTGAGGCAGGGAACGGGTGTGGGGCGGCGGGTTTCAGGTGGGGCGGCTGTTAAGGCAGCGGGTGTCGGGTCGGGAAGGTGAGGCGGCGGGTAAGGCAGTGGGCAACGGGTGAGGCAGTGGGCGCGGCTAGCAGGCTGAGCGTGCGCGCGGCTGTTGCTGCGCGTGCGCGTGGTCGCGGCGTACGTGCGCGCGGCTGCGCATGCGGCAATGCTGTGCGTGCAACTACGCGCGTGCGTCTGCTGCGCGTTAGCGGGCTGGCGGGCAACGCGCGGGGCAAAACGGGTGACGCGCTGGGCAAAATGGGTGGGGCTCGGGGCAGAAATGGGTGACGCGATCTACTCGGGCGCTACGGGGAAGGGCGCTTCGGGCTAGTCCTGGTCGCGATTCGGTGGGCCCTTAACTATCGAGAGAAAACAACCAGGTCCCGCTAGGGGAAACCCTAGCAAGGGGAATTCTCGCTGTATACCATGTGAAGATATGAAAAACGTAAGAATGACGAAGGAATGACAAAACAAGAAAGATATAGGAAATGCTAACCCTAACCCAAGCATGAATGTAACACACCTAGACTAACACACATAAACTATAACAAATATAGTTTGACACGCTCAACGTTACGCTCCACCTGCGGAGCTAGCGCTAGGATGACAGCACCTTGTACGCCCGCGCGTCGGGTGAGCTACCCACCCGCCAGCATTCTACTGCTTTTGGTGAGCCCACGTCGAAGGAGCAAGAGGCTCACCGCGTGGCCTGACTTGCATACACGATTTGGTAGTCATGTGACGCTACTACGCGCCTTGCTCCTGGTCGCCTCCTGCTGCTAGCCGAGAGGGTGCAATTTCGTCAGATTGTGTTGGCGGAGGAGTGTCCGGAGGCTATTATTGCTCGCTACTCCAACCTCCCTTCTTCTACTCTGGAGCGCCTCCTCATGCCTTTCCTCTTCCTTGATCTCCCTGATTTTCCCATTGTCGCTGACATCACTACCTACCTGCGCTCACTTTATGCTAGCCTTTGCGCTGCTTGGACTGCTGACCACCTTGCTAAGCACATCCCTTCATGTATCTCACCCTGCACTTCCTAGCAACCCACCTTCCTGGCCGCCTCGTGCCTGCCCACGATGCCTTCCTCGCCATGCACCCCATCGACCTCGCTATCGATCTCTTTGGGACTCGTCTCACTGAGATCGAGACCCGCCTTCGAACCATCGTCTCCACCCCCCCCCCCCCCCCCCCCCCCCCCCCCCCCCCCTCCCTCCCCATTTTCGAGGGGTGCGGTCTGCCTGAGTTATCTGCCCAAGCTGCCTTTGTTGTTGTTTCTGAGCCTACTACTAGGAGGCCGCAGCCGTCTCTGCCCCACGAGGACGGTGCAGAGGTGGTCGTGGAAGTGGAGGAGCTGTAGGTGCTGGTACATCGGGGGGTGTTGACGCTGGGAGTACTTGTTCTGCGGGTGCTGCCGCAAGAGGTGCTGGTATTGGGGTGCGACGGTTACTCCGCAGCAGCAGCAGCTGCAGAAACTTCAATAGTGGGTCTCCTAGAGGCGGCAGGGACTCGCAGGCCCGGGGAGCGGTGGCCACAGTGGCGGGGCTGGCTGGTGGACGTGGCATGGCCTCCCCTCGGGGCCTAACCAGTACCGAATTGTTTCTGGTCCACTGTGCGGCACCATATGTGGGTGCACTGGTCACTCCACGGCGTGCTGATTTTGCCGACTCGATGACGTTGACTCGACGACGTTTGCTGCGCCCACTTTGGGCCTACGATGTCCCTCAAAGGCTAGCTTGCGCTGTTATGCAGTGTGTGCATGTATATGACCTGGGCATAACTCGGATAGGATCTGCTTTGTATGCCATGCATGTTGATGACTCAAGTGCTGCCGGATTCTATTATTCATGGCTGCCTATACTAGGTTCTATTGCAATGTCTAGTGTAGGATCCTCTGATGTTTGCTGCCCAAGTGCGTCTACGGCCTACGCGTCCCTCTCCTTCACACTGGACTCTGGCGTGTCCCAGTGCTTCTTTCGCGACCACACCACCCTCTAACTGCTTCCAGCCCCTGAATCTCCTTGGCCGACCCCTCCTCTGGACCGATCGTCGCACGCAACGCTACTGCGCTCCCGTGCCTGCAATCCCCTATGCCTCCCTCACAGGTCTACACATCCCCGCGTTCTCTAGGATCTTGACGGGTTTTGGTAATCTTTAGAACCTTGGTGGTACCACAACATTTCCTGGACACGAGCGGTTCGCGACCTGTACGTACGCTACCACTGAGGCACCTCTTGCTACGTTCCCCCGGGACCCGGCGTCAGGTCTTGTCAGGGTGCACAATGCGGCCACCCAGTTGCGGAAAATAGGCAATTATGGGAGAGCCTAGGCGCAGAGTTGCACGATCGGAGAAATGCGCGACTTTTGAGTATACGGACTTGTTGGATTCGGATACTAGTATTCAGAAAACGGTATGCTTGGTGTCTAGTAACGGAAGGACGGAATTTGATTAATTGACTATAGCCCCGTTTCCCCACGGCCCCTTTAGACCCATCGCCCCGCTAGCCCCGTCACCCCGCAGCCCCGTTAGCCCTGATGCACCGCATGCCCCGTTAGCCCTGTCCCTCCCACCCACCCCACTTCCCCCCCCTCCATCCCCCTCCCCACCCCCCTCCTCCCACCCCTCGAGACCCCGTTAGCCTTGATGCCCCGCAGGCCCTACAAGCCCCATTACCCCGCGGCCCAGCTAGCCCCGTCGACCTGTCACCCCGCTAGCCCGCTACCCATAGGCACCGCAAGCCCACTACCCGACAGGTATCGTTAGCCCCGATGGCCCCCTCGCCTATCGTTCCGCTAGCCTCGTGTCCCCGTCACTTTTCTAGCATGTCACCTCGCTAGCCCCACTGGTCCCGTTGCCTCACACTATTGCCAGCACCAACACTTGTGATGCCCGCGCTGCCTATGCAACCTATAGCCCGCGCCAGCTGCTTGCCACCTGCTCGCCGCATGCAGCCACCACGGCCGCCAATTGCTGCCGTGCACGCCGCTGCCCCTTCTTGCCCGACTGCCGTCATTGCTGGAGCTGCCCGTGCAGCTGCCGCTGCCACTGCCACCCGTTGCCGTCGCACGTGTCATCGCCGCTATTCGCACTGCTGCCACTACTACCGGCCCTGCCGCTCCGGCGGCCTCAACTACCCTTGCTACCCAAACCGCATGCGCCGCCCGCGCCACATGTGCCACTTGCACTGCATGTGCAGCCCATCCTGCCTATTTCTACCCTAGTTAGTTTCTAATATCTTTCCTCCTCATGTGGCCGTTTTTTCCTGTGCTTTGCTACAATGTCAACTGAGTTGCTGCTACAATTCGATGCCGAGCGCCGTGTGGTGGAATTTTTGTCGTGGCCGCAGGAGGTCCGGTTCTATCAGGTTCAGCAAGACGTCCCACTGTCTGAGCATGCCTCTGGTGAGATCATAGCCCCGGAGTGTCCTGCTCTTCTTACTGCTGCCGCTACTTTGGTGCAGCAGAAGGAGTAATGCACAGGTCGCCTGGCATACAAGCAATGGAAGGCACCCAACGCATCTTCTCGCCTCACTATCGTTCGCCACCCCCTATAGGACGAGCGGGAGAACTTCAGCCAGGTGACGATGGCCAATGATATTCTGCTACTTTAGGCAATCATGTTCTGCCCTTCCTCTTTATTTCTCTCACTTCATTCCCCATCGTAGCTGACCTGTTATGCACCTGCACCCACATGACACTAAATTTTGCTGCCCGCACAATTTAGCTTCTTACTGCGAACTCCCCTTCCCCTTCCTCCTCTCCCTCCTCCCCACCCCCCTATGACACTGTACCTTTTCGCGACCCGCCTCCCTGACCCGCCTTGTGGCTGCCCATGATCGCTTCCTCACCGTGCACCCCATGACCCTCACTGTTGACCTCTTTGGGACGCGTCTCACTGAGATCGAGTATTGTCTCCGTGCTATCGCTGCCTTCTCTGGTACTTTTCTTCCCCCGTCTTGAGGGATGTGCCCCGTCCCTGCTTGCTACCCCTGCTGTCTCAGTTTCTGTTGCTGGGCCCGATGCCTCGCCGTAGGTTGCAGCAGATGCTGCTTCTGGTCGGCAACACCGCAAGGGCGGTAAGAAGGGTGGAAAGGGGTGGAGGAGGTGGAGGTGGCAGAGGTACATGGATGTTCGGGGGTGTTGTCGCTGCAGGAGATGCTGGGTCTAGTGGTGCGGTTGGAGGAGGTGCGGGACCTGGGGGTGTGGCGGTGCCACAGCAGCAACAGCAGCTGCAACACCATCGGCGGTAGTTTCAGCAGTAGCACCCGAAGCAATTTCAGCCATGGATACCCCAGCAGCATTGGAGTTCTGTTGGCCCCAGGAGCACTGGCCGCCGTGGGGGGGGCTGCCAGTACGTGCTTGGCGCTCTCTCCTATGGCTAGTAGCCATCCACCCAGTGTGCCCAGCCTGTGCTTTGTCTACACTTTGACCAGCGTGGCGAGTTCACCTATTGTTGGATTTAACAGTTCTGCTGCGCACAGGGCATCTGCCAATCGTTCTCTCTAACGGACTCGCCGCAGCAAAATGCGGTCGCTAAGCGTCACATTCGGTTGGTCATGGAGATCGCTCTTACCTCCATGATTCATGCTAGTGCCCCCCATTTACTGTGGTTGTTTGTAGTCTGCTACGCTGCGTACCAACTTAACATGTTCCCTGTGTATCATGCCTGCAGGTTTTGCCGACCCTGCTCTAGACTGGGTTCCCTGGTCCTGTGCATGCGTTTCGTGTCTAGGGCTGTCTTGCTCACATCCGAGATCTTTGCACAGAAGCTCTCAACCCTCACTATCTCCTTCCTTTCTTCGTTTCCCTGTTGGAACCCTTGACTTTTTTTTCTACCATCCTTCCTCTCATTCTGTCTTAAGCTCACGTGACGTCACCTCTGACGAGTTTTTCTGCTTTTACACTTGCATCCCTCATTGAGGTACCCCAGTTCCCTCAGCTCCTTTGCTCCTCACTCCCCCCCCCCCCCCGGTCGTACTCCTCCGGTAGCTCTTCCCCCTCCCCTCCCTCCTCCAAACCACCCCACCCCCCCACTCCACCCCCCCCCCCCCCCCCCCCCCCCCCCCCCCCACCCCGCCTCCCCTGTCTCTCCCAGTCTGGTTTGTCGCACAACACCCGCAGTCTCCACCCCCAGCTTCGTCCTCACAGTCACAGTAGCAGCCATCGCTGAAGCCGCAGCAATTGTGGTCCTAGCCATCACTGTGGACTCTGGGGGTCCTGGTTTAGGAGATGCATCAACGACGGGTGCTGGCTCTGGGGGTCCTTGTTTTGGGGGTTCTGACGTTAAGGGATCTAGCTCTGGGGGTGCTGGCCCGGGAGGCCCAGACCCTGGGGGTGGCGCAGGCCCGCGACGGTGATGTAGACAACATTTCACATGAGGCCCCATATTTCATTCTCGGTTGGGCAGCTGGCCAAGGCGGTGCAGAGTCCATCTGAAGAGCGGGTGGATGCAACTGAACGTGTGGTGAAGTACATGAACTCGCACCCCAGCATTGGATTTCAGTACCCAGCATCTGCACAAGTAAAGCAGAAGGTTGTTGAGGTGCTGAAAGAGAAGGGGGAGATGCTTGGGGACGGCAAACTCTGTCTCACTTGCTTTGCCGATACTACTTGGGGTTCTGAGGTGGAGGATTCCTCATCTATGGGAATATACATTTGCCTGGTTGGCAGAGAACTACTTAGTTGGAGGACTAAGTAGCAGACGGAGACGACACCCTCCTCAGTAGAGTCGAAGTACATGGCGATGCTCTAGGGTGAAGGAGGTGATTTGGTTGAGGAGGCTTTTGGAGGAAATCAGCCAGGAGCGGAAAGTTGCTACACCGCTCTTTTATGATAGCAAGGGGGCTCTTGGGATGGCCAAGAATATTATGCTTCATGGGGCAAACAATCACATGTGTATCAAGTGACACTGGCTGCGCAATGATGTGAAGAGAGGGATAGTGAACCCGATTTACATCAAGACTCACCAGCAGCCAACAATTTTTCTAACCAAGAGGCTAGCAAATGAGCCTCATTGGCAATGCAGATGCATGAGTATGAACAAGCATGGAACGATGGGTAACCAGCCGCCAGGTTGAGGGTGAGTGTGTTGGGTACAAATATACTTTGCATAATTATGCGTGTTCGAGTGTATTCATTTGCTTTGATGAGTTTGCAGGTACTCGCATAATTTGCGCCTTGGCGTAACATTGTGCATGTCATGAAAGCAGAAAGGAATAACTCGCAAAGGAACCCAAGACATAAGCATTGTACTTCGGTTTCATTGGTTGTGCGAATTCAGTTATATCCAACTTTTTATTGTCTTGTTTTGTTTTGTTATTTGTACTGTAGTAGGGCAGGCACTACACGAGTACAATTTGGTATATACTGGACATTGTTTTTATGTATCTGCATGCTACAGAACCCTGGAAAGCCAGCAGAACCAACCTTTGTCTTGTTGCACGAGGACAACATAGTATTTGTTTCCATAACCTGAACCAATTGGTGTTTTCCCGGGTTGGAAAAAACAGACCTTAGGTTGTTCACCAACCTTCCATATACTGTTGTATCCAGCCGGGTTAATTTTGTTGCTTAAATTCATTTGAGACCCTCCTTGGTTGTTCCCAGGTTGATTCCCGAAAACCCTACTAGCAATAGCTTTATATCTTCCTTCTTTATGAGTCAAGCGGATTGACGCGGTTCCATGACGGAATGCTACCCGAGTCAGCGCTAGTACACTAGCATTTCGACGCTTGCCAAACGGTATCCAACTCATTACTCCGCTTTTCATGAGCGAAATTGGCTCATATCAAACTCTTGATGTGGGCTTCAATATAGCAAACTCTTAGCTGAATTAGATCAACGGTCAGCATGATACGCTGTGCGACGTACAAAGTCGAACCTTGGGACATGCTTTATGTTTGAATAGCGTCTCAATAGCCTGAGTTTTTTTGGCCATTCACCAACAGTAAGGAACGCACTTATTGTTAGTTCCAACCAAAATGGTAAGTAACGTACTTACTTTTAGTACTAACCATTCGGGTAACTATCACGCTTACCATTAGTGCCAACCATAAGGATGAGTAGCGCATTTATTGCTAGCACCAAACATCAAGGTAAGTAACTCATTTATTTTTTGTAACAACCATTCGGCTAGGCAGTGCACTTACTCTTGGTACCAACCAAAAAGGTAAGAAACGCACTCGTTGTTAGTGCCAACCATAAAGGTAAGTAATACACATACTGTTAGTATATACCATAAGATTAAGTAACGCACTTACTCTTAGTACCAACAATAAGGGTAAGTAACGCACTAATTGCTAGTACCAACCATTTGGGTAAGGAGAACTCCTAGTTTTGGTACCAACCATAAGGGTAAGAAACGCACATATTGTAATTGCCAACCATAAGGGTAAGTAACGCTCTTGCACTAAGTGTCAACCATAAGGCTAAGTAACGCACTTACACATGGTACCATCCATATGGCAGGTAAGACGCCTACTGTTAGAATTAACTGTTTGGGTACGTAACGCACTTATCCTTCGTATCAATCATAAGGTTATGTAACGCGCTTACGTTTTGTACCATCCAAAAGGGTAAGGAACGCTCTTGCACATAGTACCAACCATAATGGTAAGAAACTCACTTTCTATTAGGGCCAACGATTATAGGAGAGGCCGAGGCTGTGGGAGGAGCTTTGGCAAAGAAAGAGGCCAAGGTGACTATAATGAGGGGCATGAGAGATTTGGTTGGAGGGAAAACACGAGAATGTAGGGTGCACATGTTAATGAGAGAAGGCTAGACATCCATAGTTCAAGTGCTTTAGCTGGCCTGAGGCATAGGCACGCCTAAGCATGAAGCTGTCAAGTGGTGAACTCGCACAAGATGGTGCTGTGCAAGGCTCAGGCTCACAAGGTGGAGGAGCACAAGGTAAATCCTCCTCCGAGAAGTTCCTCATGGTTGAGGATGTTTATCGGAGTGGGAAATATGTGTGTTCAATTAGGAAGATTGTGATGAGCCCCGTCACTCACTAGGTGAGTAATTCATCTCCTGTTAAGGAGAGGCTGGGGTGGTTATTTAATAGTGGCATGGGGGCAGTGGGAAACCAGAATGGAGGGCGCCTGTAAATATTTCAAGGAGGCTGGACATCCATGGTTCAAGTGCTTCTGTCGGTCTGAGCGATGGGCAACCCCAGGCATGAAGCCGCCGAATGTTGAACGCAGACAAGGTGGTGCTGCACTGTTGGTGCAACCCTATGGTTTGCACTCGGCTTGTTGTCCTTGTGCGTGCATGTTTGTTTGCATGGAATGGTATGAGGGCATCAGATCAAATTTCTTCCATGCTTAAAATAGTGTCTGAATGACGAGTCATGATTTCGAATGCGTGTGTCGAGTGAATAGATTGTTTTCGCTAGTCGCATGTCACGTCGTCGTTTGCGTGTCGTGTGTGTTTATTATTTTGTCGTGTGTCAAACGCTCGGCATGTCGCAGGTGCGTGCATCAAGCCTTGACGATCTCAAAGAAGAATTTATGATGAAGACCCAGAGCCTTGGTTTCTAGAATCTCGTTATTTCAGAGCTCGCCAAAAGGGTAAAAATTGAGATAGAAGAAATAGTGACCTTACATTGTGTAGTGTAGCATTTCTCTTAGTGTAGGCCCTTATGGTGGGTAGTTTCGGGTCCTTTCGTGGTTGGGTAATGTGTGGCACTGTTTCACCTCCCTGGAACTCGGCTATTGGGGTTTGTAGAGGCTGTGAGTCATTCCCAACTTGAACTTCTTCCTATTTTGTATCCTGTCTATAGTTGCTGCTAGACCGTTGATCGGTTAAACTACTCTCATGCCGTCAGTTCTGTATCAGATCAAATGATTCGAATTGCTACTTGTACAAGACGTCAAAGTGCTTCAAATCCAATCTATAGCACATCGTTTGGTGCTGTGACCAGTCCGCTATCAAGTTTTGAAGACGCTCGGCAGAAATTCGTCTGTGCACTCCATCTTTCGTTTTAGGCAAATCTGAGCTTATTGTGACTATAACATGTACAAGGATCAGGTGCACAAAGTGAAGGTGCACAAAGTAAAGCATCATCTGGAATGTTCTTCGTGGTTGAGGATGTACATGGGAGTGGGAGAGATGTGGTTTCAGTTTGGAAGGTTGTGATGCACCCCCTCACTTACTGAATGACTGATTTTGGTTGTACCCCACGAGCAGATTTGCTAGATGAGGTAAAGCCCCCCGGGAAGATCAAGCTTGTGGGTGCCGCTTCAGGTTCTTTTGCTCCCTGTGACTGGTGTTTGTATTGTCAAGGTGATGGGAGCCAATGGGGAGCATGTGGGGCTTGGGAACGTGCTTCTGGTTAAAGGGTTATCCGCTCACCTTCTTTCTGTGAGCCGCCTGCTGTAGAACAGCAAGCCTGGAGTTACCTTTGGCCCAACTAGCTGCTGTGCAATACTTGGGAGGTAGGTGCTGTGGAATTTGGAGGCGAAGAGCAGCTGCATCAAGGACCTTTGGCAGCTGCCCATCATCCGTCGGGATGGAAAACCTCCAGCTACGGCATCTGCAGCAGCAGGCGAAGGCAAATGCAAGAGGAGGGGAGAGTGCACCAACTATTGAGGCCCTCGATGGAGTCAAGAAGGTGCAGCAACTACAGCAACCACATGGTGAGGTGCTTGCCGGTGTGGCATCTGGTACACGTACGAACTATACGTTATCGTACATGCGCGATGCTCTATTTTCCAGCGTACAAAAATTCCTGAAATATGGTGTGTTGGGCAGGGGAAAACGATTTCAGCAGAGGTAGAATGCTTAAGAAGGAAAAAACGTTAGCAGTACTTGAAATAGATAACTCCCTTGGAGATTTTGCGATCAGAAAACTTGAAATGTTTTAGAAATGGTTGGCTAGAATCATCCAGAAATTGCGGTTGCGTTGATCTGCAAGTGACATGCCGTTTACGTCGCTGCTAGCAATAGCAGTTGCCGGCAGCATAGCGGTCGACATGACTGTTTGAAACTAAATTACGGGTTAAGAAGAGTAGGGTAAAATAGGCGTGAGACAAATGGAGGTCTTCCTTCGCTGCTGTTCACATGTCGACGTGCAAGAAGCGTGTAGTGGACGGGAAGGGTTGGGTTTGGGAGGTGGTGTGAGATGATATGCGGTGGAGGGAAGGGGAGGGGGGAGCATTCGAGTTTTGAATCTCAAAATTAGGCTTCGTGGAATCGCAGATTGCGGAATTAGTGGCAACATTTTCTTCTTCTTTTCGGGCTGCCCGACAGAACGTATTACGTATTACAAAACATATCGCATTTTATATATATATACGTTATCATATAAACGTGATACTGCTGCAGCTGCGACACCTTGTTACTCGCGCCGCCATCCTCGTATATGATACTGCTGCAGCTGCGACACCTTGTTACTCGCGCCGCCATCCTCGTATATGTGTCCTTGATCTTGTCAAGGACCGGCTTCACACCATCTCCTGGTCGCATGGAGAGGGCAGCCAACTTCTTCTCCAACACAATCACCATGGACAGCATGTTGGGTAGAATGTTGTCACGTAGAAGCTTTCTCGCATTCGGTCCGAAGTTATCCAACTCGACCAAATCCTAGATGTGCTGGAACATGTCGTTGCTGATAAATTCTAGGGTAAGGCCAAACAGCATCGCTCTCCTCTTAATCCACCAATCCTAAGGATCACCTTCCTCATGCATCTTGTTTTCTCCCATTGCAAAATTCAGCAGTTTGTAGCGCGTGAAGGCTCTCCTCATCCTCCTACTCCATTCCTCAAAGTTGGAGCTATCCAAAGCTATTCCACTCCTCTTCCAATAGCATCTCCTCCTCTCTCATTCATCATCTCCTCAGCAGATGATAAGTTTGAGCCCCCCCTTTGCTGTCCACTCAGAATTCCCCCAATTTTTTCACAAGTATCGACGCCAACGAAATTTATGAAAAGTTTTCCCTTAGCAAAATCAACATTCATTCTTCAGAATTCCACTTAGACACAACTAGTGATAAAGACAAGACTCTTCAAGCAGTCTGCAGAGCAGTCATCATAGGTTGTTGTTGTTGCTGTTGTTGTTGTTGTTGTTGTTGTTGTTGTTGTTGTTGTTGTTGTTGTTGTTGTTGTTGTTGTTGTTGTTGTTGTTGTTGTTGTTGTTGTTGTTGCTGCTGCTGCTGTTGTTGTTGCTGTTGTTGTTGCTGTTGTTGTTGTTGTTGTTGTTGTTGTTGTTGTTGTTGTTGTTGTTGTTGTTGTTGTTGTTGTTGTTGTTGTTGTTGTTGTTGTTGTTGTCGTTGTTGTCGTTGTTGTTGCTGTTGTTGTTGCTGTTGTTGTTGCTGTTGTTGTTGTTGTTGTTGTTGTTGTTGTTGTTGTTGTTGTTGTTGTTGTTGTTGTTGCTGCTTTTTTAAAGTGTTTGTTGTTGCTTCTTTAAAATAATTATGAAATAGCATATGGCAGTGCCCAACTCTTATTTTAGGGAGATACTGACTTAGTCGTAGACTGAATTAATGACGAAGCCTTTGTAAGGAATATTTGAAGGTAATGCAAGTCTCATGATGTATCCCTCGCATATGGTCAGCATCTCTTTAGAACATATTTTTTGAATAGGTAAAACATATAAATGGCTATAGCCTTTCAAACAACCATAATTCGTTTTTAGCCTTTTAGCCTTTCTCTTTCATCACAAATGTCTTGTCGTTTCACGACCAATGAAGATAACCTAAGAACTGCAATTGCAGTTTGCTGTGTTATGTGCAAGAGAAGTAGCCGTAGGGGCAGATGCTCCTGGCTGACATGACTGCTGTCCCACCCAGGGCACATGTTGACAGGGCAATTACCCTATCTTTACTGAAAATCCAAGGATTTTCTTGGAGCAGCCCAGATTTAGACAGGGTGATCTTTTGATGGTCCCGGATTCTCCCGGGGTGTTTTCGATGGGACCCGGATTGTATTAGTGAAGTCTTGCTCCCCATGACCTCCCTCTTGCCCCGCTCACTCCTCGCTCCCGTTCCTATCTCATCTCCTCAATGTAGGTTGATCAATTAGTCAATATTGCCGGACCTTGTTTACTGCTCCCTGGGCGTTCCATTCCCCAATTCGAACGTCGAGATGAGGCTCTTCGTCCTCCACGCATATTTTTTTTCCAACTGTACAACAAATGTCTCCCTCCAAACCTCTAGCCCTCTCCGATTTTTCCAACTACCACCCCAACCCATGAAAAACCAGACTATCAAGCGCTCAGAAAACCGCTTCAGTTGCGGGTTCTCAAGCCTTGTCTGGCGTGAGACCGGATTGTTCAGGGTTATATTTTCTCTGGCTCAGATTTACAGGGTCTTTTTCAGAGGGGCCTGAACCGTCCGAGCTAGCAAATATCCTAGGAATAGCCCTGGTCCCACCACGCACGGCAGTACCAGCAGCAGATCGAACCATCGCGCCATCCAGCATCAGATCGCACCACCTTGCAGCAGCAGCAACAGACCGCACCACAACAGTAGAAGATATCATAGCTGTAGAATCAGATCTCGCAACAGTAGAAGGAAATTGCGAGCATCAGAAGCAACAATTCGCGAGCAGTATAAGCATCAGCAAATAGCGGAAGATCCCGCATCAGCAGCCGCAGCAAATTGCGAGGAGAAGCAGCAGCAGCAAATCGCGAGCGGCGAATCGCTCGACGCCAACATAAGATTTTGCAGCAGCCACCACAAATATCGAGCACCAATGACAGTCGGAGCAGCAACAGATCTCGCAGCAGTAGCAGACGATATTGCTGTGGCATCATCAAGTGGCAAGCACCACCCACAGATTGTGTGTCTACAGCAACAATCACGCAGCGCCAGCACATAGCAGAGCTATCACGCCATTGCACCCTCTTTCACGCTACACCGACATTGGTTGTATGAACCAAACAGCTTGTATAGCACCAACGTGCCCAAAACGGTCCCAGAACACGGCATATAAGCACAATACACTCAAACTGTTGTTTGTTGTTCGCTTGATGTTCATTTGCCCGCCATCTACCTGGGGTTCGGTTACAAGCACCAGCCCACTAAATCCAAACGCACGAACGTACTGTAGCCAGGGCTCCCGATTGTCATAACATCTAGAAAGAGGGTGTAGTGGCAGGCAGTAGCGGCTCTGCGTGGTATGCGGTAACCTTGTAATTTGTAGCGGTGGAATTGTGAATTCTCTCCTAGTCATGCAAACTCATAATGCGCAATGATTTTGAACCCGCCACTAGGGCAACTTCCTGCATTTGATTGCTTATGACATGCAACGACATGGGAAGTAGTAGAAGCATAATATTGGCTTTGGCGGATGAGTGGGGAGGGGGGAAAAAACTCTATACGTGTGTTTTTGTAAATTCAGATCTAAAAATATGTTGGACTGGGGGGTAGGTCTATGGACATGCCACAAGATATGGAACAATTGACTCCTTATTGCATATTCATTTATAAGTCTTGTCAGAATCCTCAAAATGTGAAATATATGTCATGCCATGGTGGGTCTAGAAGGGTCTTGACACCTCGGTAGACTCTTCAAAAAGTCTTCAATCAGCTCTAATGTCACTTGTTAGGATCAAGGACGGAGCTTAAGTTGAGTAGGGGGCGAAATCACTCAAGACGTTTGACTATGTTTCTGAAAAGAAAGCTCGACTTCACAAGGAACACCGCTGGTGAAACACTAACCTTAAGAACTTTAACACAATTGATGCTACCATTCCCAAAATGAATTGTAGCAAATGGTGAAGCATTTTTTCGAGATATCAGCTCCACCGCACTAGGGGTAATCCGTAGCTGAAACTTACCTCAACTTAATCGTTCAACCAAGAACCACATAAGGGATTTAGAGAAGCAAGAAACCAAGTGGGAGATGGAGAGGAGGATCGGAGGGATCGTACCAAGTTCATGATGGCATTGTAATTTAAAAATTCGGACAACCCCCACGAATTTTAGAAGGGGGCTCATCCTAATCATAAGATTTCATGCTACGCTGGGTTTCAGCGCTACTCCAACCTTGCAGTCATCAACTAGCATGAGATCCAATTCCAGTAGGAGGTGATTGTTGTTCAGGATCCGTCACTTTGAAAACTTATGACGAATTCATTACTCAACTAAACGCAAATCTGCTCAGTAGGACTATGCGCCTTAGGCTTAGCTACCATCTCCAATTTGAACTTAAAAGGATGGTCTAGAGAGTGAGAAATACTTTAAAACGTCCAGCAGCTGCATGACTAGAATGGTAGAGGAAGTACAAGCATTAAGGTATAGGATAGTCGGAGTTAGGGACTCCAAGAGAACCATGAGAGGGAAGGGCTTCTCCAAGAGCTAGGGAAGGATGGTGGGAACCTTCCTAGCAGCAGGAATGCAACCCTCATCATGAGGTCCTTGATGTGTCACAGGTGTTGCAACATTTGCAACCCATGCTAGAAACTTCTAGCCACCCCAATCCAAAAGTCAAAGTTGCCTTCCTAACCACCCAACCAAAGATCCCTTTAGAGTCATGTCCAACTAATCACCCACATTAGATATAACCCCAAAATGTAATAAGGAATCCAGGTCTTGGAAATCTTGTAACTTGGCCGATCTTGGTCGGAATAAGGCGATCTTGGTATCGTTGGAAAGCTTTGGATTTCTCATGCATGATCAAGCATTTAAACTTGGAGAAAAAACCCAGAGATGATAATATCCAACAGCCATGCACAATGACATATGCTCATGCAAACAATGCAAGCATGAATAGCACGAGCACTCGGCAGGATGTTAGGATGACATGCACTCAAACTGCCGTGCATTCTACAAACTCCCCCTCAGACGAACGGACTGCATGCACACAGATTCAGAAGCATGCAAACACCCATGACACCGCTGCCCACACTAGTGCAATGCCATGCCATACATCTTTGTACACTTCCAATGTGCACTCTCGGGAAGTTGCTTGGTGAGAAAATCTGCCGCCTGCTTGCTAGCCTTCACATGGTGAAGCTCAACAATCCCCTCCTTCACCATCTGCCTCACCCAGTGCCACTTAATCTTCATGTGCTTGTTCAGCCCATTCAGGATAGGATTATTGGCCATGCCAATAGCAGCCTCGCTGTCGGAGAAAAGTGGTGTAGGTCCCTCCTGTTCCGCTCCCATGTCCTCTAGCAGCTTCCTTAGGAGCACAATCTCCTTGATGGCGTGGTACGTCGCCATGTACTCTGCCTCTCCCGAAGACAGGGCAATCTCACTTTGCTTCTTGGACCTCCATCTCACTGGTCCACCTCCGACCATGCAGACAAAGCCACCAACAGGTGGCCTATCCTCTTCCTCCGAGGCCTATGTAGCGTCGGTGAAGCACGACAGGTTCAAGGTTCCAGGCGTGATCCCATCTGCTCCAAACTGTTTCAGCAGGCCGCCAGCTGGAAACTGAACATCAGCAGATGCCGTTGATCCGAGGTAGCGCACCAAGCGCTTTGCCACCTCCAACTGCTCCTCAGTGGGCCGCTGCAAAACTCTGGCCAGCTACCCCACTCTGAATGAAGCATCAGGTCGCGTATGCACAGCTGCATACATCACACTCCCAATGAGTGACTGGTACTCATTCTCCTGCTCATCCTCAAGCACATCATCCTCTTCAGCTGCCTTCTTCAGTTTGAAGCCTGCAGGGAATGGTGTCATCACAGTGCGACCCCCAGTCACACCATAGCGCTCCATAACACCAGAGATGTAGTGTGACTGATGCACCTTCAGCCACCTCCTCTCAACATCCCTCTCAATCTGCAGCCCCAAGTAGTAGTGGACATCCCCCAGCATTTTGCACTTGAAGTTGTCCATCAGCAGCTTTCGGACCGCGCATCTCCGCACCCAGAGAAATCAACTTTTGATTTTTTCACTCGAAAGGACTCACGCCCCTTAGCACCTAGGAGCCGCTGTCCTCGCGTTCTCTCGTAAAATCGTGTAGCCACGACTGCGCCTAGAGCTAAGCCGAGTCGCCGTCCTTCAAAATGGCCGAGCACGTCGACGTCACGACACTCACGCAGGAGCGCTTAAACCAACTGCTGCAGCAGCTGCACAAAATCTCTGAGGAAATTGCGGCGCTCACGGCAGAGCGTACGTCACTGCAAAACGACGTCGCACGGGCGCAACAAGCGCAGTCACAAACACAAGGCACACACGGACAAGTAGTACGACAAGCTTCAAAACACGGAAGTGTGGGGCAACTCGAGCGCGGCTAGCGATGGCGTCGCCCGCAACGACGGAGACGACGACCACGGCATGAGACACCCCGGAGCGAAAAATGCAGCCAGGAGCCGACCTCGCGTCACGATTTCGGTGCCGATCGGCGAATCAGCACTGCCGCCGCCGATGCCGCTCAAGCCGCAGCGTCCGCCTTGTTTCGACCCAAGCCAACGGGGTGGTCCGACGGTTCAGGCGTGGTTGTTCACGATGAACGTTTTCTTCGACGCCAACTACGTCTCGGAGGACTCGGCGAAGATTCGATACGACGTGTCGCTGCTGCGAGGACCCGCCATGGACTGGTGGCGAGTCATCGTCACAAAGCCGGTGGACTACGAGACTCTACCGACACGGGAAGGACAAACCGGACCCTGTGCACCGTCGTATTTCGTGGAAGTGCCCCAATATCGCACGTGGGACGCGTGGTGCGCAGGTCTACGCGCGAGATTAGAGCCAATCGCGGCTTCGATCGCGGCGCGTCAGAAGCTCCGCACTTGGCGCCAGCTCGTTTCCGTCCAAGACTACACCAGCGGGTTTCTGGCATTGTACGGGCATGTGGGATATATGCACGGGAGAAAGCGGCGTATCGACCGCTACATCGGCGGCCTGAAGCATGAAATCGCCTAGGAGATCTAGAGATTCTTGCCTGAAGGCAATGTCACGGAGTTCAACGAGATTCTTGCTATGGCGGAAAATATGGATTTTCTTCGCCGACCGAGACCGGGGTCCTACGGCAACAACAGCCACGATACGCGCTGTCATCGCAAATGCCGCTGCCGCACCGTTCAAAGGGCGCTGCTTCGCGTGCAACAGGCCGGGACACCGTAAGAGCAAATTCCCAGTAAACGCTAAGGGAAAGGGGGAAGCTGAGCAGAAGAAACAGACCAAGCAACAGGGAAACGCGGGAGTCAGTAGCCGATAGGCCCTCTACTAACAGGTCATGCCGCTCGCCCGACCCAACCGACCCTCACCGAGTGATTGTGCCGGTTCATGCAATCGACCACACCCGGCCGAATAAGGAGGGTACAACGGTATATAGCCCCATACTGCTTAGCGGGAAATTACAGACAGACTTAGTTAAAATCGTCGTAGACGGGGGAGCCATCCACAGCCTGATCAACGCCGCCACAGCACGGAGACTGAAACTACCACTGGACAGATGTTTACCTGAGATTGGCGTACGACTGGTCGACGGCACGCCACTGCCGGGAACGGGTGGACCGAGTTCGGATTCGCTGCGCGGGTAGCTTCACGTTTACCCAGGAAATGCTCGCAACGACCCTCAACGGGACCGACATTTTACTCGGCCGTGATTGGCTGCGACGACACAACCCGCGAATCGACTGGACGACGGGTGACTGCATCGTGCGAGTGAACGGTAACAACATCGCCCTACCTCGCTGGAGCTCGCCTGAGTCTTCGTCGGTACGTGTCAACGCCATCACGATGAAACGCGCCGTAGCGGCATGAGCTGGCGTGTATGCAGTTGACATTCGGGAAGCCGAGGCAGCAGACAAACCGAGAGATTTACAGAAAATGCTCGCCGACGTACCGGATGACTTGGCAGCGTTATTGAAGCAGTACAGCGGGATTTTTCCTGATGACCTACCGGAGGGGCTGCCACCTCAGTGACCACACGACCCTAGGATAGAACTGGAACCGGGGGCACAGCCGACAGTACAGCTACAGTTCCGACTGACCCAACCCGAACTGGACGAACTACGGAAGCAGCTGGATTACCTGCTCGAGAAAAAAGTTCATTCGCCCGAGTTCGTCGCCCTTCGCCGCACCGACACTGTTCACACCGAAAAAAGACAGGGGAAATCGCATGTGCATAGATTACCGTGCACTAAATTGAGTTACCATCAAGTCCCATTGCCCCATCCCGCGAGCCGACGAACTGATCGACCAACTTCGCACAGCCCGAGTCTTCTCGAAAATTGACATTCGAGGAGGTTACCACCAGATCCGAGTCAATCCGCCCGCCTGCCCGGCCTTTCGAACCCGCTACGGATCGTTCGAATACACGGTAATGCCCTTCGGACTGACCAACGCCCCTGCGACCTTCCAAATGACCATGAACGAAGCCTTCCGCCCTTTTAGATAAGTGCCTGATCGTCTACTTAGAAGACATACTGATCTACAGTCCAGACAGAGCACAACACCTACAGGACATCGAAGCAATCTTTAAAATACTGAGTGAGAACCGCCTACTAACCAAAGCCTCTAAGTGTGAGTTTCCGTAGGACCGACTGGAGTTTTTAGGGCACGTTATTTCAGCCAACGGAGTGGAAGTAGACCCGAAACATATCGCGACAATTCAAGCATGGCACGCGCCCACCAACTTGACCGAGTTGAAGAGTTTTCTGGGGTTTGTCAACTACGTGCGACAGTTCGTCCCCGACATGGCGCAGTTGACTGCCTCGTTGACCGACCTGCTGAGGAAGGGGGTTGAGTACACGTGGGGGGGGAAAGAGCAAGCTGCCTTCTCGGCCCTCAAAAAGATATTGTGCTCACCGCCCATGCTCCACATCGCAGATCCCCACCGTCCGTTTGATCTCGTCACCGACGCAAGCGACATCACTGTGGGAGCGGTACTTTTGCAGGACTTCGGGAACGGCCTCCAGCCTATTGCGTACGAGTCCCGCAAACTTCACCCGCTCGAGCGCAACTACCCGATACACGACCGCGAAATGCTGGCGATCGTGCACGCGTTCAAAGTGTGGCGGTGCTACCTGACAGGAGCCGACGTGATAGTACGGACAGATCATCGTGCACTAACCTTCGCGCCCAACCGAATCTCAATCCGCGACAGATCCGCCGGTTGGACTTTCTGGAGTCCAACTTCCACTACACTGTCATGTACAAAAGGGAGCGTCAAACATTGTTGACGCACTCACCCGCCCCACTGCCCAACTTCACGCCATCGTACTCACCCAAACCAACCCATTGTTAACAGGCCTATTCACCCACGGATACCGCACCGACCCATTTTTCGTGACCGGAAATTCGCAGCAACTGAAAGAAGAAAAGGGAGTCTATTACGTAAAAATCAGGCACCAACCGCATCTGGGTACCCGCGTACTCACTACTGAGGGAACTGCTACTGCTCGGGGCACACGACGGGGTTACCTCGGGTCACTTTGGGGTAGAAAAAACGTGACAACAACTGCAGCGGTATTACTACTGGCCGGAGCTGTTGACCGACGTACAGCACCACGTGGGGTCGTGTCCTACGTGTCAGGTGATGAAGAGCTCGCGAAATAGAAAGGCGGGTCAATTGCAGCCGATTCCACCGCCCGAGCGCGCCTGGCAGTAGGTTACCATGTATTTTGTCACGGGGTTACCTTCGAACCCTGTGGGTAACGACGCGGTTATGGTCGTCGTTGACAGACTAACGAAAATGGCTGACTTCGTTGCGTGCATAAAATCGATCTCAGCCGAAGAAACCGCTCGCCTGTTCATCGCAACCGTCGTTCGACTGCATTATACCAGTCGCGATAATTAGCTGTCAAACATTATATATGTTTCTATTCTGTAGGCTATAGTGGGTTTAGACTTAGGGGGTACAACATTCTGGGTTTTCCTACTTGTACTCCCAATGCTGTTAGTTCATCCATTCCTCTCTCATTCTGACATGGTATTACGAGCCTAGGTTAGGAACCTAGGACCGCTTGTTCCTAAGGGCCCACCGTTCCGCTAGAAGCGCCCTCGTGCGCCCTACCTTCCTCGCGCCCTCGTGCGCCTCCTTACTAGTGCGCTCTCGCGCGCCCTCCCTCTCACGCTGCCCGTGCGCAGCCCGCTAGACGCCCGCGCGCGGCCCGTTTTTCGCGCGCGCAGCCCGCTAGCCGCCCGCGCGCGGCCCGTTTCTCGTGCGCGCGACCCACTAGCCGCCCGCGCAGTCGACGCCGTCGCGCGCAGCCCGCCCTGGCCTCGCGCGGCCCCTAGCACAGCCCGCGAGCTGCCCGTCGACCGGCGCGCGCCGCCGCCTCGCCCTCGTAGGCCGCCGCCCGTACGTAGGCCGCCGCCCGCACGTAGGCCGCCGCCCTCACGTAGGCCGCCGCCCGCACGTAGGCCGCCGCCTCAGGACAGCCGCAGACCGCGCGCCGGCCCACCCTCCCTGCCCGAGCCGCGCCGCGCCGTCCTGCCCGAGTCGCGCCGCCCTGACCGAGCCGCGCTGCCCTACTGTGCACCACCTGCAGCAACTGCTGCTCCTGTTACTTCTACTGCTACTGCTGCTACTGCTGCTACTGTTCCTACTGCTGCTACTCCCACTATGGCCAGTCCTACCGTTCTCACTTTTGACGCTGAGGGCCGTCCGATTAAGTTTGACGTCTGGCTCGATGACCTGCACCTGTTCCTCCAGATCACTGCCAAGGACGATGTTTCCCTGTTTGACCACACGTCCGGCGCCGCTCCCGCACCTGCTGCTACTGCTGACAGTACGGCTCGCTCACAGTGGCAGACCCGTGACGCTCACGCTCGCCTAGCCGTTCGCAGCCACTTGCCGTTAGATGAGCGCGAGCATTTTGGCCAGCATAAGACTGCTCAGGAGCTGTACGATGCGGTAGTTGCGCGCTACTCCTCCCCTGATACTGCTGCGATAGGCCGTCTCTCGCTGCCGTATCTCTTCCCCGATCTGTCCGCCTTTGCCACTGTAGCTGACCTCATCACTCACCTCCGTACTAGTGATCTCCGCTACCGTGCCGCGCTTCCCCCCGATTTCCTAGCCAAGAACCCTCCCCCGATGTACCTCACACTCTACCACCTAGTCACTCGCCTCCCTGACTCTCTTCGCGCTGTCAGGGACCACTTTCTCGCCCTCTCCCCCACCGACCTCACTGTCGACCTGCTCGAGAAGGAACTCCTTGCAGCTGAGACTAGTATTGTAGCTGTAGGTGCCTCTCGTGGCGACCCTCGCACTCCCTTCTTTGAGGGATGTTCCCCCTCCCCCCTTCTCCCCTCCATTGCATATGCTGCTGCTGTCGACTACCTCGGTGCTGAGGAGGTCGGGGCTGCGTCTGCTCCTAGTGGGAGGCGCAAGGGCGGCAGGGGCAAGGGGGGCAAGGGTGGCGGAGGTGGCGGCGGGGGCGGCGGTGGTGGAGGGGGTGGAGGGGGCGGGGGTGGTGGCGGTGGTGGGAGTGGTGCTGGTGGTGGGGGGGTCAGTGGCGGAGGCGGGGGTGGTGGCGGCGGCGGTGGTGGGGGTGGCGGGGGTGGTGGTGGTAGTGGTGGCGGCAGTGGAGCTGGTGGCGGGCGCGGTGGAGCGGTGCAGCGCGGGGGGTTCGGCGGTGGCCAGAGGCAGCAGCAGCAGCGTCCCAGCGAGACCCCGTCACCCCAGCAGCTTCGTGAGTGGTACTCTCAGCGTGGGGGGTCTGGGGGTGGAGGTAGCTGCCCGTACGTCATCCGCACAGGTGACCGCACTGGCCAGACCTGTGGGAGGTTCCACACGGCGCAGCGCTGCTTCTTTCGTCTCGACGACGCCTGGCGCGCGCAGTTTCCTGACGCCTCTGAGCTGCCCCGCTGGGCTGATCTACTGAAAAAGAACATTGATATCTTTGCTCTTGATTTTGATGCTATCCTTGGTGCCATGTATGCATTGACTGTTAGTGTTGAGGGTGACTGTTACCTGCGTGTACCGCCCGACCCGGGTATTGGGACCAGTGAGGCTGCCGCTCTAGGTGCTAGTGCGTCTGCTGCCCTAGGTCCTGGTGAGGCTGCTGCTCTAGGTGCTAGTGAGTCTGCTGCTCCAGGTGCTCGTGCGTCTGCGCCTGCTGGTACTGCGTCTACTGAGGCACTGCACACCTTCACACTGGACTCGGGTGCTTCCCGCTGCTTCTTTTGTGACCGCACTGTCCTTGAGCAGCTAGCTCGGCCTGTTGCTGTCTCCCTGGCTGACCCCTCTGGGGGCCCGGTCCTTGCGACCTCCTCCACTGTCCTCCCTTGTCCTGCGGTCCCGTCCGGCACCCTGTCGGGTCTTTACCTCCCCTCGTTCTCTACGAACTTGGTGGCGGGCTCTGCTCTCCAGGACGGGGGTGTTCACCAGTTCACCCCTGCCTATGAGCGTGTCACCCACTGCACGTGTGCTCGGACGGGTCGCCACCTGGCTACCTTCACTCGGCAGCCGGGGTCGGACCTGTACACACTGACCACTGAGTCGCCTCAGGTAGCTGCGTCTGCGTCTGCGTCAGGTCAGCTGTCGGCCCCCTGCTCGTGTCGCACCCTGTCGCACCAGACCGTCCTCTGGCACCACCGCCTTGGTCACCCGTCAGTGCAGCGCCTTCGTGGCATGCACCGACGTTTTCTTGTCTCTGGACTTCCAGAGACTCTGCCTCCCCTGCCACCCTCCCCTGCCCCTCCCTGCCTTCCCTGTGTCGAGGGGCGGCAGCGCGCCGCTCCTCACTCCTCCTCGTTCCCCCCGACAGAGGCTCCCCTGCAGACTCTCCACCTGGACGTGTGGGGCCCAGCCCGCGTCCGTGGACAGGGCGGCGAGCGCTACTTCCTGCTGGTGGTTGACGACTACACGCGTTACACCACGGTCTTCCCCTTGCGCACCAAGGGTGAAGTCCCTGATGTTTTGATCCCTTGGATCCGCAACAGTCGTCTCCAGCTGCACAAGCGCTTCCACACGGACTTTCCTGTCCTGCGTCTGCACTCTGACAGAGGTGGTGAGTTTTCCTCCGACCTCTTGAGAGCCTTCTGTCAGGGGGAGGGCATTGAGCAGTCGTTCACGCTTCCGGCCTATCCTCAGCAAAATGGGGTTGCTGAGCGCCGCATTGGCTTAGTCATGGAGGTCGCTCGTACCTCCCTGATCCATGCGGCTGCCCCCCATTTTCTGTGGCCGTTTGCGGTTCGATACGCTGCGCATCAGCTCAACCTCTGGCCCCGTGTCTCCGTTCCGGAGACCTCGCCGACACTGCGTTGGACGGGAGAGGTTGGCGATGCGTCGGTGTTCCGGGTCTGGGGATCTCGTGCTTTTGTCCGCGATACGTCCGCGGACAAGCTCTCCGCCCGCGCTGTTCCCTGTGTCTTCCTTGGCTTCCCCCCTGACGCGCCTGGCTAGCAGTTTTACCACCCCACCTAGCGCCGTGTCTTCCCCTCTCAGGACGTCACTTTTGACGAGTCGGTACCCTTTTACCGTCTTTTCCCCTACCGCACTGCCCCGCTTCCCCCCCCGCCGCTCTTCCTCACCCCAGGTGTCCCTTCGGTAGACCCCCTCCCTCCCCAGGGTCCTGCTCCCTCAGGTGTTTCCCAGGTAGACCCGGTCGAGCCTGTCGAGGTAGCTGTCGACTCTGGTCCTGCGAGGGGTACTGAGCCTGGGGGTGCTGAGACTGGGGGTGCTGAGCCTGGGGGTGCTGAGGCTGGGGGTGCTGAGCCTGGGGGTGCTGAGACTGGGGTTGCTGGGACTGGGGGTGCTGAGCCTGGGGGTGCTGCGACTGGGGGTGCTGAGACTGGGGGTGCTGAGCCTGGGGGAGCTGAGGCTGGGGGTTCTGAGACTGACCGTGCTGCGCCTGGTGGCGCTCCCTCTTCACAGCAGCTGCGTGAGTGGTACTCTCAGCGTTGCAGCCTCCGGCGTGGGGCTGCTGGAGCTGGGGGTTCTGCTGGAGTTGGAGCTGGTGGTGCTGCGGGTGCCGTGTCGCGGCCGGAGCCTCCCTCCCCACAGCGGCTGCGTGAGTAGTACGCTCGGCGCTGCAGCCTCCGGAGCGGCGCTCCTAGCGCTGGGGTGCCGCCCGCTGGAGGCCCTGGTGCTGCTGGAGGTGCTGGAGCCTCTGGTCCTGGAGGTGCTCGTACAGGCGTTACTGGAGCTGCTGGGACTGGGGGTTCTGCTGGAGCTGGTGCTGGAGCTGCTGGAGCTGGTACTGCTAGAGGCGCTGCTGGCACTGGAGCTGCTGGTGGTGCTGCTGGAGGTGCTGCTGGTGCTGGAGCTGCTGGAGGTGCTACTGGTGCTGGAGCTGCTGGAGGTGCTGCTGGTGCTGGAGCTGCTGGAGCCGCTGGTCCTGGAGGTGCTCGTACTGGAGGTACTGGAGCTGCTGAGACTGGAGCTGCTGCGGGAGTTGGAGCTGGAGGTGCTGGAGCTGCTGGAGCTGCTTTGGTGCTGCGGGAGTTGTAGCTGGAGACCCTGGGGCTGAGGGTGCTGGTGCTGTCTTTGCTGGTTCAGGAGGTGCTGCGCGGCAGCGGCCGTACTACGTTCCGCTCCTTCAGCAGGTTCTTGGCCTCCCGCCCTCTACTGGTCCTACTCCTCCCCTACTGAGTCCACCGCCTGTCCAGTCACAGTCACAGTTACAGCCTGCCTCTCCGCTGCCTGGTCCTTCTCCTTACGCTGGGCCGACAAGAGGTCTAACGGAGCGTCGTGAGCCTGAGTCTCGTCCTGCGTCGCCTGAGTCTCGTCCAGGGTCGCCTGTCCGCGCTGTCCGCGCTGGTCGTCGTGTTCCGCGTGAGCGTCCTCCTCCTGTCCCTGGCACTCACTAGATGACTCTGCGTCCTTCCACTGCTCCACAGCGTGTCCCTCTGCCGTCTCCTCCTGCGTCCTCTCTTCCTGACGGTCCGGACCCGGAGTCTGACTCCCTTCGTGCTGCCAGTCCTACTGTCACGCGTTTTCTCGCCACTGTTGTCACTGACCCTACCTTTGAGTCCACTGCTGCGTCTGCTCTAGTCGCTGAGCTTGTTGACTTTGCTGCCGCATGTCGTTTAGACTACGCCGCTAGCCTTGTTGCTGAGTCTGAGTCTGTCTGTCCTCCGTTCGTCGGGGGTGAGTGTGCTCTTGGCACGGACGTCCTTGAGGACAGACAGGAGGAGTTTGAGTGCTTTGCCGCTGCTTTACCTCATCTCGTGTCCATGCTGATTGCCCCTGAGGGAGACCCGGATGCACCAGACATCCCGACCCCGCGCTCTTACGCAGAGGCGATAGAGGGTCCCTACTCCTCTCAGTGGCAGACAGCCATGGACGCAGAGATGGCTTCCTGGAAGTCCACAGGCACCTACGTCGACGAGGTTCCCCCGCCTGGGGCGAACATCGTCAGTGGCATGTGGATTTTCAGGGTGAAGCGGCCGCCGGGTTCTCCGCCTGTCTTCAAGGCGCGTTACGTTGCACGAGGCTTCAGTCAGCGAGAGGGAGTTGACTTCTTCCATACCTTCTCCCCTACCCCGAAGATGACCACTCTTCGGGTTCTGCTGCACGTCGCCGCTCAGCGTGACTACGAGCTCCACTCTCTTGACTTCAGCACTGCTTTCCTACAGGGCAGCCTGCACGAGGAGATCTGGCTGCGCCGCCCACCTGGCTTCACTGGGTTGTTTTCCTGCTGGTACCCAGTGGAGCCTCCGGCGGCCAGTCTACGGTCTCCGCCAGGCACCCCGTGAGTGGCACGACACACTGAGGACTACTCTTGCTGCTCTTGGGTTTGCTCCTTCTACTGCTGACACGTCGCTGTTTCTACGCACCGACACCACTCTGCCGCCGTTCTACGTTCTCGTGTACGTAGACGACTTGGTCTTTGCTACTGCTGACACTGAGGCACTCGCCCACGTGAAGTCGGAGCTGCAGAAGAGACACACGTGCACAGACCTGGGTGAGCTGACAAGCTATCTTGGCTTGCGGATCACCCGGGACAGAGCACAGCGCACCATTACCTTGACCCAGTCACACATGGTGCAGCAGGTCCTTCAGCGCTTCCGCTTCACGTACTCCTCGCCACAGTCCACTCCTCTGCCTACCGGTCACTCGCTCTCAGCTCCACCTTCGGACGAGTCCGTAGAGCCGAGTGGCCCGTATCCAGAGCTTGTGGGCCGCCTCATGTACCTGATGACCTGCACTCGACCTGACCTAGCCTACCCTCTTAGCATCCTAGCACGCTATGTCGCTCCTGGCCGACACAGGAAGGAGCACATGGATGCTACTAAGAGGGTGTTGCGCTACTTCTGCAGTACGTCGGGCATGGGGCTCGTGCTTGGAGGACGGGCTCGAGTTGTCCTCACTGGTCACGCAGACGCTTCTTGGGCTGACGACTTGGCTACGCAGCGGTCGTCACAGGGTTACACCTTCAGCCTTGGCTCCGGCTCTGTTTCTTGGCGGTCTACCCGCTCGTCTTCTGTTCTCAGCTCCAGTTGTGAGGCTGAGATCTACGCAGGGGCCATGGCTGCACAGGAGTTACGCTGGCTCACCTACCTGCTGACCGACCTTGGAGAGCCGCCTCGTTCTCCTCCAGTGCTGTACGTCGACAACAAGGCCATGATTGCCTTGTGTCAGGAGCACAGACTGGAGCACAGAACGAAGCACATCGCTCTGCGCTACTTCCTTGCTCGAGAGTTGCAGCAGCGTGGTCAGCTTCGTCTTGCTTACGTGGCCACTCGGGCCAACACTGCTGATGTGTTCACCAAGGCGCTTCAGCCTTGTGATCATCAGCGTTTCTGTACTGTTCTAGGCCTTGTGCCTACTGTGCCTCACTTGCTTACTTCCTGACTCTGCTTGTACTGTGATCCTTATATATGTCTACCTGCATGTTTACACTTGCTAGGTTGTGATCACTGTATTTCTTGTTGTATTATCAACCTGCATGTGAACTTGTCTTGTGACCGCTTGCTTGTGCTCGGAATTTGTGTGGTATCCTTGAGATCCACCCTGAGCTGTGCTTTGCTTTGCTTTGTTTTGACTGGTCTTGTGACCATCTGGTTGTCTCCCACTTAGCCTATGGGGGTGTGTCAAACATTATATATGTTTCTATTCTGTAGGCTATAGTGGGTTTAGACTTAGGGGGTACAACATTCTGGGTTTTCCTACTTGTACTCCCAATGCTGTTAGTTCATTCTTTCCTCTCTCATTCTGACATTAGCGACCGCGACACAAAGTTTACCAGCATTCTGGAAGAATCTTTGAGAGCAGTTCGGGACCACGCTACAGTTTAGCTCGTCGTACCACCCCGAGACCGACGGTCAAACGGAGCGGACGAACCAGACCATGGAGCAGCTAACTCGTGCCGCGTGCGACGACCCGACAACATGGGAGCAGCAGCTGCCGCTGATCGAGTTCGCATACAACAATGCCACGTCAGCAACGACGCAGCAGTCCCCGTTTTACCTGAACTACGGGCAAAATCCAAGATTGCCCATGACGCCGAGTCCGGACAATCCCACACCACGCGCTCAACAGTTGGCTGAGATACTGCGAGCTGCCCAAACGCGAGCAGCAGAAAAAAAAAAAAAAAAAAAAAAAAAAAAAAAACGAACATCATCGCTAAGAGAAACGCTGACCGCCACCGCCGCCCAGTCACGTACTAGTCAGGAGACTACGTATTGCTCGACACACAGAATTTAAGACTGCCTGTCATACCAAAACTTCGACCGCGTTACTGTGGACCTTTTCAAATCAGCCACATAATCACCCCGGTGACCGCCCATCTACTGTTGCCGACAGACTGGTACATCAGCCCATCGTTCCACGTCAGCCTACTTTGCCATACATCCCGACCACAAGCCAACTGCCACGCCATCGCCCGCCGTCCATGACTCGCCCTGCATCGGAGCCGATCGTCGAGCCCGAAAAGATTCTGAGCCATAGGATTCGTCACTACAGGCATCAAGAGGATCGAGTTCCTCGTTCGCTGGAAGGACCGCACGCCAACTGAAGATAGCTGGCTGCCCCTGGCCAACATCGAGAACCACGCTGCCCTGCAAGTGTACCTGAGGAGCCGGGGTTTCCGCGATATACACGCACTCGCGTAGCGGAGGGGGCTTTTTTATAGGGGGGGGGGGGGGGGGGGGGTAGTGTAAGGATTTTTTCAGCATTCCTTACTGCGTTCTTCAACATCGCGTACAGCAGCAGCCGTTGTTCGCTCGTTACTGCTAACGGGGCTTCGCCAACTTCGCGCGCACTGTTTTCCCAAACCATGCACCGCTGGCCTGGCCGAGTCGGCCTACGTTTCGGGAATAGCCGGAACCTCGATGCCAGCCTAGCACTAGCTAGCTCGCACGCACTGCGTAACCGTTGCATGTTTTCGCCCATAAGTATTTGCTCATGCCTTCGCTCATACTTTGTACTCGTTTGATACCTAGTGCAATCCTCGCTATCTAGTTCCATTGCACTCGTAACACCTTTTGACTTTCTCCCAATCCCTTATCGGATTTTAAACTACCCTGGGTCAGGCCTACTTCGTTTTCAGTTCAAGTATCATTGTTCAGATTGGTGAATAGCGGTTCAAAGTGGTGGAGCAAGCAAACCGCTCTAGAATGCACAAAATCGTTTTCCACCGCATTCTGTGAACCGAAATTGAACTAAGTCTGACCCGCCCTCATGACTAGGTCGTACGTTACCTTAGCCCGCGACTTGCTACGTCCTTCAAAACCGGATTGCCGGATGCACAAGTCATGCGCGCGAAATTGGCAGCAGCGTTCTAGTATGTGAGCATCGCGAGTGAAAACAAACGAGGTTAATTCCTGCTCGGAGTACGCACACGTACACGTAAAAGTACCAGTACTTTAGGATGTGACGACTCAGCTCGGTCACGTTGTGTGACGTGGCACGATCAGTGCGGCCCTTACTCCGACGTGGCTCGCAGTGAGCGGTGGCGTACTGACGTGGACGAAGATGCGGAAGATGCTTGGCAAGTCGGACAAGGCCAAGCAAGCGGACGCAGCGAGAGGCAAGCCCTTACCGACATATTTTGAGTCGACTCAATAGTTCGCAACTTTGCTCACCGCTAACAATAGCCACGTCGTCCTTCTTTCGCGACGCCTCGCGACTTCGCGAATGTCTCCGGCGACTCGCCCGCCTTCCACACGCCCTCGTCGCCCGCAGTCTGTCTGCTCGTTCCGCGATCTGTATGCGCGGCTTCTGTCTTTCCTCCTCTTTGTGTACCTTTCTCTCAAGCCTCTCTGCCTCCCACGCTGCTCCTCCCCCTTTTCCACCCAAAATCGCCTTGCACCCCCCTTAACACCCCCCCTCCCCCCTCCTCCCCCCCTCCCCTCAGCCGCCCCCATCCAGGGCGCGTGTGTGCGGTTTTCCCTGGCGGACATGCTAACCGCGACGAACCACTGGGCACCGCAGTTGCTGGTGGGCGAGGGCTACCGCGTGCTGTTCAAGGGCGTGGACCCGCGCGACGGCGCCACCCCGTGGCTCCTCAAGCGCTGCCGCGCGCGCGAATTCCAAGAGTTCCACGCGGAGGTGGGGGGGGGAAGCGCGGGGGAGGTGATGGGGGAGTGCGGGGGAGGTGAGGGGGGGAGTGTGGGGGAGGTGAGGGGGGGAGTGCCGGGGAGGTGAGGGGGTGAGTGCGGGGGAGGTGAGGGGGGAAGCGAGGGGGAGGTGAGGGGGGAAGCGCGGGGGAGGTGAGGGGGGAAGCGAGGGGGAGGTGAGGGGGGGAGTGCGGGGGAGGTGAGGGGGGGAGTGCGGGGGAGGTGAGGGGGGGAGTGCGGGGGAGGTGAGGGGGGGAGTGCCGGGGAGGTGAGGGGGGGAGTGCGGGGGAGGTGAGGGGGGAAGCGAGGGGGAGGTGAGGGGGGAAGCGCGGGGGAGGTGAGGGGGGAAGCGAGGGGGAGGTGAGGGGGGGAGTGCGGGGGAGGTGAGGGGGGGAGTGCGGGGGAGGTGAGGGGGGGAGTGCGGGGGAGGTGAGGGGGGGAGTGCCGGGGAGGTGAGGGGGTGAGTGCGGGGGAGGTGAGGGGGGAAGCGAGGGGGAGGTGAGGGGGGAAGCGCGGGGGAGGTGAGGGGGGAAGCGAGGGGGAGGTGAGGGGGGGAGTGCGGGGGAGGTGAGGGGGGGAGTGCGGGGGAGGTGAGGGGGGGAGTGCGGGGGAGGTGAGGGGGGGAGTGCCGGGGAGGTGAGGGGGTGAGTGCGGGGGAGGTGAGGGGGGAAGCGAGGGGGAGGTGAGGGGGGTAGTGCGGGGGAGGTGATGGGGGGAGTGCGGGGGAGGTGATGGGGGTAGTGCGGGGGAGGTGATGGGGGTAGTGCGGGGGAGGTGATGGGGGTAGTGCGGGGGAAGGGGACGGAAGAGTGTGGTGTTGGAGAGCAGAGAGAGGAGGGGTGATGGGGAGGAGAGGGGGGAGGTGCAAGTCTGCAAGAGGCAGAGGTGAACGGAGGAGAGGGAATGAAAGTGAGGCGGGGCTGCGATTTGGAGCCTCTTCAACTGGGCTGTTTAGAAGAATAACCATCGGATTTTGCTGCTTCAACCACAGACGGACCCCACACGCTTACACCTCTTGCATGGAGAACAGCTCTGCATTGTCGTCTCGTCCCCCAGTGGCAGTCCGTCCGTCTCATACGCCACACTGCCACAATACCAGCCCAGCCTGTGGACGGTTGCTGGTACACCTGCCGCGCCCTATCCCTCTCCTCATAGCAGCATACATGTAAGTTGCCGTGGAGCCAATGAGGGCGAAGGAGGAAAGAACGCGTGCCTCTTCCAGAGGAAAGAAGAGCACTGCTCGTCTTACCCTGTCCCTCCCCTCCCACCCGCTCCCCACCCCCTTCCTTGCCTCACCCGCTCCCCTCCCCCTGCCTTGCGTGCCCCCAGGTGGCGGAGATGGGCAACAAGAACCACCCCAACCTGGTGCGCCTGCTGGGGTACTGCGATGAGCGCGACAGGCAGGGGCGGTGGGAGCAGGTCGTGGTCTATGAGTTCATGACAGCTGGCAGACTTCTCGACAAGTTTGGACCACATGGTGCAGACTTGCACACCCTTTTTTCTCTCTCTCTCTCTTTACCGAGCCCATGTCGATTGCAAGTGTGGCGCCCATGTCAGTCAACTCCAAACATGTAGATGCGTGCCTCTTCTTCCTCGCTCTTGTCCACGTGACGACATGTACTTGGCATGGCATGGGTACTGCACCCATGTGTAGAGCCCGTTTCCTCGTGTACTCGGTGCCTTTGGCGCTGCTAGGCTAAGTTGGAATATACGTGTTCCACGTTTTATATGCAAGCTTATATTCGCTAGCGTATAAACGCCTTACGCTGCGTGGAAGGGTCCAGTACGCACAGAATACGCAGGCCCGGGCAGATAGACAATTTTCCCGGGAAGTTCGTTAGGTTTAGAAGCGGGAATGGGGCAGTTGGTTAGGTTAAGAAGCGGGAATGGGCAAGGTGCAAAGCACCAAGTTGGTGTCCACAGTCTAGTCATACTCGTCGATGAGCATCGGATGGAGAAATGAGGCGCATCTCTGCTAAGAGAGGTGAGTCTTTCTGACCCCATGTCGCCTGGCTGCACGTGCAGTACCCATGCCAACTCCAAACAAGTGGCCCTGTTCTTCCTCGCCCTTGTCCTCGCCTCGTGCACTCGCCCTTCTGTGCGTTTGGCTCTGCTACATCTGCTTGCCTGGCATCCGTCCATCCATCGCACGCGTTTTATTCCTTTACGCTGGCCCATGATTTCAATCTACCTCACAGCGTATTCTTGCTCTTCTCCTCTCCTCGCAGGTTGCACGGGCGTGCCTTTGACCCTGCAGCAGCGCCTGGACATGTTGATAGGAGTGGCGCGCGGGCTGGAGTATCTGCACAGCTTTGGCATCGTGCATCGCTGCCTTTGCCTTCGAAGCATTTTTCTGGATGGCAGCATGCAGGTGAGTGAGTGTGCTTGCTGTGCGGGCACCATCCCCCACACGACACGACACGACTCGCAAACACGCAGCAGAGCAGACTCGTTTCCCTGCCATATAGTGTGGAGTGGAGCAACATCCATATAGGATTGGGTTACCCTGCCCCGTTATATTGATGCTGTGAAAAGCGTTCCCTCCTCCCCCGCCACCCTCCTCCTGTCTGGCCACACGACGTGTGGGCACCCCTCGCCGCACGTCGCTGCACCACACTTCCAAACACAGCGCCACGCCAGGCAAAGATCGCAGGGTTTGACTCTGTGACGCGCAGGGCAGCAGCAGCGGGTGGCGAGTTCTCGGTGGTGGGCGTGCCTGGGTACGTGGACCCGCACCTGCTGCTCTCCGAAGAACACACTCCCACTAATGACCTCTACAGGTGCCCGTCTCTTCTCCCTAATCCTCCAACTCCCCTAATTTCGCCCATTCCCCTCAATCCGCCTGAATAAGGAACGGTAGATAGAAGTACGCCCAGGCGGGCAGGTGAAGAATATTTTCGGGGCAGGGAGAATAGAATCAGGATGTAGCCGACACAGCAGAGCCATGCTGTCGTTGTCTGGGGTTGCATTGCACTAGGCGTTGACCAAGAAAATTCAGGCATAATAGCCAGTGCCACTAACATCAACTACCTAGCCTGGAGGAGTTTGGGGGGGGGGGAGTAAGATGAGCATGCGGATTAGGTCTGGTGTGGTTGTGGCTAGGTAGATGTGAGATGTGAGAGCGAGTTGGTGCTGTAATTTTGTGTTTGGGGCCTGGTAGGGTTTGAGAGGTGCCGTTGTTATGGCCCGTTTTGTGTGGGTTGATTGGTTGGGGGAAATGACCAAATTCAATGTCGCCAAAAACCTTCCCCCGGCATTTCGCGTTGATAAGGAGTTGAATGAAGGGCCGCACTTTTCTGTTTCTGAAATCTTCCGGTCAGCGTATTACGCATTACGCTTCGTTGTTAGAGCGTATTTTGCAACCAAGCCACCCATCCCCCTCAATCCGTCCATTCCACTCCTACTGCCTCTCCTGCACAATGTTACGGTCCCAGGCCACTGCAGCACTGCCTCCCACAGCATCATGCCTCCCACAGCATCATGCCTCCCACAGCATCATGCATCCCACAGCATCATGCATCCCACAGCATCATGCCTCCCACAGCATCATGCCTCCCACAGCATCATGCCTCCCACAGCACCATCTGATTATCAGCTCGCCATCTGGTCACCATCTTCTTTTAATAAAAAAAATGACTGCACGCACGTGGAGGCTCGTTCGTTGCTCCAGTGCCATGCTCCGCTCTCAACTCTCTGTACTACTCTACACTCGTTCCTTCTCCTTTCCCCCCATTGCCCTTGCGTGGCGCTCCCCTCCCCCCCTTCTTCCCGCGCATCCCTCCCTTGGCCCGCCGCCACCAGTCTGGGAGTGGTGCTGCTGCAGCTGTTGGCAGGCCGCATTTCCCTCGCGTTAGAAAAGACCATGCCACAGTTCTTCCGAGACACTGTGAGTGCAAGTGGGGCGTTAAGGGAAGGGCGAGTGTTGATTGCGAGTGCCGAATTGGGGGGAGGGCGAGTGTTACTGCCTGCCTTTTACTCCTCCCATCCCTCGTGCTCCTCCCCTCACCCCCCTTGATCTACCCTCCATGCTCCGCCCTCCATGCTCCGCCCTCCATGCTCCGCCCTCCATGCTCCGCCCTCCATGCTCCGCCCCCCAATACGTCACCCCTCTATGTCCCTCCCCCATTGCTCCGCCCGCCATGCTCCTCCGCCCATACTCCTCTCTCCATGCTTCTCCTTCAACACTCTGGGTCATACTTCGTCTGGTTTGGGGTTCATGGGTCTGAATGAATTCAGCGTCTGACTTCCCCCCCTTGCCCTTCACCCCGCACCATGTTGAAACGCAGTTACAAGCCAACAACTTGGCTGCTCTATTTGATCCTGCCCTCGCCTCCTCCTTCCTCCCACCCACCACCAATACCAGCACAGTCATCCCTAGCAGCGGCGCCACCAGCAGCTCCAGCACGTGTTCTAGCGCCGCCAGCACCACCATGGCAGGCACAGCAGCTGCCAGCGCTGCTGATACCACTGTGGGTGTTGTTCCCATACCGAATGTTCTTATTCCCACTTTGTTGCAGCTGGCTCGTGTCGGGCTCGCATGCACAGCCATGCCTGCTTCCACTCGGCCGTCCTTGGGAAGAGTTATTGCTGAGCTGGAGATTGTGCGGGATGACGTGGCAACAGCATTGAGGCAGATGGAGGAAGGGGTGGAGAGGCAGAGAGGGGAATTGCAGGGAGGGAGGGGTGCCATGGCAGGCAATAGGGGAAATGAGCGTTCGGGCTCGTGGGGCAATCCTTCCCACGCCGAACCTTCCTCCACACTTCCTAATCCTTCCACTCCTCCTTCGCAGCTTCCTCCTCCTCCTCCTCCTGCTGTGGTCGCCCCCTCCCCCTCCGCCCTCTCCCCGGCGCCGCTGCTGTGCCAGCAGGTGGCCATGGCGGACGTGGTGCGTGCGACAGCCGGATGGGCGAGAGAGAGGAGCATTGGCAGCGGGCGGTACGGCGACGTGTATCGCGGCGTGAGCCCCCTCGATGCCTGCACGCTCTGGGCCGTCAAGCGCGCCAAAATTCTCACCAACAATTTCCGACGCGAGGTGTGGTTGATGGGATGGTGGGGGTTGTTGTTAATGGGATGGGGATGAGAGTAGGGGCGGAATGATGAGAGACCAACAATGGCGTGAGAGGGCAACGGCTCAAGATGCACTCAAGTGGGAGCCAAGTTGACGAATGAGTGAACAAAATTGCGAGAGGCATGAGCTATTAACTTAATTCTGTGTTTTTCCCCTGCGGTTCCCTCACCTCCATGCAACCCTCCCCCCCACACCCTCCTCCACCTCTCCCCCCATCGTACCCTGTGACTCCCTCCCTTCCTCACTCCGTTGGGAGATGGCATCAGATCAACGAGATGGCATCGAAGCACCACCCGCACCTGGTGCGGCTGCTGGGGTTCTGTGTGGACTATGATGCGGCGGCGGAGCGCATGGAGCAGATCGCCATCTACGAGCTCATGCCGCACGGGGACCTGCACCACCGCTTGCATGGCCGTCACACAGGTGGGCACACACAGACTCTTAGGCGTCTCACAGATGGGCACACTCGGACCCTTACGCGTCTCATCTCACAAGGGGGCGCACACAGACAGACAACGAGGATAGAGCTGAGTTGCAGTGTGGGGTGTGGGACCCACAACGAGGGGGGGAGTGGGAGTGAGAAGAAATGAAAGGAGGAGAAGAGAGGGATGTGGGAGGGAAGGGAATGCAAGCTTTTAGGAGGAGAAAAGTCAAGGCTGGTGGTGGCCGTGCCCATTATGTGAAGTTATTTACGTGAAGGGTGGGCAAGTTTGCCTGCTTCCCCTCCTCTTGCTTCCTCTGCCCCTCTCAATAAAGGCCCGGCCTGACCCCATTCGCTTTCTTCCCTTCTGTTTTGCTCATCAGGTAATATCACCCCCCTGACCCTGCTCCAGCGGCTGGACATTCTGATAGGAGTGGCGCGTGCGTTGGAGTATCTGCACAGCTTTGGCATCGTGCATCGCGACGTCAAGCCTGCCAACATCCTGCTGGACGCCCACATGCAGGCGAGTGCAGGCGAGTGCAGGCGAGTGCAGGCGAGTGCAGGCGAGTGCATGCGAGTGCATGCGCTGATGGGAACCTCACGAGGAGCCAACATGCAGGCGGGTGCAGGCGAGTGCATGAGAGTGCATGAGAGAGCATGTGCTGATGGGTATCTCCTATGTTGCGGAAGACGCGTCTTGCGTCTTAGACGGATGCGTCTAGACGCAGCGTCTTAGACGCAAGACGCATTTCAGTGCCGAAAAGACGCATATTAGACGGAAACCCGGGCAGGCCTAAAAAAAAGGTTCGGGCAGCCTAAAAAACCTCTGTGGGCAGTGGGGAGGGTGATGGACATGCACATATGTCACATTAGGGGCAAATTTTCCCCGTACCATAGAATTTTCCCTATACTTAGAGTGAACTTGCAAAACCCTAAAGGGTTTTTGAAAGAGAATTGGTAGAAATGAGAGATGGGGTGCACAAATGGGGGCTTTGTGCTCCCCAACCTCTTGGTGGTTTGCCTCAATAGGTTCGGTTTTCTAGATGTTGTGCGGTGCAGTGCGGTGTTTGTTCAAATTTGGTAGGGGGGGGTATCAATTTTGCAAGGGGGGCTGGTTTGTATGGTCGAAATGGGTGGGATGGGGTTCATATGGCGCGAAATTGAATTTCGCCTCGAAGTCGCGAAATTCGATTTCGGCCGCGGATTTTTGTTTTTTTCCGGGCTGACCGAATTTTTTTTTGCCAAGCGTCTTGCGTCTAAACACGCGTCTTGCGTCTTGCGTCTAGACGCTGCGTCTAGACGCAAGACGCAAGACGCATCGTGCGTCTTCCGCAACACAGGGTATCTCTTGAGAAGCCAATATCTCACGCAGGTGCCTCTTCTCCACGAAACGCCAACGCTCTTTGGATTTGGATGAGCAATGACTCTGTAACAGTGCGGATCACTCTGTGTCTGTTTCGTCCTTCTTCATCCTGCAGGCGAAACTGGCAGACTTTGGTTTGTTGAGGTGCACAGTTGTGGTGGGCGATGGCAGCTGCTCACTGCAGTCCACAGAAGTGATGGGCACACCGGGCTATGTTGACCCTGTATATAGAACGACTCACATGGCCACTATAAGTGCTGATGTGTACAGGTGCGAAGGCGTGTTCACGTTTTTTGTTATTTGCCCAAGTATGCATGTCCTCGTCTCTCGTCTCACTCAGGTGCTCTCTTTTCACTATATTGCCTTCGTTGCACGTGGTTGCACACCTCTTCCTTATCCTGTTTAAATTTTCTTTCTGCTTTCTACTCTCTCTCTCTCTCTCTCTCTCTCTCTCTCTCTCTCTCTCTCTCTCTCTCTCCCTCTCTCTCACCCTCAATCTCACTCTCTCGCTCTCTCTCACTCTCTCTCTTACTCTCTCCCCTCCTCCCTTCGTCCCTCTTGCCCGCACTGTTCCCCCCAGCTTTGGAGTGGTCATGATGCAGCTGCTGACTTACAAACATGTTGTGTTCCTATGTGAAGATGGAAAAGAAATCAACATCAAGGACTGGGTAAGCTGCGGCTTCTTCTTCTTCCAACCAACAATCCCTCTTCCCTGATTTTCCTTATGTTGGAATCCCTTCCTCACTCTCTCCATCTCTTTTCCTCCTCACTTCCCTCGTCCTGCTCCTCCTGCCTCTTCCCTGTCCTCTCACCCCCTCCTTGCCACACCTTCTCTCACCCTCCCCGCTTCTCTTCCTCCCAATCCTGACAGGTTGAGCTGCAGGTGGGGAGGGGGAACAGAGCAACTGTTGTCAACGGGGATCTCAATGCACCGCATGCCGTGGCCTCCACGCTAGTTGACATTTCTCTCTCGTGTGTTGCGAAGCTCGTATCAAATCGACCCAGTATGAGCCATGTGCTAGTTGAGCTTGAAACTCTGCGCAGGGAGCTGATGGGTGGAAGACAGGAGAGAGTAGCGAGGCAGTTAGATGCAAAAGTTCAACAAGCTTCACTAGATTGTAGTAGGCCACTGGAGGAGGAGCTCGAAATTATCAATAGGATTGTTCATGATGATGACTAGATGAAAATGAATCGAGGAGTGTACTCAAGGAGCTGTTTTTCCTCTTTTCATATATTTATATAGTTTGTGGTTTTGTAGTGGCTTTTTGGCTGAGTTTCAGCGTAAGTTTTCCTGCCAACTCTGTTTTTTCAGCCCAACCCAAACCCAATGTATGGGCTTATGACATTGTATCCAATACAAACAGTATGGTGACCAGCAGGGGGGCAACAAACTTATCTGCGATCAGGAAGGAGTTCGATATCGTGCTCAACATGATAGCGGCAGATGTGATAATGGTAGCATCAGGGTCCAAAATATCAAGGTAAAATACCCTTTTTGCCTGATGGGCGGCCGCTTTTTGGCATTTACCCTTGCGAAATCCGTGTAACCAGTTTTTTACCCTAGTGCAAAAAGGATAACTTTTGTTTTACCCTGAAACCGATTTTTGTTACCCTGCATGTACAGGGTTCGCTGAGCATTACACTGTTACTGGATCTTCCTTACCGAGGATCCGGCCACACTTAAAGCTCGAGTATACATTTGTCATTGGGGTTTCAGGTTTATGGAGGGTGCCTCACGGTTTCCCTACAATGTTTCAAGTTCCTAAGGATTTTGAACCCCACCTTTCAAATGTATACTGAAGCTCCTCACAAATTGTGACATGGTCCCACCGCTTCCCTTGTCGCTTTCGACCACAGTTGCAAAACCGAAAAATCCTATCGGCGGACCGCCACTTCTTCCTATTGGTTGTTTGACCCACACTTCAGCCAACGCTCCCCGGAATCCTGCCACAACTCATTATTCCCACTACCAACTGTGCCAAGTAGCGCGCCAACATAGCTTCGTACTGTCCCACGCATCACATGACAGTCGTTGTTGTGCTTCACTCACAGCCATGCATTGCCCGCGCTGCGCGGGCATCACTACGTAGGGGGCTGGGTGGGGTTCGTGCTTTCCCAAGGGGACCATTTTTGTTCAGCGTCCTCTTCCTTCTCGCAAGGGTCTCTCAATCATGCCTGCTGCAGAGCCATATCCGCCTGGTAGCACCAGGAACGGCCTCTCCGTTCTGGGAGTTTTACCCCGCCTTCGAGACTATAGCGTTCCCATCTCACAGAAACCGCGTGAAGCCTCGCCGGAGTGTCACGTAGGAACGTTTTATCCGTTCGAGCCGCCGAACTCACCGTCGGCGTTCGAGCCACACCCATCTCTGTTGCTAGTTCCTGGCGGTGGCGAAGGCTCTTCGAAGCCATGCACGGCGTCACCGTCAACGGTTAGCAGCACTCTAGTGAAGCGACAGCGTGTTGGTGCAACCTACACACTGCAGAGGCTCTGGGGCGCCCCTCCTCCCCAAAAGGCGGCATCAACGACACAGCCTGCTGCTCCTGCCGAGCCGAAGCCTCCCACCATGACTACTGAAGCTGAGTACGAAGTGATTAAGAATACATTCGACACGCAGTGGGCAGGTAAATTCAAATGGCTGCGACTAAATTGCATTGAAATGTGCCATTTGCATGAAGCATGGAGATCCAACCGCTCACACTGCCTACGGGGTGAGGGGTGAGGGTAATCAAGACTTGCAGATAGGGAGCATCCGCCCTCACTCCTCTACCCGAGCACATAATCAGGCACTAACGAACGAGGCGACAGTAGAGGCGGCCAAAGCGAAGCAAGCAACGCTCACTCGGCAGACGACGGATGCTTCTACCCGGCACATAATTTAATGCCTCCAAATCGCCCTGTATGTATGCAAGGCAGACGCGCTCATCGCGATGTTCATCCCTCTTTGCTGGTTCTTGGCTAAGGAGGGGTTAGCAGACCTTCCTCCTTCTGGAGGATATGGCGCTTATTACACCGAATAAGTGTGGTGGTTTTTTGTTACGGTAGTTGTGCTTCCCGCAAGTTTCGGTACTGGATTTGTTTCATCTGTCTGTGGCAGTTACGGCTTCAAGGATAACCTGCACGCCATTTCAACGTACCTCCAGGAGACCCAACGGCTGCACCTGCTAGAATCCCCTTGGATTGGGATTTCCCTGGACGAAAGCACCTATTGCATTCATGGGAAACACCTTATCATATACGTTACTTTTTGGGAAAAAAAACAACACGGTGGTAACCGAGTTTCTAACGTTAATCACTGTCGACCGCGCTGACACTGCGTCTCTCACCTCTGTCGTCGTGCAGTACCTAACAGGGATTGGCGTCGACCTGCAGAAGATCTCAAGCATTTCAATTGGCGGAGCAAACGTAAGGGTCGGGAAGAACAATGGGGTCGTGGCGACTGAGGATTCATCACCTCGCCTCAACCCACTGTAACGCACATCGGTGAGCGGTTGACCCGCATCTTCCTTGTTTTGGCTAACTCTGTTAGTGTTTACTAACCCATCCTGTAATCTGTGTTTGTTCGTCCAGGGAGGCGCTCGCTGCCCGTGATGCCGCAGATGGAGTTAGGCATGGTCGACGATGTCGTGCGCTCCTTTGCAGAGCAGATAGGCCGCAGCAGCGTGCAGTACCATAAGTTTCAAAACCTGCAACAAAACTTCTCCCAGGCGAACTTGGAGGCGCAGGGGATACACGCTGTGTGCTGGCTCTCGTGAGGTAAGACTGTGCAACGTCTGCTTGAGATACTCCCAGCAGCAATCATGGTGATGAAGGAGAAAACAAATGACTTGTACGAGGTGGTTACCTTGTTCAAGTTCCGCTTCCCCCTTCGGTTCCTTGCGGATGTGTTGTGGGAACTCAACCACCTCAACCAGCGCTTCCAGCAACGCCGCTAAGGGTGTTGGTTGCCATGCGTCTCGTCTTCTGTACATTGGTGTAGTATGACGAGGTTACCCTGACTTCATCTCTTGCCGATGTGCAGATTGACGTCACCCTAGTGGCTGGGCCAACTGCACAAGCTGTACAACCCCAAACTGCCTGGTGAGATTGTGTGTTGACCGCGCAGCATCAGTCCGTGCTTATTGTTTCTGATTATCTATCTGTGCCCCATTGTTTTCCGTGCACGTGCACCAGATCTATTATTGTTGGAATAATGCCCCCCATTCCTACCCGTGTCTGCGGGTATAGCCCAATTTTACACCCCCCCCCCCTCCCCCCCCCCCCCCCTCCACCACAACAGGGTTCAACTATCACAGGGCCGGTCAGGAACTGTGGATGTTCACATCCACAATGTTGTCCTAGCACAACAATGAAGAATTCTACCACGCGCTGCGAACATGTTGAGCGATGATGCCTGGCAGCAGTCGTTCCCAAACGTCATGCGCATTTGGCAGTCTGTCGCTGTGCTGTCTTTGAGCACGGTTGAGTGTGAGCGTGGTTTCAGCAAGAAAAATCTGATTAAGACCTGGGGACGCGGCATCATCGCCGACTGCAGCCTGGAGTACCTTATGCGCTGTTCCCTGCTCCAATATGAGGTCGACTGGTACGAGGTGGTCGCCATTTTCCGTGGAGAGAAGCTGCGACACTCCACCAAGGATTTTGACGGGAGCAAGGCTAGCAAGGCCCAGTTTGTAGATGATGAAGTAGTTAAAAGTGCCAAGCAGTGATTAGATGGTGTTTCTGTGCAAGTGTTTGAATAATATCAACTGTTACATGCGGATTTGAAGCCTTGTCAAAATACATAGTAAACGGCCTAACTGCAAAGTTACACTGACAAAATCAGTGTACGGAAGTTTTAAAGCTGTTTTCAGTAGGGTATGGAAATTTTTACTCCAAGGGTCAGGGTACAGCAGGCCTGAAACCCTCTACCGTAGTATTATGGTGGGGTGCGGTGTGGCTGATCTCAACGGCTCACCTGCGTCGGTAGTTGCATGTGTCATCTCAGCCCGTGGATGCAAAGGGGCTCCTCATCTGTTGATCAATTAATCAGGCACACACAATTACTTTATGCGAGTTCAACATCAACGAACTCGGCAGTTTGGGGAAGAAGTGCAAAGACTGGATGAAAAAGGAAACAGATGTGGCCGTAATAACAGACACTAGGATTGACGCGGATCACAACTTCTAGACTCAATTAAAACCGAGGGCGGCAATAGGACCGGGACCCAATCAATCAGGAGGAGGTGTTGCAATAGTAAGCTTCGTACCTGACTTGGTGATTTCGGACAGCTTCACGCACGACTCAGGGAGGCTCCTAGCGGTAGTGGTCCGTTGGGGTGACCTGGAGCTACTGTTGGTGGCTGCGTACCTCCCGGCGCAGGCGGTCAACATAAGCAACTTTTACAGGGACTGCCTGCAGCCCTTCTTGCTGACCCTGTCGGCGCTCCCGAACGTCATGGTGCTGGGGGACTTGAACGTGGTAGAAGACCCGGATCTAGATCGTACCTCACATATTGCTGGGCGAATACAGACCTGAAGGATGACTTCCGTTATATGCACCCGGACAAGCGCGAGTACACCTTCTTTGCGAGGGCGACAAAGACCAGCTCCAGGATCGACAGAGCGCTGATGTTGCTGCCCTTGCTGAGCAGGCTGGGGGAGGTAAAGGACGTGGTGATTACGAATACGATGACAAACCATTGGTCTGCGGTGGCGGTCTCTCTGATATCCTCAGCAGCGGTAGCGAAAGGCCCGGGCATTTGGAGGCTGCGAGCGGCACAAACGAAAAAGAAAGGAGTCAGTAAAATTGTGCGGAAAGTGCTCAGAGGGGCGACGTCAAGTTTGATAATCTACTATCCAGGTTGACATCCTGTCTAAAAGCCTACTCACGGGAAGAGAGAAAACGAGCGGATGCAACGAGAGCTCACCTCACCCAGGAAATGGAGCGATTCTGGCACCGGGTGATGCGGTACCCAAACTGCCAATTAACGGGGAGGATTCTTCTTAGAAAAACCGCAGAAAGCACGGAGGTAAAGCCACAAGGAGAAGCTGCATGCATGGGCGGAAATCAAAGCGGAGCTGGACGGGGAGGGGGCATCGGGAACCTATTTGCAAAAAAATAAGGCGCGGGAGGCAAAAACGTTCATCCAGGAGGTATCTCTGCGAGGGGTAAACTACTCAGGCGCGAGGGAGGTCCTCACGGCGGGGACATAATTTTTCCGAGATGCCTTCATCTGCACTGGGGGGAGGCGGAGACCGAAAGCGCGCCTTGGTCTGAGGAGGAAGTGCGGAAAGCAGTACGGGAGCTAGCGCCGGGGAAGTCGTCAGGCCACGACGGACTGTCAAAAGAATTGTTCGAGCGAAACTGGGACCTGCTGGACCCGATGCTGATGGAGCTGGTGGGTAACTTCACGCGAGGGGAGGCGTTGCCGCAAAGCATCTCAACGACGGTGACGATCCTGCTGCACAAGAATGGGGATAAGAAGGACCTGGGGAACTACCAGCCAATAACATTGCTGAGTACGGTGTATAAAATCTTGGCAAGAGTGATGGCAAGCAGGCTAAAAAAAAAGTCATTCACGAGGTGATTTTGGAGGACCAGTTTGGCTTTATACCTGGCGTCTTCTACCACCTGCGGGAAGGAGGATTGATACCTGGCAGTGCAGAAGGGGGCGCGACAAGGTTGCCCACTCGCGCCTGACCTCTTCCTCTACGCAGTGGAGACGTTGTGCCAAGAGATAAACCGCAGGAAGCTGGGAATTGGGAAGAGAGGTGTAGGGCGGCTGGCGTACCTAGGGTACGCCGATGACGCCTCGCTCTTGCTGCAGGGGAAGGAACAACTAGCGACGGCGACGGAGGTGTTAACGAACTTTGGAACGGTGTCGGGCCAAAAGGTGAACCAGAGTAGAACGGTGGTCTTCCCGCTAGGGAGGAACTGGGGGAAGCAGGCGCCGCAGAATTCGGAGTACAAATGGGCGGACAAAGATGAGCCTGAGCGATCGCTGGGGATTTGGATCATTCTAACGGAGACCCGACGCCCTCCTAAAACAAGGCGCTGGACAGGGCAAAAGGGTGGGAGACACAGTATATGATGACATCGGCAAAAGTAACAAATGTCAAAAATTACATCGTCCCAATCTTTTAATTTCAGGCGCAGGTCTACCTGCCCCCTGAGGAAATCTGGAAGAAAATCCACAAAATTTGCCACATCTTCGTGTCGAAAGGGGAGGCGGTAGAGGAAAAGCGGTTTATCCTCTAGAACTATGACCTGGTCTGCATGTCGCGGAAGAACGGAGGGCTGGGTGTGATTTGTCCCAGGCAAAGAGTTGACTGCATCGCGATACGGAACGTATGTCGGCTGGTGCTGAGACTGGATTCAGTCAAGAAATGGTTGGCGACAAGGGCAGCGGAGATGCCCCTGGGACTGGATACTGTCTTCGCGCACAAGTCCCTGCTTAATCACTGGTTGCAAGGAAGCGCGAGGTGGAAGGAGATGTTTTTTTTTTTTTTCTGGGACTCCCCCTTCTGCAAGCTGCCGTCGCCCACAAACTGGTGGGAGGTTGAGCAGGAGCACCTGGTGTTTAATCGGAGTATTCCGTTCAGAGGCGCGAGCCTCTTCGGGAACCAAAAGGGGACGGCAGAGCTGCAAGGCATGAGGATGGGGGATCTGATCCAGAAGTGGTCGGATGGGGCGTGCAATCTCAAAGAGTTGGAGGCCCTGACAAGGGAACTGGGCAGCAAGGAAAAGGCCCGCTAGGCACTAAAAGCATTCGACGCGGTGTCGTCGAATTGGAAGGAGATGGTACTAAAGAGGCTTACCAGCGAGGAGTTGGCGGCCTCGGTGAAACTGCTCCGGTTACAGGATAGATCCAGCGGGGCGTTCACTTACTTGCTGATCGACGGAGCAAAGGAGGAGAAGGTTGTGGGGAGACTGTGCAACGTAGAAGAGGACGGACGTTTCACGCCATACACTGGCGACCTCACCGTAGACTTTGGGCTGCGAAGCGGGGTGCTGGTCCTCACGCGGGGCAGCATTTTCTTGGGGTTTATGGGGGACGCGAGCACGAAGCTGCAGTTATCGGAGGTGTGTGAGGAGAGTGAGCTGCTGCCGCTGAAGGGAATCGAGAAGGCACTGGTTAGCTCGGCAGGCACGCAGGAGTAGCAGAGGAGATGGGGAGGACAGAGGAGGGAGATTGAGTGGGACATAATCATTGTGCAAAGAGACTCGCTGGCCACTCCACGGCGGGCACGCGAAATTCTGCTGCGGCTACACTGCATAAATTTACAAGTGGGGCCGAGGCTGGTTTTCCTAAGGAATCAGGTGGTATGCCCGCACTGCGGGGATGAGGAGACACCAGAGCACTGCCTTCTTGTCTGCCAGACGGTGCAGGGGGTGGTGATGTATTATGAGAAGGGGGTTGGCGGCAATGAACTCGGAGCTGGGGTGGCATGACCTGGAGGATCTGCTCTTCATGAAGAGGAGCACTAAGTATGGCTTTCTAGAGGGGACCTTAATTGCAACCACGCTGCACAAAGTGTGGATGGCGAGGTGTAACGCGATTTGGAGAAAAGACAAATTTCAAGTTGGAAGGGTGATTCGTGAAGTGGTGGTAAATTTTATCGCGCACGCGAGGACGTATTGCTTGGCGCGGGAGGTGACAGCGTGGAGGAAGGGTTTGGCGATAAGTGGTGAAGATTGGGCACACCTCTGACCAGGCGACAGTGATGCGGCGGATCTGCAGCAGCGGTGCATCGCTGACGTGGAGGATCAGCTTCAACTCCATCTGGAGCAACCCAAAGATGATGCACCAGCCATCGTAGCCACGTCAGAGATGATCTGCAATACTGGTTATTGTAGCCCTCCCTTCCCCGATACAGTTACGACTACCTATGTTTTTGCATTCATATAATGTAGAAGACATTAAAAAGGGAAAAAAATGGTGAAGCAGGCTTTCACTTTTCAGTATAAATAAAGTTATATCTATGAACTGCCTACAGCATAGACTAGTGTAGCAATTAGTGTTACACGTGTTGGTGGCACACCCCAAATTGCCCTTGCTTTGCTTATATTTCTTGGACTCTTGGCCCTCTACTGAAACCCTCTTCCTCTTCTTTCTCGATCTCAATCTTTGTTGCACAAGATCCGGTCACTTTGAAGACTTGCGACGAACTCATTACTCAACTAAACGCAAATCCGCTCAGTAGGATTGTGCCCGCTGGTCTTAGCTACCACCTCGAAGTTGAATCACGTCAAAATGTGGTCTAGAGAGTGAGAACGACTTGAAAACGTATAGCTGCTGCTTTCACTAGAATGGATGGAGGAAGAACGAACACTTGGCATAGAATGATAGAAGTTGGGGGTTCAAGAGAACCTTGTGAGGGAAGGCTCTCCAAATGCCATGGAAGGATGGTAGGAACCTTCCTAGCATCAAAGATGCAACCCTCATCATGAGGTCCTTGAGGTGTTACATGGAAAATCCAATCCAATTGGATTTTGCCTAGGTGTCCCTAAACATTTGCAACCCATGGTAGAAAAATTCTAGCCACCCCAATCCAAAAGTCAAAGTTGCCTTCCTAACCACCCAACCAAAGATCCCTTTATAGTCATGACCCAATAATCGCCCAATTTAGTTAAATCTTGGAAATCTTGTAACGTGGGCGATCTTGGTCGGAATAAGGCGATCTTGGTATCGTTGGAAAGCTCTGGATTCCTCCTGCGCGATCAAGCATTTAGACTTGGAGAAAAACACAGAGGTGGTAAAATCCAACAGCCATGCATAATATATGTGCTCATGCAAATGACGCAAGCATGAATTGCACGAGCACGCGGCGGGTCGTTAGGATGACATGCACTCATACTGACGTGCATACAACAAAATCCCCCTCAGACTAACGGACTGCATACACACACACACTCACACGAATGCAAACTCATCACACAGACAAACACACATGCCCCCATGACATTGCTGGACACACTAGTGCAACGCTATGCCGCACATCTTAGCACACTTCCAGTGTGCACCCTCAGGAAGTCTCTTGGTAAGAAAATCAGCTGCCTGCTTGCTGGCCTTCACATAATGAAGCTCAACAGCCCCCTCCTTCACTATCTGCCTCACCCAGTGCTACTTAACCTTCATGTGCTTGTTCAGCCCATTCAGGATAGGATTACTGGCCATGGCAATAGCACTCTAGTTGTCAGAGAAAAGTGGTATAGGTCCCTCCTGTTCGGATCCCATATCCTCCAGCACCTTCCTCAGGAGCACAATCTCCTTAATGGCATGATACATTGCCATGTACTCTGCCTCTGCCGAAGACAGAGCAATCTCACTCTGCTTCTTGGACCTCCAACTCACTGGTCCTCCTCCAACCATGCACATATAGCCACCCACAGATGACTGATCCTCATCCTCTGAGGCCCATGTAGCGTCGGTGAAGCACGACAGCTTCAAAATTCCAGGCGTGATCCCATCTGCTCGAGGTTGCTTCAGCTGACCTCTAGCTGAAAACTGAACACCAGCAGATGCGGTAGATCCGAGGTAGCGCACCATGCACTCTGCCACCTCCAAATGCTCCTCTGTGGGCTGCTGAACAACTCTTAACAGCTGCCCCACTCCGAATGAAGCATCGGGTCGCGTATGCACAGCCGCATACATCACACTTCCAATGAGTGATTGGTACTCATTTTGCAGCTCATCCTTGAGCACATCATCATCCTCAGCTGCCTTCTGTAGCTTGTAGCCTGCAGGAAATGGCGTCATCACAGTGCGACCCTCGGTCACACCATAACGTTCCATCACGCCAGAGATGTACTGTGACTGATGCATTTTCAGCCACTTCCTTTCAACATCGCTCAATCTGCAGCCCTAAGTAATAATGGACATCCCCAAGCATCCTGCACTTGAAGGTGTCCATCAGCAGCTTCTGAGCCCTCTCAGTCTGCTCCATGGAAGGTGAGAACAGTAGTATGTCATCGACATACACCAGCAGCACGAGCCGCTGCTCCCCCTCTCCGAGCAGGAACAAGCTGTGGTCATCTTGGGATGTTTTGAAGCCTCCAGTCAGCAGCACTTCCTCCAGCTTCTCGTACCAGCACCTGGGCGCTTGCTTAAGGCCATAGATAGCCTTCTTAAGCTTGCACACCCAGTTGGTACCATAATCATAGCCGTCGGGCTGCTTCATGTAGATATCCTCCAACAGTATTCCATTCAGGAATGCAGTGGTGATATCCATCTTCTTCACATGCCATCCCTTCACAGCTGCGCCAGCCAGCAAAGTCCTCAATGTTACTGGCTTAGCCACAGGAGCAAAGATCGCCTTGAAGTCGATCTTTTCTTTCAGCTGAAACCCTTTGGCAACTAAGTGGCTCTTGAACCGCTCTGGTGCTCCATCAGCATCCGTCTTCACTTTCAAGACCCACTTGCTGCTGATAGGCCGTCGCCCTTTGGGTAGCTCAACAAGCTCCCAAATCTCATTTTCAATGAGACTGTTGAACTCCGCATCCATGGAAGCCTTCCACTCTTCCTTCTAGGGTCCATTGAGTGCCTCCTCCAATGAGGCTGGTTCTCCAGGAAAAGGTGTGAAGAAGCAAAAACCCATCTCTTCATCATCTCCCTCATAAGCCTGAACTGCCATGGCACCCTGCTTGGGTCCTCCCAAACGGCTATACTTCAGCCTTGAAGGTGGTGATGCCACTCTCTTCTCGCGGATGGCAATTTGCTGCCTAGTGGTGAAGCTCTTTTTTGCACACTCCCCTTTGTGACCTTGGCTGGTGCAGCAAACTCAGGCTGAGAAGGTGAGTCCTCACGCACTGACTCATCCTCCAACCCCTCCTCTGCAGCAGGACCAGCAACTTGCTGATCACCACCGCCACTGTGGTCACTGGTCAGCTCTGACCCAGGGAGATCATCGAGGTGCAGTTGAACCTCCTCCACTGCGGATCGCTCTATCTCCTGCAGACGCAGGCCGATCTGCACTTGCTCCTGCTGCTGCCAGTCCTTGTACATGACGTCCTCAACAAATTTGACGTCACAACTTACCAGCGTCTTCTTGCTCTTGGGGTCCCACATCAGCCACCCCTTCGAGTCAGGCGCCATCCCAAGATGGACAGCCCACACAGCAGCAACTTCCAGCTTGTGCCTCTGGTCCTTAGGCACCATCACAACACCCATGCAGCCCCACACACGCAGCATGTCAATGGTTGGCTTCTTGCCAAGCCAACGCTCATACGGCACCCAGTGCTTCTCGCCAACATGCATCAAGACTCTGTTCTTGACCGTAATGACATGGCGGACAACGTTAGGCCAGAACTTGTAGGGCATTCCAGCAGCCCCCAATAAGGTCTTGGCCGCCTCGCCAATGGTCCGGTTGGCACGCTCGGCAATGCCGTTTTGCTGCGGTGTTCCAGGGCAGGTCAGTCTCACCACCACGATCGCTCCTAACCACCTTCACCAGTCTCATGGACTGCCGCTCTACCATCGGCAGCCAATCCTCTTTGATTGCTACAGCGGCGTCACTCTTTTTTGACAAGGGACGAGCCCATGTAAATCGGCTCCATTCGTCCACCATGGTGAGGAAGTATAATGCTCCCCCAGTCCCCTCAGTATGCATAGGACCTACGAGGTCCATGTGCACCACCTCCAATGGTGCCTTCGCCGATCCCTCCGCACGTGGGAATGGGAATCGCACGAACTTGTTCTGCATGCATGCCTCGCAGCCGCCAAAGGCAGCGCCATCACCATGCACTTGCAGGCCATGCACTTCTTCTTCTTGTGCATCAACTCCAAAGTGGAGAGAGCCACATGTGCAAGTCGCCGATGCCAAGTCTCCCAAGACGCTTGGCCCGAGGTAGCTGACGCCTTTACGGCTGCACTTGCGCCAATCAGCTCCTCACTTTGCACACAATATTGCTCCTCCATTGAAGCCACGGCAGCCGCGTTACCCGATTTGTGCCAAGGGAATACCGAGATCTGCCACCTGCGCTTGTGGACATCTCCCTTGCGCTGCAGGTCCCAATTTTGACGCGTATCGTTGAATGCACGATAGCGCTACGAGCCAATAGTCTCGGTGTTCACACCTGCGTCTCCCAATCGGCCAGTCGAAATCAAGTTCGCGCACAAGTCCGGCACCCATAGCACGTTCTTTAATCCCACAGGTTCACCATCCGCTCCCATGAACTTGGCGCATCCCGTGCCCATGACTTTGGCCTTGGCGCCAGTCGCGGATGTGACTGTAGAGATCGGTGCGGGCTGGATCTCATCAAGAAGATCCGCACGAGGAGTCACGTGCCAGGAGCTCTTAGAGTCAATCACCCAATAGGTGAGGGGATGAAGGAGAACCTTGGCAGCCATAGCGGGGTCGGTCATTCCTTCATTCACAAAAAAAGAAGAACACGGCCTTCCGCTCTTCAGGTTTGCCGTCTTTCTCGTCATCCTTCTCCTCTCCACTTTCTCCCATGACTCCCCCACTCCTCTTGCCACCATGCTGGTTGCTTGACGAAGGCGGGGTCCAATCTCGGGGCCGTTGGTAGCATTTTCTCCAACGATGGTCGCGCTTCTTGCTATAGAAGCACACCTCCCCTTGGCCTGCGACACTCTCCTCTTGGGAGTTCTCATTCTTTTTGCCCTTCCACTTCTTTTCCAAGTCGCTCTTTCCACCTCCAACTCCATAACCAGCACCATCCCCTGAGTTCTCTACACTTCGGCGTCTCAAATCATCTTCAAGGATTCGCGCACGAATGTAATTCATACTCCATTCGGATTGTTGGGAGTTGAGGTTGATGCCTAGGGTAGACCACGACTCAGGAAGTCAGATCACTATCTCCACGAACTGAACAAGCTCATGGTAGACAACGCCACCACTCTTGAGCTTCGTAAAGATGTCTCGCATCTCATCCAACACGGGCTGCATTGGCTCCCCATCAACAAATTTGATGTCGCGCAATCACCGCGCGAGTAGCACAATGCCTGTAGCATGTGTTGGTGAGTGCACATCAAGGAATTTCCTCCATGCCTTGGGTCCACACTCGGGATCACCCAATAGGCCTTTGATATGGTCAAGTTGGCGTCCACCAACCGCTTGGACCATGAGCATATACGCATCAAATTAGCGTTTTATCCATGCTCCTTTCAAGTCCATGGCCTCTGGCATCTTTTCCTTTCCTTCCACCACATCCAATAACTTGTATTGGGTAAACATGAGCCTCATACGGAAGCTCCAGTGCTCATAATCCTCCCCCATGAACTTCTCAATAGAGATGGTGTAGTGGAAGAGGGTAGCACAGGGGTAGTTGGTTGGTGAGTACCCACTCCACCACCAACTACTCTCCCTTGCTCTCCAGCCTCTCCACTTCCAGCCATCTCATCATTAGCACCTCTGGAGTCCGTCTCAGCCTTAGGCACGGTGGAATCTTGAAAAAACGCTTGGACAGGATTCTTCCAGAAATTTCGCTTTTACACAAAACGCCGTCGCGGTTAGCACACTTTGAATTAGGACGCGATTTGACCACCAATCGAAAGATCGCGAGCAGAGATACAATAGAATGGTCTCACTTGTCAAAATTGGTTGAGAATCATGACGATTCGTCGCTTCAAAGTCGACCACCGGCTCTGATACCTCTTGTTGCACAAGATCCGGTCACTTTGAAGACTTGCGACGAACTGATTACTCAAGTAAACGCAAATCCGCTTGGTAGAATTGTGCGTGCTTGTCTTAGGGCGTGTAAATCTGTAATGACCAAACAAAAGGTCGACCATTTGGGCGGTTCTGGCGATTGCGAGGTATTTAGGGTTACGCCCACAGAGTAGTCACCCCAGTTTGACCGAGTTACAATGTTATTTCCCGCATAGAAATTTGACGCACTACATTTTGGAGCCTACGTAGACTTTTCCTCAGCGAGGGGAAAATCTATGTGTCCGCCTAAACTCATTGCTTTGTTAAACACAATAGTCTAGGCTTCCTATCCCCCCTCTATTCCACACCCCGTTTGAATGCAGTATTAGGAACCAAAAACTTCGCTTTCAATTATGGGGGTGGTTTGTGGCTAGTGCCCTTCGTGCTGGCGAAATTTGTGGCGGGAATCCTTTACGCAATACACCTTCTCGTAATCGCCGGAAACGCGCAAAGGGCGGAAAATTGGTTTGGTCGTTACAATTTTACACGCCCTTAGCTACCACCTCGACGTTTAATCACGTCAAAAGGTGGTCTAGAGAGTGAGAACGACTTGAAAACGTATAGCTGCGGCTTTCACTAGAATGGATGGAGGAAGAATAAACATTTGGCATAGAATGATAGAAGTTGGGGGTTCAAGAGAACCTTGTGAGGAAAGGCTCTCCAAATGCTATGGAAGGATGGTAGGAATCTTCCTAGTATCAAAGATGCAACCCTCATCATGAGGTCCTTGAGGTGTCACATGCAAAATCCAATCCAATTGGATTTTGCCTAGGTGTTGCAACATTTGCAACCCATGGTAGAAAACTTCTAGCCACCCCAATCTAAAAGTCATCCCAAATTAAGATATAATTCCCAAATCTTGGAAATCTTGTAACTTGGGCGATCTTGGTCGGAATAAGGGGATCTTGGTATCGTTCGAAAGCTCTGGATTTCTCTTGCGCGATCAAGCATTTAGATTTGGAGAAAAACACAGAGGTGGTAAAATCCAACAGCCATGCATAATATATATGCTCATGCAAATGACGCAAGCATGAATTGCACGAGCACACGGCAGGACGTTAGGATGACATGCACTAATACTGACGTGCATACTACAATTTTGCTACCTATGACTGCCTCTCCTGGCCTGCTGAACCTGCCCTGCCGCCCCTCACCTGCCGCCCTTAACACCCGTCCCTGCTATCTGTGACCTGCTCCCCCTAGCCTGCCGCCTCTGACATGCCGCCCCTGACCTGCTGCCCCTAACACACGTCCCTCCTGCCTATGACTGCCGCCCCTGACATGCCACCCCTGACCTGCCGCCCCCTGATCTGTCGCCCTCGGTCTGTCGCCCCTGACCTGCCGCCTCTCACTTGCCGCCTCTGACCTACCGGCCTGACCTATCATCCCTACTTGTTGCCCTGACCTGCCGCCCTGTCTAGCCGCCCTGACCTTCCGCCCTTGCCAGCCGCCCTGACCTGCCGCCCTTGCCAGCTGCCCTGACCTGCCGCGCTTGACTGCCACCCTTATCTACCGCCCTTGGCTACCATCCTTGCCTGCCGCCCTTGACGGCCGTCTCTGTCTGCCGCCCTTGCCTGCCGTCTAGGCTGCTGCCCCTACCTGCCGCCCTTGCGCCGCCTGTGCCTATGTTGTGCCAACACACTATAGTGGCAGGGTCATCGCACTCCCATTCAGCGTACAAGCCTGCTCAGCTTATGAAATTTCGTGGGGATGTGCTTAATTATGTCTTCAACAAACCTTCAAAGGTTCAAAACTATTGGTGCAGTTTACATAGACTAAATTATGTCTTTTTTTATTTACAAGACTTATGGCATTCCACAAGTGTGTTTTTTTTAACACCTGAGTTCATCGTTTCGGCTGCTGACTCATGTACCGAGCTTTGATTGGTATCAAAATCGGTGTGGGAGTTTTGTGCTGCGTTGTGCAGGTGGTCACCAAGTTTCATGACAACCCAACATCGGAGCAGCATTTGACAGCTGTCGGAATTCACTGTTTCGTTGTCACTATTGGCAGCATTATTGGCACTATTGGCAACATTTCCTTTGCCACCCTTTCATTGCTGTCATGCCAATGGTGCAGGGACAGAGAGTGAGACAAAAAGACTCATGGTTGGCTTGACTCACTTTTGGTAGCCATCAGTACAGCACTGAACATCCAAGTGTGGTTGGCTTTGCTGACCTAGCTAGGATGCTTCCCATTGTTCTCTAGCCACTCTCCCCTAGGAATAAGTCTTCTTTGAGTGCCCAGGATGATCCCAACCCCTGAAGAGTCCCCTAGGCAACGTTGTACTCATCCCTTCACTAGCATCAATGAAACTACATGGTTTCAAACGAGCCTACATTTTCGATCACTACATAGTGGTCACTATTATGATTAAGACATGTAATAAACCGTTGGTAAGCATACACCTAATGTAAGAATTAAAAAATCCTTACTGAGGCACTCGTTAGCGAGGTCATCCCGAGGGTCACGCGACGAACCTGTTTGGCCTATTTCGTCGCACCGAACCACTCCCGAGTCGGCCCCGCTCCAATCGCAACATCCCTAGCTTTTCCCTATTTAGGCCTCGTCACTTCCAATGTATCGTGATTCAGTATTCAACCATTCTCGTTATTCGTTATTCTGCGCACTCTGCAAGTTCATTCATAACACCTAAGGCTACCTGCTATCCAAGTTTCAGTTCTCAATATACTCAGAGCTAATCATGACAGCATCTTTAACATAGGTTGTTACAAGTTGTTAGATTCTATTCAGGCGGTTTCATGGGCATCCGCGACCCCAAAGTGGACTCTAGACTATAACACCTACCGCCCCTACCTGCCAACCCTGCCTCCTACTCCAGCCGACTGCCTATGTTTGCCGACATGTGCTTACCTCAGCTGCCACTGCTACTGCCCATGCTGCCTCCTGCCCGACCGCCCGAGCCACCCGACCGGACCTAGCCGCCCTTGTCCCTACTACAGGCCTGCCTCCCTCACTAGCCAAATGTCCTAGCGTTCGTACTCTACTGCTATCTCGACCGAGTCCCCGCTGCGCTTTGAGGCGGAGGGTCGTGCAGTCGATTTCCATTCGTGGCTGCTCGATGTCCATCGCTGCAGCTTCTGTTTCTGCAGAATGTCGCAATATACGAGCATGCTACATGTGAGCTCACAGCCCCTCCGTATCCTCCTGCTCTTCCTTCTACTGCTCCTGCTGACGAGCAGAGTACCTTACGACCCTCTTTTAGTACTCGCAGTGGCGGGGACGTGACGATGTTGCACGGCTCACCATCCTTCGTCACTTCCTGCAGTCTGAGCGGGAGTTCTTCACTCAGGTAAAGATGGCGAAGGAGCTGCTGGATGCGGTCGTTGTACGCTATTCCACCCCCTCTACTGCCACGTTGTTCCAATTCATTCTTCCCTCCCTATTTTCTGACCTCCCCTCCTTCCGCACCGTTGCTGACCTGATCACGCACTTGCACACACTAGACACCACCTTTCGTGCTGCCTGCACTACAAAGCAGAACACTGAGGCCCCACCTCCCATGTATATGACGATGTACCTCCTAGAAACTTGCCTCCCACGAGACGCTTTCCTTGCTGTGCACCCTCGGACCCTCACCATCGACCTCTTTGAGACTCGTCTCAAAGAGATGGAGTCCAGTCTCCGTGCCATATCCACCTCCTCTGATTCTGTGCTTCCCCCCACTTTTGGAAGGTGTGCTTCATCCCTTCTCACTAGCCCTGATGTCTCGGCCTCTGTTGTTGAGCTTGGCCCTTCGTCTGAGGTTGCGGCTGTTGCTGCCTCTGGTCGTAAGGGTGCTCGAAAGGTTGGTAAGAAGGGTGGAGGTGGTGGAGGTAGTGGCGGTGGTGGAGATGCTGGGTCGTTTGGAGGCACTACTGCTGGAGGAGGTGCAAGATTGGAGAGTGCACCTGGAGGAGGTGTGGGTCATGGGGGTGTTATGATGCAGCAGCAGCAGCCGCCGTCGCAACAGCAGTAGCAGCAGCAGCTGCAGCAGCCGTACCAGCCGCAACGGCGGTTTCAGCAGCAGTCCTGTGGAAAGCAACACATATCTCAGGGTGGATCACGAAGTCACCACACAGTCTGAGAGCAAGGGTCATAGGACCAGTCAGCAAGAACAAGCAAGGGTCACAAGACCAGTCCACAAGAATAAGAAACCAACAAGAGATGCAACTCAGGGTGGATCTCAACGTCACCACACACTCCGAGTGCAAGCAAGAGGCCACAAGGCCAGTCCACATGCAAGTATATAGCAAATATAAGGAGATGCAAGAGTACAAGACAAGCAAGACAAGCATCTCTGCGCAAGCAAGTGTGAACCTGTAGGCACAAGGCCCAGCTGGGTGTAGAAACGCTGGTGGTCACAAGGCGGCAACGCCTTGGTGAAGATATCTGCAGTGTTGGCCTCATAGATGATACGTACCACGCGGGCCTGGCCACGCTGCTGCAACTCACGCAGAAGGAAGTAGCGAAGTTGGATATGCTTCGCCTTCCCAACCAGTCGGGGCTCCTCGCACAACAGGACAGCTGACCTGTTGTCAGCGAACAAGACTGGGGGAGAGCGAGGCCGCTCACCAAGGTCTGTGAGGAGAAACGACAACCAACAAAGCTCATGTGCGGCCATGGCCACAGCGTACACCTCTGCCTCACAACTGAAGCTAGCGTCGGACGACGCCCGAGTCGACCTCCCAAAACAGGTCCGGTCCCAAGGCTGAAGTAGTAACCCTGTGTAGACCTGTACGTCTGGCCACAGTCCGCGAATGACGAGTCCGAGTAACCTGTGAGTGAAACTGGTTGCTTCCCTCCAACGACAAGTCCCATGCCTGATGTGCTTGCCACATACTTCGCCACCCTCTTAGCAGCCAACCAGTGAGAAGGTCGGTGTCTCCCAGGCGCAACAAAGCGCGCTAGGATGCTAAGAGGGAAGGCTAGGGCTGGGCAATTACAGGTCATCAGGTACATGAGACAACCCACCAACTGAAGATATGGACCACTTGGCTCAAATGACTCATCCGAAGGTGGAGCCGTGAGCCCATGATCCACAGTTAGAGGGGTGGGCTGTACCTTGGAGAACAGGAAGCGAATTTGCGTGAGGATCTGCTCGACCATATGCAACTGTGTAAGCGTAATTGAACAAGCTGGCCTGTCTCGAGTGGTCTGCAGGCCAAGGTAGCGCTGCAGCTCACCGAGGTCAATGCAAGTGTGTTTCCTCTGCAGTTCCTCCTTCACGGAGGCCAGTGCATTGCGGTCGGGAGTGGCGAAGACCAGGTCGTCAATGTAAACCAGAATGAAGAACGGGGTCGAGGTACGGCAGACGAACATCGATGGGTCGGCAGACGATGGAAGGAAATCAAGTGCTGTAAGAGTCGTGCGAAGTGTGCCGTGACAGTCGCGTGGAGCCTGTCGCAGGCCGTAGACTGGTCGACGCAGCTACCACTAGGTTCCAGCAGGGAAAGAGCCAGTGAAGCCAGGCGGGCGACGCAGCCAGATCTTCTCGTACAGGCTCGCCTAAAGGAACGCAGTGTAGAAGTTTAAAGAGTGCAACTCGTAGTCACGCTTAGCTGCGATGTGCAGCACCACCCGAAGAGTTGTCATCTTCAGGGTGGGGCAAAGGTTTGGAAGAAGTCTACCCCATCTCGCTGACTAAAGCCTCTTACCACGTAGCGTTCCTTGAACACCGGGGGTGCTCCAGGTGGCCGCTTCACCTTGTAGAGCCTCGTGCCACTAACGACGTTCGCCCCAGGTTGTGGGTCGGCGTCGACGTCTGTGGACCTATAAGATGCCATCTCTGCCTCCTCGGCTGCTATCCAGTACGAGGCTCAAGGTCACGAGACCGCCTCGGCGTGAGTGCGAGGGATCGGGATGTCAAGGGCGTCTGGATCCCCCTCAGGGGCAAGCAACATGGCGTAGAGATGAGGAACACCGCCGGCAAGGAAACCAAGCTCGAACTGCCTGTCTTCCAGGACCTCCAAGGGAAAGACAGGAGCACCCCCATGTCAAACTATATTTTATATAGTTTATGTAGTTGTAGTCTAGGTGTTCCTGTTTTCCTTAGTTTAGGTTTATATTCCCTTGTACTTTCATCTTTCTAGTCATTCTATTATTCCAACATGGTATAGAGCAAGTTTTTACCTTACTAGGGTTTCCCCTAGCAATTTCTCTCGATACTCATGGGCCCACCCATCTAGCTACTAAGTAGTAGCGACTCGTACTAGACTGCAGCCCGTCGCACCACGCCCCTTACTGTCGCGCCCGTCGCCTGTAGCCCGTCGCCCGTTTTCCCCCCCGTCGCCCGTAGCTCGATATTTTTTTTCCCCGGTGGCCCGTCGCCCGTAGCCTGTTTTCACCTCCCCCCGTCGCCAGTCGCCCGTCGGTTTCCTCTGCACGCGCACCGCCCGTAGCTCGACCGCGTAACACAGGCCCTGCGGCCTTCGTTAGCGGGCCCTGCGGCCCTAGTTCGACGGTCCTGCGACCCGCGACGAACCCCTCCCTTAGTTCCGCGCGCACTCCCCCTCCGCCCATACGTACCCCGCCGCCCGCTGTCAGGACCCCACCACCCGTTCGCTCATAGCCACCCGTACGTGCCCTGCCCTTTTTCGAAGGCCCCACGTCAATATCAGCCGCGACACCTGCAGCTAGCGCCTGAAATAGCAGCTAGCACCAGCAGCACAAGTGAGAGCGCTAGCAGCAGCCGCCCCCGTGCCCTCTTTACGCCCGTTGATAGCCCTCCCGGTTTCCCCCACTGCCCTAGACCGTTCTTCACCGCTCCCAACCGCACTGAACTGCCCTTCATCGCTCCCAGCCGCATCCGACCGCACTGAACCCCTCCCACAAGCACCAGAACCGCACTAAACCGCATTCCACCGCACCAGGCCACTCCTAGCCCCACTTGACCGTCCAACACCGTTCCCAACCGCTTTCAACCCCACTAGACCGTTCTTCACCGCACTAGACCGCTTCCGACTGCACTATACCATTCCCCACCGCACTAGACTGCCATCAGTAGCACCATCAGCAGTATAGGCTGCCCCCAGCGCACCAGCAGCAGCTTAGGCTACCACCAGTAGCACCAGCAGCAACCTCCACTGCCGCCCGCGCACTAGCAGCAGCCTAGACTGCCACCAGTAGCACCAGCAGCAGCTTCCACTGCCGCCAGCGCACTAGCAGCAGCCTAGACTGCCACCAGTATCACCAGCAGCAGCTTAGGCCACTTTCAGTCTCTCGAGCACCAGCCTAAGCCGACCTACCACTAGTACTGCCGCCTCGACTGGCCCCTACCCCCATACTAGCGTGCCATGTCGATGTGGCGACAACGACTGCAGCAGCAGCGGTGGCCGCCGCAGCAGCAGTGGCAGCAGCACTGGTGGCCGCAGCAGCAGCAGTGGCCACGACAGCAGTGGCCGCAGCAGCAGCAGTGGCAGCAGCACCGGTGGCCGCAGCAGCAGCAGTGGAGGGTTCAGCAGCAGCGCTTGCGGCAACCTCCACCACGGGGCCCTGTCGGACCCGGCCAATACAAACACCGGTACGTGGGAGCTGCAGCTGCTACTGAGACTTGTGTTTCCAGTCTTCGTTCGTGCAGCCACTGCAGTTTCCGGTCCACGCGCCTCAGAGGTTCTTAGTGTGGGAGCTGCAGCTACCACTAGTCTAGTACCAGCCTTTGTCGCTGGCTCGGGTACGACCTCACCGACTGCACAGCTTTCCTTCACCCTAGACTCTGGAGCATCCAGCTATTTCTTTTGCGACTGCACCGACCTCACGCCACTGCACACTCCAGTCACTCTCACCTTAGCTGACCCCTCCATGGGATCTGTAATTGCCCACAGCACCACCACTCTCCCGTGTCCGGCGGCTCCCTCTGGTTTTCTCACAGGTTACTACACCCCCTCGTTCTCTAGGAACTTGGTGTGTGTCAGTCACCTCCACGACCTCGCAATTGTCACCACTTTCCCTCTGGGCGAGCCTGTTGCCTCCTGCACAGTCAGTGCCACTGGGGCGCCACTGGCCACCATTCACAGGGAGCCAGGCTCTGGTCTGTACTCGTTACACACTGGGTCAGGTCAGGTCAGGTCAGGTCAGGTCAGGTCAGGTCAGGTAGCTGCTGTGTCATGCGACTGTCGATCACTTACCCACCCGTCGGTCCTCTGGCACCACCGTCTAGGGCACCCATCCTTCCCGCGTCTTAGTAGGATGGTACGCCACCGTCTGGTCTCAGGTCTCCCAGAGTCGCTCGCTCCGCTCCCCCGCTCGCCTCCGCCGCCGTGCACTCCTTGCGTCGAGGGTCGGCAGCGCGCTGCCCCTCACTCCTCCTCGTTCCCCCCCACCACGGCTCCGTTACAGACCCTGTACTTGGACGTCTGGGGCCCTTCCCCGGTCCTTGGCCCACATCAGGAGCGCTACTTCCTGATTGTGGTGGACGACTACTCTCGCTACACCACGGTTTTCTCCTTGCGACGGAAGGCCGACGTGCCTACCGTTCTCGAGCCGTGGCTACTAGCGAGGGGTGGCGCCCAGGGCCTGTGTGGGCTCCGCCTACACTCGGACCGTGGTGGTGAGTTTTCTTCCACTCGCCTGGAGACGTTCCGTCAGGGTCGAGGGATCATCCAGTCTTACACGCTACCAGACTCGCCACAGCAGAACGGGGTAGCCGAGCGACGCATCGGCCTGGTCATGGAGGTTGCCCGGACCTCCATATGCCATGCCCGTGCCCCCCAGTTCCTGTGGCCTCAGGCAGTCCGCTACGCCGCGCACCAGCTAAACCTGTGGCCTAGTGACGCACGTCCACGGGTGACGCCGATCTCCCTTTGGACAGGTTCTCCAGGCGTAGCAGCCGACTACCGCGTCTGGGGTTCCCTGGCCCACGTTCGTGTCCCGGGCGCGAACAAGTTGTCTGCACGCACCCGTGTGCGCCTTTCTTGGCTTCCCACTCGACGCCTCAGGCTGGTTGTTCTACGACCCAGTCACCCACCAGTTCTTTGCCTCTCAGGAACGTCACCTTCGACGAGTCGGTCAGTTACTACAGGAGTCGCCCCCACCGAGGTTCTGAGGACTTTCCCCCCCCCCCCCCCGCTGTTCCTCACCCCTGAGCCCCCCCCCCGTCGCCCCGGTAGCTCCCCCCCCTTCGCGTCCTGCCCCGTCAGGTGAGTCGCACGTCACTCCGCAGTCGTCTCCCCCGCAGCGTCCTGTCCCTGTCGTGTCTGGGGGTGCGGGAGCTGCGGCTGCGGAGGGTGGGGGTATTCTGGCTACTGGACCTGGTGGTGTTGGCTCTGGGGGTGCAGGGGGTGTGAGGGTGGAGACCTTTCCTGTGGAGGACACGGCTGTCTCGACTCGGTGGTCTAGCCCCGCCTCACCCCCTGGCTTCCCGTCTGTCCCACAGTTTCCCCTACGTTCGTCTTTGCGGCCGGTAGCTGCGGAGCCTGGGGGTGTTCCTGCGGGAGGTACTGGAGACACCAGGGGTGTCGTTGCGGGAGGTTCTGGTTCTGGGGGTGCTGGAGCCGCAGACACGGGCACTGCGATGCCTACACCGTGCACTGTACGTTTCCTGACCCGTGTGCAGCGTCTGGACCGGTTGGAGAGGCAGGAGAGGGAGCGGTTTGAGAGGGCACGACAGCAGCAGCAGCAGCAGCAGCAGCAGCAGCAGCAGCAGTCTCAGTCGGAGCGTCAGGAGAGAGTAGAGGAGGAGTCACAGCCGCACCAGGAGAGAGAAGAGGAGGAGTCACGGCAGCAGCAGCAGCACCAGCACCAGCAGCAGCAGCAGTCTCAGTCGGAGCGTCAGGAGAGAGTAGAGGAGGAGTCACGACTGCCGCAGCAGTTGCAGTTGCAGCCGCAGCAGGAGAGAGTAGAGGAGGAGTCACGACTGCCGCAGTAGGTGCAATTGCAGCCACAGCAGGAGAGAGTAGAGCAGGAGTCCCGCCCGCAGCAGCAGGTACAGTTGCGACCGCACCAGGAGAGGGTAGAGCAGGAGTCCCGGCCGCAGCAGCAGGTGTTGTTGCAGCCACAGCAGGAGAGAGTAGAGGAGGAGCCACATGAGCAGCTGCGGGGGCAGGTGCCGCAGCAGCAGTCGCCGGAGGAGGCGGAGCAGCAGCGACTTAGAGACCTGCCCGAATCAGCACCTGCACGCTTTGTTCGTGGTCCCCTACCGTCCCCTCCTGTTCCCCCTGTCGAGTCCCTTTCCTCGTCCCAGTGGACTCGTCGTTCTCCCCTCAGTCATGCTGTGTTTCCCAGAGCCTCGTCGGTCCCGTTACCGTGCCGACGACTCATTTCACCTTGTTCTTCGCTCTCGTGTTCCACCTCCTCATGTCCTTCCACAGCCTCCTGAGTCGTCCCTCTCTGTGTTTCGCGACCCGTTGTCCGACTACCTCCGTGCCTCTCGCCCTGTCGTCTCCCGTGTTCTGTCCGCATTGGTCACTCACCCGACTGCCCCTCCGCTGTCTGTCTCGGCCCTTGTCGCTACTGTCAGTGCCTTTGCCTCTTCCCACCGCCTAGACTACGCCGCTCACCTTGTGAGTGGCACTGCTCGTTCTCCGCCCTCTGGGGGTAATCGTGTCTTTCCCTTGGAGGTCCTGGAGGACAGGCAGTTCGAGCTTGGTTTTCTTGCGGACGCTGTTCCTCATCTCTGCGCCATGCTGCTTGCCTCTGAGGGGGATCCAAACGCCCTTGACATCCCGATCCCTCGCACTCACGCTGAGGCGGTCTTGGGACCCTGGGCTTCGTACTGGATAGCAGCTGAGGAGGCAGAGATGGCATCTTATAGGTCCACAGGCACCTACTTCGACGCCGTCCCACCACCTGGGGCGAACGTTGTCAGTGGCATGTGGCTATACAAGGTGAAGCGGCCGCCTGGAGCACCACCGGTGTTCAAGGCGCGCTACTTGGCGAGAGGCTTCAGTCAGCGAGAGGGGGTAGACTTCTTCCAGACCTTCGCTCCCACCCCGAAGATGACCACTCTTTGGGTGGTGCTGCATATTGCAGCACAGCGCGACTACGAGTTGCACTCCTTGGACTTCTCCACCGCGTTCCTTAAGGGGAGCCTGCACAAGCAGATCTGGCTGCGTCGTCCGCCTGGCTTCACTGGCTCTTTCCCTCCTGGGACCCAGTGGCAGCTGCGTCGACCGGTCTACGGCCTGCACCAGGCTCCCCGCGAGTGGCACGACACGCTACATACGACTCTTGCAGCGCTTGACTTCTTTCCGTCCTCTGCCGACCCGTCGCTGTTCGTCCGCCGTGGCTCAACCCCGATCTTTTTTCTGGTCTACGTTGACGACCTGGTCTTCGCCACTCCTGACCGACGCGCACTGGCAGCTTGCACCATTACGCTGACGCAGTCGCATATGGTCGAGCAGATCCTCACGCGGTTTCGCTTCCCGTTCTCCAAGGTACAGCCCACCCCTCTTGCTGTGGATCATGGGCTCACGGCTCCACCTTCGGACGAGCCATTTGAGTCCAGCGGTCCATATCCTGAGCTGGTGGGTTGTCACATATACCTGATGACCTGTACTCGCCCAGACCTAGCTTACCCTCTTAGCGTCCTTGCGCGCTTTATTGCGCCTTGGAGACACCGACCTTCCCACTGGTACGCGGATAAGAGGGTGGCGAAGTATGTGGCGAGTACATGAGGCATGGGACTTGTCCTTGGAGGGAAGCAGCCAGTTACACTTAAAGGTTACTCGGACTCGTCGTGGGCTGACGACGCTGAGTCGCTGCGGTCTACACAGGGTTACTGCTTCAGTCTTAGGACCGGAGCTGTTTCGTGGAGGTCGACTCGGGCGTCGTCCGCCTGCAGTTCCAGCTGTGAGGCGGAGGTGTACGCTGCGGCCATGGCCACCCAGGAGCTTCGCTGGATGTCTTTCCTCCTCACCGACCTTGGTGAGTGGCCTCGCTCTCCCCCAGTCTTGTTCGCCAACAACAGGTCTGCTATCCTGTTGTGCAAGGAACCCCATTTGATTGGGAAGGCGAAGCACATCCAGCTTCGTTACTTTCTTCTGCGCGAGTTGCAGCAGCGTGGCCAGGCACGCGTGGTACGTGTGGTCTCTGAGGCCAACACTGCAGATATCTTCACCAAGGCGTTGCCGCCTTGTGACCACCAGCGTTTCTGCACCCAGCTGGGGCTTGTATCTACAGGCTCTCACTTGCCTGCGTAGAGATGCTCTGCATTGTACTCCTGCATCTCTCTATATTTGCTACATATATCTGCTTGTGGACTGGCCTTGTGGCACGTTGCTTCTGTAGAGATGCATGTTTTTTCCTCTTGCATCTTCTATATTTGCTATATCCTTGCATGTGGACTGGCCTTGTGGCCCCTTGCTTGTTCTCGGAATGTGTGGTGATCTTGAGATCCACCCCGAGATTTGTTGTGTTCTTGTGAACTGGTCTTGTGACCGTTGCTTGTTTTTGCTGACTGGTCCTGTGACCCTTGCTCTCAGACCCTTGTGACCCTGGTGACTTCGTGATCCACCCTGAGATTTGTGTTGCCTCCACAGGACTACCGTCACCTAGAATATGGGGGTGTGTCAAACTATATTTTATATAGTTTATCTAGTTGTAGTCTAGGTGTTCCTGTTTTCCTTAGTTTAGGTTAATATTCCCTTGTAGTCTCATCTTTCTAGTCATTCTATTATTCCAACACCCCAGAGGACGAAGAACGAACAGGGCCGCTCATCAGGTGAGAGGCGTACTCAAGGAGAGGAGAAGAGGCAAAGTCAACGACAGCGGTAACAAGAGCTGAGACAGACAACGGGGGGGGCAGACGGGTGAGTGACCAACGAGGACAAAACTCGGGAGACGACAGGGCGGGAGGCACGGAGGTAGTCGGAGAACGGGGTGGGGGACACAGTAAGGGAGGACTCAGGAGGCTGCGGAAGGACCGGAGGAGGTGGTACACCAGAGCGGAGAACAAGGTGAAACGGGCCGTCGGCACGGTAACGAGACCGACGAGGCCGTGCGGACACGGCACGACTGAGAGGAGCACGACGTGACCACGGAGACGAGGAAAGGGACTGGACAGGGGGAACGAGAGGAGACGATAGGGAATCAAGCGTGCAGGTGCTGGGTCGGGCAGGCCTCTCAGTAGTTGCTGCTCCACCTCCACTGGCGTCTGCTGCGACGGCACCTGTCTCTGCTGTTGCTCCTGCGGCTACGGATGTGGCTCCTCCTCTGCCCTCTCCTGCAGCGGCTGCAACTGCACCTGCGCCGAGACTCCTCCTCTACCCTCTCCTGCTGTGGCTGCAACTGAACCTGCTGCTGCGGGTGTGGCTCTACCTCTACCCTCTCCTGCTGTGGCTGCAGCTGCACCTGCTGCTGCGGCCGTGGCTCCTCCTCTTCCCTCTCCTGCTGTGGCTGCAACTGAACTTGCTGCTACGGTGTGGCACCTCCTCTACCCTCTCCTTTTGCGGCTGCAGCTGCACCTGCTGCTGTGGCCATGGCTCCTCCACTACTCTCCCCTGCTGTGGCTGCAACTGAGCCTACTTCTGTGAGTGTGGCACCTCCTCCACTCGTGCAAACCGCTCCTGCTCCTCCCTCTCCAACTGTCGACGCCTCTGCTCACGTGTCAGGTAACGTACCCGAGGCGGTGCAGGTGCCTGAGGAGTAGTACCACCAGCTCTAGCACCCCCAGAGCCAGTGTCTCCACCAACAACACCCTCAGAGCCTCCGGTACCTCCCGCAGGAACACCCCCAGACTCCGCAGCGACTGGCTGCAGAGACGAACGAGGAGGGAACTGTGGGACGGACGAGAAGCCAGGGGGTGAGGCGGGGCAAGGCCACCAACTCGAGGCAGCCGTGTCCTCCACAGGAGGGGCCTCCACACCCACACCCCCTGCACCCCCAGAGTCGGCGCCACCAGCTCCAGCAGCCCCAGTACCCGCACCCTCCGCACCTGCACCTCCCACACCCCCAGACACGACATGGACTGGGCGTTGCGGGGGGGACGACTGCGGAGTGATGTGAGACACATCTGAGGGGGCAGGACGCGAGGGGCGTGGGGGGGCTACCGGGGCGACTTGGGGGGGCTCATGGGTGAGGAAGAGCGGGGGGGGGGGGGGGGGGGGGGGGGGAGGAAGGGGGAGGGGGGGGGGGGGGAGGGGATTCCTGTAGTAACAGAACGACTCGTCGAAAGTGACGTCCTTAGAACTAAAGTATTGGGAGGTGACCGGGTCGTAGAACGCCCAGCCGGAGGCGTCTAGAGGTAAGCCAAGAAAGACGCAGGGACGTGTGCGAGCAGACAACTTGTTCGCGCCAGGGGCGCGAACGTAAGCCAGGGAGCCCCAGACTCGGTAGTCAGCTGCTACACCTCGAGACCCTGTCCAAAGGAAGACTGGCGTCACCCGTGGCCGTGCGTCACTGGGCCACAGGTTCAACTGGTGCGCAGCGTAGCGGACTGCCTGAGGCCACATGAACTGGGGGGCACCGGCATGGCACATGGAGGTCCGAGCGACCTCCATGACCAGGCCGATGCGTCGCTCGGCTACCCCGTTCTGATGTGGCGAGGCTGGTAGCGTGTAAGACTGGATGATCCCCCGACCCTGACAGAACGTCTCCAGACGAGTGGAAGAGAACTCACCACCACGGTCCAAGTGTAGGCGGAGCCCACACAGGCCTAGGGCGCCACCCCTCGCTATTATCCACGGCTCGAGGACGGTAGGCACGTCGGCCTTCCGTCGCAAGGGGAAAACCGTGGTGTAGCGGGAGTAGTCGTCCACCACAATCATGAAGTAGCGCTCTTGACGTGGGCCAAGGACCGGGGAGGGGCCCCAGACGTCCAAGTGCAGGGTCTGGAAGGGAGCAGTGGTAGGGGGGAACGAGGAGGAGTGAGGGGCAGCGCGCTGCCGACCCTCGACGCAAGGAGTACACTGCGGTGCAGGCGAGCAGGGAAACGGGGCAAGAGATGTGGGGAGACCAGAGACCAGACGGTGACGTACCATCCTACTGAGACGCGGGAAGGACGGGTGACCTAGACGGTGGTGCCAGAGGACCGACGGGTGAGTGAGGGACCTACAGTCACACGACACAGCTCCCACACTAGAACTCGCAGAGGCACCTAGGCTAGAAACTACACATGCACCAAGACTGGAATCAAAAGTCCCCACACGTGCAGCCGGCAAAGGTCCTAGAATATGCAGGTGCGACTCACCAGCTCCAACAACACTGTGGAGAAGACGAGAAAACCAGTGCGGTGGAATAGCGTTAGGTCCAAAACGCTAATGGTGGAGGTCGTCAAGGCTACTGTAGCAGTGGAGTGCGGAGTGTTCGGGACGCCAACAGGTAGTGCCAGCACCAGGGCCAGTCAGGATCCGGTATCCGCAAGGGCCGACGTCGCGCCCATTGCTGGCTGAGCCGCTGCTGGGGCCGGCACTCCTTGGACCCTCAGGTCCCCACTATTGGGAGTGCTGCAGCTGTTGTCGTTGCAGTTGGCTCTGCTGCTGTAGAACTCTAGTGGACGCCATGGTAGGCGCTAGAGACGGCCGAACGTGGTGGGGAGCAACTAGGAGTGGTCGAGTGCGGTTGGGTGCGGTCTAGTGCGGTTGGGTCCGGTAGGAGAGGCCAGGTACCGTCTGGTGTGGTCTAGTGCGGTGAAAACGGCTAGAAGCCGTCTGGTGCGGTGGGGAGTGGCTATCAGTGGTCAGGTATGGTCTGGTGCGGTGGAAAATGGCTAGAAGCTATCGGGTGCGGATGGGTGTGGTATAGTGCGGTTGGGTGCAGCTGGGAACGGCTAGGAGGGGTCGTGAGCGGTGGAGTGCGGTCGGGGTCAACGGGAGTTGTGTTTGGCCCTGTCCTCGCTTGGGCGGAGCCGACCTTGTGGTCGGGTGTGCGGGAGGTGCAGCCGACCTGCAGAAGTGGGCGAGCTGGTCGACGGGTTGGTCGCCCTGCACGGTGTCACTACGATGGCGCCGACTTTGGGAAGGCGCCGACTTCGGGAGGTCGGCTTGGGAGGTCGACCTGTGGAGGGCGTCGACTTGGTGACGCCGACATGGGGCAGCCGACTTGGTGTGGTCGGCTGACAGTTGGGCTGGTCGACCTGGAGCTGGTCGACCAGGAGCGTGGTCGACCTGGAGCTGGTCGACCAAGGGCGTGGTCGACTTGGTGCGGTCGACCGGAGGTGGTCGTCAACCGGGGTGGTCGACGGGCACGAGGAGAGGCTACTGGTCGACGTGGTTGCCCGGTCGACCAGGTTACCTGGGCGGCGGGGTTCAGCGGAGGAGCGCGACAGTCGCTCAGGTCGTTGTAGTCGACCAAGCCGTCGACCCCGGCGAAGGACGCCGACTCCTCCTCTGGCGGCAAAGGGCGAGGCGACAAGGAGGCGTCCTGCTCGCTGGTCGGCGTCGTGGAGCCGACCATCTCGCTGGCGCCGGAGGCCGGCGACGACTTCCAGGCGATGGCGGCAGCTGTGCAGGCGAACCCGGTGGTGGTCCTGCTCGACAGCGGCTGCTCGCACCACCTGATGGGGACCAAGGAGGTCTTCGTCGACTTGGGGCCGAGCGGCGACATCAAGCACGTGCGCGGTTTCAACGGGGCGCTGCAGGACGTCCAAGGCCGGGGCACAGTCGCCTTGCAAGAGGAGGCCGGGAATCAGGTGCTCATCCCCGACGTCCTTTACGTTCTGGGCGTGCAGGCGAACCTGCTGTCAGCCGGTCAGCTGAAGGAGAGCGGCGTCAAGCTGCAGGATGATGGCGACGGGATGCTGCTCGTCTCGGCGGCGGGAGACGTCCTCGGTCGGGCGACGTACACCGGCCGGGTCATCTGCACCGACCTTCGTCCCTGCTCGGCGAAGTCGGCGACGGCCACGACTGAGGTGGTGGCTCTGAGGGCGATTGTCTCGGCGACAAAGTCGACGCCGGCCAGGTGGCACGCAAGGCTTGCGCATGTCGGTGTCGACACCATCACGAGCTCGACGAAGCACGAGGTCAGGACGACGTCGAACTGTTAGAGCTCGACCCCGACATGCAGGCCGACCCCGAGCACCGTTGGGACATCGCAACGATGATGGTGAAAGAGGCGTTGGCGAGCTGGAAGGGCAAGGCGGTGAAGGCCGCCATGGACGAGGAGATCAGCAGTCTCGTCGGCATGGGCACGTGGGTGCTGGTCGAGCGGCCCCCCAAGGTGAACATCATGAAAAACCGGTGGGTGCTGATGACGAAGTACCGCATCGACGACACCATTGAGCGCGAGAAGGCGAGGCTGCGCGCCGGTGAGCAGCTACGTCACGCTGAGGATCTTCCTCAGCATCGTCGCCGTCCTCGACCTCAACCTGATGTAGCTCGACATGAAGAACGCCTTCTTGCAGAGCAAGCTCGACCATGTGCTGTACATGTATTAGCTAGACTACTACAACGATGGAACCGGCCGGGTGTGCAAGCTGTTGAAGAGCCTGTACGGGCTGAAGCAGTCACCGCTGTTGTTGTACAAAGCGCTCGTCGACGTGCTGATCGGCGCCGGCTGGAAGAAGAGCCAGGTCGACCACGCGCTCCACTTCAAGGTCGGCGGCGACAGTGTGGCCTGGTGGGTGCTGGTTTACGTCGACGACCTGCTTGCCGCTAGCACCAGCACCGCGATGCTGAAGGAGCTGAAGGAGCTGCTGGAGGCCGCCTTTGAGCTGCGCGAGATCTCGCCGGTGGAGAGGTACCTCGGGCTGGAGATCGTGCGCGACAGGCCGGCGAGGAAGATGTGGCTGCACCAGCAGGGCTACGCCAACAAGCTGCGCAAGCGGTTCGTCGATGAGGAGCAGACCGGGTGCACCCCGAAGACGCCGGTCTCCGTCGGCGCCTACGTCGAGCTGGCGTTCGACAACGAGGAGGCACAGGAGCGCCAGTAGGAGGAGTACCGGCAGAAGGTCGGATTGCTGCAGTTCGCGGTGACGACGACGAGGCCGGACATCGCCTTCGCCTTCAGCAAGCTGGGGAGCGGCCTCACGGTGAGGAGCGACCAGCACTGGCGCGAGGTCGACCGCTGCCTCGCCCACCTCGCCAACACTCGTTACATCGCCCTGGAGTTCGGCGGTGGACCTGAGTCGCTGAAGCTGGTCGGCTACGTGGACGTCGACGACACCGGCGACAAGCAGAACCAAACGAGCACGGGCGGCTACGTGTTCGTCTATGGAGGGGCCGCAGTCTCCTGGTCGAGCCAGCGCATCAAGTGCGCGACGCTGTCGTCGACCGAGTCGGAGTACGTATCGACCACCGAGTCCGGCAAGGAGGGACGCCGCCTTCGCTTCCTCCTTGCAAAGTTCCGGCTGCTGGACGCCGGGACGCCGACCATCCTTCGGGTGGACAACAAGTCGGCCATCATGGTCGCCGAGGGCTTGGGCATGTAGGGCAACCTCAAGCACATGGAGCGACGCTACGCCTGGCTGCAGCACATGATGAAGCGCGAGAAGTTTTCGCTAAAGTACATCCCGACCATCGGAGCTGGTCGACGGGTTGGTCGACCTGCACTGTGTCACTGCGATGGCGCCGACTTCGGGAGGGCGCCGACTTCGGGAGGTCGGCTTGGGAGGTCGACCTGTGGAGGGCGTCGACTTGGTGACGCCGACATGGGGCAGCCGACTTGGTGTGGTCGCCTGACAGTTGGGCTGGTCGACCTGGAGCTGGTCGACCAGGAGCGTGGTCGACCTGGAGCTGGTCGACCAGGGGCGTGGTCGACTTGGTGTGGTCGATCGGAGGTGGTCGTCGACCGGGGTGGTCGACGGGCACGAGGAGAAGCTGCTGGTCGACGTGGTTGCCCGGTCGACCAGGTTACCCGTGCGACGGGGTTCAGCGGAGGAGCGCGGCAGTCGCTCAGGTTGTTGTGGCGAGGCCAACCTCAGTGTGGTATCCCGAGGTCGACGTGGAGGGTCAGGTGCAAACGTGGGCCGTGGTCGGCATGGCGACTGCGCTGTGCGAGTGACGAGGCACAGCACGCCAACCAGCTGTGAGCACCTGCGAAGCGGGTGCGCTGCTGTCCTGCGGGTGCAACGCTGTGCAGCCGCCTTGCTGCAGTGTTGGCACGCCGTCGACCTGCAGCGTTGGGAGACCGCGACATTGCACTGCTGGAGCACGGTCGACCATGTCGTGGTGGAACGCAGTCGACCGTGTTGCGCTTGCGGTCGACCACCTTGCATGCTAGCATCTGATGTAGTCATTGTTGCCTTGCCATTGTGAACCATTGTTGTAAACTTGTGCTAGTGAAGCTCTTGCCGAATCTCCCCGTGAACGTGCGAGCAGTGAGAAGACAAGCTAACGACTAAGGAACGAACGCAGAGATCACCCCTAACACTCTGTGCCTTCCCCATAGAAGCTCCCGTTGTTTTAGTTATCTCCGCAGTCGGTTGCAGCTAGGAGGTTTCGTGAGCGGGGGGGAGGGGGAGGGGGAGGGGGGGGGGGGAGGGGGGGGGAGGGGGGGCTGTCAACATATATTTTATATGTGTTGTTTAGGTTAGTCTAGGTGTTACATTCATATTACCTACAGTTTGCTATATCTTGTTGTACCTTGTTTTTCCTTAGTCAATTCTCTTCACCCGTAAGTCTCTCGGCATGGTATAGAACTAGAACGTCCTATGGGCCCACCTCCCCGTAGCGCCCTAATGCCCGAAGCGCCCTAATGCCTGAAGCGCCCCGTCATCTCACTAGTTCGCGCGTCACCCGTCTTGCCTCGAGCGCGCCACCCGTTTTGCCCCGCTCGCGTCACCCGTTTTTTGGCCCGCGCCACACTCGTTCTGCCCCGCGCGTTGCTCGCCAGCCCGCTAGCGCGCAGTCGTAGGCGTAGCCGCAGCCGCGCACAGCCGTAGCCGTAGGCGCACGCAGTCGTAGCCGCACGCACACGCGCACGCAGCCACACGAGCAGCCGCGCGCGATGGCCCGCACAGCAACATGCGCATCCGCTCGCTCGAACGCACGCGCAGCAGCTCGTGCAGCCCGCGCGCCGCCCCACGTGCCCCAAACGCTCCCCTAGCCCGCCGCCCCAAACGTTCCCGCTGCCCCAGCCAGATCTGCCACCCCACCTGTACTCGTGCTAGACACCCACCCCCATGAACCCCACAGAATCGCACAGAACCACACCGAACCGTACAGAACCGCACAGAACCGCACAGAACAGCACCCGCTGCCCCACCTGTACTAGTCAGAGCTGCCCCCACGACCTGAATCCTCCGCCTCACGCGCTAGACCCGTATCCAGCCACCCCAGCCAGACCAGCTGCCCCTGCCCGTAACCAGCCACCCCACCTGTACTCGTGCTAGACCCCCCCCCCCCCCCCCCCCGTCACCGCACAAAACCGCACCGAACCGTACAGAACCGCACTGAACCGCACAGAACCGCACCGAACCATACAGAACCACACAGAGCCGCACAGAACCGCACAGAACAGCTCCCGCTGCCCCATCTGTACTTGTCAGAGCTGCCCCCACGACCTGAAACCTCCGCCTCAAGCGCTGAAACCCGCCACCAGCAGCACCTGTAGCAGCATAGGCTGCCCCCAGCGCACCAGCAGCAGCTTAGGCTACCGCCAGCACACCAGCAGCAGCTTAGGCTGCCCCCACAAGAACCACCAGCAGCATAGGCTGCCCCCAGCGCACCAGCAGCAGCTTAGGCTGCCCCCAGTAGAACCAACAGCAGCATAGGCTGCCCCCAGCGCACCAGCAGCAGCATAGGCTGCCCCCAGCAGAACCAGCAGCAGCATAGGCTGCCCCCAGCGCACCAGCAGCAGTTTAGGCTGCCCCCAACCGAACAAGCAGCAGTTTAGGCCCACCTACCAGAACTACCCCCCGTTTCTAGCTTCTCACATGGCGTGTACTAGTGTTCTACAGCAGCAGGGCCAGCTGCAGCACTCGCGGCAGTGGGGACCTGCGGGTCCAAAGTGTAGCGCCCCCAGCAGTGGCTCAGCTAGCAGTGGGCAAGACGTCGGCCCCTGCGGGTACCGGGCCCTGACAGGTCCTGGTGCTGGCACCATCTGCTGGAGTCCTGACCACTCTAGGTCCCACTGCTACCGTTGCCTTGATGACCTCCACCGTGAGCGCTTTGGTCCCCACGCTATTACACCGCACTGGTCATCGCGTCTCCGCCAGCGCACTGCTGCACTAGTTGAGTCTTACCTACCTTGTCTAGGACCTTTCCCGACTTCACGAGTAGAGACCTGTGTTTCCAGTCTTGGTGCGTGTGTAGTTTCCAGTCCAGGAGTCTCTGAGGGTCTTTGTTTGGGAGCTGCAGCTACCACTAGTCTAGCACCAGCCTTTGTCGCTGCCTCGAGTGCGACCTCACAAACTGCACCGCTTTCCTTCACCCTAGACTCTAGAGCGTCCAGCTGTTTCTTTCACTGTACTGACCTGACGCTACTGCGCACTCCAGTCACTGTCGCCTTAGCTTACCCCACAGTGGGACCTCTCGTAGCTCACTACACCACCACTGTCCCGTGTCTGGCGACTCCCTCTGGGTTTCTCACAAGTTACTACACCCCCTCGTTCTCTTGGAACCTGGTGGGTGTCAGTCACCTCCACGACCTAGGAGTAGTCACTACTTTCCCACTGGACGGGTCTGTTGCCTCCTGCACAGGCGGAGCCACTGGGGCGCCTCTGGCCACTTTCCACGGGGAGCTGGGCTCTGGTCTGTACTCACTACACACTGGGTCCCACCACAATTGGTCAGGTCAGGTCAGGTAGCTGCTGTGTCGTGCGATTGTCGGTCACTCACCCACCCGTCGGTCCTCTGGCACCACCGTCTAGGTCACCCGTCGTTCCCACGTCTCAGTAGGATGGTACGTCACCGTCTGGTCTCAGGCCTCCCAGAGTCGCTTGCCCCGCTTCCTCGCTCGCCTCTGCCGCCGTGCACTCCTTGCGTCGAGGGTCGGCAGCGTGCTGCCCCTCACTCCTCCTCGTTCCCCCCCACCACGGCTCCCTTCCAGACCCTGCACTTGGACGTCGGGGGCCCCTCCCCGGTCCTTGGCCCACGTCAGGAGCGCTACTTCCTGATTGTAGTGGAAGACTACTCCCGCTACACCACGGTTTTCCCCTTGCGACGGAAGGCCAACGTGCCTACCGTCCTCGAGCCGTGGCTACTAGCGAGGGGGGGCGCCCAGGGCCTGTGTGGGCTCCGCCTACACTCGGACCGTGGTGGTGAGTTCTCTTCCACTCGTCTGGAGACGTTCTGTCAGGGTCGGGGGATCATCCAGTCTTACACGCTACCAGCCTCGCCGCAGCAAAACGGGGTAGCCGAGCGACGCATCGGCCTGGTCATGGAGGTCGCCCGGACCTCCATATGCCATGCCGGTGCCCCCCACTTCCTGTGGCCTCAGGCAGTCCGCTACACCGCGCACTAGCTGAACCTGTGGCCCATTGACGCACGGCCACGGGTGACGCCGGTCTTTCTTTGGACAGGGTCTCGAGGTGTAGCAGCTGACTACCGAGTCTGGGGCTCCCTGGCCCACGTTCGCGCTCCTGGCACGAACAAGTTGTCTGCTCGCACACGTCCCTGTGTCTTCCTTGGTTTCCCCCTCGACACCTCTGGCTGGGTGTTCTACGACCCACTCACCTACGAGTTCTTCGGTTCCCAGGACGTCACTTTTGACGAGTCGGTGTGTTACTACAGGAGTCGTCCCCACCGAGGTTCTGAGGCCTTTTCCCTCCCGCTGTTCCTCACCCCGGTGCCCCCCCCCAGTCGCCTCGGTAGCCCCCCCCCCCCTTCACGTCCAGCCTCGACAGGTGTGTTGCACGTCACGCCGCAGTCGTCTCCCCCGAAGCGTCTGTTCCCTGATGCGTCTAGGGGTGCAGGAGGTGCAGCTGCGGAGGGTGAGGGTACTGGGGCTGCTAGAGCTGGTGGTGCCGGCTCTTGGGTGCAGGGGGTGTGGGCGTGGAGGCCACCCCTGTGGAGGACACGGCTGCCTCGAGTCGGCGCCCTTGCCCTGCCTCACCCCCTGGCTTCGCGTCCGTCCCACGGTTCTTTCCTCGTTCGCCTCTGCGGTCGGTTACTGCGGAGCCTGGGGGTGTTCCTGCGGGAGGTACTGGAGGCAGTGAGAGGGCCGCTGGCGGAGGTTCTGGTTCTGGGGGTGCTGGAGCCGGAGGCACGGGTACTGCGACGCCTACACCGCGCACTGTACGTTTCTTGACCCGTGTGCAGTGTCTAGACCGGTTGGAGAGGGAGGAGCGGGAGCACTTTGAGAGGGCACGACAGCAGCAGCAGCAGCAGCAGCAGCAGGCGCAGTCTTAGTCGCAGTGTCTGGAGAGAGTAGAGGAGGAGCCACCGCCATAGCAGGAGAGAGTAGAGGAGGAGCCGCGACTGCAGCAACAGGTGCAGTTGCAGCCACAGCAGGAGAGAGTAGAGGAGGATTCACGTCACTATAGGAGAGGGTAGAGCAAGAGTCCCGGCCGCAGCAGCAGGTGCAGCTTCCGCCGCAGCAGGAGAGGGCAGAGGAGGAGCCACAGGAGCAGGTGTAGTCACAGCAAGAGAGAGTAGAGGAGGAGTCACGTTTGCAGCTGGAGAGAGTCGAGCAGGAGTCCCGTCTGCAGCAGTAGGTGCAGCTGCAGCCGCAGCAGGAGAGAGCAGAGGAGGAGTCACAGGAGCAGCAGCAGGGACAGGTGCTGTCGCGGCAAACGCCAGAGGAGGCGGAGCAGCTGCGGCGGCGCGACCTGCTCGACCCAGCACCGGCACGGTTTGTTCGTGGTTCCCTACCGTCCCCTCCTGTTCCCCCTGTCGAGTCCCTTTCCTCGTCCCCGTGGACTCGTCGTTCTCCCCTCAGTCGTGCTGTGTCTCCACAGCCCCGTCGGTCTCGTTACCGTGGAGACGGCCCGTTTCACCTCGTTCTCCGCTCTCGTGTTCCACCTCCTCTGGTCCTTCCACATCCTCCTGAGTCGTCGCTCATTGTGTTTCCCGACCCGTTGTCCGACTACCTCCGTGCCTCTTGTCATGTCGTCACCCGTGTTTTGTCCGCGTTGGTTACTCACTCGACTGCACCTCTGTCGTCTCTCTCAGCTCTTGTTACCACTGTCGTTGGCTTTGCCTCTTCCCATCTCCTTGACTACGCCGCTCACCTAGTGAGTGGCCCTTCTCGTTCTCCATCGTCTTGGGGTGCTCATGTCTTTCCCCTGGAGGTCCTGGAGGACAGGAAGTTCAAGCTTGGTTTCCTTGCGGCCGCTGTTCCTCATCTCTATGCCATGCTGCTTGCCCCCGAGGGGGATCCAGACGCTCTTGACATCCCGATCCCTCGCAATCACGCTGAGGCGGTCTCGGGACCTTGGGCCTCGTACTGGATAGCAGCTGAGTAGGCAGAGATGGCATCTTATAGGTCCACAGACACCTACGTTGACGCCGTCCCACCACCTGGGACCAACGTCGTCAGTGGCCGGTGGCTCTACAAGGTGAAGCGGTCACCTGGATCACCACCAGTGTTCAAGGCGCGATATGTGGCGAGAGGCTTCAGTCAGCGAGAGGGGGTAGACTTCTTCCAGACCTTCGCTCCTACCCCGAAGATGACTACTCTTCGGGTGTTGCTGCATATTGCTGCCCAGCGCGACTACGAGTTACACTTCTTGGACATTTCCACCGCGTTCCTTCAGGGGAGCCTGCACGAGCAGATCTGGCTGCGTCGCCCGTATACGGCCTGCGCCAGGCTCCACGTGAGTGGCACGACACACTTCGCTCGACCCTTGCAGCGCTTGACTTCTTTCCGTCGTCTGCCGACCCGTCACTGTTCATCCTAGTTTACGTTGACGACCAGATCTTCGCCACTCCCGACCGACGCGCGCTGGCCTCCGTGAAGGAGGAACTGCAGAGGAGACACACTTGCACTGACCTTGGTGAGCTGCAGCGCTACCTTGGCCTGCAGATCACCAGGGACAGGGCAGCTCGCACCATTACGTTGACGCAGTCGCATATGGTCCAAGCAGATCCTCACGCGGTTTCGCTTCCCGTTCTCCAAGGTACAGCTCACCCCTCTTGCTGTGGATCATGGGCTCACGGCTCCACCTTCGGACGAGTCATTGGAGTCCAGTGGTCCATATCCTGAGTTGGTGGGTTGTCTCATGTACCTGATGAACTGTACTCGCCTAGACCTAGCTTACCCTCTTAGCGTCCTTGCACGCTTTGTTGCGCCTGGGAGACACCGGCCGTCCCACTGGTACACTGCTAAGAGGGTGGCGAAGTATGTGGCGAGAGGCATGGAAGCAGCCAGTTACACTCACAGGTTACTCGGACTCGTCGTGGGCCGACGACGCGGAGACGCGTTGGTCTACACAGGGGTACTCCTTTAGCCTCGGGACAGGTGTTGTTTCGTGGCGGTCGACTCGGGCATCGTCCGTCTCCGGTTCCAGCTGTGAGGCAGAGGTATACGCTGCGGCCATGGCCGCTCAGGAGCTTCGCTGGTTGTCGTTTCTCCTCACCGACCTTGGTGAGCGGCCTCGCTCTCCCCCAGTCTTGTTCGCCGACAACAGGTCTGCTGTCCTGTTGTGTGAGGAGCCGCGACCGGTTGGGAAGGCGAAGCACATCCAGCTTCGTTACTTCCTTATCCGTGAGTTGCAGCAGAGTGGCCAGGCTCGTGTCGTCCATGTGGTCTCTGAGTGAAACACTGCAGATATCTTCACCAAGGCGTTGCCACCTTGTGACCACCAGCGTTTCTGCACCCAGCTTGGCCTTGTGTCGGCCCGTCCCCACTTGCTTACGTAGAGATGCTTTGTCCTGCTTGTGTTGTACTCTTGCATCTCATTCTATTTGCTATATACCTGCATGTGGACTGGCCTTGTGGCCCTTTTCTTGCTCTCGGAGTGTGTGGTGACTTTGAGCTCCACCCTGAGATTTGTCTTGTTCTTGTGGACTGGACTTGTGACCCTTGCTTATTCTTGCTGACTGGTCATGTGACCCTTGCTTGCTCTCAGACTGTGTGTGTCCTTAAGACCCACCCTGAGATATGTGTTGTTTTTCACAGGCTTACAGTCACCTAAACTATGGGGGTGTATCAATATATATTTTATATGTGTTGTTTAGGTTAGTCTAGGTGTAACATTCATATTACCTAGGGTTTGCTATATCTTGTTCTACCTTTTTTTTCTTTAGTCAATTCTCTTCACCCGTAAGTCTCTCGACAGGGGCTGCGGTTGGCGCTTGCTGGCTGCAGCCTATGCTGTTGCTGGTGCTGCTGCCGGCAGCCTAAGCTGCTGCCGATGCGCTGGCGGTTGTCTGGGCACTTCTGGTGCTGGCTGGCGGCGATGTAGGCTGCTGGCGCTCGCTGGCGGCGGCCTACACTGCTGCTGGCGGCGGGCTACGGGCGGGCATTAGTCCGTGCGTGCATCTACACGCGCGTGCGTGCAGTTGCGTGCGCGCTTGCGTGCGGGCTGCGCGCGCGGCTGTGCGGGGTGCGTTCAGGGGTGCGGGGCGGCGGATAGCGAGCGGGTGGCGGGGTGGTTACAGGACGACCGGAGGGGACCCACGGCTGGTCCTGCAAGCGTGAGATTCGGTGGGCCCGCGGGGGCCTGTCTAGGTCACGACGTGGGGGGGACCCGCGGGGGTCTCTCTAGCGCGATATTTGGTGGACCCTCATGTCAAATTGCATTTGTTATCTCTAGGCTGTAGTGGGGCATACTCTAAGGAGTACAACACATTAGGTCATTCCTAGTACTTGTACTCATGCTTGCCTACTAGTCAATCATTCCTACGTTCCATTTCTGACATGGTAACAGAGCAGGTCCCTCCGTACGTACTGCCCCAGGAGCTGCTGCCGTCGCGCGCTGCCCTGCTCGCCGCGCGCTACTGCCCTGCCCTGCCCAGCGCTATCGTGCTGCCTTGCCCTGCGCTGCCCTGCCGCGCGCTGCCCTGCTGCCGCGCGTGCTGCGCTTCTGCCCGTACTGCCCTGCTCGCCGCGCGCTGCCCTGCTCGTCGCGCGCTGCCCTGCTCGCCGCGCGCTGCCCTGCTCGCCTCGCGCTTCCCTGCTCCCCGCGCGCTGCCCTGCTCGCCGCGCGCTGCCCTGCTCACCGCGCGCTGCCCTGCTCGCCGCGCGCGACCTGCGCCACGCACGCGCGCAGCTTGCGCCCTGCCCGCACGCGCGCTGCCTACGCGCGCTCTGCCCGCACGCGCGCTGACCACGTGCGCTCCGCCCGCACGCGCGCTGACCACGCGCGCTGCCTACGAGCGCCCTGCCCGCACGCGCGCTGCCTACGCACGCCCTACCCTGCTGCCCGCGCCCTGCTGCCCTGCAGCCCGCGCGCCGCCCTGCCCTCCAGCCTGCGCACTGCCCTGCCCTGCAGCCCGCGCGCTGCCCTGCCCTGCTGCCCGCACGCTGCCCTTCCCTGCAGCCCGCACGCCGCCCCGCCCTGCAGCCCGCGCATTGCCCTGCCCTGCAGCCCGCGCGCCGCCCTGCCCTGCAGCCCGCGCGCTGCACTGCCCTACAGCCCGTGCGCTGCCCTGCCACTAAAGCGACTACCGCTACTGCTACAGCTGCAACTACAGCGGTCGCTTCTGACGCCCTTGCGCCGCTGCTACTGGCTGCCACTGCCTCTCATTGCCACTATCACAATCGTAGCAGCGTCTGGCGGTGGACAGCAGGATCAGTGTCAGTCGGAGACTCTATCACCGCAGCAGCTTCGCGGGTGGGTTATTCAGCGAGGCCGTCCTGGTGGTGGAGGTTATGGTTTCATGCGTGCTGGCGTTACTGGACAGCAGCGGCGGTCTCGTCGCCAGGAGACTCTCTCGCCACAGCTGCTTTGTGAGTGGGTTATTCAGCGAGGCCGTTCTGGTGGTGGAGGTTATGGTGCTGGAGGTACCGGACAGCAGCAGCAGCAGCGTCAGCAGGAGACCCTCTCACCGCAGCAGCCTCGCGAGTGGGTTTCTCAGTGATGCGTCCCTGGTAGTGCAGAGGCTACTAGTTTAGGTGCTGCTACTTTAGGTGCTACTGAGCGTGCTGCCGCTCTAGGTGCTAGTGCGTCTGCTGCCACAGGTGCTAGTGAGTCTGCTACTAGTTAGTGTGCTGCCTCAGCTGAGGCCCTGCACACTTTCACGCTTGACTCTGGTGCGTCTCGTTGCTTCTTTCATGATTGCACCACAGTCACACCACTCGCTGCACATGTCCCAGTCTCACTGGCTGACCCCTCTGGGGGCCCCGTCGTCGCACGGGCCTCCACTGTCCTCCCGTGTCCGGCAGTCCCCTCCGGCTCTCTTTCAGGTCTCCACCTCCCCTCGTTCTTGACGAACTTGGTGAGCAACGCAGTCCTTCAGGATGTATGGGTTGATGCCTTTACCCCTGGAGGGCAGCGTGTAGCGATCTGTACGTGCTCCTGGACTGGCCGTCACCTTGCTACGTTCACTCGGCAGCCTGGGTCCAGTCTGTACACCCTGACCACTGCGTCTGCACAGGTGGCTGCGTCAGGTCAGGTGGCTGCGTCGAGTCAGGTGTCTGCGTCTGGTCAGTTCGCTGCGTCGTGCTCGTGTCGGGTACTCTCCCACCAGACTCTCCTCTGGCACCACCGACTCGGTCACCCCTCTATGCCGCGTCTACGCAGCATGCACTCCCGTCTCCTTGTCTCTGGCCTTCCCAGGTCCCTGCCCCCCCTCCCGCGCTCTCTTGCCCCGCCGTACCTTCCCTGCGTCGAGGGGCGGCAGCGCGCCGCTCCTCACTCCTCCTCGTTTCCTCCAACCACTGCTCCTCTGCAGACTCTCCACTTGGACATGTGGGGCTCGGCCCCGTCCGTGGGACGGACCATGAGCACTACTTCTTGCTGGTTGTTGACGACTACACGCGCTACACCACGGTTTTCCCCTTGCGCAGCAAGGCAGAAGTCCACGGTGTTTTGATCCCCTGGATCCACGCTACTCGTCGCCAGCTACGCGAGCGGTTTCGGCGGGACCTCCAGTCCTGCGTCTGCACTCTGACAGGGGCGGTGAGTTCTCTTCCGGCCTCCTTGCGGAGTTTTGTCGAAACGAGGGCATCGTCCAGTCGTTCACGCTTCCGGCCTCTCCGCAGCAAAATGGGATTGCTGAGCGTTGCATTGGCTTAATCATGGAGGTTGCTCGTACCTCCATGATCCATGCGGCGGCTCCCCATTTTCTGTGGCCATTTGCGGTCCGATACGCAGCGCATCAGCTCAACCTCTGGCCCCGTGTCTCTTTGCCAGAGACCTCGCCCACACTCCATTGGACGGGAGAGGTTGGCGATGCGTCGGCGGTTCGGGTCTGGGGCGCGCTCTCCCTTGTCCGCGATACCACCGCAAACAAGCTCTCCCCTCGCACTCTCCGTTTCGCCTTCCTGGGCTTCCCCACCGACGCCCCACCGTGGCAGTTTTACCACCCTGCCTCGCGTCGAGTCCTGTCCTCCCAGGACGTCACCTTTGACGAGTCTGTCTGTTTCTACAGGCTCCACCCGCACGCGTCCCACCCGGTCCCCCTGGCGCCTCTCTTCCTGGCACCAGTTCCCCCCCCGGTAGACCCCCTCCCCCCACAGGGTCCTGCTCCCTCAGGTGTGTCTCAGGTAGACCCACCCCCCTTGGTTGAGCCTTTGGTGGTCTCCTCTGACACCTCTGGCCCGGCTGAGGGGGGTGACCCCGCCGCTGACGACACGGCGGCCACTCGTCACTCTCCACGCTTGGAGACCCCTCCTGGTTTTCCGCCTCGACCGTCTTCGCCGCCTCTGCAGCCTGTAGCTGTGCACACTGGTGCTGCTGGGGGTGGTGACACTGGGGGTGAGGACTCTGGAGGTGCTGGTCCTGGGGGTGCTGAGACTGGGGGTGAGGATTCTGGGGGTGCTGAGACTGGGGGTGAGGGTTCTGGGGGTGCTGCCTCTGGGGGGCTGCGATTCCTAGTGTTGGTGGGGCCGTGGGTGCTCCTGCTGCAGGTCGTGGCGCTGGCCAGCAGCAGCCGCCTAGTCGACTCGAGACGCCCTCACCGCAGCAGCTTCGTGAGTGGGTCGTTAGGCGAGGCCGCTCTGGTGCTGGAGCTTGGAGTTTTACAGGTCCTGGAGCTGCTGGTGCTGGAGGTACTTCTGGAGGTGCTACTAGTGCTGGAGGTGCTGCTGGTGCTGGAGGCGCTGGAGCTGGAGGTGCTGGAGCTGCTGGCAGTTGAGGTGCTAGAGCTGCTGGTCCTGGAGGTGCTGGAGCTGGAGGTACTGGAGGTGCTGGAGGTGCTGGAGCTGCTGGCACTGGAGGTGCTGGTGCTGCTGGTGCTGGAGGTGCTCGTACTAGAGGTGCTGGAGCTGCCGGAGCTGGAGGTGCTGGTGCTGCTGATGCTGGAGGTGCTGGAGGTGCTGCTGGTGCTGGAGGCGCTGGAGCTGGAGGTACTGGAGGTACTGGAGGTGCTGGAGCTGCTGGTCGTGGAGTTGCTCGTACTAGAGGTGCTCGAGCTGTCGGAGTTGGAGGTGCTGGTGCTGCTGGTGCTGGAGGTGCTGGAGGTGCTGCTGGTGCTGGAGGCGCTGGAGCTGGAGGTCCTGGAGGTGCTGGAGCTGCTGGAGCTGCTGGCACTGGAGGTGCTAGTGCTGGAGGTACTGGAGCTGCTGACGGTACGGGTACTGCGCCGCGCCGACCGTTTTTCTACCCGCAGCCGCAGTCGTCACTGCCACCGCCTGACTCGGCCCTTCGCCAGGTTCTTAGTCTCCCGTCTTCCACTGGCCTCACTCCACCTCTCTTGTTTCCACCGTCTGCCCCGTCTCAGACACAGTTGCCGCTTGGCTCCCCACTGCCTGCTCCTTCTCCCTACATTGAGCTGCCAGACTCCCTGACTGAGCGTCAGGAGCCTGAGTCTCGTGCCTCCACACCTGTTCATGCTCGTCGTGTCGCCCGTCCTCGTCCTCCTGCTGTCCGAGGCACTTACGTTATGGCACTTCATCCTTCCTCTGTTCCACAGCGTGTTGCCCTGCCGTCTCCTCCGGCGTCCTCTCTTCCTGACGTTCCTGACCCTGAGTCCGACCTTGCTCGTGCTGCCAGTCCTACTGCCACTCGCCATCTCGCCATTGTCGCCACTGACCCTTCCTTTGAGTCTACTGCTGCGTTTGCCCTAGTCACTGAGCTAGTCGACTTTGCTACTACCCGTCGTCTCGACTACGTCGCGAGTCTTGTTACTGAGTCTGAGTTTGTCTGTCCTCCGCCCCTCGGGGGTGAGCCTGCCCTTAGCAGTGACGTCCTTGAGGACATGCAGTTTGAGCTTGAGTGTCTTGCGGCCGCTTTACCTCGTTTCACATCCATGCTGCTTTGCCCTGAGGGAGACCCGGATGCACTTGACATCCCTACCCCGCGCTCTGACGCTGAGGCGATCGTGGGTGAGTACTCCTCTCAGTGGCAGATAGCCATGGACGCAGAGATGGCTTCCTGGAAGTCCACAGGAACCTACGTGGACGAGGTTCCTCCTCCTGGGGCGAACATAGTCGATGGCATGTGGATTATCATAGTGAAGCGACCGCCGGGTTCTCTGCCTGCCTTCAAGACGCGTTACGTTGCTCGAGGCTTCAGTCAGCGTCAGAGGGTCTACTTCTTCCAGACCTTCTCCCCTACCCCGAAGATGACTACTCTTCAGGTGTTGCTGCACGTTGCAGCACAGCGTGACTACGAGCTGCACTCCCTCGACTTCTCCACAGCTTTCTTGCAGGGCAGCCTTCACGAGGAGATCTGGCTGCGTCGCCCACCAGGCTTCATTGGGTCCTTTCCTGAGGGTACCCAGTGGAGCCTCCGGCGGCCAGTCTACGGTCTTCGCCAGGCGCCCCGCGAGTGGCACGACACACTGAGGATGACACTTGCGGCTCTTGGGTTTCCCCCTTCCTCTGCTGACATGTCGCTGTTTCTACGCACCGACACTTCTCTGCTGCCGTTCTACGTTCTCGTGTACGTCGACGACTTGGATTTTGCTACTGCTGACACTGAGGCACTGGCCCTAGTGAAGGCGGAGCTGCAGGAGAGACACACCTGCACTGACCTGGGTGAGCTGCGGAGCTATCTTGGCTTGCAGATCACCCGGGGCACAGCACGGCGCACCATCACCCTGACTCAGTCACACATGGGGCACCAGGTCCTTCAGCGCTTCGGCTTCACGTGGTCCTCGCCACAGCCCACTCCTCTGCCTACAGGCCACTCGCTGTCAGCTCCACCTTCGGACGAGTCCGTAGAGCCGAGTGGTCCGTATCCAGAGCTTATGAGTTGCCTTATGTACCTGATGACGTGCACACGACCTGACCTTGCGTACCCTCTCAGCCTCCTGGCTCGCTACGTGGCTCCCGGTAGACACCGAAAGGTGCACTGGGAAGCTGCTAAGAGGGTACTGCGTTACTTGTGCAGTACATCGGGCATGGGGCTTGTGCTTTGAGGACAGGACTCAGTGGTACTTACAGGTCACTAAGACGCGTCCTGGGCCAACGACCAGGCGACTCAGTGGTCGTCACAGGGTTACACCATCAGTCTTGGCTCTGGTTCTGTCTCGTGGAGGTCCACTCGTTCGTCTTCTGTGCTTGGTTCCAGCTGTGAGGTCGAGATCTACGCTGGGGCTATGGCTGCACAGGAGCTACGCTAGCTGACCTACCTGCTGACCGACTTGGGGGAGCGGCCTCGTTTTCCTCCAGTTCTGTACCAAAGCCATGATTGCCTTGTGTCAGGAGGAGCACAGAAGGAAGCACATTGCTCTTCGTTACTTTCTTGCTCGGGAGCTGCAGCAGCGTGGTCAGCTGCGCCTTGTTTACGTGGCCTCTTGGGCCAACGCTGCTGATGTCTTCACCAAGGCCCTTGGGTCTGGTGATCATCAGCGTTTCTGCACTGCTCTAGGCCTTGTGCCTACTCTGCCTCACCTGCTGGTTGCTTGACCTTTTCTTGTACTGTGATCTATATATATATACCTGCATGCTTGCTCTTGCTATGTTGTGATCACTGTACTGCTTGTGCTTTTATAACTCTGCATGTGAACTGGCCTTGTGGTCGCTTGCTTGTGCTCAGAATGCGTGGTGATCTTGAGATCCACCCTGAGTTTTGCTTTGTTTTGTTCTCTTGCTTGGCTGGTCTTGTGACCGTCCGTTGTGTTTGCTATCCCCCACTTTGCCTATGGGGGTGTGTCAAATTGCATTTGTTATCTCTAGGCTGTAGTGGGGCATACTCTAAGAAGTATAACACATTAGGTCATTCCTAGTACTTCTACTCATGCTTGCCTAATAGTCAATCATTCCTACGTTCTATTTCTGACACCTCATGGGCCTGTCTAGGTTGCGACGTGGGGGGACCCGCGGGGGTCTCTCTAGCATGCGATTTGGCGGGCCCGCGGGGGCCTGTCTACGTCGCGCCGTGGGGGGGGACCTGCGAGGGTCTCTCTAGCGCGTGATGTGTCGGGCCTGTCTAGGTCGCGACTTGCGAGCTGTTGGGATACGGGGCGTGCGGGGCGTCGGGGCGTACGGGGGGCTGCGGGGTGACGGGGCGCTCTGGGCTGAGGGGTGACGGGACGCGCTGGGCTGCAGGGGGATGGGGCGCGCAGGGCTGCGGGGTGACGGGGGGTGACGGGGCACCTTATAGGACGGGGCACGCTAGGGGACGAGGCGCGGGGAGCACTAGGGCGCTACGGGCAAGGGCGGCGATCTAGCGGTGAAACCCTAAAACGAGCGAGTAACGGGCGGGACTGGGGCGGGACGCTATGGGAGACGGAGTGCGGAGCTTGTCAGAGTGAGGAGCCTGCCCAGTGAGGAGCCTGCCAAAGTGAGGAGCCTGCCAGACTCTGCAGCATGATACGGCTTGCACTCATGGCTGACGTGACTCTTCGCCAGGGCTGTCGCTAGCAGATTTTTTTTTTTCTGATTGTTTGCTAATCAGACAGGTTTTTTTGAATTAATCTGATTTTTCAGTCGCATCAGACATGTCTAATGCCCGGGGGGGGCGTCTGATGCATCAGGCGTCCTCAGATCCTAGGGAGAACCCTGATCTACGCGCAGTGCAAATTGTGTTTCAGCTCGATTTGATTAACAAAGTAAGCATAAAAACACGTGCCTTTTCATATTTGAATAAGGCTTCATGTAGGTAACACCCGTTGGTGTAAGCTTACACTTCCCCCAAAGTTGAACACTCCCATAAAGAAGAGTAATTATTGGTACATCCAGGGTGTACTATGGTGGGTGTTAGGGTATTACGTTGAAGAAAGACGGCACTATGATTGTCGTATGAGGATGAGAAGTTTGAGATAAAATGTTGCGGAAAAAGTGTTTTCTTGAGTTTGGTATACGTTTGCATACGGTATAAGATTGTATATTCCATGTTGTGCTCTGATGTGTCAACTATTATGTACAGAATCTAGAACAGATAACCACAACGTATATGAGAGGAAGGACAGTACATTACAATCAAAACTCGATGTGGCACTTAAGAGGGATGGTATTTTGGCGGGAACATTGGTATGGCTGGTTGGCTTCGGTTTTGAACCTCAAAGTTCGGAGGCAGATTCAAGGTTCTCTCCGAGCCTTGCTCATAGGTGTGGACTCACAACTAAATCCAAACCAGAGAGCTGCCCAAACAAACCACCGCTTCTTCGAACCAACCGACACAGCTGCGCAAAAATTGCCCACCAGCAGCACCAGCGACAACATCGGGTACGGGCAGCCTCGTGAAATTTGCTTGGGCACAAGTCGCACTGCTTTGGAAACATCCGACGATCGAGGGTGTCTGAAAAGAGTTGAAATGGTTCTCAAAACCCTACTTAACCGTTCTATCATGAGCCCAAACTGCTTTGCATACAAATGCGCAACACCCGCCTTTCCGTGGCTGCGGTGTTCCACTTTTCCCTCCCCAAGCCGAGCAGCCCAAGCCTCGAGTCTGTCTCTCTCCACGTCTCGCTGCTCCTGTGACCAGCAGCACACCCGCCAACACCAGCCGCTAATCTGCCTTCAAATCCACCACGCAAACCTCGTTTCACTCACAGCTCCTTTCAACTCTTGTTGCTACTACAATGCTGGTCGTGGTTGTTCTGTTGATTGCCTCATCCCTCCAGTTCGACATGGCCTCAGTCTACCCTTCGTTTGTTTCCGCGCTTAGCTTCTGGAAGAATAGCGAGAAACAGGCGAAGTCATGCCTTCAGCGTGTGAGCTGCAACAGCAGCACGAATCTGATTCTCCCACCCAACGCTGCAGCGCCAATGCTGCTCGAGTTGCCGCCGGATGCTGCAGCCTTGTATGTTGCAGCTTCGAATGCTGCAGCCTTGTATGTTGCAGCTTCAGATGTTGCCGATTCGGATGCTGCCGCTTCGGATGCTGATGTCTCCGATGCTGCAGCTTCGAATGCTGCGGGAGCGTCGCATGTTGAAGCATCGCATGCTGATGCGGCGGATGTTGCAGCTTCGAATGCTGAACCATCCGATCCTGCAGCTTCGGAACTGACGAATCCTGCAGCGCAGGATGCCGCATCGTCGAATGCGAGATTGTCGGATGCAGCAGTCTCTATCGTTGTAGCAGCGCATGTCGCAGCATCAGACCCGCTCGTTTCAGCTCCACCGGCACGATCATCGGCGGCTTGCGCCAAGTCAGTAATTACGGTCGCACCGTCGCGCATCCCAAATCCGAGCAAGGGAGCAGCGATTAGGAGGCGAGTGGAGGGAACGACACTGATTCCCAGGCCTAGATGTGCCGCACCGCACAGGGAGGTGAGGGGAGTGGAAGTTGAAGCTGCAGGCAAGCGGCCTCGCAGGACGTCCAAGGCCGTGCCGGCTGCAATCCCACGCCGGCCATGGCGCCCTTGACTGGCTATCACTGAAATTCCTGGAAATAAAAAACAAGGCTATCAAATGAAAAAAAAAGGCTACCACTGAAATTCCTGAAAATAACAAAAATGAAGAAAATGGAGGTTGAAAAGAGGAGAGCTTGGGGTATGAAATGGAGGGATGGCATAAAAGGCATGTGAAAGCAGCGGAGCACAGCACAGCAACACGCGCCGAGAGCACCGACTGGGGGATGGGTGTGGTGTGGATGGGGAACACGGTGGCACTACCCTTTTTTGCACCCTGCTTCACGGCAGGGTGTTTGTGGGAGTGTGGTGGGTGGTTGATGGCTGGAGGGGGTGAGGGAAAGCTGCTGTGCTGCTGTGCCTTCAATGCACCAATGCTACAAGGCTTGAGCGCTCCTGACGGATGGCTCCAGGCTTGAGCGCTCCTGACGGATGGCTCCAGGCTTGAGCGCTCCTGACGGATGGCTCCAGGCTTGAGCGCTCCTGACGGATGGCTCCAGGCTTGAGCGCTCCTGACGGATGGCTCCAGGCTTGAGCGCTCCTGACGGATGGCTCCAGGCTTGAGCGCTCCTGACGGATGGCTCCAGGCTTGAGCGCTCCTGACGGATGGCTCCAGGCTTGAGCGCTCCTGACGGATGGCTCCAGGCTTGAGCGCTCCTGACGGATGGCTCCAGGCTTGAGCGCTCCTGACGGATGGCTCCAGGCTTGAGCGCTCCTGACGGATGGCTCCAGGCTTGAGCGCTCCTGACGGATGGCTCCAGGCTTGAGCGCTCCTGACGGATGGCTCCAGGCTTGAGCGCTCCTGACGGATGGCTCCAGGCTTGAGCGCTCCTGACGGATGGCTCCAGGCTTGAGCGCTCCTGACGGATGGCTCCAGGCTTGAGCGCTCCTGACGGATGGCTCCAGGCTTGAGCGCTCCTGACGGATGGCTCCAGGCTTGAGCCTTGTAGGGAGAGTTAGAAACTAGGGAATATGACAACTATGTGCTGTAGACCCTGCGTTTGATAGAGTTACCTATACACTGTTATGCCTTGTATTCCATGTTCACTTGCAATTGGTGATTGGGTATGGGCGTTTGATTCACAATGACAGCCCGAAGCAGGAATCATACAACAATGCTGCAGTGCACTGCCATCTCCCTGTGACTTCCTATGCTCTCTTATCTTTCTATTTTCCCATGTGCCCTGATTCACCATCTCTCCCTGTTTTCCTATGCCTTCCTGTTTCCCCCTCTCCCTGTTTCATCATCTCTCACTGATTCCCCATGTCTCCCTGTTTTCCCATTCCCCTTATTTCACAATGTCTCCATTTTCCCCATGCCTTGTTGTTTCTCATGTCTCACTGTTTTCTCATGCCTCCCTGTTTCCCTTCCCCATGTTTCCATTTTTCCCTATGTCTCGCCTTTCCCCCATTTCCCTATCTTTCTTTCCCCATGTATGTCTGTTTCTCCATGTCTTTCTGTCTCTTTGTTTACCCATCCCTTCCTTTTACCCCATGTCCCGTAGGTTCCCATTTCCCTATGTTTCCCCATGTCTTTCTGTTTCCCCAATGTCTCGCCTTGCCCCCATTGCCCTATTTTTCCCCATGTCTTCCTGTCTTCCTATATCTCTAATTTTCCCCATTTTCCTCACCATCTCTCTCTGTTTCCTGATGCCACCCTGTTTCCACATGACTCCCCTTTTCCCCATCTCCCTGATTCCACATCTCTCCCTGCTTCTTGATGCCTACATGACTCCCCTTTTTCCCATCTCCCTGATTCCACATCTCTCCCTGTTTCCTGATGCCATACTGTTTCATCATGCCTCCCTGTTCCCCATGCCCCCTTTTTCCCCACGTCTCTCTATTTCCCCATGCCTTCTTTTTGCCCATGTCTCGTTTCAACATGCCTCCATGTCTCCCCAGTTCACCATGCCCCCCTGTTTTCACATGTGTCTGTGTTTTCTTAGGCCTCTTCGTTTCTTTGTGCCTTACTATTTCCTCATGTCGCACGTTTTTCCCATGTTCCTTGTTTCTCCATGTGTCCCTTTTTCCCTATCTCCCTAATTCCACATCACTCCATGTTTCACCAAGTCTCACCATTTCCTCGTGTCCCCCTGCTTCCCCATGCCTCACCATATCCCCTCGTCACTCCCTGTTTCCCCATACCTCCCTGTTTCCCCATACCTCCCTGTTTCCCCATACCTCCCTGTTTCCCCATACCTCCCTGTTTCCCCATACCTCCCTGTTTCCCCATACCTCCCTGTTTCACCTTGTCTCCCTTCCCTGTCACTCCCTCTTTCCCCACCTCACTGTTTCAACTTGTCTCCCTGTCACTCCCTGTTTCCCCAAGCCTCACTGCTTCCCCCTAAACCCGAGTCCTCATGCTTCCCACGTCTCCCACCATGTCTGTAGTTTGAAGCCTATGCCACCCGCTTCCCCCATGCCCCTCTGTTCCCCATCTCTCCCTAGTTCAGCATTCTCTAACTCCCACGCCACCCTGTGCACCCCGTCACCCGGTTTCCTTTATCCCACTTCTCTCCTTTCCCTGTGAGCCCCTGTTTCGTCCTCCATGTCTCTAGTTTTCATCATGTCACAACTCTGTAGTAACCCATGCCACCTTCTTCCCTCATCCCTCTCCTTTATCCCATCCCTCTCTCTTCCCTCATGCCTCACAATTTCCTAAATCCTCAGAATTCCTCATCTCTCTATATTTCTTCATGCCTCCCAGTTTGACCATTCTTCCCTACTTCCCCATGTCTCTTTTTTCCCAATGCCTCAGTATTTCCCCATGCCTTTCTATTTCCCCATCGCTCTTCCAGCATGTATTTGTATGTTTTAGCGTGTTTCCATGCATCCTATACCTCATTGTTTCCGTCTTCGCCATTTTCACCGTACTTCCGTGTTTCCCCATGTCTCCCTGTTTCATCAGGCCCCCCTGTTTCCCCATGTCTCCCTGTTTCATCAGGCCCCCCTGTTTCCCCATGTCTCCCTGTTTCATCAGGGCCCCCTGTTTCCCCATGTCTCCCTGTTTCATCAGGCCCCCCTGTTTCCCCATGTCTCCCTGTTTCATCAGCCCCCCCTGTTTCCCCATGTCTCCCTGTTTCATCAGGCCCCCCTGTTTCCCCATGTCTCCCTGTTTCATCAGGCCCCCCTGTTTCCCCATGTCTCTCTGCTTTCAAACGCTACTCCCCACGTCACTCTCTTTTCCCCATCTCTCCCTTGACCACTATTTCACCATTTCTCACTGTTTCACCATTCCTCACTGTTTCACCATGACTCACCGTTTCACCACACCTAACTGTTTCACCATATCTCATTGTTTCACCATACCTCACACTTTCACCATACCTCACTGTTTTGCCATACCTAACCGTTTCAAAATACCTCACTGTTTCGCCATACCTCAGTGTTTCACCATATCTCATTGTTTCGCCATACCTCACTGTTTCACCATACCTCATTGTTTCACCATACCTCACGATTTCACCATTCCTCACTGTTTCACCATTACTCACCGTTTCACCATACATATCTGTTTCACCATACCTCATTGTTTCACCATACCTCACTGTTTCACCTTACTTCACTGTTTCACCACACCTCACTGTTTCGCCATACCGGTATCTCAGTGTTTCACCATTCCTCACCGTTTCACCATACCTAACTGTTTCACCATATCTCATTGTTTCACCATACATAGCTCTTTCACCATTCCTCACTGTTTCACCATTACTCACCGTTTCACCATACATAGCTCTTTCACCATACCTCACTGTTTCACCATACTTCACTGTTTCACCATACCTCACTGTTTCACCATACCTAACTGTTTCACCATATCTCATTGTTTCACCATACCTCACTATTTCACCATACCTCACTGCTTCGCCATACTCAACTGTTTCACTGTAGCTCATTGTTTCACCATATCTCACTGTTTCACCATACTGGACGTCTTCGTGCATTGCGTTGAATGAAAGTAGTAGACCACGAATGTGTAATTTAGATGAGTAGTTTGAAATTTTAGAATATCATGGAACAACGTAATTCCATGAATTTTATTCAATTGAATATTTGTATATAGCTGGTATAACACAAAATGCATGTATGAGATATAATGTTTCAAGCTATAATAAGTTCAATTTGTGTCCACAAAGTTTTGACAAAAGAACTTAACGTTTATGAGAGAAACTGACAGTAATATCAAACCTCGAAGAAGTCCTATAAGGAGGTTCGTAGCTGGCCATGCCTGGTTTCTTCGCTTAGGAAGCTCAAGGCCTCCGAAACGTTCGGAGACAGCCTCAGATGTGAGGAAATTCGCTCCGAGCGTGCTCAACCTTGCTGGTTTCGGAACCACCGCCAAACCGAAGGGCTGCCCAGCCCGCTCTGCATCCGAATCATCTGGATTTTGGAGCCCTGAGAGCTCCCCGCGGCGCAACACCCGCCTTTCCGTGGCTGCGGTGTTCCGCTTTTCCCTCCCCAAGCCTCGAGTCTGTCTCTCTCCGCATCTCGCTGCATCTCCCTTCTCCCCCCACAGCAGCACATCTGCCAACACCAGCCGTAAGTCTGCCTACAAATCCGCCATGCCAGCCTTATCTCACTCGTCACAAGCTTCTACCCTGCTCGTCGTCCAAGTTCTTCTTTAACACTAGCTAATACGCTGCTGGTCTTCGTAATTCTGTTTACTTCCTCGTTCGTTCAGTTCGAAATGGCCTCAGACTACCCATCGTTTGTTTCCGCGCTTAGCTTTTGGAGGAACAGCGAGAAACAGGCAAAATCGTGCCAGCAGCGTGCGAGTTCCAACAGCAGCACCAATCTTGTTCTCCCACCCATCGGTGCAGCCACACTGCTGCTAGATCTGCCGGCGGTGACGTCAGATGCTACAGGAGTGTCGGGCGCTGAAGCGTCGCATGCTGAAGTGTCGCATGCTGAAGCGTCGCATGAGTCGCCTGTTGAAGCGTCGCATTCCGAAACGTTTGATGCTGCTAAAGCGTTTGATGCTGCAGCTTCAAATGCCGAACCGTCCGACTCTGAAGCTTCGGAAGCCTCGGTTACGAGATTGTCGGATGCAGCATCACATGCTGCTGCATCATCCGATCCTGCAGCATCTTCCGATCCTGCAGCTGCGGAAGCGAAACTGACAGATCCGGCAGCGCAGGATGCTGAAGCCTCGAATGCGAGACTGTCGGGTGCAGCAGTCTCTATCGTTGCAGCATCGCATGCCGCAGCATCAGACCCAGTCGTTTCACCTCCGACGGTGCTTTCCTCGGCGTTTTGCGCCAAGTCAGTGAGTGCGGTCGTACCGTCGCGCATCCCGAAACCGAGCAAGGGAGTAGCGATTAGGAGGCGAGTGGATGGAACGACACTGATTCCCAGACCTAAATGTGCCGCACCGCACAGGGAGGTGAGGGGAGTGGAAGTTGAAGCTGCAGGCAAGCGGCCTCGCAGGACGTCCAAGGCCGTGCCGGCTGCAATCCCACGCCGGCCATGGCGCCCTTGACTGCTGCACGCATGAAAAAAACAAAACAAAACTTTCACTCAAATTCTTGAAAAAAAAAAAAAAAAAAAAAAAGGAGAGCTTGGGGTATGAGATGGAGGGGTGGCATAAAAGGCATGTGAAAGGCACAGCACAGCAACACGCGCCGAGAGCACCGACTGGGGGATGGGTGTGGTGTGGATGGGGAACACGGTGGCACTACCCTTTTTTGCGCCCTGCTTCACGGCAGGGTGTTTGTGGGAGTGTGGTGGGTGGTTGATGGCTGGAGGGGTTGAGGGAAAGCTGCTGTGCTGCTGTGCCTTCAATGCACCAATGCTACAAGGCTTGAGCGCTCCTGACGGATGGCTCCAGGCTTGAGCGCTCCTGACGGATGGCTCCAGGCTTGAGCGCTCCTGACGGATGGCTCCAGGCTTGAGCGCTCCTGACGGATGGCTCCAGGCTTGAGCGCTCCTGACGGATGGCTCCAGGCTTGAGCGCTCCTGACGGATGGCTCCAGGCTTGAGCGCTCCTGACGGATGGCTCCAGGCTTGAGCGCTCCTGACGGATGGCTCCAGGCTTGAGCGCTCCTGACGGATGGCTCCAGGCTTGAGCCTTGTAGGGAGAGTTAAAAACCTAGCAATATGACAAGCTGCTGTAGACCCTTCCTTTGAAATAGTTGCCTGTTAAGCATTGTTCTGTGCACTTGCAATCGATGATTGGTTTTCTTCAATTCGCAATGTCAACTGGAAACAATCACCATACAACTATACTGCAACGCACTGCCATCTACCTATTTCCCATGTCTTCCTATTTTCCCATTTGTCCCTGCTTCCCCATGCCTCCCTGTTTCCCCACGTTTCACCATGTCTCCCCTTTTCCCCATGTCCCCATGTTTCCGCCTGTATCGCTGTTTCACCATGTCTCCATCCTTGTTCCCCATGCCTTCCTTTTACCCCATGTCTTTGCGATTCACCATGTCTCCCTTTTACCCCATATCTCCTTGTTTCCCATGCCTATCTGTTTCTCCATGCCTCCCTATTTCCCCATGTCTCTCTGTTTCTCTATGTCTTCGTTTTTCCACATGTTCCCTTCCCTACCATGTCTCCCTCTTTCCTTATGCCACCCTTTTTCCCCATGTCAGCCCTTTTCCCCATCATCTCCCTGATTCCACATCTCTCCTTGTTTCACTAAGTGTCACCTTTTCCCCAAGTATCCCTGGTTCGTCGTTTTCGCCTGTTTCCCCATGCCTCACTGTTTCCCCATGCCTCACTGTTTCCCCATGTCTCCCGGTTTTCCCATGCCTCGCTACTTTCCCATGTCTCTCTGTTTCATCATGTGTCCCTTTTTCACCACACTCACTTATTTTCTCATTCCTCCATTTTACACATGTCCCCCTGTTTCACTGTTTCACCATGTCTCCCTGTTTCCCCATACCTCATTGTTTTCCCACTATACATCCTTGTTTCACCATGTCTTCCCTTGTCCCCACCTTCCTGATTCCACATCTCTCCCTGTTTCACCAAGACTCAACTTTCCCCAGAGAACTGGTATCCCGTTTCTCCATGCCTTACTATTTCCCTATGCCGCCCGTTTTTCCCCATCTCGCTGATTCCACATCTCTCCCTGTTTCACCAAGTCTCACCTTTTCCTCATGTCCCCCTGTTTCGCCATCCCTCACTGATTTGCCTTGTCTCACTGTCACTCCCTGTTTCCCCATACCTCACTGTTTCACCTTGTCTCCCTGACACTCCCTTTTTCATCATATCTCACTGTTTCAACTTGTCTCCCTGTCACTCCCTGTTTCCCCATACCTCACTCTTTTAGAAACTATGTAATTTCCACACCACCCTGTTTTCACTGTATCTCTCTGTTTCCTCATGTCCCCCGGTTCCCATGGCTCTCTCCTTCTCTCCCCATGACCCCCTGTTGCCCCATGTCGTTAATTTTCATGCCACCCTCTTCCCTCATGCCTAACCTTTGCCTCATTTCTCCCTGTTCCCTCATGCCTCCCCTTTACCCCATTTCTCCCTGTTCCCTCATGCCTCCCCTTTACTCCATTTCCCCCTGTTCCCTCATGCCTAACCTTTACCCAATTTCTCCCTGTTTCCTCATGCCTCCCCTTTACCCAATTTCTCCCTGTTTCCTCATGCCTCCCCTTTACCCAATTTCTCCCTGTCTCCTCATGCCTCCCCTTTTCCCCATTTCTCCCTGTTCCCTCATGCCTCCCCTTTCCCCCATTTCTCCCTGTTCCCTCATGCCTCCCCTTTACCCCATTCCTCCCTGCTTCCTCATGCCTCACTATCTCCCCAAACCTCGCGTTTCCTCATCTCCCACTTTGACCATGCTTCCCCATGTCTCTCTGCTCCCCATGCCTCACTATTTCCCCATACCTCCCTGTATCCCCATGCCTCCATGTTACCCCATGTCTCCTTGTCATGGCTTCTTGTTTCCCCCTGTCTCCCAGATTCCCCATGCTTCCCTTTTCCCCATTCTTGTCTCACGCCTGACTGTTTCCCCATCCGTGCATCCCCATAGTTCCCTGGATCCCCATGTCTCCCCATTACAACATGTCTCACTCATTCACCACTACTTTCTGTTTCCCCATATCTTCATGTTTCCACATGTCTCCCATCTTCCACAAGACTCTCGTTTAAAAAAAAAAAATCAGATTTTCCATGCCTCCCAATGTCTACCAATATCCCTAAGTTTTCCCTTCACCCCATTCCTCACTAATTCCCCAAGCTTCGCTTTTGTCCTATTCTTGTCTGATTCCCCATCCCTCCCTGTTTCCACATGTCTCCCAATTTCCCCAACCTTCCCTTTTTCCCCATTCCTCTCTGATTTCCATGCGTACCTGTTTCCTCTTGTCTCCCATCCCCCAAGCTTCCCATTTCCCATTCTCCTCTGTTTCCCTTCCCATTTCCATGCGTGCGTGCGTGCGTGCGTGCGTGCGTGTGTGCGTGCGTGCGTGCGTGCGTGCGTGCGTGTGTGTTGCACATATTTTGCGTGCTGAATTTGAAATTATGTATTTTGTCTCAACCCTCTATATTGCTCTGCGTGACGACGACCATGCAAACCATTTTGTGAGTTACGGTAAAAAAGCAGTCTATGTTTTCACTGACAGCAGCTGTATTCTCTTTAACAGCATCTGTTGTAAACTGCAAATTACTAAAAGTGATCATTGTATCATGACGCTAATAAGAGTAGAGAATATCTGAATATATGGCTCATTGGGGTGGAAGCTTGAGATGGTTTGTGTTTGTTATGAATAGTGACATGAGAAAAGGCATTGTGCACTCCTAACCGCAGCAAGCGAAGCACACAATGCAGAGGTGCGAAGAGTCGCGTTTGGTTACGGAGCATCTGGACCGTTAGGGCAGGCAGCATCAAGCAGCAGCAGTGGCGAGGATTCTGCCCGAACAGTTTCGTAACCGTCTGGAGTCGCACGGTTGGATTTCGCAGCAATAAGAGATGTACCCCTTAGAGTACATGGCTAGTCTAGGTCGTTTCGTATTCCACCTGTACTCTTATTTATATGCCTGTATTTGCATGTTTTTATGATCTCAATCATTTTACATTCACTCTGATTTGAGGTCAAGGGCCCACCACTACCATTCAATTGTGTGCGAACCTTTCTGGGGTGATCCTAGGGTCGATCAACATCTGATCCCAGCATGGTACCGTAATACCCCGGATATAAGACCCCCTCCAGTTGTAGACCCCCGGGTCTATAATACGGAGGGGGGTACCCTAAATGGGTTGTTTTTGTTATACCCCCCTAAATGGGGGCTAACATTATAAGACCCTCCTCCCCCTAGAGAATCGGTCGTTTTATTGGCAATGAATGCAATTCTGATAGCTTTTCTGCCCCTTTCCGCACCATATCCCATAAATTTTTCATTAATGAGGGGTATAGCCAGTCACAAAAGCACATATACGCATCATCATGTCAATTTCGTGTAATAATTTTGTATGCTAAACACGAATTTCATTGCGCGCATTCCCTTTGAGGCTAAAAACGAAGCACATAGTGTTGACATGTATGACTTCCAAAACACAAGAAGTATACTTGACCTTATGATAAGACCCGGGTCTTATAAAATGTAGCCAACTGTTAAGACCCCCCCTCATTTTTGGGGTGGGATTCTTATAATACCCCCGGGTCTTATATCCGGGGTATTACGGTATGAGAGCGACTCGGGAATCCTTCGCACTGCCACCTCCAAAATCTTCGGCGATCGAAAGGTGACGTTCGGCACACCCTCTAAGGATAACCCCTACATAGCCTAGAAAGATAGAAATCATACATTGTTTTGACACACCCCCATAGGTATAGGGGATAGCCAAACCAAACAGTGGTCAAAAGACCATGTCGAAACAGCAGGCTAAAACGATAAACAGGAAAGAAGGGGTTTTCACTAGCATGCAGTTGAGTACATATAGCAAACCCTAATTCGGGCTGTACTCGCTACAGAGTACCCCACTGCAGGCTACACAAACATCACATTCTGACACACCCCCATAGTCAAAGTGGGGTACAATCAACACAACAAGCAGTCATAGAGCAATAGTTCACAATGATAAGCAAAGCTAGAGGCAGTCACAGAGGGCAAGTGAGGAGGAGGAGAGACTGTGAGAGGAGTGAAGATAGAAGGCGACGGGTGAAGCCGCAGACACACGGGCAACAGGAACGGCGCGCACGGTGGCTACCGGAGCACTCAACCTCCGGACTACAGGAGTAACTGGCTCCGCGCTAAGCAGCAGCAGGAGCAACAGACCCACGGGCGACTGGCAGCAGCAGGCTCGCTGGGCTGCCGGAGTACTCAACCCCCGGACTACTGGCGCTGCAGACGTCACAACGGCCACCTCCTGTCATCCTCCCCAAACTGTCCCACACCCCTTTCACACACTCTCTGCTGTGCCCCTAGCTCCACTCCCACGGCACCCCCCTTAAACCCTAAACCCTCGGCTCCCACACACCCACCCCCCTCAGCGGCAGCTGCAGCAGTGGGAGACGGAGGAGTAGGAGGAGCTGCAGGTTACCCACACCGTTCACCCCCATGCCCGCCACCCCCAAACCCTAACGCAGGCAGGAGCGCGGGAAGCAGCAGGGGCGGTTCACGGAGGGAAAGGGAGGCGGCGGGGGGGTCTCCTGAGCGCCACGAAGGAGCAGGGCGCGGGCCCCCCAAGGGCGCCACGGCGGGTGACGGGAGGGGGGGCGCGCACGGGCCCCCGAGGGCGGCTCGACGGGCGACGGGAGGGGCCGCGCGCAGGCCCCCAAGGCGCCGCGACGAGGCGACGGGAGGGGGCGGCACGCGGGCCCCCAAGGCGCCGCGACGAGGCGACGGGAGGGGGCGACGCGCGGGCCCCCAAGGTGCCGCGACGAGGTGACGGGAGGGGGGGACGCGCGGGCCCCTAAGGCGCCGCGACGAGGCGACGGGAGGGGCCGGCGCGCGGGCCCCCAGGGCGCCGCGACGAGGCGACGGGAGGAGGGCGACGCGCGGGCCCCCAGGGCGCCGCGACGGGCGACGGGGGGCAGCGCGCAGGTCCCCGGGGGCGCCACGCCGGGCAGAAAACCGCCGTGCGAAGCAGGAAACCGCCGCGCGCCTCGGGGCGCACGGCGGGCAGAAAACCGCCGCATGCCCCGAGCGCACGGCGGGATGAAAAACGCCGCGCGCTCCGAGCGCGCGGCAGGAAGAAAGGGTCGCGCGCCCGAGGCGCGCGACAGCAGTAGAGCAGCGGAAGCATCGGGTGGGGCCCACCCACAGGATCGACACAGGAGGGTCGACCTGCTCTGATAGCATGTCAGAATCCCAACCACTAGACCATTGGGATAAAAGGGCTTGTTAAGTAGCGGGTCAGTGCGCCCATAACCCCCCAGGCCAACATGCCTGTAACCCTTCCCTAGGATCAATCGGGGATCACCAGTGGACCTCTGACACCCCCCCGCACTGGGATGCCCGAAGTGCACACACTGGGATTCGAACCCGAGACCTTCGGTCTGATACCATGTCGAAACAGCAGGCTAAAACGATAAACATGAAAGAAGGGGTTTTCACTAGCATGCAGTTGAGTACATATAGCAAACCCTAATTTGGGCTGTACTCGCTACAGAGTACCCCACTGCAGGCTACACAAACATCACATTCTGACAGACCAGTCAGGAGAAGCAAGCAAAGCAAAGCCTAGGGTGGATCTCAAGATCACCACGCATTCTGAGCACAAGCAAGCGGCCGCAAGGCCAGTTCACATGCAGAGCTATAAGAGCAAGGCAGTACACTGATCACAACCTAGCAAGAGTAAACATGTAGGTATAAAGATATATATCAGCGTACAACAAGTGCAAGATCAAGAGACAAACAGGTGAGGCAGAGTGGGCAGAAGCCCAAGAGCGGTGCAAAAGCGCTGATGATCACCAGACTCGAGAACCTTGGTGAAGACATCAGCAGTGTTGTCCCGAGAGGCCACGTAGTAAAGACGAAGCTGACCACGCTGCTGCAGCTCTCGAGCAAGAAAGTAGCGAAGAGCAATCTGCTTCGTTCTGTGCTCCAGTCTCTGATCGTGACACAAGGCAAGCATGGCCTTGTTGTCAACGTACAGAACTGGAGGAGAGCGAGGCCGCTCCCCCAAGTCGGTCAGCAGGTAGGTCAGCCAGCGTAGCTCCTGTGCAACCTTAGCCCCAGCGTAGATCTCGGCCTCACACCTGGAACTAAGCACAGAAGACGATCGAGTGGACCTCCACGAGAGAGAACCAGAGCCAAGACTGAAGGTGTACCCCTGTGACGACCGCTGAGTCGCCTGGTCGTCGGCCCAGGAAGCGTCTGAGTGACCTGTGAGTACCACTAAGTCACGTCCTACAAGCACAAGCCCCATGCCCGATGTACTGCACAAGTAACGTAGTACCCTCTTCGCAGCTTCCCAGTGCACCTTTCGGTATCTACCGGGAGCCACGTATCGAGCAAGGAGGCTGAGAGGATACGCGAGATCAGGTCGTCTGCATGTCATCAGGTACATGAGCAACCCACTAGCTCTGGATACGGACCACTCGGCTCAACGGACTCGTCCGAAGGTGGAGCTGAAAGCGAGTGGCCTGTAGGCAGAGGAGTGGGCTGTGGCGAGGACGACGTGAAGCCGAAGCGCTAAAGGACCTGGTGCACCATGTGAGACTGCGTCAGGGTGATGGTGCGCCGTGCTCTGTCCCGGGTGATCTGCAAGCCAAGATAGCTCCGCAGCTCACCCAGGTCAGTGCAGGTGTGTCTCTCCTGCAGCTGTGCCTTTACGAGGGCCAGTGCTGTCAAATATACTAGGTAGTCGGGCCTAGGCTTAGTAGCCTAGGCCACAGGAAGACTAGAACGAGGAGTCAAGTACGTGCGAGAGTTGTGTGCAGGAAAAGAATTGAGAAAGGGAATGGTTGGACTAGCAAGCAGCAGGATACAAATAGCAATCCCTAAGGGGTTGTACTCACTATTGAGTACCCCACTGCAGGCTACACAAACAACATATTCTGACACACCCCCATAGCCAAAGTGGGGTGTAATCAGCACAATGAGCAGGCAGTGCAAAAGTTCACAATTATCAGCAAAGCTAGAGGCTATCACAGAGGGCAAGTGAGGAGGAGGAGGGACTGTGAGAGGAGAGAAGATGGGAGGCGACGACTGAAGCTGCAGACACACGGGCAACAGAGGCGGCTGACACAGTGGCGGCTGACACAGTGGCTACCGAGGCAAGGGCCCTGGACTACTGGAGTGACTGGCTCTGCGGCTACGACGAGCGGCAGAAGCAACGGACCCACGGGCGACTGGTGCAGCAGGCTCTCAGTGGCTATCAGGAGCAAGGGCCCTGAAATACAGGAGTAACAGGCTCTGCGGCTACGACGAGCGGCAAGAGCAACGGACCCACGGGCAACAGGTGCAGCAGACTCTCTGAGCTACCGGCGACAAGGGCCCCCGGAATACAGGCGCTGCGGACGACACGACGGCTGCCTCCACTCAACTTCCCCCAACTGTCCCACACCCCCCTACACACACCACTGCTTCACCCCTAGCTCCACTCCCACATCACCCCCCTAGCTCCACTCCCCACGGCTCCCACACCTCCACCCCCCCGCAGCGGCAGCTGCAGCAGTGGGAGACAAAAGAGGAGGAGGGGAAAGGGAAGGGGAAAGCCCACACCTCCCACCCCCATGCTCGCCACCCCACCCCCCAACCACCGCAGAACACACGGCAGAACGGGAGAATGGGCAGCACGGGGGGGGGGGGGGATGGGGTGCAGGGACGGCGCCACGGGTTGCTGCAGGGGTCCTGGGGCGGCTGCTGCAAGTGCGGGCCGCTCCAGGGGCGGCTGCTGCAGTGGTGGGCGGCTCCAGGGGCTGCTGCTGCAGTGGCGGGCGGCTCCAGGGGCGGCCGCCGCAGTTGAAAGGCAGGAGGAGGGGGGGGGGGGGGGGGGGGGGGGGGGGAACGCACGGCCCCCAGGGCGCCCCGAGGGGCGACGAGAAGGGAGCCGTGCGGCCCCCCCCCCGGGGCGCCGCGACGGGCACCAGGGAGGGCGCCGCGACGGGCCCCCAGAGCCGCTTCGAGGGGCGACGGGGAGGGCGCCGCGCGGGCCCCCTGAAGTCGCCTCGACGGGCGACGGGGAGGGCCGCGCACGGCCGCCGAAGTCGCCTCGACGGGCGACGGGAGGGGACCGCGCGCGGCCCCCGTGGTCGCCACGACGGGCGACTGGTGGGGAGGCCGCGCGGGCCCCCAAGGTCGCCTCGACGGGCGACGGGAGGGGAGGCCGCGCGGGTCCCCGAGGTCGCCTCGACGGGCGACGGGAGGGGAGGCCGCGCGGGTCCCCGAGAGCGCCTCGACGGGCGCTTCGACGGGAGGGGACCGCGGAGGCCCCCCCAAGGGCACCACGACGGGCGCCACGGAAGGTAAAACCGCCAGGCGCCCCGAGCGCGCGGCGGGCAGAAATTAGGGTTTCGCCGCCGCGCACCACGGGGCGCGCGGCGGACAGTACGGCAGCGGAAGCGGGTGGTGGGCCCATACACAGGTAGGCGGCAGACATGCCGCCCTCTGATACCATGTCAAATATACTAGGTAGTCGGGCCTAGGCTTAGTAGCCTAGGCCACAGGAAGACTAGAACGAGGAGTCAAGTACGTGCGAGAGTTGTGTGCAGGAAAAGAATTGAGAAAGGGAATGGTTGGACTAGCAAGCAGCAGGATACAAATAGCAATCCCTAAGGGGTTGTACTCACTATTGAGTACCCCACTGCAGGCTACACAAACAACATATTCTGACAAGTGCCTTAGTGTCAGCAGTAGCAAAAACCAAGTCGTCGACGTACACGAGAACGTAAAACGGCGGCAGAGAAGTGTCGGTGCGTAGAAACAGCGACGGGTCAGCAGATGAAGGAACAAACCCAAGAGCCGCAAAGTGTCGTCCTCAGTGTGTCGTGCCACTCGCGAGGCGCCTGGCGGAGACCGTAGACTGGTCGGCGGAGGCTCCACTGGGTACCCGCAGGAAACGGCCCAGTGAAGCCAGGTGGGCGGCGCAGCCAGATCTCCTCGTGAAGGCTGCCCTGCAAGAAGGTTGTGGAGAAGTCGAGGGAGTGCAGCTCGTAGTCACGCTGTGCTGCAACGTGCAGCAACATCCGAAGAGTAGTCATCTTCGGGGTGGGGGAGAAAGTCTGGAAGAACTCGACCCCCTGTCGCTGACTGAAGCCTCAAGCAATGTAACGCGCCTTGAAGGCAGGCGGAGAACCCGGCGGCCGCTTCACTCTGAAAATCCACATGCCATCGACTATGTTCACCCAAGGAGGAGGAACCTCGTCGACATAGGTGCCTGTGGACTTCCAGGAAGCCATCTCTGCGTCCATGGCTGTTTGCCACTGCGAGGAGTACTCACCCGCGATCGCCTCAGCGTAAGAGCGCGGGGTAGGGATGTCAAGTGCATTCGGGTCTCTCTCAGGGCAAAGCAGCATGGATGCGAAACGCGGTAAAACGACCGCAAGACACTCAAGCTCAAACTGCCTGTCCTCAAGGACGTCACTACTAAGGGCAGGCTCACCCCCGATGGACGGAGGACAGAGAGACTCAGACTCAGTAACAAGACTCGAGACGTAGTCGAGACGACTCCTAGCTGCAAAGTCGACAAGCTCAGTGACTAGGGAAAACGCAACAGTAGACTCAAAGTCAGGGTCAGTGACGACAGTAGCGAGGAGACGAGTGACAGTAGGACTGGCAGCACGAGCAAGGTCAGACTCAAGGTCAGGAACGTGCGGAAGAGAGGACGCGGGAGGCGCAGGCAAGACAACACGTTGTGGAACAGAGGAAGGACGAAGTGCCATACCGTGAGTTCCTGGGACAGCAGGAGGACGAGGACGGGCGACACGACGAGCATGAATAGGCGTGGAAGCACGAGTCTCAGGCTCACGATGTGCACTCAGTGACTCAGTCACCTCAGTGTGAGGAGCAGGAGCGGGCAGCGGGGAGCCAGGTAGTAGCTGTGCCTGAGACTCGTCTGTCGGTGGAAACAGGAGAGTTGGAGTGAGGCCAGTGGAAGACGGGAGACCCAGAACCTGGCGAAGGGCCGAGTCAGGCGGTGGCAGGGACGACTGCGGCTGCGGGTAGAAAAACTGTCGGCTTGGCGCAGTACCCGTACCGTCAGCAGCTCCAGCACCTCCAGTACCTCTAGCTCCAGCACCTCCAGTAGCACCTCCAGCACCTCCAGCACCAGCAGCAGCACTAGCTCCTGCAGCTCCAGCACCTCCAGCACCTCCAGTACCTCCAGCTCCAGTACCTCCAACACCGGCAGCAGCACCAGCTCTGGCAGCTCCAGCACCTCTAGTACGAGCACCTCCAGGACCAGCAGCTCCAGCACCTCCAGGACCTCCAGCACCAGCGGCTCCAGCGTCTAGGTAACTCCATGCTCCAGCACCAGAGCGGCCTCGCCGAACGACCCACTCACGAAGCTGCTGCGGTGAGGATGTCTCGAGTCGACTAGGTGGCTATTGCTGTCCAACACCAGGACCTGCAGCAGGAGCACCCACGGCCCCTCCACCACTAGGACTCGCAGCACCCCCAGTCTCAGCACCCCCAGAACCCTCACCCCCCGGACCAGCACCCCCAGTCTCAGCACCCCCAGTGTCACCACCCCCAGCAGCACCAATGTCCACAGCTACAGGCTGCAGAGGTGGTGAAGACGGTCGAGGCGGAAAACCAGGAGGGGTCTCTAAGCGTGGAGAGCGACGAGTGGCCGCCGTGTCGTCAGCGGTAAGGTCACCCCCCTCAGCCGGGCCAGAGGAGTCAGAAAAGATCTCCAAAGGCTCAACCAAGGGGGGTGGGTATACCTGAGACACACCTGAGGGAGCAGGGCCCTGTGGGGGGAGGGGGTCTACCGGGGGGGGAACTGGTACCAGGAAGAGAGGCGCCAGGGGGACCGGGTGGGACGCGTGTTGTCGGAAACTCCCTCCTTCCCTGCTTGGTGCCTCACTTGACTGATTCCTCTGCTTAGTGTGACCTTGATCTCTCATCACCCCATGCTCCTGCCTCCACACTGCCCCTTTGCCTCCCTGCCAAGTCTCCCTTTTCTGCCGCTGTGTCTCACGTTCTACCATTCTCCCCTTTGTGGTGCTTCTCCCTTCCTCTTCTCGTTCTCCCTTGCTGACTTTACCCCACTTTCTCTTTCCCTTTGCCTTTGTGCACTTCCTTCTCGGACCCTCCTCCCGTTCCTAACTCATCTTGACTGCCTGTGATGGCTCCGTTGCACACTGCGTTGTTGAGTAATTGCAGTATTTCACGAAAACAAACACGCAGTGGCAGTCCCATGGCCCAGGACCCTGCCTTATGCTTCCCTACTCAAACCCTAGCAAGGCTAGCCTAACAAAGAAACACTGTAGGGCTGCCTAGCTTGCCATCCACACTGCCTTCCCGCCTGTCTCCAGCTGGCGTTGCTGCCTCCCAGCTATGTCCTGGACTCGGTGTCTGCAAAACAAAACCAAAGCACACACATGCACACCACACATCACACATTCGCACCACCACCTCCACGTCAATCTGCTGTAAACCTATGCCAGCCCACCCCCTCCGCACTGTCACCGCCCATTCCGAATCCAATCCCTCGGTTCCCCCCCTCCTGGCCAAACCACGCCTCCCGCCTCGCTTCTGCCGTTACAGCTCCGGCCACTGGCTGCTTCGCTTATATACAAATGTACAGTAACCCCACCTTCGCCCTCCTCTACACCTTCTGTCAGGACTTCTTAGGTGTTAGCCTCAGAATTCTGACAGCTGTCGAAAACTCCCTCCTTCCCTGCTTGCTGCCTCACTTGACTGATTCCTCTGCTTAGTGTGACCTTTATCTCTCATCACCCCATGCTCCTGCCTCCACACTGCCCCTTTGCCTCCCTGCCAAGTCTCCCTTTTCTGCCGCTGTGTCTCACGTTCTACCATTCTCCCCTTTGTGGTGCTTCTCCCTTCCTCTTCTCGTTCTCCCTTGCTGACTTTACCCCACTTTCTCTTTCCCTTTGCCTTTGTGCACTTCCTTCTCGGACCCTCCTCCCGTTCCTAACTCATCTTGACTGCCTGTGATGGCTCCGTTGCACACTGCGTTGTTGAGTAATTGCAGTATTTCACGAAAACAAACACGCAGTGGCAGTCCCATGGCCCAGGACCCTGCCTTATGCTTCCCTACTCAAACCCTAGCAAGGCTAGCCTAACAAAGAAACACTGTAGGGCTGCCTAGCTTGCCATCCACACTGCCTTCCCGCCTGTCTCCAGCTGGCGTTGCTGCCTCCCAGCTATGTCCTGGACTCGGTGTCTGCAAAACAAAACCAAAGCACACACATGCACACCACACATCACACATTCGCACCACCACCTCCACGTCAATCTGCTGTAAACCTATGCCAGCCCACCCCCTCCGCACTGTCACCGCCCATTCCGAATCCAATCCCTCGGTTCCCCCCCTCCTGGCCAAACCACGCCTCCCGCCTCGCTTCTGCCGTTACAGCTCCGGCCACTGGCTGCTTCGCTTATAAACAAATGTACAGTAACCCCACCTTCGCCCTCCTCTACACCTTCTGTCAGGACTTCTTAGGTGTTAGCCTCAGAATTCTGACAGCTGTCGAAAACTCCCTCCTTCCCTGCTTGCTGCCTCACTTGACTGATTCCTCTGCTTAGTGTGACCTTTATCTCTCATCACCCCATGCTCCTGCCTCCACACTGCCCCTTTGCCTCCCTGCCAAGTCTCCCTTTTCTGCCGCTGTGTCTCACGTTCTACCATTCTCCCCTTTGTGGTGCTTCTCCCTTCCTCTTCTCGTTCTCCCTTGCTGACTTTACCCCACTTTCTCTTTCCCTTTGCCTTTGTGCACTTCCTTCTCGGACCCTCCTCCCGTTCCTAACTCATCTTGACTGCCTGTGATGGCTCCGTTGCACACTGCGTTGTTGAGTAATTGCAGTATTTCACGAAAACAAACACGCAGTGGCAGTCCCATGGCCCAGGACCCTGCCTTATGCTTCCCTACTCAAACCCTAGCAAGGCTAGCCTAACAAAGAAACACTGTAGGGCTGCCTAGCTTGCCATCCACACTGCCTTCCCGCCTGTCTCCAGCTGGCGTTGCTGCCTCCCAGCTATGTCCTGGACTCGGTGTCTGCAAAACAAAACCAAAGCACACACATGCACACCACACATCACACATTCGCACCACCACCTCCACGTCAATCTGCTGTAAACCTATGCCAGCCCACCCCCTCCGCACTGTCACCGCCCATTCCGAATCCAATCCCTCGGTTCCCCCCCTCCTGGCCAAACCACGCCTCCCGCCTCGCTTCTGCCGTTACAGCTCCGGCCACTGGCTGCTTCGCTTATATACAAATGTACAGTAACCCCACCTTCGCCCTCCTCTACACCTTCTGTCAGGACTTCTTAGGTGTTAGCCTCAGAATTCTGACAGCTGTCGAAAACTCCCTCCTTCCCTGCTTGCTGCCTCACTTGACTGATTCCTCTGCTTAGTGTGACCTTTATCTCTCATCACCCCATGCTCCTGCCTCCACACTGCCCCTTTGCCTCCCTGCCAAGTCTCCCTTTTCTGCCGCTGTGTCTCACGTTCTACCATTCTCCCCTTTGTGGTGCTTCTCCCTTCCTCTTCTCGTTCTCCCTTGCTGACTTTACCCCACTTTCTCTTTCCCTTTGCCTTTGTGCGCTTCCTTCTCGGACCCTCCTTGCCCCCTCCCATGACCCATGGCGGCCGTCCTCGCGCGTGTCATGGGACCCTGAGGTCCGCCCTTGCCTTTCTCCGAACGTATCCTGGCCACGTTCGTCACATGATCCGCTACCCGCTTTCCGTTCCCGTCCTCCAGCACTATAACCCCGGATGGCCGCACCTCCTTCACCGTCCACCGCTGTTGCGAGAGCCCCACATCTAGGGCGTGCTTCCGCTGCCGCCTGAGGTAGACCTCCTCCTCCTCCTGCACCCCCGCCACAGCCCCTTTTCCGTTCGCCTCTTGCCGCTGCTTATACCTCTCAATGTCCCGCAGCTGAGCCACGTGCAGGTTCTCTAGCGCTGCTGGCAGCAACTGCCTCAGGTACGCCGCCCGTGCGTCCGCCACAGCCACCCACTTCTCCGCCGAGCCCGTGGTTACGACGTCCAACAGCAGCCTCGGGGCTCCCACCGGCATGACTGGCTCCTTGCCGAACAACAGGTAGTAGGGCGACACGTCTTTCAACGCTGCTTGCTTACTAAAGCGGTAGCCCGCCATGACCCAGCAGAGCTTTCTGTCCCAGTCTCGCTTGTGCTCCTCCCCATACGCCCTCAATCCCTTCTTGACCGTCTGCACCAGCCGTTCCGTCAACCCATCGCTCTGCGGGTGGTATCGTGAGGTTGACCAGTGCCGAATTCCGCTGGCCTTCAGCAGCAGGTCAAACGCCCCTTCGAACTCCGTGCCCTGGTCGGTCAGTACCTCCCCGCATGCCCCCAGCCTGGTGATGACCATCTCCTCGAATGCTTCCGCCACTGCCTCCGCCGTTTTGTGCACGAGCGGCCTTGCCTCTGCCCACTTACTGACGTGTTCCACCATCAAAAGGATATACCTCCTGCCTTTGGTGCTGACCGGCAGCTCCCCCGCTATGTCCAAGGACCAGCGGTAACCCAAACTCACTATGGGTAAGGGCTGCAGCTCTGCCTTCTCCCTTTCCAGCACTGCTCTGTTTCTGCAGCACGCCTCGCACTTCTCTACCCATTCCTTGATCTGCCGCCGCATGCCTGCCCACCACCACCCTGTCTGCACTAGCTGCTGCGTGCGCAGTGGCCCGTAGTGCCCCAGCTTCGTATGCACTTCCTTAATGATGGCCTCTCGTTTTGCTGGAGGCGGGACGAGCTTCCAACCTTCCCCCGTGCGGAGCTGAACTTGCTCTTTGAACCAGCGATAATGCTCTCCCCTGGCTCGCACTCTGGCTGGCACCGCTCCTTCCTCCGTGGTTGCCCCTTGTATCCAGGCTAGTGCCTCCCGGTCCTCCCAGATATCGGCTGGTCCCCCTTTGCTCTCTCCCCACGCCTGCCCCCTGTCGGCCTCCTTCGCCATCGCCATCAGGCAGGCTGAGGGCTGCACCTCAGGCGGGTTCCGGGACAGACCATCCACATGCTGCATGGTCTTGCCTGGGCGGTGTCTGATCTCAAAATCGTATTCTTGCAGCTTCATTGCCCATCGAGCGTTCCTCCCGGTGAGGTCAGGTGTCTGCATCAGCCAGAGCAGTGGCTGGTGATCGGTCACCAGCGTGAACTTCCTTCCCTGCAGGTAGACCCTAAAATGCTTCACCGCCCATACAACCGCCAGCCCCTCCCCTTCGTATGATGAGTAGTTAGCCTCTGCCGCGTTGCAACTGCGGCTCGCGAAGGCCACTACCTTCTCCACCTCGCCCTTCATTTGCGCCAACACCGCTCCCATGCCCGCGCTACTCTAGTCTGTGTACAGTGTGAAGGGCAAGTCTGCCCTGGGCAGCTCCAACACTGCTCCGTTCTTCACGGCTCCCATCAGTTCCTGCACTGCCCTTTCTTGCTCTGGTCCCCATTCCCACGGCTTGTCCTCCCTGAGCAGCTGATTCAATGCAGTAGCACGGCTGCTGAAGTTCGGCACGAACTTGCGATGGTAGTTTAAGAATCCCAGCAGCGCCCGCAGGGTGGTCCGGTCCTTCGGTGCGGCTACACGGTCCAGTACCTCCACTTTCGCCTTTTGGATCCCGATCTTTCCCCCTTCCACCTCGAACCCCAGATACGCTACTGTCGTCTGCCCAAACTTGCATTTGGCTGGGTGACACGTCAGTCCTGCTCCCTCTATGGCGCTCAGTGTGGCCTCCACGTCCTTGACATGCGAGCTGCTGTCCGTACTGAACACGATGACATCGTCAATGTAGCATGCCGCGTTCTGGACCTCCCTCAGCACTTGGTCCATGACTCGTTGGAACTCGGGTGAGGCCGATTTCAAGCCGAACGGTAGGAAGTTCCATTCGTATTGCCCGTCAGGCCCATGAAAGGCCGTCTTCTTCTTGTCTGCTTCAGCTATGGGGATCTGGTTGAACCCCTGTTGTAAGTCAAGCGTGGAGAACACTAGCGCCTCTGCCAGCAGGTCAAAGATCTCGTCAGGCATCGGGGTTTGGTACCTTTTCATGATCGTAACTTTGTTAAGCCCCCGGTAATCCCCACACATGCGCTTGGAGAGCACCTTTCCCGTCAGGTCCGTCCTCGCTGCTACCACTGTCGCCGCCGCATACTCGGAGTTGGACTTGCGAATGAATCCTGCTTCCAGTAGCTCCTGACACTTCTCCTTGCAGATCTGTGTTTCCTCCAGTGTCATCCGCCGCCGCCGTTGATACACGGGAATGTCTGTTGTCAGTTCCAAGGTGACTTCCGCCATGTTGCACCTCCCCACCTCCTTGAGCGAGTAGGCGAAGGCCGCTCGGTGTTTGGCCAATACTTCCTTCAGCTTGCCGGCGTCTGCCTCAGAGACCCCTTCCCCGATCACCCACTCTGGTGCCACTCCCTCTTGCCTGGGTGCCCCGAGCTCCTTCTCTGGCTGCTCCCTTTCTTCTGCCCCCTTCTCCCCTCGCTGATCCGCTTCGGTGCCCCCGGCCACGTGCTCTTCTGCTGCCTTCTCTCTCCCGGGCCCCTCCTCTTTCGTTGCCACCATGAGGGCGAAATCACTAGGCCCAAACTCTCTTTCGTACCTCTCCCTGCTTCGCTGCCTTTCGATCGCCCCCTCCAACCAGCTAAAGTCTTCCCGCTTCTTATCCACTGCTTCTTCCTCCCGATCTCCTGGGAGCCAGATGTCCTCCTGTTCTGCATACACCACCGGCCTCTCATCCTCCTCCTCCCAAGGGTAAACCCATCTCCTTTCCAGTGGATGCCCCCGCTCGTGCTGCCGGTCGTCTTGCTCTTGCATTTCCCCCAACATTGCTCTTGCCATTGTTTCCTTCGCCCGCGACCTTTCCGTTGGCGGTTGTACTGCTGCCGCCTTGTCCCGCTTCCTCTCCCATCGCAGCTGCGAGTGGTACATCCGGATGGTAGCTACCAGCCAATGCATCACGTTGAGATCCATGGCTCTCCCTAGCGCCTTCCTTCTCTCCTCCTCCGTCACTTCCGGATGCGCCGTGGCGTCTACCATGAAGCCCATGGCCAGCTCCCTTTCTACTGCCGTCGGCGGCTGCCATTCCCGCGCCGTGCAGTCATATACCATTCCTGGACCTGGCACCCCATCTTGGATCCGGAAGGCTGCCGCTTCGTTGTGGGAGACGAACGTTGGCCACGCCTGTCTTGGCTTTCCCACTTCATTGCAGGGGAATTGCGTCGGGTGATCTGGTCGCTCCACAGGTGCCGGCATTCTTCCTGGCTCTAGTATGTCCTCCACTAGCAGGGGCACTGGCCGTTCCATCAGCGACAGCCGGTACTGCAGCGCCACCTCGCTCACCCCGTTCGTCCAGTAGCGGCGGACCCGGTGTGTCCTGCTCCCCACTTGCGCCCCATCTGCCACTACGCCAGGTCCCAGAGCCGCCGTTACTTCCTCATGGGCCACCTGCACCTGCTCCCTGATGTCCCCTTCCATGTCCACATTCTCGACGATGTAGAGTACGTCACCCTGAATCCTCTTTATCAGCTCCAGTACTCGCTTCAGCTCCCGAAACAAGCTGCTTCTCTCATCTCTCATGCCTCTTCCGGCTCCCGCCCGCGAGTAGCCCTGGCATTCCCAGCCTGCGACGACTACATCTATCCTCCCCCATCGCCTCAGTTGTTGCTCATCCACTCTCTGTATGCTCGCTGCCCCACACAGGAGGCTTTGATCCAGCGTGGCGGTGCAGAACTGATGCGGGTATCGCTCATGAAGTTTTGCGCGTGACACACTGCCATCTTCGCCGCCTCCATGTCGCTCTCCACCAGGATCCATTTCTCCACGCTTATCCCCGCCTTCAGTACTGCCGCCAACCCTGTACCTATACCCCCAAAGAGGTCCAGCACCACCGTCGGTCCCATCAGCCTTTTCGTGTTGTTGCAGAGCGCCTTCAAATCAGCCTCCCCTTCATTCCGTGCTTGCTGTCCTGCCGGCGCCCGTGTGATCTGCTGCCAGCTGGGGATGCCTAGCTCCTCGCGTACCTCGGCCTCTGAGCTCTGATAGGCTTCCCTGGGCTCCCTCCGCACGAACCGCACCGGCAGCGTGCCGATGGGCCCGTCATCTTCCCAGTAACAGACACGATACAACACCTTCTCCTCCCACATACAGATGGTAGCTCCGATACCGAATAGGTATTCCACCCCTATCAGTAGGTCGAAGTCTTCCGATTCTGACACCCCGCAGTACACCCGCAGCGCGCACTCCTCCGTGGTACCTGGGTTCAGCATCAGGGCCATAGATTGCCTGGTTTTCGGCATCCACTTCGCCTCCCCCCCGTCCGCCGTCATGAGTAGGTATCCCTCCGCAATCAGCCTCCCCGGCTTGTTCAACTGCAATTTATCCGCCAGCCGCCGGCCTATGAGCACGTGTGCTGCTCCTGTGTCGACAATTGCCCGCTGCGCGGTAAAGCCGCCGATCGTGATCGCCCCTGCCGCTATCGTCAGCACTGTAGCCTGGCATGTCATTCTGTCCCGCGGATGCCGATAGGCGGCTCCCGGCATGTCGGTGTTTTCGCTCGCCCGTCGCCTTGGCCCGTCCTCTCGTCGCACATCCTCAGGGAATATCTGCCTCCGCGACGTCCGTCGTAGACCCAGCTCTTCTCGCTCACGCGCCGGCTGCGCCATCAACATGAATTCTGGCTCATCCGATTCCTCTTCTTCGTGTGCCACCATAGCGGGCTGCTTCTGCTCAGCCGTCTCGAGTTCCGCCAGTTGCGCCCGCAGCCGAGCCATGGTGGCTTGACGATCCTCTCCACCTCCCGTGTCTCGCCGGTCGCGCCGCCCCGTGTAGCAGTCTGCCTCTCGATGACCCCTTCGGCCGCAGCGCGCGCAGTTGGGCGCCCCCGGGCAATCTCGTCTCATATGCTCCCGGCTCCCGCATAGTGAGCATGCCGCTGGATTCCGACAGTCCCGCCGCAGGTGCCCCGTCTGGCCACAGTTGTGACAGCGTCGCGGCTCCTCTCTCCCCTTCTCCTCAGGTTCTGGGTACGCCGATGTCGCCGCCCATGCCGGTCACCTGCGCTCTGGCCCTCTTTCCACCGTTCGCTCCACTTCGTACAGCCGTCGCCCGGTTTCCACCCGCTTCACAATCTCGTATGCCTCCCTCAGCGTCGCCTCCGGTCCCATCTCGAACACCCGCACCTGCACGTCCTGTTGCAGAGGTTGACTCAGCCCATTTACGAACTTCCCGATTAGTCTTCCTTGATCCGTACAGTTCATGTCTTCTCCCAGCTCCACCAGCCGCCCGTAATAGGCTAGCAGGGACTCTCCTTCCCTTCGTCGGAAACCTCGGAACTCCACGACTCTTTCTGCCGTCTGCAGGGGAAACTGCTCCCGAAGCATCGCTAGGAACCTTGCGGTGGGGTCTCGCTCTCCTGGTGCCCTGCCGGCGGACCATTCCAGCAACTCCTTTCGGGAAATTCGATAATAGGTCTCCGCTTCTCCCGATAAGGTATTCGCCAACCCTCGAAAGAATTCCTCCGGATCCAGCCTGTCCTTTGCCCAGCGCGCCTGCAGATTTTCCAGCTGCATGATGTAATTCTTTAAGCTCGGGCCACGTTTATTATCCCCCGAGAATCGCTCGGGCACCTCGATCTTTGGCAATTGCGTGTATCTCCAGCGCTGTACCGCCGCCTCATCCTCCGTCCCCTGCCAGGAGGCGCTCCGCTGATAGGCGGTCGGCCCCCGTTCCTGCGGCCGCGGCGGCGCGAGCTCCTGCTTCTGCGCCCCTGATCCTCCAGATGCGTTATTCCCGCCATCCCCTGGAGCTCCCTTCGCGCCGCCTTGCGGTCCGCTTGCTCCCTCGCTGAGCCCGCCTTGCGGTCCGCTCGCTCCCTCGCTGGGCCCGCCTTGCCCTTCTGTCCGGCCCGTCTCTAGCGGCCCTTTCGCGGCCAAATCGTTCTCCGTTTCACCCGACATTCCTAAACTTCGTGCACTGTTGACCGTCGGTACTAGTACGAGTCTACCCGAACGTAACTGCATAAACTTGACTGCGTGTTTGTAAACTCCTCCCGTTCCTAACTCATCTTAACTGCCTGTGATGGCTCCGTTGCACACTGCGTTGTTGAGTAATTGCAGTATTTCACGAAAACAAATACGCAGTGGCAGTCCCACGGCCCAGGACCCTGCCTTATGCTTCCCTACTCAAACCCTAGCAAGGCTAGCCTAACAAAGAAACACTGTAGGGCTGCCTAGCTTGCCATCCACACTGCCTTCCCGCCTGTCTCCAGCTGGCGTTGCTGCCTCCCAGCTATGTCCTGGACTCGGTGTCTGCAAAACAAAACCAAAGCACACACATGCACACCACACATCACACATTCGCACCACCACCTCCACGTCAATCTGCTGTAAACCCATGCCAGCCCACCCCCTCCGCACTGTCACCGCCCATTCCGAATCCAATCCCTCGGTTCCCCCCCTCCTGGCCAAACCACGCCTCCCGCCTCGCTTCTGCCGTTACAGCTCCCGCCACTGGCTGCTTCGCTTATATACAAATGTACAGTAACCCCACCTTCGCCCTCCTCTACACCTTCTGTCAGGACTTCTTAGGTGTTAGCCTCAGAATTCTGACAGTGTGGGTGGAGCCTGTAGAAACAGACCGAATCGTCAAAGGTGACGTCCTGGGAGGAGAACACGTGGCGGTCGCGAGGGTGGTAAAACTGCCACGGCGGGGCGTCGGTGGGGAAGCCCAGGAAGGCGCAGCGCAGAGTGCGAGGAGAGAGCTTGCTCGCGGTGGTATCCCGAACAAGAGAGAGCGCGCCCCAGACCCGAAACGCCGACGCATCGCCTACCTTCCCCGTCCAACGGAGTGTGGGCGAAGTCTCTGGAAAAGAGACTCGGGTCCAGAGGTTGAGCTGATGCGTGGCGTATCGTACCGCAAACGGCCACAAAAATTTGGGAGCAGTCGCATGGATCATGGAGGTACGAGCAACCTCCATGATCAAGCCTATGCGACGATCAGCAATCCCATTTTGATGCGGAGGGGCTGGAAAGGTGAACGACTAGGTGATGCCCTCGTCTCGACAGAACTCCGCAAGGAGGCCGGAAGAGAACTCACCGCCCCTGTCAGAGTGCAGACGCAGGACTGGAAGGTCCTACCGAAACTGCTCGCGCAGCTGGCGACGAGTAGCGCGGATCCAGGGGATCAAAACACCGCTGACGACCGCCTTGCTGCGGAAGGGGAAGACCGTGGTGTAGCGCGTGTAGTCGTCAACGACCAGCAGGAAGTAGCGCTCCTGGTCCGTCCCACTGACGGGGGCCGGGCCCCACACGTCCATGTGGAGAGTCCGCAGAGGAGTAGTGGAGTGAGGAGCGGCGCGCTGCCGCCCCTCAACGCAGGGAAGGCACGGCGGGGCAGGCGAGTGCGGAACGGGGGGCAGGGACCTGGGAAGGCCAGAGACAAGGAGACGGGAGTGCATTCTGCGGAGACGCGGCAAAGAGGGGTGACCGAGTTGGTGGTGCCAAAGAAGAGTCTGGTGGGAGAGTACCCGACACGAGCACGACGCAGCGAACTGACCAGACGCAGACACCGCACTCGACGCAGCCACCTGACCAGGGCTAATTTTTGGTTTTTAGCAACCCTTATTATCTGTCCTGCACCTTTGCAAAACCCTGTCTATCAGTGTGACCCCTTGCGAAAATTCTTTTCCATCAGGGTTTTCCATAGTTAAAAAAAAAAAGCCCTAAGGCCACAGTGTAACAATTTTCAGAACCCTGATCAAGTGTTTCTACTGAAGTTCTCAACAAAAAAGCCGGTTCTTGGATTTGAACCCGGGTTTTCCGAAAATCAAACTACAGACTGTGCCACTTGAACGTGAGTGCTAGAGTAACCGGATTTTTTTATATTAGTTTATAATTAGGGTAAAAGTTTGTAGCGGGGTGGGGGGGGGGGGGGGGGGGAGGAGGGAAGGGGGCCTGTGGTATTCGCTTCAGGGTAAAACTCGCTACGAAGAATTGTAACCCTGGGGCGACAGTGTGCCTTAAACGTAAACCCTGGCATATCAGGAAAATTTAAGCTCCAGAAAAAATTACCCTAAGCCATCAGTGTGACTACCAAAAACCACCCTGATTATCAGTGCATCAGGGTGATTTACACTGATAAAATTAGCCATGCACCTGACCTGACGCATCCACATGTGCAGACGCAGTGGTAAGGGTGTACAGACTGGACCCAGGCTGCCGAGTGAACGTAGCAAGGTGACGTCCAGTCCGGGAGCACGTACAGATCGCCACAAGCTGCCCTCCAGGGATAAAGGTATTAACCCAAACATCCTGAAGGAATGCGTTGCTCACCAAGTTCGTCGAGAACGAGGGGAGGTGGAGGCCTAAAAGAGAGCCGGAGGGGACTGCCGGACACGGGAGGACAGTGGAGGCTCGCACTACTACTGGACAGTGTGACTGTGGTGCTATCACGAAAGAAGCAACGTGACGCTCTTGAGTCAAGTGTGAAAGTGTGCAAGGCCTCAGTTGAGGCAGGACGAGTGGCAGTAGACGCACTAGCACCTAGAGCTGCAGCAGACTCACTAGCACCTAGAGCGGCAGCAGACTCACTAGCACCTAAAGGAGCAGCCTCTACACAACCAGGGACGCCTCGCTGAGAAACACAATCGCGAAGCCGCTGCGGGGAGAAGGTCTTCTGCTGATGCTGCTGCCGTCGCTGTCCAGTACCCATAAAACCATAACCTCCACCACCTGGACGGCCGTGCTGAACTACCACTCACGGATCTGCTGTGGCGAGAGAGTGTCCGGGTGCGCGGGCTGCCGCTGCTGTCTAGCACCTCCAGCACCTCCAGCACGATAACCTCCACCACCAGGATGACCTCGCTGAATAACCCACACGCGAAGCTCTGCGGTGATAGAGTGTCCGGGTGAGGCAGTGGCTGCTGTTGTCCACCCCTAGACGCTGCTACGACCGTGATAGTGGCCATGACAGGCAGTGGCAGTCAGTAGCAGCGGCGCAAAGGCGTTAGTAGCGACTGCTGTAGCTGCAGCTGTAGCAGTAGCGGTGGTCGCTGTGGCTGTAACAGCAGTAGCGACTGTTGGAGTGGCTGTGGAGGCCAGTAGGGTGCGTGGGAAGCAGGGCACGGGCGAGCGCAGTAACTGCAGTTGTGGTATCAGTAGCAGCAGTAGCGCCAGCTGCTGCAGCAAGGGCGGCTCGGCAGGGCAGCAGTAGCTCAGCAACAGCAGCACAAGTGGCAGCAGTAGCCTAGCAGCAGCAGCAGCAGCTGAGCAGTAGCAGCAGCAGCAGCAGTAGGGCGGCTTGGTGGGGCTGGGCAATGCTGCAGGGCGGCGCGGCTCGGGTTGGGCGGCGCGGCTCGGCAGGGCTGGGCGGCGCGCGGGCCTAAGGGCAGGGCAGCGCGGCTCAGGCTGTAGCAGCAGTCTAGCAGCAGCAGCAGCTGAGCCAGTAGCAGCAGCGCAGCCGGCAGCAGCATCTTAGCAGCAGCAGCAGCGCAGCAGCAGCAGCACAGGTGGCAGCAGCACAGGTGGCAGCAGCAGCGCAGCCAGCAGCAGCAGCTCAGGAGGTAGCAGCGCGTTTGGCAGCAGTTGCGCAGCAGCAGCAGCGCTGGCGGGTAGGGGCTCGGTAGGGCAGAGCGCAGCTGCAGTAGCGCGTGGAGTAGCAGCAGTAGCAGCAGCGCTTAGCAGCAGCAGCGCGCTTAGCAGCAGCAGCAGCGGTTTGTAGCAGCAGCAGCGCATGCAGCAGTAGCAGCCACGTAAGTGACGGCAGCAGCGCGGACGAGCAGGGCGCAGGCAGGGTGCGCGTGGGTGCGTGCGGGGCGCGCGTGGGGTGCGCGCGGGCAGGGCGCAGGGCGGGCGCAGGTTGCCGACGGGCAGCGCGAGCAGCGCGCTGGGCAGCAGGTGCGCGGTCAGGGCGGCGCAGGGCGCGGGCAGCGCGCGCAGGGCAGAGCGCGGGCCGTGCAGGCAGTGCGCGGGCAGAGCAGGAAGCATGCGGGTCGATTAGGTAAGGGGGGGGGGGGGGGGGGGGGTACAAGAGTGTCGAGAAATGTCCTGTACCCTCTAAGGATAACCCCTACATAGCCTAGAAAGATAGAAATCATACATTGTTTTGACACATGGCTCCGACAAACGAGGAAACGACGACGATTGGAACCGCCTTCCTCGCACAACTGCTTCAGCGACTCACCAGCTTGGAGCAAGGACTCCAAACATTGCGGAATGGCGACGCGGGAACATCTTCCCAACCCTCTCAACCGGCCTCGAATGGCCATAACACTGCCCCGCACACCTTCTCCCCCGACACAAATGGCTCAATTCTCTATGCACAATCAAGGTTCCTGAGCATAAAAAAAATAAAGCCAAGTGTGTGTTTTGACGGCAGAGACTTCTATACATGGAGCTTCGAGCTGGAGCTACTACTGCAAAACGCACAAATATTCCACTACTTTGACGGGAGCTATGGGGGACCTGCTGAAGATACCGCCGACGCCAGGGCGCAGTACCTGCTGTGAAACATGTCGCCGGCGGAGCAGCTGAGCATTCGTTCGTACAAGACAACGTCTGCTCCAGCCCTCGATGCCTGGCGGCACCTGAACGGCGTGTACCAACCGAAAGACTCGGTTTCGTCGAGCCTCCTGCTTCAGCAGCTACGGGAGTTAAAATGGCCCCAGTGGAGAAGGCCAACAGCTACATTAATCGCTGTAGGGGCTTACGCGATCAAATCGCGAAATTGGGAAGTAGCATTTCCGAAGAAATCTTCGTGAACATCGTGCTTCAAGGGTTCGGCCCAGAATGGCGGCCCTGCAAGGCGCTTCTCCGACAGTAGGGGGTTATCTCGGAAGCCGCCCTATGCGCCGCCCTCCTCGTCGAACAGAGAGACATGGAGCAGCAGCGACCAGCGTCGCGACGAGACAGGGAACGCCTCGCCTTCTACACAGACAACACAAAAGAGCGGCGGCCGCGGCGCCTTCACTGCAGAATCTGCAGAAGCTTCGGGCACTTAGCAGATCGATGCAAATTCCGATCTCGCCCTCGCCAGGCCAATCCGAGCATCTGGTCCGGCCGACATGACGCACGAAACGACACGCATCAAGCTTAGGGGCACCAACCCCCATCGCGCAACCTAAACCCAGCGGTTCAGCATCAGCAGCAGCAGCCGTCACAGCCTGCTCTCGCCCGCAACGTCATGGGCAACATGACCATGACAGAAACGAGCGGATCTCGCCGTCGCCGCGTGCGCACGCCGTCACCGGAGCCAGCACGCCATCCAATTGGGGCGTTCACGAACAACAACCCGTTCAGCACCCGCCACGATTTCAGCGACGACGACAACCAGGACTGGAATCTCCCAGTCCCGCTGCTTGAAAGCCCCCCCGCACGTACCTGATTCGATTGGTTCTCGCGCAAACAATTCTTGAAGTTTGACACGCCGCACATCGGCACGCCGCGATTGGCTCTGCTCGCACGCGACGACAACAAGCGCTACAACACCTGGTACCTGGACGGCTGATGCGGGCAGCACATGGTCGGATCCGAGCGTTTTGTCTCCAAGGCCAACGGTCTCGACCCCAACGGTCACCTACGTCACCGACGCCAACAATACCCGCCTGCGTGCAAACGCGCAAGGAATCGTCGTGCTCAAAAGCACGGGGAAGCCGCACGCACATCACACTGAACGATGTGCTCATAGTACAGAACATGCGCTTCAATCTCCTCTCCGCCGCTCAACTCATGGATTGCGGCGTCGAATTAAGTACGGACCCGCGCACGTGCGACATACTTCTACAGTACTCGTCGCCAACAAAAACGCGCAGGCAGATCGAACGAGCACATTCCGAAAATGGAGTGTACATCCTTGACTTCGACATTCCCGACTGCAGCGGCGATTCGAACGAGCTGATCGACCTCGTTCCACTGTGCTTCGAGCACATCCACCGCTCGGACTGGAAACACCCTGACGGAAGACCGTGGGTGCCACATCACCCGAACCCACGTGAGCTGGTGCTGCATGACCCTGACCCAGACAGCATCTGTAGGGACTGTCACCCGCCCACCGCCTCAACAAGCGCAATCGGTGGCCGCGGCCTCGCCGCCATCGCCGAAGCTGAGCGACACGCGCCACCAGAAGAAGTGATGTCGGCCCTCGAACTCGAGGTCGTGACAGAAAGAGTCTTCGGCCCGCCAAATCCGGAGCCAGGGAAAACACTTCACGGCACACCAGCATAGCGTCTCGAGAGCATCCTACGGGACAACGTCGCGGAACCTTCGACAACCGCGGAGTCGAGCGCCCCTATACGAAGGAGGAATTCTTGAAGGTTTACCCCAACTAGCGCGACCTCACGAAGAAGCTCACCGTGGCGCAGGAAGAAGAATTGGCGCGACACGAAGCAGAGGAGCTTCGCCAGAGGAGCCTTGCCGAGGCGCGCGGAACATTCGCCTGGAGCGGATGGGGCGATGAGGAAGAGGAGAGCGCCTCCAATGAATGGGGGTGGGAAAGCGTCGGCGGATGGGGAACGAGCAACACCGGTGGATGGGGCGTTGCAATTGGCGGCGAGACAAGCGCCTGGGGCACTTCCGGCGGAGGCTGGGGAACTTCCCGCGAACAAAGGGGGGAAGAAGAAGCAGAGGCAGACCCCCCCGCTGCTCCTGTTGTCCCTCTTGGTCGCCCCCCGCGCCGCCCTACACCCGCGCTACCTCCACCTGACGTTCAGCCGCATCGCGACCCTTGGGACACCATCGATTGGGGGAATGAACCCTCAACCCCCCGTCGCACAGTCGGACCTGACCCCGAGCCACGCGAACCCACCTTTTTGAGTTCACAAGGTGCATAGTGATGTGTTTCCGTACTAAGAGAATTTAGTTCAGGTTGTGTTTTCAGGTGTATAATAGTGTGTACCCAGAATTGAAGAAATATTGCAACATTAATGAGAATGTCAATAAGGGGGTGCGTAGCTTGGCAGGGACCTTGGTATGTTAGGCTCGCTGCGGCCCGGAACTCTCAAGGCCCGAAACCTGAAAGTTCGGAGCCAGTCTTGGTTGGGGGGGAATTCACTCCGAGCCTCTGTGCTTGGTCGTGGGGCCAGGGTTCGTGACTTCCGCCAAACTGAGGTTAGCCCAACCAAGCCACAGCTTCGTCAAGGAGCCCAACAGCTCCGGCGACAATCTCGGGTGCGGTCAGCCTCGCGAAATTGGCTTGGGAGCAAACCGCACTGCTTTGGTTGGGAAACACACGGCGAAACCTGAGGTTGTGCGAACTGAAAAGAGTGTGTTTGAAACCCTACCCAACCGTTCTAGAATGACCGCGAAATGCTCTGCAAGCCAAGTCATCTCGAGCCCTGCCTTCAAAACTCCCCGCGGCGCAACACCCGCCTTTCCGTGGCTGCGGTGTTCCGCTTTTCCCTCCCCAAGCCTCGAGTCTGTCTCTCTCCGCATCTCGCTGCATCTCCCTTCTCCCCCCACAGCAGCACATCTGCCAACACCAGCCAAAAGTCTGCCTACAAATCCGCAATGCCAGCCTTATCTCACTCATCACAAGCTTCTACCCTGCTCGTCGTCCAAGTTCTGTTTGCTTCCTCGTTCATTCACTTCGAAATGGCCTCAGACTACCCTTCTTTTGTTTCCGCGCTTAGCTTTTGGAAGAACAGCGAGACACAGGCAAACTCGTGCCTGCAGCGTGCGACGTCCAACAGCAGCACCAATCTCGTTCTCCCACCCATCGCTGCAGCCACACTGCTGCTAGTATAGCTGCCGGCGGTGACGTCGGATGCTCCGTCGCATGGTGAATCGTCGCATGCTGAACCGTCGCATGGTGAATCGTCGCATGCTGAACCGTCGCATGCTGAATCGTCGCATGCTGAAGCGTCGCATGCTGAAGCGTCGCATGCTGAAGCGTTTAATTCTGCCGCTTCGAATGCCGAACCGTCCGACGCTGGAGCTTCGGAAGCGAAACTGTCAGTGCCTGCAGCGCAGGATGCTGAAGCGTCGACTACCAGATTGTCGGATGCAGCCGTTTCTAACGCTGCAGCATCGCATGCTGCTGAATCAGACCCACTCATTTCGCTTCCAACGGTTCTATCTTCGGCGGCTTGTGCCAAGTCAGTAAGTACGGTCGTACCGTCGCGCATCCCGAAACCGAGCAAGGGAGCAGCGATTAGGAGGCGAGTGGAGGGAGCGACACTGATTCCCAGGCCTAGTTGTGCCGCACCGCACAGGGAGGTGAGGGGAGTGGAAGTCGAAGCTGCAGGCAAGCGGCCTCGCAGGACGTCCAAGGCTGTGCCGGCTGCAATCCCACGCCGGCCATGGCGCCCTTGACTGCTGCACGCACGCTTGGAAAATGGAAAAAAATAAAATCAAAAATAAAAAGTAAAAAAGGCAAAAAAAAGCTATCACTGAAATCCTTGAAAATAAAAAATGATGAAAATGAAGGTTGAAAAGAGGAGAGCTTGGAATATGAGATGGAGGGATGGCATGAAGGCATGTGAAAGGCACAGCACAGCTACACGCCGAGAGCACCGACTTGGGGATGGGTGTGGTGTGGATGGGGAACACGGTGGCACTACCCTTTTTTGCGCCCTGCTTCACAGCAGGGTGTTTGTGGGAGTGTGGTGGGTGGTTGATGGCTGGAGGGGGTGAGGGAAAGCTGTTGTGCTGCTGTGCCTTCAATGACACCTCCAGGCTTGAGCGCTCCTGACGGATGGCTCCAGGCTTGAGCGCTCCTGACGGATGGCTCCAGGCTTGAGCGCTCCTGACGGATGGCTCCAGGCTTGAGCGCTCCTGACGGATGGCTCCAGGCTTGAGCGCTCCTGACGGATGGCTCCAGGCTTGAGCGCTCCTGACGGATGGCTCCAGGCTTGAGCGCTCCTGACGGATGGCTCCAGGCTTGAGCGCTCCTGACGGATGGCTCCAGGCTTGAGCGCTCCTGACGGATGGCTCCAGGCTTGAGCGCTCCTGACGGATGGCTCCAGGCTTGAGCGCCCCTGACGGATGGCTCCAGGCTTGAGCGCTCCTGACGGATGGCTCCAGGCTTGAGCGCTCCTGACGGATGGCTCCAGGCTTGAGCGCTCCTGACGGATGGCTCCAGGCTTGAGCGCTCCTGACGGATGGCTCCAGGCTTGAGCGCTCCTGACGGATGGCTCCAGGCTTGAGCGCTCCTGACGGATGGCTCCAGGCTTGAGCGCTCCTGACGGATGGCTCCAGGTTCGAGCGCTCCTGACGGATGGCTCCAGGCTTGAGCGCTCCTGACGGATGGCTCCAGGCTTGAGCGCTCCTGACGGATGGATCCAGGCTTGAGCGCTCCTGACGGATGGCTCCAGGCTTGAGCGCTCCTGACGGATGGCTCCAGGCTTCAGCGCTCCTGACGGATGGCTCCAGGCTTGAGCGCTCCTGACGGATGGCTCCAGGCTTGAGCGCTCCTGACGGATGGCTCCAGGCTTGAGCGCTCCTGACGGATGGCTCCAGGCTTGAGCGCCCCTGACGGATGGCTCCAGGCTTGAGCGCTCCTGACGGATGGCTCCAGGCTTGAGCGCTCCTGACGGATGGCTCCAGGCTTGAGCGCTCCTGACGGATGGCTCCAGGCTTGAGCGCTCCTGACGGATGGCTCCAGGCTTGAGCGCTCCTGACGGATGGCTCCAGGCTTGAGCGCTCCTGACGGATGGCTCCAGGCTCGAGCGCTCCTGACGGATGGCTCCAGGCTTGAGCGCTCCTGACGGATGGCTCCAGGCTTGAGCGCTCCTGACGGATGGCTCCAGGCTTGAGCGCTCCTGACGGATGGCTCCAGGCTTGAGCGCTCCTGACGGATGGCTCCAGGCTTGAGCGCTCCCGACGGATGGCTCCAGGCTTGAGCGCTCCTGACGGATGGCTCCAGGCTCGAGCGCTCCTGACGGATGGCTCCAGGCTCGAGCGCTCCTGACGGATGGCTCCAGGCTTGAGCGCTCCTGACGGATGGCTCCAGGCTTGAGCGCTCCTGACGGATGGCTCCAGGCTTGAGCGCTCCTGACGGATGGCTCCAGGCTTGAGCGCTCCTGACGGATGGCTCCAGGCTTGAGCGCTCCTGACGGATGGCTCCAGGCTTGAGCGCTCCTGACGGATGGCTCCAGGCTTGAGCGCTCCTGACGGATGGCTCCAGGCTTGAGCGCTCCTGACGGATGGCTCCAGGCTTGAGCGCTCCTGACGGATGGCTCCAGCCTTGAGCGCTCCTGACGGATGGCTCCAGGCTTGAGCGCTTCTGACGGATGGCTCCAGGCTTGAGCGCTCCTGACGGATGGCTCCAGGCTTGAGCGCTCCTGACGGATGGCTCCAGGCTTGAGTCTTGTAGGGAGAGTTAGGAACTAGGCAATATGTGAACTATGTCCTGTACACCCTTCCTTTGATATAGTTGCCTATGCATTGTTAAGCCTTGTCATTCGTGCCCACTTGCAATTGTTGATTGGATATTGGCGTCTAATCGGCAATGACAACTAAAAACAGGAACCATACAACAATGCTGCAATGCACTTCCATCTCCCTGCTTCCCCATGTCTGCTTATTTTCCCATGGTTTCGCATACCCCTCCGCTTTTTTCCATGCCTCCTTGTTTCCCCATGCCTCCTTGTTTCCCCATGCCTCCTTGTTTCCCCATGCCTCCTTGTTTCCCCATGCCTTCTTGTTTCCCCATGTGTCTTTGTTTCCCTGTTTCCCCAGTCCTCCCTCTTCCTCATGCCTCACTGGTTCTCCATGTCTCATTGTTTTTTCTTGCCACACTGTTTCCCCATGTTTCCCTTTCCCCATCATGTATCCATTCGTCCCCATGTCCCATTCCCACTCCCCTTTTCCCCATGTCGTCATGTTTTCCCATGTCTTTCTGTTTCCCCATGTCTCCTTGTTGCCTTCCGTTTACCCCATGTCCCGGATTCCCCATGCCTCCCGGATTCACCATCTCTCTCTTTTTTTCCCATGTGCCTCTATGTTTCTCCAAGCCTCCCTGTTTCCCCATGTCTCCCTGTTTCCCTATGCCTCCCTTTTTCCCTATGTCTCCGTGTTTCCTTATGCCACCCTCTTTCCCCATGACCCCCCTTTCCCCACCCTCTTTCTTTACATCCTTGTTTCCCCACAACTCCTTGTTTCCTCATGTCTCCCTGTTTCACTGTTTCACCATACCTCACTGTTTCACCATACCTCACTGTTTCACCGTACCTCACTGTTTCACCGTACCTCACTGTTTCACCATACCTCACTGTTTCACCGTACCTCACTGTTTCACCATACCTCACTGTTTCACCGTATCTCACTGTTTCACCGTACCTCACTGTTTCACCATACCTCACTGTTTCACCATACCTCACTATTTCACCATACCTCACTGTTTCACCATACCTCACTATTTCACCATACCTCACTGTTTCACCATACCTCCTCGTTTCCCCATGCCTCCATGTTTTCCCCATGACTTCCTGTTTCACCAGATTTCCCTATTTTCCCATTTCACTCCCTGTTTCACCATACCTCACTGTTTCACCGTGTCTCCTTGTTTCCCATACCTCAGCGTTTTCCCATGTCTCATATTTTCACCATACATCCTTGTTTTCCCGTGTCCCATTGTTTCCCCATGTCTCCTTTTTTCCTCATGCCTCCCTTTTTCAACATGTGTCCATGGTTCACCATACTTCCTTGTTTCTGCATCCTTTTTTTATTCCCCGTATCTCCCTGTTTCCCCGTGACTCTCTTTCCCCATCTATCCTGTTTCACCAATTCTCAATGTTTCCCAGTGTCCCCCTTTCACCATGTTTCTCTGTTTCCCCATGTGTCAGTGATTCTCTATGCCTCCCTTTTTTCCCCATGTCCCCATGTCTCCCCGTTTCTGCATGTTTCGTGATGCCTCCCCGATTCCGCATGAATATCAACATCTTCGTGTTTCCCTGGTTTTCCCCATACTTCCTTTTTTTCCATGTCTCCTTGTTTTTCCATGTCTCCCTTTTTCCCACTCACTCCTTGTTCACCATGTCTCTAGTTTAAAGCCTATGCCACCCGCTTGCCCCATGCCCCTCTGTTTCCCATGTCTCCCTGTTTCGAAACTTTCTAATTCTCACCCTTTTCCCCATCTCTTCCCTTTTCCCCATCTCCCTGCCTGTTTTCCCCCATATCGCCCTGTATCATCATGATTCCCTGTTTCCCCATGCCTCCCTGTTTCCCCATGCCTCGATGTTTACCCATGCCTCCCTGTTTCCCCATGCCTCGATGTTTCCCCATGCCTCGATGTTTCCCCATGCCTCCCTGTCTCCCCATGCCTCCCTGTTTCCCCATGCCTCCCGGTTTCCCCATATTTCCATGTTACCCCATGTCTCCTTGTCAGGCCTTCTTGTTTTCCCCTGTCTTCCAATCCCCCCAAGCTTCCCCTTTCCCCATTCTTTTCTAATACCTCCTTGTATCCCCATATTCCCCTGAATCCCCACGTCTCTCCATTACATGTCGCACTGATTCACCAGGTCTGTCTGCTTCCCCGTATCTTCCTGTTCCCACATGTCCCCCGACTTCCCCAACCTTCCCCTTTTCCCCATTCCTATCTGGTTTTACCTATTTCCTCTTGTCTCCCATCCCACCAGGCTTCCCTCTTCCTCATTCTCCTCTCTTTCCACATGCCCCCCGATTTCCCCAAGCTCCCCGTTTTCCTCATTTGTTCGTGTGTGTGTGTGTGTGTGTGTATGTGCTGCACAGATTCAGCATTCTGAATATGGAATTATAGGAATTTTTCCTCAACCCTCCTCAATATTGCACTGGTTGGAAACCATGCAAATTATTTAGTGGCGTTGAAAAATAGTGCATAATTTATTTGACAGCATCTGTTGTCAGCTGCAAAAGCAAAACACAAGTCACCAATGTATCATGACGCAAAGAGTACACTAGAAATAGTATGCAATATTATGGCTCACTGGTATTGAGGTGGAAGCTTGAAATTGTTGATGGGATGAAAACATTATGTTTCTATGCAGTTAACTGAGTGCACCAGGTGTATAATATACATTGTATATCTGGTTACCGTAATAAGAGAAATATGTTCATGTTGTGTTTTCAGCTGTAATTAGTGTGCACATAGAGCTGAAAATGGATATTGCAAGGACTGTCAAGGCACGAGCACGTCTATAAAGGGGTTTCTGGCTCGGCAGGGACCCTGGTGTGTCAGGCTGGCTTTGGTTCGGAACTTTCAAGGTCCTAAACCTCAAAGTTGGGGGCCAGTCTCGGTTGAAGGGAATTCGCTCCGAACCTCTGTGCTTGGTTGTGGGGCCTGATTGGTGACTTCTGCCAAACTAGAGGGTAGCCCAACCAAACCACACGGTAGTGCAAGTAGGAGCCTACAGCTCCGGCGACAATCTCGGGTGCGGGCAGCCTCGCGAAATTGCCTTGGGCACTAATCGCACTGCTTCGGTTGGGAAACTTACAGCGAAACTTGAGGGTGTCTGAAATGAGTACAAAGCTGTTCAAACCCTACCCAACCGTTCTACAATGACCGCGAAATGCTCTGCAAGCGAAGTCATCTCGAGCCCTGCCTTGAGAGCTCCCCGCGGCGCAACACCCACCTTTCCGTGGCTGCGGTGTTCCGCCTTTCCCTCCCCAAGCCTCGAGTCTGTCTCTCTCCGCATCTCGCTGCACCTCCCTTCTCCCCCCACAGCAGCAGATCTGCCAACACCAACCAAAAGTCTGCCTACAAGTCCACCATGCCAGCCTGATATCACTCATCACAAGCTTCCACCCTGCTCGTCGTCCAAGTTCTGTTTGCTTCCTCGTTCATTCACTTCGAAATGGCCTCAGACTACCCTTCGTTTGTTTCCGCGCTTAGCTTTTGGAAGAACAGCGAGACACAGGCAAACTCGTGCCTGCAGCGTGCGACGTCCAACAGCAGCACCAATCTCGTTCTCCCAACCATCGCTGCAGCGACACTGCTGCTAGAGCTGCCGGCGGTGACGTCGGATGCTCCAGGATTGTCGGTCGCTGAAGTATCGCATGCTGAACCGTCGCATGCCGAGGCGTCGCATGCTGAAGCGTTTCATGCTGAAGCGTCGCATGCTGAAGCGTTTGATGCTGCCGCTTCGAATGCCGAACCGTCCGACGCTGGAGCTTCGGAAGCGAAACTGTCAGAACCTGCAGCGCTGGATGCTGAAGCGTCGACTACCAGATTATCGGATGCAGCCGTTTCTAACGCTGCAGCATCGCATGCTGCTGCATCAGACCCGCTCATTTCACTTCCAACGGCGGGCGCGAAGTCAGTAAGTACGGTCGTACCGTCGCGCATCCCGAAACCGACCAAGGGAGCAGCGATCAGGAGACGAGTGGAGGGAACGACACTGATTCCCAGGCCTAAATGTGCCGCACCGCACAGGGAGGTGAGGGGAGTGGAAGTCGAAGCTGCAGGCAAGCGGCCTCGCAGGACGTCCAAGGCCGTGCCGGCTGCAATCCCACGCCGGCCATGGCGCCCTTGACTGCTGCACGCATGAAAAGTCAAAAAAAAAAGGAGGGAAAAAAATAGTTACTGAAGGGAAAAAAAAAGGCTGAAAGGAGGAAAGGAGGAGAGTTTGGAGTACATGGCATGTACGAACTGCGAAGCACAGCAGCACGCAAAGAGCAGAGGTTGGGAGTTTTGGGGAGGTGGGATGGGTGTGGTGTGGATGGGGAACACGGTGGCACTGCCCTTTTTTGCGCCCTGCTTCACAGCAGGGTGTTTGTGGGAGTGTGGGTGGTTGATGGCTGGAGGGGTGAGGGAAAGCTGTTGTGCTGCTGTGCCTTCAATGCACCAATGCTACAAGGCTTGAGCGCTCCTGACGGATGGCTCCAGGCTTGAGCGCTCCTGACGGATGGCTCCAGGCTTGAGCGCTCCTGACGGATGGCTCCAGGCTTGAGCGCTCCTGACGGATGGCTCCAGGCTTGAGCGCTCCTGACGGATGGCTCCAGGCTTGAGCGCTCCTGACGGATGGCTCCAGGCTTGAGCGCTCCTGACGGATGGCTCCAGGCTTGAGCGCTCCTGACGGATGGCTCCAGGCTTGAGCGCTCCTGACGGATGGCTCCAGGCTTGAGCGCTCCTGACGGATGGCTCCAGGCTTGAGCGCTCCTGACGGATGGCTCCAGGCTTGAGCGCTCCTGACGGATGGCTCCAGGCTTGAGCGCTCCTGACGGATGGCTCCAGGCTTGAGCGCTCCTGACGGATGGCTCCAGGCTTGAGCGCTCCTGACGGATGGCTCCAGGCTTGAGCGCTCCTGACGGATGGCTCCAGGCTTGAGCGCTCCTGACGGATGGCTCCAGGCTTGAGCGCTCCTGACGGATGGCTCCAGGCTTGAGCGCTCCTGACGGATGGCTCCAGGCTTGAGCGCTCCTGACGGATGGCTCCAGGCTTGAGCGCTCCTGACGGATGGCTCCAGGCTTGAGCGCTCCTGACGGATGGCTCCAGGCTTGAGCGCTCCTGACGGATGGCTCCAGGCTTGAGCGCTCCTGACGGATGGCTCCAGGCTTGAGCGCTCCTGACGGATGGCTCCAGGCTTGAGCGCTCCTGACGGATGGCTCCAGGCTTGAGCTTTGTAGGAAGAGTTAGGAACTAGACAATATGTGAACTATGTCCTGTAGACCCTTCCTTTGATATGGTTGCCTATACATTGTTAAGCCTTGTCATTCATGCCCACTTGCAATTGTTGATTGGATATTGGCGTTTAATCGGCAATGACAACTAAAAACAGGAACCATACAACAATGCTGCAATGCACTTCCATCTCCCTGCTTCCCCATGTCTGCTTATTTTCCCATGACTGGTTCCGCATGCCCCTCTGCTTTTCCCCATGCCTCCTTGTTTCCCCATGCCTCCTTGTTTCCCCATGCCTCCTTGCCTCCTTGTTTCCCCATGCCTCCTTGTTTCCCCATGCCTCCTTGTTTCCCCATGCCTCCTTGCCTCCTTGTTTCCCCATGCCTCCTTGTTTCCCCATGCCTCCTTGCCTCCTTGTTTCCCCATGCCTCCTTGTTTCCCCATGCCTCCTTGTTTCCCCATGCCTCCTTGTTTCCCCATGCCTCCTTGTTTCCCCATGCCTCCTTGTTTCCCCATGCCTCCTTGCCTCCTTGTTTCCCCATGCCTCCTTGTTTCCCCATGCCTCCTTGTTTCCCCATGCCTCCTTGTTTCCCCGTGCCTCCTTGTTTCCCCATGCCTCCTTGTTTCCCCATGCCTCCTTGTTTCCCCATGCCTCCTTGCCTCCTTGTTTCCCCATGCCTCCTTGTTTCCCCATGCCTCCTTGCCTCCTTGTTTCCCCATGCCTCCTTGTTTCCCCATGCCTCCTTGTTTCCCCATGCCTCCTTGTTTCCCCGTGCCTCCTTGTTTCCCCATGCCTCCTTGTTTCCCCATGCCTCCTTGTTTCCCCATGCCTCCTTGCCTCCTTGTTTCCCCATGCCTCCTTGTTTCCCCATGCCTCCTTGCCTCCTTGTTTCCCCATGCCTCCTTGTTTCCCCATGCCTCCTTGCCTCCTTGTTTCCCCATGCCTCCTTGTTTCCCCATGCCTCCTTGCCTCCTTGTTTCCCCATGCCTCCTTGTTTCCCCATGCCTCCTTGTTTCCCCATGCCTCCTTGCCTCCTTGTTTCCCCATGCCTCCTTGCCTCCTTGTTTCCCCATGTCTCCTTGTTTCCCCATGCCTCCTTGTTTCCCCGTGCCTCCTTGTTTCCCCGTGCCTCCTTGTTTCCCCGTGCCTCCTTGTTTCCCCGTGCCTCCTTGTTTCCCCGTGCCTCCTTGTTTCCCCGTGCCTCCTTGTTTCCCCATGCCTCCTTGTTTCCCCATGCCTCCTTGTTTCCCCATGCCTCCTTGTTTCCCCATGTCTCTTTGTTTCCCTGTTTCCCCAGGCCTCCCTCTTCCTCATGCCTCACTGGTTCTCCATGTCTCATTGTTTTTTCTTGCCACACTGTTTCCCCATGTTTCCCTTTCCCCATCATGTATCCATTCGTCCCCATGTCCCATTCCCACTCCCCTTTTCCCCATGTCGTCATGTTTCCCCATGTCTTTCTGTTTCCCCATGCCTCCCGGATTCACCATGTCTCCCTTTTTTTCCCATGTGCCTCTCTGTTTCTCCAAGCCTCCCTGTTTCCCCATGTCTCCCTGTTTCCCTATGCCTCCCTTTTTCCCTATGTCTCCCTGTTTCCTTATGCCATCTTGTTTCCCCATGACTCCCCTTTCCCCACCCTCTTCTTTACATCCTTTATTCCCCACAACTCCTTGTTTCCTCATGTCTCCCTATTTCGCTGTTTCACCATAACTCACTGCTTCGCCATACCTCACTGTTTCCCCATATCTCAATGTTTCACCGTACCTCACTGTTTCACCGTACCTCACTGTTTCACCATACCTCACTGTTTCACCATACCTCACTATTTCACCATACCTCACTGTTTCACCATACCTCACTATTTCACCATACCTCACTGTTTCACTATACCTCCTCGTTTCCCCATGCCTCCATGTTTTCCCCATGATCCTGTTTCACCAGATTTCCCTATTTTCCCATTTCACTCCCTGTTTCACCATACCTCACTGTTTCACCGTGTCTCCTTGTTTCCCATACCTCAGCGTTTTCCCATGTCTCATATTTTCACCATACATCCTTGTTTCCCCATGTCCCATTGTTTCCCCATGTCTCCTCTTTTTCCTCATGCCTCCCTTTTTCAACATGTGTCCATGGTTCACCATACTTCCTTGTTTCTGCATCCTTTTTTTATTCCCCGTATCTCCCTGTTTCCCCGTGACTCTCTTTCCCCATCTATCCTGTTTCACCAATTCTCAATGTTTCCCAGTGTCCCCCTTTCACCATGTTTCTCTGTTTCCCCATGTGTCAGTGATTCTCTATGCCTCCCTTTTTCCCCATGTCCCCATGTCTCCCCGTTTCTGCATGTTTCGTGATGCCTCCCCGATTCCGCATGAATATCAACATCTTCGTGTTTCCCTGGTTTTGCCCATACTTCCTCTTTTTCCATGTCTCCTTGTTTTTCCATGTCTCCCTTTTTCCCACTCACTCCCTGTTCACCATGTCTCTAGTTTAAAGCCTATGCCACCCGCTTGCCCCATGCCCCTCTGTTTCCCATGTCTCCCTGTTTCGAATCTTTCTAATTCTCACCCTTTTCCCCATCTCTTCCCTTTTCCCCATCTCCCTGCCTGTTTTCCCCCATATCGCCCTTTATCATCATGATTCCCTGTTTCCCCATGCCTCCCTGTTTCCCCATGCCTCGATGTTTCCCCATGCCTCCCTGTTTCCCCATGCCTCGATGTTTCCCCATGCCTCCCTGTCTCCCCATGCCTCCCTGTTTCCCCATGCCTCCCGGTTTCCCCATATTTCCATGTTACCCCATGTCTCCTTGTCAGGCCTTCTTGTTTTCCCCTGTCTTCCAATCCCCCCAAGCTTCCCCCTTTCCCCATTCTTGTCTAATACCTCCTTGTATCCCCATATTCCCCTGAATCCCCACGTCTCTCCATTACAACATGTCGCACTGATTCACCAGGTCTGTCTGCTTCCCCGTATCTTCCTGTTCCCACATGTCCCCCGACTTCCCCAACCTTCCCCTTTTCCCCATTCCTATCTGGTTTTACCTATTTCCTCTTGTCTCCCATCCCCCCAGGCTTCCCTCTTCCTCATTCTCCTCTCTTTCCACATGCCCCCCGATTTCCCCAAGCTCCCCGTTTTCCTCATTTGTTCGTGTGTGTGTGTGTGTGTATGTGCTGCACAGATTCAGCATTCTGAATATGGAATTATAGGATTTTTTCCTCAACCCTCCTCAATATTGCACTGGTTGGCAACCATGCAAATTATTTAGTGGCGTTGAAAAATAGTGCATTATTTATTTGACAGCATCTGTTGTCAGCTGCAAAAGCAAAACACAAGTCACCAATGTATCATGACGCAAAGAGTACGCTAGAAATAGTATTGCAATATTATGGCTCACTGGTATTGAGGTGGAAGCTTGAAATTGTTGATGGGATGAAAACATTATGTTTCTATGCAGTTAACTGAGTGCACCAGGTGTAAAATATATATTGTATATCTGGTTACCGTAATAAGAGAAATATGTTCATGTTGTGTTTTCAGCTGTAATTAGTGTGCACATAGATCTGAAAATGGATATTGCAAGGACTGTCAAGGCACGAGCACGTCTATAAAGGGGATTCTGGCTCGGCAGGGACCCTGGTGTGGCAGGCTGGCTTTGGTTCGGAACTTTCAAGGTCCTAAACCTCAAAGTTGGGGGCCAGTCTCGGTTGGAGGGAATTCGCTCCGAACCTCTGTGCTTGGTTGTGGGGCCTGATTTGGTGACTTCTGCCAAACTAGAGGGTAGCCCAACCAAACCACACGGTAGTGCAAGTAGGAGCCTACAGCTCCAGCGACAACCTCGGGTGCGGGCAGCCTCGCGAAATTGCCTTGGGCACTAATCGCACTGCTTTGGTTGGGAAACTTACGGCGAAACTTGAGGGTGTCTGAAATGAGTACAATGCTGTTCAAACCCTACCCAACCGTTCTACAATGACCGCGAAATGCTCTGCAAGCGAAGTCATCTCGAGCCCTGCCTTGAGAGCTCCCCGCGGCGCAACACCCACCTTTCCGTGGCTGCGTGTTCCGCTTTTCCCTCCCCAAGCCTCGAGTCTGTCTCTCTCCGCATCTCGCTGCACCTCCCTTCTCCCCCCACAGCAGCAGATCTGCCAACACCAACCAAAAGTCTGCCTACAAGTCCACCATGCCAGCCTGATATCACTCATCACAAGCTTCCACCCTGCTCGTCGTCCAAGTTCTGTTTGCTTCCTCGTTCATTCACTTCGAAATGGCCTCAGACTACCCTTCGTTGAAGCGAAACTGTCAGAACCTGCAGCGCTGGATGCTGAAGCGTCGACTACCAGATTATCGGATGCAGCCGTTTCTAACGCTGCAGCATCGCATGCTGCTGCATCAGACCCGCTCATTTCACTTCCAACGGCGGGCGCGAAGTCAGTAAGTACGGTCGTACCGTCGCGCATCCCGAAACCGACCAAGGGAGCAGCGATCAGGAGACGAGTGGAGGGAACGACACTGATTCCCAGGCCTAAATGTGCCGCACCGCACAGGGAGGTGAGGGGAGTGGAAGTCGAAGCTGCAGGCAAGCGGCCTCGCAGGACGTCCAAGGCCGTGCCGGCTGCAATCCCACGCCGGCCATGGCGCCCTTGACTGCTGCACGCATGAAAAGACGAAAAAAAAAAGAGGGAAAAAAATAGTTACTGAAGGGAAAAAAAAAGGCTGAAAGGAGGAAAGGAGGAGAGTTTGGAGTACATGGCATGTACGAACTGCGAAGCACAGCAGCACGCAAAGAGCAGAGGTTGGGAGTTTTGGGGAGGTGGGATGGGTGTGGTGTGGATGGGGAACACGGTGGCACTGCCCTTTTTTGCGCCCTGCTTCACAGCAGGGTGTTTGTGGGAGTGTGGGTGGTTGATGGCTGGAGGGGTGAGGGAAAGCTGTTGTGCTGTGCCTCCAATGCGCCGCTACTCCACGCTGGTGTTGTTGTGAGGGAATATCTCCAGCCTTGAGCGCTCCTGACGGATGGCTCCAGGCTTGAGCGCTCCTGACGGATGGCTCCAGGCTTGAGCGCTCCTGACGGATGGCTCCAGGCTTGAGCGCTCCTGACGGATGGCTCCAGGCTTGAGCGCTCCTGACGGATGGCTCCAGGCTTGAGCGCTCCTGACGGATGGCTCCAGGCTTGAGCGCTCCTGACGGATGGCTCCAGGCTTGAGCGCTCCTGACGGATGGCTCCAGGCTTGAGCGCTCCTGACGGATGGCTCCAGGCTTGAGCGCTCCTGACGGATGGCTCCAGGCTTGAGCGCTCCTGACGGATGGCTCCAGGCTTGCGCGCTCCTGACGGATGGCTCCAGGCTTGAGCGCTCCTGACGGATGGCTCCAGGCTTGAGCGCTCCTGACGGATGGCTCCAGGCTTGAGCCTTGTAGGGAGATGAGGAACCAGGCAATATGACAAGTTTCTGTAGACCCTGCCTTTGATATAGTTGCATGTTAGGCCTTGTTGTTTCCACTTGCAATCGATGATTGGATGCCTGTCATTCGCAATGTCAGCCGACTAGAAACAATCACCATACAACAATACTGCAACACACTGGCATCTACCTGTTTCCCCATGTCTTCCTATTTTCCCTTATCCCGCCTCTCTCCCTGCTTGCCTATGCCTCCCTGTTTCCCCATCTCTCCATGATTCACCGTGTCTCCCCTTTTCCCCATGCCCCCATGTTTCTGCCTGTATCGCTGTTTCATCATGTCTCCATCCCTGTTCCCCATGCTTTCCTTTTCCCCCATGTCTCTGCGATGCACCATGTCTCTTTGTTTCCCCATATCTCCTTGTTTCCCATGTGCTTGTGTTTTCCCATGCCTCTCTGTTTCTCCATGCCTTCCTATTTCCCCATGTCTCCTTGTTTCTCTATGTCTTCGTTTTTTCCCATGTCTCCCTCGTTCTTTATGCCACCCTTGTTCCCCATGCCTCCTCCTTTTCACCATCATGTCCCTAATTCCACATCTCTCCTTGTTTCACTACCGTATGTGTTACCTTTTCCCCAAGTATCCCCGTTTCGTCGTTTCCCCATGCCTCACGGTTTCCCCGTGCCTTCCTATTTAACTGTGTCTCCCTGTTTTCCCATGTCTCTCTGTTTCATCATGTCTCCACGAGTTCCTTTTTTTCTCATTCCTCCCTTTTTTCACATGTCCCCCTGTTTCCTGTTTTCCCATGCCTCCCTGTTTCCCCATGTCTCCCTGTTTCACCATTCCTCCCAATTTTCCCGTGTCACTCCCTGTTTCACCATACCTCACTCATGTCTCCCTGTTTCCCAAACCTCATGGCTTTCCCACTATACAACCTTATCTCACCATGTATCTCTGTTTCTTTGTGCCACTCTCCCCATGTCTTCCCTATTCTTCATCTCCCTGATTCCACATCTCTCCCTGTTTCACCAAGTCTCCAACTTTTTCCAAAGTACTGGTATCCCGTTTTCTCATGTCCCCCTGTTTCCCCATGTCACTCCTTGGTTCCTTATGCCTCCCTGTTTACCCATATCACTCCATGTTTTCCCATGCCTCAATGTTCTCCCATTGTAACTAAACATCCTTGTTTTCCCAAGTCCCCTCGTTTCCCCATGTCTCCTTGTTTCCCCATATCTCCCTGTTTCACCATACTTGTTTGCCCTTGCTTCCCTTATTTCACCATGTCTCCCTTCCTCTCTCACTTCACTGCCTTCCCTTCCCTAATAGCTCATGTCCCACTGTCCCTGGTACTTGTCAGCACACTAGCATCTCTGTCACCCACCTTCTAGCTCAAAAAGTAGCATTGGAACTGCGATCTGTAGTCTAAAAAAAAATATAATATTACATACTGCAGTGATCCAAAATGAATCGACCGCCAGTACTGCTCTATTACTGCCCCATTCAGAGCATTTTGAAATGAGGTTTCAAGCTTCATTTGCACACAAATCACTGGTCTACGTGGGTGTATGCATTTCTTCATGCCACATGCTTCGCCAAGTCACTCGGCCTTTACATAAAAAAAAAAAACAAAAAAATCCAGCAGCACGGTGGCTGGCAGGAAGGGCGGGTTGGAGCATCAAGGAGGCGGGCCGTCAAGGGCGGGTGGCGGGGTGGGCGAGGAGGAAGTCGGAGACAGAGAGGAAGAGGTGCGTCCCCTGCTCCACCGCCCACTGCCCCACTCCCTCCACCGCCACTTGCACCTGCAGGTGCATGGAGGGTGGTGGTGGTGGTGGTGGGCAGCATGAGGGACGGCATTCCATGCAGGAAGGGTGAAACGTGAAAGCACACAAGCTGCAGCAAGGCTGGACACATGCACTTCTTCCTCTCCCAACCCAACACACAGTGGTCGCTCACATCGCACTTGAGTTCACATCAACCGCACGGCATGGCTATGGGTGCTCACCTTGCCGCCTGCAGCGGCAATCTCCGCCTTGAGCTTGGCGGGGTCGCGAGCCATGAGCGCCACCTGCACTGCCGTGGCTGCCGCTGCCTCGCCTGACAGGGACGCAGGGAGGACGGGTGCACAGAGGGCGATGCATGCAGGGAGGAGGTGGTTGAAGGATGCATGCATGCGGCAGAACCACCTTCATTGCTGCACTTAGCTCCACGCTGACTCGAACATGTGTGCATTGGTGGAAGGCATGCAGAGGGGTGGATGGACAAGAACAAATTAAGCAACACACCAGAAGGTGAGATTGCGAAGAGTGGATTGTGGGTACTTGGAATGAAAGTGCAAATGTGTCAATGGCATGGTGGTGTGATGGCATGGTGGTGAGATGGCATGGTGGTGAGATGGCATGGTGGTGAGATGGCATGGTGGTGTGATGGCATATGGCATGGTGGTGTGATGGCATGGTGGTGAGATGGCATGGTGGTGTGATGGCATGGTGGTGAGATGGCACGGTGGTGTGATGGCATGGTGGTGATATGGCATGGTGGTGTGTGTCAGAACTTAGGCTTAGAACTGATACATTAGTAATGAGCATGAAGCTCTTTAAGTACATCCAAGAAGGGTAGGGAATGGATGGGAAAGGGAATCGGGGGCAATCCCTAGGGATTGGGGGTAATCCCAAGGCAATCTCCAATTGGTGGGTTGGAGATTGCTTGGAGATTACTTTTGGGTTTGGTTGGGATGTAGGTGTACACCCAACCAAACACAAAGTGCAAACTACACTACTCTAGGATATAGAAAATATAAAGTACAAAGTGTGAGATTGAGGGCTAACATTAACAGAGTGATGGCATGGTGGTGTGATGGCATGGTGGTGTGATGGCATGGTGGTGTGATGGCATGGTGGTGTGATGGCATGGTGGTGTGATGGCATGGTGGTGTGATGGCATGGTGGTGAGATGGCATGGTGGTGTGATGGCATGGTGGTGTGATGGCATGGTGGTGAGATGGCATGGTGGTGAGATGGCATGGTGGTGAGATGGCATGGTGGTGAGATGGCATGGTGGTGTGATGGCATGGTGGTGTGATGGCATGGTGGTGTGATGGCATGGTGGTGTGATGGCATGGTGGTGTGATGGCATGGTGGTGTGATGGCATGGTGGTGTGATGGCATGGTGGTGTGATGGCATGGTGGTGTGATGGCATGGTGGAGTGACAACAAGTTGGTGGGACAATGAAGGTGCAAGAGGACAGGGAGCAGAGCACAGCAGCCCGGCACGCATGGCAGGGAGGACACGCTGCCGCCTAGAGCCCTGTGATGTGCTCTAGAGCCCTGTGATGTGCTCTAGAGCCCTGTGATGTGCTCTAGAGCCCTGTGATGTGCTCTAGAGCCCTGTGATGTGCTCTACAGCCCTGTGATGTGCTCTAGAGCCCTGTGATGTGCTCTAGAGCCCTGTGATGTGCTCTAGAGCCCTGTGATGTGCTCTAGAGCCCTGTGATGTGCTCTAGAGCCCTGTGATGTGCTCTAGAGCCCTGTGATGTGCTCTAGAGCCCTGTGATGTGCTCTAGAGCCCTGTGATGTGCTCTAGAGCCCTGTGATGTGCTCTACAGCCCTGTGATGTGCTCTAGAGCCCTGTGATGTGCTCTAGAGCCCTGTGATGTGCTCTACAGCCCTGTGATGTGCTCTAGAGCCCTGTGATGTGCTCTAGAGCCCTGTGATGTGCTCTAGAGCCCTGTGATGTGCTCTACAGCCCTGTGATGTGCTCTAGAGCCCTGTGATGTGCTCTAGAGCCCTGTGATGTGCTCTACAGCCCTGTGATGTGCTCTAGAGCCCTGTGATGTGCTCTACAGCCCTGTGATGTGCTCTAGAGCCCTGTGATGTGCTCTACAGCCCTGTGATGTGCTCTACAGCCGTGCAACTCACTGGTGCAGAGGTCAGCAGCGAGGGACGGCGAGAAGCAGAGCGCGGGGCGAGTGAGCGTGAGTGTGAAGGTGGCGCCCGCTACCCCGCTGTAGCGCTCCGATGCCAGCACCACCTGCTCGCCATGAGGAACGGGGTGGAAGGAGGGGGGAAGGGGTGTATGTGCAGAGAGCACACGGGTTTACTTCACTCGTCCACACCCCTGCGAATAGATACAACTGAGGTGCGTACGGCATCGAAAGGGGGCCATGAGGGGGCACATATACGGCATGTGAGGGGCACATACGGCATGTGAGGGGCACATACGGCATGTGAGGGGCACATACGGCATGGGAGGAGCACATACGGCATGTGAGGAGCACATACGGCATGTGAGGAGCACATACGGCATGTGAGGAGCACATACGGCATGTGAGGGGCACATACGGCATGTGAGGGGCACATACGGCATGTGAGGGGCACATACGGCATGGGAGGAGCACATACGGCATGTGAGGAGCACATACGGCATGTGAGGAGCACATACGGCATGTGAGGAGCACATACGGCATGTGAGGAGCACATACGGCATGTGAGGGGCACATACGGCATGTGAGGAGCACATACGGCATGTGAGGGGCACATACGGCATGTGAGGGGCACATACGGCATGTGAGGGGCACATACGGCATGTGAGGGGCACATACGGCATGTGAGGGGCACATACGGCATGTGAGGGGCACATACGGCATGTGAGGGGCACATACGGCATGTGAGGGGCACATACGGCATGTGAGGGGCAGTAGTCAGCAGATAGCAGCGGCGCGCCCAATGCTTCCCGAATGTACTCCGCCTGGTGAAGGGTTGATGGGGAAAGGGCGGAAGGGAGGGCAACGCGGTGAAGCAAAGAAAGGTGAGCGGGAGAGGATGGGGAGAACGTAATGAGAGCGATGGAAGGGAGACGAGGGAAGAGAGAAGAGGGTGGGAAGAAGACAGGGATAGTAGGAGATACAACAAATGCATAAAAGAAATGCTTCAGAGCGGGGCAGTTGCAGGTGATGGCAGCAGAGGTGATGGCAGCAGAGGGAGCACCTGAGCTGCCAGAATGCGGTGCAGCGCCGACTCCTCATTGGGCTCAGCGCCCTCCTTGCCATTCTCCCCGTGCGCGCCCTCAGCACCATCGCCCCCATGCACATGAATGAATGCCTCCACCGCATCCGACGGCTCCAGCCCCGCCCGCTTGCGCAGCTTCTGCACCCTGTTCACCACCTGGTGGGAAGTAGGCCCACAAGGGGGCAGCACAGGGTGGTGGGCACCGCAAGGGGGCAGCACAGGGTGGTGGGCACCGCAAGGGGGCAGCACAGGGTGGTGGGCACCGCAAGGGGGCAGCACAGGGTGGTGGGCACCGCAAGGGGGCAGCACAGGGTGGTGGGCACCGCAAGGGGGCAGCACAGGGTGGTGGGCACCGCAAGGGGGCAGCACAGGGTGGTGGGCACCGCAAGGGGGCAGCACAGGGTGGTGGGCACCGCAAGGGGGCAGCACAGGGTGGTGGGCACCGCAAGGGGGGGACACAAGAGGGTTGTCAATGAGGGAGGGGAGGGGTGGGGGCTCAGCACGTTGTGGGGACGGGAGCGTTGACATGTGGTTTGGGTTGGTGTGGTCAGACGTGGCGCCACGGAGACGGTGGGAACAAGGACTCAGGGCTAGCGTAAGGCAGAGTGGAAGCAGCCACTACACATCCAGGCATAGTGCCAGGCTGAGTGAATACACGCACAAGGGAGAGGGGAGAGGGGAGAAGAGAAGGGAGAAATGTGCAGAGGAGCAAAAGAGAGCAGAGGAGCAAAAGAGAGCAGAGGAGCAAAAGAGAGCAGAGGAGCAAAAGAGAGCAGAGGAGCAAAAGAGAGCAGAGGAGCAAAAGAGAGCAGAGGAGCAAAAGAGAGCAGAGGAGCAAAAGAGAGCAGAGGAGCAAAAGAGAGCAGAGGAGCAAAAGAGAGCAGAGGAGCAAAAGAGAGCAGAGGAGCAAAAGAGAGCAGAGGAGCAAAAGAGAGCAGAGGAGCAAAAGAGAGCAGAGGAGCAAAAGAGAGCAGAGGAGCAAAAGAGAGCAGAGGAGCAAAAGAGAGCAGAGGAGCAAAAGAGAGCAGAGGAGCAAAAGAGAGCAGAGGAGCAAAAGAGAGCAGAGGAGCAAAAGAGAGCAGAGGAGCAAAAGAGAGCAGAGGAGCAAAAGAGAGCAGAGGAGCAAAAGAGAGCAGAGGAGCAAAAGAGAGCAGAGGAGCAAAAGAGAGCAGAGGAGCAAAAGAGAGCAGGAAGAGCAAAAGAGAGCAGGAAGAGCAAAAGAGAGCAGAGGAGCAAAAGAGAGCAGAGGAGCAAAAGAGAGCAGAGGAGCAAAAGAGAGCAGAGGAGCAAAAGAGAGCAGAGGAGCAAAAGAGAGCAGAGGAGCAAAAGAGAGCAGAGGAGCAAAAGAGAGCAGAGGAGCAAAAGAGAGCAGGAAGAGCAAAAGAGAGCAGGAAGAGCAAAAGAGAGCAGGAAGAGCAAAAGAGAGCAGGAAGAGCAAAAGAGAGCAGAAAGAGCAAAAGAGAGCAGGAAGAGCAAAAGAGAGCAGGAAGAGCAAAAGAGAGCAGGAAGAGCAAAAGAGAGCAGGAAGAGCAAAAGAGAGCAGGAAGAGCAAAAGAGAGCAGGAAGAGCAAAGAGAGCAGGAAGAGCAAAAGAGAGCAGGAAGAGCAAAAGAGAGCAGGAAGAGCAAAAGAGAGCAGGAAGAGCAAAAGAGAGCAGGAAGAGCAAAAGAGAGCAGGAAGAGCAAAAGAGAGCAGGAAGAGCAAAAGAGAGCAGGAAGAGCAAAAGAGAGCAGGAAGAGCAAAAGAGAGCAGGAAGAGCAAAAGAGAGCAGGAAGAGCAAAAGAGAGCAGGAAGAGCAAAAGAGAGCAGGAAGAGCAAAGAGAGCAGGAAGAGCAAAAGAGAGCAGGAAGAGCAAAAGAGAGCAGGAAGAGCAAAAGAGAGCAGGAAGAGCAAAAGAGAGCAGGAAGAGCAAAAGAGAGCAGGAAGAGCAAAAGAGAGCAGGAAGAGCAAAAGAGAGCAGGAAGAGCAAAAGAGAGCAGGAAGAGCAAAAGAGAGCAGGAAGAGCAAAAGAGAGCAGGAAGAGCAAAAGAGAGCAGGAAGAGCAAAAGAGAGCAGGAAGAGCAAAGAGAGCAGGAAGAGCAAAAGAGAGCAGGAAGAGCAAAAGAGAGCAGGAAGAGCAAAAGAGAGCAGGAAGAGCAAAAGAGAGCAGGAAGAGCAAAAGAGAGCAGGAAGAGCAAAAGAGAGCAGGAAGAGCAAAAGAGAGCAGGAAGAGCAAAAGAGAGCAGGAAGAGCAAAAGAGAGCAGGAAGAGCAAAAGAGAGCAGGAAGAGCAAAGAGAGCAGGAAGAGCAAAGAGAGCAGGAGAGCAAAGAGAGCAGGAAGAGCAAAAGAGAGCAGGAAGAGCAAAAGAGAGCAGGAAGAGCAAAAGAGAGCAGGAAGAGCAAAAGAGAGCAGGAAGAGCAAAAGAGAGCAGGAAGAGCAAAAGAGAGCAGGAAGAGCAAAAGAGAGCAGGAAGAGCAAAAGAGAGCAGGAAGAGCAAAAGAGAGCAGGAAGAGCAAAAGAGAGCAGGAAGAGCAAAAGAGAGCAGGAAGAGCAAAAGAGAGCAGGAAGAGCAAAAGAGAGCAGGAAGAGCAAAAGAGAGCAGGAAGAGCAAAAGAGAGCAGGAAGAGCAAAAGAGAGCAGGAAGAGCAAAAGAGAGCAGGAAGAGCAAAAGAGAGCAGGAAGAGCAAAAGAGAGCAGGAAGAGCAAAAGAGAGCAGGAAGAGCAAAAGAGAGCAGGAAGAGCAAAAGAGAGCAGGAAGAGCAAAAGAGAGCAGGAAGAGCAAAAGAGAGCAGGAAGAGCAAAAGAGAGCAGGAAGAGCAAAAGAGAGCAGGAAGGCATCAAGGAGTGCCAAGTCAGCATCACGGGCACCTCGAGAATGAATGTCCTCACCTCCCTGCCACCGCACTTGCATCACCTCGCGCGCAGTGCCGTCGTCAAGCAGGTCAGTATCACGAGCACCTCGCTATCGCCTTCTGAGTTAACTCAACAGTCCCCTTCCCCCCCTCATAGTCACACGCCTCACCTCGCGCGCAGTGCCGGCATCAAGCAGGTCAGTATCGGCGCGCAGGTCCAGCACCACGAGCACCTCGCCATCGCCCGCCGCGTCCATGTCGCCCGCCACACTGCCCTCGGGCGCCTTGAAGTCGCGCACCACCTGGTGCCACAGGTGTGAGTGATGCACGGCAGAGTTGCGGGAATGTGAGCATGTGGTAGGGGGGTGGATAGGGGTGGTGAACGGGTGGGAAGAGATGATGAAAGGTTGGAGAGAGGTGGTGAATGGTTGGAGGAGAATGAGAGAGCTGCATGGGAAGAGAGGAGGTTGGCAAAGGGTCGGGGAAGGAAAGCGGAGGAAAGTAGGAGAGTGAGAAGAGCAGGTAGAGACCTGCACCATCCTCTCTCATCCAACACCCCCCACAGCAAACTCTCTCTTCAACTCATGCCAAAAACTCACTCCCCCATCTTCCAATCAACCCCCTGCTTTACTTGCTCTATGTCCAACCATCCCACCCACCTTCCGTCTTCCGCGCCCATCGTCTCTGTCCCCCGTGCATCTCATCTCCCCCCCCCACCCCCTGCCCCTCATGTCCGCCCCCCCTGTGTGCCCACCTTGATGTCGGAAGCAGAGAGCGTGTGGCCCGCCACAGTGACCTCCCCCTTGAGCTGCATGGCAGCGATGGCCGCCGCGTCCATCTCCTTCACCGCCTTCGCCACCGCCCCCATTGCCCTCCCCACGCGCCTCCCCAACACACTGCCACGCCGCGTGCCCGTGGTGGGTGGGATGTGAGAAGAGGGAGGAGGGAGAAGTTGCATGGAGGGAGGAGGAGTACGGAGCGAATGGTGCCCTGCTTCGGCGCATGCACCGCGAGCAGACAGGCACAGTGCAGCCTTGCCTTGGCGTGCTGCGATCTCGTGTGGGAGGCGAGGCAAGGCACTCGTTAGTGTGTCTGGCAGCACGCACTGCTCTACTTGTAGTGCCCCACAACCCACTGGTGACAGTCTCCATGCACCCACCACGCGACACCGCACGACACCATGCGAAGCACAGCTGTTGCAAGCAATGCCGTTCATGCTGCTCTGCAGCACATCCACGTACACCAGTTGCTCGCTTCCACCATAGCTGCTGCAGCCAGGTTCCGCATTTCTCTGCCTATTCGTGTGGTTCGGACCATACCTGAAGTCAGGTTCGGCGCGCACGGAGGTGTACTTGCTGGTGTCGGCGCAGGGCAGCACGGAGCGCACGTTCAGCTCCTCCCGCACGTACTGATGGAGGGGAGGGGAGGGGGGGGAGGAAGGGAGGGGAGAGATGGAGTGGGGGTGAGGATGGAGGGGAGGAGGGGGTGGGGGGGAAAGGAATGCTTTGTCGACTGGCACTCTAAGCGCGGCTTTTCTTGTGAAGGATGAGTTGGTTTGCTGGGGAGAGGGCCCGGTGACGGGAAAGGTGAAAGTGGAGGGGGAAAGGAGACAGTGTGAATGAGGGTGAATCAAGTAACGATGTTCTTTGCGAATTCGTTACAGCTTAGCGTATGTGCTACACACAATTCCATGAACACGCCTCGCGTCACATATCTCGCCGCTCCTCACCTCACACAGCTTGCCGGTGATATCTTCAAGGAACAGGGCGTCCGGGTGCACCACCACCATCTCCCTGCCCGCCGCCCACACGGCACACATGCACGCACGACACGACAGGGAGGAGTTGAACAATGCGGCAGGGCATAATGCAGTGCATGTCCAAGGTCAGGAAAAAAAGTACTTGCTTTGCTGGGACGAGGTGAAGGAAGGACAGAGTTGGCATCCCGTGGGAGTTAGCCAAGCAGTTGCTGGGCTTGGGCCTAAGGGAAGGTGGTTAAATAGGTGCCGCCACTAATGCCAGTAAATATGCCTGAGTGCCACACTGGCCCAACGGCCATTTCACAAGACCGGCATGGCATGGCTGTTGCTCACCTGAGGGGCGTCTTGAGCGGGCGGTTGTTCCTCTCGCGGATGTTCCGCGCGAGGTCAATGACCTTCATCATCCTCTCCACACTGCGCTCTGTGCGCTCGTCCACCTGCCATGCATGGGAGGGAGGGGACGGGGGTGGGGGAAGGAGGGAGGAGAGGGAAAAGGGGAAAGCGAGCAGAGACACGAGCATGGGGATCCAATCAGCAGCAATCAATCTTGTTAGAAGAGAGAATTTACACATTGAATAATGAGCCAGGAGGCCCTTTAGTACAAACAATGAGCAAGAGAGAGATGGGAAGGAAGCTTACCCTATTGGCCAATAAGTTGGCCAATGGGTGAGCTTGCTTGTGGCCCAAGCAACCGCAAATGTATGTTGTTTGGTTGAGCTAAGGACCAATCCCCACCAACCACAAAATGTGGTTGGAGGGTACACTAAACAACCCCCCAATTTATAAGAGTGCTACACATCTAATTCTAGCCTATGTATGTTGCATAAAATATGAAATTACAACAAATCTGCTGTGCTGCACGCATGCAGGAAGAAGTGCGGGAGAGAAGAAGGTGCAGGAATAGGTGGGAGACGGCAAGCAAGGATGAGGCCATGTTTGAAGCGAGGGTGTTGTGTTGCACTGGAAGACTTAATGAGTGCCTTGTGTGGAACAGTGGAAGCACATGAGCTGCTGCAGAGTCGTCCTGTAGCTGCTGCTTATCCAACATGACCTAGCATGCTTATCACCAATCGCTCACATGGTGATCACCAATCGCTCACATGCTTATCACCATCCGCCCCAACCCCGCAAGCTCATCACGCGACTCACGTGCTGGTCGGAGGAGGGGAAGCAGCAGAAGTGCACCGACTCCTCCGCCCACTCCACATGCTCCTCGTCCTCCGCCACCCCCCCCAGCCCCTCACCCTTCCCCGCCCCGCCATCAGGTGCAGGGGACCGTTGCGGCAGGGCGTTGCGGAGGTTCTGGTACATGGCCTCGGTGAAGAATGGCGTGAAGGGCGCCATGGCCTTGCACACCCTCAGCAGCACCTGCCATTGGGGGTTGGGAGGGGGGGTGTGGAGAGGGGGAGGACAGTGGTAAAAACAAGAAGGGCGGAAGTTGAGGGAGGCATGAAGGAGTATAGAGGGGAAGGATGTGGTGCTACGAAAAGTTTTCGCATGGAATAGAGGGCGTTCGGTGCATTCATGTGCGTCAAGTGAGGTAACCATACCCGGGAGGTAATGGCATCAGCAACAAGACATGGAAGAGCGAGTGACATGGAAGAGGGAGGAGAGGAACTGACATGGAAGAGGGAGGAGAGGAACTGACATGGAAGAGGGAGGAGAGGAACTGACATGGAAGAGGGAGGAGAGGAACTGACATGGAAGAGGGAGGAGAGGAACTGACATGGAAGAGGGAGGAGAGGAACTGACATGGAAGAGGGAGGAGAGGAACTGACATGGAAGAGGGAGGAGAGGAACTGACATGGAAGAGGGAGGAGAGGAACTGACATGGAAGAGGGAGGAGAGGAACTGACATGGAAGAGGGAGGAGAGGAACTGACATGGAAGAGGGAGGAGAGGGACTGACTGTTAGATTGTAGCATCAGTTGGGTTGTAAATGTGCAAGTGTAACACCCAAACATGGGTGTACACTTTGGGCCAAGGCGACCCAACCAGTTTTGGTTGGGTGCACCCCAGCCCCACTCAGCCGCAATTGGCGGGGGGAACCAACATTGGTTGGTTCGTTCCAACCATTATTGCCCCCCCCCCCCAATAATTGGCGGTCACCTCCAAAACATTATTGGTGGCTACTCCCATTGGCTCACCAATAATGCCGCGGGTACCCAACCTAGTTCCCCATACTTTTCATCTCCTATATGTACCCACAATCTTTCTAATCAAACCAACACTTCAGTTTCTCACATGGTAATCAGAGCAACTACGGCTCACACCATCTTCGATCCTAAGGACCGCACCTTCCGCGTGCCGCATCACGCCCCCCTCCCTTACGCGACGCTACGTCGCTCTTTGCGCCTAGTGCGCTCCTACGCCGTCACGGCCCCCCTCCCCTTGCGCTAAAGTTCCAGCGCCCCTCCCCCCTTCCTACGGTCAATTTCTCCTCTCACAGCCCTCCCCTCTCTCCCACGAACGCGCCCACCGTCGGAACGGCCACGCCAACCGTCGGAACGGCTAGCGCGACCGTCGGAACGGCCAGCGCGACCGTCGGGACGGCCAGCGCGACCGTCGGGACGGCCAGCGCGACCGTCGGGAAGGCCAGCGCGACCGACGGGACGGACAGCGCGACCGTCGGGACGGCCAGCGCGACCGTCGGGACGGCCACGTTGACGGGCGCCACTGCCACGACGAACGCGGGCGCTCGTCGTGACCTAATCCGCCGCCGCCACTGCATTTCGCCGACGCGGAGCAATCTTCCGCCCACGCGACCTGCTTTCGTCGCCACCACACCCTTACATAGCCGCCGCGGTCTCATGTCGCGGCCTCACGCCGTCGCGATGTCCCATCGTCGCCGCCTGCTGCTGCCGCGACCCTTACGACGACGTCACCGCCGCTCTCACCTCCGCGGCCACGACTACTAGCCGCCGCCAACTCACCCCACACTCCCACCGCCTCCTCCTCTCCCCGCTCTCCTCCTAAGGGCCATCCAGCCCTCATCTCCCCCTCGCTTCCTCCTCCTCAGGGCATTTCAGCCCTCCTCCCCCCTCGCTTCCTCCTCCTCAGGGCATTTCAGCCCTCCTCTCCCCCCTCGCTTCCTCCTCCTCAGGGCATTTCAGCCCTCCTCTCCCCCCTCGCTTCCTCCTCCTCAGGGCATTTCAGCCCTCCTCCCCCCTCGCTTCCTCCTCCTCGGGGCACTTCAGCCCCCCCCTCGCTTCCTCCTCCTCAGGGCACTTCAGCCCTTCTCCCCCCTCGCTTCCTCCTCCTCAGGGCATTCCAGCCCTCCTCCCCCCCTCGCTTCCTCCTCCTCAGGGCACTTCAGCCCTTCTCCCCCCTCGCTTCCTCCTCCTCAGGGCACTTCAGCCCTCCTCCCCCCTCGCTTCCTCCTCCTCAGGGCACTTCAGCCCTCCTCCCCCCTCGCTTCCTCCTCCTCAGGGCACTTCAACCCTCCTCCCCCCTCGCTTCCGCATCTCCCCTCGCTTCCTCCTCCTCAGGGCACTTCAGCCCTTCTCCCCCCTCGCTTCCTCCTCCTCAGGGCACTTCAGCCCTCCTCCCCCCTCGCTTCCTCCTCCTCAGGGCACTTCAGCCCTCCTCCCCCCTCGCTTCCTCCTCCTCAGGGCACTTCAGCCCTCCTCCCCCCTCGCTTCCGCATCTCCCCTCGCTTCCTCCTCCTCAGGGCACTTCAGCCCTTCTCCCCCCTCGCTTCCTCCTCCTCAGGGCACTTCAGCCCTCCTCCCCCCTCGCTTCCTCCTCCTCAGGGCACTTCAGCCCTCCTCCCCCCTCGCATCCTCCTCCTCAGGGCACTTCAGCCCTCCTCCCCCTCGCTTCCTCCTCCTCAGGGCATTCCAGCCCTCCTCCCCCTTGCTTCCTCCTCCTCAGGGCATTCCAGCCCTCCTCCCCCCCTCGCTTCCTCCTCCTCAGGGCACTTCAGCCCTCCTCCCCCCTCGCTTCCTCCTCCTCAGGGCACTTCAGCCCTCCTCCCCCCTCGCTTCCGCATCTCCCCTCGCTTCCTCCTCCTCAGGGCACTTCAGCCCTTCTCCCCCCTCGCTTCCTCCTCCTCAGGGCACTTCAGCCCTCCTCCCCCCTCGCTTCCTCCTCCTCAGGGCACTTCAGCCCTCCTCCCCCCTCGCTTCCTCCTCCTCAGGGCATTTCAGCCCTCCTCCCCCTCGCTTCCTCCTCCTCAGGGCACTTCAGCCCTCCTCCCCCCTCGCTTCCGCATCTCCCCTCGCTTCCTCCTCCTCAGGGCACTTCAGCCCTTCTCCCCCCTCGCTTCCTCCTCCTCAGGGCACTTCAGCCCTCCTCCCCCCTCGCTTCCTCCTCCTCAGGGCACTTCAGCCCTCCTCCCCCTCGCTTCCTCCTCCTCAGGGCATTCCAGCCCTCCTCCCCCTCGCTTCCTCCTCCTCAGGGCACTTCAGCCCTCCTCCCCCTCGCTTCCTCCTCCTCAGGGCATTTCAGCCCTCCTCCCCCTCGCTTCCTCCTCCTCAGGGCATTCCAGCCCTCCTCACCTGCAGCACCCCTTGGCTTGCTTGCCTCCTCACCTGCAGCAGCCCCCCTCCCGGCTCGCGTGCGACCTCACCGCCGCAGCACCCCTTGGCTTGCTTGCCTCTTCACCTGCAGCAGCCCCCCTCCCGGCTCGCGTGCGACCTCACTGCCGCAGCACCCCTTGGCTTGCTTGCCTCTTCACCTGCAGCAGCCCCGCTCCCGGCTCGCGTGCGACCTCACTGCCGCAGCACCCCTTGGCTTGCTTGCCTCTTCACCTGCAGCAGCCCCGCTCCCGGCTCGCGTGCGACCTCATCGCCGCAGCACCCTTCGGCTTGCCTGCCTCCTCACCTGCAGCAGCCCCCCTCCCGGCTGGCGTGCGACCTCACCGCCGCAGCACCTTCGGCTGGCTTGCAACCTCATCTGCAGCAGCCCCCCCTCCCGACTTGAAGATTCAGGGGTTGTGCACATTTACACCCTTCTTCTGCTAAGGGGTTGTGTTAGATTATAACATCAGTTGGGTTGTAAATGTGCAAGTGTAACACCCAAACATGGGTGTACACTTTGGGCCAAGGCGACCCAACCAGTTTTGGTTGGGTGCACCCCAGCCCCACTCAGCCGCAATTGGCGGGGGGAACCAACATTGGTTGGTTCGTTCCAACCATTATTGCCCCCCCCCCCCAATAATTGGCGGTCACCTCCAAAACATTATTGGTGGCTACTCCCATTGGCTCACCAATAATGCCGCGGGTACCCAACCTAGTTCCCCATACTTTTCATCTCCTATATGTACCCATAATCTTTCTAATCAAACCAACACTTCAGTTTCTCACACTGACATGGAAGAGAGAGGAGAGGGACTGACATGGAAGAGGGAGGAGAGGGACTGACATGGAAGAGGGAGGAGAGGAACTGACATGGAAGAGAGAGGAGAGGGACTGACATGGAAGAGAGAGGAGAGGGCGAAGCGGCAGTCTTGATCATCGGTGCGGCCCTTGAGGCGCTTGCGGTTGAAGCGCACGTACACGTTGGTGAGGCTGTCGATGAACCGCACCAGGTATGGTACCACCTGCCGCAGGAGTCATGGGTCATGTGTGGCAGGGGTGGTGGGAGGGAGGACAAGCGGAAGGAAACTGAGGTCATGAACTCGCGCCCGGGATGCGAGCAGGGATGCGCCACTGTAACTTCCCTGCTCGCATAAGCTGTCTGCTCGTTGCGACTTGCTCTGAAGCAACGTTGAAAAAGCTGAGTCAAGTGAGTGGACAGCAGGTCAGGTCAGACCCTCGTTGGCGAGAACACGAGCAACCAAGCTCACTGGTCAGCGACTGCACAAGGCAGCATGTGAGCGAGACAGCACTGCATAGCACACTCACGGTGCTATGCGGCACCGCACAGCTCATGGCCCTAATGTGGCCCACTCACGGTGTAGAGGCGGTACGCGTCCATCTCAGCGCGCACGAATGCCGCCAGGCTCTGGCTGGCGGAGTGGATCCACACGTCCAGCACGTTGCTGCTCCCCGCCAGCTGGCGCGCCGTCATTGGCTGGAAGGGCGGCAGCCCCTCGGAGGTGAGGCGCAGCGTGTTCTGCACGAGGAAGCGGTACGCGTTGTACCACGGCAGGAACACATCGCGCACCTGCCGAAGGAGGGGGGGAGAGGAGGGGGGGGGGGGGGTGAGGGGGCGAAAGGGGGGGGGAAGGGGGCGAAAAGGGGGGGAGAAGGGAAGCGATGCAGGCAGAGCATTAGTGGTAGGCGATTAAGTCGGGAAGGAGAGGGAAGAGCACTGGAAACAGGTAGACCAACCGGTGGGAGGGCAGAGAATTACTAAGAGATTCCAGGGCATGCACATGCCCCTCCTCTGTGAGAAGGCCGAGGAGCATGGCGACAAGGAATTGTGCACATAAGTGTTACCACCATTCACCACCCGTTGCCACCTCACACCACTCCGCACCAGCACAGCTCACCACGGCGAAGACGCCTTCCTTCTTGAAGCGCAGGGGCTCGGCGCGCACGACGGGCGAGTTGATGAGGTAGAGGCGCAGCGCGTCCGCACCGTACGACCCCACGACGTCCATGGGCGGTGGGTAGTTGCGCAGGCGCTTGCTCATCTTCTTGCCGTCCTCCGCCAGCACCAGCCCGTTGCAGATCAGATTGCGGAAGGCGGGCTTGTTGAAGAGAGCGGTTGACAGCACCATCAGCGTGTAGAACCTGCAAAAAGGGGGGGGGTGGGGTGCAGAAGGCAGGAGGAGGAGGGAGGCGGGGATGGGATGGGACATGTGGGGGTGCGGAAGGCTGGCTTGTTGAAAAGCGCTGTTGACAGCACCATTAACGTGTAGAACCTAAGAGGGCGGAGAGGGGGGTGGGTTTATAGGAACGCAGGGGGGAGGAGGGAAGAGGAGGGTGGGGGAGGGAGGAGGGGATGGGACATGTGGGGAGAGGGTGATCCCCATTACAGCACAGCACGTTGCACATAGATGCGCCGTTGGCAGCACCATTAACGTGTAGAACCTAAGAGGGACGGAGGTGAGGGGAAGGGGTGTGGTGGCAGGAGGGCAGGGGGGAGGAGAGGGGAGGGGATGGGACATGAGGGAGGGGATGGGACATGAGGGAGGGGGAATGAGGGCAAAAAGGGCAAGTGGGCACAAAGTGGTGAGGGTGAAGGAGAGTCGGAGTGGAGTGGAGGAAAGGCCTGAATGACGAGACGGGCCTGGCCATGAACCCGAGACAAGGCCCACAAGGCGAGGTGCGCGTGGAGTGTGGGTGTTTGACCTTGGCTGGCACCGTCCAGAGCATCAGCTGGTGTGAGCAAAGTTCTTCCGACTCAAATGAACCCCCAACCTTCCCACATGCATGCGCCCTCACCACCCCACATGTCATGCCTCACCACCCCACATGTCATGCCTCACCACCCCACATGTCATGCCTCACCACCCCACATGTCATGCCTCACCACCCCACATGTCATGCCTCACCACCCCACATGCCATGCCTTCCCATCCCACATGCCATGCCTTCCCATCCCACATGCCATGCCTTCCCATCCCACATGCCATGCCTTCCCATCCCACATGCCATGCCTTCCCATCCCACATGCCATGCCTTCCCATCCCACATGCCATGCCTTCCCATCCCACATGCCATGCCTTCCCATCCCACATGCCATGCCTTCCCATCCCACATGCCATGCCTTCCCATCCCACATGCCATGCCTTCCCATCCCACATGCCATGCCTTCCCATCCCACATGCCATGCCTTCCCATCCCACATGCCATGCCTTCCCATCCCACATGCCATGCCTTCCCATCCCACATGCCATGCCTTCCCATCCCACATGCCATGCCTTCCCATCCCACATGCCATGCCTTCCCATCCCACATGCCATGCCTTCCCATCCCACATGCCATGCCTTCCCATCCCACATGCCATGCCTTCCCATCCCACATGCCATGCCTTCCCATCCCACATGCCATGCCTTCCCATCCCACATGCCATGCCTTCCCATCCCACATGCCATGCCTTCCCATCCCACATGCCATGCCTTCCCATCCCACATGCCATGCCTTCCCATCCCACATGCCATGCCTTCCCATCCCACATGCCATGCCTTCCCATCCCACATGCCATGCCTTCCCATCCCACATGCCATGCCTTCCCATCCCACATGCCATGCCTTCCCATCCCACATGCCATGCCTTCCCATCCCACATGCCATGCCTTCCCATCCCACATGCCATGCCTTCCCATCCCACATGCCATGCCTTCCCATCCCACATGCCATGCCTTCCCATCCCACATGCCATGCCTTCCCATCCCACATGCCATGCCTTCCCATCCCACATGCCATGCCTTCCCATCCCACATGCCATGCCTTCCCATCCCACATGCCATGCCTTCCCATCCCACATGCCATGCCTTCCCATCCCACATGCCATGCCTTCCCATCCCACATGCCATGCCTTCCCATCCCACATGCCATGCCTTCCCATCCCACATGCCATGCCTTCCCATCCCACATGCCATGCCTTCCCATCCCACATGCCATGCCTTCCCATCCCACATGCCATGCCTTCCCATCCCACATGCCATGCCTTCCCATCCCACATGCCATGCCTTCCCATCCCACATGCCATGCCTTCCCATCCCACATGCCATGCCTTCCCATCCCACATGCCATGCCTTCCCATCCCACATGCCATGCCTTCCCATCCCACATGCCATGCCTTCCCATCCCACATGCCATGCCTTCCCATCCCACATGCCATGCCTTCCCATCCCACATGCCATGCCTTCCCATCCCACATGCCATGCCTTCCCATCCCACATGCCATGCCTTCCCATCCCACATGCCATGCCTTCCCATCCCACATGCCATGCCTTCCCATCCCACATGCCATGCCTTCCCATCCCACATGCCATGCCTTCCCATCCCACATGCCATGCCTTCCCATCCCACATGCCATGCCTTCCCATCCCACATGCCATGCCTTCCCATCCCACATGCCATGCCTTCCCATCCCACATGCCATGCCTTCCCATCCCACATGCCATGCCTTCCCATCCCACATGCCATGCCTTCCCATCCCACATGCCATGCCTTCCCATCCCACATGCCATGCCTTCCCATCCCACATGCCATGCCTTCCCATCCCACATGCCATGCCTTCCCATCCCACATGCCATGCCTTCCCATCCCACATGCCATGCCTTCCCATCCCACATGCCATGCCTTCCCATCCCACATGCCATGCCTTCCCATCCCACATGCCATGCCTTCCCATCCCACATGCCATGCCTTCCCATCCCACATGCCATGCCTTCCCATCCCACATGCCATGCCTTCCCATCCCACATGCCATGCCTTCCCATCCCACATGCCATGCCTTCCCATCCCACATGCCATGCCTTCCCATCCCACATGCCATGCCTTCCCATCCCACATGCCATGCCTTCCCATCCCACATGCCATGCCTTCCCATCCCACATGCCATGCCTTCCCATCCCACATGCCATGCCTTCCCATCCCACATGCCATGCCTTCCCATCCCACATGCCATGCCTTCCCATCCCACATGCCATGCCTTCCCATCCCACATGCCATGCCTTCCCATCCCACATGCCATGCCTTCCCATCCCACATGCCATGCCTTCCCATCCCACATGCCATGCCTTCCCATCCCACATGCCATGCCTTCCCATCCCACATGCCATGCCTTCCCATCCCACATGCCATGCCTTCCCATCCCACATGCCATGCCTTCCCATCCCACATGCCATGCCTTCCCATCCCACATGCCATGCCTTCCCATCCCACATGCCATGCCTTCCCATCCCACATGCCATGCCTTCCCATCCCACATGCCATGCCTTCCCATCCCACATGCCATGCCTTCCCATCCCACATGCCATGCCTTCCCATCCCACATGCCATGCCTTCCCATCCCACATGCCATGCCTTCCCATCCCACATGCCATGCCTTCCCATCCCACATGCCATGCCTTCCCATCCCACATGCCATGCCTTCCCATCCCACATGCCATGCCTTCCCATCCCACATGCCATGCCTTCCCATCCCACATGCCATGCCTTCCCATCCCACATGCCATGCCTTCCCATCCCACATGCCATGCCTTCCCATCCCACATGCCATGCCTTCCCATCCCACATGCCATGCCTCCCCACCCCACACGCCACGCCTCACCAGCCGCGGGTCTGGTCGAGCCCCTCGGCAATGAAGTGGCCGGGGAAGTTCTTCTCAAAGAGCTCCTTGTTCTCAAACGGGTAGTGGATGTACGCATACGGCATGCTGCCACTCTCAAACCAGCAGTCAAACACCTGCCAGCCAGGTACAGCGGGAGGATGTGGAAAAGGTGAGGCGGAGGGGGTTTGGTGTGGAGAGTACAGTGGCGGGTGCAATGCAAGGTCCAGGCGCAACAGGCCTTGCTGTCACGCACACAACCCCCCTCCTCACTCCCCCCACCCCACGCTGTCCCAACAGCACGTGCGAGAATTGCGAAAACAAGGGACCAGGTTCACCCACAGCCCCACGCCTCACCCACAACCCCACGCCTCACCCACAACCCCACGCCTCACCCACAACCCCACGCCTCACCCACAGCCCCAATCCTTCCCCCCCCGGCAGCACTCACATCCTCAATGCGTTTGAGCCTTGGGTGGTCCGCCCCCTTGCTGCTGGGAATGGTGATGTGGTCGATCTTGTGCCGGTGCAGGTCCGTCACGCGCTCGCCCCCCAGCGCCTCCAGCTCCGCAATGCTGCCCACCACCCTGATCTCACTCAGGTCCGCATTGGCCCAGATGGGCAGCGGCGTGCCCCAGAAGCGCGAGCGGCTGACGGCCCAGTCGCGCGCGTTCTCCAGCCAGTTGTGGAAGCGCTTCTCTTTGACGTAGTCCGGCACCCACTGCGTGCCCGCGTTGCTCTCCAGTAGTGCCGGCTTTATCGCCTCCACCGCTATGAACCTGGGCGAGGGGGAGCAGAGAAGGGAGGAGAGAGGGGGAGGAAGAGGGGACGGGCGGAAAGGGAAGGGGGGCGTAGAGGGGGGAAGAGCAGGGGCGGAAAGCGGGGAAGGTAGGGAGAGGGGGGGCGGAAAGGGTGGGAGAGGGAGAGAGGAGGGGGATATGGAGCCCGTACAAGGGAAAGGGAAGGGGTGAGTGGGGTATGGGAATATGGGAGATGGGAAGTGGGTAGTGGGTGAGAGGGGAGTGGGTATAGGGAAGCATAAGCTTGGTAGAAAGGAAAAAGGTTCAGGAGGCAGGGGAGAGGAGGAGAAGAGTGGAGAGGAGAGGGGAGGTGAGGGGAGGTGAGTAGCGGAAACGAGCGGAGAGGCGAGAGAGAGGTGAAGGGGGGAAGAGGGTGGCTGGCGTACCAGGTGGGCACAGTGAAAGGAAGGGGGGTGGCGCGCTTACCAGCTGGGCACGGCGCGGTAGATGAGGGGCGTGTCGGAGCGCCAGCAGAAGGGGTAGGAATGCATTATGCTCCCCACACTCACCACCCTCCCCGCCTCCTACTCGCACCGCGCAAGAGATGAGTGGGGGGAGGAGGGGAAGGGGGATGAGTGGACCATCCAGTGGGCAATTACGAGCACATCACAAAGTCACAAGGAACAAGCACGGTTACACGGGGCCATGAGTGGACGGGAGGGAGGGAACAAAGTGGAAAGAAGGAGCATGAATAATTGGTGGTGAATCGCAACGCTAGCGCTAACCTCCCCACCTTGAGCATGGCGAGGATGGGCTTGTCACCTTGAGCATGGCGAGGATGGGCTTGTCGGCATCCTTCACGTACACCCCCTTGAAATCCGTCACCTTGTCCGTGAACCGCCCATCGTCATCCACTGGATTCGGTATCGCCTCACCCTGCCGTGGTGCATACAGCCATGCACCCATGCACCCATGCACCCATGCACCCATGCACCCATGCACCCATGCACCCATGCACCCATGCACCCATGCACCCATGTACCCATGCACCCATGCACCCATGCACCCATGCACCCATGCACCCATGCACCCATGCACCCATGCACCCATGCACCCATGCACCCATGCACCCATGCACCCATGCACCCATGCACCCATGCACCCATGCACCCATGCACCCATGCACCCATGCACCCATGCACCCATGCACCCATGCACCCATGCACCCATGGAACCATGCACCCATGCACACTTGCACCCATGCACCCATGCACCCATGCACCCATGCACCCATGCACCCATGCACCCATGCACCCATGCACCCATGCACCCATGCACCCATGCACCCATGCACCCATGCACCCATGCACCCATGCACCCATGCACCCATGCACCCCATGCACCCATGCACCCATGCACCCGATGCACCCATGCACCCATGCACCCACGCACTTATGCAGCATGCATGCAAGCGGCACAGACAAATGAATGGATGTACAGTGGCAGGAATGCAGCAGGCACGGAGGGGTCACAGGCGGGAGGCGGTAAGGTGGCGGCACAGATTAGTGCAGTGCAGGCAGTCACTTGCTCCACATACCATGCACCGGCCTGTACTACTGCACCGCACGGACCGCATGGCATTGCACGGCACGGCACAGCACAATAGCAGGGCAGCGCAGAGCAGTGCAGAGCAGGAGGTGGCGTCCCCGAGAGAGTGTGCGAGCGGGGTGAGTGAAGAGAGAGCCCAGGCGACAGGAGGGCCACATGAGGGGCGAGCACGTGTGTGTGTGGTGTGTGATGTGGGGGCGGGCGCACCTTGCCGATGATCCCTGCAGCCAGGCACACGCGGTAGTCGTCCTCCCCAAAGGCGGGCGCGCAGTGCACCACGCCCGTGCCGCTGTCGTCCGTCACAAACCCATCCGCCACCACATGGAACGCAGTGGGCATGGCCTCCTTGTAGTACGGAAACATGGGCTCGTAGCTGCACGCATGGGGGGGGGGAGGGGAAGAGGGAGAGAGCGGGAGGGAGAGGGCTTTTGGGTCGACTTTAAAGCCATCCGCCACCACGCGGAACGCACTGGGCATGGCCTCCTTGTAGTACGGGAACATGGGCTCGTACCTGCACGCATGGGGGGGGGCGGGAGAAAGAGTGGAAGGGTCGGGAAAGGGGGGAAAGCTCGGGAGAAGATTTGGGTTGGGTGGGCACCCGAATTGACGCAAATTGATGAACGCATGTGGACAGCACTGTGTGTGGGCGTGCGTGCAGTGCAGGGGGCGAGAGAGGCGGCACGCACGTGAGGCCCACGAGGTCAGCGCCAGTGACGGTGGCGATCACCTCATACAGCGACTCATCCAGCCCCTCCACTCCCCCGCCCCCTGCTGCCGCCCCCCCGCTCTGCTCCTTGCTGCCTCCGCCCTTCTTCCCCCCTCCCTTGCCGCCCTTCCCCTTCTCTCCGCCACCTGCCTTGCCTCCCTTCGCCTCTCCCTTCCCCTTCTCCTCCCCTGCTGCCTTCTCCTCCACCTTTGTCTCCCCCTTGCCCTCCCCCTTGGCCTTCTTGCGCCCAGGCAGGGCGCAGAGGCGGGACTGCGCCAGCATGAGCACGGCGCCCGTGTCACGGTTGCGCACCTGAGGGGAGTGGGGGGGGTAGAGCACACCGCAGGCCGCATAGGGCTGCTTGGTTGGTACACCATGGTATCGACCTAGTAGAGTACAGTGTTATTTTCACAAGGAGCGTGCAGTAGGGCGTAGCATGGTATGGATAGAGGAAAGTGTTGCGGAGTACAGGGTGATGCCGTATGGTATCGTATCATCGCATCCAGTATGGACTGAATGGTATGATGGGGTATGGCGCTTATCATCGTCGTACAGAATGGTGCCGCATAGCATGGTATAGTAAGGTGTGGTGTGGTATTCTATTGCTAGCACGTCGGAGAGAAATGGTACGGGATGGTGTGGTTAACGATGCAGTGCGTGTGCGGTGGCCCAGAGGCAGGGAGGGCACCTTGCAGTAGGAGAAGGAGGGGTTGACACAGAGAGCAAGGTTGGAGGGCAGCGTCCAGGGCGTGGTGGTCCATGCCACCAGTGCCGCCCCGTCCGCATCCCCGTGCAGCGGGAACGTCACCACCACCGCTGGGTCCGACACGTCCTGTGCTCCCCGGGTGGGTGGGGCGTGAGGGAGCAGGTGAGTGGGATATGAGAGAGAGGATGCGGTATGATGAGGGAGGGAACACGACATGACAGTAGGGGCTGCACACATAGCAGCGAGGTGAGAAATGGGGCAGCGGAGCGCAAAAGCATGTGTGCATCAATGGCGCCCACCTTGTGGGCATGAGCGCTGCTCACCTTGTAGTTGAGGCCGGCTTCGAAATTGGAGAGCGGGGTGTTGCAGGCGGTGGAGAAGGGCATGACCTTAAAGCCCCGGTACACGAGGCCCTTGGCGTAGAGCTGCGAGAAGACCCACCAGCACGACTCCATGTACCCCGCATCCAACGTCTTGTAGTCGTTGTCAAAGTCGATCCAACGGCCCACGCGTGTGATGATGTCACGCCACTCGGACGAGTAGCGCATGACAATGCTGCGACACTCCTCGTTGTACACGTCTATGCCCATCCGCGTCACCTGCCATGCCACCACACGCATACCATCACACCGCACCACACCCATACACGGCATGAAATGCACCCCCACACGCACGGAACAGGAGTGCACACCACAACAGCGCAATTACCCTGTTCATCTTGACTGGGAGTTTAAAAAGTACTTCACTTCGTGGGTCACATATGTGAGGGGAATTCCATGGCCAGCCCTCAAAATATCCAGGTCACTCTGGGTGGGTCCCTCTCAGACATTCCGTGGATGTCATGTCAGGGGGAGTCAAGCGTTTTGACAGCCGTCTGGTCTCGCTCACCCCTTCTCCCAAACCATCCCCTCCCTTGCATGCCCAGGGTTCGGTCACGTGCTGCTATTCTCTCTCACATCACTCAGACCTCGTGCCCACCCCTCCCCCCTGTGCTTCCACCACCCGCTTCGAATCTGAAACCTGGCGCCCGCCCGCCCTGTGAGAGCAGCGCTCCCAGGCCACCAGCGTACGGTGGGATCCCCTCTCGCACCACCCAGCTACCACGAGCTGTGCTGGACCGGACACCACTCGCCACTCCGCCTACCCAGCAAACGCCGCCAAGCAACGCCGCGGCGCAATGGGAGGAATGCAAGCCTGCAGGGCGCACCGCCTCTCTCGCTCGCTCCTCCCCCATTCCGCCGTCGCCTGCCCGCCCCCTCTCTCTCTGTCCTCTCACTCGCTCGCCTTATCCTCCCCACCCCTCCCCCCCCCTTCTCGCACGCACGTCGTCGCGGCTCTTGACGACGATCTCGTACTCCACGCGCAGCCCTCACCCCCCTCACTCTCCCGCTCGCCGTCCCCTCCCTTTCGCGTCGCCCCCCGCCTGCCCACCCCCCCCCGCACGCACATCGTCGCGGCTCTTGACGTTGAGCTTCTGGTCGATCTCGTACTCCACGGGCAGCCCGTGGCAGTCCCACCCGAAGCGCCGCGTGACGTGGTGGCCCGTGGCCGTCTGGTAGCGCGTCACCACGTCCTTGATCGTGCCCGCCAGGATGTGCCCGTAGTGCGGCAGGCCTGGAAAAAGGGGGAGAGGGGAGGGGGGTGGGGGGAGAGGGTGCGGGCAAAGGCGAGGCAGCGGGAGGGCAGGCAGGGACGTGACGCGGGGGGGAGCGGTCGATTTGCGAAGTGGCGGGAGCGCGCAGAGGGAGTCGCGTACGCGCGCATGACGAAGAGGGTCGCGAATGCAGCGAATGTCGCACCTCACAAGTGGGCGAAGGGATCACCTGTGGCGGCGGCACCTGTGGCGAAGCGCGGCACCTGTGGCGAGGGGCGGCACCTGTGGCGAAGGGCGGCACCTGTGGCGAAGGGCGGCACCTGTGGCGAAGGGCACCTGTGGCGAAGGGCGGCACCTGTGGCGAAGGGCGGGCCATCGTAGAAGACGTATTCCGGCAGCCCCTCGGTGCGGCGCAGCTGCTCGTGAAAGGCGTCGAGGCGCTCCCACAGGCGCAGCACCTTCTCCTCCTCGCGCGGGAAGCTGAAGTCCTTCCCCTCCACCACCGCCTCCATCGCCTACCCTCGCGCCTACCCTCCTCGCGCCTACCCTCCTCGCGCCTACCCTCCTCGCGCTTTGCCTCGTCTGCACCCCTTGTCCCGATGGTCTCCGCTCTCGGCGTGGAACCTCGCGTGTCCTGCGCGCACTGCAAGCGGGGCGAACGGCGAGATCGGGGAGAGCGAGGCGCGCAAATGGTGACTTCGCGATCCACGAGATGCCGAACGCGCGTTTCGTGTTCAAAATGCGGTGTCCTGTGAGTGCAGGAGTTAAAACCAGAACCTCCGGCGCACGAAGTGATTCTACGTCAGATCCTGCTTCAGGCTTTCATGAGTGTTTCATCATGGGAAATTATGTCAATCGTAACAGACATGGTGTTATGAGTTGTACTAAACTGAGTGCGCGGAAGACTTTATGAAAAGGATGAAACTACCGAATTACTGAATGACGATTGAATGAACAAGAGAAGCATTTATAGGGCGAATACGTGCTAGGCGAGAACCTCGTGACGTGCGAGGGTTGGATGTGTCGCGATTGGTGCGGGGCGACTCGGAAGTGGTTCGGGCCAAAATGTAGGCCGAACCGGAATCTGACGCGAAGAGCTCGGGGCTGTCCTCGCTATGAGCAGCATCGGCAGTAATGAATGTATATTCATTACACTCTCCCACCTTCTAGATAAGGTCCCCTCATCTGCAGTAGAGGCTTGCAGTAGCATGAAAACTGCAGATCTCGGTCGAAACTGATCTGACGGTGCAGAAGCACGTTGACTTTCGAGTTGACGCGTGGCTGAGCGCGTTGACCAGGCGAAATTCAAAGAGTTGGGATGTCAGCCGTTGATGCTGCCGATGTCGATCGGGCGGTCGAAAGCGAAGATCGAGATAAAATCCGCGAATGAATGATAGTCGTCGATGTAGCGATTGCGAATCGAACGGTAGTGGCGCTGGCGATGTTGGCCGGGATTCTGACACGGTGTCAGAGGTTGATGAATCAGGTGCCGTCGATGTCGATGAAGCCATTGCGAGCGTCCGTCGTGCTGAGTGTGTCAGACGAACTGTCAGAAAAAACTGACAAGTACAGTGCGAGAGCACTCTTTCTCCCCCCCTTGAAGATAGGGTTGCCCACCAAAATGGTACAGCTGCGCGGGTAGAATCTTCAACCTTCCTGTATGCCTAGGTTAGTCAAGACGACCAAGGGAATGAGTTCCCCGCGGAATTTTAGCAGGTTCCTATCGAAATTGTAGTCGGTGGCAAACTTTCAAGTCTCGATTCGTACTGCTCCCAGGGTGACCTGCGTCGACGTCCCTGAAGAGGGTAGAATCGTTGAGCACCGGGACGCGAAAACTCCTGAAAATATTTTCCTGGAGAAAACTGTCTTCTTGTCTTGTAGTTGTGACTGCTGCTGCAGCATCAAATCACCCGATTTGCTGCAGCATCTCCAGTTGTCAGCATCTGCTACCCTGAATTGCTGTCGTTTGTCTTGTTGCTATGGCGAAAATCCCCGATGTAGCGTCTCCAGCTGTCGGCGCCCCTGGCAGTCTTGTCCAGACTCGCCGAGGCTTTTGTCGCTATGTTCCGAAAACTCCCAGGCAGAGGCGAAAAACAGCTGCTGCTCTTCCCCCTGATCTCGCAAATATTTTTCCTAAGTTGAACTTGTCAGAAGTAGCAGTAGAAAGTTTAGAACAAGAAAGAGGGGTTTCACTAGCAGCAGTTGGGATACAAATAGTAAACCCTAACTGGGTTGTACTCGCTATAGAGCACCCCACTGCAGGCTAGATTGTCAGAAGAGCGAGGTAGAAGTTAAGAAACAAGAAAGAGAGGTTTCACTAGCAGCAGTTGGGATACAAATAGCTAACCCTAACTGGGCTGTACTCGCTATAAAGCACCCCACTGCAGGCTAGATAATATAACATTCTGACACACCCCCATAGCCAAAGTGGGGTGTAATCAGCACAATGAGCAGGCATAGCAGTAGTTCACAATTATAAGCAAAGCTAGTGGTAGTCACAGCGGGCAAGTGAGGAGGAGGGACAGTGAGAGGAGAGAAGATGGGAGACGACGGCTGAAACTGCAGACACACGGGCAACAGGAGCGGCTGGCACAGTGGCTACCGGGACAGCGCCCCGGACTACTGGAGTATCTGGCTCGGCGGCTACGAGGAGCGGCAGGAGCAACGGACCCACGGGCGACAGGCGCAGCAGGCTCTCTGGGCTACCAGGACAGCGCCCCGGACTACAGGTGCTGCGGACGACAAGACGGCAGCCTCCTCTCAGCCTCCCCAAACAGTCCCACCCCCCTGACACACACCCCCTACTTCACCCCTAACTCCACTCCCACGTCACCCCCCAGTTCCACTCCTTCGGCTCCCACACACCCACCCCCCTCAGCGGCAGCTGCAGCAGTGGGAGACGGAGGAGGAGGAGGAGTAGGGGACGGATCACACACCCGCCACCCCCATACCCGCCACCCCCATACCCCCAAACGCAGGGCAAAAACGGGGGCAGCAGCTGGGGCGGTGCGTGAGCGGAAGCGGGGCGGCGCACGGGCCCCCAGCGCGCCTCGACGAGTGACGGGAGGGGGGGACGCGCGCCCCCCCAGGGCGCCGCGAGGGGCGATGGGAGGGGCGACGCGCGGCCCCCCAGGGCGCCTCGACGAGTGACGGGAGGGGGGGACGCGCAGCCCCCCAGGGCGCCGCGACGGGCGACGGGAGGGGCGACGCGCGGCCCCCCAGGGCGCCGCGACGGGCGACGGGAGGGGGGGGGGGGCGACGCGCTGGCCCCCAGGGCGCCGCGTCGGGCAACGGGAAGGGCGACGCGCGGCCCCCCCGGGCGCCGCGACGGGCGACGGGATGACGGGGGGGGGGGGGCGCGCGCGGATCCCCCAGGACGTCGCGCCGGGCGACGGGATGGCGAGGGGGGGCGCGCGCGGGTCCCCCAAGGCAGCGCGACGGACAGGGCGGGGGCTGCGCGTGGGTCCCCCACGGTAGGAAACCGCCGCGCGCCTCGGGGCGCACGGCGGGCAGAAAACCGCCGCGCGCCCCGAGCGCGCGGCGGGATGAAAAAACGCCGCGCGCTCCGGGCGCGCGGCACGAACAAAGGGTCACGCGCCCGGGGCGCGCGACAGCAGTAGAGCAGCGGAAGCAGTTAGGTGGTGGGCCCACCCACAGGATCGACCCAAGGGGATCGACCTGCTCTGAAACCATGTCAGAAGAGCGAGGTAGAAGTTAAGAAACAAGAAAGAGAGGTTTCACTAGCACCAGTTGGGATACAAATAGCTAACCCTAACTGGGCTGTACTCGCTATAGAGCACCCCACTGCAGGCTAGATAATATAACATTCTGACATAGATAATATAACATTCTGACACACCCCCATAGCCAAAGTGGGGTGTAATCAGCACAATGAGCAGGCATAGGAGTAGTTCACAATTATAAGCAAAGCTAGAGGTAGTCACAGCGGGCAAGTGAGGAGGAGGAGGGACTGTGAGAGGAGAGAAGATGGGAGACGACGGCTGAAGCTGCAGACACACGGGCAACAGGAGTGCGCACTCAGTGGCTACCGGCGGCTAGTGCCCCGGATTACAGGAGTAACAGGCTCCGCGGCTGCGACGAGCGGCAGGAGCAACGGACCCACGGGCGACAGGTGCAGCAGGCTCTCTGAGCTACCGGCGGCCAGTGCCCCGGATTACAGGCGCTGCGGACGACACGACGGCAGCCTCCTCTCAGCCTCCCCAAACAGTCCCACCCCCCTGACACACACCCCCTGCAGAAACCCTAGCTTCACTTCCACGTCACCCCCCAAGCTCCACTCCCCGCGGATCCCACACCTCCACCCCCCTCAGCAGCAGCTGCAGCAGTGGGAGACGAACAAGGAGGAGGGGAACACCACACCCCCCACCACCGCAGAACGGACGGCGGCACGGGAGGAATGGGCAGCACGGGGGGGGGGGGGGGGGGAACGGGACAGGAGGGGCTGCGCGCTCCTCCTCAGGGCGCCAAGACGGACGAGCGGGGGGGCGCGCGCGGCTCCCCAGGGCGCCGCGACGAGAAGGGCGGGGGCCGCGCGCGGGTCCCCAAGGCCGCGCGACGAACGGGCGGGGGGCGCACGCGGCTCCCCATGGCGCCGCGACGGACGGGCGGGGGGCGCGCGATGCTCCCCAGGGCGCCTCGACGAGCAGGGCGGGGGCCGCGCGCGGGTCCCCAAGGCAGCGCGATGGGCAGACGGGCCCGCGCGCGGCCTGCAGGCCCGTGCGCGGCCTGCAGGGCGACGCGACAGGAAGGGCGGGGGCTGCGCGCGGGTCCCCATGGTAGGAAACCGCCGCGCGCCTAGGGGTGCACGGCGGGCAGAAAACCGCCGCGCGCCCCGAGCGCACGGCGGGCAGAAAACCGCCGCGCGCCACGAGCGCACGGCGGGATGAAAAAACGCGTCGCACGCCACGGGGCGTGCGACAGACAGAGTAGCAGCGGAAGCAGTTAGGTGGCGGGCCCACCCACAGGATCGACCCAGGAGGGTCGACCTGCTCTGAAACCACACGAGCAACCCACCCAAAAGGGAGGCGCTTTTCCGTGTGAAACCCAGAACTGTGGGTCTACCGGGACCGAATTTCACGGAACCTAGCCCGCATCAACGCCGCAGATCTCGCCGTAGAATTTCCCAAGATGGCTTCGAAGTACACCGTAAAACGCTTAAAACAACTGGCGAGCAGACGTTCACCCGTCTCCCACCGTCGAAATGAATCCCGAAAATCATGGTTGTTGAAGCAGTCCCGAAGTATTTTCCGCCGTGTAACCCCGACGTTTCCGCCGTTGACCCTGGTACTCCGACGTTCACCCGTCTTCATACCCGTCGAAATCACTTAGCGAATCCCAGGTATCCTTGGCAATACACCCCTCGCCGTGCCCCCAAGTGTGAAATTTCTGACCCTTCCGAAGTCCACCTAGTAGACCCCGAAATTCACGGTGGAGTGGTGTACGGGCTCAACCTTTCACTCAGGAGATCTGCTGGAGCACCCACGGCTTTCCCTCCATTTTGTTTTTGTCTTCACCCCCCGACATTTTCGCTTGCCGCCGTTCACCCAGCGTCCGCTTTTGTCGGATGAGGCATAACTCCGTGTTGCCCGTGATTTTTCTGACACTCGGTGAAGGCGCGAACGCTATCGTAGCCGGATCGTGTTTATCATATCAAACAGTCAGGCCGGCCGCTTCGTTGCCCACCTCGTCTATCGCTTTTAAAAATCCATAGCTTCGGAAACTCCTTCTTCGCCGCTACACCGCCGTCGGGAAGACCGTTGAATCAGGAGAAACTCCGACAGCTGCACCAATTTCTTCAGCTCCGACATTTTCGGCGGGGTAACTGTTGCCGATGGTCCGGTTTTGTCGGGGCCGAAACAGTGTCGTATCCTTGAAATTTTCTTGTACGCCCAGCTGTCGAACTTGCGCAATACCCGCGCTTTTTTGCCAGCACAGGGCTAAACACAGGGCCCCACCCTTTTATCCAGTGGCCAACAAGACTTACTATCGCCTTCAAGGCATTCTGGTGTGAGGTACGTGAAACGTCGGTAGACTTTGGCCGGTAGGGAGCTCCTTCCGCTACCGCCGCTTAGCCGCGAAACTCGGCCTCAGCAAAAAGTCGTCGCAGTAGGTCGTTTTCCCCCCTCCTGAAGCTCGGAATCCGTTTCTCTCGCCAGACCCGTATTTGTCGCAACTCCGTTTATTGTAGCCGGTAGACCATGCGAAATTCGCGGGTCTAGACGCTGCGCCAAAACGTTGTCCCGTCGGTGTACTGTCAAACATTGTATATGTTTCTATTCTGTAGGCTATAGTGGGTTTAGCCTTAGGGGGTACAACATTCTAGGTTTTCCTAGTACTCCCAATGCTGATAGTTCACACATTTTTCCTCTCTCATTCTGACATGGTATCACGAGCCTAGGTTAGTCACCTAGGACCGACTACTGTTAGGGCCCACCACTGCTACTACTGCCTACTACCTGTGCGCCCTCGTGCGCTTACTGCCTGCGCCCTCGTGCGCCCTTTTGCTAGTTGCGCGCTGCCCACTAGCCCTGCACGTAGCCCCTCGCGGCCCCGTGCAGCCCCGTGCGCCGCCCGCCTGCCTACCCGCGCCCTCGAGCGCCTGCCTACTCGCGCCCTTGAGCGCCTGCCTACCCGCGCCCTCGAGCGCCACCCTTCCGCCCTGCCCTGCAGGCCGCGCGCGGGCCTGCTCTGCACCCGCGCAGCCGCCCCTGGACCCCGCGGCGCGACCCCTGGACCCCGCGACGCGTCGCCCTGCTCGTCGCGACGCCTCTGCGGGACCCGGGCGTCGCCCCTGCCTCGTCGCGACGCCCCTGCGGGACCCGCGCGTCGCCCCTGCCTCGTCGCGAAGCCCCTGCGGGACCCGCGCGTCGCCCCCGCCTCGTCGCGGCGCCTCTGCGGGACCCGGGCGTCGCCCCTGCCTCGTCGCGACGCCCCTGCGGGACCCGCGCGTCGCCCCCCCCCCCCCGTCTCGTCGCGACGCCCCTGCGGGACCCGCGCGGAGTCGCCCCTGCCAGCCGCGGCGCCCTGCCCTACCCCGCGCCCGCCCTTGGGACGGCCGCCCCTGCCCCGCCCTACAGCAGCTGCCGTTGCGGCCCTGCCCCGCCCTGCAGCAGCTGCCGTCCCGGACTGCCCCACCCTGCAGCAGCTGCCGTCGCGGCCCTGCCACGCCCTGCAGCAGCTGCCGCGGATCACTCAGCCGCGGTCGCGGCCCCACCCTGCAGCTGTAGCGGCCCCGCCGTTGCCGCCGTCTTGCGCCTGCCCTTCCCACCACTGGTGAGCACTGCCCTGCCCGCGCTGCTGTCGCTGCTACTGCTGCTACTGCTTTTACTGCTCCTACTGCTACTGCTGTTACTGCTGCTACTGCTGCTCCTGGCGTGGCCAGATGCAGCTCCAGGGCCGTCCGCATGAGTCCCTCACGCCCCTGCAGCTTCGTGAGTGGTACGCTAGCTGGGGTTATCGGGGTGGCCGTAGTGGGAGTCGCCCTGGAGTGGGTAGTTCGGGAGCTTCTGGTAGTGGCCAGGTGCAGCTGCAGCGTCGTCCCCGCGAGGCTCTTTCGCCCCAGCAGCTTCGTGAGTGGTACGCTCAGAGTAGAGGGTCACTGAGTACTGCTCGCTGCCCGTACGTCATTTGCACAGGTGTCCGGACTGGTCAGCCTTGCGGGACACCTAGTCACACAGAGTCCCGCTGCTTCGCCCGTCTGAGCGACGCTTGGCGTACAAAGTTATGCGACGATGCTGAGATCCCCTCCTGGCTGGAGCTGCTTAGGCAGAGGGTTGATATCTTTGCTCTTGACTATGATGCTATCCTCACTGCCATGTATGCATTGTCTACTAGTGCTGAGGGTGCCTGTCACCTGTGTGTGCCGCCTGACCCCGGTATCCAGTCTGCTGCTCTAGGTACTGGTGAGGCTGCTGCTCTAGGTGCTAGTGAGTCTGCTGCCCTAGGTCCTGGTGAGGCTGCTGCTCTAGGTGCTAGTGAGTCTGCTGCTCCAGGTGCTCGTGCGTCTGCGCCTACTGGTACTGCGTCTACTGAGGCACTGCACACCTTCACACTGGACTCGGGTGCTTCCCGCTGCTTCTTTCGTGACCGCACTGTCCTTGAGCAGCTAGCTCGGCCTGTTGCTGTCTCCCTGGCTGACCCCTCTGGGGGCCCGGTCCTTGCGACCTCCTCCACTGTCCTCCCTTGTCCTGCGGTCCCGTCCGGCACCCTGTCGGGTCTTTACCTCCCCTCGTTCTCTACGAACTTGGTGGCGGGCTCTGCTCTCCAGGACGGGGGTGTTCACCAGTTCACCCCTGCCCATGAGCGTGTGACCCACTGCACGTGTGCTCGGACGGGTCGCCACCTGGCTACCTTCACTCGGCAGCCGGGGTCGGACCTGTACACACTGACCACTGAGTCGCCTCAGGTAGCTGCGTCTGCGTCTGCGTCAGGTCAGCTGTCGGCCCCCTGCTCGTGTCGCACCCTGTCGCACCAGACTGTCCTCTGGCACCACCGCCTTGGTCACCCGTCAGTGCAGCGCCTTCGTGGCATGCACTCCCGGTACCTTGTCTCTGGTCTTCCCAAGTCACTGCCTCCCCTGCCACCATCCCCTGCCCCTCCCTGCCTTCCCTGTGTCGAGGGGCGGCAGCGTGCTGCCCCTCACTCCTCTGAGTTTTCCCCGACGGAGGCTCCTCTGCAGACCCTTCACATGGACGTGTGGGGCCCAGCCCGCGTCCATGGACAGGGCAGAGAGCGCTACTTCCTGCTGGTAGTTGACGACTACACGCGTTACACCACGGTCTTCCCCTTGCGCACCAAGGGAGAGGTCCCTGATGTCTTGATCCCTTGGATCCGCGCTACCCGTCTCCAGCTGGAGAGGCGCTTTCACACGGACCTTCCAGTCCTGCGACTGCACTCTGACAGAGGTGGTGAGTTTTCCTCCGACCTCTTGAGGGCCTTCTGTCAGGGGGAGGGCATTGAGCAGACGTTCACGCTTCTGGCCTCTCCTCAGCAAAATGGGGTTGCTGAGCGCCGCATTGGCTTAGTCATGGAGGTCGCTCGTACCTCCCTGATCCATGCGGCTTCCCCCCATTTTCTGTGGCCGTTTGCGGTTCAATACGCTGCGCATCAGCTCAACCTCTGGCCCCGTGTCTCCGTTCCGGAGACCTCGTCGACACTGCGTTGGACGGGAGAGGTTGGCGATGCGTCGGTGTTCCGGGTCTGGGGATCTCGTGCTTTTGTCCGCGATACGTCCGCGGACAAGCTCTCCGCCCGCGCTGTTCCCTGTGTCTTCCTTGGCTTTGTCCCTGACGCGCCTGGCTGGCAGTTTTACCACCCCACCTAGCGCCGTGTCTTCCCCTCTCAGGACGTCACTTTTGATGAGTCGGTCCCCTTTTACCGTCTCTTCCCCTGCCGCACTGCCCCGCTTCCCCCCCCGCCGCTCTTCCTCACCCCAGGTGTCCCTCCGGTAGACCCCCTCCCTCCCCAGGGTCCTGCTCCCTCAGGTGTTTCCCAGGTAGACCCAGTCGAGCCTGTCGAGGTAGCTGTCGACTCTGGTCCTGGGAGGGGTACTGAGTCTGGGGGTGCTGAGACTGGGGGTGCTGCGCCTGGAGGTGCTGAGACTGGGGGTGCTGAGCCTGGGGGTGCTGAGACTGGGGGTGTTGGGCCTGGGGGAGCTGAGGCTGGGGGCTCCGAGACTGACCGTGCTGCGCCTGGTGGCGCTCCCTCTTCACAGCAGCTGCGTGAGTGGTACTCTCAGCGCTGCAGCCTCCGGCGTGGGGCTGCTGGAGCTGGGGGTTCTGCCGGAGTTGGAGCTGGTGGTGCTGCGGGTGCCGTGTCGCGGCCGGAGCCTCCCTCCCCACAGCGGCTGCGTGAGTGGTACGCTCGGCGCTGCAGCCTCCGGAGCGGCGCTCCTAGCGCTGGGGTGCCGCCCGCTGGAGGCCCTGGTGCTGCTGGAGGTGCTGGAGCCTCTGGTCCTGGAGGTGCTCGTACAGGCGATACTGGAACTACTGGGACTGGGGGTTCTGCTGGAGCTGGAGCTGGAGCTGCTGGAGCTGGTACTGCTGGAGGTGCTGCTGGTGCTGGAGCTGCTGGTGGTGCTGCTGGAGGTGCTGCTGGTGCTGGAGCTGCTGGAGGTGCTGCTGGTGCTGGTGCTGCTGGAGGTGCTGCTGGTGCTGGAGCTGCTGGAGGTGCTGCTGGTGCTGGAGCGGCTGGAGGTGCTGCTGGTGCTGGTGCTGCTGGAGGTGCTGCTGGTGCTGGAGCTGCTGGAGCCGCTGGTCCTGGAGGTGCTCGTACTGGAGGTACTGGAGCTGCTGGGACTGGAGCTGCTGCGGGGGTTGGAGCTGGAGGTGCTGGAGCTGCTGGAGCTGCTGGTGGTGCTGCGGGAGTTGTAGCTGGAGACCCTGGGGCTGGGGGTGCTGGTGCTGTCTCTGCTGGTCCAGAAGGTGCTGCGCGGCCGCGGCCGTACTACGTTCCGCTCCTTCAGCAGGTTCTTGGCCTCCCGCCCTCTACTGGTCCTACTCCTCCCCTACTGAGTCCACCACTTGTCCAGTCGCAGTCACAGTTACAGCTTGCCTCTCCTCTGCCTGGTCCTTCTCCTTACGCTGGGCCGACTAGAGGTCTTACGGAGCGTCGTGAGCCTGAGTCTCGTCCTGCGTCGCCTGAGTCTCGTCCTGCGTCGCCTGAGTCTCGTCCAGAGTCGTCTGTCCGCGCTGTCCGCGCTGGTCGTCGTGTTCCGCGTCAGCGTCCTCCTCCTGTCCTTGGCACTCACTATATGACTCTGCGTCCTTCCACTGCTCCACAGCGTGTCCCTCTGCCGTCTCCTCCTGCGTCCTCTCTTCCTAACGGTCCGGACCCCGAGTCTGACTCCCTTCGTGCTGCTAGTCCTACTGTCACGCGTTTCCTCGCCACTGTTGTCACTGACCCTACCTTTGAGTCCTCTACTGCGTCTGCTCTAGTCTCTGAGCTTGTTGACTTTGCTGCCGCCTGTCGTCTCGACTACGCCGCTAGCCTTGTTGCTGAGTCTGAGTCTGTCTGTCCTCCGTCCGTCGGGGGTGAGTGTGCTCTTGGCACGGACGTTCTTGAGGACAGACAGGAGGAGTTTGAGTGCTTTGCCGCTGCTTTACCTCATCTCGTGTCCATGCTGATTGCCCCTGAGGGAGACCCGGATGCACCAGACATCCCGACCCCGCGCTCTTACGCAGAGGCGATAGAGGGTCCCTACTCCTCTCAGTGGCAGACAGCCATGGACGCAGAGATGGCTTCCTGGAAGTCCACAGGCACCTACGTCGACGAGGTTCCCCCGCCTGGGGCGAACATCGTCAGTGGCATGTGGATTTTCAGGGTGAAGCGGCTGTCGGGTTTTCCGCCTGTCTTCAAGGCGCGTTACGTTGCACGAGGCTTCAGTCAGCGTGAGGGAGTTGACTTCTTCCAGACCTTCTCCCCTACCCCGAAGATGACCACTCTTCGTGTTCTGCTGCATGTCGCTGCTCAGCGTGACTACGAGCTCCACTCTCTTGACTTCAGCACTGCTTTCCTACAGGGCAGCCTGCACGAGGAGATCTGGCTACGCCGCCCACCTGGCTTCACTGGGTCGTTTCCTCCTGGTACCCAGTGGAGCCTCCGGCGGCCAGTCTACGGTCCCCGCCAGGCACCCTGTGAGTGGCACGACACAGTGAGGACTACTCTTGCTGCTCTTGGGTTTGCTCCTTCTACTGCTGACCCGTCGCTGTTTCTACGCACCGACACCACTCTGCCGCCGTTCTACGTTCTCGTGTACGTAGACGACCTGGTCTTTGCTACTTCTGACACTGAGGCACTCGCCCACGTGAAGTCGGAGCTGCAGAAGAGACACACGTGCACAGACCTGGGTGAGCTGACAAGCTATCTTGGCTTGCGGATCACCCGGGACAGAGCACAGCGCACCATTACCCTGACTCAGTCACACATGGTGCAGCAGGTCCTTCAGCGCTTCCGCTTCACGTACTCCTCGCCTCAGTCCACTCCTCTGCCTACCGGTCACTCGCTCTCAGCTCCACCTTCGGACGAGTCCGTAGATCCGAGTGGCCCGTACCCAGAGCTTGTGGGCTGCCTCATGTACCTGATGACCTGCACTCGACCTGACCTTGCATACCCTCTTAGCATCCTAGCACGCTATGTCGCTCCTGGCCGTCACCGGAAGGAGCACATGTATGCCGCTAAGAGGGTGTTGCGCTACTTGTGCAGTACGTCGGGCATGGGGCTCGTGCTTGGAGGACGGGCTCGAGTTGTCCTCACTGGTCACGCTGACGCTTCTTGGGCTGACGACTTGACTACGCAGCGGTCGTCACAGGGTTACACCTTCAGCCTTGGCTCCGGCTCTGTTTCTTGGCGGTCTACCCGCTCGTCTTCTGTTCTCAGCTCCAGTTGTGAGGCTGAGATCTACGCAGGGGCCATGGCTGCACAGGAGTTACGCTGGCTCACCTACCTGCTGACTGACCTTGGAGAGCCGCCTCGTTCTCCTCCAGTGCTGTACGTCGACAACAAGGCCATGATTGCCTTGTGTCAGGAGCACAGACTGGAGCACAGAACGAAGCACATCGCTCTGCGCTACTTCCTTGCTCGAGAGTTGCAGCAGTGTGGTCAGCTTCGTCTTGCTTACGTGGCCACTCGGGCCAACACTGCTGATGTGTTCACCAAGGCGCTTCAGCCTTGTGATCATCAGCGTTTCTGTACTGTTCTAGGCCTTGTGCCTACTGTGCCTCACTTGCTTACTTCCTGACTCTGCTTGTACTGTAATCCTTATATATGTTTACCTGCATGTTTACACTTGCTAGGTTGTGATCACTGTATTTCTTGTTGTATTATCAAACTGCATGTGAACTGGTCTTGTGACCGCTTGCTTGTGCTCGGAATTTGTGTGGTATCCTTGAGATCTACCCTGAGCTTTGCTTTGCTTTGCTTTGACTGGTCCTGTGACCATCTGGTTGTCTCCCACTTAGCCTATGGGGGTGTGTCAAACATTGTATATGTTTCTATTCTGTAGGCTATAGTGGGTTTAGCCTTAGGGGGTACAACATTCTAGGTTTTCCTACTTGTACTCCCAATGCTGATAGTTCACACATTTTTCCTCTCTCATTCTGGCATGTACTGCCCTGTCTGCGGCACAATTTCCCTTGATCAGGGGGAACCTGTGTCGCCTGAAGTACAGTGTCGGCTGCTGCTGTTGCTCCGATTTTTTCGCCGATCTCGATGCAGGCACAGAAGTGACCCTAACGCGAACAGTCTAGTCGTAGGCGGCCTTTTCCGATCTTTTCGGCGGTTTGAAAATAACTTCCGTCCCACACTGTGCCGCTCCTGCCGAAAAACGACCACGACGCACCCTCCTGCAGCAACGCCAGCTGCACCCGGGCGGGACGACGGTAGACCCCCGTTTTCTTCGGGCAGTCTCCACGCCGCCTCTCCTCGCCGTTTGTTTTTCTGACGCAAGTCCTCTTGCGCCTGGCTGCTCGTACAACAGTCGTTTTCCACGTGCTGCTACCCGGAACCTTCGCGCACAGTGACGCCGCGCCACTTGCCGAAGACCTCCGAAATTCTCGTGCGCAACATGACGAAATCGTCCGACGCCACTTGCCGCACGCATTAACTCCGATTTCTTCGTGCGCAGTTGAAGACCACGTGAAAAAATTGATTTGCACGACTACTGCTCCGAGAATCTCGCGCATGCAGTGACGACAACCTTCCTGACGCCAACTGCCGCATAAAAACAGCGCCGAGATTAACGGAAACAACGAAAATAACTCACGCATTAAATGCGACGACATCAAAAGCTGTTCGCCACCCGGGGGGGGGAGGCCACGGTCCATCTCGACCGTCGAGGGCAAGGATCCGTCGGTGCCGCAGGAGCGCCTTGAAATTCACGGCCGCTAGGAGGAACTACCCGTTCTCCTGGCCGGCTCTTGCGCTGCTCCTGTCACCACGGCATCCTTCCCTGTCCCCCCCCCGAGGGGTAATACACTCTAAAAAACGGGTGTCCTTGGAAAGTAGCTCTGATACCAAGTGTTATGAGTTGTACTAAACTGAGTGCGCGGAAGACTTTATGAAAAGGATGAAACTACCGAATTACTGAATGACGATTGAATGAACAAGAGAAGCATTTATAGGGCGAATACGTGCTAGGCGAGAACCTCGTGACGTGCGAGGGTTGGATGTGTCGCGATTGGTGCGGGGCGACTCGGAAGTGGTTCGGGCCGAAATGTAGGCCGAACCGGAATCTGACGCGAAGAGCTTGGGGCTGTCATCGCTATGAGCAGCATCGGCAGTAATGAATGTATATTCATTACACATGGGGCTCGGTAACGCGTACGGTAACCCGATCACGCAAACGGTCACTATATCGGAAATGTTCGCGTGTTTGGTCAGTGGTGTAACGCGTTTGGTCACTAATAACTGGCGCTGAATCACGCGAATGGTCACAGATGAAACCCTCGACCGATCTGACGGCTCTAATTCTATTTTTCTAATATTTGTTCTGGAGTGTCGATTCCCCACGATTTATTTTAAGCTGTCGGATCTAATAATTTCAGATCGAACGGCTCACGTATTGCTCATCGTTGCATACTCTGTTTTACACCCTGATTAAAACAAATACTTCTTAAATACCGTTTTTTAGCGCACAAATATTAACGAACTTAATACCACCTAGAACACCTATTGGGTTCACCTGGTAAATGAAGTCGAAGAGTGTTAGAAGACATTTTTAATTCTCTACTGGTAGGTGATGACTTCTGATATTAAACTTTATTTGTTTTCGCGGATAAACGATTATCCTTCTCAGCGCGTAGGGTAATTGCACATATAGTGTGAAGTTGGATCTTGGGCCGTTCGATCGATACATTTCAGATCCGACGGAATACATTGTTTCAGAAAAATCGACGCTCCAGGAAAGCGAACCGAAAAGTTGGAATTAGAGCCGTCAGATCGGTCGAGGGTTTCATCTGTGACCATTCGCGTGATTCAGCGCCAGTTATTAGTGACCAAACGCGTACAACACTTACCAAACACGCAAAAACTTCCGATATAGTGACCGTTCGCGCGATCGGGTTACCGTACGCGTTACCGAGCCCCATGTTCGTTACGACTGACATAATTTCCCTTTCATCATTAGAACAAGAAACCAGATTGTCTACATTCACTTCAATTACCAGAGAAGGTTACATTGATTTCTTCTTTAAACCATCACAGTTTAGACTTTATAGTGTAAGGGTATCAGAATGTTGAGTCAAACTTCAATCTAGTTTAGACTTCGTAATTGTTGGACAAATAAAATTGACTTATACAATTCAGTAGTTCGATAGTACGTCAACTACAGTAGTATCGTAGTATTTCTATGTATGCATGTTACTTTAGCAGGTGTCCCTTCGCGTGAGTTACAAGCAGTAGGTGCGAACAGCCGCGAGACTGTTGGCGTGACACAGGATTATACCTCTTCGTAGAGTTGACTCGATATATTAGCCCGTTTCATGAACAGGTACATCTTCGAATAGGTACTTCCTACACTATGAATCTCTTGTATTTTTTCTTTATTATCAATTCTTGTTCTCACAATCTACCAGCACAGGAATTCAAGTCTTCCGCTGCAATATCTTACAGAGACTAAGCTCTTAAAGATCCTAAGTACTTTCTCTGTTCAACATGGTATGAGAGCAGGCCCTACGATATCATGAATTTTCCCCTGAAATTCCTGATTTTCAGGGATTTTTTTGTACCTACCCTGATTTTCCAGTGTTCAGCTTTTTTGGGGGACTGATTTTTCAGCCTTTAGGGGCAGGATGACTCTGAACTTTCAGGTTTTTTTTTTAAGGGACACTGATTACATTACGTTGTAACGAAACTGACACTGAATGCGATTCCTACACGTTCCGAGTGTAGTTGCCCGGAAGTACAGGGAATCTCAGATTCCCGCGGTGTCAGCACCGCCTAGGGGTGACTACCAGACAATTTTGCCCCGTGTTGTTCACTTTGAGGGTTGCTTTGTTGGTGTGCTTGGTCCGATCATTGGCCACTTTTGCAGCATTATCTGGGTTGACCAATGACAAGGTTGCAACAGAGCGATGCTGGTAGGCTGCGATGCGAGGGTTTCTGGCCCATTGCTTGCACCTGTGGTCTTGTGGCCCGTTTTGTCTAGGTCGTGCTGGCAAGCACTGATGCATCCACGCCGCCCAGCCGTGCTACCTGCCATCTAGGCTCCCATCCTATTCTGCTCCATGCTTTCCTTCCATCCGCTTGGGGTTTCATCGCGTTCCTGCCTAGTGTTGTCTTATTTAAAGTTCAATATCAGCCTTTACAAAAAGGGAACACTGATGCATCAGACTTTTTTTTAAGGTAACACTGAATTTTCAGGCTTTTTTTTTTTGGGACACTGACGATCAGGGATTCTACACAGAGGGACCCTGATGCATTAACGTGCCTAAAAGTGAATCATAGGCCCTGTATGAGAGCAGGAGAGTTTACAATCTCCTAGTTTCTTACGAATCCTCAGTCAACAAAGTTTTATTATTAGGGCTAACTTACAGTCATGACAGAAAACAACGGAAAAACCCACTTACAAAGTGGAGGTGGTGGCTCGCATCAGCCCACTGCACCACCACTACCTGGTTCTGGTTTCTCAGAGGTGACCTTTGGCAACCCTGCTTCAACAGCTGCATCTGCAACTGGACCAGGAGGCGTAGGAGGACAGTCCCAGTCCTTCGCGTTTAACGCTGCAGCAGATGGAGATGGTTCTGCTGCAGGAGATGGCGCAGCAGGTCTCGATCCTGCGATACAACAACAAGTTTTTCAAGCTATGCCAGCGTTCATGGCAGCACAACAAGCGCAACAAGCACCACAAGCATCATCGTCAGTGAACATGGGAACGGCATCAATGAGCATTGATGGGACATCATACGTAAGACAACAACCGGTTTCTTACCGTGCTCCACCTCGACAGCAGACACGGATCACTCAGGCGTTTGTGCCCCAAACTTCACTTGCGCAACAGCAACAACAGCAACAGCAACAGGATGGAAACAGACTTGGAGTAGGCGACGCAACCAATTATCAAGCACAAATGCTGAACATACTGAAGTCTCAAACCTTAAGGCCTTTCGACGGAAAGGTTTTTTTCGCATGGAGTTTTGAATTTGAACTCATGATGGAAGCAGCGCAGATTTGGGAGTACTTCACTGGGGAAATACAGTTTCCAGTCAACGGGACATCAGAGGACCAGCGCAGCTTCGCCTTTCAATCGATGATGGTGTTCACCATTCTTCTGCGCAATCTGTCACTCACTGAACAACAAGGCATCAGATCGTACAGGGAGTTTGCCAACTCAGCAGAGTTAGCATGGCAACATCTGAAGCGGCTTTATCAAGCAACAGACTGTGTAACACAACGCAGACTTATGTCACAGTTGAACAACGTGCAGATGAAGGCAGGAGAGCATGCGGTGCAGTACATCAACCGGTGCAGAGAGCTACGCGATCAGTTTAATCGAAGTGGAGGAAGCTTCCCTGAGTCAATGTTTGTGACAGTTGTCATCGCTGGACTTGGACCTCAGTGGCGTAATACACGCTCTCTTCTTCGTACTCAAGGGAATGTCTCGGAGATGCACCTCTGCGCAACACTCCTGGCCAAACAGCAAGATATGGATCTGTACGATAGCAAAGGCAACAAGAAGATAAATCAGTTCGCTTTCATAGCACACAGTCAAGTGGAGCCGCCTAAACAACAACGACATTAGCAATTTCAACAGCAGCAAAAGCAGCGACAACAGCAGCCGAAGTAGCAGCAGCAGCAGTATTACGTACCTCCGTTTTGTCACATCTGCAAAACCTCCGGTCATTCTCGTGATCACTGTCCTCAACGTCAACAGTCGACATCTCACCGCCCAGCTGCTACACCTCCACAGGTTGCAGCCGCTACTACATCAGCTGCACAAAGTAAAACACAGACCACGTCAGCACCAGCAAAGGGGAGAAAATTGTTTGCCTGTATGACTCGCACAGACTCATGCATCCCAGACTCACCTCCAACTTTCGCTCCATATGAAGTCCCAGAAGCAGTTCCGACGAATCTTCAAGTCAATCCACAGTACGCCAGTGTCGCAACTACCGCCGAATATGGTATGGGTGTCTGGTTTCTTGACAGTTGCTGCGCACAACACATGTGTACGACGTGGATTAATAACGGATTCTACGTCAAGCATGAGACACGTCTTCCGCACGAAGTTACAGTGACTGTTGCCAACAATCCGACTCTACGTACCCGATGCCAAGGCACAGTCCTTCTTCAGTCACCTGAGACAAACACGGTTATATAGATTTCGAACGTCCTCATCGTGCCTGGGCTTGGCTACAATCTTATGAGTGTTAGTTAACTGATGGGACGCGTCGTACACCTGGAGTGCGACATCGACAACAGAGAGTTCAAGTTATATTCAAAAAGGGGAGGATTTTACGTCGCTAAAGCTGTACAGCAGGACGGTGTGTTCGTACTTAACGTGTGTCGGAAATAAGAAAGAATGATTGATTGGAATGACAGCAGTATAGGGTTTGTATAGCAAAACCTAATTGGGCTGTACCCCATAAGGAGTGCCCCACTACAGCCTAGAGCATGTAAATGCATGGTTCTGACACACCCCCATAGGCAAAGTGGGGGACAAGCAAGAGAACGAAGCAATGTCAAGCTCAGGGTGGATCACAACGTCACCACGCATTCTGAGCACAAGCAAATGGCCACAAGGCCAGTTCACATGCAGAGTTATATATAAAGAAGAACAAGCAGTGCAGTGATCACAACCTAGCAAGTGTAAGCATGTAGGTATAAGTATATAGATCACAGTACAAGCAAAGTCAAGAAGTGAGTAAGTGAGGCCAAGTGGGCACAAGGCCTAGAACAGTACAGAAACGCTGATGATCACAAGGCTGAAGTGCCTTGGTTAAGATATCAGCAGTGTTGGCCTGAGAGGCCACGTAAACAAGACGAAGCTGACCACGCTGCTGCAACTCTCGAGCAAGGAAGTAGCGCAGAGCGATGTGCTTCGTTCTGTGCTCCAGTCTGTGCTCCTGACACAAGGCGATCATGGCCTTGTTGTCGACGTACAGAACTGGAGGAGAACGAGGCGGCTCTCCCAAGTCGGTCAGCATGTAGGTGAGCCAGCGTAACTCCTGTGCAGCCATGGCCCCTGCGTAGATCTCAGCCTCACAACTGGAGCTGAGAACAGAAGACGAGCGGGTAGACCGCCAAGAAACAGAGCCTGAGCCAAGGCTGAAAGAGTAACCCTGTGACGACCGCTGCGTAGCCAAGTCGTCAACCCAAGAAGCGTCTGCGTGACCAGTGAGGACAACTCGAGCCCGTCCTCCAAGCACGAGCCCCATGCCCGACGTACTGCACAAGTAGCGCATCACCCTCTTAGCGGCCTTCCAGTGCTCTGGTCGGTGTCTCCCGGGCGCAACGTAGCGAGCCAGGATGCTAAGAGTGTAAGCAAGGTCAGGTCGAGTGCAGGTCATCAGGTACATGAGGCAGCCCACAAGCTCTGGATACGGGCCACTCGGCTCTACGGACTCATCCGAAGGCAGAGCTGAGAGCGAGTGACCGGTAGGCAGAGGAGTGGCCTGTGGCGAGGAGTACTCGAAGCCGAAGCGCTGAAGGACCTGCTGCACCATGTGTGACTGAGTCAAGGTAATGGTGCGCCGTGCTCTGTGCCGGGTGATCTGCAAGCCAAGATAGTTGCGCAGCTCACCCAGGTCTGTGCACGTGTGTCTCTTCTGCAGCTCCGACTTCACGTGGGCCAGTCCAGCAGTGTCAGCAGTGGCAAAGACCAGGTCGTCGACGTACACGAGGATTTAGAACGGCGGCAGAGAAGTGCCGGTGCGTAGAAACAGCGACGGTTCAGCAGTAGAAGGAGCAAACCCAAGAGCCGCAAGAGTCGTCCTCAGTGTGTCGTGCCACTCACGAGGCGCCTGGCGGAGACCGTAGACTGCCCGCCGGAGGCTCCACTTGGTACCTGGAGGAAACGACCCAGTGAAGCCAGGTGGGTGGCGCAGCCAGATCTCCTCGTGCAGGCTGCCCTGTAGGAAAGCAGTGCTGAAGTCAAGAGAGTGAAGCTCGTAGTCACGCTGAGCGGCGACGTGCAGCAGAACCCGAAGAGTGGTCATCTTCGGGGTGGGGGAGAAGGTCTGGAAGAAGTCAACTCCCTGTCGCTGACTGAAGCCTCGTGCAACGTAACGCGCCTTGAAGACAGGCGGAGAACCCGGCGGCCGCTTCACCTTGAAAATCCACATGCCACTGACGATGTTCGCCCCAGGTGGGGGAACCTCGTCAACGTAAGTGCCTGTGGACTTCCAGGATGCCACCTCTGCGTCCATGGCTGTCTGCCACTGAGAGGAGTAGGGACCCTCTATCGCCTCTGCGTAAGAGCGCGGGGTCGGGATGTCTGGTGCATCCGGGTCTCCCTCAGGTGCAATCAGCATGGACACGAGATGAGGTACAGCAGCTGCAAAACACTCAAAGTCCTCCTGCCTGTCCTCAAGGACGTCCGTGCCAAGAGCACACTCACCCCCGACGGACGGAGGACAGACAGACTCAGACTCAGCAACAAGACTAGCAGCGTAGTCTAGACGACAGGCGGCAGCAAAGTCAACCAGCTCAGCAACTAGGGCAGACGCAGCAGTGGACTCAAACGAAGGGTCAGTGACAACAGTGGCTAGAAGACGCGTGACAGTAGGACTGGCAGCAAGAGCAAGGTCTGACGGCGGGTCAGGGACGTCAGGAAGAGAGGACGCAGGAGGAGACGGCAGAGGGAGACGCTGTGGAGCAGTGGAAGAACGGAGTGCCATCTGGTGCGTGCCTGGGACAGCAGGAGGACGCGGACGCGGAACAGGACCAGTGCGAACAGTGCGAACAGTGCGAACAGGCGACGCAGGACGAGACTCAGGCTCACGACGCTCCGTAAGACCTCTAGTCGGCCCAGAGTAAGGAGAAGGACCAGGCAGCGGAGAGGCTGGCTGTAACTGCGACTGCGACTGGTCAGGCGGTGGACACAGTAAGGAAGGAGTAGGACCAGAAGAGGGCGGGAGACCAAGCATCTGCTGAAGGAGTGGAACGAAGTACGGCCGCGGCCGCGCAGTGCCTCCAGAACCAGCAGAGACAGCACCAGTACCCCCAGCGCCAGGGTCTCCAGCTCCAACTCCCGCAGCACCACCAGCTCCAGCACCTCCAGCAGCTCCAGCTCCAGTGCCTCTAGCTCCAACTCCTGCAGCACCACCAGCTCCAGTCGCTCCAGTACCTCCAGTACGAGCACCTCCGGGATCAGCGGCTCCAGCACCTCCAGCAGCTCCAGCACCAGCAGTACCTCCAGCAACTCCAGCTCCAGCAGCTCCAGTACCTCCAGTACGAGCACCTCCGACAGCTCCAGCACCAGCAGAACCTCCAGCAGCTCCACCTCCAGTAGCACCTCCAGCTCCAGCAGCTCCAGAACCTCCAGTACGAGCACCTCCGGGACCAGCGGCTCCAGCAGCTCCAGCAGCTCCAGCACCAGCAGTACCTCCAGCGGTAGGCCCCCCAGCTCCAGCAGCACGGCTCCAGCGCCGAGCAAACCACTCGCGCAGCTGCTGTGGAGAGAGTGGCTCCCGCCGGGACAAGACACTCGGAGGACCTCCAGGCTCAGCACGCTCAGGCTCAGCATCCCCAGGCTCAGCACCCTAGACTCAGCACCCCCAGGCTCAGCACCCCCAGGCTCCGCACGCTCAGGCTCAGCACCCCCAGGCTCCGCGCGCTCAGGCTCAGCACCCCCAGGCTCCGCACCCTCAGACTCAGCAACCCCAGGCTCAGCACCCCCAGGCCCCGCACCCGCAGGCTCAGCACCCCTAGCAGCAGCAGAGTCGACAGCGACCTCGACAGGCTCGACAGGGTCTACCTGGGACACACCTGAGGGGGGAGGACCCTTAGGGGGGAGGGGGTCTACCGGAGGAGTACCTGGTGCTAGGAAGAGCGGCGGGGGGGGGAGAGGGGCAGTGCGGTAGGGAAAGAGACGGTAGTAAGGAACCGACTCGTCAAACGTGACGTCCTGAGAGGACAGAACACGACGCGAGGTGGGGTGGTAAAACTGCCAACCAGGCGCGTCAGGGGGGAAGCCAAGGAAGACGCAGGGAACAGCACGGGAGGACAGCTTGTCCGCGGAAGAATCGCAGACAAAAGCTCGAGATCCCCAGACACGGAACACAGACGCATCGCCAACCTTCCCCGTCCACCGCAGAGCAGGTGTGGTCTCCGGCATGGAGACACGGGGCTGGAGTTTGAGCTGATGCGCAACGTACTGGACCGCAAACGGCCACAGAAAATGGGGAGCAGCCGCATGGATCATGGACGTACGAGCGACGTCCATGACCATGCCAATGCGGCGCTCAGCAATCCCATTTTGCTGTGGGGAGGCCGGAAGCGTGAACGTCTGGCGGATGCCCTCCGCACGACAGAAGGCCCGCAGAAGGTCGGAGGAAAACTCACCACCTCTGTCGGAGTGCAGACGCAGAACAGGAAGGTCCAAGCCGAAACTCTCGCTAAGCTGGCGACGGGAAGCGCGGATCCAGGTGATCAACACCTTAGTGACATCACCCTTGCGGCGCAAGGGGAAGACTGTGGTGTAACGCGAGTAGTCGTCAACGACCAGCAGAAAGTAACGCTCGTGACCCTGTCCACGGACGCGGGCTGGGCCCCACACGTCCATGTGGAGAGTCTGCAGGGGAGCCTCCGTCGGAGGGAACTCGGAGGAGTGAGGAGCGGCGCGCTGCCGTCCCTCGACGCAAGGAACGCAGGTAGGGGCAGGCCCCGGTGGGAGGGGAGGGAGAGACCGGGGGAGAACAGAGACAAGGGTACGGGAGGCCATACCTCGGAGACGAGGCAGGGAGGGGTGACCAAGGCGGTGGTGCCAAAGGAGAGTCTGGTGTGACAGGAGACGACACGAGCAGGGGGCAGACTCCGGACCAAACCTGGACGCTACAGCAAACACCTGACTAGACGCAGCAACCGGAGGAGACGCAGTAGTCAGTGTGTACAGGCTCGACCCTTGCCGACGAGTGAACGTGGCCAGGTGGCGGCCCGTCCGGGTACACGTACAGTGGGTCACACGCTGACCTCCAGGAGTGAACTGGTCAACCCACACGTCCTGGAGGTCAGCTCCACTCACCAAGTTCGTAGAGAACGAGGGGAGGTGAAGACCCGACAGTGAGCCAGACGGGCCCGCCGGACACGGCAGAACCGTGGAGAAGTGCGCAAGGACTGGGCCCCCAGAGGGATCCACCAGGGAGACTACAACTGGCCGACTGAGCGGCGTGAGTGTGGTGCTGTCGCGAAAGAAGGAGCGGGAAGCACCTGAGTCAAGCGTGAAGGTGTGCAAGGCCTCAGCAGGCGCAGTACCAGAGAGAGCAGACTCACCAGCACCTGGAGCAGCAGACTCACTAGCACCTGGAGCAGCAAACTCACTGGCACCTAGAGCAGCAGCCTCAATGCCCGGTTCGGGCGGAACACTCAGGTAACAGTCACCCTTAGCACTATCAGTCACAGCATACATGGCAGCAAGGATAGCATCGAAATCAAGATCAAAGATAGCAATATCAGACCTAAGCAGATCACCCCAGCGAGGGAGCTCAACGGCGTCAGGAAACTGGGCGCGCCAGACGTCAGTCAGGCGAGCGAAGCAGCACTGCATAGTGTGTGGCAGTCCGCACGTCTCCCCACGGCGCCCGCCGGTGCGGAGAACGTAAGTGCAGGGACCAGCACCCCCAGACCTCCCACGCCCAGCGTACCACTCACGAAGTTGCTGGGGCGACGGGGTCTCACAGGAACGCGGCTGCTGCTGGCGCTAGCTACCACCAAAGCCTCCACAATGCACGGCTCCACCTCGACCAGCACCACCGCCGCCGCCACCTCCACCGCCGCTGTCACTGCCTCCACCGCCGCTGCCGCTGCCTCCACCACCTCCACCGCCGCCAACGACGCCCCCACTTCCGCCACCACCCCCACCTCCACCCCCACCCCCTCCGCCTCCTCCACCACCACCACTGCCGCCCCCGCCGTCCCCTCCACCACCCTTGCCCCCCTTGCCCTTGCCGCTGCGGCGCCTCCCACTAGGAGCAGACGCAGCCCCGACCTCCTCGGTGCCAACAAGGTCGACAGCAGCAGCAAAAGCAACAGAGAGCAGCAGGGGGGAGGGGGAACACCCCTCAAAGAAAGGGGCGCGAGGGTCGCCGCGAGAAGCTCCTACAGCGACTATGCTAGTCTCGGCTGCAGTGAGGCGCTCCTCGAGCAGGTCGCCGGTGAGCTCCGTGGGGCAAAGGGAGAGAAAGTGGTCCCTGACTGAGCGAAGAGAGTCAGGGAGGCGGGTGACGAGGTAGAAGAGGGTGATGTACATGGGGGGGGGGTTCTTGGCGCAAAACTCGGGGGGAAGCGCAGCGCGGTAGCGGGTGTGACTAGTGCGGAGGTGAGTGATGAGGTCAGCGACTGTGGCAAAGGCGGCCAGGTTAGGGAACAGGTACGGCAGCATGAGGCGGCTGAGGGCAGCAGTGGCAGGGGAGGAGTAGCGCGCGACGACAGCGTCATACAAAGACTTAGCAGTCTTGTACTTTCCAAAGTGCGCGCGCTCAGCAGAAGGCAGGTGACTACGAACAGCAAGGCGAGCAACAGCGTCACGACTAGTCCACTGCGAGCGAACCGTACTGTCAGCAGTGGCAGCAGGTGCTACATATGTGCCCAGTAGTAGCAGTAGCAGCAGTAGCAGCAGGAGCAGCAGAAGCAGCAGTAGCAGCAGTAACAGCTGTAGCAGCAGGAGCAGCGCGGGCAGGGCAGCGCGACTCAGTAGGGCAGGGCGGCGCGGCGGCAGAGCGGCACGGCTCGGCAGGGCGGCGCGGATCGGCTGGGCGGCGCGGCTCGGCTGGGCGGCGCGGCTCGGCAGGCAGGCAGGCGCGGGTAGCGCGGGTAGGGCAGGTGCTCACCAGGGGCGGGTAGGGCAGGTGCCACCGGCGGCGGGTAGGGCAGGCGCGCGACTGGCGCGGGTAGGGCGGGCGCTCGACGGGCGGCTGCAGGCGCTCGACGGGCGGGTAGGGCCGGCGCTCGACGGGCGGGCAGGGCAGGGCCGCAACAGCGGGTAGGGCAGGGCCGCGACTGGCGGGTCGGGCAGGTCCGCGACGGGCGGGTTAGGCAGGGCCGCAACGGGCGGGTAGGGCAGGGCCGCGACGGGCACAGGGCAGGTCAGGCGCGCGACGGCGGCTGCAGGTAGGGCAGGCGCGCGACGGCGCGGGTAGGGCGGGAGCGCGAACGCGCGCTTAGGGCAGGGCCGCAACAGGCGGCTAGGTCAGGGCCGCAACGGGCCGTTAGGGCAGTGCCGCTACGGGCGGCAGTAGGGCAGGGCGCGCGACGGCGCAGATGAGGCAGGCGCGAGGCGCGCTTCGGGCAGGGCAGGAAAAAAAATCGTGGTGGGCCCTAAAAAAACGTTCCCACTAGGGAACCTGCTCTGAAACCATGTCAGTAATAGGAAAGAATGATTGATTGGAATGACAGCAGTACAGGGTTTGTATAGCAAAACCTGATTGGGCTGTACCCCATAAGGATTTCCCCACTACAGCCTAGAGCATGTAAATGCATGGTTCTGACAACGTGGACAGAGACGGGACTTCTGCAGACAGCGATCGAATCCTCGCCTCCGGTTCTTGGACAGACTGTCATCCGAAGGAGCTCAACACTGAACCGGATCATCTTGGGTTTCATCGAGAGAACGTCACTCCAATAGCATCTGAAGCAGGTACACCTGAAACATCACGAGCAGCAGCAGAGTCAATAAGCATCAGCGGCGAAGCAGAACAGCATTGGGAAGCAGAACAGATACAGCAGCCATCATTACCTTCGACTTCATCGCACTCAACAGGACCGCGTGTAATTGACAGATCAGTATGGTTAACGATGCATCTCATACGAAATTGACTATCACAATATAAAATTGACTAAAACAGAAAGTACAAACAAGATATATGCAAAACCTAACCCTAGTGCAAGTACAAAATAACACAAGGGAGAACACCTAGACTAGAACTACACAAACTATAGAATTATAGTTTGACACACCCCCATAGTGTAGGTGACGGTAGTCCTGTAGAAACAACAAGAGCAAGCAACGGTCACAAGACCAGTCAACAAGAACAAGACAAATCTCAGGGTGGAGCTCAAAGTCACCATACACTCTGAGAGCAAGCAAGGGGCCACAAGGCCAGTCCACATGCAGGTATATTGCAAATATAAAGAGATGCAAGAGTACAAGACATGCAGGACAAGGCATCTCTACGTAAGCAAGTGAGGACGGGCGGGCACAAGGCCAAGCTGGGTGCAGAAACGCTGGTGGTCACAAGGCGGCAACGCCTTGGTGAAGATATCTGCCGTGTAGGCCTCAGAGACAACACGTCGAACGAGTGCCTGGCCACGCTGCTGCAACTCACGCAGAAGGAAGTAACGAAGCTGGATGTGCTTCGCCTTCCCAACCAGTCGGGGCTCCTCACACAACAGGACAGCAGACCTGTTGTCGGCGAACGAGACTGGGGGAGAGCGAGGCCGCTCACCAAGGTCGGTGAGAAGGAAAGACAGCCAGCGAAGCTCCTGAGCAGCCATGGCTGCAGCGTAGACCTCTGCCTCACAGCTGGAACCGGCGACGGTCGACGCCCGAGTCGACCGCCACGAAACAACACCTGTCCCGAGGCTGAAGGAGTACCCCTGTGTAGACCGACGCGTTTCCGCGTCGTCGGCCCACGACGAGTCCGAGAAACCTGTGAGTGTAACTGGCTGCTTCCCTCCAAGGACAAGTCCCATGCCTGATGTACTCGCCACATACTTCGCCACCCTCTTAGCAGCGTACCAGAGGGACGGTCGGTGTCTCCCAGGCGCAACAAAGCGCGCAAGGACGCTAAGAGGGTAAGCTAGGTCTGGGCGAGTACAGGTCATCAGGTACATGAGACAACCCACCAGCTCAGGATATGGACCACTGGACTCAAATGACTCGTCCGAAGGTGGAGCCGTGAGCCCATGATCCACAGCAAGAGGGGTGAGCTGTACCTTGGAGAACGGGAAGCGAAACCGCGTGAGGATCTGCTCGACCATATGCGACTGGGTCAGCGTAATGGTGCGATCTGCCCTGTCCCTGGTGATCTGCAGGCCAAGGTAGTGCTGCAGCTCACCAAGGTCAGTGCAAGTGTGTCTCCTCTGCAGTTCCTCCTTCACGGAGGCCAGCGCGCGTCGGTCGGGAGTGGCAAACACCAGGTCGTCGACGTAGACCAGGACAAAGAACGGGGTCGAGCCACGGTGGACGAACAGTGACAGGTCGGCAGACGACGGAAAGAAGTCAAGCGCTGCAACGGTCGAGCGAAGTGTGTCGTGCCACTCACGTGGAGCCTGACGCAGGCCGTAGACTGGTCGACGCAGCTGCTACTGGGTCCCAGGTTGGAAAGAGCCAGTGAAGCCAGGTGGGCGACGCAGCCAGATCTGCTCGTGCATGCTCCTCTGAAGGAACTCGGTGGAAAAGTCCAAGGAGTGCAACTCCTAGTCGCGCTGGGCTGCAATATGCAGCAACACTTGAAGAGTACTCATCTTCGGGGTGGGAGCAAAGGTCTGGAAGAATTCCACCCCCTCTCGCTGACTGAAGCCTCTCGCCACGTAGCGCGCCTTGAACACTGGTGGTGATCCAGGCGGCCGCTTCACCTTGTAGAGCCATTGGCCACTGACGACGTTCGTCCCAGGTGGTGGGACTGCGTCGACGTAAGTGCCTGTGGACCTATAAGATGCCATCTCTGCCTCCTCAGCTGCTATCCAGTACGAGGCCCAAGGTCCCGAGACCGCCTCAGCGTGATTGCGAGGGATCAGGATGTCAAGAGCGTCTGGATCCCCTGCAGGGGTAAGCAGCATGGCGCAGAGATGAGGAACAGCGGCCGCAAGGAAACCAAGCTCAAATTGCCTGTCCTCTAGGACCTCCAGGGGAAAGACAGGAGCACCCCCAGAGGACGGAGAACGAGCAGGGCCACTGACCAAGTGAGCGGCGTAGGCAAGGCGGTGGGAAGAGGCAAAGCCAGCGACAGTGGTAACAAGTGCTGAGACAGACGACAGGGGTGCAGTCGGGTGAGTGACCAACGCGGACAAAACACGGGAGACGACAGGACGGGAGGCACGGAGGTAGTCTAACAACGGGTCGTGAAGCATAGTGAGGGACGACTCAGGAGGCTGTGGAAGGACTGGAGGAGGTGGAACACGAGAGCGGAGAACAAGGTGAAACGGGCGGTCTGCACGGTAACGAGACCAACGGGGCTCTGGAGACATAGCACGAATGAGGGGAGAACGACGAGTCCACTGGGACGGGGAAAGGGACTGGACGGGGGGAACAGGAGGGGACGGTAGGGGACCACGAACCAAGCGTGCAGGTGCTGGGTCCGGCAGGTCGCGCAGTCACAGTTGCTGCTGCTCCGCCTCCTCTGGCCTCTGCTGCGACAATACCTGTCCCTGCTGCTGCTCCTGTGGCTCCTCCCCTGCCCTCTCCTGCTGCGGCTGCAGCTGCATCCGCTGCTGCGACCGGGACTCCTGAACGACCCTCTCCTGCTCCGGCTGCAGCTGCACCCGCTGCTGCGACCGGGACTCCTGCACGACCCTCTCCTGCTGCGGCTGCAGCTGCACCCGCTGCTGCAACCGGGACTCCTGCACGACCCTCTCCTGCTGCGGCCGTGACTCCTCCTCTACTGTCTCCTGCTGTGTCTGCAACTGCACCTGCTGCTGCGAGCGGGACTCCTGCTCTACCGTCTCCTGGTGCGGCTGTGACTCCTCCTCTACTCTCTCCTGCTAAGACTGCAGCTGCACCCGCTGCTGCACTCGTGACTCCTCCTCTACTCTCTCCTGCTGCGGCTGCAACTGCACCTGCTGCTGCTGTCGTGACAACTCCTCTGCTCTCTCCAGCTGCTGCTGTGACTCCTCCTCTGCTCTCTCCAGCTGCTGCTGCGACTGAGACTGCTCCTGCTGCTGCTGCTACTGCTGCTGCTGCTGCTGTGCCCTCTCAAACCGCTCACGCTCCTCCCTCTCCAACCGGAGGAGACGCTGCTCACGGGTCACGAAACGTACAGTGCGCGGTGTAGGCGTCACAGTGCCAGTGCCTCCAGCTCCAGCACCCCCAGAACCAGCACCTCCACCACCGACACCCCCGGGGCCTCCAGTACTTCCCGCAGGAAAACCCCCAGGCTCCGCAGCAACCGGCCGCAGAGAAGAACGAGGAGGAAACTGCAGGGCGGACGGGAAGCCAGGGGGTGACGCGGGGCGAGGCCGCCGACTCGAGGCTGCCGTGTCCTCCACAGGAGTGACCTCCACGCCCACAACCCCTGCACCCCCAGAGCCGACACCACCAGCTCCTGCAGCCCCAGTACCCTCACCTTCCGCAACTGCACCTCCCGCACCCCCAGACACGACAGGGACTGGACGTTGCGGGGGGGACGACTGCGGAGTGACGTGCGACACACCTGACGGGGCAGGACGCGAAGGGGGGGGGGGCTACCGGGGCGACTTGGGGGGGCTCAAGGGTGAGGAACAGTGGGGGGGAAAAGGCCTCAGTACCTCAGTGGGGGCGACTTCTGTAGTAACAGACAGACTCGTCGAACGTGACGTCCTGAGAAGCGAAGAACTGGTAGGTGACCGGGTCGTAGAACACCCAGCCGGAGGCGTCCAAAGGGAAGCCAAGAAAGACGCAGGCACGAGTGCGCGGAGACAACTTGTTTGCGCCAGGGGCGCGAACGTGAGCCAGAGAACCCCAGACACGGAAGTCAGCTGCTACGCCCGGAGAACCTGTCCAAAGGGAGACCGGCGTCACCCGTGGCCGTGCATCACTGGGCCACAGGTTCAGCTGGTGCGCGGCGTAGCGGACTGCCTGAGGCCACAAGAACTGAGGGGCACCGGCATGGCACATGGAGGTCCGGGCAACCTCCATGACCAGGCCGATGCGTCGCTCGGCTACCCCGTTCTGCTGCGGCGAGGCTGGTAGCGTGTAAGACTGGATGATCCCCCGACCCTGACAGAACGTCTCCAGGCGAGTGGAAGAAAACTCACCACCACGGTCCGAGTGTAGGCGAAGCCCACACATGCCCTGGGCGCCACCCCACGCTAGTAGCCACGGCTCGAGGACGGTAGGCACGTCGGCCTTCCGTCGCAAGGGGAAAACCGTGGTGTAGCGGGAGTAGTCGTCCACCACAATCAGGAAGTAGCGCTCCTGACGTGGGCCAAGGACCGGGGAGGGGCCCCAGACGTCCAAGTGCAGGGTCTGGAAGGGAGCCGTGGTGGGGGGGAACGAGGAGGAGTGAGGGGCAGCGCGCTGCCGACCCTCGACGCAAGGAGTGCACAGCGGCGCAGGCGAGTGGGGATGCGGTGCAAACGACTCTGGGAGACCTGAGACCAGACGGTAACGTGCCATCCTATTGAGACGCGGGAACGACGGGTGACCTAGACGGTGGTGCCAGAGGACCGACGGGTGGGTGAGGGACCGACAGTCACACGACACAGCAGCTACCTGACCTGACCTGACCTGACCTGACCCAGTGTGGTGGGACCTAGTGTGTAGTGAGTACAGACCAGAGCCCGGCTCCCTTTGAAAAGTGGCCAGAGGGGCCCCAGTGGTACCGACTGTGCAGGAGGCAACAGGCTCGTCGACTGGGAAAGTAGTGACTACACCTAGGTCGTGGAGGTGACTGACACCCACCAGGTTCCAGGAGAACGAGGGGGTGTAGTAACCTGTGAGGAACCCAGAGGGAGCCGCCGGACACGGGAGAGTGGTGGTGCTGCGGGCAACTACAGGTCCCACAGAGGGGTCAGCCAAGGCGACAGTGACTGGAGTGCGCAGTGGTGTGAGGTCAGTACAGTCGCGAAAGAAACAGCTGGACGCTCCAGAGTCTAGGGTGAAGGAAAGCTGTGCAGTCTGTGAGGTCGAACCCGAGCCAGCTACAAAGGCTGGTGCTAGACTAGTGGTAGCTGCAGCTCCTACACAAAGACCCTCAGAGGCGCCTGGACTGGAAACATCACACGCACCAAGACTGGAAACACAGGTTTCTACTCGTGCAGCCGGGAACGGTCCTAGACCAGGTAGGTGAGACTCAACTGGTGCAGTAGTGCGCTGGCGAAGTCGCGAGGGCCAGTGCGGTGTAATAGCGTGAGGACCAAAACGCGCACGGTGGAGGTCGTCGAGTCGACGGTAGCAGTTGGACGCAGAGTGGTCAGGACTCCAGCAGGTAGTGCCAGCACCAGGGCCTGTCAGGGCCTGGTACCCGCAGGGGCCGACGTCTCGCCCACTGCTAGCTGAGCCACTGCTGGGGGCTCCACACTTTGGACCCGCAGGTCCCCACTGCCGGGAGTGTTGCAGCTGGCCCTGCTGCTGTAGAACTCTAGTACACGCCATGTGAGTAGCTAGAAACGGGGGGGGGGGAGGGAGGGGAGGGGTGGGGGGGGGATGCGCTAGCGGTAGCCTAAGCTGCTGCTGGTGCGCTGGGGGCAGCCTAAGCTGCTGCTAGTTCTTCTGGGGGCAGCCTAAGCTGCTGCTGGTTCTGCTGGGGCAGCCTAAGCTGCTGCTAGACAGGTGGGGCTGCTGGACAGGTGGGGCTGCTGGACAGGTGGGGGTGCTGGACAGGTGGGGCTGCTGGACAGGTGGGGCTGCTGGACAGGTGGGGCTGCTGGACAGGTGGGGCTGCTGGGCAGGTGGGGCTGCTGGGCAGGTGGGGCTGCTGGACAGGTGGGGCTGCTGGACAGGTGGGGCTGCTGGACAGGTGGGGCTGCTGGACAGGTGGGGCTGCTGGACAGGTGGGGCTGCTGGACATGTGGGGCTGCTGGACAGGTGGGGCTGCTGGATAGGTGGGGCTGCTGGACTGGTGGGGCTGCTGGACAGGTGGGGCTGCTGGACAGGTGGGGCTGCTGGACAGGTGGGGCTGCTGGACAGGTGGGGCTGCTGGACAGGTGGGGCTACTGGCGCATTTCTAGCAGCTGCTGGCACTGCTAGCACGGTTCTAGCGGCTACTGGAGCGGCTAGCACGTTTCTAGCGGCTGCTGGCACTGATGGCACGGTTTTAGCGGCTGCTGGCACTGCTAGCACGTTTCTAGCGGCTGCTGGCGCTGCTAGGACGGTTCTAGCAGGTCTGGGGCGGCGGGTTCAGGTCTGGGGCGGCTCTTACCACGTGGGGCGGTTAAAACAACGGGCTTCAGTTCCTGGGGCGGCCGATTTCTGGTGTGGCGGCGGTTTTCTGCTCATGGGGCGGCAGATCGCGGGTGAGGCGACGGCTAACAGACCGGGCGGCGGGTAAGGCAGCGGGTGGGGCCGCGTCTAACGGGTGGGGCGGCGGTTATGACGGTGGGGAACGAGTGGGGCGACGGGTCGCTCATGCGCGCGGCTGCTGCTGTGCGTGCGTGCGACTAACGACGGGGCCGCGAGGCCCGCTAGCGAAGGGGCCTCGGGGCCCACGAACGAAGGGCCGCGGGGCCTGCTAACGAAAGGCCGCGGGGCCCGCTAACGAAAGGCCACGGGGCCCGTTAACTAACTGCCGCGACGGGTGACGGGCGACGGGAAAAAAAGAGAAAACGGCCGCGATCGACGGGGGGAAATCGGCGACGGGCGACTGGCGACGGGGGGGGGTCTACGGGCGACGGGGCCTAAGGTAACCGCGCTACGGGTGGTCTAGGATAGGGCGCGACTAGGTGGGCTCATGATAGTCGAGTGATTTTTCCTAAGGGGAAAATCTCGTTAGGGTTAACCTAGCTCTATACCATATCACAATGTAAAATTGACTAAAACAGAAAGTACAAACAAGATATATGCAAAACCTAACCCTAGTGCAAGTACAAAATAACACAAGGGAGACCACCTGGACTAGAACTACACAAACTATAGAATTATAGTTTGACAAATATTACGTACCTCCGTCTTGTCACATCTGCAAAACCTCCGGTCATTCTCGTGATCACTGTCCTCAACGTCAACAGTCGACATCTCACCACCCAGCTGCTGCTCCTCCACAGGTTGCAGCCGCTACTATGTCAGCTGCACAAAGTAAAACACAGACCACGTCAGCACCAGCAAAGGGGAGAAAATTGTTTGCCTGTATGACTCGCACAGACTCATGCATCCCAGACTCACCTCCAACTTTCGCTCCATATGAAGTCCCAGAAGCAGTTTCGACGAATCTTCAAGTCAGTCCACAGTACGCCAGTGTCGCAGCTACCGCCGAATATGGTCTGGGTGTCTGGTTTCTTGACAGTTGCTGCGCACAACACATGTGTACGACGGGGATTAATAACGGATTCTACGTCAAGCATGAGACACGTCTTCCGCACGAAGTTACAGTGACTGTTGCCAACAATCAGACTCTACGTACCCGACGCCAAGGCACAGTCCTTCTTCTGTCACCTGAGACAAACACGGTTATACAGCTTTCGAACGTCCTCATCGTGCCTGGGCTTGGCTACAATCTTATGAATGTTAGTCAACTGATGGGACGCGGCGTACGCCTGGAGTGCGACATCGACAACAGAGAGTTCAAGTTATACTCAAAAAGGGGAGGATTTTACGTCGCAAAAGCTGTACAGCAGGACGGTGTGTTCGTACTTAACGTGGACAGAGACGGGACTTCTGCAGACAGCGATCGAATCCTCGCCTTCTGTTCTTGGACAGACTGTCATCCGAAGGAGCTCAACACTGAACCGGATCATCTTGGCATCGAGAGAACGTCACTCCAATAGCATCTGAAGCAGGTACACCTGAAACATCACGAGCAGCAGCAGAGTCAATGAGCATCAGCGGCGAAGCAGAACAGCATGGGGAAGCCGAACAGATACAGCAGCCATCATTACCTTCGACTTCGTTGCACTCAACAGGACCGCTTGTAATTGACAGTTCGGCTTCTCGTCGCGGTATGGTTAACGATGCATCTCATACGAGTCCGATCAACTTCGCCGCCTTCTACGCCAACTCCGACTTGTATCACCGGTCTGCGGGACATGCAACTTCAGAAGAAACTTGGCACAAACGGTTAGGACATCCGAGTGCAAATACTACTTACGACACAATACGCGCGGGGGTACTTGACAAAGATGCTCTTCTTCTCCTCGATGGAAAGGAACTACGAAGACCTCGACACATCTGCACACTGTGTCCTGAAGCAGATCTCCCTCGACAACCTTTTTCTTCTCATCATAACCCGGGTGTCCTTGCATACAAACCACTGGAAAAAGTTTACAGTGACATCCAGGTTATTCCACGGCAACAAGGGCGAGCAGACTTAAACTACGTCATTACCTTCATCGATGCTGCAACACGTTACGTCTGGCACACACTTATTATATCACACGATCTTGCGTACGATGCATTCGTGGCGTGGCTACCTGTAGCAGAACGAGAAAGTGACTTGAAGCTGAAAAGTTTCCAAATTGACGGAGCCCTCGAATACCTCTCCCAGCGTTTCAGGAACTATCTTGCGGAAAGGGGAATCAAGAAGCTGCAGTCGCTACCTTACCAGCATCAACAGCAGGGTGTCGCAGAACGGATGAACAGAACCCTCCAGAACACCATGCGCAAGCTGCTCATGGAAGCACGCCTGCCAGAAGGACAGTGGTCGTTTGCGATGGACCACGTTGTCTATCCCCACAACCTTCTGTCTTCCTCGTCCCTGCCAAACGATTCCTCGCCATACAAGGAGTGGACAGGGAAGCTGGGCAGTACAAAAATGTTACGCGTCTTCGGTTGCATGGTACAGTATCGACCTCCGAACACAGCTGCAGGAAGATTCTCGCAGAGGGCACGTTGGGGAATACACCTCGGCATCGAAAAGGAGTACGCAGCATGGAAAATCAAGGATGTGGAGGATCGGGTTACAGTACCGGCACGTGACGTCCGTTTCTACGAACGACTCACATACCCCACTTGGCAGAGGCAGCATGCAACCCACGAAGATTTGACAGCTGGGTTTACAGGTACACGTACCTTCGCTACAGAAGCAGACAAAGCTGATGCGGTGGAGGAAGCTGTCTCGGGTGCGTCAGCAGCTGCCGGTGCCACCCCATACTGTTCAGTTCCGATCGAGATTGCTGAGGAAGATCCTCATAATGACGTCAACGCCGAACCTTACTACGAGTTCGCTGATAACGGGGCAACTACATCTATCCCCGTTGCTTCTAACGAAAGCGAGAGACTCGGTCCTGGTTTCAACTTCGATCCTGAAGCTGGTGACGAAGCCGCCACTAACGAGACTGAACAGCAGACTCGTTATTGACAGACTGGGTTACAGATCCTGGGGCTCGCCGTAGCAGTTCACCCACCCCTTCCTACCGAACCGAAAACCTTGACTCAAGCACTGAGCGGACCCCACCGGGAAAAATGGCGCGAAGCCATGGATAAGGAGGTGAATGCGCTACACGATAATAATACATGGGATTTAGTCCCTATCTAGACGGTTCCTGGCAAGAACATTCTTTCGGGGAAATGGGTCTTCCGCATCAAGACCAATGCAGACGGGACGATCGAGCGATTCAAGGCTCGTTGGGTTGTTCACGGTTTTGATCAGAAGTATGGCGTGGACTACGGTGCGACATTTGCTCCCGTGAGTCGCCATACTTCGCTTCGAATTCTACTCGCCTTCGCAGCAGCATTGGGTCTTAAGCTTCGTCAAATCGATGTCTCTACGGCGTTTCTATACGCTCTCGTCGACGCACTCATTCTCGTCGAGCAGCCGCACGGTTACATTACGGATCCCTCTAAAGTATGTCGCCTCAACAAATCTCTCTACTAGATAAAACAGGCACCACGTCTCTGGCAGCAGCATCTGCACGAACGCCTTACCCCAATCGGCTTTCGGCAACTGTCTCACGATCATGGCATGTATCGTCTCGACCGCGCAGCTGCATTCGTCTTACTCGTCGTTTACGTCGACGACTTGTTTACATCGGCAGCACCCCCGAAATTATTTCTTACTATGAAGGGGAGCTGAACACTGATCTAACGATCACCATCTCCACCGATGTCACTCAGTATCTCGGACTTAGCATCACCGAAACTTCTACTGCTATTCATCTCTCTGCCAAGAAATACGCCGAGAAGCTACTAAAGCGGTTTCCTCTACCGTTAACTACATCTAAGACTCCGTTTCGTTCTACTCCGGTAGTTGAATCCGAGCCCCTCAACTCTGCGGGTGTAAAACGCTATCAGCAACTTCTGGGTAGTCTACTCTTCGCAGCTGTGACTTGTCGTCCAGATTTGGCTTACTCGGTCGCTCAATATCTTAAGCGACATGAAGGGGAGAACTTACGGGAGCTGGAAGCAGCTGTATCGTACTTCGTATCTACATCTACTATCGGACTGACGTATCATAAGTCGCCGAAGTCGCAGCTAGCTCTACTTGGCTACGTAGATGCAGATCACGCGGATGATACTACAAACAAGCGCTCACGTACGGGTTATATCTTCCGCCTTGAGCCCGTGGGAACAATCTCCTGGCAGTCATCCAAGGAGGAGCTGATTGCACTTCCATCAGCTAAAGCAGAATTCATTGCCGCATGCAATGCAACAAAGGAAGGACTTTACCTTCGCGAATTGCTTAGCGAATCAAAGTTACTAGACCTATCACGGTTTCAGCTCCTCTGCGACAGTCAGTCTGCAATTCGCATCGCAAAAAACTCCGGGTTCGCGAATCTAACCAAGCATATTTCACTTTGCTACTTCTTCGTTAAGGACGAAATCGAACAAGGGAAGTTACATCTTGATTAGTGCCCCACGAGCGAAATGGCTGCGGATTACTTGACCAAGCGCCTGCCACATCCGAAATTCTAGTACTGCATGATGCTGGCTCGACTCGATCACATCACCAATGACACCGACAACATCGAACTCCAGAATTGAAGGGGAGTGTTGGACAAATAAAATTGACTTATACAATTCAGTAGTTCGATAGTACTTCAACTACAGTAGTATCGTAGTATTTCTATGTATGCATGTTACTGTAGCAGGTGTCCCTTCGCGTGAACTACAGGTAGTAGTGCGAACAGTCGCGAGACTGTTCGCGTGACACAGGATTATACCTCTTCGTAGAGTTGACTCGATATATTAGCCCGTTTCATGAACAGGTACATCTTCGAATAGGTACTTCCTAGACTATAAATCTCTTGTATTTTTTCTTTATTATCAATTCTTGTTCTCACAATCTACCAGCACAGGAATTCAAGTCTTCCGCTGCAATATCTTAGAGAGACTATGCTCTTAAAGATCCTAAGTACTTTCTCAGTTCAAAAATTAATGCAAACATCAATTTACAATCGTAAGCGTGAGTAGACAACATTGTACATCTTGTAAGTTCGGAAGGTTTGAAATTGGTTTCCTCCCCCCCCCTTCTTTCTAAGGTTCCCGAATCCCGACATAGATAGCACATGCCGTTAAGACATTTTTTTATATGTAAAATTTGTAAAGCTTGGTAGTCATGGCCTTTTGTTTCAAGATGTATTAAATCATGAACAGAGCACATGTAATACGCATCTTGATTTTATCATTCGATCGTTATAATGGAATTGTTGTAAGAGTATATAGGATTCCTGCATGTGTTGGCCACTGTCTTCATTCTGATTGGTCTGTCAGGAAACGTGAATGGGTGACTAGCATGAGAAGGTACACAAGTACCCTATATGGTCCATATTTACCTAGCTCATAAATTCACATACAAAACTATATATGTACTTTGAATCACCCCCTAGGCTATGTAAGGAGCAATGCCAAGATGAAGAGAAATCAATTCGGGCGGCACTACAGTGGCACTCAGATATCAGGCTTTTTACGCTGATTTGACTGATTTTCAGCCTTTTTTTTTTACCAAGGCTGAACTTTCAGCCTTTTTGTTTTACCAACACTGAAATTTCAGCCTTATTTTCTCTAGGGGGACTTATTTTTCAGCCTTCTATCGAACATGTACACTGAATGCACATTCCCCTTCCTGGCTGTAGAACACCCGAAAGTACCCGAAACCCCAAGATTTCCGCAGAACTACCGCTAGTTTGTAGTACTATAACTTGAAAGATAGTGTCTGACAGCTTGAACTAGGTCAGTAGTTTGCAAAATCACTACCGAACGGGAAGGTCCTCGGTTGAATCCATCTGCTGACATGTTTCCTTTGTGTAAATGTCAGCCTTTTTTATTAGGAACCCTGAAAAATCAGCTTTTTTTTTCTAGGAAGTCTGTGAATCAACCCTTTTTTTGTTAGGGAGGCCGATGGATCAGCGTCCCTAAAACTGAATCAGAGGTCCAGCCTCTGCGACAAGAGGCAACAAGGCCAGTCAGCAAGAACAACCAAGTTGAACATTTAGGGTAGTACTAGTAGCCCAGCCTCTAAGACAAAAGGCCACAAGGGCAGTCGATGAGTATATATACCAACAGAAACAAGTACAGTACAAGATACAGATATCGATAAAATACCCAGTGAGGACCTACTGGGACAAGGCCAATCAGTGTGCAGAGCCGCTGATGATCACGAGGCTGGAGTGCCTTGGTGAAGATATCAGCGGTACTGGCCCCTGAGGCCAAGTGTACCACGCATGCCTGACCGCGCTGCTGCAACTCATGCAGCATGAAGTACCACAGGTCGATATGCTTTGCTCTGCCCTCCGGTCTAGGCTCCTCATACAGGAGGATCATGGCCCTGTTTTCAACGAACATGACCGGGGCAGATCGAGGCGGCTCACCTAAGTAAGTGAGCAAGAACGTCAACCAGCGGAGCTCCTGAGCAACCATGGCACCAGCTATATTTACGCCTCACAGCAGGAGGAAGCTACCGCGACAAGCGGGTCGACCTCCACGAGACAGCTCCTGCGCCAAGGCTGAAGCAGTGGCCATTAGAGAACCTGGGAGTCTCGACTTCGTATGCCCATGGCGCGTCAGTGTCTCCGTCCCATGAGTGCAACTGGCTGTCTTCCTCCGAACACAAGCCCTATGCCTGATATTATCCAGATAGCGCAATACCCACTTAGCAGCCAACCAGTTCTCAGGTCAGTGTCTCCCGGTCGCAACAAAGCGACCAAGGATGCTAAGAGGATATGTGATATCTGAACGAGTGCAGGCCATCAGGTACATGAGGCACCCCGCCATTTCTGCCTACTGACCACTGGGCTCAACAGGCTCGTCAGGGACAAGGGCCTAGAGCGTATGGCCAACATGCAGAGGAGGGGGCTGTACAGAGGAGAAATGAAAGAATGTAGAGCTAAAGGATAAGCTGCACCATGTGTGACTGAGTCAGAGTTATGGTGCACGCTGCTCTGTCCCTAATAATCTGCAAGCCAAGATAGCGGCACAACTCACCTAGGTCAGTGCAACTGCATCTCCTCGGCAGCTCGGCCTTCACTGAGGCCATTATAACCCTGTCGAGAGTAGCGAAAACCAGGTCGTCGACGTAGAAAAGGAGTCGAGCCAGAGCGAACGAGTAGAGAAGGGGTAGCTGAACACGGGAAGTTGAGGGCAGCTCAAGTAGTGCGCAAAGTGACGTGACACTCACGAGGAGCCTAGCACAAACGGTAGACAGGCCGCCGAAGGCTCCACTGGGTCCTAGGAGGGAAGGTCCGAGTGCAGCCAGGTGGACGGCAGAGCCAGATCTGCTCGTGCAGGTTGCCCTGGAGAAAGGCAGTCGAGAAGTCAAGCGAGTGGAGCTCGTAGTCGCGCTGTGCCGCGACGTGCAGCTGTACCCAAACAGTAGTCATCTTCAGGGTGCGGGAGAAGGTCTGAAAGAAGTCAACTTCCTCTCGCTGATTAAATCCTCTCGCCACATAGCGCACAGGCGGCGCTCCATATGGTCGTTTCGCCTTGAAGATCCACTTGACATTGACTACGTTCGCCCCAAGATGGGGAGCTGCGTCAAGGTAGGTGCCCGTGGACATCCTAGATGCCATCTCTGCTTCCATGGTTGCTATCCACTGAGTGGCTCAGCGTCGCGAGACTGCCTCAGCGTAGGTGCGAGGGGTCGGGATGTCACGAGCGCCGGGGTCACCCTTAGGGGCTAGCAGCATGGCACAGAGGTGAGGAGCAGCGGCTGCAAGGAAAGCCAGCTCGACCATCTGTTCTCTAGGATGTCACTGTCAAGGGCAGGAGCACCCCCGACGTACGGAGGACGGGCAGGAGCAGAGACAAACAGAGTGGCGTAGTTAAGGCGGCGGGTGGATGCAATGCGTAGTTAAGGCAGCGACAAGTGCAGAGACAGACGAAGGAGTAGTAGGGCCCATGACGAGGGAGGAAAGGACACGGTAGACGGTAGGACGAGCGGCATGGTGGAAGTCAAAGAACGGAGGAGGGGAGACAGTAATAAATGGCGAAAGAGGTAACGGGAGAACAGGAGGAGGAACATGACAACTCCTGGAGCGGTGGCAAAGGTTGCTGCGTGACGGCGAGGACGAGGCCGGGGACGGCGGCGTCTGCGGGGTGACGTGCGACACACCAGACGCGGCGGGACGGGGGGGGGGGGGGGGGGGGGGGGGGGGGGAGGGGAGCAAACGGAGGAGTGGGACCAGGGGGTGGAGTGTGAGTGAGGAAGAGGGGAGGTGAGGGAACCGGGGTACCTCGGTGAGGGAAGCGAGTGTAGAAGCGGTCATACTCGTCAAAGGTGACGTCACGAGAGCTGAAGAAACAGTGAGAGGAAGGGTGGCAGAACAGCCAGTCAGGGGCGTCCAAGGGGAAACCGAGGAAGACACATGGGAGAGTACAGGCTGAGAGCTTGCCTGCACGCGGATCGCGCACATGATCAAGGCAGCCCCAGACGCGAAACGCAGCGCAGCACTAGGGGACCAGGGCTATTGATTGGACTGGGCCCAATACTTATGAGGCTGAGTTAGCCCAAAATAAGCCTTGAAATATCAGGAAAACTGTCGAATCTAGCCCTTAAATTCATGCCATTTTCATTTTTTTCCCTTAGCATACATGCGTCATAAAACTATGTTATTATAGCTACCTATCTACAAAGCAGAGCACGCTCGGGGAACGGGGGGGGGTCGTTGTTGAGAGGGGAGAGCAGAAGAAACGTACACTGTCTAAGGTCAAGAAGAAAAGGGGGAGGGGGAGAGGGGAGGAGCAGGTAGGCAGGAAATCCGGGGAAGGCCCCGAACCTGTCCGTTATGAATCCGGGCCAGGGAAAAAAGAACCTTGAAAATCTCTGAGCTGAGATGAGACTAACCCTGAATTCTCAGGGAAAACAGACAAATATCAGTGAAAAAACAGGCCTGCAGAAGACCCAGTCCAGAGGAGGGTTGGCGAAACCTGCGGGCGTGAGACACAAGGCCACAAGTTAAGCTGGTGCGAAAGCATAGCGGAGTGCAAAACGCCATAGAAAATGGGGGGCACTGGCATGGGACATGGAGGTATTAGCTATCTCCATGACCAAGCCAATGCGACGCCCCGCGACCCCGTTCTGCTCCGGCGAGTCTGGTAGCGAGTACGATTGGCGGATGCCCTGTGCACGGCAGAACGTCTCAAGCTGACTGTAGGCGAACTCGCCACCACGGTCAGAGTGTAGACAAAGCACAGGCCTGGCGCGCTGTGCGCGAGGACCACGAGCCACGGGAGGAGAGCGTTAGGTACGTCGGCCTTCTGCTGCAAGGGAAATACCTGTCAAAGATGTGAACAACGGAATGAGGAGATACATATGTGCAACCCTAAAAGGGTTGTACCCTACAGCATACACAACAATATATGAAGTTTGGCACACCCCCATAGGCAAAGTGAGGGATAGCAAGCACAACAAACGGTCACAAGACCAGTCAAGAGAAGAAAGAAAACAAAGCTCAGGGTGGATCTCAAGATCACCACACAGTCGAAGCACAAGCATGAGGCCACAAAGCCAGTTCAGATGCAATGATATAATATATCAGCGGTGTTGGCTTGTGAGGCCACGTAAGCAAGGCGAAGCTGACCATGCTGCTGTAACTCTCGTGCGAGAAAGTAGCGAAGAGCAATGTGAGTCGTTCCGTGCTCGAGTCTCTGCTCCCGACACAAGGCAATCATGGCCTTGTTGTCGACATACAGAACCGGAGGAGAATGAGGCCACTCACCCAAGTCAGTCAGCAAGTAGGTCAGCCAGTGTAACTCCTGTGCAGCCATAGCCCCAGCGTAGATCTCGGCCTCACAGCTGGAGCTAAGCACAGAAGACGAGCAAGTAGACCTCCACGAGACAGAACCAGTGCCGGTACTGAAATAGTAACCCTGTGACGACTGCTGAGTCGCCTGGTCGTCAGCCCAAGAAGCGTCTGAGTGCCCTGCGAGCACAACTGGGCCCTTTCCCCCAAGCACAAGCCCCATCCCTGATGTACTGCACAATTAACGCGGCACCCTCGTGTTGTTCAGGATCCGTCACTTTGAGAACCTACGACGAACTCATTTCTCAACTAAACGCAAATCCGCTCTGTAGGATTGCGCGCCTTAGAATTAGCTACTATCTCTAATTTGAATCACTTAAAAAGATGGTCTAGAGAGTGAGAACCACTTGAAAACGTCCAGCAGCCACATGACTAGAATGGTGGAGGAAGTACAAGCATTGAGGCATAGAAAGTTGGAGTTGGGGACTCCAAGAGAACCATGAGAGGGAAGGGGTTCTCCAAGAGCTAGGGAAGGATGGTAGGAACCTTCCTAGCAGCAAGGATGCAACCCTCATCATGAGGTCCTTGAGGTGTCACATGCAAAATCCAATCTAGTTGGATTTTGCCTAGGTGTTGCAACATTTGCAACCCATGCTAGAAACTTCTAGCCACCCCAATCCAAAAGTCAAAGTTGTCTTCCTAACTACCCAACCATAGATCCCGTTTATAGTCATGTCCCAATAATCGCCCAAAGTAGATAATATCTCAAAATGAGATAGAATTTCCAAAACTTGGAAATCTTGTAACTTGGGCGATCTTGGTATCGTTGGAAAGCTCTGGATTTCTCCTGCATGATCAAGCATGTAGACTTGGAGAAAAACACAGCGATGGTAAAATCCAACAGCCATGCACAATGACATATGCTCATGCAAATAATGCAAGCACACATAGCGCGAGCACTTGGCATGACGTTAGGATGACATGCACTCAGAATGACGTGCATCCAACACCTCGTAACAGCCCAGTAGCGCTCAGGGTGGTGTCTCCTGGGCGCAACGTAGCGCGAAAGGATGCTGAGAGGTTACGCGAGGTCAGGTCGAGTGCACGTCATCAGGTACATGAGGCAGCCCACAAGCTCTGGATACGGACCACTCTGCTCTACGGACTCGTCCGAAGGTGGAGCTGAGAGCGAGTGGCTCGTAGGCAAAGGAGTGGACTGTGGCGATGAGAACTGAAAACAGAAGCGCTGAAGGACCTGTTGCACCATGTGTGTCTGAGTCAGAGTGATGGTGCGCGCTGCTCTGACCCGGATGATCTGCAAGCCAAGATAGCTACGCAACTCACCCAGGTCAGTGCATGTGTGTCTCTTCTGCGGCTCCGCCTTCACAAGGGCTAGTGCCTCAGTGTCAGCAGTAGCAAAGACCAAGTCGTCGACGTACACGAGGATATAGAACAGCGGCAAAGAAGGGTCAGAAGGCAGAAACAGCGACGGGTCATTAGTCGAAGGAACAAAACCAAGAGCCACAAGTGTCGTCCTCAGCGTGTCGTGCCACTCGCGGGCACCTGCCAGAGACCGTATACTGGTTGCCGAAGGCTCCACTGGGTACCCTCAGGAAACGACCGAAGGCTCCACTGGCGACGCAGCCTGATCTCCTCGTGAAGGCTGCCCTGCAAGAACGCTGTCGAGAAGTCGAGGGAGTGCAGCTCATAGTGACGCTGTGCTGCAACGTGCAGTAACACTCAAAGAGTGGTCATCTTCAAGGTGGGGAAGAAGGTCTAGAAGAAGTCGACCCTCTAACACTGACTGAAGCCTCGTGCAACGTAATGCGCCTTGAAGACAGGCGGAGAACCCGGAGGCCGCTTCACCCTGAAAATCCACATGCCAGGGGGAACTGCGTCGACGTAGGTGCCTGTGGACTTCCATGAAGCCATCTCTGCGTCCATGGTTGTCTGCCACTGATAGGAGTACTGACCAGTGATCGCCTCTGCGTAAGAGCGCGGGGTCGGGATGTCCAGTGCATCCGGGTCTCCCTCAAGGGCAAGCAGCATGGCAGCGAGATGAGGTACAGCAGCCGCTAGGCACTCCAGCTCAAAATGTCTGTCCTCAAGGACGTCAGAGCCAAGGGCAAGCTCACCCTCGACGGACGGAGGACAGTCAGAGTCAGAAACAAGACTCGCGAAATAGTCAAGGCGACACGCAACACCAAAGTCAACAAGCTCAGTGACCAAGGCAGACGCAGCAGCAGACTCAAACGCAGGGTCAGTGACAAGGGTGGCCAGACAACGAGTGACAGTCAGACTAGCAGCACGAGCAAGGTCAGACGGAGGGTCAGGAGTGTCAGGAAGAGAAGACGCAGGAGGCAACGGCAGGACAACACGCTGTGGAACAGAGTAAGGACGAAGTGTCATGGTGTGAGTGCCTGGGACATGTGGAGGGCGAGCATGGGGAGCACGAAGAGTAAGAACAGGTGTGGCAGGACGAGACGCGGGCCCTCGACGCTCAGTCAAGGAGTCTGTTAACTCAGTGTAACGAGAAGGAACAGGCAGTGGGGAGTCAGGCGGTAACTGTGTCTGAGACAAGTCATTCGTTGGATACAGTAGAGGAGGAGTAGTACCAGTGGAAGACGAAAGACTGAGAACCTGGCGAAGCGCCGAGCCAGGTGGTGGCAGCGACGACTGCGGGTGGTGCCAGAAGAACGGTCGCCGCAGCAGTGGCTGTGCAGCACCCCCAGCACCAGAACCTCCAGTACCTCCAGCTCCAGTACCTCCAGCTCCAGTACCTCTAGCTCCAGTACCCCCAGTACCTCCAGTGATAGTACCTCTAGCACAAGCGCCTCCAGCTCCAGTACCTCCAGCGGCAGAACCTCCAGCTCCAGCACCTCCAGCGGCAGTACCTACAGTACCGCCAGCTCCAGCACCTCCAGCTCCAGCAACTATTGCTCTAGTACCTCCAGCTCCAGCACCGCCAGCCCCCCAGAACCTCCAGCAACAGACTCGGGAAGTGGCAGCGACGACCGCTGCAGCTCCTAGTATAAGGGGCGCCGCGGCAAAGGCGGCAGTGCACCCGCCGAACCTCCAACAGGAGCACCCTCAACTCCACCACCACAAGGACGCTCAGCACCTCCAGAACAGCACCTTCAGAGCAGGGCTGTCGATTGGTTCCAGGCCAACACTTGAGAGTCTGAGGTCCCCGCATTTCAGCCCTGAACTTTCCGGGAAGTGGCCTTTTCCGAGCCTTTAAGCGTCCGGGAAAGCACACAACTCAAAACTTGAATTCAGGGCTACACTTCAACATTCAGGGTGTAAGATATTCCCTATAAAACGAAAACTAATGAAGCCACAATTATTTTGAAACTACTATCTACCTACCTACTTTCTCAACAATAAGATCCAAGTGGTAGGCTTGCGGCGCTTCTCCCCGTCGAAGATCTGGTACACACCTGCCCAGTCCACGTCGTAATCTAGCATTTTCACGGTCATAAGATCGGACAGCCTAACATTGCTGAGAGCACACCTATCCCCGTCTTGATAATGTTCTGCCTAGAAAAGCCCCTCTCGCACTCTACTGTGCTGAGAGGCAAGACAGGGATAGCACGCCAGAGAGTAACAATGTGGGGATAGTCGCCACGCCAGTCGGACGTGCGCAGCATGTTGGTCAAGGCCTGGTGAAAACTCTGGTTCTTGAACTTCTTCTCGAAGGTTACGGTGAAGAGCCTAATCTCGGGCTCGATGTCCTCTACTTTGACGCCTGCCAAGGGTATGGAAAACAAAACATTAATGAATACTTGGAGAAGAGTAAGTTGGTGTTAAGTAGGCATTCCATAGTTAGAACGTGTGCCTTATAGATCCGTACCTGGAAGTTGATGTTTGAACATCTCCAGAAGCTGATCCATGTTGGACGAGAACCACATGTCCTGCTCACACACACGATACGGGTAGCTGCTAGGACGGAAAAACTGCACACCGTCAAAGTGGCGGAGATCCGCCATCCTGACTGAGAGGCTCTTGATGAGCGCCTCAGCAAACCTCCTTCCCTGGTCATAGCAGGCCACGAGATCAGAGCCGCCTTCAGTGCCGATTTTCTGTTCGTGCAGCTCAAAAGCCTCGATCACCTTTTCGCCATCCGCGTTCAACCCAGTCACCTGCATGGTGCGCTCCTCAGCATGCGCTTCCAGAAACTTCAGCAGCCTGGATTTAGTGTCGCACCCGAACTTGGCGCCGGGCTCGATGTAGCGATGTGCGAGCTCCGTCTTGAGCTTGTGGACGAGGTTCTGAACCTCTGCGATGTCGAGCTGGGAAGAGAGCATTGGCGCGAGTCAGAGAGTGGTACGAGAAAGTAACAAAAGAAATAAACACCAAACACACACCAGGTTCTTCTAGAAGGAAAGATTGAGGTTGTTGAGGAGGTCATGGACATTTGCAAGGAGGTAAAGCATGAAGTGGAATTTGAAGCTGCTCCCAATCCGCCACATTTTCTTGTTCCCTTTCTTCCACATCCACAGCAGGGTCGGCAGAACGTCGCAGAATGGCTGCACCGCAACCTCTCGAGACAACCACCGCACTGCAAAGATTCCTTGAACCTCCATGTTTGTCTTCAGGATGACTTCCTGAAGAAGCAAGAAGGTCTTCCGATCCACCGACGAGCGACCCAGGTGCTCTGCTGTCTGGCGGATCTGAGTATAAAAAATGTTGAACTCAGGGATCTCGGTTGGCGCGTCCTTGGCAGCTAGCGCCTCCCTGTGACGCGGGTATTAACACACACAAAAAAGGGCAGGGATTTTAAGTTTTTAACGGCTTTAGACAAAACAACGCGGCATTGAGATAACAAGACATCAAGGCTTACCGATGGGCGACGCAGTGCACCACGACAAGCCACGGGCATGGCTTGCGCAGCAAGGCGACTACGCCCTTCTTGTCTCCCGTCATGACGGAGGCGCCATCAGTGGAAACGCCGACAAATTGCTCCATGGAGATGCCTTTATCCTCAAGGTACGTGATGATGGATGCATGCAGGGAGGCGGCGTCGGCCTTGTTGACGGGAAGATGGGCGAGAAACTGCGTCACGACCGTCTCCGCCCTCTCGTACGTGATGTAGACGATAAGGTGCTTCCCGTGTACGCGGTCGGTTGACTCGTCGAATGACAAGCCGTACCACTTGAACGACTTGATGTCCTTCAGTTGCCGCTCGCCCAAGTGCTTTGCCAGTGCGTTCACGAACTCTTCGAACGCGTACCTGCAATGAATCAATAAAAGCTGATCAGTTCAAATACGGTTAAAATCATCAATATATGGGCGGGGAGGAGCTCATACACACTCACCTTGAGAAGTACCGCCCGTACGTCTCGTCATTCTTCTGGTCAGGGCACCCCTGATCTGCCAGGAAACGCACAAGGCTGGAGTAGAGGACAATAGGTGCATCATGCCGAGCGATCCAGTGTGCAGCTTGAATGCACTTGATCACACGAGCCATTCGCGGGTCTTTGCTCAGCAGATCGAGGAGATTGCGCTGCTCTGTCTCCATCCCTTGTGCAAGTCGCTCGGCGGTCATGGCAGCCAAGTGCACCTTAGACTGATCGTGAGACTTGCACGCATTCTTCTGGAAGTCACGACCACCTGCACCACCTCGACCAAAAGGAGACTTGATATGAGGTGCGTGTGTTTTGCAAACTTTGCACTTCATCCCGTACTGCATAAGCACGGGGTGGAACTCGAGAGTTAGCCACGGGTACTGCAACTTCCAGACTGGGTTGAAGTGCCGCGCCAGAGCCTGCTCCGATTCAGGAACCTTGACCGATTTCTTCTGCTCCACATCCATGTTCGCCTTCCAGTCGTTGTCCGCGACAGGGTTCGGCCGCGGAGGCAAAGGCGTGCGCATCCTTTTTTTCGCAGGACGGGTCAGAGGAGTAGTCCCGCCAAAGCTTATCACAGATTGGCGGAAGCGTGCAGGACGACCTTGGCTCTTCAATTCAAGTGCCGCACGCTCTAGAGGGGTTAACTGTGCATGTGTGATGTCAACGTTGATGTCAATGTCCAGGTAATCCTGCTCTCCTTCATCTTCTTCCTCCTCGCCTTGGTCTTCTTCCTCCTCGCCTTGGTCCTCTTCCTCCTCGCCTTGGTCCTCATACCCTCGCCTTGGTATTCTACCTCCTCGTCAGCATCATCGGTGTCATTGACATCCAAGCTAACTGTGCCAACAGAGCCACAAATACCGGCTAGAGCGTCGAGGGGGGAAATATCGCAGTCGCTATCTGCCTCCATAGCTGGAGGAGTTACACCCAGCATGACGAGCAACACGTGAGGGAAATTGAGATGTAGTGAAGAGAGGTGGGTGGGAGGGGTAGAACCCTTAAAAGGGTGGGAGGGTTGATTGAGAGAGTTGAGGGAGGTGGATGGAAGGTTGGCCGTTGCATGCAACCAACCACGTGATTCACGTCATGCCAGGGCAATGTGCCACGAATCACACGATTCACAAGGCCAACCACTCCACTAAAACCAAGGAGTGGTCTCCTGTGGTGGACGTGGTAGTGGAATGGAGGGAATCTGGGTGGGCAAGGCGCTGGATGCATGAGAGTGGGCCCAACGGAGAGGCGTGGTGTGGTGGGGTGGGGGGGAAGCGGTGCAATTGGTCAGCCAGGGTTTAACATATCTAACGAGTCACGCGAGTGCTCTCTCTGACTTGGCGGCGAAATGGGATGGATGGGATGGGCGGGTGGGTGGGAAAGGGAGAAGGAGGGGGGGAGGGGGGGGCCGGGGGGGGGTAGGAAGTGTTGTGGAAGTATCCGGGTAAGGCCCGAAACTTCCACGGGGAATCAGGGAAACCCCTCAAGTGCCCCCTGTAAGAATCAGGGGAAGGCCCAGCCGACGCCCGTTAGAATTCAGGGCTGTACAAAAAACCAACCCTGCGAATTCGGACCCTGGAGCAAAGTCATACCTTAATGTTCAGGGCATTAAGGCCAAATGGCCTTGAATCGACAGCCCTGCTCCAGAGTCAGCACCCCCAGAACCAGCACCCCCAGAGCCCGCACCTCCAGTGTCACCACCCCTTGCAGCACTGGAGTCTACAGCGACAGGCTGCAGAGGCGGCGAAGACGGCCGAATCGGAAAACCTGGAGGAGTCTCCAAGCGCGGTGGGCGGCGAGAGGCCGCTGTGTCGTCAGCAGAAGGGTCACCCCCCTCAGCTGGGCCAAAGGTGTCCAATAAGACCTCCAAAGGCTCAACCAAGGGGGGTGGTGTGGCCTAAGAAACACCTGAGGGAGCAGGACGTGGGGGGGGGAGGGGTCTACCGGGGGGTAACCTGAAGCCAGGAAGAGGGGCGGGGGGGGGGAACAGGGAACTGCGGTGGGAGAAGAGACGCTAGTAGCAAACCGACTCGTCAAATATGATGTCGCGGGAGGACATGACGCAGCGCGTGGCTGGGTGGTAACACTGCCAGGGCGGGGCGTCGGTGGGAAAGCCAAGGAAGACGCAGCAAACAGTGCGAGGAGAAAGCTTGCCCGCGGGAGGATCGCGGACAAGGGCAAGCGAACCCCTGACCCGAAACGCCACGCATCGCCAACCTCCCCCGTCCAAAGAAGGGTAGGCGAGGTCTCTGGCTGGGGGACACGGGGCCAGAGGTTGAGCTGATGCGCAGCGTATCGGACCGCAAACGGCCACAGAAAAAGGGGAGCGGCCGCATGGATCATGGAGGTGAGAGCAGCCTCCATGATCAAGCCAATGCGACGCTCTGCAATCCCATTCTGTTGTGGAGAGGCCGGAAGCGTGAACGACTGGGTGATGCCCTCCGCACGACAAAAATCCTCGAGGAGGCGGGAGGAAAACTCACCACCTCGGTCAGAGTGCAGCCGCAGCACCGGGAGGTCCTTCAAGAACCGTGCACTCATCTGGAGACGAACTGCGCGGATCCAAGGGATCGAGACACTATGGACATCCGGCTTGCGCTGCAAGGGGAACACCGTGGTGTAGCGCGTGGAGTTGTCAACAACGCTGTGGCTGGGCACTACTCCTCCCTCTCTCCTGCCACCCTAGGCCGTCTTGCGCTACCGTTTCTCCTCCCAAACATGTCGTCGCTAGCGTGTGGGGGCAGAGGTCCCAGACGTGGGCGGCAGCAGCAGCAGCAGCAGCAGTGGCGACGTCCGTTGTTCTCGGAGCAACACCAGCTGTCGTCACTAGCCCGTGTCGAGGAGGCGAGTGTAGGTGCGTGTGAGTCTGCTAGCTCGGGTGCAGTTCCTGCGGAGGCTTTGCACACCTTCACGCTGGACTCTGGCGCGTCTCGCTGCTTCTTTCGTAGCTGCACCACACTCACACCGCTCACGACACCCCTCCCTGTCACTCTGGCTGGCCCCTCCTCTGGCCCGATCGTTGCACGCAGCACCACTGTTCTTTCGTGTCCGGCAACCCCCTCTGGCTCCCTCACAGGTTTCCACTTCCCCTCGTTCGCTACGAACTTGGTGAGTACTGCTGCCCTCCAGGATCTGCTAGTCACGACCACCACTCCTAAGGGCGAGCACGTGGCGATCTGTACGGACACTATGACTGGCGACCACCTTGCCACGTTCACCTGGAGGCCTGGGTCTGGCCTGTAGACACTGCACACTGAGTCTGCATAGGTAGCCGCGTCAGGTCAGGTGGCTGCGTCTTGCTCGTGTTGGTTACTCACGCACCAATCTCTACTATGGCACCACCGTCTTGGTCACCCCTCCCTTCAGCGTCTCCGCGGCATGCACTCCCGTCTCCTGTTTCAGGCCTCCCCAGGTGACTGCCCCCGCTCTCGCAGTCGCTTGTGCCGCCGTGCACTCCCTGTGTCGAGGGGCGGCAGCGCACCGCTCCTCACTCCTCGTCGTTTCCTCCGACCATTGCTCCTCTGCAGACGCTGCATATGGACGTGTGGGGCCCCGCCCCCGTCTCTGGGCCAGGCCGGAAGCGGTACTTTCTGTTGGTTGTAGAAAGTTTGGGTCGACGTCACCTGGTGAAAGTGGGTCCTCTGGTCGAGCGACAGGTGAGCGCGGACAACAAGCTGGGCGACAGAGTCGCGTGTCGTCCACCGTGTGCAGGCAGTGCGGTCCACCCGGTATTGCCGCTGCACTTCCTCCCCAGCGTTGGCAGCAGGCTCAGTCGGAGTCGTGGGGGCCTGAAGGGACCCCGACGTGTGCTCGAACAAGGTGACGCCATCAATAATGCAATGCTGGAGATACAGGTGCAGGCGCTCTAGCCACAACTCAAACTCGAGAGGGCGCCCGTCTTCGTCAACCTCTAGGACCGTAATAGTGGCCATGATAGGAACTAGGTCAAGCGTCAGTACTAGGAAGTAGCTGCAGATCTAGGCACCGGCCGTAGTTCGGGGCGCAGTGGAAGAACGAACAGCACGACAGTAGGTGAGTGGCTCGGCAGCAGACAGAGCGCTAGCGTGGCGCAACGCGGCAGTAGGCAACGCGGCGCGGCAGCAAGGCAGCGCGGGCAGCAAGGCAAGGCAGTGCGCGTGACAAAAGGGCAGTGTACGCGCGTGTGGCAGGGCAGCGCAAGGCGTCAGGGCAGTGCGTGCGGCAAGGCCGCGCGTGGCGGCAGGGCAGCGCGAGCGCGGCAGGGCAGTGCAGCGCGCGTGCGGGAGGGCAGTACGCGGCGGCAGGGCAGCGCGTGTGGCAAGGCAGGGCAGCGCGTGTGCGGCAGGGCAGGACGCGCGGCAAGGCAGCGCGCGCACGTGCAGCTGTGCGTGAGGCAGCGGCGGCAAGGCAGCGCTTGCGGGCAGGTGCGGCGCGCGGGGCAGTGGCGGCAGGGCAGCACGTGCAGGCAGGCGCGGCGCGCGGGGCAGCGCACGGGAAGGGGAGCGCAGGCAGCAGACGCGCTTGGGCAGTAGGGGAGCGGGGGCAGCAAGGGCGCGCAGGGCAGGGGCGCGCGGGTAAGAGCAGCGCGGGGCAGGGCGCGCGGGCAGCAGGCGCGCGCGTGCAGCAGGGACGCGCGGGCAGCAAGCGTGCGCGGTCAGCAGGGGCGTGCGGGCAGCAGGGGCGCGCGGGCAGCAGGGGCGCGCGGGCAGCAGGGGCGCGCGGGCAGCAGTGGCGCACGGGGCAGGGCTGCGCACAGGCAGTAGGGGCGCGCGGTCAGCAGGCGTGCGTGGGCAGCAGGGGCGCGCAGGCAGCTGTCGTGCGCGGGGAGCAGGGGTGCGCGGGCAGCAGGTCGCACAGGGCAACAGGGGCGCGCGGGCAGCAGGTCGCGCAGGGCAGCAGGGGCGCGCGGGCAGTAGGTCATGCGGGGCATTTACGGGCCTAGGAGCTAGGATCGATCCTAACCTAGCCTCTGATACCATGTCAAAAATGTGAACTGCAGAATGAGGAGATACATATGTGCAACCCAAAAAAGGTTGTACCCCATATGGGCGACCCCACTACAGCCTACACAACAATATATGAAGTTTGAGCAGTAGAAGTCGTCCACGACTACTAAGAAGTAGCGCTCGTCGCGCGGCCCGGAGACGGGGGCAGGGCCCCATAAGTCCATGTGCAGGGTCTGAAGAGGAGCAATGGTAGTAGGAGTGAGGGGCAGCGAGTTGCCGGCCGTTGACACAAGGATTGGCACAGATGAGATAGGTAGCGGGGAGAACGATGATGGGAGACCTGAGACGAGATGGTGGCGAACCATGTGACGGAGACGCGGGAAGGAGGGGTGAACTAAACGGTGTTGCCACAGTTCGACGGGTGGGTGAGCGACCGACACGAGCATGACGCAGCTACATGACTAGACACAGCAATTTGAGGGGACGCTGTGCGCAGCATGGACATGCCTGATGCTAGCTCCCGGCGGAACATGGCAAGAGGTGCCCCAGCAGTAGCGTCCGTACAACTGCTTGTGTTTATGAAACGTGGTGGTGACACCAAGGTCCTGAAGACAACCGACACTTACCAAGTTTCTGGAGAACGAGGGGATGTGCAAACCTGTGAGGGAGCCAGAGGGGACTGCCAGACGCGGGAGAGTAGTAGTGCTACGAGCAACGACTGGTACATAAGAGGGGTCGGCTAAGGCGACTTGGACTGGCGCTGGTAGCGGCGTGAGGCCGGTGTGGTCGCGGAAGAAGCACCGAGACGCGCCAGAGTCAAGCATGAAGGAGAGTGACGCATCAGCGGCGGTCGCACCTATGCATGCAACATAAGAGGATCCTATACTAGAGACAGTTAGAGATCCTAGTCCTAGGCACACACAAATAATAGGATCCAGCAACACAATAGTCATCAACATACATGGCATGCACAGAATACAAGGCGGCAGCTACCTAAGTCATGTCCATAGTATACACAAGCAGGTCACTGCGGAGCAGTGCAGCCCAGTCTAGGACCTGCACCGCATGCGTGAAGCGGCCGCAATAGAGGTCGGTAAGGCGGCTAAGGCAGAGCTCAGCAGAGTGATCACGCCGCCCGCAGAAGAAGCCGCAGTGTCTAAATCAGGTATTGGCAGGTCCCGGCTGGAGGGCCGCGCGACGGCCAGCTGGCAGGGCCACCACTGTGGCCAGTGCTCCTGGGGCCGACCGGACCCCACTGCTGCTACGAGACCCATTGCTGAAACTGCTGTGGGTGCTGTTGCTAAAACTGTCGTGCTGCTCATGATGCGCCACTCCAACACCCGCTGGACCAGTACCACCTCCAGCGTCATCTTCCCCAGACGTACCAGTACCTCAACCACCTCCACCTCCTCCACCCTCTCCACCCTTGTGACCACCCTTGCGACCTTGCTGCCCACCAGAGGCAACAACCACTGCAACCTCCGTCGAGGCAGCAGGCTCAGCAACAGGTAGGAAGCAGGGACGGGGCATAGTACCAGAGGAGGCGGCTATAGTGCGGAGGCGGGACTCGATAGTGATACGCGTCTCAAAGAGGTCGATAGTGAGGTTCATGGGGTGCACAGTGAGGAAGGCGTCCCGGGCAGCCGTAAAGCGGTCAGGGAGGCAGGGTACGAGGAAGTACAGTGTGATGTACATGGGGGAGCGGTCCTCAACAAGAAGCTATGTAGTACAAGCAGCGCGGAAGCGAGCGTCAAGCGAGCGCAGGTGCGTAGCTAGGTCAACGACGGTGTGGAACGAAGGAAGATCAGGAAAGAGGAAGGGCAGAAGGTGGTGGTCCAAAGTAGCAGACGAAGCAGTGGAGTAGCGAGCGATAACAGCGTCCAAACGCTCCTTCGCCGTCGTCATTTGGTTGAAGTGCTCCCGCTTGGCCGGCGGGAGGTGGCGGCTGATGGCGAGGCGTGCGGAAGCGTCATGTGCCTTCCACTGCCTGTACTCCATACGAGCTGTGATGTACTCCTTCTGCTGGTCCGGAGTGGCGTCAGCTGTAGGAGGAGAAGGATACGGCGAGGCTGGGATCTCAGCAAAGGCATACTCATACAGGGAGACGCCCTTCTGAAGATGGCTCTCCAAGTAGAGTTGGGCATCGAGCATCCACGGCGGGAAGTCTACCGCACGGCCCTCCACATCTTAATGCAGCATTGACTCGGGCGCCATTGTAGCAGGAAGCGAGAGGAAATGAACACAGGAGGAAGAAGAGCAAGGCTACGAGAAACCCTAACTGCAGGGGCTAGCGCGGCAGTATGTGCGACTATAGTGGCACGTCAAGGACAAGCGGCAACGAAACAGACCCTGATAGGCGCAAGCAGCACTGGCGGCACGGGCGGCGTGGGCAGTGCGCTCAGGAAGGGGCAAGTCAGGTGGCTAAGGCAGGGGCGCGACGGGCGGCTTGGGCAGGGCGCGACGGGTAGCTGCGGCAGTGCTCGACGGGCGGCTAAGGCAGGGGCTCGACGGTGGCTTAGGCAGGGGCGCGGCTTAGACAGGGGCGCGACGGCGGCCTAGGCAGGGGCGCGACGGCGGCTTAGGCAGGGCGCGGCGGGCAGCTGTGGCAGGGAGCCACGGGCGGCTAAGGCAGGGCACGTCGGGGCGCGACATAGTAGCTAGGGCGGATAGGGCGGAATCGTGGATCCTGAACCTACTCGTGACCATGTTGAAATGAGAAAGTGTGACTAGCTATAGGGGGGTACAAATAGCAAATTCTAACGTGTACAAGATAAGCCCAACCAAGCTTACCAAAGTTTACACTTACATATACATGTATACTTTGACAATCTCGGTTATCTTGCCGGAATTTCTTAAACTGAAGTGCTTTAGTAGTGAATTAATGTGGATAAGTTGCTAAGACTTCAATGTTAAATTATTTTACTGTTTCTTTCATGCTACTTAGTTGTGTGGGTCGCGTCGAGTCTGGTCGTGTATTGTGGGCACGAGGACGCATGTGGTGCTGCACGACGGTAACCAGAATCTGCGAAGATTTGGTTTTCTTATGCAGCGAATTGCAGCAGTCGCAGCTGGTAAGGGAGGGGGGAATCGGCGAAGATTCAGAAGCACCGAGGGGAAGCAAGAACCTCACTTTGCGTCACCCGTTACTCACTCTCGCGAGCGGGGGGAAGCAAGAGGCTCCAGCTTGCAACCAGCCTGTGTTGTGCCTTCCCGTTCGGTGGTGCCATGGATGGAATCATCACAAGGCGTGGCCTATTACCGTCAGCATTCTTACCTAGCTTTCAGGATTGGCGATTTACTTGGTTCTCTACACCCTGTTTCGCGCCACACTGACATTCGCTGTATTGACATGCCGCTTATTCTGACATCAACGCGTCCAAAACGATCCCAGAACATAGCATATAAGCACAATTCGCCGCAATCAACCGTACGCGATAGCATTGTTTCTTTCATAAACCGTTGTGTATCGTTCTCCTGGACCGCCACCTACCTCGGGTTTGGTTGTAAGCACCAGCCCGCAAAATCCAAGCACACGTTCGCACTGTAGCCGGGGCTCCCGATTGTCCAAACGTTGAGAAACAGGGTGTACAATTGATGCCTGTTTGAGCCCCTCCCGGTTGCCTTGTGAAGGGGGCGTATAAGCTGTAACGAGCATTTCGCAGAAGTTTCGTCAATTCGCAGCTAGCTAAAAAGGATTCGCAGGTGCTTATAAACAAGATCTGTTACCTTATTTGACTTCAGTCTCTTCTGCTTGACCTCGGTCTGTTCGTTACTATTGGTTGATAACCACGCGACGCGCTTATAACGTGGGAGCAACAGGCTGGGGAAACAACCTCGGGTGCAGCGTTTCCATCCGGCGCAAGGCAAATCCGCGTGCACTGGTTGGGCATCAATTGTAATTGCTTCCGCGACACACGGATTGGTTGCTTCAGCAGTGCAATTTGTGTGGTTAAAATGGCAGCCTTACCCTCTAACTGCCTCAGGTATTCACCGTTCCGTATCAAGATCTGATGTTATTTGATGCATCCCACTGTGCGGGCAGTGCGAGGCTAGGGTGTATGTGAACAAGGGAGCGAAAGAGGAGGGAGCGCATCGCACAAAGTTCGAGCCTTGCGGGGCGCGCACGTGGAGGGCACTCGAATCCAGGTGCTCCGGCAAGAGGTGATGGCGAAGCAGATCGAAGGCGTCGAGTCGTCGTACATCTCATCGTTTCCCTCCGCTTGCCTCCCTCACCGAGGATTGATCTGGGTAGCTGCTGCATTACGACAGGGAGCCAATTGAGGTGCGGCAGACACTGTACACAAGATGCTCAACCCCTGCGCGCGAATTTGCCCTCCCTAAAATAGAAAGTCTGCACCCGTGTTTTTTTTACCAGCCAGTTGCACCTACACTACAAGCCCCTCGAGCAAGTTGCAGTGGTTATGAACCAATACGAACCACAGAAACCGAAGTCACACGGAAGAGACTGAAGTCAAAATGTCAACGGGGAGTTACAAAGTTTTTATAAGCCCCTTTTTGCTAGGTTCGACGTTGACGAAATTTGCGAAATGCTCAGAATCACTTAAAAACCCTCTTCGTAAGGCAACCTTGGGTTAGTCAAACGAGCATCGTGTGTACTTCACGGCGCGACACTGGACTGTGCCGTGGGGCTCGAGTCGAGTCCCCTTGTGCTCCCAGCACATCCGGCAATAACGCGTGCTCTATCCGAGATCCCTATTTAGTGGCCTTCCGTGTGTCGATTCTTCAAGCTGCGCTCGAGTTTCTTCTAATCTCCAAGACACAAGAATCAGCCAACTCCGTGACGGCCGGCGCACACAGCGTCCTCTAGGTTTTCCATCCGACCACTAATGGCGATGGCGGCGACCGAGTTCAGAACTCGCTCACACCTCGACATCCCATTTCAACAATCACGGGCTGTGCTTGCCACGTGTCAGACAGACCAGGTTCCTCTCTCTCGCCGCGAGCGCGATAGTCACGCGGATCTCGATCTGCTCGCGCTGGAAGGCCGCCTCTCGCTGCTCGACGCGCAGCGCGAACTCAATGCGATCCGCTGCGAACAGTTTGTTACCATGTTACAGTCGTTCGTGAGCGAGGGAGAGAGCGGCGGCGACGAGCTGCGAGATGACTGGGAGTCGAGTAGAGGAAGGAGAACGGCGTCTCGATACAGTCACAGTCACGAAGCGGCAGCGGGGCGGGGCGAGATCCCTCGCGCGCATTCAGCGCCGCTCGAAATGGGCGCCCAGAGAGTGCCGCGCAGCACCCGCCGCAGCAGCAGCAATAGCGGTCGCAGCGCCAGGAGGCAAGCGATGGCCGCTAACCGCCTGACGCGGTGGGCGTCGTGCGAGCAGCGCTGGAATGGTGGCGACGACGAGTGGTGAAGCTGCCTCGCAGCGATGTTCCGATCGTGTCTTCCCGCGCCACGCCGCAGTCCGCGCAGCTGTACATAACTCGTTCCTCCCGCCGTGCTCGGCGTTTTTCCAGCATCGATGTTATGCTGCGGATGGATGAACCTGTATATCAAATATATTATTTGATTCTTTGAAACATACCCGCCGCCGCCCGTCTATGAACCTGTCTTATTCTTTCATTGCGCCGCCGCAGTACGAGCAGCTGTACGTACCTGCTCCGCCCGCCGTGCGTGCCGACTACATCCATCGAGCCGCAGCGCTGATGCGTGTGCTCCTAATGCCGCCATGCCCAAACAATACTTGGGAAGAGCTTTCTAATACTCAAACGGGTCATAAAACCCGATACTACCTGCTGAGTATGTAACCCAGATGACGACCACTCTGGATTTGTGTACACCTCTGTACGATTTATTTATTTATTGAAACGTTTCACACGTTCATTCCTCATTCTGGGGCAAAGGTTTTAACACTGGTTCAAGTGTCTGGGATCCGAAGACGCGTCACTAAATTACTCCTTCACAATGGGTTAAATCCATGGCTGATTTCAGGCTCTGGTTTCCTGGCTGGAACCATGCCATGCCATGCATTCGTGCGGACTTGCGAAGATTATGTCCCAAACTAGCTCAGATCCAACATCCTTCCTTCTTGCAGCATTCATTTTCCCAGTATGAATGCTTCGGAGACTCTCCCAGTATGGCATCTGTTGTGAAATAACTGCTCAACACGCACTGTGTTGTGTTATGCACCACATTCATTGAATAGATTGGTGATGCAGCACAACACTCAAATGTTACCTCCCTTTCTCACCTGGTACCTAATCCTCAGCTGAGCTCCCCACTGAAGAAGCTTGACACATTGAGCTTTATCCCACAGGCTACAGTCACCCCCACAGCCCCCCCTCCACTACCCTGCCGGGTATCGGCAGCGCACGCCCACCAAACTCGGCAACTCGTTTGAGTGGAATGCCTTCGAGCCAGCTCAAAAGGGCACAAGGGCACAAGCAGGGAAGCATCAGGGGGGAGCAGTGAGCAAGCGCACGTGCGCCTCCCTGACAGCGCCCTGCACCTGCGGTGGCAGGCGGTGTAGGCAGGCAAGGACCCACGTTTCACGAGCTTCGAGGGCTGCGACATCTGCATCGATTGCCGCACGCCATTCCTTGTTGTGTGGTCCGGAGAGAGCTTGGCACGGGGTTTTGGGTTTGGTCGCCTTGGGCGGATGAGTCACAGCGGTGTGGAGTCCAAGTAGATGTAGGCCGGGGCTGTGTTGCTGCTCGCTGGTCACCTCCACGACGTCGTCGTTGGAGGGAAGGAGTGGGGCTCAGCAGGGAATCATGGGAGGAGTCGAGTGGGTTCTCCGTCCTCATCTTTGTCTTCGTCGCTCCATGAGTGTGGTCCGGGATGAGGGTCAGTAGGGTCTTGTTCCGCCAGTTCAGCCTCAGCATTGTCGGCAGCAGAAGCATAGCTGTGGGGTGGCTTATCGTAGCTGGCCACTCTATTGGAGACGCCTCGAGCCCTGACTCTTTCAGCGTGCATATCGCATTTGAACTGCAGGATGCCGAGCGATTCGTAGAAGATGACGTCGCGTGCCGCGAAGATCCTGGATGTGTCGAAATCCAGAATGTTCCATGCGTGGTGCTCGGAGCTGATGCCCAGGTGCACTCCCCATCGTGCATGACGCTCGAACTTCCCAGTGGTTGCTGTTGCGAGGCCTGGACCATGCATCCCCAGACGCGGAGCATGGAGGGATCGTCCTGATCGCCTGTGAATTTGAGGTGCGGGGACAGTTTGTCTGTGTTCGCGGTGGTGCTGAGGAGGTTGTGGAGGCGGACGGCGTGGTGCATGGCATTTGGCCAGTATTTTGCATCGACGTCAGTTAGTGCGCTCAGCGACTCCTTGCTGCGGGTGTGCGTAGGGGAGGGGGAGCGTGTGGATGAACCCTTTGTCAGCGTGTGGGCTTCGAGCTCCTTGTTTTGAATTCTGCTGCGCAGTTTGTTTGTTTGATTTTTAGAGTGCAGCCGGATTGGGTTTGCGCATTGCTGTGCCACACCTTGAAGATGTCGCATGCCTTGCTTCTGTGTGAGACGTTTGCGACCCAGACGAAGCGAGAGTATGCGTCCACGGCTGTTGGGCAGATGGTGCAGGTGGTAGCAGTGTTGTTGTTAGTTGTGAGCTCGAAGCCATCGGGGCGAAAGAGAGTGCCTGGAATGAAGACGTTGGCGCGGATGCAGTTGTTGAGGAATTTCAGGGAGGGGTGACCAAGGCGGTCTGTGGGCGAGCGTAGTGCGGGTGAGCATGTGTAGAAAGCTCGAAGCTCGGCTTCGTTAGGCTGACTTGGCGGTGGGATGGGTTGAGGTGAGATGGAGAGTCTGAAGGCAAGAATCAGCTCCCGTTCGGTTGGGGGGTGGGAGGGCGTGATGGTGATGACAGCTGCAGGCTGCTGTCCCTGGTCTTCAGAGTCTGCTGTCTCTTCATGGATGGTTAGGCGGGGGAGATGGTGCGGGGGTGGGCCATGATAAGTGGATGGTCCAGGATCGGTGAGGGTGTTGGGGCCCCATGGTCCGATTGGGGTGGAATCAAGGTGCAAACGATTGTGAGGGTACTGCCTGTAGGGCAGGATGGTGTCCCAGTCGTACCAGAAGGTGTGGGATTGAGTAGTGGAGGGCGCGGGGTGTCTTGGTGGTGGCCGGCCGATGGGTACAAGGGATTGGTAAGGTTCCTTATCAGCCCAGTCCCTTGCTTCTTTTTCGGCTTCTGCCAGGTATTGCTCAGTCGGCTTTTCTTCTTCAGTTTGTGTTGTTTCTCACGCTGCTGCTGTGCTGCTACCTGCTGTGGGACTGCCCCCTCCCCAGCCAGTTCCTTTTGTGCCCCATCCTCTTCCACGTCTCGCTTGTTCTTGTTCTGCTGCTTCTTCTGCCTCCCGTTTCGCTCGTCGTCGAACCTCCTCTTCTTCAAGCCGTTGTAGTTCCTCGGACGTGTGATCGCGGTGGGACCAGAGGTGGTTGACGTGGAATGTCTCCCAATCAGGAGGCAGGGGGTTGCCACCTTTGTCAAAGGCACCTGGCCCCTTGTAGCGGGTGAGGAGGTGAAAGCGATCGTGGATTGTTGGGTCGTCACGCCCCTTTTGGTGTTGGAAGATGGTCAGCGCAGCAGCAAGTTCTGCATCCCTCATCCCTGAGGGATGTGGAGTCTGCCATTCTGCTTCTTCAACAATGTCGAGTGGCGCTTCCTCTTTAACATGTGCCTTCCCTTTCTCCTCGGCCGTTGCTTTTCCTCCCTCTGCAGCTGTCGCCTTCCCGTTCTTCCCTTTCTCTATGGTTGAGGCCGTTGGGGTGTGGCAGTTGCGGCACAGTCCATCAGGGCCACGTGCGTGCAGGTTGATTTCTTTTGGGTGAGCATGGTGCTGGACCCAAGGTCGTCCGTCATGGTGCCTTCTGTCCCATCTGCCTTTATTTCACCGGGGCTCGAGATCAACCAGGTCTCCAGAATCACCGCTGCAGTCTGGTATATCGAAGTCTAGAATGTAGACTCCATTATCTGGTCGAGCCTGGCCGACGTAACGAGCCTCTGCGCCGTGTCGTCCTTCTTCCCTTTAGTGCATCTTGATGCACCTAGTCTCTCTGTCCGTCGTCATTTGGACACCACTCTCGACGAGGTGCATGTAGGACAGAAGGTTGAACTTTTAAGTCCTTGACAATTAATACGTCGTTGAGGGTGATGTGGAGATTGTTGTCGTGGGATTTTAGGTCCACGATGCCACGCGATTTGGCTTCGAGCTCAGTGACGACAGTTGGTTGCGGGATTGGTCGCGCGTTTGAGATGAAGCGCTTTGACCCCAGCATGTGTTGACAACAACAGCTGTCCAGGTACCAGACATTGTGTGTGTTGTTGTTGCTCTGAGCGGAGAGTGCGAGGTTGGGAGTGGTGCGGAAGGGGATTCTTTTGTTGCCAGCGTAGCGGTAGTTGTCAACCAGTCGTGAGTTGAGGTCTTTTTCGTAGAAGTAATTATGGATCGATAGGAAGTTGATGAAGTCTTCATCATGAGGGGGCGATTCTAGGAGTGGTATCGGAAGGTTCCAATTTTGTTCGTCGGCGTTCGATGCGAATTCTCTGTCTTGTGTGAATGGATTGTTGAGGCCAGACTGGTCAACTTGGGAGCCTGGTGGGGGTGGTGAGACTGGTCGGAGGTGTCGTCGGTTTGTCCGTCTTGTGCGGCGGTAGGCGCTGAGGAGATCCACTCTACAACGGTCGGGAGCTAGACTATGGGGTTGGCACGAGTTGTATGAGTGTGATCGTAGCCTTGCCTGCGTTCCTTAGCAATTGCACATTCACGAGAAGAATTGGCAAGAGTTTCACTAGCAAAGTTGGGATTACATAATGATAGAACAAGCAATGGTAAGAAGGACTACATCAGAGCCTAGCAACCTAGCAGGGCAGCTGGTCGACCGCCAGCACAGCATGGTCGACCGCCTGCCAGAGTTGCGTAGAGGAGCCGCGCCAGCGCTGTAAAAACGCGGCCTGCCAACAGTGTAGGTCGACAGCGTGCCAACGCTGCAGCAAGGCGGCTGTCCAGCGTTGCACCCGTAGATGACAGCAGCGCGCTCGCTTGCAGGTGCGCGCAGACGGTTGGCCCGACATGCACCGTCACGCATCTGTCGGTTGTTGTCTGCGCCTGACGAGCCACATCGACTTCCGGATACCAGCCCGAAGTCGCCTTCGCCATCGTGGCCTCGACGTCGTTCACGTGCCTCCGCAGAACCTCGTCGAGGTAACTTGGTCGATCGGGTCGATCACCCGGTGCCCTGGTCGACGACCTCCCTTGTCGACCACTGCTCCGTCGAAGACCACCCTGGTAGACGGACCCTTCCGTCGACCACCACGGTCTGCTGCTGCCGTCGAGCTCCTATCCGGAAAGTGCAGCGCCTTCGTCTAGAAGTCGGCAGGCTGCTCGGTGGTCGGGATGTACCGCAGTACAAACTTCCCGCGTTTCACCATCTACTGCAGCCAGGCGTAGCGTCACTCCATGTGCTTGAGGTTGCCCTTCAGCCCCAAGCCCTCAGCGACCGTGATGGTCGACGTGTTGTCCACCCGGAGAACAGTCGGCGCCCCAGCGTCGAGCAACTTGAACTCCGCAAGGAGGAAGCGAAGTCGGTGTCCCTCCTTGCCGGCTTCCGCGGCCGCCACGTACTCCGACTCGGTCGACGAGAGCGTCGCGCACTTGATGCGCTGGCTCGACCAAGAGACGGCGGCCCCTCCCAAGACGAACACGTAGCATCCTGTGCTCGTCCGGTTTTGCTTGTCGCCGTCGTCGTCGACGTCCACGTAACCAACCAGACTCAGCGACGCTGGTCCACCGCTGAACTCCAGGGCGGTGTCACGGGTGTCGGTGAGGTAGGCGAGGCAGCGGTCGAGCTCGCGCTAGTGTTGGTCGCTCCTCACCGTGAGGCCGCTCCCCAGCTTGCTGCACGCGAAAGCGATGTCCGGCCTCGTCGTTGTCGCCGCAAACTGCAGCGAGCCGACCTTCTGCAGGTACTCCTCCTCCTCGCGCGCCTGAGCATCCTTGTCGTCAAACGTCAGCTCGGCGTAGGCGTCGACGGAGACCGATGTCTTTGGGATCCGCCCGGTCTGCTCCTTGTCAATGAAGCGTCTGCGCATCTTGTCGACGTACGACTGCTGGTGCAACCACAGCTTCCTCGCCGGCCTGTCGCGCATGATCTCCAGCCCAAGGTACCTCTCGATCGGGCTGATCTCACGCAGCTCAAAGGCAGCCTTGAGCAGCTCCTTCAGCATCGCGGTGCTGCTGCTGGCGGCGAGCAGGTCGTCAACGTAGACGAGCACCCAGCACGTCAAACCGTTGTCGCCGACCTTGAAGTACAGCGCATCATCGACCTGGCTCTTCTTCCAGTCGGCGCCAGTCAGCACGACGTCGAGCGCCTTGTACCACAGCAGCGGCAACTGCTTCAGCCCGTACAGACTCTTCATTAGTTTGCACACCCGGCCGGTCCCATCGTCGTAGTAGTCCGGCTGGTACATGTACAGCACCCTGTCGAGCATGCTCTGCAGGAAGGCATTCTTCATGTCGATGTGCATCAGGTTCAGGTCGAGAACGGCGACGATACTGAGGAAGATCCTCAGCGTAACGTAGCTGTTGACCAGAGCGTACGTCTCGTCGTAGTCAGCGACGTACACCTGCGTGAAGCCCTTCACGACCAAGCGCGCCTTCTCGCAGGCAACCGTGTTGTCGATGTGGTACTTCGTCATCAGCACCCACCAGTTCTTCATTATGTTCACCCCACGCGGGCGTTCGACCAGCTCCCACGTGCCCATGCCAATGAGGCTGCGGATCTCCTCGTCCATGGCGGCCATCACCACCTTGCACTTCCAGCTCGCCAACGCCTCCTTCACCGTCATCGTCGCGATGTCCCGGTGGTGATCGGGGTCGGCGTGCACGTCGGGGTCGAGCTCCGGCAGGTCGACGTCGGCCTCAGCGTCGTCGAGCAGCGTGGTGAAGGTGGCTGGTGGCAGATAGGCGTGAAAAATCAGCCACTTCGTCGGCTTCCGACTTCGGCCTGAGCGTCGCAGATCCGGCTTCTCGACCGGGACCTCCACCACATCACAGTCGGTAGACTCTTCCCCTGCCGACAGCCCCCCTTCATCGTTGACAACCTCGTCGTCGACGAGCTGCTTCGCCAGCGTCTGCCCCTCGACCGGGTGCTCCCCCTCTTGTCGGCTCGTTTGCCGACTTCTCTTTCGTCAACAGCTCCCCTGTCAACTTCCCCTTGAGCTGCTCCCCTGGCAGCGGCACTTCTGCTGCCTACTTCTGCACCTGCTGTCGTCAACGGCTGCACATTCACGTCGACAATCTCGGTCGCACGCCGACCGCCGGCGATGCCACTGGCCGGTGCCACAGTCGACGCCTCAAGGCTCCCCTCATCGCCGATGGTCGACACCAGCAAATCGGTGACAAGGGGCGGAGGAACATGAACAGGAGGAGGAGGGGAGGGCAGAACTTCCTCGACGTCCTCATCAGTAGGCTCGTCAACCTCAGCGAGCAGCGGGAACATCGCCTTCGAGGTGTCTGTCGGCGGGTGGACCTCCGTCCGCCCCGACGCAGGCTCGTACTTCACCTTCCACACCTCCAGCGACATTGTCTCGTAGAAGATGACCTCGACCGACGTGACCACCTTGTTGTCGGTCAAGTCGAGCACCTCCCAACCCTTGCTCTCCGGCGACACCCCCAGGTGAAGTCCCCAGCGAGCCTTTGGCGTCAGCTTCCAACCGCGTTGCTGCTCGGGGACCATGAACTGCACCATGCAGCCCCACACCCGCGCCAGCGTGAGATCGGGCTTCTTGCCGGTCAGCAGCTGATACGGTGTCGTCCCCGGCAGCGTCGTCGACCGCTCCAAGCAGTTGCGCATCCTCCATGGCATGGCGGCGGCCTGCCGCAGGGCGAAGTGCCACCAGTGGTGCTGCACACTCATGTGCAGCAGCATCGTCCGCACGGATTCGACGACCGTGCGCATCTCCCGCTCAGCCATGCCATTCTGCTGCGGAGTGTACGGGCAAGTCAGGTCGTGGACGATGCCCTTCCTGTCGACAAAGTTGGTGAATTCCCGCCCGAGGAACTCCCCTCCGCGGTCAGAACGGAGCATCAACACCGTCTTCTTCGTCTGTCGCTCCACCACCAGCAGCCATTTCTCGAACACCCGCAGAACGTCGCTCTTCTTAGCGTCCGGCTTCACCCACACGAATCGAGTGTGGCGGTCCTTCAGCAGGAGGAAGTACAAGCTGCCATCCTTGGCAACAACCCGGAATGGCCCACACAAGTCAATGTGCATGACAGCCAGAGCTTCCTCGGCGTCTGAGCCCTTGTCGGGGAAGGCGTGCCGCGCCAGCTTCCCACCGACGCACGACACAGACGGCAGGTCAGGTCCGGTGGATGGCTGGATGTCGAGGCCGGTGGCAACGTCGTGCTTCGCCGAGCTCTTGATCGTGTCGACACCGACGTGCGCGAGCCTTGCGTTCCACTGGTCGGGGGTCGACTTCGTCGCTGAGGCGATCGTCCGCAGAGCCACCACCTCGGTCGACGGCGACCACGTCGAGCAGGGGCGAAGATCGGTGTAGAGGACGTGGCCAGTGTAGCGTGCTCGACCGAGTATCTCCCCTGCACTCGACACGAGCTGCATCTCGTCGCCGACGTCCTGCAGCTTCACACCGCTCTCCTGCAGCTGACCGGCTGACAGCAGGATCGTCTGCACACCCGGAACGTAGAGCACGTCAGGGATGAGGACCTTCTTCCGGGCCTCCCCTTGCAGAGCGACAGTGCCGCGGCCCTCGACGGTCTGCAGAGCCCCGTTGAAGTTGTGCACATGCTTCACGTTGCTGCTCGGCGCCATGTCGACGAAGAACTTCTTCGTCCCCAACAGGTGGTGTGAGCAACCACTGTCGAGCAGCACCACCATCGGATTTGCTTGCATGGCAGCCGCGACCGCCTTGAAGTCCTCGTTAGCCTCCGGCGCCAGCGAGACGGTCGGCTCCACCACGCCGACCATCGAGCACGACGCTTCCGCGTCGCCTCGTCCCTTGCCGCTGGAGGAGTCGACGTCCTTTGTCGACGACGCCTTCTTCGACGTCTGCTTCTCCTTGCGTGGCTTCTCGTCTCGGCGGGGGCGACGACTGGCCGACCGTCCGCGGCCTCCCTTGTTGTCGTCCTCGTCGCTGTCGTCGCAGTCAGAGCTTTCGAAGGAGAGTTGGTCGGGGTCGACGCAGATCCAGCACTCTCGCCGTCGACCACCACCAGCACGACCCTTGTCACGCGTCGACTTCGCCTGGTCGACGTCCTTTCGTCGACATCCCACCTCCGTTACCACCTCCGCCCAGCTTCCCCCGCTGCCCCGGTTGACGACTCTGCTTTGTCGAGGCGGCGTAGCTCGCTTGCGGAAGGAGCCCCGTGGGACGCTCTGTCTCCTGCATCGCCTCATCTCTGATGATGTAGCTTGTCAGGGTGTCCTCGTCGAGCGACTCACGCATGCCGGGCACCACCATCATCCGGCGCATGAGGTTGTAGCAGCTCGGCAAGCCTTTGATGATGTGCGTGATGTAGGACGTCGTCGAGTAGTCGACGCCCGCCATCCGCATTACGGCCAGGATTCGTCGAGCACGGTTGCAGTAGTCCGTCGCCGACTCCTGCTCGCCCATCCTGAGGTGAGTGGTCTGCTCCTCCAGCTGACCGATGTACAGGTCGTCCGTCGCCTGGTAGGTCGACAGGATGAACCGCCATGCTTGGTGACCAGCGTCCATTCGTTGTCGACACGCCTTCACCACCGGCGAGCATCACCTCGAGATGACCATGAAGGTCAGCATGTGTGCGGCACGAAATTCCGCCAGCAACTCGACATCGTCCACGTCCGGCGTTGGCACGTTGCCGTCGGCAAATCCCATCAGCCCGGCGATCTCCAGTTGAGGCTCAATCGCCTCCCTCCACGTGATGAGGTCCCGTCGACCTTGTAGTGTCGTGGCGGTGATTTTGTCCGGCGAGAATTTGAAGTAGCCATACGCCAGCGCGATCCCGCCCGCCGTCACGTGCGTCGTCGACGTGGGCCTCCCACTGCTTCGTTGGGGAGAGAGACGTCGACCGTCGACGTTGACACGCGAGCTCCCTGCAGCTGCCGTCGACCGCTGCACTCGCGCCTGGCTCCCGTCGACGCCACCGTCGACCTTGATCACACCTCTCTTCTTCGTGCCCGCACTGCCGCTGACTTGTGCACCACCGTCGACCTCCTCGTTGACGCCGCCTTCGTTTCGCACCGGTCGAGGAGATGAAGGTCGGGAGGGGTGTTCCGTCGCCCACTTCGCTCGGATCCCAGGACCACCTCCAAGGTGAGCATTGTCCCGAACTCGCCATCTCCACGGCGTCTCGTCGCATCATCCAATCGTGCATCCAAGGTGTCCTCTACGGCACTGGCTGCTGCCAGGGTATGCGTCATGGTTTGCACGGGCTGCCGGCTTACGAACGACTTAGTAGGTGCAAAATTCGGCTCCTATCTGAAGGTCGCATGTTCGTTCCACGCTTACCGCACCATGAGGAGATCCACTCTACAACGGTCGGGAGCTAGACTATGGGGTTGGCACGAGTTGTATGAGTGTGATCGTAGCTTTGCGTGCGTTCCTTAGCACTTGCACATTCACGAGAAGAATTGGCAAGTGTTTCACTAGCAAATTTGGGATTACAGAATGATAGAACAAGCAATGGTAAGAAGGACTACATCAGAGCCTAGCAGGGCAGCTGGTCGACCGCCAGCACAGCGTTGCGTAGAGGAGCCGGTCCAGCGCTGCAAAAACGCGGCCTGCCAACATAGCAGGTCGACGGCGTGCCAACGCTGCAGCAAGGCGGCTGTCCAGCGTTGCACCCGTAGATGACAGCAGCACGCTCGCTTGCAGGTGCGCGCAGACGATTGGCCCGACATGCACCGTCACGCATCTGTCGGCTGTTGTCTGCACCTGACGAGCCACATCGACTTCGGGATACCAGCCCGAAGTCGCCTTCGCCATCGCGGCCTCGATGTCGTTCGCGTGCCTCCGCAGAACCTCGCCAAGGTAACTTGGTCGACCGGGTCGACCACCCGGTGCCCTGGTCGACGACCTCCTTTGCCGACCACTTCTCCGTCGAAGACCACCCTGGTCGACGGACCCTTCCGTCGACCACCACGGTCTGCTGCTGCCGTCGAGCTCCTATCCTCGATGACTCCTCGACAGACCTGCGCATGTCGACGGACTGCTTCGTCGACCTGCCTTGTCGAACTAGGCCGCTGGCTTCCCTTCGTCGGCGACATCTCTGCAGTTCCCTGCAGGTCGACCAACTTCGTCGACCTGCACACGTCGAACTCTGCGGATGGTCGGTCGCACCTCCCGCGCACCCGACCACTACGTCGGCTTCGCCCAAGCGAGGGCGGGGCCAACACTCCATTCCCGTCAACAGGCGCACATCGCCGTATTTTTGATAACGTGCCGTACGTTTTGGTTGTACGCTGGCCTTGATTGTTGGGGTTCCGACGATGATGATGGGCGCGGGACAGGCTGGTGGTTCTGAGACAGCCGGCTTGTCTAGCGCGAAGTTGAGAAACTGTCTGTTGGTGGGTTTCGAGGTATTGTTTTGTTTCGTGGCCCGGAGCGGCAGCGCTCAGTTGAGTGGCCAAAGATTTTGTTGTTTTTTGGAGTAATACTGACGGGGACGGGAGTCGCACGATTGTCGTTGGTCTCGATTCGAGTATAAGGCGATATGTTCATAGCGTGCCCCTTTTTTCCTGATTATACTCCATGTCGTGTTGCTCTTGCAAGAGCGCACCGCACAGGGTGGCTTCTGATACGTCGCCTTGCTGACGGAGCAGGGCTTTGGAAGGTTTTTAGCCGGGTCTTAGTCCCAAGAGAACTATCGTGACGAACATGTCTGCGGCAGCGATTGATGTAGGAGTTCGCATTTTCGCCAGGGGTCATTTTGACCTCCATGAGTTGCTGCTGCTGCCGCTGCTGCCGCTGCTGCTGCTGCTGCTGCTGCTGCTACTGCTGCTGCTGCTACTACTGCTACTATGGCCACCATTTCGGTTCTTAGCTTTGATGCGGAGGGTCGCCCGATTAGCTTTGACGTTTGGCTCGACAATCTCCAGTTGTACCTGCAGAACGAAGCTAGGGATGGAGTTTCATTGATCGAACATACTTCCGGATCCCTCCTCGCCCCAGCCGATACAGCCGACCGCCCATATCATTCGAAGTGGCTCACGCGTGACGCTACTCCCTGCCTTGCTGTCCGCAACCACCTCCCGCTAGCTGAGAGGGCACATTTTGGCCAGCAGAAGACGGCCAAAGACCTCTATGACGTAGTTGTCGTTCGTTACTCCTCCCCAGCTACTGCTGCCCTAGGCCGTCTCATTTTGCCGTACCTCTTTTCTGAGCTCGCAGATTTCCGCACTATTGCTGATCTCATGACCCACCTTCGCTCTAGTGAGACTTGCTACCGCGCTGCTCCCAAGTCGGCCTTCCTCACTGCGAACTCCCCCCCCGCTTTATATCACCATGTACTTCCTTGTCACTCGCATCCCGGACTCCCTCCGGACAGTTAGGGACCACTTCCTTGCCCTTGACCCCACTGAGCTCATGCTTGCCTCGCTAGAGAAGTACCTTCTCGAGGCTGAGACCAGTACTGTCGCTGTCGCTGCCTCTCGTGGCACTCCCCGCTCCCGCTTTTTTTTAGGGTGTGCTCCCTCCCCTCTCATACCCGCAGTTGCATCTGCTGCTGCTGCCGACCTCCTTCGTGCTGAGTCTGCTCCTAGTGAGAAGCGCCGCAGTGGCAAGGGCAAGGGGTGGAAGGGAGGTGGGGGTGGCGCTAGCGCTGGTGGTAGGGGGGGTGATGGCGGGGGTGGAGGCGGTGGACTTTGCACTGGAGGTGGAGGCAGTGGAGGTGGCGGGGGTGGTGGAGGTGGCGGGGGTGGTGCAGGCGGCGGGGGTGGTGGAGGCGGTCGGGGTGGAGCTGGCAGGGGTGGAGGCTATGGGGCTCAGCTCGTGGCGGCGGAGGCTATGGGAGTGGACAGCAGCTGCCACGCCTCTCGGACACACCCACCCCTCAGCAGCTTCGTGAGTGGGTTGTCCAGCGTTGTTCCCCTGGGGGCTCTGTTCACTGTTCAGGCGCACGGGGCTCGAGAAGGATCAGACCTGCGGGAAGCCTGGGCAAACTGAGTATTGCTGCTTCGGTCGTCTCGAGGATGCCTGGGTGACCGAGTACGGTGATGAGCAGGAGGTCCCCAACTGGCTGGGACTGATAGCGAATAATGTGGATGTGTTCGCTCGACTTTGTTCAGATCAACAAGGCTATCTATGCTATGTATGTTGATGCTATTAGTGCTGAGGGTGCCTGTTACTCGTGTGTGCCTTGCGCTGCTGGTGTAGGTGCTGCTGCTCTAGGTGCCAGTGAGTCTGTTGCCGCTCTAGGTGCTAGTGCGTCTTCTGCCACAGGTGCTAGTGAGTCTGCTACTAGTGAGTCTGCTGCCTCAGCTGAGGCCTTGCACACTTTCACACTTGACTCTGGTGTGTCTCGTTGCTTCTTTCGTGATTGCACCACAGTCACACCACTTGCTGCACCTGTCCAGGTCTCACTGGCTGACCCCTCTGGGGGCCCCGTCGTCGCACGGGCCTCCACTGTCCTCCCGTGTCCGGCAGTCCCCTCCGGCTCTCTTTCAGGTCTCCACCTCCGCTCGTTCTCGACGAAATTGGTGAGCAACGCAGTCCTTCAGGATGTATGGGTTGATACCTTTACTCCTGGAGGGCAGCGTGTGGCGATCTGTACGTGCTCCCGGACTGGCTGTCACCTTGCTACGTTCACTCGGAAGCCTGGGTCCAGTCTGTACACCCTGACCACTACGTCTGCACAGGTGGCTGCGTCAGGTCAGGTGGGTGCGTCGAGTCAGGGGTCTGCGTCTGGTCAGTTCGCTGCGCCGTGCTCGTGTCGGGTACTCTCCCACCAGACTCTCCTCTGGCACCATCGACTCCGTCACCCCTCTCTGCCGCGTCTAATCAGCATGCACTCCCGTCTCCTTGTCTCTGGCCTTCCCAGGTCCCTGCCCCCCCTCCCACGCTCGCTTGCCCCGCCGTGCCTTCCCTAAGTCGAGGGGCGGCAACGCGCCGCTCCTCACTCCTCCTCGTTTCCTCCGACCACTGCTCGTCTGCAGACTCTCCACATGGACGTGTGGGGCCCGGCCCCCGTCCGTGGGACGGACCAGGAGCGCTACTTCCTGCTGGTTGTTGACGACTACAAGCGCTACACCACAGTCTTCCCCTTGCGCAGCAAGGCGGACGTCCGCGCTACTCGTCGCCAGCTTGGCGAGCGGTTTCGGCAGGACCTTCCAGTCCTACGTCTGCACTCAGACAGGGGCGGTAAGTTCTCTTCCGGCCTCCTTGCGGAGTTCTGTCGAGACGAGGGCATTGTCCAGTCGTTCTGGCCGTTTGCGGTCCGATACGCTGCGCATCAGCTCAACCTCTGGCCCCATGTCTCTTTGCCAGAAACCTCGCCCACACTCTGTTGGACGGGAGAGGTTGGCGATGCGTCGGCGTTTCGGGTCTGGGGCTCGCTCTCCCTTGTCCGCGATACCACCGCGAGCAAGCTCTCTCCTCGCACTCTCCGCTGCGCCTTCCTGGGCTTCCCCACCGACGCCCTGCCGTGGCAGTTTTACCACCCTGCCTCGCGTCGAGTCCTGTCCTCCCAGGACGTCACCTTTGACGAGTCTTTCTGTTTCTACAGGCTCCATCCGCACGCGTCCCACCCGGTCCCCCTGGCGCCTCTCTTCCTGGTACCAGTTCCCCCCCCGGTAGACCCCCTCCCCCCACAGGGTCCTTGTTTTTCAGGTGTGTCTCAGGTAGACCCACCCCCCTTGGTTGAGACTTTGGTGGTCTCCTCTGAAACCTCTGGCCCGGCTGAGGGGGGTGACCACGCCGCTGACGACACGACGGCCACTCATCGCTCTCCACGCTTGGAGACCCCTCCTGGTTTTCCGCCTCGACCGTCTTCGCCGCCTCTGCAGCCTGTAGCTGTGGACACTGGTGCTGCTGGGGGTGGTTACACTGGGGGTGAGGATTCTGGAGGTGCTGGTCCTGGAGGTGCTGAGACTAGGGGTGAGTGTTTTGGGGGTGCTGCCTCTGGGGGGGCTGCGAGTCCTAGTGGTGGTGGGGCTGTGGGTGCTCCAGCTGCAGGTCCTGGCGTTGGCCAGCAGCAGCCGCCTAGTCGACTCAAGACGCCCTCACCGCAGCTTCGTAAGTGGGTCGTTCGGCGAGGCCGCTCTGGTGCTGGAGCTTGGAGTTTTACATATCCTGGAGTTGCTGGTGCTAGAGGTACTTCTTGAGGTGCTGCTGGTGCTGGAGGCGCTGGAGCTGGAGGTCCTAGAGCTGCTGGCACTGGAGGTGCTGGTGCTACTGGTGCTGGAGGTGCTCGTACTTGAGGTGTTGGAGCTGCAAGAGCTGGAGGTGCTGGTGCTGCTGGTGCTGGAGGTACTGGAGGTGCTGTTGGTGCTGGAGGCGCTGGAGCTGGAGGTCCCGAAGGTACTGGAGCTGCTGGTCCTGGAGGTGCTCGTACTAGAGGTGCTGGAGCTGCCGGAGCTGGAGGTGCTGGTGCTGCTGGTGCTGGAGGTGCTGGAGGTGCTGCTAAAGCTGGAGGCGCTGGAGGTGCTGCTGGTGCTGGAGGCGCTGGAGCTAGAGGTACTGGAGGTACTGGAGGTGCTGGAGCTGCTGGTCCTAGAGGTGCTCGTACTAGAGGTGTTGGAGCTGCCAGAGCTGGAGGTGCTGGTGCTGCTGGTGCTGGAGGTGCTGGAGGTGCTGTTGGTGCTGGAGGCGCTGGAGCTGGAGGTACTGGAGGTGCTGGAGGTGCTGGAGCTGCTGGCACTGAAGGTGATAGTGCTGGAGGTACTGGAGTTGCTGACGATACGGGTACTGCGCCGCGTCGACCGTTTTTCTACCCACAGCCGCAGTCGTCACTCCCACCGCCTGACTCGGCCCATCGCCAGGTTCTTAGTCTCCCGTCTTCCAAAGGCCTCACTCCACCTCTCCTGTGTCCACCGTCTGCCCCGTCTCAGACACAGTTGCCGCCTGGCTCCCCAGTGCCTGCTCCTTCTCCCTACACTGAGCTGTCCGACTCCCTGACTGAGCGTCGTGAGCCTGAGTCTCATGCCTCCACACCTGTTCGTGCTCGTCGTGTCGCCCGTTCTCGTCCTCCTGCTGTCCCAGGCACTCACACTATGGCACTTCGTCCTTCCTCTGTTCCACAGCGTGTTGCCCTGCCGTCTCCTCCGGCGTCCTCTCTTCCTGACGTTCCTGACCCTGAGTCTGACCTTGCTCGTGCTGCCAGTCCTACTGTCACTCGTCTCCTCGCCACTGTCGTCACTGACCCTTCCTTTGAGTCTACTGCTGCGTTTGCCCTAGTCACTGAGCTAGTCGACTTTGCTGATAGGCGTCGTCTCGACTACGTCACATGTCTTATTACTAAGTCTGAGTCTGTCTGTCCTCCGTCCGTCGGGGGTGAGCCTGCCCTTAGCAGTGACGTCCTTGAGGACAGGCAGTTTGAGCTTGAGTGTCTTGCATCCATGCTGCTTTCCCCTAAGGGAGACCTGGATGCACTTGACATCCCTACCTGGCGCTCTTACGCTGAGGCGATCGCGGGTGAATACTCCTCTCAGTGGCAGACAACCATGGACGCACAGATGGCTTCCTGGAAGTCCACAGGCACCTACGTCGACGAGGTTCCTCCTCCTGGGGCGAACATAGTCGATGGCATGTGGATTTTCAGAGTGAAGCTGCCGCCGGGTTCTCCGCCCTCCTTCAAGGCGCGTTACGTTGCTCGAGGCTTCAGTCAGCGAAAGGGAGTCGACTTCTTCCAGACCTTCTCCCCCACCCCGAAGATGACTACTCTTCGGGTGTTGCTGCACGTTGCAGCATAGCGAGACTACGAGCTGCACTCCCTTGACTTCTCCACAACTTTCTTGCAGGGCATCCTTCACGAGGAGATGTGGTTGCGCCGCCCACCTGGCTTCACTAGGTCGTTTCCTGAGGGTACCCACTGGAGCCTTTGGCGGCCAGTCTACGGTCTCCGACAGGCGCCCCGCGAGTGGCACGACACACTGAGAACGACACTTTGCGGCTCTTGGGTTTGCTCCTTCCTCTGCTGACCCGTCGCTGTTTCTACGCACCGACACTTCTCTGCCGCCGTTCTACGTTCTCGTGTACGTCGACGACTTGGTTTTTGCTACTGCTGACACTTAGGCACTGGCCGTAGTGAAGGCGGAGCTGCAGGAGAGACACACCTGCACTGACCTGGGTGAGCTACGGAGCTATCTTGGCTTGCAGATAACCTTGACTCAGTCACACATGGTGCACCAGATCCTTCAGCGCTTCGGCTTCACGTGGTCCTCGACACAGCCCACTCCTCTGCCTACAGGCCACTCGCTCTTAGCTCCACCTTCGGACGATTCCGTAGAGCCGAGTGGTCCGTATCCAGAGCTTGTGGGTTGCCTCATGTACCTGATGACGTGCACACAACCTGACCTCGCGTACCCTCTCAGCCTCCTGGCTCGCTACGTGGCTCCTGGTAGACACCGAAAGATGCACTGGGAAGCTGCTAAGAGGGTACTGCGTTACTTGTGCAGTACATTCGCGCATGGGGCTTGTGCTTGGAGGACGGGACTTAGTGGTACTCACAGGTCACTCAGGCGCTTCCTGGGCCGACGACCAGGCGACTCAGCGGTCGTCACAGGGTTACACCTTCAGTCTTGGCTCTGGTTCTGTCTCGTGGAGGTCCACTCGTTCGTCTTCTATGCTTGGTTCCGGCTATGAGGCCGAGATCTACGCTAGGGCTATGGCTGCACAGGAGCTACCTGCTGGCTGACTTGGGGGAGTGGCCTCGTTCTCCTCCAGTTCTGTACGTCGAAAACAAGGCCATGCTTGCCTTGTGTCACGAGCAGATACTGGAGCACAGAACGAAGCACGTTGCTCTTCGCTACGTTCTTGCTCGAGAGCTGCAGCAGCGTGGTCAGCTTTGCCTTTCCTACGTGGCCTCTCGGGCCAACACTGCTGATGTCTTCACCAAGGCCCTCGTGTCTGGTGATCATCAGCGTTTTTGCATTGCTCTTGGGCTTCTGCCCACTCTGCCTCACCAGCTTGTCTCTTGATCTTGCACTTGTTGTACACTGATATATATATATTTTTTTATATATATATAGTTGTCAGAATGTAAGAATGAACTAGAATGAGGACAGTACAAGATTGTATAGTCCTAACCATAAAGTGTTGTACCCTTTAGGGTATGCCCCACTACAGCCTACAGAGCAAATACAGTTTGACACACCTCCATAGGCAAAGTGGGGGATAGCAAACACAACAGACGGTCACAAGACCAGTCAAGCAAGAGAACAAAGCAAAGCAAAGCTCTGGGTGGATCTCAAGATCACCCCGCATTCTGAGCACAAGCAAGCGGCCACAAGGCCAGTTCACATGCAGAGTTTATAATAGCAAAGTGCAGTACACTGATCACAACCTAGCAAGTGTAAGCATGCAGGTATACTCATATATATCAGTGTACAACAAGAGCAAGATCAAGCCCAAGAGCAGTGCAGAAACGCTGATGATCACTAGACCCAAGGGCCTTGGTGAAAACATCAGCAGTGTTGGCCCGAGTGGCCACGTAAGCAAGACGAAGCTGACCACGCTGCTGCAGCTCTCGCGTGAGGAAGTAACGGAGAGCAATGTGCTTCGTTCTGTGCTCCAGTCTCTGAACCTGACACAAGGCAATCATGGCCTTGTTGTCGACGTACAGAACTGGAGGAGAACGAGGCTGCTCACCCAAGTCGGTCAGCAGGTAGGTCAGCCACCGGAGCTCCCATGCAGCCATAGCCCCAGCGTAGATCTCAGCCTCACAGCTGGAACTAAGTACAGAGGAAGAGCAAGTGGACCTCCACGAGACAGAACCAGTGCGAAGGCTGAAACTGTACCCCTGTGTCGACCAGTGAGTCGTCTGATCGTCAGCCCAAGAAGCGTCTGAGTGACCGGTGAGAACAACTGGACCCCGTCTTCCAAGCACGAGACCCATGCCCGGTGTGCTGCATAAGTAACGCAATACCCTCTTCGCAGCATTCCAGTGCATCTTTCGATGTCTACCGGGAGCCACGTAGCGAGCCAGGAGGCTGAGAGGGTACACGAGGTCAGGTCGTGTGCACGTCATCAGGTACATGAGGCAACCCACAAGCTCTGGGTACGGACCACTCGGCTCTACGGACTCGTCCGAAGGTGGAGTTGAGAGCGAGTGGCCGGTAGACAGAGGAGTGGGCTGTGGCGAGGACCACGTGAAATCGAAGCGCTGAAGGACCTGCTGCACCATGTGTGACTGAGTGAGGGTGATGGTGCGGCGGGCTCTGTCCCGGGTAATCTGCAAGCCAAGGTAGCTCCGCAGCTCACCCAGGTCAGTGCAAGTGTGTCTCTCCTGCAGCTCCGCCTTCACCAAGGCCAGAGCCTCAGTGTCAGCAGTAGCAAAAACCAAGTCGTTAACGTACACAAGAACGTAGAACGGCGGCAGAGAAGTGTCTGTGCGCAGAAACAGCGAAGGGTCAGCAGTCGGAGAGCGAAGCCAAGAGCCGCATGTGTAGTCCTCAGAGTGTCGTGACACTCGCGAGGTGCCTGTCGGAGGCCGTAGACTGGTCGCCGAAGACTCCACTGGGTACCCTCAGGAAACGACGCAGTGAAGCCACGTGGACGGGGCAACCAGATAGCCTCGTGAAGGCTACCCTGCAAGAAGGCTGTCGAGAAGTCGAGGGAGTGCAGCTCGTAGTCACGCTGTGCTGCAACGTGCAGTAGCACCTTAAGAGTGGTCATCTTCGGGGTGGGGGAGAAGGTATGAAAGAAGTCGACCCCCTCACGCTGACTGAAGCCTCGAGCAACGTAACGCGCCTTGAAGGCAGGCGGAGAACCCGGCGGCCGCTTCACCCTGAAAATCCACATGCCATCGACTATGTTCGCACCAGGTGGGGGAACCTCGTCGACGTAGGTGCCTGTGGACTTCCAGGAAGCCATCTCTGCGTCCATGGCTATCTGCCACTGAGAGGAGTACGGACCCGTGATCGCCTCTGTGTAAGTGCGTGGGGCGGGGATGTCTGGTGCATCTGGGTCTCCCTCAGGGCAAAGTAGCGAGGACGCGAGATGCAGTGCAGCGGTCGCGAGGCACTCAAGCTCAAACTGCCTGTCCTCAAGAACGTCACAGCCAAGGGCAAGCTCACCCTCGACGGACGGAGGGCAGGAAGAGTCAAAGACAAGACTCGCAGCGTAGTCAAGGCGGCACAAAGCAGCAAAGTCAACAAGCTCAGCAACTAAGGCAGACGCAACAGCAAACTCATAGGAAGGGTCGGTCACAACTGTGGCAAGGAGACGAGTGACAGTCGGACTGGCAGCACGGACAAGGTATGACTCAGGGTCAGGAACGTGAGGAAGAGAAGACGCAAGAGGAGACGGCAGGACAACACGCTGTGGAACAGAGGAAGGACGAAGTGCCATACGGTGAGTGCCAGGCACAGCTGAAGCACGAGGACGGACAACACGATGACCGCGAACTGGTGTGGAAGCACGAGTCTCAGGCTCACGACGCTCAGGAGTGGAAGCACGAGTCTCGGGCTCACGACGCGCAGTCAGTGACGCAGTGACCTCACTGTGAGGAGCAGGAGCAGGCAGCGAGGAGCCAGGTAGTAGCTGTGGCTGAGACTGGTCAGTAGGTGGGAACACTAGCGGAGGAGTAGTACCAGGAACCGGGAACTCAGTAGCAGCAGGCGAGAGACTGAGAAGGCGACTAAGCGCAGACGGCTGCGGCTGAGTAGTCGCACCCCTAGAACCTCCCGCTCCAGTAGCAACAGCACCCCCTGATCCAGTGCCTCCAGCTCCAGTAGCAACAGCACCCCCAGAACCAGTGCCTCCAGCTCCAGTAGCAACAGCACTCCCAGAACCAGTGCCCCCAGCTCCACCACCGGGACTGCCCCAACGAACAGCCCACTCGCGAAGCTGCAGTGGCGAGAGCGACTCCTATCGACTAGCACCACTAACTCCAGTACCTCCAACAGCACCTCCAGTAGTACCTCCAATGGTACCTCCAGTGTCAGCACCTCCAGCACCTCCAGCAGTACCCGCACCTCCAGCACCTCCAGCAGCGCCTGTGCCTCCAGTACCAGGAACACCAGCACCAGCACCTCCAGGGCTAGCACCTCCAGAACATGAACCTCCAGCACCTCCAGCAGCACCTGTGCCTCCAGTACCAGGAACACCAGCACTAGCACCTCCAGGGCTAGCACCTCGAGAACCTGCAGCTCCAGCATGTCCAGCGCCACCACCAGGACTGCCCCAACGGACAGCCCACTCGCGAAGCCGCTCCGGCGAGAGAGACGCCTGGCGACGCGCACCAGAACTACCCGCAGCAGCACCCACAGTAGTAGCACCTCCAGTACCTCCATCTCTAGGAGAGCGAGCACGGCTAGCTCCACCACCAGGGCTGCCCCACTGAACAGCCCACTCGCGAAGCCGCTCCGGCGAGAGAGTCGCCCGCCAACGTGCACCAGTGCCACCAGTACGAGAAACCACAGTACCACCAGTAGCAGAACCTCCAGCTCCAGCAGCGCCAGCACCTCCAGCTCTAAGACGGCTAGCTCCACCACCAGGGCTGCCCCACTGGACAGCCCACTCGCACAGCCGCTCCGGCGAGAGAGCCTCCTGCCGACTCGTAGCAGGACCACCAGCACCAGTACCTCCAGGACCTCCTGTACCCAAAGGACACTCAACACCCCCAGAACCAGCACCCCCAGTGGTACCACCTCCTGCAGCACCAGAGTCCACAGCGACAGGCTGCAGCGGCGGTGAAGACGGTCGAGGAGGAAACCGAGGAGGGACAGCCAAGCGTGCAGAGCGGCGAGGGGTCACTGTGGCAGCAGGAGTCGGGTCACCCCCCTCAGCTGGGCCAGAGGTGTCTGAGGAGACCTCCAAAGGCTCAACCAAGGGGGGTGGGTCTACCTGAGACACACCTGAGGGAGCGGGACCGTGAGGAGGGAGGGGGGCTACCGGGGGGGGGGGGGTCATCCACCAGGGTGAGAGGTGGGGGTGAAGACGGTAGAAGCAGACGGACTCGTCAAAGGTGACGTCCTGGGAGGACAGCACACGGCGAGAGCCCGGGTGGTAAAACTGCCAGGGTGGAGCGTCGGTGGGAAAGCCAAGGTACACGCACCGAAGAGTGCGAGGAGAGAGCTTGCCTGCAGGCAAGTCGCGGACAAGAGAGAGGGAACCCCAGACCCGAAACGCCGACGCATCACCAACCTTGCCCGTCCACCGCAAAGTGGGGGAGGTCTCCGGGTGGGAGACACGGGGCCAGAGGTTGAGCTGCTCAGCGGCGTATCGAACCGCAAACGGCCACAGAAAATGGGGAGCAGCCGCATGGATCATGGAGGTGCGAGCAACCTCCATGACAAGACCAATGCGGCGCTCGGCAATCCCATTCTGCTGTGGAGAGGCCGGAAGCGTGTACGTCTGGCGGATGCCCTCAGCACCACAGAAGTCCTCAAGGAGGTGGGAGCAAAACTCACCACCTCGGTCAGAGTGCAGCCGCAGGACAGGGAGGTCCTCACGGAACCGAGCGCGAAGCTGGAGACGAACAGCGCGGATCCAGCGGATCAAGACACCGCGGACATCCGCCTTGCTCTGCAAGGGGAAGACCGTGGTGTAGCGCGTGTAGTCGTCGACTACCAGCAAAAAGTAGCGCTCGTCACCCTGTCCAGTGATGCGGGCGGGGCCCCACACGTCCATGTGGAGGGTCTGCAAAGGAGCAGTGGTAGGAGGAAACGAAGAGGAGTGAGGAGCGGCGCGCTGCCGCCCCTCGACGCAGGGAAGGCAAGGCGGTGCAAGCGACCTCGGGAGCAGGGGCAGGGACCTGGGGAGACCAGACACAAGGAGACGGGAGTGCATGCCACGCAGGCATGGCAAGGAGGGGTGGCCAATACGGTGGTGCCAGAGGAGAGTCTGGTGCGTGAGGAGACGACACGAACAAGACGAGGCGACCTCAACCGACGCAGCTACCTGACCTGACTCAGCTACCAGTGCAGACTCAGTGGTCAGTGTCTACAGGCCAGAACCAGGCCTCCGAGTGAACGGGGCGAGGTGCTCACCAGTGCGCGAGTCCGTACAGATCGCCACTAGCTCGCCTCCAGGCTGGGTGACAGTGACCCACTGGTCCTGGAGGACAGAGGTAGCCACCAAGTTCTTAGCGAACGAGGGGAGGTGGAGACCTGTGAGGAGGCCGGAAGGGGCCGCTGGACAAGGGAGAACAGTGGCGCCACGCGCGACTACTGGGCCCCCAGAGGGGTCGGCCAGTGTGACAGGGACAGGGACTGTGAGCGGTGTGACTGTGGTGCTGTCGCGGAAGAAGCAACGAGAAGCGCCTGGGTCGAGAGTAAAAGTGTGCAAAGCCTCCTCAGGCTCTGCACCTATGCTACCTGAATCAATAGCACCAAGACTAGCAGCCTCTACCCTAGCAACTCTAGGCACACACAGGTAACAGTCCTCCTCAACACTAGCAGAAGCAGCATACATCGCATACATGCCAGCATGGATCACAGCCCAGTCACAAGAAAAAACATCTATGTCCTGCTTCAGCAAAGTGAGCCAGTCAGGAGTCTTCATGTGCTCACCATGCTCCGCACGATACAGATCGTCAAGGCGAAAGAAGCAGCGAGACTCGGTGTGGTCAGTGCGAGAGCAGGTCGCTCCAGGCTGACCTGTGCAACGGACGTACCCGCAGCGAGGTGGGCCACCTGAGCTGCCACGGCGGATCGCCCACTCACGAAGCTGCTGTGGCGAGAGCTGCGCCTGGCGGCTCGGCTGCTGCTGCTCGCCACCCCCAGAGCCACCTCCACCCCCCGCTGCACCACGAGTGGCCGGACCTCCAGCCCCTCCTCCTCCAGCTCCGCCCCTAGTGCCACCCCCACCCCTGCCACCACCCCCACTGTTCCCTCCACCCCCGCCTCCTCCCTTGCCGCCTCCACCTCCTCCTCCCCCACCACCTCCACCGCCACTACCACTGCCCCCTCCACCCCCACCACCCCCACCACCCCCACCCTTGCCACCCTTGCCCTTGCCGCTGCGGCGCTTCCCACTAGGAGCAGAAGCAGCACCGACCTCCTCAGCACCGAAGAGGTCAACAGCAGCAGCAGAGGCAACAGAGGACACGAGCAGGGAGGGGGAGCACCCCTCAAAGACAGAGGGGTGGGGAGTGCCACGAGAGGCAGCGACAGCTAGGGCAGCAGACTCCGCCTCCAAGAGACGGGACTCGAACGTGTCGAGGGTGATCTTCGTGGGGTCTAGGGCGAGGAAGTGGCCGCGTACAGCACGAAGGGAGTCAGGGAGGCGGGTCGTGAGAAAGTAAAGGGTGAGATAAGTAGGTGGCTTGTTTTCAGCCCTAAAGGTGGGCTCGAGGGCGGCAGCGTAGCGGGTCTCAAGGGAGCGCAGGTGAGTCATGAGGTCGGCTACAGTGGAGAAATCCGACAGCTCGGGAAAGAGGAACGGCAGCGCTAGACGGCCTACAGTGGCAGACGACGGGGACGAGTAGCGTGTGACTACAGCGTCGTAAAGCACCTTGGCCGTCTTAAGCTGGCGAAAGTGAGAGCGCTGGTCTAGCGGAAGGTGGCTACGGACAGAAAGAGCGGCAGTAGCGTCACGAGACGCCCATATGGACTGGTCTACACGAATAGCTGTGGTAGCAAGGGCGGCTAGGGTCCCAGAGGTATGCTCAAAAAGTGAGACATCCTCCCTAGTCTGGCTCTGCAGGTACATGTGGAGATCCTCTAACCAGGATTCGAAGTCTACCAGGTGACCCTCTCCGTCAAAGGTGAGAACAGTAGGGGTCGCCATAGCAGCAGAACGGTAGTAGCAGCAACTGCAGTAGCAGTAGCAGCAGCAGTAAGGTAGTGCAGCTCTGTAGGGGCAGTGCAGTGCGGCTCGGGCAGGGCGACGCGGCTCGGGCAGGGCGGCGCGGCTCGGGCAGGGCGGCGCGGCGCGGTTTGGGCAGGGCGGCGCGGCTCAGTGCAGCAGCGCGTGCAGCAGCAGCAGCAGCAGCAGCTCAGGCGCAGCAGCAGCAGCAGCAACGCAGTGCGAGCGGCAGCAGCAGCTCAGGCGCAGAAGCGTAGCAGCAGCAGCGCGGTGGGCAGGAGCTGCGTAGCAGCAGCAGCGTATGCAGCAGCAGCAGCAGCGCGGGGCAGAGCACAGCGCAGCAGCGCGTGCGGCAGCAGTGGCTCAGGCGCAGCAGCGCGCGGGCAGTTCGCGGGCAGGGCGAGCAGCGCGCGGGCAGCAAATGCAGCGCGCGAGCGGCAGGGGCAGCGCGTGAGCAGCAGGCGCAGCAAGCAGGCAGGGCGCGCAGCGAGCTCGGGCAGCGCGCTTGCAGGCAGCGCGAGCAGGGCAGCGCGACGCGCTAAAGCAAGCAGCGCGTGCAGCAGGCAGCGCGCTAGGGCAGGGGAGAGCGCGTGGCAACAGTGCAGCGCGACTCTCTCGGGTAGGGCAGGACAGCGCAAGGGCGCTACGGGCAGGATCAAGCGGAAACGACGGTGGGCCCTAAAAAAAAAAAACGGTCCTAACCGGGACCTGCTCTGAAACCATGTCAGAATGTAAGAATGAACTAGAATGAGGACAGTACAGGATTGTATAGTCCTAACCCTAAAGTGTTGTACCCTTTAGGGTATGCCCCACTAAAGCCTACAGAGCAAATACAGTTTGACAATATTTATACCTGCATGTTTACTCTTGCTAGGTTGTGATAAGTGTAGTGCCTTGCTATTATAACTCTGCATGTGAACTGGCCTTGTGGCCGCTTGTTTGTGCTCAGAATGCGTAGTGATCTTGAGATCCACCCTGGGCTTTGCATTGCTTTGTTCTCTTGCCTGACTGGTCTTGTGACCGTTTGTTGTGTTGGCTATCCCTCCCTTTGCCTATGGGGGTGTGTCAAAACATATTTATATGTTGTTAGTTCTGCTAGGCTACAGTGAGGTGCTGAGTATAGAGTACAACCCCAGTTAGGGTTTCATACTTTTATCTCCTTGTTCCTAGTCCAATCTCATTCCTGCACAGTTAACTCTCGACAAGCCATGTACTATGAGGGTGTATATTTCTCTTAGGGCTAATCTAGATCAAGAAAGGCAACCGTCCGGTTCGGTAACTGCACGCGGCAAGGTAACTGTTTGAATGCCTTTCCCGCGCTTGCACTTCATTTTTTTCTGCTTGCAATTGTCTTCGATAACTGTTTATGTCGCTCGAGACTTGCTGCAGTCATCTTTGCGTTGAGACTTGACTACTTTAGGAATGTTCAACAACAATTCCATATCGTAACATACTGAGCCAAAAGTGTGCCTCAAAACAAAACCATGACATTTTAGGGAAAACGTAACCCCATATTAAACCGGACCGAAGGTGTGACCTTTAAAATTCACTCGGATTGTCAGTGTATCGGGTGATTTATACTGATAAAATAAGCCCTTTGCACTGTATGAGAGAGATTATATGAATGAGAGTGAGATTTTTCGAGTTTGTAGTGAGTGTTACTGCTAAGGAGGCAGCTATTAGTGAGCACTACATTACCCCTTCTCAGTTCTTTTCAGCTGGATGGATGCACACCCCGCTGCCATGCACGAGTTCAGTTGAGGAGGAGGTGTTGCTGTGCTGAGGGGTGCAATGCGAAGAGACCAGATTTGGTTTGACCCGATCGACGAATTGCAGCCACGAAATACATCACGAAACTGTTTAGAGGCAAATCCTGCCCTACTGGGCGCAGACTGTTTCGTCTGAGTGGGCTTGCGGAGGCTCCAGCTTGAAAGGTTGTTACAGTAGTTTACATCACGGCGGTACAGTTGCCGAGCTTCACGTTCTCGCAGAGGAGATGCATGGCGGCGGGATCGATTTGACGTGGTAGTTGTGGTGTGGAAGCAAGCAAGCAAGCCAACGCAATGGGGTGTGGTGTGTAGACCCTTTCCTTTCTTGTGCGAATGCATTTTGGCAGAAATCTTTGAGCGTGGGAACTCGGACATGGCTCAATGACTTAACAATTTGGAGTGAACAGATAATCGTGTGGTCTCTGAGTCTGACTTTCATGGAACCAGTGACCGTCTCCCTCGCGTTGAGTACCCTTCCAGAAAGGCAAGGGAGTCTCATTTCAACCCATACAGTAATTTGAAGTCCGGGTCTCGGCGAAGACCACACCACTGGTAACGACGTATCTATGGAGATCTGATGTAAATATGCTGCTCACTAGAACTGTATCGTGCCATCGACCACAAGGCGTCCACCCCACAAATAATGTCATTCGAGCCACTCAACTCCCTCCGCCACTCTTCAGCCTCATCCAGGCCCATGGCGCGCCAAACGGGTTCACCAGTGCTAGGCGAGGGGACGAATGTGCTCAGAAAGGGCCGGGGTAGCGCGGAATGCGCTGTACCGTCAGTCACAGTACAGCTTGACCCGGCGCAGATCACAGAGCAGGTGCGAGTAGTGTATGGGGACGCCCTACTAGATCGAGGCCGGTACTTCGCTCTTGCGTTCATTCCGTTTGCTCGCTGATACAGTACAGTAATTAAGAGCGAGTGGTGTACAGAGAAAGATGATGTCAGGAATAACGCTCACACGGAAGACACAAGCCCTGCGAAGTCGCTCATTGGCCCACCGTCGCATCCCCGCATTCGTGGCTGCTCCCAAATTGATCCAGGAAGGCGGCTCGAACCGACAGGCTCGTTGTGCGATCTAAAAGATCCGCCGCGTAGCAGGACCACGGCGAGGTTAAGTGAGGCGCTACAGTGCGCCAGGCTGTGATTATCCGACGTTGACTTCCGCTCTTATCATAGAGGGATGATCCCATCCCCTCACGCTGAGACTGACGCCGGGTGTCACGGCGGTGCCGATGGCGATAAAGCTGCGGGCTTCAACCCAACCTTCAGTTTACATCCGTTCTACCCTCCTTCAAGCGTTCAAGTGTCACTTGAGTTTCTTTCCACCCTACGTCAACAGCCACCTCCCTCCGCACTCGGTGCTAACAGCTGGTTGACAAGCGCGTTTATAAAATGACGACGAGCGAGCTCATCCGACCAAACCTCGACGTCTCCTCCCGGCAGTCGCGGGCTGTGCTCGCCACGTGTCAGACAGACCAGGTTCCTCTCTCGCGACGCGAGCGCGGTACTCACGCGGATCTCGATCTGCTCGCGCTGGAAGGCCGGCTCTCGCTGCTCGACGCGCAGCGCGAACTCAACGCGATCCGCTGCGAACAGTTTGTTACCATGTTACAGTCGTTCGTGAGCGAGGGGGAGAGCGGCGGCGACGAGCTGCGAGATGACTGGGAGTCGGGTAGAGGAAGGAGAACGGCGTCTCGATACAGTCACAGTCACGAAGCGGCAGCGGGGCGGGGCGAGATCCCGCGCGCGCATTCAGAGCCGCTCGAAATGGGCGCCCAGAGAGTGCCGCGCAGCACCCGCCGCAGCAGCAGCAATAGCGGTCGCAGCGCCAGGAGGCAAGCGATGGCCGCTAACCGCCTGACGCGGTGGGCGTCGTGCGAGCAGCGCTGGAATGGCGGCGACGACGAGTGGTGAAGCTGCCTGCGCTGCCCGTGTTATATCGCAGCGATGTTCCGGTCGTGTCTCCCAGCGCGACGCCGCAGTGTGCGCAGCTGTACATACCTTGTTACTCCCGCCGTGCTCGGCGTTTTTCCAGCATCTATGTTATGCTGAGGATGGCTGAACCTGAATATCAAATATATTATTTGATTCTTTGAAACGTCTTATTCTTCATTGCGCCGCCGCCGTCCGAGCAGCTGTACATACCCGCTCCGCCCGCCGTGCGTGCCGACTACATCCATCCAGGCGCAGCGCTGATGTGTGTTCTCCTAATGCCGCCATGCACAAACAATACTCCGGAAGAGCTTTCTAAATTCTCAAACGGGTCATAAAACCCAGATGACCACCACTCTGGATTTGTGTAATCTCTGTACGATTTATTTATTTATTGAAACGTTTCACACGTTCATTCCTCATTCTGGGGAAAATCTCTGAACACTGGTTCAAGAGTCTGCGATCCGAAGATGCGTCACTCATTTCCTCCTTCACAATGGGTTAAATCCATGACTGATTTCAGGCTCTGGTTTCCTGGCTAGAACCATGCCACGCCACGCATTCGTGCAGACTTGCGGAGACTATGTCTCGAACTAGCTCAGATCCAACATCCTTCCTTCTTGCAGCACTCATCTTCACGTTCTGAAACTTTGGAGACTCTCCAGTATGCCATCTGTTGTGAAATAACTGCTCAACACGCACTGTGTTATGCACCACATTCATTGCTCAGAGCGGTGATGCAGCAGAACATTCAAATGTTACCTCCCTTTCTCAACCTAATCCTCAGCTGAGCTCCCCACCCCACTGAAGAAGCTTACCACATTGAGCTTTATCCCACAGGCTACAGCCACCCCCATACCCCCCCCCCTCCACCACCCTGCCGTGTATCGGCAGCGAACGCCCACCAAGCTCGGCAACTCGTTTGAGCGGAATGCCTTCGAGCCAGCTCACGAGGGCACAGGGACACAGGCAGGCAGCGTCAAGGGGGAGCAGTGAGCAAGCGCACGTGCGCCTCCCTGACAGCGCTCTGAACCTGTGGTGGCAGGCGGTGCAGGCAGGCAGTGCGGCGCATGGCGGGGTACCATGGCGCCAGGCTGCTCACCGCCTCCCCCACCATCTCCCAATGCCCCGCCGCCCATGCCGCCCGCACCACCGCCTCCGCTGCCGCCCACGGTGCCACTGGGCCCTCCCGGGCCCGATCCGTGCCAGAGTTGGCGGCGCTGCCCGTGCTGCTCCTGCTGCTGCTATCACTGCAGTCAACAGCACTCTCACACGGCCCGCCGCTGACTGGGACATGCCAGGTGGCACGCAGGCGTGCTGCCACGTAGCACAGGGCGCTGTGATGCAAGGCGGGCAGCATCCATTGGTGAGCCAACGATGCAAGTTGCACTGCAGAGAGCAAGCGCGTAGTGAGTGTGAGCGGGGGCAGGCGCACAGAGGAGAGCGGTGCAGGGGCGCTGTGATGCCGGCTTGGGCTCGCAGCAGCAGCAGCGGGGGCAGACGGGTGGTTGAGGTTGGTGGGTGCGAGGGCGGCACGGGGAGGGAGGGGGAGGGGGAGGAAGGAGACGCGGGCGGAGTAGAGGAAGCGCAGGAGAGCGATGAGCGCTGGTAAAGGCAGCGGTGGCAGATGCACCTCGTGCTGCGAGCTGCACGGCAGGCACAGCGCATGCAGAGAGAGGGGGGAAGGGGAGAACAAGCAACGCAAATCAAATGAGTCAACAGCAAATTGGTATATGACGCTCTGAGAGGACAGACGGACTCGTGCACAGAGAGCATCACTCCAACCCGCTCAGCCTTCCCATTGTTCACCCCCCTCACTCCCTTCAATCGCCTCCCCTCATTCCCCCCTCTCTCCCCTTTCATTTACCCCACTCCCCCCCATCTCCCCCCCCCCAACCCTCCTACTTCCCAACCCCCGACTCGCCCCCTCCCCCCCACCTCTCGCGCATGCCGCAGTGCAGCAGCGCGTGCAGGTACTGGCTGCGCGCCCCCAGCACACAGCGGTGCGCCGCCACCCGCACACACCGCCACACACCCCCCTGCCCGCCCCCCCACTCCCCACTGCCCTCCCCGCCAGGCCCCCCGCACGCCTCATGCTGCGCCTCTTCCCCGCAGCTGCTGGGGCTTGCAGGTGGTTGGTGCGCGGGGGAGAGGGGAGCATGGCGGGCGCACGGCACGCAGAGCACAATGTCGCTGTGGGGATAGGGGCATGTGTGGGGATAGGGGCATGTGTGGGGGCAGGCACAGAGGGAGGCAGGGGAGAGACGAGGTGGTGAGATGAGATGGTGAGGCACGGCGCAGAGACTAATGAAGCGATGACGAATGATTCAGGTTGGGAGGGTTGATGGACAGAGGAAAGGGACAATGACTAACAGTACGAACTGCCATGCCCCATGTTGCCATGCCCCATGCTGCCTGCCATGCCACATGCTCATGCCCCATACTGCCATGCCCCATGCTGCCATGCCCTATGCTGCCATGCCCCACACTGCCATGCCCCATGCTGCCATGCCCCATGCTGCCATGCCCCACACTGCCATGCCCCATGCTGCCATGCCCCATGCTGCCATGCCCCATGCTGCCATGCCCCACACTGCCATGCCCCATGAATGCCATGCCTCACCTCCAAGGCAGCCCAGCAGGACCAAGTGCTGGCGTCAGATCACACCCCAACGCATCATCCCTGCCCCAGATCGGCCAATCACAGCGAAGGAGCGCAACCAACCCCTCCAACTGGCATTTCTTAGCCAGCTGCAGCAGATCCTTGGACAGCGAATGGGAGAGCGACACCTGTCCCGTGTAAATATACTCCAGGAGCTGACTGAACGTCTCTGCACTCACGCCCCTCCCAAGCCGCACCTCCCTCACCACCCCCTCCCCTCCCTCTGCCCGCTCTCCTCCCGTTGCTGCCATCCCTTGCCCATTCACCCCCTCATCCTTTCCTTGAATAGAGGGGGTGCTATGAGGGTGCCCAGTGGTGGAGGCTTGGGCAGGGGCAGAGGGCGCGGTCAGGGGCGAGAGGAGGGCGGGGCAGCGGGCAGCGATGATTGCTGCATGTGCCGCCACTCGCAGTGGGGAGGCGGCAGCGGTGGAGGTGGGTGCAGAGGGGTGCGTGAGGACGAACGCCACTTGCGCCTTGGGGCTTGCAGGGGAGGTCGAGAGCGGGGTGAAGTGACTGTGTGATGCATGAATGGGAGAGGAGGCGGACGAGGAGGAAGGGGAGAGGCAGGTGAGAGCAGAGCGGATGTCACGGGCGACAGCAGAGGACACTCCCAGGGGGGGTGGCTCACTGTGTGTGGCGGGCGCATGGTGAGACGGAGGGAGATGAGAGGGCTGCTGCTCAGAGGGTTGTTTGGCAGCAGCAGGCAGTGCAGCGGAGGGTGGGGGTAGGCGGGGCAGGGAGCGGCAGAGCGAGAGGCATCGGGCAGCGAGGCAGCGCAGACCAGCGGGCGATGCGGGATGGAGGAGACGAGTGAGGGCAGGGACGAGGTTCTCAGGGAGGAGCTCGCAGAGGGGGGTGAGTGCCAGTGGCTCTAATGGCACTGCCGTGGGGTGCGATGGTAACGGCTGTGCGCGGTGCAGGAGGGCGAGTAGGGCTGTGAGGCCAGAGAACAGGATGACGTCAGCACCTTGCCATGCTGTGACGTCAGCACTGTATGGCGCATGTGGTATGTCCGGCCTCTCATGAGCCAGCAGCATGGTGTCAGCACCCATCTCCCCATTGGCGTCGCTGCCTCCCCCGCCCCCCATTACTCCCACCATCTCGTCCTCCCCTCCCTCCAGCTCCCCATCCCCCCACCACGCCTCATTCCCCTCATCCCATCCCCACTCATCCTCCCCATAACCTTCCTCTCGGGCTCCACCAGCCCACCCCTCGCCTTCCCCCCACCTCCTTCCGCCCTCGCCCTTCCTCCCATCATCAACCAACCCCCCCACCTCCCCACTGTCCCCCTCCCCCTGCCCCTCCCCCTCCCCTGCGCCCCCCTTGGTCCACAGGGCCACGCGGGCCGCCACCACCAGTCCCACGGCCCGCACGCCCCCCTGCGCCAGCACTGCCTCCCCACCCCGCCCATCACACGCCAGCGCTGCCATCACCAGCAGCTTCGTGGAAGCTTCCACCTCCTGGCGCGGCGTTTCAGCGGTGAGCAGCGGTGCAGAGGAGTGAAGAGGGGCCGGGCGCGAGCAGAGGCGGCAAGCGAGGGCAGCCTGGCGCACCGCTGCTGCTGCCAGCCCGCTCAGGCTGGCCTCGCGACCGCCTTCCCATTCCCTGTCCTCTGCCCTGCACCCGCCACTGCTGCTGCTGCTTCCGCTTCTGCTACTGCTGGTGCTGCCACTACCCTCCTGCCCTGCAGTGCTGCTGTCACTCTGGCGGGCACTGGGTGCTGCACTGCTTCCTGCACGCTCACCGCCCTCTCTCCCGCCCTCCCCCGTGGGCCGTGCCTCACACGAGGCGGCTGTGAGTGCTTGAGAGAGGGCGGCGCGGGAAAGAGAGGCAAGGGCGGGGCAGGGCGAGGAGAGCAGCGCGAGCAGCGCGGTGAGCAGGGCGTGGGCCGTGGGCGGGTGGAGAGGGGTGGTGGGTGCAGGCGAGGGTGCGGAGGGGACAGCAAGGAGGCGAGGTGTGGTGTGAGAGGAGGGAGCAAGCAGTGCGACCAGGTGAGCGCTGCAGAAACGGTGGGTAGGGGGGAGGGGAAGAGAGGGGTAATTGAAAATTAAGGCTAGTAGCACGCTGTGGGGAATACGGATGAGAGGGATGGACACGACAGTGCTATGCAAAGTGACGGAAAGTCCACAGCTGGAGTCATGGGGGGGGGTTAAAGAGGTTGCAGAGGGGGACAGTAGCAGAGGTGGCGAAGGTGCGGAGGCACCATCCCAGATTGGCCTCACGAGCACAGGCAGCAGAGGCTGTGGGCCCACCCACAACCTCACTACACCCAGCAGCTCCTCACATCTGTTTCATCTCCCTCACTCTTTGGTATTTACCCCTCGTCGCTCACCATGCCAATGCTGCTACCGCCTTCATGCCTGCATGTTCATCCGCATCCCCCCCGCTCCTTCCACCTCCTTCCCCTTTTCCGCCCCCACCACCCACCCCTCCCCTGCTCTCCCCGCTCTCGCCTGCCTTCCCACATGCCCTGCCTCCTGCCTCCTTCGCCCTCACTAGAGTCACACCCCCTTCTGAGTCACACACTGCCACGTGGCAGAATGCTGCCATCCACCTCACTGCCTCCCACGCTGCTGCCATGACGACCTGCGACCCTCCCACCTGCTCCTCCCCCCCACCCGCCCTGCCGTCACCCCCCCGAATACCCATCTGCTCTTCACAGCTGCCCTCTGCACGTCCTGAATGTTCATTCAACCCGCCGCCCAGCAGTGCACGCGTCAGCACAGATGCATACAAGCCTGCCGCCCACAGCACGGCCGGGTCATGATGGCCACCCGGCCAGCGCAGGAGGCTCGCTGCGGTCTGCCAAGCAGATGCTGCCACGTGGCTGGCTACTGAGTCATCACGTGCTGAGCTGGCGGGCGAAGAGGAGGATGAGATGAGGCGGAGGGAGGGCGGGTGGGGGCAGTGGCAGCGGGTCAGGGGGAGGGGTGTGTGGGCTGCTTGCAGGGCGAAGGTGAGGAGGGGGGTGAGGGGCGATGCTGCAGTGGTGGTGGCGGGCGAAGTGCAACGTGTGGCAGCAGCGAACGATGGGCGGCTCTGCACACGTGTGATGGGGTATGAAGAGGAATTAGGGGGAAAGGGTGAGGGACAGAGAGACGGTAAGGGTTGCCTTGTTATCTTACCCCATTTACTTCTATGACTGTATCTCTCATAGAACACGAAGGACCGTCTGAGAGAAAAGGGGTGGAGCGAGAGCAGCATGCATCCAGGGGACAAATGCTCGATGACCGAGGGACGTGCATGGCAAGGGACGTGCATGCAAGGGACGTGCATGGCAAGGGACGTGCATGGCAAGGGACGTGCATGGCAAGGGACGTGCATGGCAAGGGACGTGCATGGCAAGGGACGTGCATGGCAAGGGACGTGCATGGCAAGGGACGTGCATGGCAAGGGACGTGCATGCAAGGGACGTGCATGGCAAGGGACGTGCATGGCAAGGAAGGATCGTACAGCGAGCGCTTGCAGAAGCGAGAGGGCGGCTCGACGGCAGGCGGGACAGGTGATGATGCAAGAGGAGGAGGAGGAGTGTGAGGAGGGCGCGGGTGAGAGGTGGCGGGTGAGAGAAGGGAGGAGGCGGAAGGGCGGGTGCAGCAGCAGGTGGCACATGGAGGGGTCCTGCGCTGCGAGGAAAGGGGGGTGGGTTGGTGCAGAAAGATTATGAGTTGAGTGGAGATTATGGTGGTACTCAGACAAGTAAGAGACTTGCTGAATCATGCCCAGATGCACATGGGGTGCACCCACGTCAATCCATTTTACCTAGAAACAAATACAGAAAGCATAAGAATGAGAAGCAGTCACATGGCCCACTCACCCATGGCACTGAGAAGGCTCAACACTGCTTCTGAAACAGCAGCAGCAGAACCATCAATGTGCGCCCCATGCGGCAGCGCCATGCCCACCAGCTGCGCCATGCGCCCCCTGCCACCTGACAGGTGTGCGGGCAGGCGGAGCACCTCCCTCTTCACCTCCCGGCCACCCGCCGGGCAGCGCTGCAGCAGCAGCAGCAGCACGTGCAGCACCGCTGCCACCGCTGCTGCCTGCCTCTTTTTCCACGCAGCCATGGGCTCATCGTCGCTGCTCTTCTTCTTCTCACGCCCGCTGCTGCTGCTGTCGCTCAGCCTGCTGCTATCTGTGGGTGTGCTACTACTGCACGTGCTGCTATGCGCTTGTGAACCTCCATCCGTTCCTACCACTCCTCCACACGCATCCCCACCGCTTGAAGCAGTGGCGGTGTGAGCATGCAACCCTGCCCCGCCCATGCCCCCTTCCCTTCCCTCCGGCCCCACCACTGCTTCCCCTCCCACGCCCCTCCCATCCCCCGTGCCTGCTGCCCCCCACAGCCACTCTGCTGCCCGCGCCACCACTCCTCCCCTCCTCCCCTCTCCACCACCCCTGGCCTTGCCGCCCTTCGTACCCTCCCCACCATTGGTGCTCGGGGCAGCAGAGGAGGGCGAGAGATGGAGGCGCCACAGTGAGGCGAGCAGGGGGGGTGTGAGGGTGGCGAGCGGCAGGGCGAGGGGCGAGGAGGACGGGGGGGAAGGGGGGAGCATGGTGGGGGGGGGTGCGAGGAGGGAGGACGGGAGGGTGGGAATGGGGGCGTGGCGGAGTGGGCGGGAGGGGGGTTGTGGAGGCAGGGCGAGGAGCGAGGCAGTGAGGGCAGTGCATGCGTCCAGCACCACGTGGTCGTCTGCTGTCACGGGGCACACGGGGCAGGGGGCACACGGGGCACACGGGGCACACGGGGCACACGGGGCACACGGGGCACACGGGGCACACGGTGCAGGGGGCACACGGGGCACACGGTGCAGGGGGCACACGGGGCACACGGGGCACACGGGGCACACGGTGCAGGGGGCACACGGGGCACACGGGGCACACGGGGCACACGGTGCAGGGGGCACACGGGGCACACGGGGCACACGGGGCACACAGGGCACACAGGGCACGCGGGGCACACAGGGCACGCGGGGCACACAGGGCACGCGGGGCACACAGGGCACACGGGGCACACAGGGCAGGGTAGTGCTGGTGAGCAGGGGAGGAGACGGTGCAGGGCATGCTGAATTGAGTTGAGTAAGGTGAGCAGAGGGCGTGGAAGGCGGGCAACACATGGGGTGGGTAAGGGAACAGGGAAATCGGGATGGGAACACGGCGAGAGGGGTCCAGGGGCCTGTGGTGCGTGGCACACAGCGGTGGTGGCAAGGGGTAGCACGCAGAGCAGAGTGGAGAGGCAACGCAAGAGAGGCAGCACAGGACGTGCATTTCTGTGCGCAGAGTGGAGCACACCGCGACTCCGCAGCATAACGCACCCATGTATACAGCACAGCAGCACAGCAGCATGGGGCAACCACCACCTCGCCATATAGCTCGGCTTTAAATCTCTAACCCACGTCGCAGCTCCCACATCCCCCACCTCCCCCACTGCCCATGACTCACCCGCCCCACCCGCCCCAACCGTCCCACCCCACTAACCTGGCGCATCATCGTAGCCTGAGAGCGCGAGCAGCATGGCGCCCGTGACACTCTCCCGCCACCAGAGCCCCCCCGCACTGGCCCCACGTCCCCCATGCCTCCCACACCGCTCATGACACCCCCGCCCCCTCCCCCCCATCCGCCCCACCCGCCTCACCTGACGCATCAACATATGCTGAGAGCGCGAGCAGCATGGCGCCCGTGACACTCTCCCGCCACCACCGCCCCCCTGCAGTGGCCATGCGCGCACACACTCGCACCGCTGCCTGCCGCACCGACTGCAGCGCTGGGGGGGCGTGGAATGCGAGCAGGTGGAGCAGCGCTGCCCCGCACGCCTCGTAGAGCGCCTGTGGGGGCAGGGGGGGGAGCGGAGGGGGAGGAAGCGGGGAACGAGAAGAGCGGGGGGAAGAGAGGAGCATGAGAGGAGATGTATGGAAGGGGGCAGTGAGGCATAATGAAATGTGCACGTAGAGAAGCCATGCACATCGCCCCCTGCACTCGCTGCCGCCCCTCACCTTCACTGTTCGCCTGCATGCCACGTCACTCCAGAGAGGCATCTCATTGGCCGCCACGAAGTCGAGCAATCGCTGCACGCCACGTAGCAGCTGATTGTGCAGCGCAGGGTCTTGCGACGCCCACTGCCACTGCCACGTGTCCTGCCATGAGGCTGCTCCCTGCCACGTGGTAGCAGAAGCACAGCTGCCATTGGTGGCAGGACGTGCAGTCGTGGTGGTTGGAGGAAAAGGTCCTGCTGGCATGCACACATGCACACGTGAATAATGCCATGCCACCATGACATCCCATGCACCATGCCCCATGCCCCATGCCCCATGCCCCATGCCCCATGCCCCATGCCCCATGCCTCATGCCCCATGCCTCATGCACAATCCACCATGCCATGCACCATGCCCCGTGAAGGCACCATGCCCCATGCATGCACCATGCCACCAAGCCATGCCATGAATTCAGACGCAACATGTAATGAGTGTGATGCGGCACAAGGTGGTTCAGCAACAGAAGAGAGCGGGAGAGGGGGAGAAGTGGGGCGAGAGGGGGGGGAAGAGAGGCAGCTCCCAGCGTCAAGCGGCACCGCCACACACCACGTCTCCCGCTCCCCACGCCCCGCCCAGCTCCCTTTCCCCATCCTTGCCTCTCTCGCTACTCGCTACAGCCGGGGAGAGGCGTTGCGAGGCGAGGGTGAAGTGGAAGGGGAAGAGGAAGCGGGGAGGAGCGGCACCTTTCCAGGCGACGGCGAGGGCGGCGGCAAGCGGCTTCTGCGCCTCGTCCAGCGACCGCTGCAGCTGTTGCCGCCGCGCCTCCCGCTCGCGCGCGCTCTCGCGGCCTGGCTTCGCGCCGCCGCCTTCGCCGCGCTGCGATCTGCCCGGCGGCGCTAGGCGCACTCGATCGCGGCGCGCCGCATCCATGGCGGTCGCAAGTACTGCGGCGTCGCTTGTGCCTAACTTGTGGCTCGCCTGTGACTCGTTTGTGGCATTGCTTGGTTCCTTTCAACAAATGATTTGCAGTATTTGTAACCTAGGTATGATCCCGGAGAAAATATAAATGAAACATTCGCAGACAGCTCAAGGCGTGCAATTCAGAGTATGGTATCTGCTGTCGTTCAATGCTCACGCTATATCAGACATATCATATGCATGCGATAATACACAGTCTGTACAGCACAATCGGCTTTGTCATAACGGGCCTCCCTGTTCGACTTCCATTCCATTCCGTTCCATCGGCATTGATTTCCCTGCCTTCAGCGCCCCTCTGGCCCACATTCCCGCAGCTCTCCTCTCCGTTGCCACCACAGTGCCAGCCATCCGCTACACCTGTTCCGTACCTCGCTCTCTGCTCCCGCGCTCTCTCTCTCTCTGCGGCGTCACTGCCTCCGCTCACTGCGGTCGATTCGACATCCGTGTCTCCCGCGTCCTCCGCATCTCCCTCCCTCCATCCATCGCGCCCGTCCTCTCGACCGTCGTTCCTTCGCGTCTCGACTCCGCGCAGCGGCAGCCACCGCCGAGCTCGCGCGCCATCACCGGCGCGCCATGAGCGGCGGCGTCGCGGGCGCGCGCAGCCCGCTGCCAGCGGCCTCGTGGAAGCCGCAACTCCTAAGCGCGAGCGCCGCTCGTGCGGGTGGACGGCTGGGGTGGCGGCAGTGGTGCGCCCGCGAGTCGCTGCGTCCGCAGCTGAGCGACGCGGACGACTCCAGACGACGTCATTGCGACTCGCCGCGGCGACTGCGACAATCGCACGGCCGGCGACGATCGCATGCACGGTGTGAGGTAGTCGCACGCTGGGCCTCCAGCTGCCCCGTCGCTCTCGCTCGCGTTCCACTGCTGTCTCGGGCCTCGCACTCCTGCTTCCCCGTGCGCCTGCTTTTCCGCGCACATGCTCCCCCGAGCGCGCATGCTTCCCCGTCTGAAGCGGCAGCACCTACGGCCATGGCCCTCCTCGAGCTCCTGCCCCTCTCACTCGTCGCCGCCGCATTTCCTCCCCCTTCCTGCAATGCCCCTCTCATTCCCTTCCTCCCTCTCCACCTCCATCCTGTTGAAGACTAGTTTAGTTTAGACTAAAAGGCTGTGCAAGTACAAGACATCCCACACACCCCCCGCTCCCATTCCCCTCCCCCTCCATCCCCCTCCCCTGCGGCCGCCCCAGGCGGCGGCGCCCGCGAAGATCGAGATCCGGGGGTTGTCGCGGAGGGCGGCGAGCACGGGCGCGCTGATCCTGGACGGGGTGGCTCTGCGCGTGGCGCCGGGGGAGCTGTTCGGGCTGATAGGACCGTCGGGCAGCGGCAAGTCCACGCTGCTGCGCGCCATCAACCGCCTGTGGGAGCCGGCACGTGGCACCGTGTGGGTGGACGGCTGTGACGTCACCACCATGGACGTGCAGCAGCTGCGGCGCCGCGTGGGCATGGTGTTCCAGAGCCCGCACCTCTTCCCTGGTAGCCCCTCCCCACCCCAACTCCCAACTCCCCTTCCGCCCCTCCTTCGTCACCCAACTCCACTTCTGCCCCCCTCCCCACCCCTCCGAGCCTTTCCTCTGATGCCGCCCCTCTCGCCTTCCCGTCCTCTCCTCTCCACCTCATTGTAATTCTCGTCAAGTCAACGCCCCTCTCTGCATGTGCCCTCGCCCTCACTGCTCGCCTCGCAGCCACATTGCACTCTTTCCCTCCCCACCGCACCCCATCGTCTCTGGGACTATACATGCATGATGCATCCATTCACCTCCTCCCCAGCACCCCCCTGCCCTAACCCCTCGCCTGCATGTGTGTTGTGCCCCTCATCTCCACCTTGCCTTTCCACACCTGCCTCTGTGTCATTCCTCTTCCCACCTCGTCACCACTGTCACTCGCTCACCTAGACTTGCACACAACCAAGCCTCTCACCTTCTCCCCATCCCCCCATCGCGCCCAATATCCCACCCCCCCTGCCCCTCTCCCCCCAACCCCTCCCTCACCTCCCCCAGGCACGGTGGCGGACAACGTGAGGTACGGGCCGGGGCTGCAGGGCGTGGCGGTGGGGGTGGAGGAGCAGCAGAGCCTGCTGCTGCGCGCCGGGCTCGACCCGTCCGCCGACTTCCTACAGCGTGCCGCCCACGAGCTGTCGGGCGGCGAGGCGCAGCGCGTGTCCATCGCACGCGCCCTCGCCAACTCGCCCCAGGTGCTGCTCTGCTGGATTGTTACCCACCAGCTCGCTGGACCCCTTGCTGTTGCAGGTGTTGCAGGCGTTGTTGTGAGAATTCTCAGAAACACCTCCATCGTGCGCCCCGCCCCCTCGCCTACTCCCCGCAGGTGCTGCTGCTGGACGAGCCCACAAGCTCGCTGGACCCCACGGCCACGCGCAAGGTGGAGGAGACGATAGAGCGGCTGCGGCGAGAGGAGGGGCTGACGGTGGTGCTGGTGTCGCACAGCATGCCGCAGATCGAGCGCGTGGCGGACGTCACCGCTCTGCTCAGCCAGGGCCGCGTGGTGGAGGTTGGGCCGCCAGGAGAGCTGAGGGAGAGTGATAATCCGGACGTTGCTAGCTTCTTCACTGGGGAGCTCAGCTGACCTGCCGTGTGTGTGGTGCGGTGCCGTGGATGCTGTGTGTACAGGGGAAGGGTTGATGCCGTAATCTGTGTTCAGTTTGTATGCAACGCAAAGCTGCATACCATGGCATGCAATGCGAGATCAGGGGTGGTAGTGGAGCACACAGCCTGAAAGCAGCAATGCCTTTTTTCCACAGCACAGGAGGAGGGGGATGGCGCCATCGATGGTGTTCAGATGCTCAGACATACAATGATTGTATTATTGTACACCAACTGAGTGTGCTTGTTTCTCCCAACTCTAGGTTTGCGGAGAATTGAGCAAAAGAAAGTCGTTTCAAAGAAAACAATATTTAATACCAGTACTCGATATACAGGCTACAGCCAATCTCAGAATTCTCAACATCCATGCTGGAAAAACGCCTGTCAAAAAACGCCTAGCGCGGCGGACGGAGCGAGTTATGTACAGATGCGCGCACTGCGGCGTCGCGAGGGGAGACACGAGCGGAAGGCACGGGCAGCGCAGGCGGCTTCACCACTCGTCGTCGCCGCCATTCCAGCGCTGCTCGCACGACGCCCACCGCGTCAGGCGGTTAGCGGCCAGCGCTTGCCTTCTGGCGCTGCGACCGCTCAGGCTGCTGCTGCGGCGGTGGCTGCGCGGCACTCTCTGCGCGCCGTTCTCCGCCGGCGCTGAATGCGCGCGAGGGATCTCGCCCTGCCCCGCTGCCGCTGCTTGGCTGTGACTGTATCGAGACGCCATTCTCCTTTCACTGCCCGACTCCCAGTCATTTCGCAAGTCGTCGGCGCCGCGCCCTCCCTCGCTAAGGAACGACTGTAACATGGTAACAAACTGTTCGCAGCGGATCGCGTTGAGTTCGCGCTGCGCGTCAAGCAGCGAGAGGCGGCCTTCCAGCGCGAGCAGATCGAGATCCGCGCGGCTGTCGTGCACGCGGCGCGAGAAAGGAACCTGGTCCGTGTGACACGTGGCGAGCACAGCCTGTGATTGCTGGGAAGGGACGTCAAGGCTTGGTCGGATGAGCTCGCTCGTCGCCATTGTTTAGCGCGTTTCAACCAGCTGTACGCACCGAGTGCGGACGTAGGTGGCTGTTAGCGTAGGGTGGAAAGATAGTCGAGTGACACTTGAACACTTGAAGGAGGGTAGAACGGAGGTGGACTGAAGACTGGGTTGAAGCCCCCAGCTTTATCGCCATCGGCACCGCCGTGGGGCCTGGCGTCTCAGTCTCACTCGCTCTCAGCGCGATGGGATGGGATAAAGCGGAAGTCAACGTCGGATGAGCATCGAAGGTACAGTAGTACAGTACCCTGACATGGCACAGCCTGGCGCACTGCAGCGCCTCAATTAACCTCGGCAATGGCCCGCTCAGAGGATCTTAGATCGCACATCGAGCCTGTCGGTTCGACTGGCCTTCCTTATACGATGTAGCCAAGCTGAAGGGAGCAGCCATTAATGCGGGGATGCGAAGATGGGCCAATGAGCGAGTTCGCAGGCCTTGGATTCTCCGCGTGAACGTCATCCCTGACGTCAACTTTTTCTGAATACCGTTCCGCTCCATTCCGCTCTTAATTACTACAGTATCAGCGAGCAAACGGAATGAACGCAAGAGCGAAGTACCGGCCTCGGTCGAGTAGGGCGTCCCCATACACTGCTCTGTGATCTGCGCCGGGTCAAGTTGTACTGTGACTGACGGTACAGCGCATTCCGCGCTACCCCGGCCCTTTCTGATCACATTCGCCCCCTCGCCTAGCAGTGGTGAACGCGGTTGGCGCGCCATGGGCCTGGATGAGTCTGAAGAGGGCGGAGGGAGTTGTGGCTCGGATCAAATTCACACCGTGGGGTGGACGCCTTGTGGTCGATGGTGCGAATGAGCATATCACATCCGATCTCCATCGATACGTCGTTGCTACTGTAGTGGTCTTCGCTCGGACTGGACCTTACAAAACGGGGTGAAAGGAGACGACCTTGCCTTTCTGGAAGGGTACTGAGCGTGAAAGGAGACGGTCACACGATTATCTTCACTGTACGAAGTTAGGGAAGCATACAAATCACTGAGCCTCCTCGTCAAATAGTTCACGTGCTCAAGATTTCTGACAAAATGCATCGTCAGAGTGAAGTAACGAGCTCACAGCAAAGATTCCGCACCCCGTTGCATCCGGTGTTCCCTCCATCCACGAATCGAACCATGCATCTCTCTTCTTGGAGGGACACGACGCGCCAGCTACAAGAGCAAGCTGGAGCCTCTCTCCCTCTCGACCCAATTCAGACGCAACAGTTTCCTCCGCCCAGTAGGGCAGGATTCCGTTCCAGCAGTTCTCCAAGTGATTTTGATGGCTGCCATTCGTCGATCGGGTCAAACCAAATCTTATCGCTTTGCACCCTCTCGACAACACCTCAAGCGGCCTCGTGCTAGTCTGCTCTAGGGCAGGGAGAAATGCGAATGAACTTGCACAGGGCGCGCGGAGAATAAACGAATAACGAGAATGTTGAATACTGAATTGAGAAAGATTGCTTTCTTGTTTTTATCATTTGGCATATTTCTCATTGCAAATGCATCGTTCTCATTGCAAATGGCATATTACAACATATCCATCTAGTTCTAACACAAGCTAGTAGATGCAGAGAATACTAGCTAAGATGTACCGTGTCCAAACGGCCGTAGTAGGCAGTCGATGCTGGGGTGGGTGGTGGGAAAGTTGAGTGAGCCGTTGGAAATAGAGAAACGTGGGGCCTCTGAGGCATGGGCAGCGGGGGTTTCCGGTTGCGTACGAGTGCCTCTGCGTGTTGCTCCGAGGACAATGCAAGTGTCGGGTTCTGCAGGATGCGCGATGCCTTGATGAGAGGTTCGACGTATGGCGTGACGTACATTTCTTTGGCTGTGTCACTTCGCCACCTGCCCAGTCTTTTAAAGATTATGTCTGGTACACCGGTGTTGGCTGCCACTGTGGCCGCGCCTTTTCGGAAGGAATGCGTGCCGAGCTGCTGCTCTCCAAGCCCAACCTTTGCGAAGGCTTCCTTACACCAGTTCTGGATCGTCGTGTATGAAGGTGGCCTCGCCTGGCCCACGCTGGTTGAGGCATGGCCGAAGACGCGGATCAACGACCCCTCCGAGTGCGGGTCGTAGCCAGCAAGTTGGATGAAGCGTCTGGTGCAGCGCACGGGGCAGCAAGGGTCCGCCGTTGCCGCAATGGGTATCCATGTTCCATGACCGGCCTGATCCGTCTTGGAGTGTGGTATGAGGATCCACATGACATCGTCGTCGAATTGGATGTCTTGCCATTTGATAGCCACAAGGTCGGAGTATCGCAGAAATCCCGAGTATATGAGGATAGGGATCAGCCCTTTCTGAAATTCCGCAGGATTGTCAGACAGCAGGTAGCTCGCCGCCATGTCTCGAACTTGTTGGATCGATACGGGCTCCTTCAGACGAGTAGGGACGCCGCAATGGCGTTTCGCAAAGTCGCGGACTTGTGTGGTGAATGGTCCGACCGTCGGGCATGTGCTCCCAGTCATGCAATGGGCGAAGCTGACTGCTGAGCACGTGAGCTGTACTACGGACAGGTTGGCTTTACGTTGGATTGCGTGTACCAGGTATAGCGCGAGGGTCATGTCGGATGCGGGGAGAAATGGAAGGTTCACCTTTGTACAAAACGCCCGAAACTTAGTCCAGTATGGTTCGTATGTCCGGATCGTCGAGTTTGCACGAGACTGTGCGATCATGTTAATCAGTTGGTCGTGTAGCTTTGGGAGCAAATCCGAACACAAGGCGGAGAAGTTATGAATTAGTCAAATACCACTCGAAATGCTATGATTGGGCTATGCGGTAATCCTGTGCCTGAGAAGGCAGTGGAATGTGTCCCTGCAGCTAAGCATTGGCTTCCGTGTGTTAGAGGGATGTGCGCATGGATGTGTGACGCCCACGTACATGGGGAGGGTTGTAGGAGTGGCCACCAGCTTGTGCCAGCTTGTGCCACGGCCAGTGATGCGTGGGTGCGTTGTGCGTGGTGGAGGACGGCGGGGACCAATTGGGGCGGGGGGAACGCGAAACCATTTTCGCCTGTCCATGCGAGCGAAAATGCATCAATTGCGAAGGCGTCTGGGTGAGGGATCTTTGTGCAGAAGCGCGATAGCTGGGTGTTGCGGGAGTTTGCAAAAAGGTCGATGGAATGGGGACCCCAACGACGTTCTAAGAGGCGGAACCATGGCGTCTTCAACGAGTAGTCGTCGTTATCGACTATTTTGGAAAGCTCGTCAGCGTGTGAGTTGAGTTCGCGGGGAATCCATTCGATGATCAAGCGCGTGCCGAGCTCCATGCATGTTCGTATGGTGCCCTTGCAGGCCATGGTGAGGTCGGGGCTGCGAGAGCCGCCTTTGTGAAGGATGAAGAATACACCTTGGTTGTCCACCCGCACGAGAACGTGTTTTTTCTGGATCTTGTTGGCATACGTTTGGATTGCTTAAAAGACGCCTTCAATCTCCCGTCTCGTGCTGGACGTTGCTCGTAGCGGCTCTGGCATGGTTGCACTGGCTTCTTCGAGGCCGCCCGGAAACGTGGTCAGGGTGGCGCCCCAACCGTGAGAGCTCGCAGCCACATGGATTACAGCGTCGTAGCTGTTTCGGACGTGAAATGGTGCACCGTTAAACCGATCAAACTCTTCGCGCCAGTAGTGGAGCTCCTCAGCTGCAGATGGGGAGACGATCACACTGCTTTTCCATGACGGCGCGTCTTTGATCACTTGTAACATGGCGTGGCTGAATGTGCGAGCTGTCGCGCCTAGTGCGACACTCATTGAGGCGAGCATGCCTGTGATTCTGGCCACATGACAGACGGGGACTGGTCTGCATGCCTTGCTTGCACTTAGGAGGTTATGGATGGTTGCATGTAGCGCCATTCGTCGGTCGGGACCGATGGAGAATCGGCCGGTGTCGGTGTCCAACTCTACACCAAAAAATCGAAGGTGTTGCGATGGTGAGAGCTGCGATTTCTTCGCGTTCATCACCAGCCCCGCTGCTTTGAGGTCCAATATTACGCGCTGACAGGTAGCTTGCGCATGTGCCTTTGACTAGCAGAGAAATTAAATCTCATCCACGTATGGCACTACTCGGCTGCCCTGTTCTCGCCAACGCCGGGCAAGTTGCTTGATGAGTTGTGTGAAGACGAATGGAGCTGTGGCGAGTCCGAATGGCAGGGAACAATATGCGTATGTGCGTCCACCAAATTCGAATCCAAGGAACTTCCAGCACGAGGGGTGGATGTCGATGTGGTCGATGGAGAACATCCAGTCCCCAGCGCGTGCCAGTTCGCCCCTCGTACCTGAACTTGGGGACAATTAAGTGAGCGTTGACTTTCCTCAGCTCAAGAATGAGCCTGCACTTGTCTTTTTGCTCGACCACGTTGAGCGGACTTATGCAAGTAAGCTCCTTTGCGGCCATCGGAACTGCCGCTCCGGTCTCTGTGAGTTCTTGTACGGCAGTACGTGTGAACGTGGCATGCGTGTTCGCCCCGACATGGTTGCGATCATGGAAGGGTTGCAGTGGGCCATGGCTCCATGGCAACCAATAGCCTTTGGCTATGACGGAGAGGACAAGGCTACTCGAGCACCATGAGCTCCACCATGCAAAGGTCGCGCGAAGCCGGCCGCGCATATGTGTAACGGTTTTGTCCGTAATGGCAAATTCGTACGGATCGTCGCCGCATGCCGCCTCGTATTGCCCCGCTCCTGTGTGTTCGTGGCATGGGACAAGGGTTGCACTTTTTATTTAAAACATACGTGTGTTGCATGTGTGCACGTGCTTGAGATCACTTGTAAACGGTGTGGACAGAATTGACAATTAATTGCTATGTCAACGAGTGTGCCGAGCACCGACCGGCTCGCCCCACGGTCCACACACGGTTGGATGCGGCTGTCCATGCCCTCTCTCTCTCTCTCTCTCTCTCTCTCTCTCTCTCTCTCTCTCTCTCTCTCTCTCTCTCTCTCTCTCTCTCTCTCTCTCTCTCTCTCTCTCTCTCTCTCTCTCTCTCTCTCTCTCTCTCTCTCTCTCTCTCTCTCTCTCTCTCTCTCTCTCTCTCTCTCTCAAGCGGTCCGTGTATTAGATCCAAGCAAGTACAGACATGCAAAGGATAGAGATGCATCTCATACAATTCATCCTCTAACCCCCATATCCCACTCACCCCCCCCCCCCCTTCTGCTCCGTCTAAGGGAGCTCCAGCACCGGCTCTAAGATGGCCAGGCAGTCCCCAAGGGACATGCCATCGCCTGGCATCTCCGCAGGTGGGTTCTCCACCTGTGCCGCGTAGTTGCACTTCTCCATAAAGCTCACTGACTGGGCCCGCTGCAGTGCCACGGACCACCTCTGGCGGAACTGGTGCAGCAGCTTCGTAGCCTGGTAGGATGAGGGGGCCGCGTTGAAGAGCCTGCGGGCGGCGGTGTCGGCTAGCAGCTTGAAGAATTGGGGGACTTCTGCGCAAGGGCAGCCGTAAGTGTCAACAGCGAGAGGGAAGAATCCGACCCACGAGGCCGTTGAGCCCTCGTAGTCAAAGATCTTCTTCTCTGCTGCTTCACGGGCTGCCCACCCCTTGCCTTTGACTGCGTTGGGGTCACGAGTGTTGATGGGATCCGTGATGGTCACGTCCCCAATCCAAACCGCCCCCGAGGACTTGTCCCTGATTGCTATATCTGCCTTCTTCCTAGTGACGGGGCAGAATGCAGTTGTCTCTCCGTGAGTCATGAAGTCCGCGTCGTTGGCCATCCGTAAGCACTCATCCCGCAGCTTGTTATGAGTGTTAGTCCTCCCCTTCCCTGTGTCACAGCGCAGGAGGTGGTTGGGCAGCCGCCGGTCTGTGATTGCCGTGTTGTTGCGGCAATCACAAGCCCCAGGTGCAGAGGAGGGGAGCCCCATTCGGAACTGCAGTGCGTGGGCAAAGTGATATGGAGCCAGGCGCAGTGACTTGTTAAAGGGGACCGCGTTGAGCCAGTCCCCTGCCCCATACCCCGAGAGGGAGAGCATACGCTGCGTGTGCCCGGTAAGGGGGTTGAGCGGCATGTCGCTCTCTCTCTCTCTCCCTCTCTCTCTCTCTCTCTCTCTCTCTCTCTCTCTCTCTCTCTCTCTCTCTCTCTCTCTCTTTCTCTCTCTCTCTATCTCTCTTTCTCTCTCTCTCTGGCCATCTCTCTCTCTCTAATGGTCCGTGTATTGATATGGGAAAGGGTACAAGCAAGCAAGGTAAGGCAAGAAATCACAATCAAGCAAAACCACAACTAACATGCTAACACCGTCCTCTAGAGCTCAACTAGGGGCTCAATCACCGCAAAGCAGTCCCCCAGGTGGAACTCTGGCCCTATCCCCCCAACGGGCGGGTTCTCAGCTATCGCCGCCTCACATGACTTGATGAGGTAACCAACCGATTGTGCCCTCTGCAGGGCAACCGACCACTGCTGTCGGAATTGGTGTAGGAACTTAGCAGCCTGGTAGGACTTTGAGTCGGCGTTGAAGAGTCGCCGAGCTGCTGTATCCGCTAGTAGTTTCAGAAAAACCGGCACCTCGGCGCATGGGCAGCCGTAGGTCTCGACCGCCAAGGGAAAAAACCCCACCGTGTCTGGTCTGTTTGCATAGTGCTTGATCTTCTTGTCGGCTTGCTCTCGTGCCGCCCATCCCCTGCCTTTCTTTGCCTCGGGGTCCCTGGTGCTGATGGGGTCAGTGATTGTGACGTCACACACCCACACCGCCCCACTGCTCCTGTCCCTCATGGTGAAATCTGCGGTCTGCTCCTCGACTGGGCAGTATTCAGCCGATTCTCCGTGTACTATGAAGCCCGCATCCTCGGCCATGCTGATGCAAGCGTCGCGGAGCTCGTTGTGGGTGTTGATGCGATGCTTGCCTGTTCCGCAGCAAAAAAGGTGATTCGGTAGGCGTGGGTCAGTGATGGCGACATGCTCCGTGCAGTCACAGTTCGCCGGCGTTGAGAAGGGTAAGCCGAGCCTAAAGCGAACTGCGTTTGCAAAGTGTGTGGGGCCAATGCGACGGGTTGATGCAATCGGGATTGCAATGAGCCAGTCTCCTGTCCCGTAGCCTGTCACTGAGAACATCCGCTGCGTATGCCCGGAGAGCAGATTCAGCCGCATACGCCGTGTTTCCCGCACCTGTACTGCATATCTACTCCCTTGGACCTGGAGTGCTAACGCGTGCTGAAGTTTAATACCCTTCGGCTCCAGTCTCTCCTTCTCCAGCACTTCGCGGGCATCTAGTGGCAGCGCCGCTTCGCATTCGGCAAGCCACGTATGTAACGGCGTAGTGACGGCGCCTGGTAGCAGCATGTGGTTTCTGACCGATGATAGGATATCGTCGTCGTCCAGCGTCATCGAGTCAACGAAGATTGCCGCCTGATTGAAGCTTGCTAGGAATCCGTGGACTCCTTCGACTATCGGATCTGTGAGGCCGACCCCTCCAAGCGATGGAGGAAGCGACGCCTGTGCCCACACCCGCGTCTGCTCCACCTGGCTAGTTGGGACTCGGATGCCGCACGCCGTTAGCAAGGTGGCCAAGAGGTCCCGGCCCCACTGGGACCATTTGTCGCGCGCCAGTAGGTTGAGCGGTGTGGTGCGTGTCAGATATGCTACGAGGCGGGAGATGCAGCGGGTCAGCGGTAACGAGGCCACCTGGGGATCCGTCCGTTCCAGCAGTGGCAGTGGTTTCGCCATCCCGTCGAGTTGATCAGCCAGGAACTTGGCGGTGCTGGCAGGGGGTCCCAGATAGCTGCCGAGGAGACGGACGCCGTCCGTGTTGAATGGCACTCCCAGTGGTAACATCGGTGCGCAGGTATCGTCGATGCACCATGCTGCGCATTTACCGGGGTTATGCGTGAGCCCGAGCAGTACGAGCTTGTCAGTGAAGTAGGTGAAGGTGGCTACAGCTGCGTCAGAGTCCCCCAGAAAAGCGACGTCATCCGCGTAGGCAAGGCAGAGTACCCCGGGGTGTGCAGCGGCCGTCTCACGAAGTGCAGGGTGTATTCCGGCGGCAAAAAGCAGTGGACCGAGTGGGTCCCCTTTGCAAACCCCATGTTCGCTTGGCAGTGGTTCGCTGCTGAAGTTGGCATCCAGGTGTAGTTGCGACGGGTTACCGTAGGTCAGCCGGACGAGTGGTTGGAGAGGCAAGAGAGGTTGGGTTCGTGTAACGCCTCAGCGATCGCTTGCGCGAAATGATGTTGAAAGCATTCGCGGTGTACGTTTGCAGTACCAGGCTGTTCGGACGCGCATCCAAAAAGGCTCGGGTAGTGTGGATAATTGCCTCTGCTCCACCTGGCACCGCAACCCCATATTGCAGAGGGAGGAAGTATGCACGGGCAGCTTCGCCCATGACGGTCAATGCCGCCTTTGCTGTTAGCCGCGTCAGACATTCCCCTATCGCTATTGGTCGGGCGCCCCCTCCAGGTTTGGCCAGGGCTATGAGGCGAGAAGCTGTCAACAATTCTGCTACGGGCGGTGGCAGTTTTCCGCTGAGCATTGTGTTCACCAAGGCGTGTAGGTGGGTACAGACCAATGCGTTGGTAATTGCCGCGTCGCGCAGGTGCTCAAATGTCGTTCCTGACGGTCCGGCGCCGACACCATTTTCACACCTGCCCAGGATTTTGACGAACTCCGCGTGGGCGATGGACAGGTTTGTGGTGTGCGTGGTTGGCCATGTCAGCGTCTCGGTTCCAGCTGGCGGGTGTTTCCGGCGGAGCTCGTTCAGAATGTCTGGACTTGGCGTGCAGACGGGCGTTGACTCCAGGGCCAACATGGCTCGGCGCAGACTGCCACGTTTCGCGAGACCCTCGGCTCGGTTGATGACTCCTGTCTCGTCAGGCTGGTGACGTGGCGGAGGTGGAGTGTTGAGCGCTTCCACGGCCTCGGTGTATAGCTGTTCCCATTCGCCGCGCTGGAATTGGCGTAGCTGAGCCTTTACTTGTGGCCAATTGGGTCGCTTGGGCGAGGGTTGGCGAAGTGTGAGACGCGGGAGAAAAAGCAGCAGTCGCCAACCCGCTTCCGAGTCAGGGTTTCGCGACAGGTGGAGAATCGGGGTGAGAAGCGCCAGCGAAAGGAGCTGACACAGGCTTGGCGGTAAACGCCGTGACAGAGGCGGCTGGCGACTGTCGTAGAGCGCCGAGATATCCCAGTTCGCGACGCTGGCGAACAAGTCTGTTCGCCTCGCCAGTTCCTCTAGCGAAAAATAGCGGGGGTTTTGTGGGTTGCCCCAGACCGCGGTATCGTTGCGATTGGCTCGATTTCCGCGAGGGCGGTTCGATGTTGTCGCCCGTGAAAAAGTTGGAATTGGGTCCGTCCGATCGCCAACGCACGGTCCTCCTGCAGCCCCCGCCCTGGTCGAGGCACCTTGGCCTGCTTCTGCTCCATTCTCCTCAGCAGCTTCCAAGTTCCTTTCAGCCTCATCCGAGCTATCGCTTTCACTTGCGGGAAGCGGCTCTTCCCTATAACTAGGGTCAGTTCTTTCATCAGCTTCATTAGCCACCTCTTCGTTGATCAAGCGGCGCTGCTGCCTGGTACCCGTTCTCTGGTCCTCCGCCTACTCCGCTCGCCTCCTGTCTCCCAACCCCTCGGCCACTTCTCCCCCGCGATGGTGATCGCCGGTGCTCCTGAGCTGTCGCCAGTGCGCGCTGCCGCGCCGTTGGCTGTGGTCGGCAGGACCCCGTCGGAGCGCGAAACGGTGACCATCCCGACTAAGCCCCCTGTACCACCGGCTCCGAGGCCCGTGACAGCAGCCGCTGAAATCCCTCGTCCCCTCGCACACGCGGATCCTGTTGCGCCGTTCGTTGTTCCTGAGGGCTCTCAGACGGTGGACGTTCCGGCAGCTCCCCTCGTTGCTCCGCCTGCCTCTGTGTGCCTGGGCCCTGACCCCCCTGCTCTGGTGGTTGTTCCGGACCCCCCCGCTCCTGTTGGTGCCCTGTCTGTCCCCGCCATCCCTGCTCCACCGCTTGCCGCCGTTGCCCCTGCTGTGCCGATCCCTGTCGGCGCCCCCGCAGTGCCGAACCCTGCCGTTGGTTCGTCGCCGCAGGCGGTGTCAACCACCACTGGCGGCCCGGGCCCTGGGGAGTCGGGGGTTGCCGCCCCGCCGATTGTTCCTGCGTCATCTGCTGTTGTTCCGCAAACTCAGCGCCCGCCGTCTCCAGGTGGCCGGCAGCATCGGCCGCACTCCCCTGCGCCACGTGACGAGCGAGAGAGGTCGAGGCGGCGACACGACTCTCCTCGGCGCCGTGGTTCCCAGGCGAACTGGGCTGCATCTCGTGGCGGACGCGGTGGCTGGTGGGGAGGGCGCGATCGTGGTGGGGACTGGGCGTATGATCGGCCTGTGTCGATGGCCGATCTGCAGCGAGTTGTGTCTGCTGCGGTGCGCGAGGAGCGGAACGGGCAGGCGAGCCAGAGCAACTCGCCGCGCGGCCCTCCAACTCGTGCGACTCCTCCTCCTGTTGCGGCCCCTCCGCCTGCAACTCCTCTCCCCCGGCCGGATGTTCCTCCTCCCTTCGCTCCCGCTGCATCTGCCGCCACTCCTGGGAATCGCATGCGGCTGCCGTGGATTCCCCCTGTGGCAGGTATTGAGTTCGTGACCGCGGCAGGGGGACCTGTGACGACGCAGTATCCGTCCCTCCTGCCTGTGGGTCGTGCTCCTCCGGCTGCTGCGCCACTGGTACAGACGTTGGTGGGGCCCCTTCCTTCGGCTGAGGTCCATGAGGCGTCTCTGGGGCAACTGTGGCGCTTCTCAGAGGGTTTGCGGGCTGTGCATCTGATTCAGGTGTATGGTCATGCGGCTCTCTCCCAGGGCGTTTCACTGGACGGCGGCCCTCGGGATGAGTGCCTGGATGCCGCTGATCGGCTTGCCGAGCTCCTGGCGCCCGTGTTGGCTGCGCCCGCGCGGGGTGGAGTTGCGGGCGTTGGACAGCTTGGGACTGCTCTCCGCGGTCTGCGCCGGTTTTTGCGCGAAGGGACTGCAGTCGACCCGATCGGCGCAACCACTGTGGTGGTGCACGAGCTTCATCGCTCCCTGACGGGGCTCCTTGCCGTCCTTGACGCGGATCGGATGTAGCATCCGCGTCCCCTTGATCCATGGCCTTCCTAGTAGGTAGATCCCTCTTCCATGATTGTATGCCGTTGCATTATGAAGAGATGATGCCGTTGTTGATGCGCCTGTCACCCCTCACGCGCCGAAGGCGGCCGGCGCGAGCGAAAAAATCTGGCCAACAAAGTGAAGAATGAAGAGAGAGAGGCCACGGGAGACCTCTTATAGCTAGGGAACTAGAGGGCAGAGGGCTAAGGGAGAGGGCAGAGGCTATGTCCCTCTCTCTCTCGAACGGTCCTTGTATTAATATAGGCTTATAAGGGACAGCAAAGGCAAAAGCAAAAGCAAAAGCAAAAGCACAAGCAAAACAGGCACAACCTGGTGCTACAATACTACCCCACCCACCCTACCCCCTCTTCCCCCCCCCCCCCCCCCCCCCCCCCCCCCCCCCCCCCTTTCTACTCACTCCCCGGCTCTAGTGTTGCAAAGCAGTCCCCCGGGTACAACTCCCCCTCCAGCCCGCTCACAGGGGGGTTCTCTATCTGTGCCGCCTGGTTCAGTTTGACAAGGTAGCTCACGGCCTGGGCTTTCTGTAGTGACACCGCCCAGCGCTGGCGGTACTGGTGCAGCAACTTTGCCGCCTGGTAGGATTTGGGTGGAGCGTTGAAGTGTCTGCGTGCTGCTGATTCTGATAGCTGCTTGAGGAAGGCCAGAACCTCGTCACACGGGCAGCCATATGTCTCAACTGCCAGGGGAAAGAAGCCAGCATAGGACGACCGGTTTTGGTAGAGGTCTATTTTCTTGTCCGCCGCTTCCCTGGCCGCCCATCCCCTTCCCTTCGTGGCCTGCTCATCCCTCTTGCTGATTGGGTCAGTGATTGTTATGTCCCCCAGCCACACAGAGCCTGTGGTACGGTCCCGGATGGCGATGTCCGCTCGCTTGTTGTCGACCGGGTTGAACGCAGTTGTCTCCTTGTGAGTCATGTACCCCGCGTCCTGTGCCATACGGGCGCACTCATCACGTAGTTCGTTATGGGTGTTTGTGCGCCCACGTCCAAAACCGCAGCGGAGGAGGTGGTTAGGGAGTCTTTTATCCGGGATTTCAGTCTTGTTGTTGCAGTCACAGTGGCCTGGTACGGGTAGGGGCATTCCTAGCCGGAACTGTAGGGCGAAGGCAAAGTGCTCGGGGTTGAGGCGGAGGCTGGGCATGTATGGGATGGCTAACAACCAGTCACCTGCCCCGTACCCAGAAAGAGAGATTAGCCGCTGCGTGTGGCCCATCAAAGGGTTCAGCTCCATCCTTCTAGAAGCTGCAACCTGTTCTGCGTAGCGGCTTGCTTGGGTGAAGTGGGCTAGGCGATGTTGCAGCCGACCTGTGGGGTCACAAGTTCCGCATCCAGCAGGTTCCTTGCCTCCTGACACAATGCGCCTTTGCACCCATGCAGCCAAGCCTGAAGCGGGTCTGGGTCGGGGTCAATCTCTGCTGACCACGAGAAGGCGGCAGCTAAGGAGGATCCTGCCGCCCCCTGCTCATCTGTTAGCAGCGTCATGGCTTGGACAAAGCTTGCTAGATAGCTGTATCGTCCTTCCACCGCTGGATCTGAGAGGCCAACACCTCCCAGGGACGGCGGGAGAGAAGCCTGTCCCCATACCCTGGTTTCCTCCGCTTCTCCCCTCGGTGGGCGGACCCCGCAAGCCTCCAGGAGGGTGAGTAGTAGCGCATGTCCCCACTGGGACCATTCAGCCTCTGGGAGCATGCACAAGGGTGTAGTGCGCGCCAGGTAGGAGATGCGCCGGGAGATGCACTTTGTCAGCAAGAGCTCTCTCTCTCTCTCTCAAGCAGTCCTTCATTGATAAGTTCATAGGGATACAGGCAAGGCAGAGATAGGTGCTAGACCGGCCTAGGCATTTGAAGTAACCAAACATGCAAGGCAGATATTGGCAGCGGGCAGGACATCTGCAAACAGTCAGGCCGGGCAAGTTAGGAAGAGCAAACACGCAAGGCAAGCAAGCATGACAGGGCACTGCAAGGCAAGGCCAAGTGCGGCAAACAGACCTGGCAGGCAAAACAGCCAGACCAGCTTATCATGCAACGGCTGAGCCATAGATACACAGCTAGCCTATAGCTTATCCTACCTACTGAGCCATCACGTCCTCCAGCTCATCCTCCAGCACTTGCCATAGGTCCCCCAGGCTAGGTTCCCAAGGGTCCCTAGCTTCCTGGGGGAACGCCGCCTCGTCTGAGAGGTTTGACTTGTTCAGGTAGGACGTCGCCTGGGAGCGCTGCAGCATCACTGACCAGCGCTGCCGGTAGTGAGCGGTGAGTCGTGCAGTCGTCGTTGTCAACTTCCCCTGGCAGCACTTTTTCTTTGCCGCCGAGGTGGCAAGGAGTCTTAGGAACTCCTGTGTGTCGGTGGACAGAGCCCCATACGTCTCAACTGCCAGGCCAAAGAAACCTACATAGTCCGGACGACCCTCATATTGTCTGTGCTTCCTAGCCGATGCCTCCTCAGCCGCCCATCCTGGCGGTTTCCGTGCCCTGGTGTCGCGTTGTTGAAGCACGGGGTCAGTCACCGTCACGTCTGTCACCCAGGTCTCGTTTGACTCCTTGTCTCTAATCGCCAGATCCCCTCTCTTCCTGATTATCGGTGGGGAGAAGGCCGATGTCTCATGAAAGCATGTGAAGTCCGCTTCCCTTGCCATCCTGAGAGCCGCATATACCAGCGAGTTGTGCGTTATGACCACATCCCCCCCATACCCGCACCTCAGGAGATGGTTCGGCAGACTTGTGTCAGTGATGTCTGAATACTCTCGCTTGCAAGGGCACTTCACAGTGACCGGCAAGGACATGCCCATGCGGAAGCCGAGCGCCAATGAGAACTGACCAGGGGCGAATGTAAGGTCAGCTCTCAAAGGCACGGCGTGAAGCCAGTCCCCCGCCCCCACCCCTTGCAGGCTAATGAGGCGTATCGCATGCCCGCGGTGTGTGCCTGGGCGGTCTGTGATCGTGTCTGCTAGCAGCTCCGCGGCTCGTCTCTCGTTGATGTGGCAGGACAAGACCAGCTGTAGGTTACCCTGTCCTGCTGGTCTCTCCCTGAACGTCTGTAATGCGGTCCTCGCTGGTGCCGGCAGAGCCGCTTCAAGTGGGACCAACTGGTTGACCCCAGGTGGGGCGGGGCTCCAAGTATAGTCCAGTAGCGTGACCGCTCGGCTCAGCAGGTCCTAGACGAGGTAGGTGGAACTGAACTGGTCGAGCAGTACCCTGGCGAAGACGTGAAGGCATGTGCGGTGGAATCGCGTCCGGTCCAAAGCGCTCACGGTGGAGGTCATCGAGGCGACGACATCAGTGGGGCGCGGAGTGCCAGCACCAGGGCCCGCCAGGATCTGGTACCCGCAGGGACCGACGTCTCGCCCACTGCAGGCTGAGCCACTGCTGGGGCCGCCACTCCTTGGTCCCTCAGGTCCTCACTGCCGGGAGTGTTGCAGCTGCTGTCGCTGCAGCTGGCCCCGCTGTTGCAGAACTCGAGTAGACGCCATGGCAGGAGCTAGGGACGAGGTACGGGTACACGTAGCGGTGGGGCCTGCTAGCTGGGGGTCGCGGGCCTACTAGCTAGGGGGGTAGCTGGTGGGGCAGCGGGTACGGGTGGGGTAGCGGGTGGGGCGGCTGGTTACGGGTGGGGCGGCTGGTTACGGGTGGGGCAGCGGGTGGGGCGACTGGTTACGGGTGGGGAAGCGGGTGGGGCGGCGGGTTACAGGTGAGGCTGCGGCGTAGGGGTGGGGCGGCTGGTTACGGGTGGGGCAGCGGGTTCGGGTGGGGCAGCAGGTTACGGGTGGGGCGGCGCTTACATGTGAGGCGGTGGGTAGCGGGTGGGGCAGCAGGTACGGGTGGGGTAGCGGGTGGGGCGGCTGGATACGGGTGGGGCAGCGGGCGGGGAGGCGGGTAACTGGTGGGGCGGCGGGTGAGGCAGCTTGTGGGGTGGCGTAATGTGGGTGGGGCGGCGGGTTAACCACAGTTAACGGGTGGGGCGGCGAGTAACAGGTGGGGCAGCGGGTGGGGCAGCGGTTAACGGGTGGGGCGGCGGTTTTGGCAGCAGGTGGGGCGGCGGGTAAGGCGGTGGGCTACGGGTAAGGCAGCGAGTGAGGCGGCAAGTAAGGGGACGGGCGACGGGTTGCGCGCGCGTGCAGCTGCTGCTGCACGTGCGTGCAGCTTTGGTGCGCGCGGTTGCGCGTGCGGCTACGGCTGCGCGTGCGCGTGCGGCTGTGCGTTAGCAGGCTAGCGGGTGACGCGCGGGGCAGTCTGGGTGAGGCGCGGGCTAGTGGGGTGACGGGGTCAACGGGTAGGGCGCGGGCTAGTGGGGTGGCGAGGCAATACAGGTGACGAGGCGCTACGGGCTAGGTCGGGATACGGGGCGGTGGGCCCATAGGATCTTACTGCTCTATACCATGTCAAAGTACGAACTGTTGAATAAATGATTAGAAATGACAAGGAGAAGGAAGATATATCAAACCCTAGCCAACCATAGCCAACCCTAAGCATACATGTACACCACCTAGACTAACAAATGTAAGCTATAACAAATATAGCTTGACATAGCGTTACGGTAAGAGGCAAAGATATGACACCATTACCGTTAATCCGATGCACCCTTCTCGAAGACAGATTCCACTTGCCAATGTTGTTATGTCGCTCCGTGATATAAGCGTCATGGTGTTTATCCTCATGCTAACCACCGAAGAGTTGGCAGGACATCGACAGGTAGTGGATTAAAATGCGCTTCTCAGGGTCAGACGGATCGTTGATTGCGTAACACCATCGCAACTTGCCGTCAGACTAAGGTATTACCAGACCCTTGATAACATCCGTGTCTGCTGCCGGACTTGTAGATCGACCAGTGACTGTTCTTCAACTTGTAGTGAGCCAACATCCATTCCAGAGCCTCAGGAGTGACGGTAGCAGAAACATACCTGAAGACCACTTCAACAGCGAGCGGGTTCGAGGCCTTCTTTCTGATGAAGGCCGGGTCGTCGGTGTGTAGCCAGTAGAGCCTGATAACCTTGCCGTTAAACCTCTGGCATTCCACCTCCTTCTGTCGAACATTCAAAGCACCCCCCTCCAGCAGGAATGAGATATGCAGTCTTCGCGACGTACGCCGGCTGGAGAATCTGGAACTTTGATGAGTCAGCCATACCGTCAGATAGCACCGAGCACCAGACACGCTTCAAGAGCATACGAACGGTGGAGATAACCGAGGCAAGTTCTTGAGGAAGAAGGAATGGAATGGGCTGAATAGCAGTATGACGCAACTTGCAGAATTCGTCATTTTTGTAGTCAATGTCGAGTTCATCATCCGAGTCATCTTGAGGCTCATTGTCCGAGTCATCAGCATCCATTGCTAGCTTGTGTTTGTTGTCCACGGAAAGACCGGAAGTGCCGGCTTCAGGGTTGCTGGCCGTGGTGTTGAATGCACGTCAGTTTGAGTGCATGTCATCCTAACGTCCTGCCGAGTGCTCGTGCTGTTCATGCATGCATTGTTTGCATGAGCATATGTCATTGTGCATGGCTGTTGGATATTATCATCTCTGTGTTTTTCTCCAAGTTTAAATGCTTGTTCATGCAGGAGAAATTCAGAGCTTTCCAACGATACCAAGATCGCCTTATTCCGACCAAGATCGCCCAAGTTACAATATTTACAAGACTTTGATTTCTTATTACCTTTTGGGGTTATATCTAATTTGGGTGATTACTTGGACATGATTATAAAGGGATCTTTGGTTGGGTGGTTAAGAAGGCAACTTTGACTTTTGGATTGGGGTGGCTAAAAGTTTCTAGTATGGGTTGCAAATGTTGCAACACCTAGGCAAAATCCAACTAGATTGGATTTTGCATGTGACATCTCAAGGACCTCATGATGAGGGTTGCATCCTTGATGCTAGGAAGGTTCCTACCATCCCTCCCTATCTCTTAGAGAACCCCTTCCCTCTCATGGTTCTCTTGGAGTCCCCAACTCCAACATTCCATGCCTTAATGCTTGTACTTCCTCCATTTTTCTAGTCATGCGGCTACTGGACGTTTTCAAGTCATTCTCACTCTCTAGACCATCTTTCTAAGTGATTCAAATTGGAGATGGTAGCTAAGCCTAAGGCGCGTAATCCTACCGAGCGGATTTGCGTTGAGTTGAGAAATGAGTTTGTCGTAGGTTCTCAAAGTGACGGATCCTGAACAACAAGTGGTATCAGAGCGGGTAGTCGACGTTGACGACTGAGACCAGTTTCTAGTAGCTCCGCTCGCGAACTTTCGATTGGTGGTCGAACCGCGTTCTAATTCGAAGTATCTAGTCCGCGACGTTGATTTTCGTAGAATCGAAATTTCTGGCAAAATTCACTCCAAACGATTTCTCAAGTTTCCACTGTTCATAAGGCCTCAATATGACTAGTACGGACTCCGGAGGTGCTAATGGCGAGATGGCTAGAGGTAGAGAGGCTGGAGAGCAGGGGGGAGTTGCTGGTGGAGGAGTGGGGACTCACCAACCAGCCAACCCTACGCTACCCTCAACTTCTACACCATCTCCTACAACCGTGGATCCTCTGAAGGCGTTCTCTATTGAGAAGTTCATGGGGGAGGACTACGAGCACTGGAGCTTCCGCATGAGGCTGATGTACACCCAATACAAGCTATTGGATCTGGTGGAGGGGAAGGAGAAGATGCCGGAGGCCGCGGAGCTGAGAGGCGCGTGGATGAAGCGATCGTTCGACGCGTACATGCTCATGGTGCAAGCGGTTGGCGGACGACAACTTGACCACATCAAGGACCTCTTGGGTGATCCAGCGTGTGGCCCCAAGGCTTGGAGGAAGCTTCTAGATGTGCACTCACCGACACACGCTACCGGCATCGTGCTACTCGCGCGGCGGCTGCGCGCCATCAAGTTCGTTGATGGAGAGCCGATGCAGCCCGTGTTGGACGAGATGCGCGACATCTTCACGAAGCTCCAAGGCGGCGGTGTGGTGTACCCGGAGCTCGTGCAATGCGTGGAGATCGTGATACGGCTGCCGGAGTCGTGGTCTGCCCTTGTTATCAACCTCAACTCCCAACAGCCCCACTGGAGCGTGGATTACATCCGGGCGCGCATCCTTGAGGAGGACTTGCGGCGGCGGAGTGTGGAGCGCTTGGAGGAGGGGGCTGACTATGGAGTTAGAGGTGGAAAGAGTGGCTTCAAGAAGAAGTGGAAGGGCAAGAACAAGGACAACCATACAGAGGAGAGCGGCGGGGGCCAAGGGGAGGTGTGCTTCTACTGCAAGAAGCTCGGACATCGTTGGCGGAAGTGCTACCAACGACCTAAGGATTGGACCCCGCCTTCATCAAGCAACCAGCATGGTGGCAAGAGGAGTGGGGGAGTCATGGGAGCTAGTGGAGAGGAGAAGGATGAGGAGAAATGCGGCAAATCTGAGGAGCGGAAGGCCGGGTTCTTCTTCTTCGTGAACGAAGGCGCAACCGACCCCGCCATGGCTGCCAAGGTTCTTCTACACCCCCTCACCCATTGGGTGATTGACTCGGGAAGCTTCTGGCACATGACTCCTCGTGTGGACCTACTTGATGAGATTCAGCCCGCACCCATCTCTACGGTCACATCTGCGACGGGCGCCAAGGCCAAGGTCATGGGCATGGGATGCGCCAAGTTCATGGGAGCGGATGGAGAGCTCGTGGGGCTAAAGAGCGTGCTGTGGGTGCCGGACTTGTGCGCGAACCTGATTTCTACCGGCCGATTGGGAGACGCGGGGTTAAACACTGAGACGATTGGCTCAGAGCGCTATCGTGCCTACAACGACGAGCGCCTCATTTGGGACCTGCAGCGGAAGGGGGATGTCCACAAGCGGATGTGGCAGATCCTGGTCCTCCCTTGGCGGAAATCGGGCAAGGCGACAGCCGCATCATCTATGGAGGAGAGCGTCACCGAGGAGGATCAGCAAGGTGTGCAAGGAGACAAGCTGATTGGAGGAAGCGCGGCGGTGAAGGCGTCGGCTACCTCAGGCCAAGCAAATTGGGAGACTTGGCATCGGCGGCTTGCACACGTGGCTGTTTCCACATTGGAGGTGATGCACAAGGAGAAGTGCGTGCATGGGCTGCAACTGCAAGGAGATGGCACTCACAATGGCAGCTACGAGGCGTGCATGCAAAACAAGTTTGCGCGGTTTCCGTTTCCACGTGCGGAGGGATCAACCATGTCACCATTGGAGGTGGTGCACATGGACCTGGTGGGTCCTATGAGGACGGAGGGACTAGGGGAATGCTGTACTTCCTCACCATGGTGGATGAATGGAGCAGATTCACATGAGCTCGTCCCTTATCCAAGAAGAGCGATGCTGCAGCGGTGATCAAGGAGGATTGGTTGCCGATGGTGGAGCGGCAAGCGATGCGGTTGGTGAAGGTGCTAAGGAGTGATCGAGGTGGAGAGTTCCTTGGAGCAGAATTCACCAAGTTCCTCAAAAGGAACGGCATCCGACACCAGCCGACCTGCCCTGGGACACTGCAGCAGAATGGCATTGCTGAGTGTGTCAATTGGACCATTGGCGAGGCGGCTAAGACCATGTTGGGGGCTGCAGGGATGCCCTACAAGTTCTGGCCTGAAGCTGTTCGCCATGTCATCATGCTCAAGAACATGGTCTTGACACATGTTGGCGACAAGCATTGGGTGCCGTATGCGCGTTGGCTTGGGAAGAAGCCGTCCGTTGACATGCTGCTAGTGTGGGGCTGCATGGGGCTTGTGATGGTGCCTAAGGAGCAGATGCACAAGCTGGAAGTTGCTGCTGTGTGGGCTGTCCATCTTGGGATGGCTCCTGACTCGAAGGGGTGGCTGATGTGGGACCCCAAGAGCAAGAAGACGCTGGTCAGTCGTGACGTCAAGTTTGTGGAGGACGTCATGTACAAGGACTGGCAGCAGCAGCAGCAGGTGCAGATTGACTTGCGTCTGCAGGAGATTGAGCGGTCTGCAGTCGAGGAGGTTCAGCTGCACCTTGAGGATCTCCATGGGTCCGAGCTGACCAGTGACCAAAGTGGCGGTGGAGAGCAGCAAGTTTCTGGTCCTGCTGCGGAGGAGGGGTTGGAGGATGAGTCGGCACGTGTGGACTCACCATCTCAGCCCGAGCCTACTACAACCGCCAAGGTCACCAAGAGGAGTGTGCAGAGAGGAGCTTCACCTCATGGGACTGCAACCCGCGAGAAGAGACTTGCAGCACCACCTTCAAGGCTGAAGTATAGCCGTTTGGGAGGACCCAAGCAAGGTGCCATGGCGGTTCAGGCGGATGAGGGAGATGATGAGGAGATGGCCTTCTGTTTCTTCACATCTGCCTGGAGAACCAGCCACATTGGAGGAGGCACTAAGTGGACCCCAGAAGGAGGAGTGGAAGGCTGCCATGGATGCGGAGTTCAACAGTCTCATTGAGAATGTGACTTGGGAGCTTGTTGAGTTACCCGAGGGGCGACGGCCGATCAGCAGCAAGTGGGTCTTGAAGGTGAAGAGTGGAGCTGATGGTGCTTTGGAGCGGTTTAAGAGCCGCTTAGTCGCCAAGGGGTTTCAGCAGAAAGAGAAGGTCGACTTCGGGGAGATCTTCGCTCCCGTTGCTAAGCCAGTGACACTAAGGACTTTGTTGGCTGGCGCAGCTGTGAAGGGATGGCACGTGAAGCAGATGGATATCACCACTGCGTTCCTCAACGGAGTGTTGCTGGAGGATATCTACATGGCGCAGCCCGACGGCTATGAGGATGGGACCAGCCGGGTGTGCAAGCTCAAGAAGGCTATCTATGGCCTTAAGCAAGCGCCCAGGTGCTGGTACGAGAAGCTAGAGGAGGTGCTGCTGGGTGGAGGCTTCAAGACGTCCCAAGCGGATCACAGCTTGTTTCTGCTTGGAGAGGGGGAGCAGCTGCTCTTGCTGTTGGTGTATGTCGACGACATACTGCTGTTCTCACCTTCCATGGAGCAAATTGAGAGGACACAGAAGCTGCTGATGGACAACTTCAAGTGCAAAATGCTGGGGGATGTCCACTACTACTTGGGGCTGCAGATTGAGAGGGATGTTGAGAGGAGGTGGCTGAAGGTGCATCAGTCACACTACATCTCTGGTGTCATGGAGCGCTATGGTGTGACTGGGGGTCGCACTGTGATGAGACCGTTCCCTGCAGACTTCAAACTGAAGAAGGCAGCTGAGGAGGATGATGTGCTTGAGGATGAGCAGCAGAATGAGTACCAGTCACTTATTGGGAGTGTGATGTATGCAGCTGTACATACGCGACCTGATGCTTCATTCGGAGTGGGGCAGCTGGCCAGAGTTGTGCAGCGGCCCACTGAGGAGCAGTTGGAGGTGGCAAAGCGCTTGGTGCGCTACCTCGGATCAATGGCATCTGGTGGTGTTCAGTTTTCAGCTGGTGGCCAGCTGAAACAGTTTGGAGCAGATGGGATCACGCCTGGAACCTTGAAGCTGTCGTGCTTCACTGACGCTACATGGGCCTCGGAGGAGGAGGACCAGTCATCTGTTGGTGGCTTTGTCTGCATGGTCGGAGGTGGACCAGTGAGCTGGAGGTCCAAGAAGCAAAGTGAGATTGCCCAGTCTTCAGGAGAGGCAGAGTACATGGCGATGTACCATGCCATCAAGGAGATTGTGCTCCTAAGGAAGCTGCTAGAGGACATGGGAGCGGAACAGGAGGGTGTCAAACTATAACTGTTATAGTTTGTATTGCTAGGGTTAGGTTTGTTTGTTTATAACTAGGGTTAGGTTTGCTATATCTACCCTTGTACTTGCTCATTCTAGTCATTCATTCTTCCAGTTCTATATTTGACATGGTATAGAGCTTAGGGCGTGTAACATTTTTCCGGACCAACGGTCCGGACCATATGCGAAATTGTTCGTCCATGCTCGCATGTTCTCCAATTCAATCTGTACGAGCTCGGAAGGTCCGGACCGTGAGCAGGATACCCTATTCGCATGGGGTCCGGACCACATGGTTCAGAAAAAGGTTACACGCCCTTAGTTCGTTCCCATGGGCCCACCTCCGCACGCCCCGTTCGTTGCTCGATAGCCGCCTGTAGCGCGCTCGCCGCCCGTTGGTTCGCTCGTTTTAGGGTTTCACATGCTAGCCGCTCGGTAGCCGCCCGTTAGCCGCCCGTCCGCCGTCCGTTCGCCTTCCGTTCGCGGCCCGTTGCCCGTAGTGCCCTCGGCAGGTCCCGCGCCCCCCCCGCGGGCCTTCGTCCGTCCCGTAGCGCGCCCCCCCATGGGCCTTAGTTCGTCCCTTAGCGCGCCCCCCCCCCCGCGGGCGCTCCCGTTCGTCCTTAGCGCGGCCCCCGCGGGCGCTTCCGTTCGTCCTTAGCGCAGCCCCCGCTGGCGCTTCCGTTCGTCCTTAGCGCGGCCCCCTCGGGCGCTTCCGTTCGTCCTTAGCGCGGCCCCCGCGGGCGCTCTCGTTCGTCCCGTAGCGGGGCCCCCCGCGGGCCCTTACGTGCGTCCCGTCGTACGCCTTTCCCCCCCCCTCCGCGCCCCCCCCCCCCCCCCTCGTTCGTCCTGTAGCGCGTCTCCCCCCCCCCCCCCCACTCCCCCCGTGGCCCCTCTTTCGTCCCGTAGCGCGCCCCCCCCCCCCGCGGGCACTCTTGTCGTAGCAGTTCCCTCCTTGTTCTTCTCTACGATCGGTTGCTGCGGAGCCTGGGGGTGGTCCTGCGGGAGGTACTAGAGGCCCCGAGGGTGTCGGTGGTGGAGGTGCTGGTTCTGGGGGTGCTGGAGCTGGAGGCACTGGCACTGTGGCGCCTACACCGCGCACTGTATGTTTCCTGACCCGCGAGCAGCGTCTCCTCCGGTTGGAGAGGGAGGAGCATGAGCAGTTTGAGAGGGCACAGCAGCAGCAGCAGCAGCAGTAGCAGGAGCAGTCTCAGTTGCAGCAGCAGGAGAGAGTAGAGGAGGAGTCACAGCATTAGCAGGAGAGAGCAGAGGAGGGGTCATGACTGCAGTAGCAGGTGCAGTTGCAGCCGCAACAGGAGAGAGTAGAGGAGGAGTCACGAGTGCAGCAGCGGGTGCAGTTGCAGTCGCAGCAAGAGAGAGTAGAGGAGGAGTCACGGCCACACCAGGAGAGGGTAGAGCAGGAGTCCCGCCTGCAGCAGCAAGTGCAGTTACAGACACAGCAGGAGAGAGTAGAGGAGTCACGACCGAAGCAGGAGAGGGTAGTGCACGAGTCCCGGTCGCAGCAGCGGGTGCAGCTGTAGCCGCAGCAGGAGAGGGCAGAGGAGAAGCAGGGGCGGGTACCGTCGCAGCAGACGCTAGAGGAGGCGGAGCGGCAGCGACTGCGACTGCGCGACCTGCCCGACCCAACACCTGCGCGCTTGGTTCGTGGTCCCCTACCGTCCCCTCCTGTTCCCCCCGTTCAGTCCCTTTCCTCGTCCCAGTGGACTCGTCGCTCTCCCCTCAGTCGTGCTGTGTCTCCAGAGCCCCGTCGTTCTCGTTACCGTGCTGACTGCCCGTTTCACCTTGTACTCCGCTCTCGTGTTCCACCTCCTCCGGTCCTTCCACAGCCTCCTGAGTCGTTCCTCACTGTGATTCACGACCCGTTGTCCGACTACCTCCGTGCCTCCCGTCCTGTCGTCTCTCGTGTTCTGTCCGCGTTGGTCACTCACCCGACTGCCCCTCGAGCGGCACTACTCGTTCTCCGTCCACTGGGGGTGTCCCTGTTTTTCCCCTGGAGGTCCTGGAGGACAGGCAGTTCGAGCTTGGTTTCCTTGCGGCTGCTGTTCCTCATCTCTGCGCCATGCTGCTTGCCCCTGAGGGGGATCGAGACGCACTTGACACCCCGATCCCTCGCAATCATGCTGAGGCGGTCTCGGGACCTTGGGCCTCGTACTGGATAGCAGCTGAGGAGGCAGAGATGGCATCTTATAGGTCCACAGGCACCTACATTGACACCGTCCCACCACCTGGGACGAACGTCGTTAGTGGCATGTGGCTCTACAAGGTGAAGCGGCCGCCTGGATCACCACCGGTGTTCAAGGCGCGCTATGTGGCGAGAGGCTTCAGTCAGCGCGAGGGGGTAGACTTCTTCCAGACCTTCGCTCCCACCCCAAAGATGACCACTCTTTGGGTGTTACTGCACATTGCAGCTCAGCGCGACTACGAGTTACACTCCTTGGACTTCTCCACAGCGTTCCTTCAGGGGAGCCTGCACGAGCAGATCTGGCTGCGTCGCCCGCCTGGCTTCACTGGCTCTTTCCCTCCTGGGACCCAGTGGCAGCTGCGTCGACCGATCTACGGCCTGCGCCAGGCTCCCCGTGAGTGGCACGACACACTTCGCACGACACTTGCCATGCTTGACTTCTTTCAGTCGTCTGCTGACCCGTCGCTCTTCGTCCACCGTGGCTGGACCCCGTTCTTTGTTCTTGTTTACGTTGACGACCTGGTCTTCGCCACTCCCGACCGACACGCATTGGCCTCCGTGAAGGAGGAACTGCAGAGGAGACACACTTGCACTGACCTTGGTGAGCTGTAGCGCTACCTTGGCCTGCAGATCACCAGGGACAGGGCAGCTCGCACCATTACGCTAACGCAGTCGCATATGGTCGAGCAGATCCTCACGCGGTTCCGCTTCCCGTTCTCCAAGGTACAGCTCACCCCTCTTGATGTTGATCATGGGCTCACGGCTCCACCTTCGAACGAGCCATTTGAGTCCAGCGGTCCATATCCTGAGTTGGTGGGTTGTCTCATGTACCCGATGACCTGTACTCGCCCAGACCTAGCTTACCCTCTTAGCGTCCTGGCGCGCTTTGTTGCGTCTGGGAGACACCGACCTTCCCACTGGTACGCTGCTAAGAGGGTGGCGAAGTATGTGGCGAGTACATCAGACATGGGACTTGTCCTTGGAGGGAAGCAGCCAGTTACACTTACAGGTTACTCGGACTCGTCGTGGGCCAACGACGCAGAGTCGCTGCGGTCTACACAGGGTTACTGCTCCACTTGCCTTGTGTCTACAAGCCCTCACTTGCTTGCGTAGAGATGCTTTGTCTTGTACTCTTGCATCTGACTATATCTCTATATCTGTGCTTGTGGACAGGCCTTGTGGCCCTTTGCTTCTGTAGAGATGCTTGTCATGCGTGTCTTGTACTCTTGCATCTGCTATATCCTTGCATGTGGACTGGCCTTGTGGCCCCTTGCTTGTTCTCGGACTGTGTGGTGATCTTGAGATCCACCCCGAGCATTGCTTTGTTCTTGTGAACTGGTCTTGTGAGCGTTGCTTGTTCTTGCTGACTAGTCCTGTGACCCTTGGTTGTTCTCAGACAATGTGGTGACTTCGTGATCCACCCTGAGATATGAGTTGCTTTCCACGGGTCTATCGTCACCTAGACTATGGGGGTGTGTCAAACTATAACTGTCATAGTTTTTATTGTTTAGTTTAGGTGGTGTGCACCTTGGTTAGTGCTAGGGTTAGGTTTGCTATATCTACCCTTGTACTTGCTCATTCTAGTCATTCATTCTTCCAGTTCTATCTTTGACAGAGGGACCTACACCACTTTTCTTCGACAGCGAGGTTGCTATTGGCATGGCCAATAATCCTATCCTAAATGGGCTGAACAAGCACATGAAGATTAAGTGGCACTGGGTGAGGCAGATGGTGAATGAGGGGATTGTTGAGCTTCACCATGTGAAGGCTAACAAGCAGGCGGCAGATTTTCTCACCAAGCGACTTCTCGAGAGTGCACATTTGAAGTGTGCAAAGATGTGTGGCATGGCATTGCACTAGTGTGGGCAGCGGTGTCATGAGTGTTTGCATGCTTTTGAGTGTGTGTGCATGCCGTCCGTTAGTATGAGGGAGAGTTTGTTGAATGCACGCCAGTTTGAGTGCATGTCATCCTAACGTCCTGCCGTGTGCTCGTGCCGTTCATGCGTGCATTGTTTGCATGAGCATGTGTCATTGTGCATGGCTGTTGGATTTCTTATTACCTTTTGGGGTTATATCTAATTTGGGTGATTACTTGGACATGACTATAAAGGGATCTTTGGTTGGGTGGTTAGGAAGGCAACTTTGACTTTTGGATTGGGGTGGCTGAAAGTTTCTAGCATGGGTTGCAAATGTTGCAACACCTAGGCAAAATCCAACTAGATTGGATTTTGCATGTGACACCTCAAGGACCTCATGATGAGGGTTGCATCCTTGATGCTAAGAAGGTTCCTACCATCCTTCCCTTGCTCTTGGAGAACCCCTTCCCTCTCATGGTTCTCTTGGAGTCCCCAACTCCAACATTCCATGCCTTAATGCTTGTACGTCCTCCATAATTCTAGTCATGCGGCTGCTGGACGTTTTCAAGTCGTTCTCACTCTCTAGACCATCTTTCGAAGTAATTCAAATTGGAGATGGTAGCTAAGCCTAAGGCGCGTAATCCTACCGAGCAGATTTGCGTTGAGTTGAGAAATGAGTTCGTCGTAGGTTCTCAAAATGACGGATCCTGAACAACAAGTGTATGGTTGCTTGATATGATCATCCTCCTTCTTCCCATCATTCGACTCCTTGATGGAAGTATCCAGCGAGGGATCATTGTCAGGCACAATGACCTCCGTGGTAGCCTTGCGGGAAATCTTAGGCGGCATTGTGAGATGATGAGGCACCACGCTAGCAGCAGAGACATCTGAAAACACGAGCAATGAGGAACCACTTATCACATGCTACTTAAGTAGTAATTGATCCCCATAGGCAGACCATTGCTCTTGCTGGAGGTGTTGAGTTACCGAGGTAGACATCTTGTGAATTGAAAGACCCGTAGTCTTAATAACTGCACTGAATGGTGCAGCAGTATAGTGAAGTGACTTAAAAAACTGGAAACACTTTGGGGTGTGCATATTAACTCGAAAACCCTTGGGTGTAGTTGTCAAACTATGTTATATAGTTTATATAGGCTGTAGTGAGACACATCCTAGGGGGTACACAAAATACTCTCGACAATATTCTTGTACCCCTCCCCCCTTACCCTAATCATCATTCTCCCTTAGTCTCTAACTTACTTAGTTTATGAGATGGTATCAGCTATAGGTTCCTTCCTAGCCTAGAAAAACGCCCCATAGCCCGCCCCGCAGCGCGCGCCCCGTTTGCAGGCCGCGGCCCGTCCCCTTTGTGGCCCGCCCCTCACCCGTCACGCCCCTCACCCGTATACGCCCCGCCCCGTCCCGTACCCTCGCGCGCAGCCCGCACGCGCCTCTTGCACGCGCACGCGCACCAGCACGCGCGCGCAGCCGCGCCTACGCAGCAACGCACATGCACGCAGCTGCACGCGCACCAGCAGCTGCCGCACGCACTGCGGGCACGAACAGTAGCCGCGTGCTGCAACTGCCGTACGCACGCACAGCCGCCGCGCGCGCAACAGCAGTAGCGCGTGTAGCAGCCGCGGCACGTGCAGAAGCCGCCGCACGCACTGTTTCAGCCGCCCGCGCAGCAGCAGCCGCTCACGCAGCAGCAGCCGCCCGCGCAGCAGCGACCGCCCGCGCATGAGGCAGCAGCTGCATGCGCCACTATAGCCGCGCGCGCCTCTGCAGCCGCACGTGCAACTACAGCAGCAGCCCCACGCGCACATGCCTACGTACTAGGAGCCGCGCGCGCAGCTGCAGCAGCCGCACGCGCAGCTTCCCGTGCACCAGGAGCCGAGAGTGCAACAGAAGCAGCTGCACATGCCTTCGCTACGTACTGCTTCCCGTGCTCCTTGACAGGCCACCCCGACCGCTCCCGAACGCACTCCACCGCATTGAACCGTACCTGATCGCTCCCCACCGCTCCCGAACGCACCCAACCGCACCTACCTGCACGTATAGCACCTTCCAAACGCCTACTGCCACTGGCATTCAACCCGCAGTGGCTGGCAGCCACAGTACACTCTGCTAGCGTGACTTAGGTTCGGCCCCGTCAACTGAGTAGTGTTCCTAGCCTCACCCCTCTGGCCTCGTTCGTTCCTCGCCTCGCTCGTTTCTCGATTAGCACTCAGGCCTCGCTCGTTACTTGTTTCGGGTCTTTCTAGCCTAGCCACGCTGGCTTAGGTTGCTACTAGCTCAGTCCGTTCCTCGCCTCATTTCTTCGGGTGCCGTATGCCCTCGCTCGTTTCTAGCTCCGGCCGCTTCTAACCCTACGCTGCTAGGCCGGTAGTTTCCTCGTTATGGCGTCCACTAGCGTCCTGCGCTTTGATGCGAAGGGTAGAGCCCTAGAGTTCCCCTCCTGGCTCATCCGTACCGAGCGGTTCCTCAAGAGCGAGCGTCAGGACAATGATACCCTCTGGGCGCACGCCTCCGGTGACCTGCCTGAGCCTCCCCCCCTTGCTGCTCTGGGTGATGAGCCTGATGCGGCGGCCCAGGAACGCTTCGATCAGGCCCACACAGCTCGTTCGGTGTGGCAGTCGCGTGATGCTGCAGCTTGCATTTCCCTCGCCAGCCTTCTCCCCGAGTCCGAGGAGGCCCACTTCTCCCACGTTCGAGTTGCCAAGGACCGGCTTGTTGCGATTAAGACACATTATTCCACTCCCACCCCCGCCTCTCTTGGTCGCCTCTTTCTGCAGTTTCATTTTTCCGACCTAGGAGCGTTTGACCACGGCCGTGTCCACCGTGGATGGGCGGTCCAGGGGTAGGGGAGGTAAGAGAGGGGGGAAGGGTGGTGGCGCTGGTGGTGGTGGCGGGGGTGGCGGAGGCCCTGGTGACACTAGTGCGTGTGGTGGAGGCGACACTGGAGGCGGCCCTGGGCTTGCGGGCCTGACGGGAGGGGGTGCTGGTGCGGTTGCGTGGTACACGGCACAGCGGCAACAGCAGGCCCAGCAGCAGCAGCCACAGCCGGGACAACCGCAGCAGCAGGGACACTCGCAGCAGCAGGGTCAGCGGCAGGTGCAGCAACAGCCTCAGCCGTGGGGACCTGGTGGACCAGGGAGCACTGGTCGTGGCGGTGGTCCGCCCAGCTCGGCGTCGCGTGGTGTCACTCCGCCTCCCTGCCTGTACGTGGTTCAGTCGGGCGGTCGTGCAGGTCAGCGCTGTGGCTGTTTCCACGCAGCATAGCGACCGCGTCCGCGCACAGTTCGGCCTTGGCCCAGCTTGCTCGCTCTCGTGGACTTGCTTTGTGGGACATGTCTGCGGTAGAGTTAGTTGATACTTTGGACTCTGATTCTGTGAGGTATGCTGATGTGGACTATAGTGCTGTTGGATCCGTTTGCTCGCGTGTTCGTAGTTTAGGTTCTTTGCCTGTTGCTAGTGTAGGTGCTTATGCTTCTAGTCTAGGTGCTTGTGTATCTACTAGCCCAGGTGCACCTACGGCTGAGGCGTTGCTTTCTTTAACGCTGGACTCTGGCGCGTCTCAGTGCTTCTTCCGTGACCACATGACTCTCACTCCGCTTTCTGCTCCGGTTCCGGTTGCACTGGCTGATCCTACTTCAGGACCAGTCGTTGCACGCATCTCTACCACCCTCCAGTGCCCGGCTCTCCTATCTGGTGTCCTCTCTGGTCTCTACGTCCCCTCGTTCTCTTAGAACTTGGTGGGTGTTGGATACCTTCAGGATCGTGGGATCACAATCACTTTTCTTGCTATATGAACGGACGCTTCCACCGGGGCGCTTCTTGCCACGTTCACCAGGGAACCCCACTCAGGTCTCTTCGTTCTGCACACTGCGTCCCCCCAGGTAACTACGTCTGGTCAGGTTGCTGCGTCGTGCTCCTGTCGGTCACTCACCCACCCGAGAGTCGTGTGGCACCACCGTCATGGTCACCCGTCCTCCCCCCCTCTCCGCAGCATGGCTAGCCAGCGTCTTGCCACACACCTTTGCGTCGCTCCCTCCTTCGCCCGCGTCGTCGTACACTCCTTGCGTCGAGGGTCGGCTTCGCGCCACTCCTCACTCTTCTTCCCTTCGTCCAGCCACCGCGTCCTTGGACGTCTGGGGCCCCGCCCCTCGTTCTGGGCCCGAGAGGGAGAGCTTCTTTTTGGTGGTCGTTGACGACTACTCCCGTTACACCACGGTGTTTTCCCTAGCAAAGAAGTCCGACGTGACTTCTACGCTGATCAGGTGGTTGCTGGCCACTGAGGCCATTCGTGGTCGTCGACGACTTGTTTTGTGCGACTGCTGACACTGAGGCACTGGCCCTGTGAAGGCGGAGCTGCAGAAGAGACACACCTGCACTGACCTGGGTGAGCTGCGGAGCTATCTTGGCTTGCAGATCACCAGGACAGAGCAGCGCGCACCATCACTTTGACTCAGTCACACATGGTGTAGTAGGTCCTTTATCGCTTCCGCTTTTAGTTCTCCTTGCCACAGTCCACTCCTCTGCCTACGAGCCACATGCTCTCAGCTCCACCTTCGGACAAGTCCGTAGAGCAGAGTGGTCCGTATCCAGAGCTTGTGGGTTGCCTCATGTACCTGATGACGTGCACTCGACCTGACCTTGCGTACCCTCTCAGCATCCTGGCGCGCTACGTTGCGCCCGGGAGACACCGCCCTGAGCACTACAGGGCTGCTACGAGGGTACTACGCTACTTGTGCAGTACATTACACATGGGGCTTGTGCTTGGGGGACCAGGCCGAGTTGTGCTCACTGGGCACTCAGACGCTTCTTAAGCTGACGACCAGGCAACTCAGCAGTCGTCGCACGGCTACACTTTCAGTCTCGGCACTAGTTCTGTCTCGTGGAGGTCCACTCGCTCGTCTTCTGAACTTAGCTCCAGCTGTGAGGCCGATATCTACGTTGGGGCTATCGCTGCACAGGAGTTACGCTGACTGACGTACTTGCTGACCGACTTGGGTGAGCGGCCTCGTTTTCCTCCGGTTCTGTACGTCGACAACAAGGCCATGATTGCCTTGTGTCGGGAGCAGCGACTGGAGCACAGATGGAAGCACATTGCTCTTTGTAACTTTCTTGCACGAGAGTTACAGCAGCGTGGTCAACTTTGTCTTGCTTACGTGGCCTCACAGGCCAACACTGCTGATATCTTCACCAAGGCCCTTGGGTCTGGTGATCATCGGCATTTTCGGCACTGCTCTAGGCCCTGTGCCTAATCTGCCACACTTGCTTACCTCTTGACTTTGCCTTGTAATGTGTGTACAGCGACTGGCCATAGAGGCGGTGAAGACGGCCGAGGCGGAAAGCTAGGAGGGGTCTCCAAGCGCCGTGGGCGGCGAGCGGCCGCTGTGTCGTCGGCAGCTGGGTCATCCCCCTCAGCTGGGCAAGAAGTGTCGGAGGAAACCTCTAACGGCGCAACCAAAGGGGGTGGGTCAACCTAGGACACACCTAAGGGAGCAGGACCCTGCGGGGGGAGGGGGGCTACTAGGGGCAGGTGTCGGGACCCAGGAAGAGAGGCGGGAGGGGTACGGGGGAACTGCGGTGGGGGTGGAGACGGTAGAAGCAGACAGACTCGTCAAAAGTGACGACGCGGGAGGACAGGACACGGTGAGAACCTGGGTGGTAAAACTGCCAGGGCGGGGCGTCGGTAGGAAAGCCAAGGAAGACGCAGCGAAGAGTGCGAGGAGAGAGCTTGTCCGCAAGAGGATCGCGGACAAGAGCAAAGGAACCCCAGACCCGAAAAGCCGACACATCACCAACCTCTCCCGTCCACCACAGAGTAGGTGAGGTCTCCGGGTGGGAGACACGGGGCCAGAGGTTGAGCTGCTGCGCGGCGTATCGGACCGCAAACGGCCACAGGAAATGGGGAGCAGCCACATGGATCATGGAGGTGCGAGCAACCTCCATGACCAAGCCAATGCGGCGCTCTGCAATTCCATTCTGCTATGGAAAGGCCGGAAGCGTGAACGACTGGGTGATGCCCTCAGTACCACAGAAGTCCTCGAGGAGGCGGGAGGAAAACTCACCACCTCAGTCAGAGTGCAGCCGCAGGGCCGGGAGGTCCTGCCGGAACCAAGCCCTCAGCTGGAGACGGACAGCGCGGATCCATCAGATCAAGACACTTCCGACATCCGCCTTGCTCTGCAAGGGGAAGACCGTGGTGTAGCGCGTGTAGTCGTCAACAACCAGCAGAAAGTAGCGCTCTCCGCCCTGTCCAGTGACGCAGGCTGGGCCCCACACGTCCATGTGGAGGGTCTGCAGAGGAGCAGTGGTCGGAGGAAACGAGGAGGAGTGAGGAGCGGCGCGCTGCCGCTCCTCGACGCAGGGAAGGCACGGCTGTGCAAGCGACCGCGGGAGCGGGGGCAGGGACCTGGGGAGGCCAGAGACCAGGAGACGGGAGTGCATGCTACGCAGACGCGACAGGGAGGGGTGGCCAAGACGGTGGTGCCAGAGGAGAGACGGGTGCGTGAGTAACCGACACGAACAAGACGCGGCTACCTGACCCGGCGCAGCTACCTGACCCGACGCAGCCACCTGTGCAGACTTAGTGGTCAGTGTGTACAGGCCAGACCCAGGCCTCTGAGTGAAAGTGGCGAGGTGCTCGCCAGTGCGTGAGTCCGTACAGATCGCCACAAGCTCACCCCCAGGAGTAGTCACAGTGACAAACTGGTCCTGAAGGACAATATTACTCACCAAGTTCTTAGCGAACGAGGGGAGGTGGAAACCTGTGAGGGAGCCGGAGGGGGCTGCCGGACACGGGAGAACAGTGGAGCCACGTGCAACAACTGGGCCACCAGAGGGGTCAGCTAGAGTGACCGGGACGGGTGTAGTGAGCGGTGTGACTGTGGTGCAGTCGCGGAAGAAGCAGCGAGTCACGCCGGAGTCAAGCGTGAAGGTGCGCAAAGCCTCCACAGGGGCTGCACCTGTGCTAGCAGGCTCACATGCACCTAGACTAGCAGCCTTTACACCACCAGCGACTGTCACCTGCTGACACTGCTACGGAAACTGTCCACCCCCAAAACCTCCGCCTCCACCAGCGGCACCACCTGTACGAGCAGACGCACAGGTACCTACACACGCCTCCTTGACCAGCTGCTGCACCTCCCCTAACAACGGACTGGACTGCCGCAGTGGCCGGGTGGTAGGAGAGAGGGAGGAGTAGTTTCTAACCACAAGAGTCTGGGCCAACGTCACCTGACGAAAGTGGGCCCGCTGGTCGACCGGTAGGTGGGCTCAGACGGCAAGCTGTGCGACAGCATCGCGCCCCGACCACTGTGTGCAGGCAACACGGTCCGCTCGGTACTACCGCTACATGTCCTCAACAGCGTCAGCAGAAGGCGCAGTGGGAGTCGTGGGAGCCGGGAGGGACCCCGACGTGTGCTCGAGCAGGGAGATGCCATCTCTAACTAGACGCCGGAGATACCCGTGTAGGCACGCAAGCCACAACTCTAGCCTGAAAGGGCGTCCGTCTGCGTCAACTGATAAGACAGTAATCTGGGCCATGACAGGCAAAGGCAGTTGGTAGTAGGAGTGGTGGCGCCAGCATGACTAAGTCGTGCTAAGGGTACTCGTCGGACTACTAAGGGGGCGCACTCTATGGGCTCGTGACGAGCAGAAAACGGGCAGCAACTAGGGCGGCAGGAAGCGGCAGCGCCGAAGGCAGGAGTTGCGCGTGGGCAGGGCAATAGCGGGCGGGCAGAGCAGGCGCGCGGGGGCAGGGCAGTCGTTCGCGCGCGGGGCAGGGGAGTCGCGCGCAGGCAGGGCAGGCGTGCGGGGCAAGGCGCACGCGCGCGGGCAGGGCAAGGCAGCCGCGCGTGCAGGGCAGCAGCGCGGGGAAGGGCAGGCGCACGGGGCAGGGCTTATGCGCGCGGGCAGGGCAGGGCATTTGCGCGTGCAGGGCAGCAGCGCGGGGCAGGGTAGGCGCACCGGGCAGGGCTCACGCGCGCGGGCAGGGCAGGGCAGTCGCGCGTGCAGGGCAACAGCGTGGGGCCGGGCAAGCGCGCGGGGCAGAGCGCACGCGCGCGGGCAGGGCAGGGCAGTCACGCGTGCAGGGCACCAGCGCAGGGCAGGGTAAGCTTGCGGGGCAGGGCGCACGCGCGCGGGCAGGGCAGGGCAGTCGCGCGCGGCGCGGGCAGCGAGCAGGCAGCGCGCTGGGCAGAACAGTCGCGCGCGGGGCAGAGCAGGCGCGCACGACGCGGGCAGCGTGCAGGCGGCGCGCTGGCAGCGTGCGGGCAGCAGGTGACGCGAACAGCGTGTAGACGGCGCGCTGGCAGTGTGCGGGCAGCAGGCGCGAACAGCGTGCAGGCGGCGCGCTGGCAGCAGGCGACGTGGGCTGCAGGGCGCGTGGGCAGCAGGCGCGCGCGGGCTGCATGGCAGCAGGGCGCACGCGGGGCGCAGGGCAGTGAGGGGCGCTGGCAGCAGGGCGTGCGCGGGCAGCAGGGTGCACGCGGGCAGCAGAGGCCCCACTGCCTGCTCCTACTCCTTACACTGCGGTGACAGAGTCCCTGACTGAGCGTCGAGAGCCTGAGACTCATGCTTCCACTCCTGAGCGTTGAGAGACTGAGACCAGAGCTTCCGTTCCTGCTCGTATTCGTCGTGTGCGTCGTCCTCGTGCTCCAGTTGTCCCAGGCACTCACGATATGACACTCCGTCCTTCCTTTGTTCCACAGCGTGTTGTCCTCCCGTCACCTCCTGCATCTTCTCTTCCTGACGTTGCTGACCCTCCGTCTGACCTTGCTCGTGCTTCCAGTCCGACTGTCACTCGCTTTATTGCTACAATTAGGACTGACCCTACGTTCTCGTCTCCTGCTGCGTCTGCCTTAGTCACTGAGCTAGTTGACTTTGCTGCTGCGTACTGCCTAGACTACCTTGCGAGTCTTGTTTCTGACCCTGACCCTGCCTGTCCTCCGTCCGTCGGGGGTGAGGTTGCCCTCGGCTGTGACGTTCTTGAGGACAGGCAGGAGGAGCTGGAGTGCCTTGCGGCCGCTGTACCTCATCTCGCTGCCATGCTGCTTGCCCCTGAGGGAGACCCGGATGCACTTGACATCCCCACCCCGCGCTCTTACAGAGAGGCGATCTCGGGTGAGTACTCCTCTCAGTGGCAGACAGCCATGGACGAAGAGATGGCTTCCTGGAAGTCCACAGGCACCTACGTCGACGAGGTTCCCCCACCTGGGGCGAACATCGTCAGTGGCATGTGGATTTCAGGGTGAAGCGGCCGCCGGGTTCTCCGCCTGCCTTCAAGGCACGTTACGTTGCTCGAGGCTTCAGTCAGTGTGAGGGGGTCGACTTCTTTCATACCTTCTCCCCCACCCCGAAGATGACCACTCTTCGGGTGTTGCTACACGTTGCAGCTCAGCGTGACTACGAGCTGCACTCCCTCGACTTCTTGACAGCTTTCTTGCAGGGTAGCCTTCACGAGGCCATCTGTCTGCGCCGTCCACCTGGCTTCACTGGGTCGTTTCCTGAGGGTACCCAGTGGAGCCTACGGCGGCCAGTGTACGGCCTGCGTCAGGCACCTCGCGAGTGGCACGACACACTGAGGACGACACTTGCGGCTCTTGGGTTTGCTCCTTCGACTGCTGACCCGTCGCTGTTTCTGCGCACCGACACTACCCTGCCGCCGTTCTACGTTCTCGTGTACGTCGACGACTTGGTTTTTGCTACTGCTGACACGGAGGCGCTGGCCCTAGTGAAGGCGGAGCTGCAGGAGAGACACACCTGCACTGATCTGGGTGAGCTGCGGAGCTATCTTGGCCTGCAGATCACCCGGGACAGAGCACGGCGCACCATCACCCTGACTCATTCACACATGTTGCACCAGGTCCTTCAGCGCTTCGGCTTGCAGTACTCCTCGCCACAGCCCACTCCTCTGTCTACTGGCCACTCGCTCTCAGCTCCACCTTCGGACGAGTCCGTAGAGCCAAGTGGTCCGTATCCAGAGCTTGTGGGTTTCCTCATGTACCTGATGACGTGCACACGACCTGACCTCGCGTACCCTCTCAGCCTCCTGGCTCGCTACGTGGCTCCTGATAGACACCTGCAAAGAGGGTACTGCGTTACTTGTGCAGTACATCGGCATGGGGCTCGTGCTTGGAGGACGGGGTTCAGTGGTACTCACCGGACACTCTGACGCTTCTTGGGCCGACGAGCAGGCGACTCAGCGTTTGTCACAGGGTTACACCTTCAGTCTTGGCTCTGGTTCTGTCTCGTGGAGGTCCAATCGTTCTTCTTCTGTGCTTAATTCCAGTTGTGAGGCCGAGATCTACGCTGGGGCCATGGCTGCACAGGAGCTACGGTGGCTGACCTACCTGCTGACCGACTTGGGGGAGCGGCCTCGTTCTCCTCCAGTTCTGTACGTCGACAACAAAGCAATGCTTGCCTTGTGTTGCGAGCAGAGACTGGAGCACAGAACAAAGCACATTGCTCTTCGCTACTTCCTTGCGCGTGAGCTGCAGCAGCGTCGTCAGCTCTGCCTTTCCTACGTGGCATCGCGGGCCAACACTGCTTATGTGTTCACCAAGGCCCTTGGGTCTGGTGATCATCAGCGTTTCTGCACTGTTCTTGGGCTTGTGCCCACTCTGCCTCATCTGCTGGTTGGTTGACTTGCAGTTATTGTACACTGATGTATATCTTTATACCTGCATGTTTACTCTTGCTAGGTTGTGATCAGTGTACTGCCTTGCTAATATAACTCTGCATGTGAACTGACCTTGTGGCCGCTTGCTTGTGCTCAGATTGTGTGGTGTCCTTGAGATCCACCCTGAGCTTTGCTTTGCTTTGTTCTCTTGCTTGACTGGTCTTGTGACCATCTGGTTGTCCCCCACTTAGCCTGTGGGGGTGTGTCAAATTGTATTTGTGCTTGCTACTAGGCTATCCTGGGGTACACCATAAGGGGTACAACCCGAATTAGGTCTAGTACTTGTATCTCATCTCAATCCTAGTCAATCATTACTGCACAGTTGATTATGACATTAAGATGTGATTTGATATTTATTTATTGTATAACTTGCAAACAGGGCTTAAAACAATGAACCAGACAGGTGCCTGATAAAAATAGCCCCATGAAAGAAAAAAATGAGATTTCCGTAACGGAAACATATGTACACCTCCAGGGAATTTGTGCGAATATCAGCTTTCAAGCCAACAGCTTCACCAGTCCACACCACAGTTCGATCCCTGCTCGCAGGAGGCCCACCGTGTAAGGCGGCTTGAGGCTGAACCCTGGTTCATGGCCCGACCGCCATGGCTGCTGCTACGGCGGCTTCTGCCACGCCCTTTCTGATTGCCCATCTTAGGCACTGAATGCGCGCGAGTGGCTGTGCTGAGATGTGACACTGAATGCCTTTCTCTGCCCAACTCCCTCGAGTCATGTCGCCATTCATCCTCGTCACTCTCGCCTTCCTTCAGGAACGACTGTAACATGGTAACAAACTGTTCGCATCGAATCGCATTGAGTTCGCGCTGTGCGTCCAGAAACGAGATCCGACCTTCCAGCGCGAGCAGATCGAGATCCGCGCGGCTGTCGTGCAGGCGTCGTAAGGAGGGAATGTCGTTCTGAGACATGGCCAGAACAGCAGGCGATTGCTGAGAAGACACGGCACGCTGAGAGTCGACCATCACGTCGTTACGGCTCCCCATGTTTAGAACGATTCTGTTGGGGCGACTGAACGTGCTTCGTGTCTCTTGGTATTGCGAAAGCAGTCGAGCGACGCGAAAGGCTTATCGAAACTATGAAATGCAGGTCGAACAACCTCGCTTTATTGCCATCTGGTCCAGCTCACTCATTCGGACCAGCTCGGATGGACATGACGAGACTAGCAAGCACTTTGCATCCAGGGTACCCTGAGTTCGCACGGCGTAATAGCACTATTCCAAATTAATCCCGCTTCGACGCTGGAAAATCGCAGATCGCGGCGCAATGAGCCTTACGGTTCGACTAAACTTCGAGAAGGTCGGACCACAGGCAAGGAGCAAGTACAAATCCCATGAATCCGCGTAGGAACATCACTGTAAGGATTGGTAACATATGAGCCTCAAACATCGGATCCTCCCACGTCAGCACCAGCCTGTGACCGTCAGCAAAAGCTCTGAGGGCGTGAATAATAGGTTTACGGAACTGGTGTGATCTTCGGTACTCTGCTTGCTTAGGGTTCCGGTAGTCGCGAATCTCTGCTTGTGGTTTAGGAACCACTTTTAAAGTCATTGAGAATTGCAACCCAGGAATCGACACACCCTGTGTTTAGAAGTAGGAAAACCGGCAGTTGTGTTTCCAGGATACTTCCGATCGCACTCGTCCCATCTTCTCCCCACGTGATGCCGCACTTGTATCAATCTTTCCTCGTCAGCCGTCTTCCTCGCCGCCATAGCCAGTACCCCATTGGCTTGTCGAAGCGGATGAAGAGGGACGGAGTGTGGTTCGGGAAGGGATTGCGTTGTGCATCAAGGATTCATGGCTTGTCGGATGGCGCAAGGAAGAGAGAAGATCAAGTTCTCGCACGATACGTCGCTGATTTTTACCAACCGAAACACGTGTACTAGTCTTAGCCCGTGAAATATCCACGGCTCTGGACTAAGCTGCATACGTGATTTGCCTCCTGTCCAGCCTGGCGTCGTGGAGAAGATGCTTCCAGAATGCATTTTACAGCAAGGCAATCCGGGGCACGATATTCACCGTCACGACCTCCCCTCCATGGAGCTCACTCATGACTTCACCATCAAGGCAGACAGAATCGAGGTCATTGCAACCCGCAGCCTCATGTGAGCGGGGCGGCTCCCATCAGTAACTCGAGGGAGGCACTTCTTTCACTCAACAGAGCCTCTATTTCTGAGCTTCTTTCACTTCTCCCATCAGGCACTTCTGTATCAGAGTACCCCCAGCAGCACTGTAGTACAGCCCCCCAAGAAAACGGAGAGACTGGCTGCGAATCAATCCGATCACAACTTGACATTTCAGCTGCCCCCAAAATGTCCAAATCACAGGCGACCTCGCACGGATCTGCTGTGAGACACGGAAGTAACCAGGGAGACCAACATTGCCGATGGCCCAGTGGGAATGATTTGATTTGAGTGTATCGACAACGAACTAATATACTCTATACTAACATTCCATTCCACTCCACCCCAAAATGATAACAATGCATTTCAGCATGCATACTATAAGGAAAAATCCTTTTCCTTACTTCGCGTCCCTACTTACCGCATACATGACTGTTCCCGCCATAGTACCCCAACGGTAATCCGTTACCACCTCGCCACACTCACCTCGACCAATGTTCTCGCCATTGTTCCCGTCGCGCCCAAACCTCAAGACTCGGCTGGTAACCCGCGCTCCGGTCCTCCGCCTCAACAAATCCCAACATTGGCGCCAGGCCCATCGCGCACCCTACAAATCACGCTTTTTTTAACAATTCGCTCATGCCTTCGCTCGTTGTACTGTTTTGCTTCGATAATGCAATTCTCGCTCGCTCACTCAATTGCACTCGTAACACTTGGTATCAGAGCTACGGCCCACTACCCTGTTCGGACCGCGCACACACCTTCGCTTCCTACTTATCACTTTTTTTTGGGGGGGGGGGGAGGGGGGGGTGTTAGAATGTGAAACAGCGGAATGAATGAACTAGGCAGCAGGGTGATATACATAAGAAACCATTGAAATGTACCCTATAATGTGCACCTCACTGCAGCCTAACAAACCTAACAAACATATAAATATATTTTGACAGACCCCCATAGGCAAAGTGACGGATAGCAGTCACAACAAACGGTCACAAGACCAGTTAAGACAAGCAACAAAGCTAAGCTCAGGGTGGATCTCAAGATTACCACACAGTTCGAGCACAAGCAAGTGGCCACAAGGCCAGTTCACATGCAGTGTGATAACAACAAATGCAGTACAATGATCACAACCTAGGAAGTGTACGCATGCAGGTATAGATATATAAAGCAGTGTATAGCAAGACTAGAACAAGACTAGAGCAAGTGAGGCAAAGAAGGTACAAGGCCAAGAGCAGTACAGAAACGCTGATGATCACCAGACCCAAGGGCCTTGGTGAAGATATTACCAGTGTTGGCCTCGGAGGCCACATAAGAAAGGCGGAGCTGACCACGCTACTGCAACTCTCGCACGAGAAAGTATCGAAGTGCAATGTGCTTCGTTCTGCTCTCAAGTCTCTGCTCCCGACACAAGGCAATCATGGCCTTGTTGTTAGCGTACAGAACCGGTGCATAACGAGGATGCTCTCCCAAGTCGGTGAGCAAGTAGGCCAGCCATCATAACTCCTGCGCAGACATAGCCCCAACGTAGATCTCGGCCTCACAGCTGGAGCTGAGCACAGAAGACGAGCGAGTGGACCTCCACGAGACAGAAGGACTTGCTGCACCATGTGTGACCAAGTGTCGTCCTCAGTGTCTCGTGCCACTCACGGGGCGCCTGGCGGAGACCGTAGACTGGCCGACGGAGACTCCACTGGGTACCCTCAAGAAACGACCCAGTGAAGCCAGGTGGGCGGCGCAACCAGATCTCCTCGTGGAGACTGCCCTGCAGGAAAGCGGTAGAGATTTCGAGCGGGTGCAGCTCGTAGTCACGCTGTGTTGCAACGTGTAGTAACACCCGAAGAGTCGTCATCTTCGGGGTGGGGGAGAAGGTCTGGAAGAAGTCGACCCCCTCACGCTGACTGAAACCACGTGCAACGTAATGCACCTTGAAGGCAGGCGGTGAACCCGGCAGCCGCTTCACCCTGAAAATCCACATGCTACTGACGACGTTCACCCCAGGTAGTGGGACGGCATCGACGTAGGTGCCACTGTCGAATCCCTCCCGAAGTCAGCGTCGACCAATGACAGCAGCCGGCTGCACCTTTAGCACACCCGACTGCGAAGTCGGCTTCGCCCAAGCGAGGGCGGGGCCAATTTGCCGTCAACAAGTTCTGGGGGTGCTGCAGCCAGAGGTTCTGGAGCTCGAGGTACTGGCACTAGAGGTGCAAATTCTTGGGGTGCTGGTGTTGGAGACCCTGGTTCTGGGGGTGATGCCGCTACGACACCGGCCCCACGTTACCTGACGAGGTTCTAGGTTCAGCAGCAGTAGCAGTCGTCGCCACGTGTGAGTGGCCTTTGTCTCCTTGGTCTTCCTCCTCCTTTGCCGGGCCACTCTCCCCCTTCGCCTGAGTAAGGTCCCCCATTTTATCCTCCTAGCGCGTCTCCCGCTCGTTCTCCTCCTCGGTCACTTTCGTCTCCTCCGTTGCCTCCTTCTCCGTCTCTTGCCTCTACTCCCTGCCACCATCGTTCACTGGGGGCTCGTTCCTCATCTCTTGTTCCTGACCTCCACTCCTTGTTCCTTTGTACTATTTCTTGTCGTGTCCGGCCTCCTTCTCTTCTTCCTTTACCTCCTCCGTCGTCTCTCACTGTCTTCTCCCAACCTCTTTTTGACTACTCCCGCACTGCTCGTCCTGTCGCCTCACGCGTCTTCTCCTCTCTCGTGACTGACACTACTGCATAAAGTCGTTTGTCTCGGCTCTCGTCGCCGCTGTCACCGACTTTGCCTCCACCCACCGCCTTGACCACGCCACCCGGTTGGTGTCTGCTCCTCCTTCCCGTCCTCTTTCCGTCGGGGGTGAGCTTGCCCTTGGGTGTGACGTCCTAGAGGACAGGCAGTTTGAGCTTGAGCTCCCTGCGGCCGTTGTTCCCCACCTCTGTGCCATGCTATTAGCCCCTGAGGAAGACCCTGATCCTCCAAACATCTCAAATCCTCGCACTTACGTTGAGGTGGTTTCGGGACAGTGTGCCTCTCAGTGGATAGAAGCCATCGACTTAGAGATGGCGTCTTTGAGATCCATAGTGGGGAAAGGACACTGGTATTTGCCTCTAGTTGGCCAGATAGGCTACAAGCTTAGTGCTTGGGAGTCCTGGGTGCGCTGACCCACCACACCAAACATGCTCTTTGACCTAGTTGGTTAGTGAATTAGGGTCCTTGCCTTGGGGGGGGGAGGGTTCAATTCCAGGTGTCACCGTTTTTGAGGAGTGAAGAGAGAACGTTCTTACCTCTGTGTGAGGCCGCTCCCAGTGAGGGGGGTGTGGAAAGGACACTAGGATTGGCCTCTGATTTGGCCGGAGGGGCTACAATCTTAGTGCTTGGGAGGCCTAGGTGCGCTTACCCACCACACCAAACATGCCCTTTTATCCCAGTTGGTGAACAAGGACAGACAGAACAACTGAACCAGGTGGTTGAACAGTTGCTGCGTACCGCATGCAAAGACGAATCAGCCATTGGGATACTCAGTTACCAACTCTTGAGTTCGCATACAACAACGCAACTCATGCGGCAACAGGGAAATCACCTTTCTTCATGTGGTACAGACATGATCGTATCACACCACAACATTCAACCGCACCTGCACACGTCCAAGCCGCTCACGACTTTGTCACCACCATGCAGCAGCTATGGGAGAAGACTCAGCGACGTCTCACCACGATGCAGAACTCCCAGAAGCAGTATGCGGATCGACAGGACACGATCACACGGTAGCACTCATATATCAAGTTCTTTGGACACACGTAACTTGGAGTTATCTCACCTCCCGTCTACGCTCCGGCCTCGCTTCTGTGGTCCTTTTCGCGTTGAGACCATGGTGACACCAGTAACATTCCGCTTGCGCTTACCGACTACGTGGAAGCTTCACAACGCTTTCCATGTTCAGTTACTGAAGCCCTGCAAGGACTCCAATCAACAGAACCAGGGACGTCAGCTACCGCCACCGCCACCTGTTCTGGTACATGTTGAACTAGATTACGAGGTGGAACGTGTATTCGCGCACCGACGTCGACGCGGCAACACGCTCGAGTTCCTGATCCGCTGGAAGGGATATAACCCATCGGAGGACAACTGGGTTGTAGAAGCTGATAAGGGAAACGCGTGTCGTGCTCTCACGGATTATTTTGTCGAGCTAGGTGTTTCTCATGCCACCCAGCTTTGAGGGGGGGGCGTGTGAGAGTACGCCGTCCGTTCTTACCTGAATTTACTTATTCCTATTTTCTGTTTGCATTTATGCGCTTATTTCCTAATTCGTTGCTTTATAGTTATTATAGTTATAGCACCGAATATGATTTCATGCACCGAATTACTATAGTGCACGCGACTATCACCCTATTCTTATACCAAATACAGGAAGGTCCTGCACCGAGTTACTATATTTTCTAGAGCTATTTCGAGTGACTTCGCGTGCGCGTGACTATCACCTCTTATACCAAATTCATGAAGGTCCTGTTCCCATCACTTTCGATGCTCATAACCTTCTAGTAAAACCCAGGTTAATGGCCTTGTGTCATGCCTATATATAGCACGACGTTTTACCCAGGTTTTTATAATATACATTATGAACTCGAGATCGATCCTCACAATGAAACGTAGGACTGTGAGTAGGAGGGGACAATTTGTGGTCAGGAGAAGAGGAAGGAAGACCAAGGGTCCAAAGACCACTCATAGGCGGCGACGACCGTTGTGACAGTGGCTGCTGCAGTGTGAGCTGTTGCGGCTGCGACTGCTGCTGCTGCTCGTGAGGATCGAAGGATCGAGTTCATATTTTAATAATAATCACCTGGGTACAACACGACGCTATATATAGGCACGATACAAGGCAAGCTAACCATGTGTTACGAGAAGGTTCCGAGGGTCGCTAAGCGTCCCGAACGGGACTTTCCCGAATTTGGTAGAATCATCTCGGTGGAATCACGCGTTACGCAAAGTCACGCGGTGATAACCGAAATGAACAGAATTCGGTGCACGTAACCTATTTCGGTGCCTATAACCACAATAGCTATAGTAAAGCACGAAACTAGGAAAGCAGGCACAAGAAAATATAAAGAAGCAAGATAGTGCAAGGTAAATATATTATGGGTAAGCGTAGACGCTGTACTCTCACACATTCCCCCTTCAAAGCTGGGTGGCGTGAGAAACACCCTGCTTGACAATATAATCCTTGAGAGCACGGCGTGTGTTGCCCATATCAGCTTCTGTAACCCAACTGTCCTCCGATGGGTCATATCCCTTCCAGCGTATCATGAATTCGAGCGTGTTGCCGTGTCTGCGTCGATGAGCGAGGACACGTTCCACCTCGTACTCTGGTTCATCCTGTACGAGAACAGGTGGTGGTGGCGGTAGCTGTCGTCCCTGTAACTGTTGGTTGGGGTCCTTGTAGGGCTTCAGTAGCTGAACATGTAAAACATTGTGAAGCTTCCACGTAGTCGGTAAGCGCAAGCGGAATGTTACTGGTGTCACCATGGTCTCAAAGCGAAAAGGACCACAGTAGCGAGGTCAGAGCTTGGACGGAAGATGGGATAAGTCCAAGTTCTTGTGTCGAGCAACACTTGATCTCAGACTGCTACCGAGTGATCTCGTCTCTGTCGATCGGCATACTGCTCATGGGAGTTCTGCATCATGGTGAGACGTCGCTAAGTCTTCTCCCATAACTGCTGCATGGTGGTGACGATGTCGTGTGCGACTTGGAAGTGTTACGATGTGGTTGGCTGCTGCGGTCTGATTGGTGCACGCCCGTAACACAGGAAGAAAGGTGATTTCCCTGTAGCCGCATGAGATGCGTTGTTTTAAGCGAACTCAAGCGTCGATAACTGTAGATCCCAGTGCTTGATCTCGTCCTTGCATGCTGAACGTAGTAACTGTTCAACCACCAGCTTAAGTCGCTCCGTCTGTCCGCCTGTCTGGGGGTGATATGCTGAAGACATTGCAAGTTTTGTCCCCAACAGACCCATGAGTTCCCTCCACAACTTACTGGTGAACTTCAGGTCTCTGTATGAGATGAGTGTAGCGGGAATGTCGTGGATGGTGATACGATCGAAGAAGAGGCGAGCTGTGCTTCAGCTGTAGCCGTGGCATTGGAAGAGATGAAGTGTCCCATCTTTGAGAACTTATCGATCACTATGAGTGTAGCATCATACCGTCCAGTGGTCGGTGGCAGTCCAGTAATGAATTCTAGACTAACAACTTGCCATGGCTGCTCCGGTACGGGTAGAGGTTGAAGCAACCCTGCTTTTTTCTGCTTGCTACTCTTCATCCGCTGGCATGTGTCGCACGAGGTGACGAACTGCTGCACGTCCGTTGCCATCCGGGGCCAGTAGTAATATTTAGCTATGCCGGCAAGGATTTTGTTACTCCCGAAATGTCCCGCGGATGCTACGTCGTGAAACTCCTCCAATAAAATCTATCGGAGCGGAGTGTAGTTTCGAACCCAAATCTTTCCAGAACCCTTCCGTACAGCTAGGTCTTTCTCCCACTAATGCATTTCTCCTTCTCTGCTGTTGCTATTATTGCATCCACGGAGTACCCATGTAGGAATAAGCCCTTGAGCAGGTTGTTCATCCCGTACAGCTCGATCCCTGCCACATGTCCGGGTCGGCTCAGTGCATTGGCCTTGTTGTGGAGTCCCGATTTGTAAACGATGTCGCAGTAGAAATGCGTCTCGAGGAAGTCCATCCACCGCACCTGTCGCCTGGAGAGAGTAGGCTGTGACTCGAAGTACTCCAGGCTCCAATGGTCAATGTAGACTAGTGTCTAGCTCCTTCCAGGTAACACTTCCACGCTTTGAAGGCTGTAACGGTCGCCATGGCCTCCTTATCGTGTATGGGGTAATTCAGTTTTGCTTCGTGTAGCGTTTTACTGAGGTATGCGTTCGGTTGCAAACCGCGTCCGTGATCCTGCATCAGTACTGCTCCGATTGCCTGGTTACTAGCGTCTGCTTCCACCACGTAATCTCTCTCTGGATCTGGTAGGATCAGCACTGGGGAGGAGGTCAGAGCTATCTGTAGCTACTCCATGGCTTGTTGTTGAGGAGTATCCCGTTCATATGGCGTATCCCTTTTCAGTAAGTTCGTCAGTGGCACAGCTATCTTCGCGTACTGTAGAACGAACCTGTTGTAATAGTTGGCGAAGGCGAGGAACTGCTGCAACTCTTTGACATTTTATGGAACCTTCCACTTCTTGACGGCTTCAATATTCTGCGGGTCCACGTGCACGCCCTCGGCACTCAACATGTGCCCCAAAAACTTCACATTCTTCAGGGCAAAGTCGCTTTTTGACAGCTTCACATAGAATTAGTTTTTCCGCAGGATCTCGAAGACTTTCCGTAGGTGTTCCACGTGCTCCTTCATATTTTTTTGGAGTAGTCCAGGTACACCACCACGCACTCGTCCAACATGGGCCATAGGATGTCATTCATTTCCGCCTGGAATGTTGCTGGTCCATTGCAGAGTACGAACGACATCACCAAGTATTTGTAGGAGCCGTATCTGGTACGGAACGCCATCAGCTGGATCGAGTTGTCTGCCATCTTGACTTGCTAGTAACCCGACCGTAAGTCCAGTTTCGAGAACAGTGTTGCACCACGCAGTTGATCCATGAGGTCGTTTATACGCGGTATGGGATATTTGTTTTTTACTGTCTGTTTGTTGAGTGCGCGGTAGTCGATGCACATCCGCAAACTACCGTCTGGATTTGGAGTGAAGAGGACCGGTGCGCCCTAGGGTAATGTGGAGGGTCGAATGAGGCCACGATCCAGCAGGTACTCGATCTGCTTCCTCATATCCGCAAGCTCTCCTGAGCTGAGGCGGTACGATGCACGGAAGGTTGGTTTCGAACCTGGTTCTTCAACGATCTCGTGCAAGTGAGTTCGCTCAGGGGGCACTCCTGCAGGTAGGTCATCCGGCATGATATCCATGTACTCCCTCTAGAACCTTCTGTACTGCTACAGGTAGCGCGGAGTTCGGCTTTTCCTCTTCTACTGCCATCACAAGTGCCAGGTAACCTGTGTTACTCTCGTTCACCATTTTCAGGAATATCCCTTGTATCCTTCCAGCTTCCCACGTTTCCCATTGTTGTAGACGCAGGCTTTCTGGTTGACCCAATCGATCTCAGGTTTGAACCGCTTCAAGAAGTCTCTTTCCAAGATGAAATCTAGGCCTTGCATGTTCGTGACTGGTGGCGTAGGCCTCCACCTCAGCGCCCATATCTGCGACTGTAGAATTGACTCGCCGTGGATTAGTAGCCTTTTGCCGTCCACCATCGTTGCCGTGAACTGGGTCTCCTCCGAGGACTCCCCATTTCTCTCCAACGTCCCGTGGTCGCACACTGAGTGGGACGCACCACTATCCACCATCGCAAGGAGGCGTCGCCCTTTGCAGAGCACCTCGAGGAGTGGAAGTTGCCGCCCCGAGTAGCCGTAGATGGTCTCGTGTATATGATCATAGGGTACATCAAATTTCACAATATCATCCCTAGGTCCTACCCTCGAAGGTGCATATTCAATCTAAGTTTTCACCTGAGTATGTCCAGAAGGGTTTATCCGAGGCCGCTTCAACTGCCGCTGGGTCTGGAACCTTCCTCTAAGCCTTTGCATTTGTATAGGCATCACCTGTGGGCAGTGAGGAGCCTTAACATCGTGCTGCTGGGAGACAATATTAACTCCTCGTAATGCTCGACCCTTCTCAATGCGCAGGAGTTGAGTCCCCAACGTTTCTAGTACCGGTACTATTGTCAGAATAATGAACGAGAATGATGAAACTAGCAGCACGCAGGAGTACAAGTAGCAAACCCTAACTGGGTTGTACCCCATATGGGCTACCCCACTATAGCCTACACAACATGATAGTTTGACACACCCCCATAGGCAAAGTGGGGGAGAACAAGGGGTCACAAGACCAGTCAAGAAAAGCAAAGCAAGCTCAGGGTGGATCACGAAGTCACCACACACTCTGAGCACAAGCAAATGGCCACAAGGCCAGTTCACATGCAGAGTTATATAATGGAGAACAAGCAGTACAGTGATCAAAACCTAGCAAGTGTAAGCATGCATGTATATGTATATAGATCACAGTACAAGCAAAGTCAAGAAGTGAGCAAGTGAGACCAAGTAGGCACAAGGCCTAGAACAGTACAGAAACGCTGATGATCACAAGGCTGAAGTGCCTTGGTGAAGATATCAGCAGTGTTGGCCCGAGAGGCCACGTAAGCAAGACGAAGCTGACCACGCTACTGCAACTCTCGAGCAAGGAAGTAACGCAGAGCTATGTGCTTTGTCCTGTGCTCCAGTCTGTCCTCCTGACACAAGGCAATCATGGCCTTGTTGTTGACGTACAGAACTGGGGGAGAACGAGGCGCCTCTCCCAAGTCGGTCAGCAGGTAGGTGAGCCAGCGTAACTCCTGTGCAGCCATGGCCCTTGCGTAGATCTCAGCCTCACAATTGGAGCTGAGAACAGAAGACGAGCAGGTAGACCGCCACGAAACAGAGCCGGAGCCAAGGCTGAAAGTGTAACCCTGTGACGACCGCTGCGTAGCCAAGTCGTCAACCCAAGAAGCGTCTGCGTGGCCAATGAGGACAACTTGAGCCCGTCCTCCAAGCACGAGCCCCATGCCCGACATACTGCACAAGTAGCGCAACACCCTCTTAGCGGCCTCCCAGTGCTCTGGTCGGTGTCTCCCGGGCGCAACGTAGCGTGCCAGGATGCTAAGAGGGTAGGCAAGGTCAGGTCGAGTGCAGGTCATTAGGTACATGAGGCAGCCCACAAGCTCTGGATATGGGCCACTCGGCTCTACGGACTCGTCCGAAGGTGGAGCTGAGAGCGAGTGACCGGTAGGCAGAGGAGTGGACTGTGGCGAGGAGTACGTGAAGCGGATGTTGGTGCAACCCTACGGTTTGCACTCGGCTTGTTGTCCGTGTGCGTGAATGTGTGTGTGTATGGAATGGTATGAGGGCATGGGATAATATATATTTCATGCTTATAATTGTGTGTGAATGTTGAGTCATGATGTCGAGTGTGTGTGTCGAGTCAATAGCGAGTTATCGCTAGACGCGTGTTACGCGGTCGTTTGTGTCTCGCGCGCGGTTTCTATTTTGTCGTGCGCGGTTTCTATTTTGTCCTGTGTCGAACGTTCGGCGTGTCGCAGGTGTGTGCAGCAGACCCATCAAGAACTCAAGGATGAGTTTGTGATGAAGAGCCCGAGCCTTGGTGTCAAGCCTCAAGTGATTTCGAAGCTTGCCAAAAGGGTACACCTCAAGATATTGAAGATAGTTACATTACTTTGTGTAGTGTAACATTTCACTTGGTGTAGGCCCTAGTGAAGGGTAGTTTCGAGACCCTTCGTGGTTGGGGACAGTGTGGCACTGTTCCACATCACTGTACCTCGGCTCTTGGGGTTTGTAGGAGCTGGGAGTCATTCCCAACTCGTAACTCTTCCTATCTTGTGTTCTAAGACTATAGTGGCTGCCATAGTACCGTTCGTTCAAACCGACGCTGTGTCGTCAATTCTTTATCAAATCGTGCAATCTAAATTGATAATTGTAGATGTCGTGAAGACGCTCCAGATCCAATTTGAATCAAGTCATTTGCAGCTGTGAGCAGAACGCTATCAACGTTTGAAGCCGCTGTGCAGAAATCCGTCTGTGCTCTCTATCTTTCGTTTTAGGCACAATCAAGCCTATTGTGACTATAACAAGTGGTATCAGAGCCCCTTGGAGCAGTTTCGACAATGTCTGGACCTGAGGAAAGGGGTGGCAGAGGTGCTGGTGGCAGTGGAGAAGCTCAAGCTCAAGGCCAACCCCGTGATTCAGCCATGGCGCCCATGCAACCAAGTCTTGGCCCACCTAGGGATGAGCCTAGGGTGTTTGGGCTTGACAAGTTCAACGGTGACAACTTTGCTGAATGGTCCTTCAAGATGGAGAACATCTTTGACCACTATGACCTGCTGGAGGTGATGGAAGGAACGGAGAAGCGCCCCGAGAACGACCCGGAGAAGAGCCCGTGGGTGCGGAAGATCGCACAAGGCTATCTCTTACTTGGGCAAGCGTTGGGGAGCAGTCAGATCCGTCACATCAAGCCATTCCAGCGTGAACCAGAGAAAGGACCAAAGGCATGGGCTGCTCTCAAGGGTGTACATGCTCCTGCAACAGCGGCGGTAGCGGTGGTGTTGGAACGGCAAATGGCGGCACTACGAATTGAAGAAGACGAAGCGGTTGAAGAAGGGGTGCAGAAATTCTTCGACTTGTTGACGCGGCTTGAGGGAGCTGATTTGAACTACAGTGAGCTCCAAAAGAAGACCAAGTTGCTGGCCTTACTCCCAGAGTCATGGTCCTCGCTCATCATCAACCTTAATCGCGACTTGCCCCGCCTCTCGCTTGAAGACGTGAAGCGAGCTATCCTTCAAGAGGATTTCCGCCGCCGTGAGTTGGCGAGTGCGGATGGCGCTGGGGCAGCGAGCATCGGCCGTGGATATGGTCGGGGAAGAGGCAGAGGACGAGGGGGAGGAAGGTTTGGTGGCAGCAACTTCGGCGGAGGCCGCAAGAGTGGCGGTTACGGCAGCGACGACAAGAGCTACGGACGCGGTCGCGGCCGATTCGACGGCGAGTGTCACTATTGCCACAAGAGCGGACACATGTGGCGCGATTGCTACAAACTCCCTGATGGTTGGACCCCTGCTCAAGGCCAAGAGGGTAGAGGAGCAGGAGGAGGGAGAGGACGAGGCCGTGGAGGCCGTGGCGGTCGCGGTGGCGGAGCTGCAAACATGAAGAGCGGAGACAACGACAAGGACCCGAGCGACGATCGATACCCGGGTCTATTCTACTTCGTGTCGACGCAAGTACCGGCTGGTCCAGAGAAGGATGAAGGCTTTGAGGAGCCAGCAGCTGTGGGGAAGGTGACCCTACACCCCCTGGACTATTGGGTGATTGATAGTGGCGCTACCTATAGCATGACACCTCGCCCGGACTTGCTCACCGAACTCGAGCCGTCACCGGTGAAGCATGTCACATCGGCTTTGGGGCAGCGAGCAGAGGTGAAAGGCATGGGCAAGGCCATGTTCAAGGGTGCTGATGGGAAGATGGTGGGCCTCAAGAACGTGCTTTGGGTGCCCAGCCTTGCTGCAAACCTGATTTCCGTGCGGCGGTTGGCAAAGGCCGGCATGGACACGAACTCGAAGGGAGCCAAGACCTACACCGCAAGGCTTGGCGATCGAATTCTTTGGGACCTTCATGAGGACAGGGATGTCTACAACGAGATGTGGCAGATCCCAGTGGTCCCTATGCCTAAGGAGAGGCAAGTGGCAGCAAGCATCAGCACCAAGGATGGAGCGGTCGGTAGCGACGATGGCGCGAACGGTCGCGCTAAGGAGAATGAGCTCAAGAAGAGCAAACCTGGAGGGACCAGCAAGTTCAGTGAACCTAAGGAGAGTGGTGCAGCAACCAAGGAGCAGCAAAAGGGTGAGGAGAACCCAGAGGCAGCAGCGGAGGAGGACTACGGAGAGAGTATGTGGGGCGCTATTGCGAGCGCGGCATTCTCCAATCCAACTTCGGCTACGGGGGAGTGTGATTGGCTCACCTTGCATCGGCGCATGGGGCATGTGGCCCTGCCCATCTTGCAGCAGCTAGTGAAGAATGAGATGGTTGCTGGCATACGTGTGAAGGGGGAGCCCGATGAGGTGCTTGGCTGCCCGACGTGCATTCAAGCCAAGTTCACCCGGTTTCCGTTCCCTAGTTCGGAGGCAACGGCAAAGGCACCGCTTGATGAGGTGGTGATGGACGTGGTGGGCCCCCTGAAGCTTGGAGCTGCTGGAGCTGAGTATTTTCTCACCATTGTCGACGTCTACACCCGCATGACTTGGGTGTACGTGCTGGCCAAGAAGAGCGACGTGGCTGAAACGTTGAAGACGGATTGGTTCCCGATGGTGGAGCGGCAACAAGACCGTCTAGTCAAGTCAATCCGCACCGATCGAGGGGGAGAGTTCCTGAGCAAGGAGTTTGGGTTGTGGCTGAAGAAGAATGGTATTCGGCACTCCCTCACCATGCCATACTCCCCTGCAATGAACGGCATCGCCGAGCGAGCGAACCGCACAATCACGGAGGCGGCACGCGGGTTGCTCATTGAAGCCGGGCTACCCGACTATTTCTGGCCTGATGCGGTGCGGAGCGCGTGTGTGGCCAAGAACAGAGCCTTGACTCATGTGGGAGCAGACAAATGGGTGCCCTATGTGGAGTGGCTAGGAAGGAAGCCAAAGGTGGTATGCTTCGGGTGTTCGGGTGCATGTGCATGGCGCTCGTGCCTAAGCATCTTCGGCACAACAAGCTTGGTGCCAAGGCGGTGTGGGCCGTGCACTTGGGCATGGCTCAAAACAGCAAGGGATGGCTTCTTTGGGACCCATTCACCAAGAAGTTCTTGGTGAGCAGGGACTGCAAGTTCATGGAGAACTTCATGTACAAGGATTGGAAGGCGGAGAATGAGGCGAAGATAGGCGTGCGGTTTGGGGAGGTGAAGAGTTCCGGTTTGGAGCATGTGGAGCTGCCTTTGGAGCTGAGCAGCGGCAGCACAACCACAAGGCAATCCTCCCTTGTGAATGGGGGAGAGGAGGCCAATGATGCAGAGGAAGAAGAGGAGGAGGTGCAGCAAGTGAGCGAGCGTGCATCGTCACTCCCTTCCCGTACTACGAGTGCTCCACGGATTCGAGCCACACCGCAGCAACGCCAAGGCCTTCAAGTCCCTGCAGCTGAGGATGAAGGAAGGGGGAAGAGGAGAGTTCAACCCCCTAATAGGCTGACCTATGATGCGCCGGGAAAGCAGGGCAAGACAGCCCTGGCCGGAGCGGCAATGATGGTCGGAGACGACGAGGAGAGTGACTACGAGGAGTGTGCCTTCGCGTTCTTCTCTCCGGTGGAGATGCCGGGAGAACCAGCAACTCTCAAGGAGGCTTTGGAGAGTAGTGATGCTGAGGAGTGGAAGAAGGCCATGGAGAGTGAGCTGAAGAGCATCGAGGAGAATGACACGTTTGAATTGGTGGAGCTACCGGAGGGGCGTACGGCGATAACGTCCAAGTGGCTCTTCAAAATCAAGTCGGATGCCGACGGCAAGATCGAGCGCTACAAGTCTAGGCTTGTAGCCAAGGGGTACCAGCAGAAGGAGAAGGTGGACTTCAAGGAGCTGTTTGCCCCTGTGGTGAAGCCGACGACGCTGCGAACCCTATTCGCGGGAGCCGCCATCAAAGGATGGGTAGTAAAGCAAATGGACATCGTAACGGCATTCCTTAACGGCATCCTTGAGGATGAGATTTTTATGGCGCAGCCAGAGGGGTTTGATGATGGTAGTGGCAGAGTGTGGAAGCTGAAGAAGGCCCTCTATGGGCTGAAGCAGGCCCCTAGGCAATGGTACATGAAGCTGCGCGAAGTGTTGGAGGGGATCGGCTTCACTCCCTCAACGGCCGATCACTCCTTGTTCATGCTTGGCGAGGGGGAGCAGAGGAGTTTCATGGTGGTTTATGTGGATGACATCCTCATTTTCTCACCCTCTTCTGACCTTGTGAAGGAGGTGATGCTGAAGCTTCAAGACAAGTTCAAGTGCAAGGCCCTTGGTGACGTGAGCTTCTACCTTGGGCTCCACATCGAACGAGATGTGGAGAAGCGGTGCATGCGGGTGCATCAACGAAAGTACCTGGAGGCATTGGCTGCCAACTTTGGGCAGAGTGAAGGCCATGTGGCTACACCCTTTCCCTCTGGGTTCAAGTGTGTGAAGGGACCAGAGGAGGAGAGCGTTGGTGAAGAGGAGAGGCGCCGATTTCACTCGTTGGTGGGCAGCCTCATGTATGCGGCGGTAAACACCCGACCGGACGTCGCGTTTGCTACCGGGCAGCTGGCTAGGGTTGTGCAATGCCCTAATGAGGAGCAGGTAGCAGCTGGAATGAGGGTGGCCAAGTATCTTGGCCAAACACCGACCGTTGGGCTGCAATACTCGGCGGCGGCACAAAGGCGCCAAAAGGGCGCGGATGGTGTTGAACCCGGGCGTTTGTTCCTCACCGCCTACTCGGATGCTTCATATGCATCAGAACCAGAGGACATGACAAGTGTGGGAGGCTTCATATGCTGTGTTGGTGGAGGCCCAACTGCTTGGGAGAGCAAGAAGCAGGTTGACCAAGCTTTGAGCTCGGTGGAGTCCGAGTACATGGCACTCTTCCGTGCCGTACGGGAGATTGTGTGGCAGCGGCGTTTGTTGGCTGAATTGGGGGAGGAGCAGCAAGGACCTACCCCACTGTACTGTGACAGCCAGGGTGCCATTGCTCTTGCTAAGAACCCTGTGTTGCATGGACTCACGAAGCACATGAGGGTGAAGTGGCATTGGACGAGGAGCATGGTAACCGCGGGTGAAGTTGAGTTGCGCTACGTGAAGACCACGGGGCAGCCGGCTGACATGATGACCAAGAGGCTGGTGGAGCAGCAGCATTGGAAGTGTTGCAAGCTGGCTGGGATGGCTCTGAACTGAGAGAGCAACATATCCTAAGGCCAACAATCCGAGGGGGAGTTTGTTGGTGCAACCCTACGGTTTGCACTCGGCTTGTTGTCCGTGTGCGTGAATGTGTGTGTGTATGGAATGGTATGAGAGCATGGGATAATATATATTTCATGCTTATAATTGTGTGTGAATGTTGAGTCATGATGTCGAGTGTGTGTGTCGAGTCAATAGCGAGTTATCGCTAGACGCGTGTTACGCGGTCGTTTGTGTCTCGCGCGCGGTTTCTATTTTGTCGTGCGCGGTTTCTATTTTGTCCTGTGTCGAACGTTCGGCGTGTCGCAGGTGTGTGCAGCAGACCCATCAAGAACTCAAGGATGAGTTTGTGATGAAGAGCCCGAGCCTTGGTGTCAAGCCTCAAGTGATTTCGAAGCTTGCCAAAAGGGTACACCTCAAGATATTGAAGATAGTTACATTACTTTGTGTAGTGTAACATTTCACTTGGTGTAGGCCCTAGTGAAGGGTAGTTTCGAGACCCTTCGTGGTTGGGGACAGAGTGGCACTGTTCCACATCACTGTACCTCGGCTCTTGGGGTTTGTAGGAGCTGGGAGTCATTCCCAACTCGTAACTCTTCCTATCTTGTGTTCTAAGACTATAGTGGCTGCCATAGTACCGTTCGTTCAAACCGACGCTGTGTCGTCAATTCTTTATCAAATCGTGCAATCTAAATTGATAATTGTAGACGTCGTGAAGACGCTCCATATCCAATTTGAATCAAGTCATTTGCAGCTGTGAGCAGAACGCTATCAACGTTTGAAGCCGCTGTGCAGAAATCCGTCTGTGCTCTCTATCTTTCGTTTTAGGCACATTCAAGCCTATTGTGACTATAACATCGGAAGCGCTGAAGGACCTGCTGCACCATGTGTGACTGAGTCAAGGTAATGGTGCGCCGTGCTCTGTCCCGGGTGATCTGCAAGCCAAGATAGCTGCGCAGCTCACCCAGGTCTGTGCACGTGTGTCTCTTCTGCAGCTCCGACTTCACAAGGGCCAGTCCCTCAATGTCAGCAGTGGCAAAGACCAAGTCGTCGACGTACACGAGGATGTAGAACGGCGGCAGCGAAGTGTCGGTGCGTAGAAACAGCGACGGGTCAGCAGTCGAAGGAGCAAACCCAAGAGCCGCAAGCGTCGTCCTCAGTGTGTCGTGCCACTCGCAAGGCACCTGGCGGAGACCGTAGACTGGCCGCTAGAGGCTCCACTGGGTACCTGCAGGAAACGACCCAGTGAAGCCAGGTGGGCGGCGCAGCCAGATCTCCTCGTGCAGGCTGCCCTGTAAGAAAGCTGTGCTGAAGTCAAGAGAGTGAAGCTCGTAGTCACGCTGAGCGGCGACGTGCAGCAGCACCCGAAGAGTGGTCATCTTCGGGGTAGGGGAGAAGGTCTGGAAGAAGTCAACTCCCTGTCGCTGACTGAAGCCTCGAGCAACGTAACGCGCCTTGAAGACAGGCGGAGAACCCGTCGGCCGCTTCACCCTGAAAATCCACATGCCATCGACTATGTTCGCCGCAGGAGGGGGAACCTCGTCGACGTAAGTGCCTGTGGACTTCCGGGATGCCATCTCTGCGTCCATGGCTGTCTGCCGCTGAGAGGAGTAGGGATCCGTAATCGCCTCTGCGTAAGAGCGTGGGGTCGGGATGTCTGGTGCATCCGGGTCTCCCTCAGGTGCAATCAGCATGGACACGAGATGAGGTACAGCAGCTGCAAAACACTCAAAGTCCTCCTGCCTGGCCTCAAGGACGTCCGTGCCAAGAGCACACTCACCCCCGACGGACGGAGGACAGACAGACCCAGACTCAGCAACAAGACTAGCGGCGTAGTCAAGGCGACAGGCGGCAACAAAGTCAACAAGCTCAGCAACTAGGGCAGACGCAGCAGTGGACTCAAACGAAGGGTCAGTGACAATAGTGGCTAGAAGACGTGTGACAGTAGGACTGGCAGCACGAGCAAGGTCGGACGGCGGGTCAGGAACGTCAGGAAAAGAGGACGCAGGAAGAGACGGCAGAGGGACACGCTGTGGAACAGAGGAAGGACGAAGTGCCATATGGTGCGTGCCGGGGACAGGAGGAGGACGCTGACGAGGAACACAGCTACCCGTGCGAACAGCGCGAACAGGCGACGCAGGACGAGACGCAGGCTCACGACGCTCTGTAAGAGAGTTTGTCCGCTCAGTGTAAGGAGAAGGAGCAGGCAATGGGGAGGCTGGCTGTAACTGCGACTGCGACTGGTCAGGCGGTGGACACAGTAAGGGAGGAGTAAGGCCAGTAGAAGACGGGAGACCAAGAACCTGCTGAAGCAGTGGGACGAAGTACGGTCGCGGCCGCAAAGTGCCTCCAGAACCAGCACCGACAGCACCTGCACCCCCAGGGCCAGCACCTCCAGCTCCAGGGTCTCCAGCTCCAGGGACTCCAACTCCAACGCCTGCAGCACCACCGGCTCCAGCAGCTCCAGTACCTCCAGTACGAGTACCTCCGGGACCAGTGGCTCCAGCACCTCCAGCACCTCCAGGACCAGCAGCTCCAGCACCTCCGGCTCCAACGCCTGCAGCACCACCAGCTCCAGCAGCTCCAGTACCTCCAGTACGAGCACCTCCGGGACCAGTGGCTCCAGCACCTCCAGGACCAGGGCCTCCAGCGGCAGGCCCCCCAGCTCCAGCAGCGCCACTCTGAAGACTCCAGCGCCGAGCAAACCACTCGCGCAGCTGCGGTGGAGAGAGAGGCTCCCGCTCTGACGAGGCACTCGGAGAACCTCCAGTACCTCCAGCACCTCCAGGACCAGCAGCTCCAACACCTCCAGCACCTCCAGGACCAGCAGCTCCAGTGCCTCCAGCTCCAGGGCCTCCAGCGGCAGGCCCCCCAGCTCTAGCAGCGCCACTCCGAAGGCTCCATCGCCGAGCAAACCACTCGCGCAGCTGCGGTGGAGAGATAGTCTCCCGCCGTGACGAGGCACCCGGAGAACCTCCACCAGACAAAGTACCTCCAGGCGCAGCAAGCTCAGGCTCAGCACCCCCAAGCTCAGCACCCCCAGGCTCCGCACGCCCAGGCTCAGCACCCCCAGGATCTGCACCCTCAGACTCAGCAGCCCCAGGCTCAGCACCCTCAGGCTCCGCACGCTCAGGCTCAGCACCCCCCGGCTCCGCACGCTCAGGCTCAGCACCCCCAGATGCAGCACCCCTAGCAGCACCACCCCCAGCAGCACCAGTGTCGACAGCGACCTCGACAGGCTCGACAAGGTCTACCTGAGACACACCTGAGAGAGCAGGACCCTGAGGGGGGAGGGGGTCAACCGGAGGAGGACCTGGTGCGAGGAAGAGCGGCGGGGGGGGGAGAGGGGCAGTGCGATAGGGGAAGAGACGGTAAAAGGGAACCGACTCGTCAAACGTGACGTCCTGAGAGGGCAGGACACGGCGCGAGGTGGGGTGGTAAAACTGCCAGCCAGGCGCGTCAAGGAGAAAGCCAAGGAAGACGCAGGGAATGGCGCGGGAGGAGAGCTTGTCCGCGGACGTATCGTGGACAAAGGCACGAGAGCCCTAGACCCGGAACACCGACGCATCGCCAACCTCCCCCGTCCAACGCAGTGTCGGCAAGGTCTCCGGCAAGGAGACACGGGGCCAGAGGTTGAGCTGATGCGCAGCGTACCGGACCGCAAACGGCCACAGAAAATGGGGGCAGCCGCATGGATCATGGAGGTACGAGCGACCTCCATGACTAAGCCAATGCGGCGCTCAGCAACCCCATTCTGCTGCGGAGAGGCCGGAAGCGTGAACGACTGGCGAATGCCCTCCCCACGACAAAAGTCCCGCAAGAGGTCGGAGGAAAACTCACCACCTCTGTCAGAGTGCAGACGCAGGACAGGAAGGTCCTCACAAAACCGCTCGCGGAGCTGGAGACGGACAGCGCGGATCCAAGGGATCAAAACATCAGGGACCTCCCCCTTACTGCGCAAGGGGAAGACCGTGGTGTAATGGGTGTAGTCGTCAACAACCAGCAGAAAGTAGCGCTCGCGGCCCTGTCCACGGACGCGGGCTGGGCCCCACACGTCCATGCGGAGAGTCTGCAGGGGAGCAGTCGTCGGGGGAAACGAGGAGTGAGGAGCGGCGTGCTGCCGCCCCTCGACACAGGGAAGGCAGGGAGGGGCAGGTGAGGGTGGGAGGGGAGGCAGAGATCTGGGAAGACCAGAGACAAGGAGACGGGAGTGCATGCCACGGAGGCACTGCACTGAGGGGTGACCAAGGCGGTGGTGCCAAAGGAGCGTCTGGTGCGACAGGGCGCAACACGAGCAGGGGGCCGCTAGCTGACCTGACGCAGACGCAGACGCAGCTACCTGGGGAGGCTCAGTAGTTAGTGTGTACAGACTCGACCCAGGCCGACGGGTGAACATGGCCAGGTGACGGCCAGTCCGGGAGCACGTACAGATCGCCACACGCTGTCCGCCATGGGTGAAGGTATCAACCCATTCATCCTGAAGGACGGCGTTGCTCACCAAGTTTGTAGAGAACGAGGGGAGGTGAAGACCTGACAGTGAGCCAGACGGAACCGCCGAACACGGGAGAACAGTGGAGGAACGTGCAAGAACTGGGCCCCCAGAGGGGTCAGCCAGAGAGACTGCAACAGGTGCAGGGAGTGGTGTGACGGTGGTACTGTCGCGAAAGAAACAATGGGAAGCACCTGAGTCAAGCGTGAAGGTGTGCAAGGCCGCAGCAGGCGCAGTACCAGAGAGAGCAGATTCACTAGCACCTAGAGCAGCAGCCTCTATACCTGGGTCGGGCGGCACACACAGGTAACATTCACCCTCAGCACTAACAGTCAATGCATACATGGCAGTAAGGATAGCATTATAGTCAAGAGCAAAGATATCCACACTCTGCCTAAGCAGCTCCAGCCAGTGGGGGAGCTCAAACGCGTCGCCAAACTCTGCACGCCAAGCGTCGCTCAGACAGGAGAAGCAGCGGGACTGCGTGTGACCAACTGTCCCGCAAGTCTGACCAGCCCGATCACCTGTGCGAATGACGTACGGGCAGCGAGCAGTACTCCGAGACGCCCCACGCTGAGCGTACCACTCACGAAGCTGCTGGGGCGTAAGGGTCTCGCGCAGACGCCGCTGCAGCTGCATCTGGCCACCGCCAGAAACTCCCCACTGAACAGCTCCACGGCGACTGCCACTACGGCTGCCGCCACTTTTCCAACTAGTGTACCACTCACGAAGCTGCTGGGGCGTGAGGGTCTCGCGCGGACGCCGCTGGAGCTGCATCTGGCCATCACCAGAAACTCCCCACCGAACAGCTCCACCGAGACTGCCACTACGGCCGCCGCCACCACTCCCACTGCTGCCACCACCGCCGCCACCACTCCCACCGCTACCACGAAGAGACGCCATAGCGGGCAAAGCAAGGAGGTGTGCGACCAGCACGGCAGTACGCAGGGAAGGCAGGGCGGCGAGCATGCACTAGGGTAGGTCGGGGGGGCGCACGGTCAGGGAAGGGCGGCGCGCGGCCAGAGCAGGGCGGCGCAATTTGCAAGGCAGGGCAGCGCAATCGGCAGGGCAGGGCGGCGGCCAGCAGGGCGGCGCGTAGGCAGGGCAGGGCCGGGCGGCGGCCAGCAGGGCGGCTCGCGAGCAGGGCAGGGCGGCGCGGCGGCGAGCTGCGCGCGGGTAGGGCAGGGCGGCGCGGCGGAGAGCAGCTCGCGGGCAGGGCAGGGCGGCGCGGCGGCGAGCGGCGCGCGGGCAAGGCAGGGCGGCGCGGCAGCGAGCGGCGCGCGGGCAGGGCAGTGTGGCGCGGCGGCGAGCGGCGCGCGGGCAGAGCACGGCGGCGCGGCGGCGAGTAGCGCGCGGGTAGAGCAGGGCGGCGCGGCGACGAGCGGCGCGCGGGCAGGGCAGGGCGGCGCGGCGGCGCGACGAGCGGCGCGCGGGCAGGGCAGGGCGGCGCGGCGCGGCGACGAGCGGCGTGCGGGCAGGGCAGGGCGGTGCGGCGCGGCGACGAGCGGCGCGCGGGCAGGGCAGGGCGGCGCGGCGCGGCGACGAGCGGCGCGCGGGCAGGGCAGGGCGTGCGCGAGCGGCGCGACGCGGGGCAGGGCAGGGCAGCGCGGCACTAGCAGGGCGGCGCGACGGGTGGGGTAGCGCGACACGGGCAGCGAGCTATACGGTGGGCCCTAAAAAATCGGTCCTAGGAGAGGACCTGCTCTGAAACCATGTCAGAATAATGAACGAGAATGATGAAACTAGCAACATGCAGAAGTACAAGTAGCAAACCCTAATTGGGTTGTACCCCATATGGGCTACCCCACTATAGCCTACACAACATGATAGTTTGACAACTATTTCTAAAGGCTTTCCCTTAGCCTCTAACTCTCCCTTCAAATTTTCAAAGGCTTTAAAACCACGAGAAGTAATATTATTAGTTAAAAGTATCTTTATAGGATAACTTTAACAAATTCTTACTTGTCGGGGTGTACGGCTCGAGTTTCCCGGTCGGTGCAGGGTCTTGTTTCGCGGATTCTCCTTTTGTCTCGGCGATTTCCCCTGGGGCCGGCCGGTTGTGACGCTTGAAATTCGCGCCATTATTTTCTCCTTTTTTCGCCCTATCCGAAGTTGCCACGTTATCTCACTTTGCCTTTTCCTGTTCTTTGCCTGATCGCCGGCTCGATCCGCGGCTACTGGCAATTCTCGTTTTTTTACTTCGGGGATGCTCCACTATTCTTTCGCGGTAGCTCAACGCGTGCCTTTTTCAATTTCCAACACGCCAAGATACGATGACATGTAGCACCGTAGAATTCGCACGATTCATTCTTTGCAGGCTGTTGCTTCACATCGACCTTGTCGATATCCATCAGGTCAGTAGTCGTGGGGGGTGCCGATCGCTCCGCGCCAAAGTTCATGTTCGGCTGGTTTTGTCGTGCTCCGTGGCTGTTATTGTTCAACATGTCGAACAGTTCGGCTGCGCTGACGATGTTCCTGTAGCTGCTGTAATTCGCCGCGACGACCTGTCGGCATATTGTTTTTTTTTTTTTTTTGGTTGTTGTTTTTTTGTTTTTTTTTCGAGTGGACAGGTCAGTAATCCTGATGAAAAACGTTTCCATCTGCTGCGTGTACTGCGCTACAGTCCCAATCTGTCGCTGTCGGTGTATCTGTTCGCGCGCCATGTATCCCGTATTTATCGGTTCGAATCTTTCGATCAATGCTGCCCGAAATTGCGTCCACGTCCCTTCGCCTCGGATAAAACTACTGTTTTAAAATATCCACTCTAATGCCGGGCCTCGTAAGATTGTCGCTGCGAGCCGTATGCGCATCGCGTCGTAGGTCGGGGTCGTGCATCCAACGGCCTCGATGTAAATATCGAGTGTAGCAGGAAATCGACGGACGTCGCTGCTTTTCACACTTGGGTCGAACGCCTCCGGTAGCCTAGGCTTCGGAGCCTCGAGGTTAACTGTAGTCGCTGCCGCTGTCGCATGTAAAATTGTCGCTACCGCTACCGTCGCTGCTGCTGTCGCTGCTACTGCTGTGGCTGCCGATTAATTCACAAGTAAGTTTTCGGGCCGTAGGAGCGCCGCACGTGTCTTCTCCTGTTCGGTCGTAACTCTGCGATTTCTTGTACGAAATTATCACTAATTGCCTCCATCGGATGATTGGCATAAGGATTTCTACGAAAGAAAACAGTTTCTGTACGATGGTCGACTGCTGCGAAGCTAAACGGTTTCGAAATCGTCTAGCGCGGATGCTGTTCTTGGCACATTTCTACCTTTGTTGTCAATTTCGCATGTCAGATCTTGGCCGTTGAGGAGAATTCGATCCGACGATAGTAATTCCAACCTTTTTCAGTGAAAATCCTTGGGCCGTTGAGATGAAAATCGATCCGACGGTCGTAATTCCAACCTTTTTCACTCAAATTCATGAGGTGTGTTCAGCAACCGAGTATATTATGAAAATATGTGTTCAACGTTGTGAGCATCGAGGTATGACACAAGGTCAGTAATCCGAGTGTTACTAGAAGGTTCTGAGCATCGAGAAGTGACGGGAACGGGACCAACCCGAATTCGGTAGAAGAATTCGGTGATAGTCGCGCGATCACAAAGTCACTCGAGATAGCTCTAAAAACTATAGTAATTTGGTGTACGCAATCCTATTCGGTGCTATAACTATTATAAATGTAGTAAAGCAACGAACTAGGAAATACGCACAGAAATGCGTAAGCTCAGGTAAGAACGAATGGCGAAATCTCAAATTCCTCCTCCGGACTCGGCTCCTGCTCGGTTCCTTTGGACTAGCCCTCCTCGTTATCCGCCTCCGTTTGTCCTCCTGTTGCCTCCTTTGTCAGCCCTCACAGTCTCCTCACTGCCTCTCACCGACAACTACAGTGTTATTCGCCCTGTTGTCTCTCGTGTTCTCTCCTCCCTTGTGACGAACCCTACTACCTCTCCGTGATCTATCGCGGCTCTTATTGCCGCTGTCACTTGTCAATGGGAGTTGTGTGTTGGCCCCGTCCTCGCTTGGGCAGAGCTGACTTCGTGGTCGGGTGTGCGGGAGGTGCAGCCGACCGTCTGCAGTGGGCAACGCTGACTTGGGCGAGCTGGTCGACGAGTTTGGTCGACCTGGACAGGGCCACTGCGAAGCAGCCGACGACGGGAAGCTGGCGGCTGACTTCAACTGGTGGTCGACGACGGGGCTCGTCGACCTAGGTGGGGCGCCGACTTAGGAGGGCGACGACTTTGGGAGGTCGATATGGGAGGTCGACCTGGGAGGGCGCCGACTTGGTGGTGCCGACCTCGGGAAGCCGACTTGGTGCAGTCAGCGAACACCAGGCCTGGTCGACCAAAAGTGGTCGACCTGGGGGAGTGGCCGACTTCGTGAAGTCGGCAGAAGGTGGTCGTCGACCTGGGCAGTCGACGGGCACGAGGAGCAGCACTTGGTCGACGTGGTTGCCTGGTCGACCAAGTTACCCGGGCGACAAGGATCTGCGGAGGTGCGCGACAGTCGCCCAAGTGCTTCTGGTGAAGCCGACCTCGGAGGTGGTATCCCGAGGTCGACGTGGCTGATCAGGTGCAGTCCTTGGCACGTGGACAGTTTGGCGTCTGCGTTGTGCACGTGACGGGGCACAGCACGCCAACCAACTGCAAGCACATGCGAAGCCGGTGCGCTGCTGTCATGCGGGTGCAACGATGTGCAGCCGCCTTGCTGCAGCATTGGCACGCCATCGACTTGCAACGTTGGCAAGCTGCCTTTCTACAGCGCTGGAGCGGTGCGGACTTTGCTGCGCTGGAACGCGGTCGACCATGCTGCGCTGGAGGTCGACCTGCTTGCATGCTAGGCCATGTTGCATCTGATGTAGTCGGTGTTGCCAATGTTGTTGCTACCACTGTTCACAACTTTTGCTAGTGGAAGTCTTGCCAATTTTCCCCGTGAATGTGTGCGTAGAGAGAACACGAGCAAACGCTAAGGAACGCTACGATCTCTTTCACAACCGTGCCTTCCGCCATACTCTAGCTTACGTTGTAGAGTTTTTCTCCGCATGGTGCGTTGAGCGTGGACGGCCCCGTAACTTACCTTCGAAGTAGTCGACCTAGGCCTGCATTACCTATTTCGTTCGTAGGCCGGCAGCCGTCTTAGTCGCCATGGTAGGCCATGAGGCCGAAGCAGGCGTAGAAGATACCCTGCAGGCAAGGGAGGCTGATGCGAGGAGATGCCACGAAGCTGGTGAGTTTGAACAGGTACTCCCCTTGGAGGTGGTTCTCCTGGGGATCCGCGCGCTGTGGGCGGCGGAACACTCTTCCCGACCTGCTTCTCCTCGACCAGGGAGTCGACGGCGGCGACCAAGTCGGCAGAAGTGCGGGAGGCACGTCGAGGCCGAGAGGATTGATCAGGAGAGCCGCCGACGGTGAAGTCGGTGGCAACCAGGCGCGAGGGTGCAGTCGTCGGCGGCTGCAGGCACCTCACAAGGCGACGTCGGTGGACGTCGAAGCAGTGTGACGCCGGCGTCGGCGACCCACGTGACGGCGGGCGTGATAGCGCCGACTTACGGCTACTTCAAGTTTTCGCCGGACAAGATCGTCGTCCCTGCGCCGCTGGTAGGTCAACATGACCTCCTCACGTGGAAGGAGGCGATTGAGCCCCTGCTGGAGATGGCCGGCTTGCTGTGCTTCGCCGATGGCGACGTGGAGACGCCGCCTATGATTAACGCCGAACTGCGTGCGGAGTTTCGCGCCGTTCACCTGCTGACCTTCATGGTCAT